>CM060351.1:7142238-8544345 GCA_030545235.1 Helianthus tuberosus | reverse complement strand
TCAGTTTCAAATTATACTTTGAGTTATTATAGAAACAATCTGAAAACACACACGGGTATTGAAATTCTGCTACAAAACAGGGTATTAACACAATCGCTGCTACGATTCATTTATCCGACGATCAATATATCCAATGAATGTTTAAGTGCCGCCCACATTAGGGTTATACTTTATCGTTCGTCATTAATTTGACGGATCATCGTTAATTCGATGGATAAATGTATTATACTTTGTCGTTCGTCATTAATTTGACGGATCATCGTTAATTCGATGGATGAAGTATTGCACTTTGTCATTCATTGTGAGAATTTGATCTCGTGAGTTATCGTAATTGCTGGATTGATTACTAACCCAGTTTTGTGTGCATTGTTATTTAAATTAGGTTAACAAGGCTAAATCATAGACTAAACTCTGTCCGTATTAAAACAGCAATGTGAGTCATTCTCTCTTTTTATCAAATCTATTTACAAAACCCTATTTATTTCAAAGTTATAATTACAGGGATTAAGTTTATGTAATCATCAAATTACAGCCGGTATGTGGGGTATTGTGCACAGTATTACAGTTTTATCACTTTAGGTGGGCGAACCTAAATTTAGTGATATTCGTCATTCATTGGGGCAGCCAATGGTGATATGACCACAGTCACCGTAAAGATTCGAGTGAAAAATACTGTGGGTAATTGGTTTGATATCAGAAACATTGTAATCGCTCTTAATACTGTAAATTATAACAAATGTGTCATTTTAGTAAATAGAATGATTCACTCAGTATTTCCCGTTGACAAAACCTTTTTAAAATACTTTTCAGGTAATTACAGTAGATTGGAGTAAGAGATGGATACGGCACTGAAAGGCATCAAGAAGTGGCTTATTTTATTAATTAAATCAAATTAAGAAATATGGTTTTATGTAATCAAATTTATCTTAATTAAAGCTACCATTGTAAAATATGGGTTTATCCCATTTATTTAATAAATAAAATCCGGTGTTTCTAAACTCTGATATTTTTCCTAACTCACGGTCCTGATGAAATTTCCGCTGCAACGTTTTCAAAATAATCACCGGTACCACGGGCTGTTCGCGACTCCCGATTCCGTCCAGGGTGGGTTGGGGGTCGTGACAGAAGGTGGTATCAGAGCCAACTCAAAAGAGCCACTGCTTTAAGCCTTTAGGTGTTATGACAATAATACCTAAGTTCATATAAAAGAGTTAGGAGATTGTTATTACTGGTAGCATACATGATAGCATTTAGACTTGAACTTAAGAAAAGATGCCTTAGTATTAGCTTCACGATAAGCTAAGTACTTGTGTAAATAAAATATGATGGATTTTGGTGTGCCATAAGTAATATATTTGATAAAGTAATATCACAGGATAACTAAGTCCAGAATTACTAGTTGAGAGAATAATCAACAGTAATATGACCTGAGTCATTATTTGAAAGAATGATCAATAGTAAATTGACACTGTCACAGGAATCGTCTTTTGATCAATATAATAATAAGATATGTTATGGAAATACAAATTTCCTTAATTCTGAATAAAAGCCCTAATAAGATAGGCACTTTTGAAAAGATACTATTTATGGGAAATAGAAAATTTTCTCCGGCAAGACTGGGTATGATGTAGCAAACTCTCCAGTTTATCCGGATATACTGAAATTACCTCTCCGACGAGAACCGGGTAAGAAGGTATATAATATGTCAGCAAGTGACAAGATTTCCCTAAATAGTATCATGATCTGATATCTGACTGATTTTTTTTTTTTTTGAAATATGAAATTGTTAAAAACATTGACCTGATAGATGGTATGTTTATTTCAGCATGTGAAATATGTGATTATATAGATATGTATATCTATAAGGAATTCCAAAAGTCAATTAAGAATAAAGCACAAGCATCTGTGTCTAGATTTCTTTATTAGGAATCTCTTTTCCGACATCAAACATTATTTCGTTTGATTATCTGCCTAGTAACTCGAGCGACAATAATAACAATAGAAACCCATTAATTTGGGATATCATCAAAAGTGTAAAGAATTTCTAACGCATTACCATAAACTATTAACGCAAGTAAGAAGCATGTAAAGTTGTGATAATATACAAGGAATTACATGAAAATTTAATTATAAATCCACAGAAGTTGAAGTATATCACACACAATTTTCGAGGCAAGACCTTTTGAAAATATAAATTGGGCACAATGACACCAATGTTAAAATTCCGTCAGTAAGAAGAACTACTAATCAAAAAGAGGCACTTTGCCACATGATCCTACAAAATGAATATCTCTAAGGTACGCTAGAACGAGATTTCACAACCATCAGTGTACAGTCTAATCGGAGTCATAGGTATTAGCACTGAAAAATGAGTCATATACTTTTGCAAATTCCCTGTTTCATTTTATTCGACATTTCCTGGTAATGTCACTTAACAACGATTATCACTCGAAATTCCAGATAGAAGTTCTTATATTTCTTTTGTTGAAAATTCTGACTTCTGCATATAATAGGTTGACTTTCGCAACGGTCATCATACCAGGAGGATTTATTTCATAGTAGCGAATATTGATTCATTTCATTTCTTGGTAAATCCACACGTTACACATGCACCGTTGGTCGCGTATGTGGTTCGTTTAATTTCTGAATTTCTACTGGAGGGCTTCATTCTAATTTGTCGTTTTACCTAAAACTCAAATATCCTTTAGTTAG
The DNA here is from genome assembly GCA_030545235.1 of Helianthus tuberosus. Lineage (NCBI taxonomy): Eukaryota > Viridiplantae > Streptophyta > Magnoliopsida > Asterales > Asteraceae > Helianthus > Helianthus tuberosus. Next base: position 8,541,633 of record CM060351.1, on the reverse strand, counting down.
ACTTGATTTTTGGTACTGTAATCCGCATTATTACAAAACCATAACTCTTTGATATCGAGTCAATAAAGTTCTTGAAAAACTCAAATTTCTTTACATGATTCTTGTTGTAATCCTGACCAACCTTATTAAAACTCATTTTGTTTAAACCGAGTTCAATTATTTGAATGTGCTCGCATTACGTATTCAATTCAAAATCCCATATGATGGATTGAAGCCATCATATTCAAAATAGTCCCAACAAGCACTTTATCTGTTTTAAACCATAATAGGCTTGTTTAAAATCTTCGACTCCATTAAATCATTTCTTTGATCACGATCACCTTGTACTAACGTTTTCATAAAATTTAAAACTTGCACTAATCTCATTTATATATATCATATACGGATATTTATAAAAGTTATCTTAACACAAATCATGTATTAAGATAATGATACACAAATTCTTGTCATATTTTAATGTATCTCTTAAAAGATTTTTACAACATCAATCTAGCCTTTCGTGATAAATTATTACTTTAACATCTTCAATCGAAAAACATTATATAAAATTTATTTTATATATGGAAACTTACATAAGTGATTACCTAATAGTATTATTATATTCTTATTAGTCACCATAAGGAGGATAAGTAAATACTTAGTCAATATAAGTAGGTGACTTATAATAAGAAATACAGAATTTATTGTACATGTGTTTATATTTAACCAAAATGGAAATTTCACAAACTAGGCACCTAGCTCGGTTGGTTAGGCGCGCGAAAGGGTGTGGCCTAGACCCGGGTTCGATCCTGGGGACGGCTGGTTTCACCATTTTTATTAGAAATTTTTCCATTTAAGTGTATGTTGGTTATGTAATACTAATATCAGTTTTATTATTAGTAAGAAAATATTAAATAATAATAGTGTTAGTATTATTTTAAAATACTAGGGTTATTGTCAAGGGCAAATATTAGGTAACCTAGCCTTAGTTAGGCATGGACTGGCCACCTATGCTTAAATATGGCAGCACTAACCAATATCCACCATGATACTGACTAGTTAATATATAAATTAAGTCGTCATACCTATTTAGTAAATTTTAATATATAAAAATATATATACCTTGGAAAAGACATATTTTCATAAAACAAAGGACAAATAAAATTATGTAAATAAATTATCTATCACATGTTTTGTGATAACTATGTACTGTAACCCTATGGTAAGAAAGTAACCATATAAGAATAATATGGTAGTCATTAACTACGTTGGGTTAGGAGAACATTATAATATATAAGAATAATTTCCATTTTCACTTATTTACAACATTTACATTCACAACGTTATATGGTTTCAAAATGGAAATAAATAGAATCGACCCATTAAATGTTATATATTTACCAAATATTTTACACAATAAATATTTTTACACCTTTATTTACAATTTTCATTTTTAATAGTGATTTATTTTACAAAATGATATTTTGTAACATAAATTACGGTATTTTGTAATATATATTACATAGTTATTTTACAAAGTATGGTAAAATACTAAAATAGTATTTATTTAAAAGAAGTAACCATTTACATATAGTAAAAATATGTAACCAATAATATATTACATAGTATTTATATTTGATATATAAGATACGGTTCAGACAGGGATACAAATAATATATATTATATTGGTAAGGTCAATACAACTTGTTCTTATTATATTTCAATCTCTAGTATATAGTATGGAAAATATGGTTACTAAAAGTATACTATCATATTGTTTCACAATTAAAACAACTTGGAACTTTAAAGATACACTAACTCTATTGTCTTTTGGTATATCATTACAATTCACTCATCTCAACACTTTGATTTTATCATATCATAAATATTTGACAAATCATTTTTCATGCTTTTATTTCATTTGAAATCTGTCAATTCTAAATCTTCTTCAGTTGCTAATCAAAGTAAGCTTCCTTTTGACAAAGAATTTCATTGATTTTAAAAGTCCTTTCCATTCATTTGATCATATATCCTTTGGCTTGAACCTAGTTATCTTGGAAATTATATCATTTCATCTCATTTGTTGGTCATCGATTTCTTGAACTAATTCAGTTGAACCATTGAATCCTACTTATGGTACAACTCGTATTCACAAAATTTGATATTTTAAATTCTGTGTCATCTACCCTAATATTATTTTATTAACTAAAATGTGACATAATTCCAAAAGAAATATAATAATCCAAATACACTTGGGAGCTGGAATCTAAGATGAAGAAAAAGTATTCCTATTTATTCCAGTAAATCTCGAGGACGAGATTTTTATTAAGGTGGGGAGAATGTAACGACTCTCATCAAAAGTCATAATTATTAAATTAATTTGACCAATAGGAAACCCTAATTGAGAAACCCAAGTAATTCTGAACAAACCCTAAAATTTTCAGAACAATCGGAATCAGGATCAGGGCCCCTAAAACTCAGGGGGGGTAAACCCTATTCGGTAAAATCCAAACAGTTTGCTGTCAAAAACTTAAAATTACACGAAACCAACTCAGCCAAGCTACTGGGACACGAAGCAAACCTAGGGTAGAATAGGGTCTCTCGCGCCACGCGACGCGTGCAAGGAAACCTTTCGCGTGGTGCGAGGGGGGCATTTTTCAAGTATAAATAGTTTCGTCTGTTTGATGCAATTCTGCGTTGATGCGACGTTCAGTTTCAAATTATACTTCGAGTTATTATAGAAACAATCTGAAAACACACACGGGTATTGAAATTCTGCTACAAAACAGGGTATTAACACAATCGCTGCTACGATTCATTTATCCGACGATCAATATATCCAATGAATGTTTAAGTGCCGCCCACATTAGGGTTATACTTTATCGTTCGTCATTAATTTGACGGATCATCGTTAATTCGATGGATAAATGTATTATACTTTGTCGTTCGTCATTAATTTGACGGATCATCGTTAATTCGATGGATGAAGTATTGCACTTTGTCATTCATTGTGAGAATTTGATCTCGTGAGTTATCGTAATTGCTGGATTGATTACTAACCCAGTTTTGTGTGCATTGTTATTTAAATTAGGTTAACAAGGCTAAATCATAGACTAAACTCTGTCCGTATTAAAACAGCAATGTGAGTCATTCTCTCTTTTTATCAAATCTATTTACAAAACCCTATTTATTTCAAAGTTATAATTACAGGGATTAAGTTTATGTAATCATCAAATTACAGCCGGTATGTGGGGTATTGTGCACAGTATTACAGTTTTATCACTTTAGGTGGGCGAACCTAAATTTAGTGATATTCGTCATTCATTGGGGCAGCCAATGGTGATATGACCACAGTCACCGTAAAGATTCGAGTGACAAATACTGTGGGTAATTGGTTTGATATCAGAAACATTGTAATCGCTCTTAATACTGTAAATTATAACAAATGTGTCATTTTAGTAAATAGAATGATTCACTCAGTATTTCCCGCTGACAAAACCTTTTTAAAATACTTTTCAGGTAATTACAGTAGATTGGAGTAAGAGATGGATACGGCACTGAAAGGCATCAAGAAGTGGCTTATTTTATTAATTAAATCAAATTAAGAAATATGGTTTTATGTAATCAAATTTATCTTAATTAAAGCTACCATTGTAAAATATGGGTTTATCCCATTTATTTAATAAATAAAATCCGGTGTTTCTAAACTCTGATATTTTTCCTAACTCACGGTCCTGATGAAATTTCCGCTGCAACGTTTTCAAAATAATCACCGGTACCACGGGCTGTTCGCGACTCCCGATTCCGTCCAGGGTGGGTTGGGGGTCGTGACACACGGGGCCGTGGTGAACCTTCTGACCAACGTTCTTTTCTGTTTTTATTGCAGGACTTGGAACCCAGGCGCCACATGTGAACTTCCTACGTAGTGTATGAGCTCCAGTTCTAGTAGAGACATAAAAGAACCTCTAGAAGAACCCGAACGCTTTCTCAGAAAAAAGACTTAAAGCTAAAAACCAAGAGAAAGTTTCGGGGGATCCACTTCGAATGGCGGACCAACGTACCCTCATGGATTACCTACGGCCCACTGTAGGTAATCTCGGCGCCGCTATCAATGCACCGAATGTCGAAGCCAATAACTTCGAACTTTGGCCACATTTGATACAAATGCTTCAAAACTCCGCAACCTTCCATGGGCTTGCGGACGAGGATCCCCATCTACATATTACTAATTTCTTAGAAATATGTGATACATTTCGGATCAATGGAGCATCAAACGACGCCATCCGCCTTCGGATATTTCTATTTTAACTAAAAGACCGAGCTAAGGCTTGGCTTAATACCCTCCCAGTTGGCTCGGTAAACACCTGGGATGAACTAGCCCAAAAGTTTCTATATAAGTATTTCCCTCCTGCTAAAACGGCTAAATTAATGACTGAAATTAATACATATTCACAAGAAGATGGGGAATCCTTATATGAAACTTGGGAAAGGTTCAAGGAGCTACTAAGAAAGTGTCCTCATCATGGTCTTGCGGTATGGCAACAAGTATCCACTTTCTACAATGGGTTGTTGCCACACACAAGACAAACGCTTGATTCTAGCTCCGGGGGACTTTTAGGTAATCGTCGCCCAAATGAAATATATAATCAAATTGAGGAAATTGCTCAAACCAATTTTCAATGGCACACTCCCCGAGGCAATAAATCTATTGCCCCGGGCGCCCATAAGGTTGATGAAAGCACTTCTTTACAAGCCCAAATCGAGGCCCTTTCTTCAAAAATCAAAAAGTTAGAAATGACAAAAACGGTCTCGGTTATGGCTTGTGAAGGGTGTGGTGGGCCACATGAAAATTGGAGTTGTATGAAAGAATTAGATGATCAAACGGAAACGGTGAACTACATTGATAACAGACCTAGGCCGTCGGGTCCTCCAACGGGTACCTACAACCAAGGATGGCGTAACCACCCAAACCTTGGTTGGAGAGATCCCGGTAATAGTAGTAACCAACAAAACCAACGAACTAACTTTCAACAACCACAATTTTTTTCTCAACAACAAGGTGGACGAGAAAGGCTTGAAGATACTGTATCTCGCCTCATCTCCGACACCGAAAAGAAAAACTCGGATCGATTTCAGCAATTGGAATCGAATTTTAGAAATCAACAAGCTAGCATTCAAAACATTGAAAAACAATTGAATCAAATAGCTCAAAATTTCTCCGAGAGACCACAAGGCGCGTTACCGAGTAATACCGAGACCAACCCAAAGGCGCAAGTACATCTCATAACATTGAGAAACCGTACCGTGGGTCCCGAAGAGGCTCCACTCCCACAAACTGAAAGAAGCCAATCTAGCCAAACCACCACTCCACCCGCGCCCCAACAAGAAAAGGCTTCTCCACCAGTTCAAGAGCCTACTAAGACGCCTCCTGTTTCATACCCCGGTCGGTTAATTCGTCAAAAGACCGATGAGCAATTCGCAAAGTTCGAAAATTTACTAAAACAATTGCATGTTAATATTCCATTTATCGAAGTCCTAACTCAAATGCCTAAATATTCAAAATTTATGAGGGACTTCCTCACCCATAAAAGGAAAATTGAATCATTGCAATTAGTTAACTTAGGTGAAGAATGCTCAGCCTTACTACTCAACAAACTCCCGCAAAAGAAGCTTGACCCTGGAAGCTTCACAATTCCTTGCTCGATTGGGAAATCCCTCATTCGTAATGCACTAGCCGATCTTGGGGCAAGCATCAACCTCATGCCCTCATCAATGTTCAATCGACTCGGCTTAGGAAAAACAAGTCCTACAAAAATAAGCATACAACTCGCCGATAGATCCGTCAAATATCCACAAGGTGTCGCTGAAAATCTATTGGTCAAGGTCGGCGAATTTGTCTTTCCGGCCGACTTTGCCATACTAGATATGGAGGAAGATACCGAAGTACCACTCATCCTAGGAAGGCCATTCCTAGCTACGGCCCAAGCAGTGGTAGATATGAATGATGGAACACTAACATTAAGGGTTGGGGACGAGGAAGTAAAGTTTGGAGTCGGAAAAAGAGTAGAAGACGAAGACCCGGTCAACTACATGAAGGTCATTGACTCAAGCTTGGATGATGCTCTCCGACGGTGTAGCATGGGATGCAAAACATCCCACTTGGGTAACATATGACCATGCTTTGGGTCTAGCCAAGGACCCTTATAAACGTGGCGCACCACGGAGGCATTCCGCGGAACTATCCTTAGTTTAGTTTAGATTAATTTTTATGTTTTCTAGTTTAGTTTTAATTTTCAGGAATAAAACACACTCGGGATGGTGAAGGATAACAAGGGAAACTTGGACCAGCACCCCATGCACGAAAACAGGGCCATCCGACGAATTTTCTTCATTACAGCAGGTTCAGCACGGGCCGTGCCCGCCCAACACGGCCCCGTGCTGCACAGTCTGCAGAAAATACCCAGTTCAGGTAAACTGGACACGGGCCGTGTTCGCCCAACACGCCCCCGTGTCCAGGCTTCTGTTTCTTTTGTTCAACTTTTTGTTACTGGCACCTGAACACGGGGCCGTGCCCGGACACCACGGTGCCGTGTCTAGACGCCTAGTAACATAAAATTTTGTTTTTTCACACCTTTTACACATTCGATCAACCTAAAAACTTATTTTGGGGACACATTGAGGACAATGTGTAATTTAAATGTGAGGGGGATGCTAAAACTTTGAATCTTGCAAGTCCTAATTACAAGCCTTACACAAAACTCTATTGGAACCGCTAATCACCCCAAAAAAACATATTTTCAAAAATTTTCATTTTTTTTGTCTAGGTTTAACTTGGGAATTTCAAATTCTAAAAAGGTTATATTTTTACAAATTTACAACCGATAGCGTCGTGATAAAAAGAACCAACATAAGAAAATTATGAAAAGGCATGACAAGCTTAGTTAAAATTTAATTATATATACTTGATCACATAAAAACCCATTCCCACAAAAGTGAGTTTTGAGCCTTTATTGAGCATACAAATATATATCTTTAAACTAAATGCTCATTTTTCGTTTCTTGTGTGAATAGCCACTTGGTTCTTACAACTCTAGAACTTGCCACGACGATACATTCCCGGTCCTTACCAACTTAAACCCGAGTAAGTAAATGATGGAGGCATTAGGACTAACCCTTTTTATTTCTACACCATTATTTTTTCTTTTTTTTACCACCTACCCAAAATCCCCCTTGTTAACCCCTTTGAGCCTAAACCTTTTCATTTCTTAACCCAAACCAAACACCCTTTCACTCACCAAAACCTTTTTATTTTTAACCCTTTGTTTGAGTAACAAGCTCGGTTTTTCGTATGACTTTCAAAAAAAAAAATTGTTGATGATGAAGCAAAAGAAATAAACAAGCATGTTCATCAAAAATAACTTTGCTTGAATTATGGTTTCAACAAAATAAAAATTGCAAAAATAAAAAGTCTTACGAAAACGGACGCTTTTTACGCTTTTCGCACTTTTTTTACTAACAACTAACCCAACCACCTACCTTTAACCCAAGCCTAACCCTTCACCCAAAAGTCCTCTTGATATTTACAAAGGTTTACAGTTAAAAAGGAGGAGGATTAATTGCTTGGCAAGCCTATGGTAGGAGTAAGTTTCATGCCGCTCTCGAGTGATTCACTAAAATACATCTTCGGCCGAGTGTTGAGTGATCCCCCATGAGGTATGTGAACTTGTATATAAATAGAATTTTAAAAAGGCATGTTATGCCCTAATAAGTAATTTATCTTATGAAAAGTTTTAAATAAATCATGACGAATAGGATTGTAAATAAATAAAAATAAAACTTAATAAAGAATCTTGGAAATCCCGACACTCTATGACAAGTCAAAAACCTTCTCTTCTACCCATTCCATTTGGGAGTGCAAAGCCACATTATAAAGAGTTTTGCTTGAGGACAAGCAAAGATTCAAGTGTGTGGGTATTTGATGTGTGCAAAATGCAACATATAAATTACATCAATTGTGGCATAAAACTAACCCTTTTTAGTACTAATGTTGGAAAAAGTGTGCTTTTGTCTTCCTTTTATATTTTCAGGATTAAATAAGATCAAATTAACAAAAGAAGCAAAAAGGCAGCTAAATCTAACATAAATACAAGAAAAGGAACAAACGTAGCATGCCCGACCTCCCCGAAAGCATCTTCCCAAGCAAAACAAGAGAACAGAAGGCTGAACACGCCCCGTGCTCAGTGAGCACGGGGGCGTGCCCAAGTGTCAGCATAAAAGACAAAGTTGTAGAAGCTTCCATCGCCCACCACGGGGCCGTGCTCAGCGGACACGGGGCCGTGGTCAACTATAAGATTCGCAGAATCCAGGCAAATCTTGATAGTACAGATATGCTTCTTCACACGGGGTCGTGCCCAGCGGACACGGGGGCGTGGTCAACTAATGCAGACAAACTGCAATTAATGAAGACAGAGAAGATGATGGACACGGGGACGTGCCCACTGGACACGGGGCCGTGCCCACTGGACACGGGGCCGTGCCCGAGCTGCTGTTCAGGCTATAAATAGGGGTGCTTGGCTCATTTGCAAACCATCCCTTGGCACACCACCTCTCTCACACTTCACCACCACCCACCACCATCACAACACCATCATCCACCACCATCATCCATTGTCAATCATAGAGTGTGTGAGTCGTCTCGGGATCCAAGATTGATCGTAAGAGTTCTTGACAATCAAAGACCATGTTTGCCTAAGTCTCTTACATCACTTGGTGAAGACAAGTGTCTAGTGTAATACTTTTTATTTTTAATCTTTTCGCACTTTTTACTTGGTTATGTATTAATGACTTTAATAACTAGTTTCTTATGTTGAAGGTGATTCTTTCTTATCGTTTGTCCGTGGTGTCTTGGCATTATTTTACTGTCTATATAAAATAAAAGATTTTCACCATTCATATCTCCACGGTCTATATGGAGGTATGTTGGCTACCTGGTCGGGGGTTAAGGGAACGGTTTGGTAAGAGTCTTGCCTTGTTCAGTGTATAGATCCTGCAAGGACCTGGGTCAAATTTAGTAGGACCTCCTTCAATACCCACCGGTATTGGATGGCGGGGGTCCAAACTCTTTGATCCCCTCATATGTAAGCTACTATTAATACTTTAACCCGGATACTTAGGATTGTATCCCTGCTGACTCAGACTACTTAGCCGAGGGTAACGTCACCTTCAAAAGAGGGCTACCATAATATGCATTAATAACTTAATTAATTATCTTTCAATAATCCGACCCTTTAGGATTGTATCCTTGCTGACTCAAACTACTGGGTTGAGGGTAACGTCACCTTCAAAAGAGGGGCCTACGACAATAACTAAGATAATCTCTTAAATAGTGCAAAAGTGCGGAAATAATCAAAGGTTACACTAAACACGAGTCGGAGCCAAGTGATTCATCTTGTCTATCTGTTTTTATTTTTATTTTTCAGCATTTTAGTTAGTTTTTATTTTTCTAGTTTAAAACCTTTTTCTAAATTTTTGATTTGATTAGACGTTGAGGATAAACCGGTACTAAAAGCTCTTGTGTCCTTGGACGACCTCGGTATCTTGCCAACACTATACTACGCTCACGATGGGTGCACTTGCCCATATGTGTGTTTAGTGTTAGTAAATATCGTGTTTTATAAATTTAAAACTTGGCTAAAAAGTGTTAAAAATGGCTTAATATATACATTAAAAACTAATAACACTCACGCACATCATTGTCTTTTTGACAACTTGTGCATTGGTGAAAATAACAAACAGGTCTTAAATGGAAGGTTTATCCTCCTACCTCATGCATGACTTCTATGATAATCCTTGATGTACATGTTGGACTATACTTATAATATAGGGTAAATTACACTTTTCTTCCTTCATGATTGTATCGGATTGTAATGGATGCCCTTTAACTTTAATAATTATAGTCACAGTCCTTTTTTGTTAAAATATTACACTATATGTCCTTTAACACTAACCTGGTTTGTTTTAGACGATAAGTTATCTCACGTGCACCTCATGTGTGGGCATTTATGCCTTTTTACCCCTTGATTCATCCCACCTTATAAACCCTTTTTCACCTTCCATCCAAATTAGGGTTTCAAACTCCCAACTTTTCTGCTCTCCCGTTAAATCTGTTTCAGATCCACAATCTCACCACTTTTCTAGGCTCCCGATTTCATCCAAAACCTACACCACCCCCAATATCCTGAAGCTGACTTAAGGTTTTGGCCCTAGCTCTTCACGTTCTTCACAAAAACTGCTCTTCTACATCCACTATTGACATACAAAAGGAACACCCAAATCAGCAGATAATAACCAAATTAATTCAAAAACTTAATCAATTTAGAATGGGGCAGTGACGAAGTGCAAGTCCTCTCATCAGATGACCTACAACTTCCACTGGGGACAGCGAGTCGGCGACTAACTAGGTGTTTGATGCAACCACATCCACCCCAATCGGTATGGTAGTGATCGACTTCAAGAGGAGATTTGCAGGTAGCGATGAAGAGGTAAGGGACGATGATAGTGTTGACGATGATGTTTCTAAAGGATGTGTTTTAATAATGTTAGGTTATTTATAAAATCAAGGGTAAAATTTGTTGAAGAGTTAGAGCCGGTTGAAAATGGGTTGAAAGAAAACCATACTTTCTTAGCTCCCCTGTTAAAAAGATTTAAAAACTTGCATTAAAAGTCGGTACTTTTAACCATGGGAATTAAACACAATATTTGTTTGGGTTGTTTGTAAATTTAAAGAGAAATATCCACTGCAATCTTGACAAATTTATGATTTATTAAAAAGACCTCTTGATATCATGTATTTATTTAACAAAAAATTAGAACCAATAATTAACGATTTCTTTTACAACCGACTACAGGATGGCGGCTGCAACAGGTTCTGGTCGAATTATATCTGGCTGCAGTTGTGTTTTCACTTGAGTGGTTGTTTAGATATGTCTCAAGCGGCCGGAAGTGGCGGGTCGGAAATGGCGGGGGTGGTGAATGGTTGTTTTGGAGAAGAGAAAGAGAGTGAGGAAGAGATGGAGAAGATAAAAAGAGAGTACGAGAAGAGAGGGGAATAATCATATTTATTTTTAGATTTTGTTTTTGTTATATTTATTAAACAAATTTGAAGTAGTTTGGTAAAAAGACTAAACTACCCTTATGTAACAAAAATTAACTGAAAATTTTAATAAGGTTAGTGCTAAAGGACCTAACGTATAATGTTTTTAACAAAAAAAAGGATTGTAACTGTAATTATTAAAGTTAAAGGGCATCCATTGCAATCGGCTAGAAACATAAAGGACGAAAAGTGTAATTTACCCTATAATATATACACAAAAGAAAGTTGTAAATTAATAGTTGGTTAATTAATAATTTATTATGTCTAAAAAAGTAATAATTTGTCTCCAAAGCTACCAATTTTTATGTCTTAACTTGTGAAATGTGAATATCTCTGCTTCAACTTTTTTATGATATAGTGGACCTAACCTCAAGCCCAGTCTAGTTCCCAGTTGGTTACTCAGCCAGTTCAGCTTGTTAGTTACTCAATAATAGGCCTAGAGTTTTGTTGCAGAATCTAGTAAGCCCAAAGCTTGGCCCATTTTCTTTATCTAGTTAATTTCACTTTTTATCTCTGGACTAGTGGTAGGAGACTTGGGTTTTCCAATGGAGACTCAAGTTCAATTCCCATTTGTGTCATATTTGGGTGGATATTGGGCAATGATGGTGACAAACCCACCGAGGGGGTTCGATCCTGAGCCACACCCTGGTTTTCATCTGGTTGTTACTTCAGCGAGACAACTCGTGTGGAGGCAGTACGGTTTCCGGGGGAACGACGTAACCAAGTGTGGCCAACCCAGCGCGGGCCCAGTTAAGACAACATAAGTCTGGGCAGACTTGGCTAGGGCCGTCGATTAGACGGTGTGACATTGGGTCACTCAAAAAGAAAGACACCGTTTAAAAAAAAAGTTAATTTCACTTTTTGTGTTTTGTAAAATTATTAAATAAGGGTATATATGTTGTTAACAAGAAGTTTTATTCAGTAAAAATCAATTGATGTATTAGTAAATTTAAGTTAAACTACAATATTTGTTAGTGGATTGTGCTCCCAGGACCTTACGTAAAGCCTCATGCACCTGATTCACCACTACAATATTTGTTAGTAAATTTAAGTTAAACTACAATATTTGGTGAGCTCTAGCACTATCATGTGTTCAGTGGCGGACCCAGAAATTGTTTGCTGGGGATGCGGATGAGGTGTCATTTTCAAAGGGTACGGTCGGGTTTTTTTACCTAAAATATACACTAAATTTTTTTTTCAAAGAGTGCGGCCACCCACCCTGACCAAAGGGTGGGTCCGCCCTGCATGTGTCTTGGGTAGAAGTCTATTTTGTGATGTCTACCATATCAGAGAGAAGATTAAACAATGTGATATCCACCTATTTTAGAGAGGAGAAATAAATACATCATTTGCCTAAGACTACGGCTGGAGGGTATGGGGAACACGGTTTGGATTATTAATTTTCACGTGGGACATGAATGAACACTGTCCCCCTCCTGAATCCATGGTGGTTCACATGGATATTTCCATGAACACCATGACCCTTCTTTAATTAATAGGGGGAATTTGATTAGTGGTGGATGATGACGAGGGTCATGGACCATACCATATAGGGTGGTGGATCATGGATGAGGTAGTGATGTGACGTCTATGTGGAGGGTGATGATGGTGATTAGGAAGATCATCACACCACATAGCCTAAGGTGGTTTAGTAACATTCACCACAACCATTATACTATTATTACTCTAATCTATTTAAGTTAATTATATGTTTCTGTTCATAATTAACTAGGTTATCCCCGTGAATACTCATGGGGTTGGACCATTTAAATTGTGTATACAACAAATGTAAAATAAATAGACTATCTATAGTTACCTAAACATAATACTAAAAAAAACAATTTTTGTAGAGTGTCCACTAAATTAGTAGAATTTGGTTGAAAATTGGTCAAATTAAAAACACTAAATTTAAGATATTTGAAGAAACAATCATTTACAGTACATAGTCTTAAAATTTTCATCATGATCAAAGCATAGCATAGTTTAAGTAGCTAAACACATTTTGTTAGAAAAAGTTTAGGACAAATGATTAAACTGTCAAAATACATATTCTCTAGATGATATAAAGATACTTATAAACCACACCACACAAAAAAAAAAAAAAAAAAAAAAAAAAAAAAAAAAAACCATGTAACTAACCTACCAAAACATAATACTAAAAAAACAATTTTTGTAGAGTGTCCACTAAATTAGTAGAATTTGGTTGAAAATTGGTCAAATTAAAAACACTAAATTTAAGATATTTGAAGAAACAATCATTTACAGTACATAGTCTTAAAATTTTCATCATGATCAAAGCATAGCATAGTTTAAGTAGCTAAACACATTTTGTTAGAAAAAGTTTAGGACAAATGATTAAACTGTCAAAATACATATTCTCTAGATGATATAAAGATACTTATAAACCACACCACAAAAAAAAAAAAAAAAAAAAACATGTAATCAACCTAAAAGGCATCCAATAATGTGAGTAAACTTCTAGTGAAACAACCTAATAATATGACTTTTAGAGACATCCAAAATCAAATCATATCATAGTGCTCCAAAATCAAATGAAGTCTACTTTGTTTAACTCATATTTCATCATAATCAAGCCATTTTAGATCTTTTTATTATATATCAAAGTTTTAATTTTGTAGTCACATTTTTAATATATTACAAAACACAAACAAATTTTACTTGGTAAATCATGCAAGACCAACCTGGGTGCCAAGTCATTTGCCCAAATTGAAGTCCAACCACTACCAGGAAAGTATACTGCTCAAGAAATCCCTTATTGGTGTCTTTCAAGTTTGGGGAAACATCGATAAAAATTGAAATCGAAGTGCGTAAGGCACTCTACCATGCAACAAATGAAATAAGAAAACAAAACGAATACCAAGAACTATAGTAATAGAGATGAACATGCCATTAGATAAAGAGGTACATTTTTCGTAGCTAAGAAGTTTAAATAACGGTTCATTGTTAGAAAAACCATGTCTTTCTTTCAGCAGGGTTCCCATTTTCCACTACCTATCAACCAACAAAAAAGAACAGTGCATGAAGCTTAGTCAAATAAAGTAAAAAAAATTATCTGATATGTATAACTTAAGTAGGCTAAAACATTTTGGGAGAATACATAGATATGAACATTGTAAATACATAGTTCCTAAGCAAAATATATTACTTAGAAGAAACGTATAATAACTAACATGGAGTCAGCCCATAGCAAATACATCGTTGAACAAATAATAGCCAATGTGAACATAAATAAGTTACAACAGCTACTATGTAACGTCCTGCTTGTTCGTACATTCCTTAATTAGAAAGCTTGTTTAGTATTTCTATTTTTGGAAATCTTGTATTCTTGTATTTCGTCTTTTCGTTGTAATCATTGTAAACTCCGAGACTTGGATCATAAATAAAATTCGTATTTCTTACAAATTCATGCTTTACATATTCATACATGTCTATACGTTTGAATTCATAAAACCATCTATACTTTATTCGTAATTCTTGGAAATATGTGATGAACATGCAAATACGTGATATACATGAACTATACGCTTTATACGCATGATTTGGACTTATATGATACTTATACTCGATGCATATACTAAATCACACATCTCCATACTTGCTTTTATGTTAATGATACTTAAACATCCCTTACAATATGCTTTTATTACATAAAATGCCCCTAAAATACATTAAACCCCTCAAATATAAACTACAGGGGGCTAATATGTCAAAAAACCAAACTTGTTTCCGGATTACCACCCTCGCGCCACAGGTACCCCCCCCCCAGTGGTCGCGCGACGCTACCACCTCACTCTGCCAGAAAGTTGTTTGTGTTGCATCTATTTGTCATTTGTGTGTTAGTTGTTGTGTTTTTCACATTTATTAAGCACCTAACTCAATCCTAATCACCTCTTATAAAACCCAACTCAAACCCAAACTTGTTTCATTTTGCAAACACTTCACTTTCACTCTCAAACACTCTAAAATCAGCTGAGAAATCAGTAGCAAAGTCAGATTCATATCAAGTTACAAAAGTGAGTTTAAACTCACTTATCTTCCATCTTTTTTACTTCTTCTTGCTTCTTAGCACTTGGAACACCTTTAGGGATGTTTCCATAGGTTTTCCATGGAAACCCAATGATGGAACATCACCACAATAAGGTTAAAAGTGTAAGAACTTTCTGTTTTAAACAAAAAAACTTTGTTAAACATGCTTAAACTCATGTTTTAACCATACATTCCTATGTCCTTATGACACTAATCAAGACTATGATTAAGTGTGCTTAAAAATAAGGTTGTAACATACAAATTCAGAGGTTTTACTCATCTAAACTTTCTGTTTTTAAAAGGGTTTTAACCCACAAGTGTTGAACAAGACTTGAGCTTGTGTATGTGTGATTATTTGGATAGCTTGGGCTATCATACTTACAATCCACACCTCACTTGATTATTTCCTCTTAGTTAGTATGTATATTTCATTTCTCTATAGTTGTTCATTCATGACCATCCATGTTGTCTGATGTGTGCAAAATGCAACATATAAATTACATCAATTGTGGCATAAAACTAACCCTTTTTTAGTACTAATGTTGGAAAAAGTGTGCTTTTGTCTTCCTTTTGTATTTTCAGGATTAAATAAGCTCTAATTAACAAAAGAAGCAAAAAGGCAGCTAAATCTAACATAAATACAAGAAAAGGAACAAACGTAGCATGCCCGACCTCCCCGAAAGCATCTTCCCAAGCAAAACAAGAGAACAGAAGGCTGAACATGCCCCGTGCTCAGAGAGCACGGGGGCGTGCCCAAGTGTCAGCATAAAAGACAAAGTTGTAGAAGCTTCCATCGCCCACCACGGGGCCGTGCTCAGCGGACATGATGTGTGCTAAACAGACTATAAAAACGAACTAAATTAGACTCTCTATTCTAGACACTATAAAGCTTTAAATTTATAGACTAGGACTCTCTAAAACCTAAACCACACAACCGGCAAGTGTACCGGTCAATGTAGTATAACCTAAGCAAGTCCGAGTATCGAACCCAAAGACTCTATGTATTACGTAAACTAGACTCTAACAGACACTGACTGACGCGACTTAAACTTGTTTAATTGATTTGGGGGGGGGGGGGGTTACTGAAAATCTAGGAAATCTATATTAAACTAAATTACTTAACTAGACTTCGACTAAGACACGAACGAAAACTGAGGTTTGTATTCAGATGAGATTAACGACTACCTAGACTCGAATCCAGTTTGAGTGGGAATGGACTTCTAATGGTATTATTGTTGTATGGAGCCGGGATCGTAAGATACTAAACCTTAAGGTATTTCAATGCTAAGACTTCCCGACCCTTCTCAGGAAGAAACCTAGGAAACCCTACAAGGCTGTTATCATTACCGACTGTTAGACTTCGTCTCAGTCCTCTAACGATTCTAAAAGTGCCCTAATATGACTATCTACCTCTCAGCGCGATAATCTAAGGCAATTCTAGGTTCTAACTTGGTTTACTAGACACAAATGCAATTAGGGAAATAAGATCGACTTCTCTCAAAACCTATCTTAGATATATATTGCACCGCGACCTAATAACTAACTCGAGCCTCTCAGCGACAAGTTAAGCAGAACACTCGATCTTATTAAATTACCGATTATTACTTCTAAGGTTACTTACGCGTTTTCACCCTAAAGGATTAATGATCTATTATGTGATATAGACACTCACCTAAATCAAGAATCCTAAAATAACCCTATTATGTGATAAAGACCGTCACTAAGGATCATATGAAGCAATAGACAGTAGTAAAACAATCGTCAAGCATGCATGTGCACCAAATCAGAAATCCTAAAACACTTTACTTTCAGAAATCAATCCATAAACGAACAATGATAACCATTAAAAATCCAAACTTTAATCAAACATTCATCTTGTCTAGGTAGTTATAAAAGTTTAGCCAATCATCTCAATAAACGAAAACAATGCAAAGATATCTAACAAAGAATTCATTATGACAAAGTTCTAAGAATATAATCGACAAAACAAGGGATTAGGAAACCCGATTGATTCTTCGATTCTTCAACTTTGACTCGTACCAATGATTCCCGTGCTTCAAGATCTCCGATTGCTCCAAAAGAATGCTCCAAAGTCGCCTCAAGGTCTCACAAATTCGTCCTCCCCTTTCAATTAAGTTTATTTGGAATTATATATGAAACCCTAGCTGCCAAACATAATTTCGCGATCAACCTACCCGTCGCGTAGCGCGACGGGTCTTCATCTTGTGCTCGCGCTACGCGAGTGACTCCAGATTCAGATTTTCTTGTTTAATGTTGTAGCGTAGCGCGACTGATCAACCTTTTATGCTAGCGCTACGCGAGTGACGTTTTTTCACAGAATGTTGTTTCCGAAATCTAGCTTTAACACCCCAAAATTCTTAAAAATAATTCTAACTCTTTGTGACTTGTTCCAGGATGTAATGCTTCATCATTATAGCTCGTTTCCACTCAATTTCCAGCCAATTATCGCATCAAGACCTGGAAAACCGAACTTTGATCAATAGTACGTAATTCTAAATAAAACTATACTAGAAATAACGATAAATTGTACAAACTATACACGATATAAGTATGTATTTTGCAATACATCAAACATCCCCACACTTACACTTTTTTCGTCCCCGAAAAAGAATTGTGCAACGGAATCAGAGACAAATCATTACTTGGATCAAAAATTATTTATATCTTATTAAAACCAAAACTTGCGTTAGCTGCGATTGCGAATATACTGGTCCTTTTAAACCCGAATCTAATCCTAAGCCCTTATCATATGAATTTAATTTAGGTGCGGTCAATCCACCTAGGATCTCACACTAGAATCTACGGTCCATCTACTCCCACCTCAAGCTTATAGGACTAAAAGAACGATCACTGGATCAATTCCTAACCGTTTTATATCAAAACCAAGAGAGTAAACAATCAAAAAAAAATTTTCTTTTTCCATTTTTTTTTATTTCGCTTTCTTGCTTTTTTTTTTCATATTTATGACTCAAATATATACAAGTATCCCATCCCCACACTTAGAGATTGCATTGTCCCTAATGCAAGAACGAAAATACGACTCAATAACTACCTACGAAAAGAAACTGCAAAACGAAATAAAAATACAACAACAACAAAAAGGGAAACGACTTAGCTGGTTAGGACAAAAGTCAGTGCCAGCCGTACGAATCTTGAATCCCCCGAACGATCGTATAGCATTTCATTCGCGATCGTTGACTAGTCTGCTTGAGTTTATCAATATAGCAAGTCCGAAATCACCCGAATGGCAATTGGGTACGGGTGGTACGATCCAAACCTGCATAATCAAAACAAAACAGAACCCAAAGCAGTACCTACTCTAAAACGACTCAAAAACTACTAATCTAGACTCATGGTACACAATAAAAGACTCAAAATACAAACTCTACAAACGAGCAAAAACTTCTCACATACTTATGGAGGATCATAGAGATGCAGTTCACCTCCAAAAACAAACTCACGGGCCGCAGCACCATTATACCTATTATTGCCCAAATCACCCCAAGCACTCTTATCTCTCTCACAACCTCGTAACGCTTCACCTGGTGGTTTGAATCTATACTCTTCATAATGAATTCTATCCCCACACTGAGCTTTGCTCAGTGTCTCTATCTTAGATTCTAAACACACCACCCTTTCCTCTAATTCCTCTAATTTCCTATCCGGTGGATCCCCACACTTGAGTCCTATGACTTCCTGTAAACTCGGATCACTCACTAACCTCTCCTCATCTCGCTCATCCTTCTCACACTCCCCCACTAACGAAACCTCATTCACTCTATCACTAGGCCCTTTCGAATTCGTAACCTTAAAAACTACCGATTCCTCACCCGCTCTAAGTGTAATGGTGCCTACAAAGACATCTATAAGAGCTTTTGCGGTGTTTAAAAACGGGCGTCCTAGAATTAACGGTACCTTTTCATCGGCTTCCATGTCGAGAACGACAAAGTCTACGGGGAAGACGAATTTATCCACTTTAACTAAGAGGTTTTCTATTATACCACGTGGATACTTCACTGATCAATCGGCTAGAGACAAGGACATACGTGTAGGTGAAAGCTCTCCTAGACCTAGCCTCTCATACAAGGAATATGGCATTAGGTTTATACTTGCTCCTAAATCGGCTAAGGCCCTACACTCAGTATCACTCCCAAACAAGCACGGGATGGTGAAAAGGCCCGGATCCGTCAACTTTTCCGGGACCTTGTTCAAGACTACAGCTGAACATCCTCCACTAAGGGGAATGTTAGAAACCTCTCCCAACCTATCCTTACGTTTTAGAAGGTCTTTTAAAAATTTAGCATATTTAGGCATTGATTGAAGAGCTTCTATGAAAGGAAGGTTAATCCTAAGCTGCTTAAAGATCTCTAGAAACTTCTCGTACTCCTTAGAATATGTTTGGTTTTTAAGACGAGATGGAAACGGAGCATACGCATGGTTCACTAAGGGTGAAGGCCTAACAACTACGGGAGGTTTCTCAGCTTTCTTCTCAACTTGAGACTCACCGGGCTGTGCGGTACTTGCTGGGCGCAGCCTCGATTGCACCTTGCCGGGAGCCTCCATCTCTATCACTTCATCTATAATATCACCATCCTCATCAACCTCTCTCTCGTCGACTCTCGGACTGCCTACGGTCTTGCCACTACGGGTGGTAATGGCTTTAACAGAGGCATTAGGGTTCTTTAAGGTGTTTCCCGCAAATTGACCGGGTAACCTCTCTTCCAACTTCCTAGACATATCCCTCACAACCCTAGAAAGGTCTTGGACCGCAGCTTGGTGATTCTTAAGCATGAGATCATGTTCACTAAGTTTCTTTTGGGTACTTTGATCCCTAGAAATTAGTTGACTCATCATGGACTCCATTCTTTCCATGCTACCCCCTAAATCGAAACTCGAACCTTGACCTGTTTGAACCTGATTACTTGACCCTCCATCCTTAACCTGCCCATTCGAACTCCCACTAAAAAGTGAACCTAGACCTCTATTCGGATTTTGAGCTATTTGAAAACCAGGAGGTCCACTTGAGCGAAAATTATTATTATTAGTAAAGTTATTATTATTATTTCGCCAACCCGAACCAACATTATTATTACCAAACCCACTAGATGGAACTCTACCGAAACCTCCTCCTACGAAATCAACTTGCTCCTCACCAACTAGCAAAGGACACGCACTCGTATCATGACCACCTCGACAAAACTCACACTTATCTACCTTAGCTCTAATCTCCTTAAGCTCTCGAGTGATGTTTTCCAAAACAGAGGCTAAACTAGGGTCCATGGTGACATGGTTCACCCCTCGGGCGGGTGCACTAGTAGTGGTATTTGAGTTACCACTTTGATACCTCTGATCGGATCGTGATTGGGACTGAGACTGAGCAAACGCCTCAAAACGCTCTAGACACTCAGGAACTGTAAGAATACCCATCATATGCCCCCCCGCGTTGGTATCGAACCTATCTCTAGTTTCTTGGGTAAGACCGTTATAAAATTTCTCACATAAAGCCCAATCTGAAAGACCATGCTGGGAGCAACGAGCACAAAGGTTTTGGAAACGCTCCCAAGCAAGGTAGTAGGGCTCGTCGGGCCCCATGCGAAAGGAATGGATTTCGTCTCTAAGCCGTGAAGCTTTAGCGGGCGGGAAATACTTATTCAGAAAGGCTTGACGAAGCCCCGCCCAAGTGGTAAAAGTACCGGTTGGTTGAGAGTCCAACCAAGTAGCCGCACGGCCGGCTAAAGAAAATGGGAAAAGTTGTAGGTATGTAGCATCGTTGGGTGCACCGCTAAGGCTAAAGGTAGCTAGCATCCTAGAGAAACGGTTAATGTGGGCCGGGGCATCCTCATCGTCTCGGCCATGGAATTGGATACTATTGGTGATGGCCTGCATGGCATAAGATGGAATCTGCCATGAATTGTCATTAACTATGGGTGGAACGGTGATGGGTGAAGCTAGGCCGGTGAAATTCTGAGTGGCCTGCTGATGGACGGTTTGCCTAGGGTTAGCCATGTGTTCTAAGTTTTCTAGGTTACTAGAGGAACTAGAAGTAGGGCTGTTGGGTGGGGTAACCTTAGGTGAGTGGTTAGGCGAAGGTGGTGGTGTAGGAGGTGGGGTGGGTAACGGGGTGGAATCGAACTTGGGGAAACGAGATGAAGATGTAGAAGTAACCTGTGGGCCTTCGCCCAATTGAGATGATGATTGCTTGACTGGTGGTGGCGGTCCGTGCGATCGCAGATGTGGCATCCACTACGAGCAAAAACCTGAAAACAAGAAAAGCAAACAGTAGTTACTACGACTCAAGATGAAAAGAAAAGACACAAAACAAAGTAAACACGTAGCACGTATTTGTCAAGTAAATCTATCAAAGCTAATGAACGCAATTACCAATAGTCCCCGGCAACGGCGCCAAAAACTTGATGTGTGCTAAACAGACTATAAAAACGAACTAAATTAGACTCTCTATTCTAGACACTATAAAGCTTTAAATTTATAGACTAGGACTCTCTAAAACCTAAACCACACAACCGGCAAGTGTACCGGTCAATGTAGTATAACCTAAGCAAGTCCGAGTATCGAACCCAAAGACTCTATGTATTACGTAAACTAGACTCTAACAGACACTGACTGACGCGACTTAAACTTGTTTAATTGATTTGGGGGGGGGGGGGTTACTGAAAATCTAGGAAATCTATATTAAACTAAATTACTTAACTAGACTTCGACTAAGACACGAACAAAAACTGAGGTTTGTATTCAGATGAGATTAACGACTACCTAGACTCGAATCCAGTTTGAGTGGGAATGGACTTCTAATGGTATTATTGTTGTATGGAGCCTGGATCGTAAGATACTAAACCTTAAGGTATTTCAATGCTAAGACTTCCCGACCCTTCTCAGGAAGAAACCTAGGAAACCCTACAAGGCTGTTATGATTACCGACTGTTAGACTTCCTCTCAGTCCTCTAACGATTCTAAAAGTGCCCTAATATGACTATCTACCTCTCAGCGCGATAATCTAAGGCAATTCTAGGTTCTAACTTGGTTTACTAGACACAAATGCAATTAGGGAAATAAGATCGACTTCTCTCAAAACCTATCTTAGATATATATATTGCACCGCGACCTAATAACTAACTCGAGCCTCTCAGCGACAAGTTAAGCAGAACACTCGATCTTATTAAATTACCGATTATTACTTCTAAGGTTACTTACGCGTTTTCACCCTAAAGGATTAATGATCTATTATGTGATATAGACACTCACCTAAATCAAGAATCCTAAAATAACCCTATTATGTGATAAAGACCGTCACTAAGGATCATATGAAGCAATAGACAGTAGTAAAACAATCGTCAAGCATGCATGTGCACCAAATCAGAAATCCTAAAACACTTTACTTTCAGAAATCAATCCATAAACGAACAATGATAACCATTAAAAATCCAAACTTTAATCAAACATTAATCTTGTCTAGGTAGTTATAAAAGTTTAGCCAATCATCTCAATAAACGAAAACAATGCAAAGATATCTAACAAAGAATTCATTATGACAAAGTTCTAAGAATATAATCGACAAAACAAGGGATTAGGAAACCCGATTGATTCTTCGATTCTTCAACTTCGACTCGTACCAATGATTCTCGTGCTTCAAGATCTCCGATTGCTCCAAAAGAATTCCCCAAAGTCGCCTCAATGTCTCACAAATTCGTCCTCCCCTTTCAATTAAGTTTATTTGGAATTATATATGAAACCCTAGCTGCCAAACATAATTTCGCGATCAACCTACCCGTCGCGTAGCGCGACGGGTCTTCATCTTGTGCTCGCGCTACGCGAGTGACTCCAGATTCAGATTTTCTTGTTTAATGTTGTAGCGTAGCGCGACTGATCAACCTTTTATGCTAGCGCTACGCGAGTGACGTTTTTTCACAGAATGTTGTTTCCGAAATCTAGCTTTAACACCCCAAAATTCTTAAAAATAATTCTAACTCTTTGTGACTTGTTCCAGGATGTAATGCTTCATCATTATAGCTCGTTTCCACTTAATTTCCAGCCAATTATCGCATCAAGACCTGGAAAACCGAACTTTGATCAATAGTACGTAATTCTAAATAAAACTATACTAGAAATAACGATAAATTGTACAAACTATACACGATATAAGTATGTATTTTGCAATACATCAGGACACAGGGCCGTGGTCAACTATAAGATTCGCAGAATCCAGGCAAATCTTGATAGTACAGATATGCTTCTGCACACGGGGTCGTGCCCAGCGGACACGGGGGCGTGGTCATCTAATGCAGACAAACTGCAATTAATGAAGACAGAGAAGAGGATGGACACGGGGCCGTGCCCACTGGACACGGGGCCGTGTCCGAGCTGCTGTTCAGGCTATAAATAGGGGTGCTTGGCTCATTTGCAAACCATCCCTTGGCACACCACCTCTCTCACACTTCACCCACCACCATCACAACACCATCATCCACCACCATCATCCATTGTCCATCATAGAGTGTGTGAGTCGTCTCGGGATCCAAGATTGATCGTAAGAGTTCTTGACAATCAAAGACCATGTTTGCCTAAGTCTCTTACATCACTTGGTGAAGACAAGTGTCTAGTGTAATACTTTTTATTTTTAATCTTTTCGCACTTTTTACTTGGTTATGTATTAATGACTTTAATAACTAGTTTCTTATGTTGAAGGTGATTCTTTCTTATCGTTTGTCCGTGGTGTCTTGGCATTATTTTACTGTCTATATATATAAAATAAAAGATTTTTACCCTTAATATCTCCACGGTCTATATGGAGGTATGTTGGCTACCTGGTCGGGGGTTAAGGGAACGGTTTGGTAAGAGTCTTGCCTTGTTCAGTGTATAGATCCTGCAAGGACCTGGGTCAAATTTAGTAGGACCTCCTTCAATACCCACCAGTATTGGATGGCGGGGTCCAAACTCTTTGATCTCCTCATATGTAAGCTACTATTAATACTTTAACCCGGCTACTTAGGACTGTATCCCTGCTGACTCGGACTACTTAGCCGAGGGTAACGTCACCTTCAAAAGAGGGGCCTACCATAATATGCATTATCTGACCCTTTAGGATTGTATCCTTGCTGACTCAAACTACTGGGTTGAGGGTAACGTCACATTCAAAAGAGGGGCCTACTACAATAACTAAGATAATCTCTTAAATAGTGCAAAAGTGCGGAAATAATCAAAGGTTACACTAAACACGAGTCGGAGCCAAGTGATTCATCTTGTCTATCTGTTTTTATTTTTATTTTTCAGCATTTTAGTTAGTTTTTATTTTTCTAGTTTAAAACTTTTTTTTAATTTTTGATTTGATTAGACGTTGAGGATAAACCGGTACTAAAAGCTCTTGTGTCCTTGGACGACCTCGGTATCTTGTCAACACTATACTACGCTCACGATGGGTGCACTTGCCCATATGTGTGTTTAGTGTTAGTAAATATCGTGTTTTATAAATTTAAAACTTGGCTAAAAAGTGTTAAAAATGGCTTAATATATACATTAAAAACTAATAACACTCACGCACATCAAGTTTTTGGCGCAGTTGCCGGGGACACAAGGATTTTAAGAAAGTTAGGAATCAACGGCCTAATCGTTTTTCTTATTTTTCTATTTTTTAGGATTTTTTTTTAGTTTTTCAGTTTCTGGAGAACTCAGCACGGGCCGTGCCTGGTCGGACACGGGCCGTGCCCAGCATTGTCACTGGCAGTTTTTATTTTCCGAGTTACAGAGAGCTGAGCACGGGGCCGTGTCGGTGCAACACGGGGTCGTGTCCAATTCCTCAGTAACAGGGATCCGGAAATCAATCACTGTATCTCCGACCACGGGCCGTGTTCGCTGAGCACGGGGCCGTGGTGAACCTTCTGACCAACGTTCTTTTCTGTTTTTATTGCAGGACTTGGAACCCAGGCGCCACATGTGAACTTCCTACGTAGTGTATGAGCTCCAGTTCTAGTAGAGACATAAAAGAACCTCTAGAAGAACCCGAACGCTTTCTCAGAAAAAAGACTTAAAGCTAAAAACCAAGAGAAAGTTTCGGGGGATCCACTTCGAATGGCGGACCAACGTACCCTCATGGATTACCTACGGCCCACTGTAGGTAATCTCGGCGCCGCTATCAATGCACCGAATGTCGAAGCCAATAACTTCGAACTTTGGCCACATTTGATACAAATGCTTCAAAACTCCGCAACCTTCCATGGGCTTGCGGACGAGGATCCCCATCTACATATTACTAATTTCTTAGAAATATGTGATACATTTCGGATCAATGGAGCATCAAACGACGCCATCCGCCTTCGGATGTTTCTATTTTAACTAAAAGACCGAGCTAAGGCTTGGCTTAATACCCTCCCAGTTGGCTCGGTAAACACCTGGGATGAACTAGCCCAAAAGTTTCTATATAAGTATTTCCCTCCTGCTAAAACGGCTAAATTAATGACTGAAATTAATACATATTCACAAGAAGATGGGGAATCCTTATATGAAACTTGGGAAAGGTTCAAGGAGCTACTAAGAAAGTGTCCTCATCATGGTCTTGCGGTATGGCAACAAGTATCCACTTTCTACAATGGGTTGTTGCCACACACAAGACAAACACTTGATTCTAGCTCCGGGGGACTTTTAGGTAATCGTCGCCCAAATGAAATATATAATCAAATTGAGGAAATTGCTCAAACCAATTTTCAATGGCACACTCCCCGAGGCAATAAATCTATTGCCCCGGGCGCCCATAAGGTTGATGAAAGCACTTCTTTACAAGCCCAAATCGAGGCCCTTTCTTCAAAAATCAAAAAGTTAGAAATGACAAAAACGGTCTCGGTTATGGCTTGTGAAGGGTGTGGTGGGCCACATGAAAATTGGAGTTGTATGAAAGAATTAGATGATCAAACGGAAACGGTGAACTACATTGATAACAGACCTAGGCCGTCGGGTCCTCCAACGGGTACCTACAACCAAGGATGGCGTAACCACCCAAACCTTGGTTGGAGAGATCCCGGTAATAGTAGTAACCAACAAAACCAACGAACTAACTTTCAACAACCACAAATTTTTTCTCAACAACAAGGTGGACGAGAAAGGCTTGAAGATACTGTATCTCGCCTCATCTCCGACACCGAAAAGAAAAACTCGGATCGATTTCAGCAATTGGAATCGAATTTTAGAAATCAACAAGCTAGCATTCAAAACATTGAAAAACAATTGAATCAAATAGCTCAAAATTTCTCCGAGAGACCACAAGGCGCGTTACCGAGTAATACCGAGACCAACCCAAAGGCGCAAGTACATCTCATAACATTGAGAAACCGTACCGTGGGTCCCGAAGAGGCTCCACTCCCACAAACTGAAAGAAGCCAATCTAGCCAAACCACCACTCCACCCGCGCCCCAACAAGAAAAGGCTTCTCCACCAGTTCAAGAGCCTACTAAGACGCCTCCTGTTTCATACCCCGGTCGGTTAATTCGTCAAAAGACCGATGAGCAATTCGCAAAGTTCGAAAATTTACTAAAACAATTGCATGTTAATATTCCATTTATCGAAGTCCTAACTCAAATGCCTAAATATTCAAAATTTATGAGGGACTTCCTCACCCATAAAAGGAAAATTGAATCATTGCAATTAGTTAACTTAGGTGAAGAATGCTCAGCCTTACTACTCAACAAACTCCCGCAAAAGAAGCTTGACCCTGGAAGCTTCACAATTCCTTGCTCGATTGGGAAATCCCTCATTCGTAATGCACTAGCCGATCTTGGGGCAAGCATCAACCTCATGCCCTCATCAATGTTCAATCGACTCGGCTTAGGAAAAACAAGTCCTACAAAAATAAGCATACAACTCGCCGATAGATCCGTCAAATATCCACAAGGTGTCGCTGAAAATCTATTGGTCAAGGTCGGCGAATTTGTCTTTCCGGCCGACTTTGTCATACTAGATATGGAGGAAGATACCGAAGTACCACTCATCCTAGGAAGGCCATTCCTAGCTACGGCCCAAGCAGTGGTAGATATGAATGATGGAACACTAACATTAAGGGTTGGGGACGAGGAAGTAAAGTTTGGAGTCGGAAAAAGAGTAGAAGACGAAGACCCGGTCAACTACATGAAGGACATTGACTCAAGCTTGGATGATGCTCTCCGACGGTGTAGCATGGGATGCAAAACATCCCACTTGGGTAACATATGACCATGCTTTGGGTCTAGCTAAGGACCCTTATAAACGTGGCGCACCACGGAGGCATTCCGCGGAACTATCCTTAGTTTAGTTTAGATTAATTTTTATGTTTTCTAGTTTAGTTTTAATTTTCAGGAATAAAACACACTCGGGATGGTGAAGGATAACAAGGGAAACTTGGACCAGCACCCCATGCACGAAAACAGGGCCATCCGACGAATTTTCTTCATTACAGCAGGTTCAGCACGGGCCGTGCCCGCCCAACACGGCCCCGTGCTGCACAGTCTGCAGAAAATACCCAGTTCAGGTAAACTGGACACGGGCCGTGTTCGCCCAACACGCCCCCGTGTCCAGGCTTCTGTTTCTTTTGTTCAACTTTTTGTTACTGGCACCTGAACACGGGGCCGTGCCCGGACACCACGGTGCCGTGTCTAGACGCCTAGTAACATAAAATTTTGTTTTTTCACACCTTTTACACATTCGATCAACCTAAAAACTTATTTTGGGGACACATTGAGGACAATGTGTAATTTAAGTGTGAGGGGGATGCTAAAACTTTGAATCTTGCAAGTCCTAATTACAAGCCTTACACAAAACTCTATTGGAACCGCTAATCACCCCAAAAAACAAATTTTCAAAAATTTTCATTTTTTTTGTCTAGGTTTAACTTGGGAATTTCAAATTCTAAAAAGGTTATATTTTTACAAATTTACAACCGATAGCGTCGTGATAAAAAGAACCAACATAAGAAAATTATGAAAAGGCATGAAAAGCTTAGTTAAAATTTAATTATATATACTTGATCACATAAAAACCCATTCCCACAAAAGTGAGTTTTGAGTCTTTATTGAGCATACAAATATATATCTTTAAACTAAATGCTCATTTTTCGTTTCTTGTGTGAATAGCCGCTTGGTTCTTACAACTCTAGAACTTGCCACGACGATACATTCCCGGTCCTTACCAACTTAAACCCAAGTAAGTAAATGATGGAGGCATTAGGACTAACCCTTTTTATTTCTACACCATTATTTTTTCTTTTTTTTACCACCTACCCAAAATCCCCCTAGTTAACCCCTTTGAGCCTAAACCTTTTCATTTCTTAACCCAAACCAAACACCCTTTCACTCACCAAAACCTTTTTATTTTTAACCCTTTGTTTTAGTAACAAGCTTGGTTTTTCGTATGACTTTCAAAAAAAAAAAATTTGTTGATGATGAAGCAAAAGAAATAAACAAGCAAGTTCATCAAAAATAACTTTGCTTGAATTATGGCTTCATCAAAATAAAAATTGCAAAAATAAAAAGTCTTACGAAAACGGACGCTTTTTACGCTTTTCGCCCTTTTTCTACTAACCACTAACCCAACCACCTACCTTTAACCCAAGCCTAACCCTTCACCCAAAAGTCCTCTTGATATTTACAAAGGTTTACAGTTAAAAAGGAGGAGGATTGATTGCTTGGCAAGCCTATGGTAGGAGTAATTTCCATGCCGCTCTCGAGTGATTCACTAAAATACATCTTCGGCCGAGTGTTGAGTGATCCCCCATGAGGTATGTGAACTTGTATATAAATAGAATTTTAAAAAGGCATGTTATGCCCTAATAAGTAATTTATCTTATGAAAAGTTTTAAATAAATCATGACGAATAGGATTGTAAATAAATAAAAATAAAACTTAATAAAGAATCTTGGAAATCCCGACACTCTATGACAATTCAAAAACCTTCTCTTCTACCCATTCCATTTGGGAGTACAAAGCCACATTATAAAGAGTTTTGCTTGAGGACAAGCAAAGATTCAAGTGTGTGGGTATTTGATGTGTGCAAAATGCAACATATAAATTACATCAATTGTGGCATAAAACTAACCCTTTTTAGTACTAATGTTAGAAAAAGTGTGCTTTTGTCTTCCTTTTATATTTTCAGGATTAAATAAGCTTAAATTAACAAAAGAAGCAAAAAGGCAGCTAAATCTAACATAAATACAAGAAAAGGAACAAACGTAGCATGCCCGACCTCCCCGAAAGCATCTTCCCAAGCAAAACAAGAGAACAGAATGCTGAACACGCCCCGTGCTCAGTGAGCACGGGGGCGTGCCCAAGTGTCAGCATAAAAGACAAAGTTGTAGAAGCTTCCATCGCCCACCACGGGGCCGTGCTCAGCGGACACGGGGTCGTGGTCAACTATAAGATTCGCAGAATCCAGGCAAATCTTGATAGTACAGATATGCTTCTGCACACGGGGTCGTGCCCAGCGGACACGGGGGCGTGGTCAACTAATGCAGACAAACTGCAATTAATGAAGACAGAGAAGAGGATGGACACGGGGTCGTGCCCACTGGACACGGGGCCGTGCCCGAGCTGCTGTTCAGGCTATAAATAGGGGTGCTTGGCTCATTTGCAAACCATCCCTTGGCACACCACCTCTCTCACACTTCACCCACCACCCACCACCATCACAACACCATCATCCACCACCATCATCCATTGTCAATCATAGAGTGTGTGAGTCGTCTCGAGATCCAAGATTGATCGTAAGAATTCTTTACAATCAAAGACCATGTTTGCCTAAGTCTCTTACATCACTTGGTGAAGACAAGTGTCTAGTGTAATACTTTTTATTTTTAATCTTTTCGCATTTTTTACTTGGTTATGTATTAATGACTTTAATAACTAGTTTCTTATGTTGAAGGTGATTCTTCCTTATCGTTTGTCCGTGGTGTCGTGTTTTATAAATTTAAAACTTGGCTAAAAAGTGTTAAAAATGGCTTAATATATACATTAAAAACTAATAACACTCACGCACATCATTGTCTTTTTGACAACTTGTGCATTGGTGAAAATGACAAACAGGTCTTAAATGGAAGGTTTATCCTCCTACCTCATGCATGACTTCTATGATAATCCTTGATGTACATGTTGGACTATACTTATAAAATAGGGTAAATTACACTTTTCTTCCTTCATGATTGTATCGGATTGCAATGGATGCCCTTTAACTTTAATAATTATAGTCACAGTCCTTTTTTGTTAAAATGTTACACTATATGTCCTTTAACACTAACCTGGTTTGTTTTAGACGATAAGTTATCTCACGTGCACCTCATGTGAGGGCATTTATGTCTTTTTACCCCTTGATTCATCCCACCTTATAAACCCTTTTTCACCCTCCATCCAAATTAGGGTTTCAAACTCCCAACTTTTCTGCTCTCCCGTTAAATCTGTTTCAGATCCACAATCTCACCACTTTTCTGGGCTCCCGATTTCATCCAAAACCTACACCACCCCCAATATCCTGAAGCTGACTTAAGGTTTTGGCCCTAGCTCTTCACGTTCTTCACAAAAACTGCTCTTCTACATCCACTATTGACATACAAAAGGAACACCCAAATCAGCAGATAATAACCATATTAATTCAAAAACTTAATCAATTTAGAATGGGGCAGTGATGAAGTGCAAGTCCTCTCATCAGATGACCTGCAACTTCCACTGGGGACAGCGAGTCGGCGACTAACTAGGTGTCTGATGCAACCAAATCCACCCCAATCGGTATGGTAGTGATCGACTTCAAGAGGAGATTTGCAGGTAGCGATGAAGAGGTAAGGGACGATGATAGTGTTGACGATGATGTTTCTAAAGGATGTGTTTTAATAATGTTAGGTTATTTATAAAATCAAGGGTAAATTTTGTTGAAGAGTTAGAGCCGGTTGAAAATGGGTTGAAAGAAAACCATACTTTCTTAGCTCCCCTGTTAAAAAGATTTAAAAACTTGCATTAAAAGTCGGTACTTTTAACCATGGGAATTAAACACAATATTTGTTTGGGTTGTTTGTAAATTTAAAGAGAAATATCCACTGCAATCTTGACAAAATTATGATTTATTAAAAAGACCTCTTGATATGATGTATTTATTTAACAAAAAATTAGAACCAATAATTAACGATTTCTTTTACAACCAACTACAGGATGGCGGCTGCAACAGGTTCTGGTCGAATTATATCTGGCTGCAGTTGTGTTTTCACTTGAGTGGTTGTTTAGATATGTCTCAAGCGGCCGGAAGTGGCGGGTCGGAAATGGCGGGGGTGGTGAGTGGTTGTTTTGGAGAAGAGAAAGAGAGTGGGGAAGAGATGGAGAAGATAAAAAGAGAGTACGAGAAGATAGGGGAATAATCATATTTATTTTTAGATTTTGTTTTTGTTATATTTATTAAACAAATTTGAAGTAGTTTGGTAAAAAGACTAAACTACCCTTATGTAACAAAAATTAACTGAAAATTTTAATAAGGTTAGTGCTAAAGGACCTAACGTATAATGTTTTTAACAAAAAAAAGGATTGTAACTGTAATTATTAAAGTTAAAGGGCTTCCATTGCAATCGGCTAGAAACATAAAGGACGAAAAGTGTAATTTACCTTATAATATATACACAAAAGAAAGTTGTAAATTAATAGTTGGTTAATTAATAATTTATTATGTCTAAAAAAGTAATAATTTGTCTCCAAAGCTACCAATTTTTATGTCTTAACTTGTGAAATGTGAATATCTCTACTTCAACTTTTTTATGATATAGTGGACCTAACCTCAAGCCCAGTCTAGTTCCCAGTTGGTTACTCAGCCAGTTCAGCTTGTTAGTTACTCAATAATAGGCCTAGAGTTTTGTTGCAGAATCTAGTAAGCCCGAAGCTTGGCCCATTTTCTTTATCTAGTTAATTTCACTTTTTATCTCTGGACTAGTGGTAGGAGACTTGGGTTTTCCAATGGAAACTCAAGTTCAATTCCCACTTGTGTCATATTTGGGTGGATATTGGGCAATGATGGTGACAAACCCACCGAGGGGGTTCGATCCTGAGCCACACCCTGGTTTTCATCTAGCTGTTACTTTAGCGAGACAACTCGTGTGGAGGCAGTACGGTGTCCGGGGGAACGACGTAACCAAGTGTGGCCAACCCAGTGCGGGCCCAGTTAAGACAACATAAGTCTGGGCAGACTTGGCTAGGGCCGTCGATTAGACGGTGTGACATTGGGTCACTCAAAAAGAAACACACCGTTCAAAAAAAAAGTTAATTTCACTTTTTGTGTTTTGTAAAATTATTAAATAAGGGTATATATGTTGTTAACAAGAAGTTTTATTCAGTAAAAATCAATTGATGTATTAGTAAATTTAAGTTAAACTACAATATTTGTTAGTGGATTGTGCTCCCGTAAAAAATCAATTGATGTATTAGTAAATTTAAGTTAAACTACAATATTTGTTAGTGGATTGTGCTCCCAGGACCTTACGTAAAGCCTCATGCACCTGATTCACCACTACAATATTTGTTAGTAAATTTAAGTTAAACTACAATATTTGGTGAGCTCTACCACTATCATGTGTCCAGTGACGGACCCAGAAATTATTTGCTGGGAATGCGGATGAGGTGTCATTTTTCAAAGAGTACGGTCGGGGTTTTTTTTACCTAAAATATACACTAATTTTTTTTTCAAAGAGTGCGGTCACCCACCCTGACCAAAGGGTGGGTCCGCCCTGCATGTGTCTTGGGTAGAAGTCTATTTTGTGATGTCTATCATATCAGAGAGAAGATTAAACAATGTGATCTCCACCTATTTTAGAGAGGAGAAATAAATACATCATTTGCCTAAGACTACGGCTGGAGGGTATGGGGAACACGGTTTGGATTATTAATTTTCACGTGGGACATGAATGAACACTGTCCCCCTCCTGAATCCATGGTGGTTCATATGGATATTTCCATGAACACCATGACCCTTCTTTAATTAATAGAGGGAATTTGATTAGTGGTGGATGATGACGAGGGTCATGGACCATACCATATAGGGTGGTGGATCATGGATGAGGTAGTGATGTGACGTCTATGTGGAGGGTGATGATGGTGATTAGGAACATCACCACACCACATAGCCTAAGGTGGTTTATTAACATTCACCACAACCATTATACTATTATTACTCGAATCTATTTAAGTTAATTGTATGTTTCTGTTCATAATTAACTAGGTTATCCCCGTGAATACTCATGGGGTTGGACCATTTAAATTGTGTATACAACAAATGTAAAATAAAAAGACTATCTATAGTTACCTAAACATAATACTAAAAAACAATTTTTTGTAGAGTGTCCGCTAAATTAGTAGAATTTGGTTGAAAATTGGTCAAATTAAAAACACTAAATTTAAGATATTTGAAGAAACAATCATTTACAGTACATAGTCTTAAAATTTTCATCATGATCAAAGCATAGCATAGTTTAAGTAGCTAAACACATTTTGTTAGAAAAAGTTTAGGACAAATGATTAAACAGTCAAAATACATATTCTCTAGATGATATAAAGATACTTATAAACCACACCACAAAAAAAACATGTAATCAAACTAAAAGGCATCCAATAATGTGAGTAAACTTCTAGTGAAACAACCTAATAATATGACTTTTAGAGACATCCAAAATCAAATCATAGTGCTCCAAAATCAAATGAAGTCTACTTTGTTTAACTCATATTTCATCATAATCAAACCATTTTAGATCTTTTTATTATATATCAAAGTATTTAATTTTATAGTCACATTTTTAATATATTACAAAACACAAACAAATTTTACTTGGTAAATCATGCAAGACCAACCTGGGTGCCAAGTCATTTGCCCAAATTGGTGTCTTTCAAGTTTGGGGAAACATCAATAAAAATTGAAATCGAAGTGCGTAAGGCACTCTACCATGCAACAAATGAAATAAGAAAACAAAACGAATACCAAGAACTATAGTAATAGAGATGAACATGCCATTAGATAAAGAGGTACATTTTTCGTAGCTAAGAAGTTTAAATAACGGTTCATTGTTAGAAAAATCATGTCTTTCTTTTAGTAGGGTTCCCATTTTCCACTACCTATCAACCAACAAAAAAGAACAGTGCATGAAGGTTAGTCAAATAAAGTAAAAAAAATTATCTGATATGTATAACTTAAGTAGGCTAAAACATTTTGGGAGAATACATAGATATGAACATTGTAAATACATAGTTCTTAAGCAAAATATATTACTTAGAAGAAACGTATAATAACTAACATGGAGTCAGCCCATAGCAAATACATCGTTGAACAAATAATAGCCAATGTGAACATAAATAAGTTACAACAGCTACTATGTAACGTCCTGCTTGTTCGTACATTCCTTAATTAGAAAGCTTGTTTAGTATTTCTATTTTTGAAAATCTTGTATTCTTGTATTTCGTCTTTTCGTTGTAATCGTTGTAAAATCCGAGACTTGGATCATAAATAAAATCCGTATTTCTTACAAATTCATGCTTTACATATTCATACATGTCTATACGTTTGAATTCATAAAACCATCTATACTTTATTCGTAATTCTTGGAAATATGTGATGAACATGCAAATACGTGATATACATGAACTATACGCTTTATACGCATGATTTGGACTTATATGATACTTATACTCGATGCATATACTAAATCACACATCTCCATACTTGCTTTTATGTTAATGATACTTAAACATCCCTTACAATATGCTTTTATTACATAAAATGCCCCCAAAATACATTAAACCCCTCAAATATAAACTACAGGGGGCTAATATGTCAAAAAACCAAACTTGTTTCCGGATTACCACCCTCGCGCCATAGGTAACCCCCCCCCCCCCCCCCGCGTGGTCGCGCAACGCTACCACCCCAATCTGCCAGAAAGTTGTTTGTGTTGCATCTATTTGTCATTTGTGTGTTAGTTGTTGTGTTTTTCACATTTATTAATCACCTAACTCAACCCTAATCACCTCCTATAAAACCCAACTCAAACCCACACTTGTTTCATTTTGCAAACACTTCACTTTCACTCTCAAACACTCTAAAATCAGTTGAGAAATCAGTAGCAAAGTCAGATTCATATCAAGTTACAAAAGTGAGTTTAAACTCACTTATCTTCCATCTTTTTCACTTCTTCTTGCTTCTTAGCACTTGGAACACCTTTAGGGATGTTTCCATAGGTTTTCAATGGAAAACCAAGGATGGAACATCACCACATTAAGGTTAAAAGTGTAAGAACTTTCTGTTTTAAACAAAAAAATGTTGTTAAACATGCTTAAACTCATGTTTTAACCATACATTCCTATGTCCTTATGACACTAATCAAGACTATGATTAAGTGTGCTTAAAAACAAGGTTGTAACATACAAATTCAGAGGTTTTACTCATCTAAACTTTCTGTTTTTAAAAGGGTTTTAACCCACAAATGCTGAACAAGACTTGAGCTTGTGTATGTGTGATTATTTGGATAGCTTGGGCTATCATACTTACAATCCACACCTCACTTGATGATTTCCTCTTAGTTAGTATTTATATTTCATTTCTCTATAGTTGTTCATTCATGACCATCCATGTTGTCTTTTTTACAACTTGTGCATTGGTGAAAATATAAAACAGGTCTTAAATGGAAGGTTTATCCTCCTACCTCATGCATGACTTCTATGATAATCCTTGATGTACATGTTGGACTATACTTATAATATAGGGTAAATTACACTTTTCTTCCTTTATGTTTGTATCGGATTGCAATGGATGCCCTTTAACTTTAATAATTATAGTCACAGTCCTTTTTTTGTTAAAATATTACACTATATGTCCTTTAACACTAACCTGGTTTATTTTAGACGTTAAGTTATCTCACGTGTACCTCATGTGAGGGCATTTATGTCTTTTTACCCCTTGATTCATCCCACCTTATAAACCCTCTTTCACCCTCCATCCAAATTAGGGTTTCAAACTCCCAACTTTTATGCTCTCCCGTTAAATCTGTTTCAGATCCACAATCTCACCACTTTTCTGGGCTCCCGATTTCATCCAAAACCTACACCACCCCCAATAACCTGAAGCTGACTTAAGGTTTTGGCCCTAGCTCTTCACGTTCTTCACAAAAACTGCTCTTCTACATCCACTATTGACATACAAAAGGAACCCCCAAATCAGCAGTTAATAACCAAATTAATTCAAAAACTTAATCAATTTAGAATGGGGCAGTGATGAAGTGCATGTCCTCTCATCAGATGACCTGCAACTTCCACTGGGGACAGCGAGTCGGCGACTAACTAGGTGTTTGATGCAACCAAATCCACCCCAATCGGTATGGTAGTGATCGACTTCAAGAGGAGATTTGCAGGTAGCGATGAAGAGGTAAGGGACGATGATAGTGTTGACGATGATGTTTCTAAAGGATGTGTTTTAATAATGTTAGGTTATTTATAAAATCAAGGGTAAATTTTGTTGAAGAGTTAGAGCCGGTTGAAAATGGGTTGAAAGAAAACCATACTTTCTTAGCTCCCCTGTTAAAAAGATTTAAAAACTTGCATTAAAAGTCGGTACTTTTAACCATGGGAATTAAACACAATATTTGTTTGGGTTGTTTGTAAATTTAAAGAGAAATATCCACTGCAATCTTGACAAATTTATGATTTATTAAAAAGACCTCTTGATATCATGTATTTATTTAACAAAAAATTAGAACCAATAATTAACGATTTCTTTTTTCAACCGACTACAGGATGGCGGCTGCAACAGGTTCTGGTCGAATTATATCTGGCTGCAGTTGTGTTTTCACTTGGGTGGTTGTTTAGATATGTCTCAAGCGGCCAGAAGTGGCGGGTCAGAAATGGTGGTGGTGGTGAGTGGTTCTTTTGGAGAAGAGAAAGAAAGTGGGGAAGAGATGGAGAAGATAAAAAGAGAGTATGAGAAGAAAGGGGAATAATCATATTTATTTTTAGATTTTGTTTTTGTTATATTTATTAAACAAATTTGAAGTAGTTTGGTAAAAAGACTAAACTACCCTTATGTAACAAAAATTAACTGAAAATTTTAATAAGGTTAGTGCTAAGGGACCTAACGTGTAATGTTTTTAACAAAAAAAGGATTGTAACTGTAATTATTAAAGTTAAAGGGCATCCATTGCAATCCGCTAGAAACATAAAGGACGAAAAGTGTAATTCACCCTATAATATATACTATATATAACATATATACAATATACTAACCGAACATTGGATGGTAATCAAGTGATTATTCGTCATAGAACTAGGTTATATCATCCAAGAACTTAGTTTTCTCGTTACAATTCTAATGGGTGTTACACCCATGAAATCATTCTAAACCCTATGTGTCACACCCCCAAAATACCACATGCGGAATCCCATGCGAGGCGTGTGACGTACCAGGATCCAGCCACTAATCACCTTGAACTCATAACAAGATTTCAAATAAAAGCTCTCATTCATTGATATAAAGTATTACAAAACATAATTTATAACTCGATGTGTTCAACGGAAGCATAATGTAAAGTTTAACCAAAATCCAAATGTATGAAATCAACTAGTCTCGTTTCAAGTTTCCATGTATCTCGACCCATGACCACTCCAGCATCCCAGACAGCAAGGTCCACATCCACACGTATCAATAACCTGCGAGCATGCACACACGTGTATCAGACAATGCTGGTGAGTTCATAGTTTTACGAAAACGTTAGTTACCAAGTGTTTAGTTCCATTCATTGAATACAATGTTGATAATACCTCGGATACAAGACGACTCCTGATGTATGTTTTGCTCGTTCCCCAGTGCTCCTATCAACGCACTGGGCATGACTGGGTCATTAGTTCACACCCGTCCTCTCCGGTACGGGGTGAGGGTGCCAAACCTAAGTAGCCCTACCAACTAATACCCCGTTACCTCTCCGGTAACAAAAAGATGGGACTTAAAAGTGATAGGGTGAGAGTATTATCCAACATCCCAGTTTTAACCAAAAGACTTATCCCTCTCCGAGATACCCACTAACTGTCCCAACCACCGGGACGCATGCTCAAGAGTAGTGAACTCACCTTTGGTTTGCTCGGTATGCTATGTTACCCGTTTCCTAGTTGGTCAACCAAACCCTACCGTGGTTACCAAAATCAGTCAGTTTCGTGTACACCCAAAACATGTGTTCTTTGTATTCAATACATAGGTTACAATTAAGCAGAACACATATCAATATGCAAGTCGTAGCAAGTATTTGGGCCTTACATCCAATCACAACACAAGTTCGTATCACACCATAACACATGTTAAGTGGTTCGATTCCCGTTAGAGCAAACATGCAAATTATAACTATAGATCATGCAACATAGATATCCGTATCATTATATACCGTCTCATTACACAAGTTTATATATCGTATCATTACATAAGTTTATTTACCGTATTGTTACACTAGTTTATATGCCGTATCATTACATCAATCACACGAGTTACCGGCCCGGTCCAAAAGTGTACAACTTATGTCTCTAGCCTAACTTCCAAATTTAGCTCATGGCCCAACCCCCTAGTACCCGGCCCAGCTGTCCACTGCCATAACCACCTGATGTGCGGCCCAATTGGTCCCAATCCAACCAAGAGGTGCGCAAAACAACGTGGCCCAACACTTGTGGCCTGTGGATCGAGGATGCAGCCCAAAACGTAAACAACCCCTTGCAGCCCAATTCATAAACACTTTCATATTGTCCAATACCCGTGAGTGTGTGATCATGCATTACTATCAGGTCCAATAATAAACAATCAAAACATTTTGCTTCTTTCAATATTAAAAGGATTCAATCCCAAGGCTCAATAAA
The DNA here is from genome assembly GCA_030545235.1 of Helianthus tuberosus. Lineage (NCBI taxonomy): Eukaryota > Viridiplantae > Streptophyta > Magnoliopsida > Asterales > Asteraceae > Helianthus > Helianthus tuberosus. The sequence goes on along the minus strand of CM060351.1, from coordinate 8,502,573 downwards.
TCTGACATACAATTAATGAAAAGGTGATTGTTTTCAACGGCCCAATTAGATGCATCCGTCATTTGATATCACATGTTATTTCTTTACATTTGAAATATTATTGAGTACATATGTGGTCCAATAGATAAGTAATTTAGTGGGAATCAATTGGAAGTGTCAGTAGATCACATGAAACATATCGGCCCAATAATTTAATCTTACTCACACACATGCCACTCAACACATAATTACATAATCTCAAATCAATCATATAAAACACAAGATCATATCAAAACTCAATTCATGATCGATGTACTGATTCATCAAGCAATCATATAACAATATCACAACAATATCATCGAGTCCTAAACAATCATGATTCGGGTCCAATACTCATTACCATGAACATACCTAAATCATAACAGTTCTAACAACATGAATTCAATGCATACAGAATCATGAATGAACCACTAAGTCCTTATATTTTCTCAATTCATATAGGCGACATGTACAATTAGGTTTATGAACACTAGCATGCATCCCTACTCATTTTTCTCATTAGTGTTAGCACATAAACATCTTGATTGTTATCCCAATTCACATCAAATCACATATAGCCAAGGCCGATTAACATAATCAATATGAGTATAAATACTAACCAGGAAATCGTATTTGATGAACTAGAACAAGGGAGGAAAGAGTGAGTCGAAAAGAGGGCTTGCTGAGTTCAAAGAGTTGTTGCCGTCCCCGGTGTGCCCGTAATGGAGTTTAGGGTTTGCAAAAGGTTGAAGTATGGCTCATACCTGCATGCCCGTATACAAAAGAAAGGGTGGGTTGGGTTCTGTTTGGGCTCGAATGTGACATGGGCTAGATCAAATGCATGGGCCGAGATTTAAAGATACCATGATGAAGGAGTGTGAGATCATGAAAGAGGTGTGCGACTCGATATAATAATCATTCAAGAGTTATCGGTCCAATAGCATTTGATATAATTCTGTTTTAGTCAAACATCTTGGCACAATTTAATCATAGATCATCACGTGAAGGTTAGTTGTCATATTTTGTTTTGGCGGCTCATTAATCAACTCAAGAACTCATCAATTGTATTAATTCAATGTTTGCATATGAATAATAGTTAATGGTAGCCCATGTGAGAATCATAACATTCAAGCGGCCCAGTAAGACTTTATTGTTTGAAATCATTGTCAGGTCCATGCTTCGAGTAAATGTTACTACTCAACATCTAACAACTCACTTATCAGTCCAAACATAACAACTATTTCAATCATTCACCTATCACACTCATGTTACGACACAAAAAGGAATCGTGACAGCAAGTTATACACAGAAAAGAACCTTGGGATTTCGGGTTGTCACATCATCCCCAACTTGAAAGAAATTTTGTCCCGAAATTTGATAAGTCCAACCAGAGAGTGGTAGTTCGAGATTACTATGGATTTTTCTCAGGTGCTACATCATCCCCAACTTGAAATGGAATTTCGTCCCGAAATTCACCAGTGATATCAGAATTAGATTGATCAGTAGGAAAAAGTTGAGGATATTTGAGTTTCATTTGATCCCCGCGCTCCCACGTGACTCCGGTCCATGTCTTGAGTTCCAACGAACACTCACGATTGGAATTCGATTGTGTTAACGAACCTTAGACTCTAATAAGGGTATCACAAGCGTTTCGTCGGTCAAACACTGTCTTAGATTCGAGACATAAATGGAATTGTGTATGTTACCCAATTCGTCAGTTAACTCGCGTTTGTGAGCCATGTCACCGATTCGTTCCAGAAATCCGAATGTCCCAACGTATCGTAAACTAAGCTTGCCACGTTTTCTAAAGCGCACCGCACTCTCCCAGGGTGAGACTTTCGATTATGTCGCGTTCGCCTACAGCGATCTCCCAGTGTTTCCTAAGCTTATCAGCTTTCCTGACAGTCACGCGTTGCCGCCAAACAATTTCCGATCTAAGCAATCTTCCTAAGAGTTTCGAGTACAAGTCCTGGATCTGTGATTAGGTTGTCACCCACCTTAGTCCAACAAGAAGATTGGTATTATCATCCATGCAATGCCCTAAACAGAGCTGTCTGAATACTAGAATGGCAACTGTCGCAATAGAACTCAACTAAGGGTAAATATCCCTCAAATTTTACTAAAGTCAACCACACACGTACTCGCAGCATGTCTTCGAGTGTCAGGATGATTCGTTTACTCTGTCCGTCTGTCCTACGGTGATAAGCAATAGATCAGTATGGATCAAAATCAGAGGTAACATGAGTTTGCATCTCGTGCCTAAAAACGCCTCTCTCCGAGGAACATTCACAAGCTGTGAAGACTCGTTAGTTTCCTTGATTGCAAGGAAGTGTGCTGATTACGTGAGACAATCATCGATCGCCCAGGTGATATCGTTTCCGTTTTGAGTTTTAGGTAGGCCGGTAACAAGATCCACGGTAGTCTGTTCCCACTTCCATATGGGTGTTTCTGATTGCTGACACGAATTCGCTCAAGTCAAACTTCGTTTAATTCCATTGCTATGTGGGCTTTCATGCCCGAACACCAATACACATGTGATACATCCTATCAAAACCAGGACGAGCAGAATGTCGAGACTTGTGTGCTTCGCCTAACACGAGTTCCCTAAGGTTGTTGCATAGTAGGATCCATTTTTGTTCCACAAGGTCGATTCCCCTTGCCCCGCATGGATGCAGCTTGACAATTTTCTTCCTCTGGTGCTTCGGGTTGGGTAGAACGAATCTGATCAGGTAGGTTAGAGTCGATGGTGAATGCCAAGCTCGTACACATTTTAGGTTTCACAGTCGTAGACGTTCAAGAGTTCCATCCAGTGATGCCGTCACCTGTTTAGCTCCTTCGAACCAAAGATACGCGGGAGGCCCTTGTGATCGGTCTAATGAGTGCATTTGGTACCGTCCAAGCAATGCCTCCAAACTTAAATCCAAAGACCATGGTTTCCGTCCCAAGTTGTGAGTCATGCGATTCTTCATATAAATCCACAACATAAGCCATCACTCCCTCGCGTTGCATCAGCACGCAGCTGAGACTCTGAATCGAACAACATGGTACACTAGCGGACCACCCGTACCATCAGGTAAGGACAACACTCAGTGTATTGTAGAGTTTGGTTCCAAAGCTGAAAAGTCGTTCTCCTGTTTGTCTCCCACGAATGCACATCACCCTACTGTGCTAAAGAGATTTAAAGCTGCGCGATCTTCGAAAATCCCTTGACGAATCCGCGATGGCATCCAGCGTGACTAAGAAATTATTGTATCCCCGAAAGACTCTCTGGTGCCGATCAAGTTCTAATAAAATGGACCTTAGCGATATCCACGTGTATCCCCACTTCGTTGATTACATGACCAAGAAAGTGTACCTCCCAAATCCTGAAGTCACACTTAGGTAGACTTCGCGTGGAGTTGCTCCTCCCCTAGGAGCTCTAGGACAAAATACAGGTGTCGTTCATGGTGTCCCTTTCCCCTGGTAGTGATTCTAAACATCACAGATAAATGCGGTCGACGAATCTGGCGAAACGAGGTTGACGCATACTACTCATGTGATCCCTGAGGTTGCAGGTGTGTTGGATATCTTAAGTAACTTGAACAGGAAATCGTAGTGGCCATACTGGATCTGTAACACCGTGTTAGGAATCATCCTACCCATGGTCTTTCATCAGATGATGGTTCGCTCGTTAGTCAATCCCCGAATGGGAGCTTGACCCTCGTAACTGGTCAACAGGTTGTCAATACATGGTCGGGGCGAACAGTTCTTGACTGTCACCTTGCTGAGTTCTCGATAGTCAGTATTCTTACGAAAAGGCTTGTCTTCCTGAATATAACTAGGCTCCCCAAAGCGAAAATCTAGGTCCAACAAAACTCCTGTCCAACGGTTCCTGTTGGTGATTAGACGGTTCTTGCAACCCTCCTGGTGCAAGACGATATGAGTACGAGTAATCAGGACTGCCTCTGGTGCGAGATCAACTGAGATCCTACCTAACAGTTGTTGAAGTAGATCTGAAGGTTCCTCGGGTAGCATACTGAGAAGAATCATGAACAATTAGTGGATCCTCGATCCTCCTTCCTTAACATTAGTAACGGTTGCCAACATAGCAGGGTAATCCCTCTGTAGACACTCATGGGCCTTCATGGCTGAAATGGCGCTAACCTTTACACCACTCTAATATTTAGGACAGATAATGATTCTCCACTAGGGAGAGGGCTTCGCCAAATTGTCTCCTCACAGCGTATATCTGCGTGATTTCTGGATAACCAATCCACACCAACTGCTGCATCGAAACTATCAAGGATAGCAGAAGGAAGGTCGATGTCGAGCACTTGTCCCACAAGGTCGAGTTTGCATCCAAACGAAAATATGAGGTTTCAATTGACTTGGCATCGGCCATTTCCACAACAAGTTCGATTTCAAGAAGTATCCGGGTTGAACTGAACAGAGACGAAGCGATTGGCTACTCATACTAACCACCATGTTGCTATAATCCTGGGGTCGCCCACGCCAATCCTAAATGCCCTTCCTTAAGTTTCATTTCTGGTGTTGCTGTTTTCGTTACAAGAATTTCCAGTATTACCGTCGTTCCCGTGGTTGTTGTCGTCTTATTTTAACAATAGCCAATCCATGTCGTAAGCACCTTCATTTCCATACTGAAGGCCATGATTACAAACACCTTGTTGTCACCGTGACTGCTGTCTCTAATGTCGTTGCTCCACTAGGGAGAGGGCTTCGCCAAATTGTCTCCTCACAGCGTATATCTGCGTGATTTCTGGATAACCAATCCACACCAACTGCTGCATCGAAACTATCAAGGATAGCAGAAGGAAGGTCGATGTCGAGCACTTGTCCCACAAGGTCGAGTTTGCATCCAAACGAAAATATGAGGTTTCAATTGACTTGGCATCGGCCATTTCCACAACAAGTTCGATTTCAAGAAGTATCCGGGTTGAACTGAACAGAGACGAAGCGATTGGCTACTCATACTAACCACCATGTTGCTATAATCCTGGGGTCGCCCACGCCAATCCTAAATGCCCTTCCTTAAGTTTCATTTCTGGTGTTGCTGTTTTCGTTACAAGAATTTCCAGTATTACCGTCGTTCCCGTGGTTGTTGTCGTCTTATTTTAACAATAGCCAATCCATGTCGTAAGCACCTTCATTTCCATACTGAAGGCCATGATTACAAACACCTTGTTGTCACCGTGACTGCTGTCTCTAATGTCGTTGCTCGAAATGGAGCTCTACGATCTTTCGCCCATCAAGTCCATCTTTTCACATTATGTGCCACGTCCTAACATGCTACTCACTGTGCTGGCAGTTACACATACCACACTATAGTTAATTATCATTGCTTGTGTCCTGATTGATTCGTAAGTGTTGACTCCCATAAGTCGCTTACTAGGGTTTGGGGATTTCGATGGATGTCAATTTACTGGTGTTCGTTGCCGGTAACCAGGGCCGTTTTAAGACCGAGGTCGGTGAGATACTACGCTCGTCCTCTTGCCCCTCGATCTTGCAAGTTGATTGAGTAATACATAGTATGTTGCCAAAGTGTTGCAGAAGTGATCGTACTTCGGGATCTAAGACGTCAATACGCTGAGTTCCAACCAATGAAGAGGAGTGAGAAAGGTATCGACCAATCATTCGACGCTGCGACATCCAACTCAGGGACGTTCGTACTAGGAACTAACATTCTACACAGTTTGCTAGGCGTTCAAATGGGCGTTCAAGTAATACTCGATAGTTTCGAGATTCGTAAGGATTCAGAGAGGAGTGAAAAGATCACGTTCAAGTAGGAGGCAATCATTGCTAGGACTCCTATAGATTTGTTACGTTTCTCACTGGTTAAATAACAGGGCAGAACCCCTTTTTCACTCGTTAAGCCTCACTGGGACTCACATGCACCCCACATTATTATTATGTGTGCACCCACAATAATATTGTGATTTGCATGCTCATCTCAGTTCCTCATGTGTCAAATGGTTCTTCAAACTCAGATATCAAACGGAGGTTGTCAGAGTAATGAGGTCACAGAAATCCAAGGACTATGACATACTATCAACGCATCATAATGTAAGCAAGTAATCCATGCCATCATGCTATAGTGACGAGTGTGTGTTCGTATGTTACGTCATAAACATATGTGTACTAGTCATGTAATGTATGTGTGACACCTGTGTCACTTCAACCATCAAACAAATGCCAAACCAATGAAATATTGTATTTCATACTTGGGATTTGTAAAAATATGTGTATCGTTTGCACATATCAACTCTTGTTCGATTTCAAGCTTTAAATCGCTTTCTGGATGGTTATACGCGCTCTGATGCGTAAATATAACCAGTTTAATGCAACGAACACTCCGGAATAGTGAAATAGGCTTAACATACCTTAAATAACCTTTACATAACTTAGAAATAAGTTTTGAAGGCTTTGGTATGGCAAAATCGAGTTAAATCGCTTATAGGGACTAAAGTTGACAAACTGCAAAAGTATGCCAATTTGAACTGTAACAGACATTCCGGAACATGACCATAAGTTAAACATACCATAAATATCCTTTACATAGCTTAGAAATAGACTTTGAGGTGTTCGGTGTGCTAAAATAAACTTTTGGGTCATTCAGGGACTAAAAGCGTCAAAAAGTGCACAAGTTTGCATTTTCGCGCATAACTTACGTTCTGAATACATCCGGACATCCAAAAATTTATGTAAGCACTAAAACATTTTATTTTAGTGTTTGGCATAAGAAAAATCCATTCGTCGCGTCATTTGGATCGTTTTTCGCGCTTATGCGCATTCCGTCGTAATTAAGCGAACATCACGATTGTACGGCCAAACGAACCGACATCCGAGATATTTTGAGCACATTTTAAGTTCCCTATACTTTAACTTCATTTTAGAGCTTTGAAATGGGATTAACGTGCCTTAAACGTGTCGGAAATGGCCTTATTACACAACAGGGACCAAAACTGCCAAAAAGCAAACTTTCTGGTGTGCAAGGTGCTTGCGCACCTCAACACAAAACACGTTACGGTGCGCAAGCAGGGGCCAGATGCAGCAACTTGTTTTTAAACAGCTGTTAACAGCCCTTAACACTCCCCAAAGGCCAAGTGCCACATGTTAATCTCTTGTGGTGGGCAAAATCAGTTACCACAACATTCCGACAAGTGTACGGGCGAGATCAAGGCACGTTATCCAAGAAACGATCCTAATGGTGAACCGAAATCTATAAATACCCAACCCACTTCATTGCAAAACCCACTTGAAATCTGAGATTTCTCTAAGTTGGGGTGTTTCATCACCTCATACCTGAGAATACTTGGATTATCAATCTTGCGGGGACCCTTTGTAAGTGTTCCTTCGTTCTTTTATCGCTTTTCGAGTCCGGAAGTCAAACTTTGTTTGACTTTCTACATTGACCAGTTTATGGTCAATACGAAGTTCGTTTGAACTTCATAACGTGAGCGTAATCACGATGGTTATAGTCCCTAGTGACTATACCTACTGATTACCACGTTATCTAGGCTCAGTGACGAGCCGTAGTTTCGGCCAAAATGCGCATTCTTGCGTGTTTTGTAACCAAACTACTCTTAGGTATCAAAACCGTTTGTTTTGATACCAAACTTGTTTTCTAACATAGTTAAGCATGTTTTAACATGCTTAGCTCGTCACTTTTAGTTTAGTGCTTATATAGGGTCGTAAGGTAAGCGATCTAAACAATTGCTTATGCTTTCGAACCCGACCCGTTTGGTCGATCATTAGGATCCGACCAAGCACATTAGGTGACCATAGTATGTAGGGAATAACCTTCCGAGGTTATACCTTATGGTCGCTTCGTTTAAGTAGTTGTATGATAGGTAGTTTATATGCCTTAGGTAAATTACCAAAATGCCCTTTTTACGCCAAAATTCATTTTAAGCATATGTAACATAACTTTTGGTATCTAAACTGATTTAGTAACAATATTAGACATGTTAAGGAATATTTTACTTATCATAGGACTAGTTAGGCATTCTGAACGCGTTTCACGCGAACGACGCGTTAAAGTAGCATAAGCTACCTAAACGGGTCGTGATGGGTCGTAAGCACTTAGGCTAGGTTTCATTTAGTATGTAGGCTTTGTTAAACCATACTACATGAGTTCCCATACTCGTTTGGTTTACGAGCCCTCATTCTATCCGATCCTCCGATATAGGTCCGGTTTATTAACATAGCTACCTATATTAGGTGCCGTTTGATTTCGTGATCTCTAGCATTGCTTGGTGGTTATCGTAGGACTTCTGAGCAATCTCAAATGAGTACATAGACCCCTCTTTTACTGTTTTCCAAACATTTTGGGGTGAAACACATGTGCCTACTTGTTACTTTCATGCTTTCCTGTTTTCACATCATATACCTGTTATGTTCATTAGTACATTTATAGTACATGACTTCATTACATTTTATGCTATGTATGCCCATTGTGTGCGTACTTAGTACATTGCCTTACATTACATGCTATGTATGCCCATTGTGTGCGTACTTAGTACATTGCCTTACATCACATTCTATGTATGCCCATTGTGTGCGTACTTAGTACATTGCCTTACATTACATGCTATGTATGCCCATTGTGTGCGTACTTAGTACATTTTTTACATTACATTTTATGCTATGTATGCCCATTGTGTGCATACTTAGTACATTGTTATACATTACACTATATGCTATGTATGTCCTTTGTTGCATACTTAGTGCATTGTTATTCATCATATGCTTACATTTTGGATACACATTACATGATTCACATTAGGCATGAACATTTTACTTTGGTAGTTTGGTTTGAGTAAGTGATTAAGTAAGGAGGCGTGTGTAATATGATACAAGCATGGTGGATACGCCGCTGGTACTTCCTATATATAAGTGTTTGTATGGTATTACATATCGTAGCGTTATTTGAATCATTTCAGTTTGAGACATATAACATTTTATACAAATAACATACTTTTCACAAGACATTGATTTACAAACAACTTATCTTATACAAACTCATCTTACATGGTTATTCATTTAACCATACATTATTCTCTTATTTATACATATCATCTGATCTTATCGTTTTTCAAATGATTTACAAGACAAAGCAAATTACAAGGTTCATGACTAAACATTTTCTCAAACATAAGTCATGAATCCTATTTTCTCAAAACCTATGTATCTCACAGGCATTTTTATGCTGACGTACCTATTTTCACATGTGTTTTCAGGAGATGATGCATAGGACTTATCAAGACATACTTAGGCGGACCTGTGCCTTAGTGACTTAAAACGAGACAAGAACTAGTTAATTTATGTTATGTACTCTTTGGTTCTTGTTTAAAACAATGTAAACTTTCATGTTTGATTAATAAAACGAAACTTCAATTGCCATGGATTTGAAACAATTAATTCTGTTACAACACTCCCCGACGTTTCCGCCACGTTTGGTTGTCCTACGTGGTCGGGGTGTGACAGAAAAGTTGGTATCAGAGCCAATGGTTATAGGGAATTAGGTTACTAGTAATGCTTTGACCTAGACTGTAACCTTCCTAGGACCCTAACGCGAGTTTACTTGCGTTTAGTCATAAAACAATACCGTCACCTATCCTTAGGCGACGACCACAACAAGAACATAAATTTCAAAACCGCTTTGAAAATTAATCATCTGTTCTAGGATGATTGATTACTAGGTTTTGAACCCTCTGTTATAAGGTTTTAAACCCCTTTGAGTTTTCAAAACTCTCGTCAAATTTTTGGGTCCTAAATAGTATGAACACGTGCAAACTGGAAGAGTGGATGCCTGTACCCTGGGTTTTCTGTCTAAGGCTAGAGTGTTCGTACAAATCCACATAATCGGACCAGTCACTCTTACCTGGGAACTCTTGGGGTGAGTGTCCACTTATAGGCGAGCATGTCTTCGCGATACATTATGAGGATCTATTTGCTTTGACTCAGCCTTTGTGTTGTTTGTTTGCTTCGTGGTTCAAACAAATGACCATCATCCATGATTTTGGTCGGTAATTGTAACATCCTATTCTTACCCAATGCCATTTCATTTGTTTTCTCTCTTGTTTCCCCTTTTAGAATGCCTCCACGACGCGAAAATCCGGTATCTATTGAAGATCTGGCTGCTGTCATTACACAGCAAATAACTGCTGCAATCCCGAACATCATTACCCAATGTCACCAAGCTCTCAACAACAATAATGCCCTCTGCAACTTCAAGACGTTCAACTCGGCTAAGCCATCAAAGTTTTCTGGGTCTCAAGGAGCGACTGCACTTCTGCAATGGTTCGAGAGTCTAGAGAGCACCTTCAGGCATGTTCAATGTCCAAACGAGCGAAAGGTAGATTTCGCATCTAGTGTCTTTGAGAAACGAGCTTTGACGTGGTGGAACGGTGTGGTGAGAGATAGGGGTGCCGAAGTGGCACTGGCCCAAACTTGGGAAGAACTTCGAGCACTGATGATGAAGGAATTCTGTCCTCGTCACGAGATCAGGGCATTGGAAAGGGAATTCGACGATCTTAAGCAAGACAGCGGTGAACATCGAGCATACACTGATCGATATGAGGATCTGAGCCTGTTGTGCCCTACCATGGTTACGCCTTTGGATAAGGCGATCGAGAAATACATTGATGGTCTCCATGACTCAGTTCAGGACATTGTTACTGGTAATAACCCCACTACGGTTAGGCAGGCCATTGAGCTATCTGCAACCTTGACGGAATCTCAGATCAGAAAGCATAAACTTTTTCGAAAGGGTGACAAGAAGCCAATCGAGGAATCAAAGACCATGGATGAACAGACTGGATCCCCTGAGAAGTCTAAGAAGCGTAAGGCTTCGCAGAATTGTGTGATTGCTGCTCAACCCAACCAAAACACCCGCAACCAACCAACTCAACCTCCTGCAAAGAAACCTTATGCCGGTACTGCACCGATATGCGACAAATGTAATGCACACCACTTAGCTCACCTACAGTGTCGTTTATGTGCATCATGTGGGCGACTCGGTCACCTGGCAAATGCTTGTCGATTTACCCCAAACCAAGGTGGTCCAAACCAACCTCAAGTAAATCCTGCTCAAGCTCGTTGTCCACCAGGTCCTTGCTTCAACTGTTGCGAGATGGGCCATTTCCGAAGAAATTGCCCAAAGATTGCTAATGCGAATCCAGCGCAGGGATGAGCATCGGATCAACTAGAAGACAATGTTGTTTAGAAATAATCAAGCCTTATGTATTATTTTCTTTTGTTGTCAAGGTCCATGAAACAGTTGTTGTTGTTTATAAATAAATCTTTTTATTTTACATTGCAATGTACAAATGTGATGGCATGTATAAACAACGTATCCCCTACAATACCGACAATCAAGGAGCCGTATTCCTTGAAGAACAGATTTCCCCCCAAAATCTTCCCATTTTATAATCTCTTGCGATTTCCCACAAAAATCCTAAGTACCCGCTTCTTCCAAAGAAACGAAGTACAAGGCGTAAGTTACAACTCTGTATGAATACCCAAAGTACCACTATAAATTCTTAATAGGGTACCTAAGGGTATTTCCGTATATCCTAAAATTTATTGTACCTTAATTCGAATATTGCGTTTTCTTAAAAAAAAAAAAACGAAATCGAACTTTTGGTAGATCATTCTATCTTTATAGATAGATTCTTGCTAATGTTTAAAGTACCAAATGAAATCCACGGAATGGATTCCTAGTGTGCTTCAAATACCTGTACGCAATTAACAAAACAAATCAACAAATTAAAGATCTAGATAAACAATTTTGTGGTTGTGTGACTATGTGTTTATGCATTTTGCGTTTTCTTTTATGCATTTTTGTGTTTTTGGTGTACTCTGGATATTCGTTATCCAAATCCTCATAGAATCTTTCTTATCTTCATATGAAGGATTCGTAGTAGGATATTCAAAAAGGTGCTATCTTAAATCCTTAATGGACTTCTACCTTGTAGTTAAGTCCCTTGGATTATAAAGTACCATTCCAAAGTTTAACGACATCCTTCTTCGATGTAGTTAAATATATCATGCGTTGATATAGTTAAATAGGCCCTCTGGTGGTCTAGTTAAAGAGATCCTTCGTCGATCTAAGTTAAAGAGATTGGTTCGACAATCTAATTAAATATATCATGCGTTGATATAGTTAAAGAGGCCCTCTGGCGGTCTAGTTAGAGAGATCCTTCGTTGACCTAGTTAAATAGATTGGTTCGGCAATCTAGTTAAAGATATCATGTGTTTATGTAGTTAAATAGGCCCTCGGGTGGTCTAGTTCAAGAGATTATTCGTTGATCTAATCCTTTGGTGACCTAGTTAAAAAGACTCTATTGCAGTCAAGTTAAATCACCACAGGATTATTCGTTTGATTTTTTTTCCCATACGCATTATGAAATGAACTGTGCGGACTGTGCAAGGAAATACGTAATTATGGAGGCCTACATAATTATGGAATTCAGTGCACAGAAACCACAGGAAGTTTTGTCATGTGTTAAGACCTACAGTGACAAGAGTAATGATACGGGAGAAGTCTTGGACTTTGACCAATGTCATTTATCCTTACACTCCCCAATTATGATCTCAATCACATACCAAGTTTCCTATGATGAGTCTTCATAAGAAACATTTTTTTTTTCAGCCCGTAGTTCGAAACTCCATGTTTTGTTACTACAAGGACTTCACTTTGAGGGTTGACATTTTCGCTAAGAATCCTAACATGGCCCAGAGTTTTACTTAAGAGTTCAATGGATTTGTCTGAAAGCGAAACCGTCACAGCAGTCTTCACAAGTTTCCTCTAAAACTAAATTTCGGGACAAAATTTCCTAAAGTAGGGGAGACTGTGACACCTGTGTCACTTCAACCATAAAACAAATGCCAAACCAATGAAATATTGTATTTCATACTTGGGATTTGTAAAAATATGTGTATCGTTTGCACATATCAACTCTTGTTCGATTTCAAGCTTTAAATCGCTTTCTGGAGGGTTATACGCGCTCTGATGCGTAGATATAACCAGTTTAATGCAACGAACACTCCGGAATAGTGAAATAGGCTTAACATACCTTAAATAACCTTTACATAACTTAGAAATAAGTTTTGAAGGCTTTGGTATGGCAAAATCGAGTTAAATCGCTTACAGGGACTAAAGTTGACAAACTACGAAAGTATGCCAATTTGAACTGTAACGGACATTTCGGAACATGACCATAAGTTAAAGATACCATAAATATCCTTTACATAGCTTAGAAATAGGCTTTGAGGTGTTCGGTGTGCTAAAATAAACTTTTGGGTCATTCAGGGACTAAAAGCGTCAAAAAGTGCACAAGTTTGCATTTTCACGCATAACTTACGTTCTGAATACATCCGGACATCCAAAAATTTATGTAAGCACTAAAACATTTTATTTTAGTGTTTGGCATAAGAAAAATCCATTCGTCGCGTCATTTGGATCGTTTTTTGCGCTTATGCGCATTCCGTCGTAATTAAGCGAACATCATGATTGTACGGCCAAACGAACCGACATCCGAGATATAATACTTGTCATAGGACTAGTTAGGCGGTCCGAACGCGTTTCACGCGAACGACGCGTTAAAGTAGCATAAGCTACCTAAACGGGTCGTAATGGGTCGTAGACACTTAGGTTAAGTTTCATTTAGTATGTAGGCTTTGTTAAACCAAAAGACACGAGTCTCTACACTCGTTTGGTTTACAAACCCTAATGCTACCCGATCTTCCGATTTAGGTCCGGTTTATTAATGTAGCTACCTATACTAGGTGCCGTTTGATATCCGCGATCTCTAGTATTGTTTGGTTGTTACTCAAGGACTACCGAGCAATCTCAAGTGAGTACATAGACCCCTCTTTTACTGTTTTCCAAACTGTTTTGGGGTGAAACACATGTGCCTACTTGTTACTTTCATGCTTTCCTGTTTTCACATCATATACTTGCTATGTTCATTAGTACATTATAGTACATGATTTCATTTCAGTTTATGCTATGTATGCCCATTGAGTGCGTACTTAGTACATCGTTTTACATTACATTTCATGCTACGTGTGCCCATTGTGTGCATTACTTAGTACATCTGATTTCATCACATGCTTACCTTTTGACATTTGATCATACAAGTTATTACTTATCTTCTGACAAACTAGAAGACTATTTATGGTTTTAAACACTGATTTCTCTAAGAACATAAAATAAAATGTTGAATTGTACTTATTTTATGTTCACCAGACCGATTGTTAGTATGATATAGCGCTATAGGATTTGACACCCCATTCCTGTTGTCATGGAATGTCTGAAACCAATTTGTTGCTCCATCCAAATAGGGATTGCCTTTGTGGTATTTCTATAGTCTCAAAGGTGTATTTTGATGCACCAGGTCTGAATGAACTCTTAAATCACACTATTAAAGTATATTTTTATATACTCTCATGTGTGGTATTGTACAAACCAACATATATTTTGTTAAACATCTAAAGCATATTTTAATATGTTATTTACAAAACCAAAACATAGTTTAATATGTTATTTATCACATCCAAAGCATATTTTGATATGTTACTTATGAAACCAAAACATAGTTTAATATGTTACTTACAAATCCAAAGTATACTTTTGATATGCTACTATAAGGTTATTCGTTTAACCTTACATTACTTACAATACATAAACATTTCTACAATTGTTAAACATTACTTTGGTGGTTTGGTTTGATTAAGTGATTAAGTAACGATGCATGTGTAATATGATACAAACATGGTGGATACGCCGCTGGTACTTCCTATATATAAGTGTTTGTATGGTATTACATATCGTAGCGTTAATTGAATCATTTCAGTTTGAGACATAGAACATTTTATACAAGTAACATACTTTTCACAAGACATTGATTTACAAACAACTTATCTTATACAAACTCATTTTTATATGGTTATTCCTTTAACCATACATTATTCACTTATCTATACATATCATCTTATCTTATCGTTTTTCAAATGATTTACAAGACAAAGCAAATTACAAGGTTCATGACTAAACCTTTTCTCAAACATAAGTCATGAATTCTGTTTTCACAAAACCTATGTATCTCACAGGCATTTTTATGCTGACGTACCTATTTTCACATGTGTTTTCAGGAGATGAAGCATAGGACTTATCAAGACATACTTAGGCGGACCTGTGCCTTAGTGACATTAAAAGATGCAAGACTAGTTAATTGTGTTGTACTTCTTTGTTTATTTAGACATTGTAGCACTTTCAATCTATAAAACAAAACTTCAATTGCCATGGATTTGAGACAATTAATTCTGTTACAACACTCCCCGATGTTTCCGCCACGTTTTGTATGTTCCACGTGGTCGGGGTGTGACAGAAAAGTTGGTATCAGAGCGTAAGTTATGCGCGAAAATACAAACTTGTGCACTTTTTGACACTTTTAGTCCCTGAATGTCCCAAAAGTTTATTTTAGCACACTAAATCCCTCAAAGCCTATTTCTAAGCTATGTAAAGGATATTTAAGGTGTGTTTAACTTATGGTCATGTTCCGGAATGTTCGTTACAGTTCAAATTGACATACTTTCGCAGTTTGTCATATTTAGTCCCTGTAAGCGAATTAACTTGTTTTTGCCATACCAAAGCCTTTAAAACTTATTTCTAAGTTATGTAAAGGATATTTAAGGTATGTTAAGCCTATTTCACTATTCCGGAGTGTTTGTTGGATTAAACTGATTATATTTACGCATCAGAGCGCGTATAACCCTCCAGAAAGCGATTTAAAGCTTAAAATCGAACAAGAGTTGATATGTGCAAATGATACACATATTTTTTACAAATCCCAAGTATGAAATACAATATTTCATTGGTTTGGTCTTTGTTTGATGGTTGAAATGACACAGGTGTTACAGTCTCCCCTACTTTAGGAAATTTCGTCCCGAAATTTAATTCTAGAGGAAACTTGTGAAAACAGCTGTGACGGTTTCACCTTCCAATAGATCCATTGAACCCTTAAGTAAAACTCTGGGCCCTGTTAGGATCCTTAGCGAATTTGTTAACCCTCAAAGTGAATTCCTTGTAATAGTAAAACATGGAATTTTTGAACTACCAACAGAATAACGTTTCTTATGAAGACTTATCATAGGAAACTTGGTGTGTGATTGATATCAGAATTGAGGAGTGTGAGAATAAATGACATTGGTCGAGGTCCAAGACTTCTCCCGTATCATTACTCTTATCACTATAGGTTTTAACACATGACAAAACTTCTTGTGGTTTCTGTGCACTGAATTGCATAATTATGTAGGCCTCCATAATTACGTAATCCCTTGCACAGTCCGCACAGTTCATTTCATAATGCGTAGAGAAAAGTCAATTGAATAAACATGAAGAGACCTGACTAGATCACCAAAGGATCTTTTCAATTAGATCAACGAACAGTCTTTTCAACTAGATCAACACATGACCTTATTAACTAGACCGTCGTACGATCTCCTTAAATAGACCACTTAAGGGATCTTTTCAATTATATCATCACATGATATTTCTAACCAGATTTTCAAATCAATCTGTTTAACTAGACCTCCCAAGGGGTCCAATTATAATATAGTACTTTAAAAATCCATGGGATTTGACTACAACGTAGAAGTCCATTAAGGATTTAAGATAGTAACTTTGGATATCCTATTACGAATCTCTTATACAAGAAATGTAAGATTCTATGAGGATTTGGATGGATCACATACAACCATTAACATGTAAGAAAACACATAAGCACAAAATTAGTTAACTTGATTCGTTAATTCGTTCTCTTTAGGTATTGATAATTAAAGCACACTAGGAATCCAATTCGTGGATTTCATTTGGCACTTTAATCATTTCAAGAATCTATCTATGAAGATAGGAAAATCTTAAAAGAAAATCGGCTTTGTCCCTATTGAATTGTGATGTACGTATTGAATCGTACAAAGAATTCAATTAAGGACTCCGATGAATGATATCCATCCACAAGGATCTAATTATGAAGATAGAAAGATCCTACATGGATTTTGGAGTTTGTGTAACGAGGGTGTTCCGACACCCTGCACTAGGCGTGCTTACGTCGATACACAAGGTAGAAAGTTCAAGAGGTTGAGGCGCCAGATATGCCAAGCGACATATGCAGCAGAGTTTGAAGGTTGAGCAGCAGCAAGATTTGTAACAGCTTTGCTTTGGATTGCAAAGCGGCATATGTTAACCAAATGTCTCCATCGTCCACCGTGGGTACATTTGAAACAAGGTATTTGATTGCACCAAGGAGCAGTTCCCTTATACAGCTTCATCCCTGAGGCGAGTCATGGTGATAGCTAAGTCAACGGTCCTCTGGAGTATGACGCCTATTCGCTGCGTAATTGCAGCACCTGGTTCGGACATTGTTGTTGCGATGAAGAGGCACCATGAAGAAAATAGAAGACATGGGAAGAAACAAGGGAAAGATAGTCAAAAGAAAATGACAAGGCATGTAGATTGTGACCATTTGTTTGTTACCAAAGGCAAACAAATGAGACAGTGACTAATCAAAGTAAGCGGGTCAATATAATGTATCGCGAAGACATGCTCGCCTATAAGTGAACACTCATCCCAAGAATTCCCAGGTAGCACAACTGGTCTCGCGTCTGATGAGATGTATACGAAGTGCTTGCCTAGACAGAAAACCCAGAATACAGGCATTCACCCTTCCAGTTTGCACGTGTTCACATTATTTAAAACCCAAAACCTTGACGAGATTTTGAAAATTCAAAGGGGTTCAAAATCTATAATAGAGGGTTCAAAACCTTACAATAGAGGGTTCAAAACCTTGTAATCAATCATCCTAGAACAGATGATTAGTTTTCAAAGCGGTTTTGAGATTTATGTTCTTGTTGTGGTCGTCGCCTAAGGATAGGTGACAGTATTGTTTTATGACTAAACGCAAGTAAACTCGCGTTAGGGTCCTAAGAAGGTTATAGTCTAGGTCAAAGCATTACTAATAACCTAATTCCCTATAACCATTGGCTCTGATACCAACTTTTCTGTCACACCCCGACCACGTGGAACATACAAAACGTGGCGGAAACATCGGGGAGTGTTGTAACAGAATTAATTGTCTCAAATCCATGGCAATTGAAGTTTTGTTTTATAGATTGAAAGTGCTACAATGTCTAAATAAACAAAGAAGTACAACACAATTAACTAGTCTTGCATCTTTTAATGTCACTAAGGCACAGGTCCGCCTAAGTATGTCTTGATAAGTCCTATGCTTCATCTCCTGAAAACACATGTGAAAATAGGTACGTCAGCATAAAAATGTCTGTGAGATACATAGGTTTTGTGAAAACAGAATTCATGACTTATGTTTGAGAAAAGGTTTAGTCATGAACCTTGTAATTTGCTTTGTCTTGTAAATCATTTGAAAAACGATAAGATAAGATGATATGTATAGATAAGTGAATAATGTATGGTTAAAGGAATAACCATATAAAAATGAGTTTGTATAAGATAAGTTGTTTGTAAATCAATGTCTTGTGAAAAGTATGTTACTTGTATAAAATGTTCTATGTCTCAAACTGAAATGATTCAATTAACGCTACGATATGTAATACCATACAAACACTTATATATAGGAAGTACCAGCGGCGTATCCACCATGTTTGTATCATATTACACATGCATCGTTACTTAATCACTTAATCAAACCAAACCACCAAAGTAATGTTTAACAATTGTAGAAATGTTTATGTATTGTAAGTAATGTAAGGTTAAACGAATAACCTTATAGTAGCATATCAAAAGTATACTTTGGATTTGTAAGTAACATATTAAACTATGTTTTGGTTTCATAAGTAACATATCAAAATATGCTTTGGATGTGATAAATAACATATTAAACTATGTTTTGGTTTTGTAAATAACATATTAAAATATGCTTTAGATGTTTAACAAAATATATGTTGGTTTGTACAATACCACACATGAGAGTATATAAAAATATACTTTAATAGTGTGATTTAAGAGTTCATTCGGACCTGGTGCATCAAAAATACACCTTTGAGACTATAGAAATACCACAAAGGCAATCCCTATTTGGATGGAGCAACAAATTGGTTTCAGACATTCCATGACAACAGGAATGGGGTGTCAAATCCTATAGCGCTATATCATACTAACAATCGGTCTGGTGAACATAAAATAAGTACAATTCAACATTTTATTTTATGTTCTTAGAGAAATCAGTGTTTAAAACCATAGATAGTCTTTTAGTTTGTCAGAAGATAAGTAATAACTTGTATGATCAAATGTCAAAAGGTAAGCATGTGATGAAATCAGATGTACTAAGTAATGCACACAATGGGCACACGTAGCATGAAATGTAATGTAAAACGATGTACTAAGTACGCACTCAATGGGCATACATAGCATAAACTGAAATGAAATCATGTACTATAATGTACTAATGAACATAGCAAGTATATGATGTGAAAACAGGAAAGCATGAAAGTAACAAGTAGGCACATGTGTTTCACCCCAAAACAGTTTGGAAAACAGTAAAAGAGGGGTCTATGTACTCACTTGAGATTGCTCGGTAGTCCTTGAGTAACAACCAAACAATACTAGAGATCGCGGATATCAAACGGCACCTAGTATAGGTAGCTACATTAATAAACCGGACCTAAATCGGAAGATCGGGTAGCATTAGGGTTTGTAAACCAAACGAGTGTAGAGACTCGTGTCTTTTGGTTTAACAAAGCCTACATACTAAATGAAACTTAACCTAAGTATCTACGACCCATTACGACCCGTTTAGGTAGCTTATGCTACTTTAACGCGTCGTTCGCGTGAAACGCGTTCGGACCGCCTAACTAGTCCTATGACAAGTATTATATGCCTTAACATGTTACATAATCAGTTATGTGACAAAGGTTTAGGTTACATATGCTTAATTACCAATTATACATGAAAAGGGTATTCTGGTAATTAAAGTCATGAATTCTGTTTTCACAAAACCTATGTATCTCACAGGCATTTTTATGCTGACGTACCTATTTTCACATGTGTTTTCAGGAGATGAAGCATAGGACTTATCAAGACATACTTAGGCGGACCTGTGCCTTAGTGACATTAAAAGATGCAAGACTAGTTAATTGTGTTGTACTTCTTTGTTTATTTAGACATTGTAGCACTTTCAATCTATAAAACAAAACTTCAATTGCCATGGATTTGAGACAATTAATTCTGTTACAACACTCCCCGATGTTTCCGCCACGTTTTGTATGTTCCACGTGGTCGGGGTGTGACAGAAAAGTTGGTATCAGAGCGTAAGTTATGCGCGAAAATACAAACTTGTGCACTTTTTGACACTTTTAGTCCCTGAATGTCCCAAAAGTTTATTTTAGCACACTAAACCCCTCAAAGCCTATTTCTAAGCTATGTAAAGGATATTTAAGGTGTGTTTAACTTATGGTCATATTCCGGAATGTTCGTTACAGTTCAAATTGACATACTTTCGCAGTTTGTCATATTTAGTCCCTGTAAGCGAATTAACTTGTTTTTGCCATACCAAAGCCTTTAAAACTTATTTCTAAGTTATGTAAAGGATATTTAAGGTATGTTAAGCCTATTTCACTATTCCGGAGTGTTTGTTGGATTAAACTGGTTATATTTACGCATCAGAGCGCGTATAACCCTCCAGAAAGCGATTTAAAGCTTAAAATCGAACAAGAGTTGATATGTGCAAATGATACACATATTTTTTACAAATCCCAAGTATGAAATACAATATTTCATTGGTTTGGTCTTTGTTTGATGGTTGAAATGACACAGGTGTTACACATTTAGTATGTAGGCTTTGTTAAACCATACTACATGAGTTCCCATACTCGTTTGGTTTACGAGCCCTCATTCTATCCGATCCTCCGATATAGGTCCGGTTTATTAACATAGCTACCTATATTAGGTGCCGTTTGATTCCGTGATCTCTAGCATTGCTTGGTGGTTATCGTAGGACTTCTGAGCAATCTCAAGTGAGTACATAGACCCCTCTTTTACTGTTTTCCAAACATTTTGGGGTGAAACACATGTGCCTACTTGTTACTTTCATGCTTTCCTGTTTTCACATCATATACCTGCTATGTCCATTAGTACATTTATAGTACATGACTTCATTACATTTTATGCTATGTATGACCATTATGTGCGTACTTAGTACATTGCCTTACATTACATGCTATGTATGCCCATTGTGTGCGTACTTAGTACATTGCCTTACATTACATGCTATGTATGCCCATTGTGTGCGTACTTAGTACATTGCCTTACATCACATGCTATGTATGCCCATTGTGTGCGTACTTAGTACATTGCCTTACATTACATGCTATGTATGCCCATTGTGTGCGTACTTAGTACATTGTTTTACATTACATTTTATGCTATGTATGCCCATTGTGTGCGTACTTAGTACATTGTTATATATTACACTATTTGCTATGTATGTCCTTTGTTGCATACTTAGTGCATTGTTATTCATCATATGCTTACATTTTGGATACACATTACATGATTCACATTAGGCATGAACATTTTACTTTGGTAGTTTGGTTTGAGTAAGTGATTAAGTAAGGAGGCGTGTGTAATATGATACAAGCATGGTGGATACGCCGCTGGTACTTCCTATATATAAGTGTTTGTATGGTATTACATATCGTAGCGTTATTTGAATCATTTCAGTTTGAGACATATAACATTTTATACAAATAACATACTTTTCACAAGACATTGATTTACAAACAACTTATCTTATACAAACTCATCTTACATGGTTATTCATTTAACCATACATTATTCTCTTATTTATACATATCATCTGATCTTATCGTTTTTCAAATGATTTACAAGACAAAGCAAATTACAAGGTTCATGACTAAACATTTTCTCAAACATAAGTCATGAATCCTATTTTCTCAAAACCTATGTATCTCACAGGCATTTTTATGCTGACGTACCTATTTTCACATGTGTTTTCAGGAGATGATGCATAGGACTTATCAAGACATACTTAGGCGGACCTGTGCCTTAGTGACTTAAAACGAGACAAGAACTAGTTAATTTATGTTATGTACTCTTTGGTTCTTGTTTAAAACAATGTAAACTTTCATGTTTGATTAATAAAACGAAACTTCAATTGCCATGGATTTGAAACAATTAATTCTGTTACAACACTCCCCGACGTTTCCGCCACGTTTGGTTGTCCTACGTGGTCGGGGTGTGACAGAAAAGTTGGTATCAGAGCCAATGGTTATAGGGAATTAGGTTACTAGTAATGCTTTGACCTAGACTATAACCTTCCTAGGACCCTAACGCGAGTTTACTTGCGTTTAGTCATAAAAAATACCGTCACCTATCCTTAGGCGACGACCACAACAAGAACATAAATTTCAAAACCGCTTTGAAAATTAATCATCTGTTCTAGGATGATTGATTACTAGGTTTTGAACCCTCTGTTATAAGGTTTTGAACCCCTTTGAGTTTTCAAAACTCTCGTCAAATTTTTGGGTCCTAAATAGTGTGAACACGTGCAAACTGGAAGAGTGGATGCCTGTACCCTGGGTTTTCTGTCTAAGGCTAGAGTGTTCGTACAAATCCACATAATCGGACCAGTCACTCTTACCTGGGAACTCTTGGGGTGAGTGTCCACTTATAGGCGAGCATGTCTTCGCGATACATTATGAGGATCTATTTGCTTTGACTCAGCCTTTGTGTTGTTTGTTTGCTTCGTGGTTCAAACAAATGACCATCATCCATGATTTTGGTCGGTAATTGTAACATCCTATTCTTACCCAATGCCATTTCATTTGTTTTCTCTCTTGTTTCCCCTTTTAGAATGCCTCCACGACGCGAAAATCCGGTATCTATTGAAGATCTGGCTGCTGTCATTACACAGCAAATAACTGCTGCAATCCCGAACATCATTACCCAATGTCACCAAGCTCTCAACAACAATAATGCCCTCTGCAACTTCAAGACGTTCAACTCGGCTAAGCCATCAAAGTTTTCTGGGTCTCAAGGAGCGACTGCACTTCTGCAATGGTTCGAGAGTCTAGAGAGCACCTTCAGGCATGTTCAATGTCCAAACGAGCGAAAGGTAGATTTCGCATCTAGTGTCTTTGAGAAACGAGCTTTGACGTGGTGGAACGGTGTGGTGAGAGATAGGGGTGCCGAAGTGGCACTGGCCCAAACTTGGGAAGAACTTCGAGCACTGATGATGAAGGAATTATGTCCTCGTCACGAGATCAGGGCATTGGAAAGGGAATTCGACGATCTTAAGCAAGACAGCGGTGAACATCGAGCATACACTGATCGATATGAGGATCTGAGCCTGTTGTGCCCTACCATGGTTACGCCTTTGGATAAGGCGATCGAGAAATACATTGATGGTCTCCATGACTCAGTTCAGGACATTGTTACTGGTAATAACCCCACTACGGTTAGGCAGGCCATTGAGCTATCTGCAACCTTGACGGAATCTCAGATCAGAAAGCATAAACTTTTTCGAAAGGGTGACAAGAAGCCAATCGAGGAATCAAAGACCATGGATGAACAGACTGGATCCCCTGAGAAGTCTAAGAAGCGTAAGGCTTCGCAGAATTGTGCGATTGCTGCTCAACCCAACCAAAACACCCGCAACCAACCAACTCAACCTCCTGCAAAGAAACCTTATGCCGGTACTGCACCGATATGCGACAAATGTAATGCACACCACTTAGCTCACCTACAGTGTCGTTTATGTGCATCATGTGGGCGACTCGGTCACCTGGCAAATGCTTGTCGATTTACCCCAAACCAAGGTGGTCCAAACCAACCTCAAGTAAATCCTGCTCAAGCTCGTTGTCCACCAGGTCCTTGCTTCAACTGTTGCGAGATGGGCCATTTCCGAAGAAATTGCCCAAAGATTGCTAATGCGAATCCAGCGCAGGGATGAGCATCGGATCAACTAGAAGACAATGTTGTTTAGAAATAATCAAGCCTTATGTATTATTTTCTTTTGTTGTCAAGGTCCATGAAACAGTTGTTGTTGTTTATAAATAAATCTTTTTATTTTACATTGCAATGTACAAATGTGATGGCATGTATAAACAACGTATCCCCTACAATAACCGGCATCTATCTATTATACTAAAGCAAAATAATGTTTGACTTTTTGACCTTGATGTGGCAATGCTCTTTGGCCAGATAATTGTTTTTTTGGGCGGCATTTTCCTTTCTCTCCTTTCTTATTCAATTTCACGAGCGCCTAATTCTCAATCAATAGTTGTTTCCCTCATTCTCTCTTCTTTCCAAAATCACTTCAAAGAAACCCTAAAACCATTTATCTGCGATTCAAGCAACAAGGTCAGTTTTCTTTTGTCTTTTGGTTTACATGATTCTCCTATCTTAATGCTTTCATTATATTTAATTTTGTAAAAGAGAAACAAGAGAGAGATGGAGCAGATGAGAGACGCAGACGGGAGATGGTCATGTATTTCTGATTTTTTTTTTTCTGAAATCGCGATTCGTATGACGTATTTGTATTTCATTTTGTTTCCTATCAACATCAATTTCCTCTTGATTCAGGTAATGTTAAGATTTGATATGTTTGTTACTTTTAAACCACAAATTCGTATACGATTCAAGATTTGATTACTAATTTCGAAATTTTGAAAACCGAATTCGAACCTGAAATTCGAAGTCGATTCGGATCAAATTTTGAGTTATTCAGGAATACAGAACACAGTGCAGAAAAACTGAAGTTTGATTGTGTTTTGATCTCAATCTTTCAGGGAGTGTTTCAAAACGTAACTTGGAGAACTCGGTAAGACACTGTAGATCTTATCTGTTTTATTTGTCATGTTATTAGTCTTTTGCAAGACTTCATCAAATCAGTTTGGCCGGGCTTGCCAAACATTTAATTCGGTTATAGATACATATATATTCGGTTAAAACCAGAATTCTTAACAATTGTTGTTATCACAGTTAAAAAAGATGTGTAAAGAAGGTGCATACTGGGGTAAGTGTTCATAATACACCACTCTGATGTAGTTCTTTTGATTCAAACGTAAAATTAATATCATCCCACCTTGACAGGAACTATAGCCGGAGTATATGTTTGAATGGTGTATGGCGTTCAGCGAGTGCGTGGCGTCAGAGATTGGGTAAATATTAACAGTTTATGACACCCGTTTTGTAATGCTTGCACAGGTCCACCGGTGGAAATGCTCGGATTATGGTTGAGGAAGACTCCATCACTTCATATGTTCAGTATTGTTGTGATGGTTGTTCCACTGTCCCTATACTCAGGCGTAGATGGTATTGTACTGTCTACCCTGATTTCGATTTATGTGAAGCATGCCATCTAATGCTTGATGCTGACCGACTTCCTCCGCCTCATTCCTGAGACCATCTTTTGTCAGCAATTCCAATTGAAATTGAAACATATAGTGGAGAGGGAAATGAAATGCAGTTCTCTCATGATGATTTGTGTGATCGATGTTGCTGACTTTTGCATCTGATGCTGGCATGCAGACAAGTCTGCACAGGTATTTTTTCATTTCGTATGGTTTTCATAGTCATTAAAACAACATTCTTATTGCCCCATTTTCTTCAAAATTATTAGCTATAGGACAACAGAACATTGACACTGATCAAGACATATGTTACTGAACATCCAGTCAACGCTGTTGCAATGTCCCCGCTTCTTAACCACGTAAGTTTGATAATTTACTTTCAATAAAGTTCATTTTATATAATATATTTTTTTATAATTTTGCGGTCAAACTTATGCCAGAGTATTTTGAACTTACATAAACTAATTAGATGAATTTCCAGAAGATTGTAGTCATTAAGAAATAAGATAAAGATTATGTCTCTGCTTTTCAGGTGGTGCTTGGGGGTGGCCAGGATGCATCTGCTGTTACCACAACCGATCATCATGCGGGAAAGTTTGAAGCCAAATTTTATGACAAGGTAAACAATATCTTTTGTCAAGTTTTGATTTTTTATATCCGTCTATATATAATAGCTGTAAGTTAATGGTGTATGTAAAATCACTCAGGTTCTACAAGAAGAGATTGGAGGCGTTAAAGGACATTTCGGGCCAATTAATGCTTTGGCATTCAACCCGGATGGAAAAAGGTACACTTTTCATCTCTGTTTATATCGAAATCGAGCTTCACTAATGGATCATTTAGTTGATATTTGTGTTTTAGGGTTTATGTTTGATTTAGTAGTGATTTTTGTTTTTTTTAATGTATTATAGTTTCTTAAGTGGAGGCAATATTGTGAAGTGATATGTTATTTTTATTAGAACCTAAATTACTGATGCAAATAATTATTTTTTCGCTGGTAACATGGTGGTTTTGAGTTTGTTTATTGAGAATAATAAATTTGTTGTTTAATTTTGAAGTTATGATCAATTCATTGAGTTTATAGAGTTGTTGATTAAGATTATGTGAACAAACCGGCTGGCAGCTTGGTTTACTTGGGGTTTTCTTTTTTCAAATGCTTTGTTTCGCAATATTGAGTGTCGCAGTTGAGGTGCTATAAGTTTGTAAGCCTACTGATGTTCACATCTTTATCATATTCTGGTTGTATAGCGTTTTCTAAAATTTTCTAAGCATGCAGTCAGAAGGACTTTGGCTCTTATGTTGGATTAAAAAGTTGAAAATTAGAAGACAATTTAAAATTAACGTGTAATTAGTTTTCTTAGGGGTTCTTGAATTAGGATTTTAATCATTTCCTAAATCATTTTGTTTCTTTTGATGATAATACTCTCACCATATTTCTAATTTGCTGTAAACACCAGTAAAGTTTGAAGTTGATAGTGATTTTAAGTAGTACCCAGTTGCTTTTTTGGGGTTTCAAGAAACCTGATTCGATTACTTATTCGAAGTTGCTGTTTTGGGGTTTCAAGAAATCTGATTTGATTCCTTATTCGACCATGATTTATGCTTATGTATGTGTTCAAGATTCTAAGAGGGCGTTTTATTATCATAAACAAATGGTGAAAAGTGGGCAAGTGCCTAATGCCAAATCTTATCACCAATTAAGGGCGACTTTGGATGTGAAAGCTACCACGGAGAACATGAAACGCGGTGATAGTTGTGGTGTTTTTGGATGTGTTCAAGTTTAGGAGGAGGGGTCTATCGGCCGTAACACAACGTAGTGACATGGTTACCAAAGAGGGTAATCAAGAGGGGAGGGGATAGCGCTTGAATTCATTGTCATTTAATATTTAGCTAAGTAATGGAACGTTTTTCGATTATCTTCATTCAAAAGGTTTGTTCTTTTTTTATTGAAATACTTCCATGATTTCCTCTTATTTACTCTAATCTTTTGTGTTTCGGGTCTTTTCATGTAACCATTGCTAGGGTTTCGTTTCACACCATCACTGAGGCGGCGGTTGCGCAAAGTGACAATAGAGCTCTGCAACAATTTCGATGAGATTTCGCCATTTCGGTTAGTAATCAGATGTGTGTGGTGGTGACGTGTTGTTGTTTCCAACTTTCCATATGTTTCGCGCGGTGAGTCATGGCAAAATAACGTGGCATGCCATCATCTTCATCATATACAACCCAAACCTGTTTTTCACCAAATGATCTTTTCATTTCAAAATCATGAAAATCAGGATCTGGTACACTCATTCGTGTTGCTTTTGCTTCTGCCGCATCAGGATCCATGTCAGAAGTGGATATAGTATCTATTAATGTCGTTTTTACTTCTTTAACCTTTCAACCCTCATTGAAGCCATGGTGGGCTCACCCCTTTACGCACTCTGAGTCGTATTTGGATGAACGTGCAATTGTTGGAATGGAAATAAATGGTTAACCTTCCTTTCACATATTTACATTGATAAGAGAGGGAAAGAGAAGGAGGTGATCGAGTATAGAACTTGATGAACACTATTTCCATTACACTGGTGTGCATTTGATTTGTGTCATCAAAGATTTTAGTCTTAATTTCTGCTGAGTGGATTATCAATAAGATTTTTAGGCAACTTGCAATCAGCGCTCTGAGAATTACCTAAACATACCTAACGCTGAGAATTACCCAAACAGACCTAAATCGTGTGATGTATTTATGTAAACGACTTAAGAAAGGTTTAAATTGGTTGGTGGGTTATAAATGAGTTAAAAGGGTTGGTGAATTGACCTTATAATATAATATTTTTATTTGTTATTCAAGTTTTAAACGTGTTAAAGAGTTGCCATTATATATAGTTTTTTTTTCACTTTATTTGATCATAAATTGTACCTTATTTTTCTTGCAGATGTATGAAAGGTAATGGGCAGACGCAGTAGCTGTGCTATATCTTCTTACACATCATATGGTCATTGGTGAAGGTATTGGTGTACCTATGTATGTCTGATTTAGAGGTTTCAGTTGTTTGTATATCATTTGTATATCATGTTATGATAAAAGTATGAAATTTAGTTTTGCAGTGCCTAATTTAGTATGATACTAAGTTATTTTGTTCCAAAATAACTAGATAGCAGAGTAGATGAGGTATGTACATCTTGGTGTTTAATAAGGAACAACCTGGATTTAGAATCAAGTTGATGTATTGGAAGTTTTGAACCATAACTGTTTGCAAATTCTATAATATTGTTTTTTTTTAAATTTAATACGCCATTCATTTTAATTGTCATCAGATTTCATGTCACAAGAAGGGTTATTATGGTTATAATATATTAAATTGTAAGTTTGTGGTGGTGAGATAAGTGTACTGTAGCTATATGTCACAAGGTTAATGTTTCTCTAATCATTTTACGTTATGCATTTTTATCCACCTCATGTGCTATATTTTGCAGTTTCTTTACGACTATATCTCATGTTCCAAGTTCAGGTTCTCTTAAACACTAATTTCATCACCTGAATAGTTGAATTACGATCCCTTAGTCAATTCCAACACTTTACTATCATTTTGATTATTGTGTACTGTTCCGGCCAAAGTGTCAAGTTCGGGTCCGTGGAAGGCAATTGGTAATATTTAAATTGACATGGGTAGATTGGGAATTGATTTAAGTAAAGCCATCAAAGGAACTTTGGTGAATGGAGCTGATATCTTCTTTTGCGTCATTGGATCAAGAAGAATGCAGAGGTTTGTTTCCATTATTTCCACATACAAACACTCACTCGGTTGTTAATTTGCTCTGTACATCTTTCTTCTAAATTGTTTTTAATTTTGGTTAGATGATCTGAGCACCGGAAGCAACCTCTCTATTCCTACGGGGTAGAGGTAAGGTTGTCTACATTTTACCCTCTTCATACCCTACCTTAGTTTTCCTATTGGTGAGACTTACTAAGTATGATGATGATTGATGATTGATGATGATGATGAAATTTTATCGTAAATGAAGTTGTAACAAATATAATATATTTTTCAATTTTATAACAATTTATATAGTGAAAAACAGATTATCTGTTCATATATCTTTTGATACAGTATGAACTATTAACAAAACTAGAGTAATATTGTGGAGCCTTTTGTAAAATTTTGAACGGTTCAAATATTCATTGGCATTCCATAATGGAGTTTGGTTAATGAAACCTAGATCAACTACTAGGGACGGTATCGGTATCGGTACGGGTATCAATACCGGTAGCATAAAGTGTCAATATGGGTACCGGTACCGGTACCGAAAAAGTTCGGTACGGTACCGATACCAGTATTTGTGTGTAAAATTCGGTAATACAGGTATCGTACCAAAAACACCGATACTGAAAATGTCTAAACATAAGAACCGAACGGTACCTAAAAAAATAGTTACCGAAAATTCGGTACCGGCACCAAATACCAAATACCCATCCGTATAAAGTACTATTTCATGCTCTATACGTATTTAGTTGTAGTGACATTTTACAAATTAAATATTTTCTGGATAAATTTGTGATAACATACATATATACACTTTTAATACATGAAATGATCGGTTATTAACAAATTTATAATATTAGTTACGTGTTTATTTTCTTAAAAATAACCTACGTATATATTCATACGCATGAAGATCCTTACTTACTTTTGCTAGGAGTTATAGTTACATATTTATTTTCTTAAAAATAACCTACATATATATATTTATACACATGAAGATCCTTACTTTGGCTATTCGTTATATTACCAAATGGATTTAACTATTTAACAAGTTTATTATACGGATATTAACAATTATAGTATTGGTGTTTATGTACTTGAGTCTACGATATTAATCAAACTTCGAGTAAAGTGTGTGGGTGTGTGGGATGGTTTATGTGTGTTTTATCTAATTTAAAAAAAATCACATATTTGTTTTATGGTTTTCTGTTGACTTTGTTTCATGCATTTAAGTTTGTTTGACGTGGTGTTTTATCTTTATATGCTTTTTTTACATATATGAATAAATCTATCCTCAAACAGTAAACTAATAATCTTATCTCATAATTTGTATAGGATATTCTGGTCCACAAATTTAAAAAAATAAGCCCTTATAGTTAAAAAATATTCATCATTAATAACTAATAAAATAAAACAACACTGTTAAATAATTTAATTTATTGCTAGCTTTGCACCTCTCCGTTGATTCAACGACCTAGAAATTGGTGGGTTAGTTCATTTAGTCCAAAAAGCTTTATTTCCACACTCAATATAGATTGAAGAATATAGAATCCGGAGGTGGCAAGATGGCCGGGTTGAAAAGAGCCATTCCAGGTCGGTTGAAGAAATCTTTAATGATTTGTGATTTTTTCTCATTCATGTATTTCAATTATTCAGTGTACTCTAATATTTGCGTTAGTAGTTTAACATTTATATAATTAAAATATTTGTGTCAACATTGTTAAAGGAGATATTTTTTTTGAAAGCCACCCGTGTAACACACGGGAAATTAGACTAGTATATATATATACACACACTCATTCCTCTAATCTCTATCTCCATTCCCAATCACGGGAGCTCCCAGCTAGCCCCTTCGTCAATGTTACTTTGATACCGACATCTTCGTGACTCATTGTCATAGATGAGATCGATTGTGACATTTCCACGACTGATTGTCATAGATGAGTCGGATCAATTCTTATCGTTTTATTCATCAATTTTAGGTAAAAAAAACACTATATTTTTGCATGTGAAGTATTCAAGCATGTGCATTCAATGCTTAGATGTGGCGTGATTCAGTGTTAAAATCTTCTGATAGGGCCAAAAGATATGATACTATCGAGCCACACTAACAAGACTAAGTGATCTAGGTTTTCCTTATTATTAGATTATTTCTATTTCTATTTCTAATAACAAGAAAAATGAACTTTATAAATACTAGTCTTGTCCTTAAAGGCTAAGTTTGCTTTAACTATAATCCTAAAGGTAGGTTCTTACACGAACAAAACGTTCATTAATTGTTCAGCGAGAAAAGTTTGTTTATGTTCAATTATTTATGAGTAAATTATTTTTTGCATCCTTGTGTTTTATTTTAACCACTTGAATCCAAAATCAAAAAGTTTAACGCCCTCCAAATGTGTTCAACCAAATCCGCTCGAAAATTGTGATGTGTTATATTGTCATAACTTTCATTTGAGTTTGCTTCTCTCTCTTTTATCACTTATTTGTATGGTATTTGGTTGATTGTTTTCCTCATAGTACACGCAAATTACGCGTCCCTTGTCCTCCAAAATCATGTTATGTAAAATAACGCATGCATACATCACATTTCGGATTCTAGGTTTTTCCATAATCCTACACGACATCCTCAGAATGTGCCATCTTTTTCTACAAAACACCAAACACTCGTTCGGCGTCTTTTCGTGTCGCCATTTGACCATCATTAAACTTGGTTCTTTTTTTTTGTCTAACGTTGTTCCCCATGTAAATGATTTTACAAACAAGCATAATCCAGCTAAATACCATTCGTTAGATAATAATCGTATTTGTACTTCGCATCGTTTACAAAAAAAGAAACCCTTCGGTCCAACACCGCTTATATAGTCGTTGAAAATGGAGGATTGATTAAGAATATTTAAATCGTTATTTGCAGCAGACATATCAAAAAAAGTGTGCCAAATCCAAAGATCTTGTGATGCAACCACTTCAAGCATCATAGTTGTTTTTTTATGATATCCACTCGTGTGTTCTATGTTGCCCGCACCACGCAGTTGAACAATTTTCTCATTCTCATTTCATATAATCTAAACTACCGATCATCGTATGGAAACCATGTCGCTCTTCTATTTTTTTTTAAATGATGTTAAAATTGGAAGTGAATAAATAGGTTGATAGAGAGAATTGTGTTTGATTGGTTGTATGATTTTGAAAAAAAAGGGTTAAATAAGGTATATAGGTAAAAAATAACTTTTTTTTACTCAAACTAGTCGTTCAACAGCTACTAGCTAGTCTCCCACATCTAATTACACGTGGCCACGTCGTCTGCCATTATGCCCTCTACACCGGTAGAATTCTTGTCGCCCCTTCAACAACGCTGGCGTCCAAAGTCCACACTGTATCCGGGATGGTGTGGTCGGGGTGGAATGGTTTTCACGCCACTTTTCCCTGCCCACACTGTATAATTTTGAAGATGAATTATTTTTATATTAAAACAACCAACTACAATCAAGTGGCAGGTAAACGGACAACAAACCGCGCCGCAACCCCTTTTTGAATAGCAAACGACAAAGCTATGAGTCTTAGGGCTCGAGAAATTACTATCGACAACCCGCTGGACCCTATTCAAGAATTCCACAACCTCCTGGGCTAGCAAACCAAATGTATCAACAATACCAAGGATAAACACGTGTTAATTCTCCAGTCAAGCTTTTTCGTATTTAGCCACTTTAGAGAAAATCCAAAGTTTTTAAGTCTATAATTCTAAAAAGCGAAAAGTAAAAACGAAACTCATATTATGAAAATAACATGTGTACTATTTTTGTAATTGACTAATCAACTAAACAAGTGTAAAATCCTTTTCGTATTCGCTCGGTTGACAATTAAATGAACTTATCACATAACGATTCGTACAATGATCGTTTTATAGTCATATTTTAAACGTATGAATATCAGTTTTAAAACAATGGCATTAATATTATTACCGAATATAATTGAATGCATTGTAAGGGTGTACGGGGCGTTCGCGGGGAAGGGGTGCGGTGACCCTAGTCCCCGATCGGGAACACCGCCGCCATCAACGCGGGGACCCGAATCGGGGGGTGAGATCGGTGGGAACTTACCGCTTGTTTGTGCACGATATTCGAGGAACGGTCATATGAAACGGTCGGATTTTAAAAAAAAAAAAAAAAATTCACTTTTCTAAAACATATATAAATAACCATCCCATTCACTCCATTTTTTTTATACTCAAACCACTACACCACTTTAATTTTTATACTCTCCAACTACACCACTTCACTTTATTTTTTATACTCTCCAACCACACCTCCTTCACACCGAGCAATGGAGAACCAACCCCGCGAGGCGAAGAAAAAAACTAAGGGACGGGGCTCGCAACCGTCTCGTGGTGGTTCGAGCGGTGCAAGTGCTCAACCACAACCCCCTTTCGGATACACTTCACAACCCCCGTTTTTTTTCCAACAACCTTCACACCCCTCGTTTTACAACACCCAACAACCCAATTTCGGGTATTTTCAAAATTTGTTATCAACGGACGCTCCTCAATCCCCCGCCTTCGACCCATATGCTTTTCGTTCCCCACAAGTTCCATCTACACGAGGAAATGTCGAACGTCGTCCATTTATTTTAGACGAGGAGGACGATGAGGTAGTGCCCGAAACTCAAAATTTGGGCGACGAGGACGATGAATACAATGTGGATGAAGACGCGGGCAACGAAGAAGACGACGCTCGGGAAAAAAAGGGAAAAACGAAGAGCACGAATTGGACAAAGCTCGAAGAAGAGGCGTTGGCTAAGGCGTGGGTACATTGCTCTATCAACAAAAAGAAGGGCAATCAACAAAACCGCGACAGTTTTTGGCGTAAGATTTTAGAGCATTTTAACAAAACTGTCGGTGGAACTAACCGGACCGTGCATCAAGTACGGTCTAAATGGGGCCCGATGCATACGAAAATAAACCATTTCAACGGCCTATACCAACAAGCGGTAAAAATTATATTTTTTTTAACATTGTATATTTTTAATTTTTTTATACACTTTTTCAACTTATTTTTTTTAACACTTATTACTTTATTTTTATTATTGTATAATATGTAGGATCGCACACGAGGGAGCGGGTGCAAGGATTTCGACGTGATGGCAGTCGCGTTAAAAGATTTTAAAGAAAGATATCCGAACGGTTTTCAACATATCGAGGCGTGGGAGGTCGTTCGAAGTCACGAGAAATGGGCCCAAGTCCCATTGTTGGGTGAGGAAGGTGAAGGTTCGGCACATAAAAGAAAACCCGTTGAGGTGGACCCTTTGATACCGGATATGAACGAAGACCCCTCGCCACAAAGACCACAACGGTGAGACAAGCGTCAAGCTACATCGTCCGAGGGAAGCTCGGCCGAGTTGGCGGCACAATTCAAAGAGTACACCGCCATGAAAGAAAAGAAAACCGCGATTGAATATAAGGCGGCTGAATTGAGGATGAAAAGAGAGGAGCAGGCTCTCGAGCTCATATCGGAACAACGCGAGACGATGAAAAACTACAATTACGATCGAGATATGGAAATATTCATCAAGCCGCACGACGATGTTCCGCCAAGTATGTTGCCGATCATCCTCGCCCGAAAACGCGACATCGCTAAGAAGTACGACTGGCCAATCGATTTCTAAAATTATTATTTTCTAGTTTGAATGTAATTTTTATTTTCTAGTTTGAATGTAATTTTTTTTTCTAGTTTTAATGTATTTTCTAGTTTTAATGTTATTTTTATTTTGTAGTTTTAGTTTGTTAAATTTTATTTAATTTTTATTAATATTTTTTTATAAACATGCATAATTTCAACAAATAAAAAAAAAAAAAAAAACAAACCAAGTCACCTAACGAGGGGAGTGCCGCCATCAAAATGGGGTGTTAGGGGAGTTTAAGAGGGGAGTTGACGTGGCACAAGAGGATTGGTTGGGTGTAAGAGAGGGGACTCACCTCTTAGGTGAGTGCCCCTTACACCCTAAGAGCATCACCAATAGAGGTGTTTTTAGGTGGTATTTTTTGGTGCTAATGTGGTACCTGCCCAACCAATGAGAGCATTTCTCTCACTTGCCCCTTTCACAAACACATTTCTTCTCTCTCTCCTCTCTCCTCTCTACACTCACATAACTCACACACATCCATTTTTTCTTCCTCGCAAACATCTTCACACCCTCTCTCCTCCACCTCACACCCTCTCTCCTCCACATCAATTTCTCTCTCCCTAAAAACACCAAAATATCCCCTTATTGTGGATGCTCTAAGGGTGTTAGAGCATTCACATCCAATCCATCAAATTATACATACATTTCACTAAAAAACAACTACTATATCAATATATTTCCACTAAAAACAAATATTTTTTCTCTCTCCTTTCAATTAAATAATATTATCATTACATTTTTCTCTCACTTCCACTCACAACCACTTTCAAAATATATTAAAAAATTATAACAGGTGAACAGTGTCCCCCAAATATACAGATGAACAGTAACATTTTCTCTCTCCTCTACTCACAACCACTTTTTATACCCTTTATAATATAAAAACCCCTCCTCAGAAAATTTGATGGTTAGGATGTGAATGCTCTTAGGAGTGGTTAAACACTTGAGAGTGACAAACTAAAAAATCAGCCAATAGAGTGTGCCATGTCAAATTGGTAAACTATGCTCAAAATGTTGGCAATGGTTTAAACACTTGGTGAAGTGGTAAACTATTTAAAAAAATAAAAATAAAGTGTGATTGGTTGAGATTGGAATGGACCTCACCCCACCACAAACACACTCTCTTTACCGCATCATCAACCCACCATCGATTTGGTAAAGTTTGAGCGGTAAACTAGTGTTGGTGGTGGTGTTTACCGAGTGGTAAACTCTTTTGCCGACGTCCACTCCTAACACCCTAAACCCTAACATGGTATCCCAAGAAAACATATGGCATTTTTGTCATTTCTCTTGTCCTAAACCTGTCAGTTGTCCTTTTCCACCAACTATCATTTTATAACCATCTTAAATCATTTTCATAATTGACTTTCTGTTATCAATTAACATTCAAGATATTAAGACCGCACGTTACGAGTGTTTTAAAGTGGCGTTGTTGCTTTTCAATATTGTGCATACGGTCCTGTCTACTGCGTTGTTTAAGAGGCAGTGATTGTCCACTGGCATAGAGTTTTATGAAACAACGTGGCACGTGGTTATTCGACGTGGCTGATAACCGTTTAACTCCAACCGGTAAAATTTAAAATAATACAAAAGGTGTGTGCCATGTGTCGAAAAAACCGTCACGTCTCCACGCCTCGGGCCGCACCGTCCGTTTTAGCACCACGCCACGTTCTGACGCGTGGTCTACGTGTCACATAATGCACCATCTTCAAGCCCCTCCATACCGTATGGTCTAACAATTCTAGAGTAATCTTTTTCGTCAATTTAAGATGTTTCAGGCCATGTCCTATGTCATGTCCTGATAAGTTGTTCAAGTGGTTAGTCACTTGTTTTCTCTTATTGAGGTCCAAGTTCAACTCTCACTAACATCACTTTGAAGGACATTGGTAGTGACAATGAAGTTTAGAACTAGGCTTCTTTGGAGGTCGCAAGTTCCAAAACCAAGCCGAACCGGGTTTTAGGCAGTGAGCTTTCGGGCGGGCGAGTTTTCCTCAGAACTGGTGGCTTGGTGGCCCGGGTATACATCCAACTCTGATCGTTATGGAGGAAGGGATACATTTGCTCGATTGGGGGCATCACAGGATGCTTATCCGGTGATTTAGTTGGCCGTTCGAAAAAAAAAATGTTTCAGGTCATAAATTCAAAATTTTATTAGCTTCTCAATAACCTCAAGTCCCGTGTTTTATGTTAGTCATTTGAGATTGATTTGTTAAAAACTCAATTTGAGTTGAGCTTGAGTCGAACTTAAGACATTTGTTCCATTGAGTTTTAACTCAAAATTTTTTTAGAGCTAATTGCATAAATAGTGTATGTGTTTTGATTCAGCCTTTAGGTAATACATTTAGAGTACTAGTCTAAGTTTAAAAAGTTACAAGTTTTGATTATTTGGTTTCAAAGTTGCAACAACACTAGGGTGAGAGTAACTTTTGTTATAAACTAGTAGATGCCCCGCCCGCGTTGCGGGGCGAGTGCCGAATAATTCTCAACCAATTAAAAAAAGACTATTATAATTTTCCTAGGAAAAAAAAACAAAAAACGATGATAAGACCGTAGTAAACCAATTAAAAAAAAACCTTTATAGTTTTGGTAAAAAAAACTAAAACAACGGGAAAAACATAATTTTTAACTGAGGGCGAAATCATAAATTTAATTCGGGGATAAATTGTAAAGTAAATGGACAAACGGGGGAGTGCGAGGAAGTTGCCGGCACGACTGTAATTTTACACCGGGGGCAAAATTGTAATGTCACCAGGAAAGCAAACAAAAACGATGGGGAAAATGTAAACTTAAGTTGAGGGTAAAATCGTAACTTGGCTGTGAGAAAAAAACTAATGGCAAAACTATAAATTTATACGGGGCAAAATCGTAATTTTGAACCGATGGCAAAATTGGATTTTTTTGCCAGGAGCAAAACGTAATTTTTTTTAAGTGGGGGCAAAAACATAACTTTCGACTGATGGCAAAATCGTAAATTTAAGGGAAAAAAACTAATGGCAAAACTGTAAACTGAAACAGGTCAAAATCGTAATTTTTTACAGGGGCAAAATTGAAATATTTAGCTGAGAGCATAAGCGTAAATTTATTTTTAAGCAGGGGCGAAAAAATAATTTTTAACTGATGGCAAAAGCGTAATTTTAAAGAATGATAAAATCGTCAATTTGTTGGGCCAATAGGGGAGTGCCAGGCACCTGCCTGGCACTGTTACACCTGCCGCCATTTTTGCCCAATTGAAGGGCTTCACTATTCAATTCTGACGTCAGCCTCTTGTGATTGTAGTAGTTTAAATTCGTTAAATGTGTATAAAATGACCAATGCATTTTGCAAACACAAGGGTTGTTCATTTAATTTACCCAAACTAAACAAAAAAAATCTACAAATACCTCTAGTCCATTAAACTTACTCATATACACGTGTCGTTTTCTTATTGCTTTTCACGCTTATTAGGCGAAATCCGTTTTTTTTTACTAAAATCGGACATGCATTGTTCATACATAAACAAACACTCAATACGGATAATTTACCCAAGGATTTGAAACCTAACGAACAAATAAAAAGCTTATTCGTATTCTTTCATTCAACTAAATAAATATAAACTTTTATTCATTTTGTTCATATAATCATTCGTAACCAAACTTTGCTCTAAAAAGTTCATGAACTATATAATTATCCATTAATCGTAATCAGGGGCGAAGTATAGAAGAGGGGGGGGGGGGGGGACCCCTAAACTTTTCGCTCAGTAGTGTTATATATGTAGTTTTCGTATAGAAATTTTTTGGTATATACGTTTCCGACCCTCGTTTCTATAGAAATTTTTGGGTACATACATTTTCGACCCCCGTCATTCGGGTCAAGTTTCGCCACTGATCATAATATCAACTATATAATTAATTATGCGTTTATAATAATCCCAAACTAAAATATCAACGCACATGAATGAGAATATGAAAGCACATGTATCTACCTCATGAACAATATTGTTTAATTGAAGCTATACTTTATACTAAGATATTATATAGTTTAGTCCAAAGAATGTCATTGTCATAATTTGATGGTAGTTCGTATGTAACATCGGCCGATCTATATATTTCTTATTTTTATCAAGTGATGCACCCATTCGATTTTACTAAAATTATTTTACAAAAATGTATGATTTAATTTATCTCTCTCACACATATATAACTAGTTTGAATCACGCGTGTGATAGACGGGAACTTGGCCAGTTTCTCTCTGTGTACTCGCTATAGCAAGTACATGTTACAAGAAACAAAATAAATAAATAAATAAATATAATCAGACTAACGTTATGTTGATAGACGGTAACAAAGAAAGTAATAATTAAACTTAATTGATTTTTGAGTTAAATTCCATTTTAGGTCTTGTGGTTTGAGTTATTTTGTCAGTTTAGTCTAAAGGTTTCATTTTTCTTCTGTGTGTCCAAAAAGGTTTCATCGTTTTATTTTAGTCCACTGGGTTAACCTCATCCATTTTTTCTGTTAATGAGAAGGGCAATTCGATCATTTTATATGCCAGAATTGTCCTTCTAGTTAACAGAATTACATATAAAATGACCGATTACACTTCATGTTAACAGAAAAAATTGATGAACTTAACCCAGTGGACTAAAATGGCAACGGTGAAACGTTTTTGGACTCACAGGCGAAAAATAAAACCTTTGGAGTAAACTGACAAAATGACCCAAACCACAGGGACTAAAATGACATTTAACTCTTGATTTTTTAATCAAACTTAATTGGTTTTTTAATAATTTTGAAACTAAAATATTATTTTACACTAAAGACATTGTGTATTTGTATTTATGATTTAGTGAAATGTCCGTGTCAATTATACAGCATATCCATCCTGTACTCCAGCTTGCTTGCTTATGTTTGCGTCCACATGAAGATTTATAATAAGAGGTGATTGGGTCACAATAAAATAATAGGTATAAACACTACTAATCAAACGGATAAGACCTTGCGTAGTGGGGCGTGAATTGCCCCCATAGCGCCGATATGGCGCCGGCTACACCAAAACGGAGGGCGCTATGCCCAAAAAAAAATTAATGGCGCTATATCTATCGCGGCGCTATTCGATGGAACAATGTGAGTTTTGACCGTTGTCAAACGGTCATGTTTAAAAAAAAAAAAAAAATTAATTATTTTTTTATTTTCACACTATAAATACATTCCAACTCTACCATTTTTTTTACAAATCAATACATTCCAACTCTCATTCTCTCTATATTTTTTAAAAAGTGTTGAAGCTACTCTCACCTTATTCAAAAAAATGGGTTCCCCGTCGGAAGACTCGTTCAACGATATTTACCGAAGATTTTTTTCGCCCGAAGAAGACGCGGAGGAGGAAGAAGCGGTTACGAGTGTGTGTAGTTTTATGATACAAGCACTTGAGCACGTTCGGCCTACTCCCCCTCCACGACCCATCTTGCGGCGCACCTATATCTTGCGAGATCGTGAAGCCGCGAACAAGCGTTTGATGAGAGACTATTTTGATGCGACACCGGTTCACGGACCCAATGTTTTTAGACGGCGTTTTCGTATGAGCCAAAGGTTATTTTTGCGCATTTCTAATGATTTGGAAAATACGTATGATTTCTTTAAGCAAAGAATGGACGCGCGAGGATATTTAGGCTTCACCTCAATTCAAAAGGTCACATCCGCGTTACGCATATTAGCATACGGAAACACGTACGACATCAACGACGAGTACTTGAAGATGGCGGAGAAAACAACCCGAGATTGCGTTGAACATTTTTGCTATGGTATTTTTTATTGACTTTTATTTATTTATTTACTTACTTTTATATATTGATTTTTTAGTAGCTTACAAGTAAAACTTTTATATATTAAATTATATTTTAGGTATATGCCAGTTATATGGAAAACGTTATTTGAGAAATCCCACTTGGAACGACCTTCAACAAATATATGAGGTGCATCTAGAAAAGCATGGAATACCCGGCATGATTGGTAGCTTGGATTGTCGTCAATGGCGTTGGTATAATTGTCCAACCGCATGGCGAGGTCAACATACACGGGGTGATCAAAAAGGGCCAACTTTGGTATTACAAGCTGTTGCGTCATACGACCTTTGGGTTTGGTCGGCCTTCTTTGGTGTAGCCGGGTGTTTTAACGATATTAATACGTTAGAGGCTTCACCATTAATAGAGGGCTACATTTCTGGAACTATACCAAAGGCCGGTTTTCATGCAAACGGGAACGACTACGAGCATGGCTACTATTTGGGCGATGGTATATACCCGGAGTATTCGATTATTGTTAAAACGTTTTCTGAAACGTTCGATGACAAAAGAAAGTATTTTAAAAAATTACAAGAGTCTTCGAGAAAGGATATCGAGAGGTGTTTTGGGGTTCTACAGCAACGATGACATTTTCTTAGAAATCCTTGTCGCATGTGGCATAAGGATAGAATACGAATGACCATGTATGCTTGCATCATTTTGCACAATATGATCATTGAGGATGATGGAAAAGCGATATGCCAAAACTACATTCCGGAAGATTTAGTCGAAGGAACCCAAGCAACAATGGAAGAGAGACTCGCAAATGCTCAACTATTGCGATCTAGGGACATGCATAACACGTTGAAGGCAGATTTTGTTGAGCATGCTTGGGCGATTCGGCCAATTGGATACAACAATGAAGACGAAGAAGATTCCGAGGAAGAAGAGGTTGAGGAATTCGAAGACGGGAACTTTGAAGACGTAGGTTTGGATGCTGGAGAAAACGAAGAGGAAGAAGGAGACAACGAAGACGAAGAAGATTAATCTTTGAAGTGTTGTTTTTTTTATTTTTTTGGTCCAACTTTTTTTTTGGAACCGTTTTTTTTTTTTTTAGGTTACTGTTTTTTTTTATGTGTAATGTTTTTTTTTTTTTTAATTGTAGTGTAATGTTTTTTAATTTAATGAAATGAATTTTAATTTTATAAAGTTAGAAAATAATTATAAAAAATTGGAAATTAATAATTGAGTAATGATTAGACGGGGGCTTTATGACTACGGACTTAAAATGCATAAGGCCCCATAACGCCCCACGCTGACGTGGCGCGCCACATGTCGCATAACGCCCACAAAGGGGCGTTATGACTACACATGCCCTAATATTATTATTTATAAAACTTGAGTTTATTAGGATAATATTATTATTTATAAACCAAGAGTTTATTATTTATAGTTAAAATAATAATGTGTTGTTAAGAGGTCCCTTTGATGAATATAATTTTTAGGATCACAACTTTTTTTAATTGTAGTTAGTAGGGTTACACATAAAGTTTGAGTTGTATGCTTCTCAGTTGTTTTTTTTAAGAGTTAAATGTAATTTTAGTCCATGTGGTTTAGGTCATTTTATCAGTTTAGTTTAAAGGTTTTATTTTTTACCTATGGGTTCAAAAAGGTTTCACTGTTACCATTTTAGTCCAC
This sequence comes from Helianthus tuberosus, assembly GCA_030545235.1. Lineage (NCBI taxonomy): Eukaryota > Viridiplantae > Streptophyta > Magnoliopsida > Asterales > Asteraceae > Helianthus > Helianthus tuberosus. The sequence goes on along the minus strand of CM060351.1, from coordinate 8,460,264 downwards.
TGGGTTAACTTCATCTATTTTTTTTGTTAACGAGAAGGGCAATTCGGTCATTTTATATGTAATTCTGTTAACTAGAAGAGCAACTCGGCCAAATGAAATGATCAAATTGCCCTTCTCATTAACATAAAAAATGGATGAAATTAACCCAGTGTGCTAAAATGACAACGGTGAAACCTTTTTGGACCCACAAACGAAAAATGAAACCTTTAGACTAAACTGACAAAATGACTCAAACTATAGGGACTAAAATGACATTTAACTCTTTTTTTAATCTTTAACTATCTTTCGAGGTTTCTCCTAGATTTTTGTTTACAGTAGAAACTCGATAAATTAATACTCGATTATTTAATAAACTCTCTAAGATGATATTTTTTGCCGGTCCCGACTCGGAGATAGGGTGCTAAATTAATAATTCGCTAAAATTATAAGATAATACATTTTTGATAATTTCTTTAGACTCCATATAAAATATAAATTAATAATTCCTTATATATAGCATATTACATGAATGATTTATGAAGGTTTCTTGAAAAATGACTCAATTGTCTTTTGTTTTTTGTTGAAATCAATTTCCCCTTGAATCTCGTCTCTAATTTTCCTTAGTATGGTAAGAACTTCTGGTGTTGTTTTCTCATAGCTCAACAAGAAATTGTTCAATGTGATTGCCGCTTTAATAGCTTCGTTTCGCGCATTGTATTTATATAGAAAATATTTTTAATGTCCATAAAGTGATACATTGAACACAATAAGCATAATAAGATGGGAGATTGAAGGTTTCTTTCAAATTGGGCCGTTCATTTGATATACATGCATTGTATACAATAATTAAGTGGAAGCTTGAAAGGTGTTTGTAAACTAAGTATTCTACTATAAATTAATAAAATATTAATTAATATGTAAATTAATAATTATTAATTTATCGATTAATTAATAACTCTTTTAATTAATAAATTTTAATGGTCCCAAGTATATTATTTTATAGAGTTTCTACTGTATTTGTGTTGTTTGGCACTCACAATTTTACATATGTGTCGGGCACTATACTACAAAACACAAACTAATATGATTGTGTGGTTTCTAAATTCTAACATTGAATCTCCACTATTGACTATTTTGTGATTTAGTAACTGATTTTTTGGGCAACAAACACCGAATACGAAGGTTGCAAACCCACGTGTTTTTTTAGGATATTTATTTCTTGTGTTGTTCAATATTTACAATTTCACATTTATGTGTTCTCTAGCTAATTGAAGAGCACTCTACTATACGATACAGATTAATATGATTGTGTGGTTTCTAACATCGAATCTCTATTGTTTCGTGGTTTGGTAACCAATTGTTGGGCCGCAAACACCAAATATGGATGTTGCGAACTCACTTGAGTTAGTGTGAATTGTACAATTAATGCTTTCTTTGAACGATTAATAGTAAAAACTTAGATAAACTATATCGTGTTGCATTTGATTAACTATTGCTAAAAAGTAAGGTGAAATGTGGATAGTTTACTTCTAATATTTATGCCAGTCACTCCACATAATGTACACAATGTAATAAGTTAGAATTAAGTTTTATACCCTCCTTATTATCCTTGATTGTACATTGTTGTGCTTAGTTTGAATTTTAGGTACTTAGTTGTGAGGTTGTTGTCATGTTGAAGGCATTGGCTACTCTATGTCATAGGTGTCTAGCAATAGGAGGAGATCTAAGACTTGATAATTTAGAATCTTGGTATATAGAAAACGACCATAAATCAGTCAATTTGGGGAAGAAGAATAACAAAGTAGTACAAACAATTATTTTTACGGTTTTTTTGTATATTTGGAAAGCGAGGAATGAAAGTATCTTCTCAAACAAACGAGTTCGTGTTTCTAGAATGGTTGAGGAGATCAAATCGTTGGGGTATGGATTAAGAATAGATCTTCGTTTAAAAGCTTAGTTTGGAAAGACTTGTGTGATTTTATTCTGTTTATCTATGTTTGTTTGTTTTGCGCTACTGTATTGCTAGTTTTGGTTAAATGATATTTGTCGTTAAAAAAGCGAAAAACAACGTAATACAAAAATGAAACTTTAGAGATAGTAAAATGGAAATTATCCCAAATCCGGAACATCCATTTTTATAGATTCAAATACACAAATCTAGTTGATAGCCTCTCATTTGTGTGTTGCACTAGACTATATAATTATTTATACATAAAAAATGTTTCCCAGTTTCTATATTTTGCTTTAGGCCTTAACCTTAGGGTAAAAGTTAAGATCTAGAAATGAATAAAACACTTGTATAAAGTCTATATAAGTGAACATGTCTTGTAGTGTATGAAATTAGCAAAGTCAATTTTTAGTAACATGATGACTAAGATTTAGATGTCTAGAACTTAGATCCTTCTTCACACCCTATAAAAATGTTAAACAGTTTATAAAATTAATTCCAGTTAATCTTCCTTCACATCTTCAGTTTATACTTGATGCAAAAAGAAAGGAAAAAATAACCTATACCTCACATAAACTCAAAACAAACAATATTTAACTATTAGTATGTTTTTCCATAAACCTTAAATTAAAATTTTCTTACCATATATCTATCTATTATTATCATTATCAATAATATTAAGAACTAACTTGGTAGTTATTGTAGTGTCCATCACAACGTGCTATATTAACTTTTTTTTTTGTTTTTTTTTACTATAGCTCTTTAACTTTCAGTTTTCACACTTAGACTTCCTTAACTTTCTAAAAACTTTATTAAATGTCATTTTAACCCACTCGAGTTTTAAGTGCTTATTATTGTATATGTACGTGTCAGTATAAACTTAAGTTAGTTTACACTTCAACGTAAATTTTGTCGAGTAAAATATAATAAGTTTTCTTGCTTATTTTTATGTGTGTTTTCAATTGGTATACGTTTTAACGTAAATTTTGTTCGAAAACAAGTGCAGTCAAATATATTACATTTTCATTTACAATATAAATTCGAGTTCATTTACGTTTTGAGCCGCGACAACGCACGAAAGAAATTTACCAGTTAATAATATAAAATAATTTTACATAGTCAAAGAACAAAAAATATGGATTATGGTTATGAAAAGGATAAATATAATTATTTAATAATAATAATTATTATTATTTTATTATTATTATTATTATAAAATTTAAAGAACAACAAAATAAAAAATAGAAAAAAAATACAGCTTCTCCATCATCATCATCATCATCATCTTACTTTTTCTTTGCTCTTTGTTCTCACTCTGCTTCTTCTTCTCTCTCTCTCTCTCTCCTCTTTCTCTCTCTACAATGGCTTCTCTCTTCAGCAGAGAACGAATACTCGGCCAATCAAAGCGAGACTCCTTGAACGGACTCAACAGCTTCAAATCCACCACCACCGCCACCGCCACCGCCGCCGTAACCACCACTCTAGATCCACTTCCGTCACCATTCGGCGACCTCACACCTACTCTCTCCGCCACCGACCTCCGCGAAACCGCCTACGAGATCTTCATTGCCGCCTGCCGTACCTCCACCGGAAAACCTCTCACTTACACTCCGAACAACAACAACAACAACAACAACAGCAACAACAACACAGACTCGCCGTCGCAGAGATCTTCTCAGTCGCCGTCGCTGTCAGGCTCGCCGTCTCAGAGATCGATCACTTCCGCCGCCGCGTCGAAGATGAAGAAGGCGTTAGGTCTCCGATCTAGCTCTTCCGCTGGTAGTCCTGGCTCCGGTGCTAGTTCCGGTGCCGGATCTGGTGGAAAGGTGAAGAAGGTGATGACGATTGGAGAGTTAATGAGGATTCAGATGAAGGTTTCTGAGGCTGCTGATTCGAGAATTCGTAGAGCATTGTTGAGAGTTTCTGCTGGTCAGGTATGAGTTTCATTTGTGTCTGATTTTGACTTTTAGTCAAAGTTCTAGGGTTTGAGTTTTAGATGATTAAATTTGGTGATGTGAATTGTTTTTTAATAGATAATGCTTTTAATTTGTAGAATCTGATGGATGATTTTGTACTTTTATATTATTACTGGATAATTTTTAGTCAAAATTCTAGGGTTTGTTTTTTAGATGCTTAGATTTAGTGAGGTGAATTGTTGTTTTGAGTTGTTTTTTAATAGATAAATGCTTTTAATTTTCAGATTTTGATGGAATATTTTTGTGCTTAAATATTATTGTGGATGACTGGATGCATAAAAGTTGGATTACTAGATCAGGAAACTGCATAATTATTGGTCAAAATTCTAGGGTTTGGTTTTTAGATGCTTAGATTTGATGAGGTGAATTGTTGTTTGAATTGTTTTTTTTAATAGATAATGCTTTTAATTTGCTTAATTTGATGGATTATGTTTGCTTTAATATTATTGTGGATGCATTACATTAGATATGAAAATTACTGTACTTTAAAGTCTAGCTGTTTTTTTCAGGGCTCTATCCGTGTTAGAAACTGACGATTCTTCTCGTATGAAAACGATAATTTGTTAAGTTGTTTTTTTGTACTAGTAATCTAGTAATTGGTCTGAATAGATTAAAACGTACGTGAATTTTGATGCTGTTTTTGATTATTAATCATATTGTTCTACCTTCCCAATCATATTAATTAATTTAGGTTCCAGTTGATATAAATGTAATTAAGCAACATAAATGATTTATTTCGATAAGAGGACTAAAGGCAGGTCGGTTTCATGTTGAGAATGATGATATTACTCGATGCTAATGATTTATGCTCGCGAGTTTGATTTTAAATGGATGAAAAGTCACACAATATTATTGTGACAATGAGTATATGATCGAAGAATCTTTGAATCTTTCTGTTGGATTATTTGAGGTTTTCAAATGATTTGGACTTATTACAAACATCAAACTAGCTTTGCATTTGTGTTAGAAATTCTGCAGTCATTATTGAAATAACTAATAGAATTGAAAAGTCAAATTGCACCTCTTTTTGTCATGCTATCATTATAATATTAATTAACCACTAATTTCAAAACCAGATACGTTTGACTTGTGATTGCAATATTTACGATAACAGGTCGGGAGGAGAGTTGAAATGATGGTTCTTCCGCTAGAGTTATTACAACAATTCAAACCATCAGATTTCACCGACCAACAAGAATACGACACCTGGCAAAAGCGAAACTTAAAAATGTTGGAGGCGGGACTTCTTCTACACCCTCACGTGCCACTTGGCAACGCCACAACCGCATCCCAAAGGCTACAAAAAATCATCCGTAACGCGCTCGAGAAACCAATTGAAACCGGAAGAAACACCGAGCCGTTACAAGTCCTACGTGGTGCCGTGATGTCATTGGCCAACCGGTCAACCGACTCATGCCATTGGGCAGACGGATTCCCTTTAAATCTCCGAATTTACGAGATCCTTCTAGAAACTTGCTTTGATGCCAATGATGAGTCATCAATTATCGACGAAGTTGATGAGGTTATGGAACTTATTAAGAAAACGTGGGGTATTTTGGGAATTAATCAAATGCTTCATAACATATGTTTTTCATGGGTTTTGTTTAATCGGTTTGTTGCAACCGGACAAACGGATAATGATCTGCTTTACGCTGCTGATTGTCAGTTGGTAGAAGTTGCGAAAGATGCGAAAACAACAAAGGATCCGACATACGCTAAAATATTGAGTTCTACGTTGACTTCGATATTGGGTTGGGCTGAACAAAGACTTCTTGCGTATCATGATACATTTGATAACGTAAACATTAATTCTATGCAAAGTATTGTGTCTTTAGGGGTATCAGCTGCTAAAATATTGGTTGAAGATATATCTAATGAGTATCGCCGAAGACGGAAAAATGATACCGATGTGGCGCGAAGTCGGACTGATACGTACATTAGGTCATCGCTTCGAACGGCTTTTGCTCAGGTACGTTTTTATTTGTTATTATATTTTTAAGGGTAAAATGCCATTTTAGTCCCTGAGGTTTGGCTAGTTTTGCGACTTTTGTCCAAAGGTTTGTTTTTCCGCATCTGAATTCAAAAGGTTTGAAATCTTGCCATTTTCCTCGAGCTTGTTAACTCCATCCATTTTTCTCTATTAAGGTCAGGGGTATTTTTGTCTTTTTCGTTAACTTAAAGGGCAATTCGGTCTTTTTCACTAGAGAAAAGAAACTAAAATATTTAAATCTGGTCATTATCGGCTATGCCGAATTCCATTTTACGCCAGCTTATGCTAGTGCTGCTTAATAATTTGCTAGATAAAGCATTTAAACCCAAATCGACCCATTCATACGCAAATGTGTCAAAATTGCAAACTCTGTATATTAAGCCATGAATGATGAATATTATTCACGGTAGAATCGAATAATCAATTAATGTGAAGTCATATGAGATTTGATTATTTGATTCTACTATGAATAATATCGATCATTTATGGCTTGATATAATGAGTTAGCAATTTTTTACCCGTTTACGTATGAGTGAATCGATTTGAGTTTTGTTTTATCTCCAATGGGTTTGATGAGATAATATTCTTAAAATAAACTAAAGGGGGAACGGTTTGAAAGTCACCCAAGGTCTACTTGTAGGGAATAATTGCATACATCCTAATCTGTTTCATTCAAGATTTTTTGATTATTGTTATTATTATCATATTAATGCGTTTAATCAAATTAACACATTAGCTATTTTTAAAAGATAAAAAAGCGAAAAAGTATTTACTTACCCACCCACACTGACCCGGTCCTGTTTTAACCCATAGCTATAACCGAAACAGATTTCACCCATTAACGTGTGGATGTGTTGATTTGGGTTGCTCTGTATCTGAAACGGATCTGATGGTTTGAATAAAGAAATAGGCAATAGCTAAAAGGGGAACAATTTGGATGTTGCCCACGGTCTATTTTTAGAGCATAAATCTCCTTAATTGTTTTATGCAAGACTTCAGTTATTAATATAATATCATTGTTTCTGGATTCATAAATAAGTTAAAACGCATTAGTTACTGGTTAAAAAGTTAACAAAACAAGTATTTATGTATGCACAGAACCTGACCTGGTCGTTTCGACCCTTACTATCTTTTCAACCCAAACCTGTTTTGACCTGCTCATCTTTCCTCCTATGCTTAGGCCTGTAAACGAACCTAATGAAAACGAACAGTGGCGTGTTCATGTTCTTTAATTCAACTTTAACCGAACACGAACATATAATGGAATAACTTTTTGTGTTCGCGTTTGTTCATTAAGAAAATGGGTATGTTCGTGTTCGTTTAAAACTAAACGAACAATTCACGAATGTAAGCGAACATAAACAAACAAACTTAAACGAACACAAATGAATGAAATAACATAATAGAACACCAATGAACATAATTGACCAAAATTAACGAAGACAAACGAACTAAAACTTGTTTTTTTTATCTGTAAGTTAGTGATTAGTTAAGATGAGTTCCATGGTAAAGCTTACTTTTATTACTAGAAAGCCTAGTTACTAATTGTTTATATTTATATAAGTAGCTATAAAGCTTTATGTTTGTATTAATATAAATTTAACTACTTTTGTATATATCAAAATTTAAACGAACATAAACGAACGTAATAAACTAACATAACTGAACGAACAAAACAGGTTTTCATGTTCGTTCGTTTAATTAAATAAACAAAAAAATGTTCATGTTTGTTCTAAGCGAACATAAACGAACTTCCCGCCGAACAAGTTCTTGAACATTCGGTTCGTTTACAAGCCTACCTATACTTAACATCAATAATTTTTACTTATATGAAAGACACATTGCATGCGTGTGTCTATGAAGTAAATTGATTTTACATTTTTGCTAGAGTTATAAATGTTTTGAAAATTTGCTTGTTAATGCGCAGATAATGGAGAAAGCAGATTCAAGCAGGCGGGCATCAAGAAACCAACCGAACCCACTTCCCATTCTCGTTATTCTCGCGAAAGACGTTGGTGAATTAGCAACAAAAGAAAAGAAAATGTTTAGTCCAATATTAAAAAGATGGCATCCGCTTGCGGCTGGTGTGGCAGTTGCAACTCTTCATGTTTGTTACGGGAATGAATTAAAACAGTTTATTTCTGGTATAACCGAACTAACACCAGATGCAGTACAAGTTCTTCGAGCTGCAGATAAGTTGGAAAAAGATCTTGTGCAAATAGCAGTTGAAGATTCCGTTGATAGTGATGATGGTGGAAAAGGAATTATTCGTGAAATGCCACCGTTTGAAGCTGAAGCTGCTATTGCTAATTTGGTCAAAGGTTGGACTAAGTTGAGATTGGATCGATTGAAGGAGTGGGTTGACCGAAATCTTCAACAAGAGGTGCGTCCCGTTTAATGTACATTCTTTTAGCTAGGGGTGTGCACGGCTGGGTTCGGTTTTATGGTAAAACCAAAACCGTAACCGAAATGTTCGGTTTTCGGTTATTGAAAACCGTTTGGTTTTAGCAACGGTTCGGTTTTTTCAGCTTTTGGAACAAAATTAAACGAGGTTCAAAAATAAGAAGTATAATCCAAGATTTAAAAATCTTTCTTAGATGTTCACATGTAAGTTATTGTGTTTAACCTTTTTAATTAATATTGTTCACATAAACCTAACTTCTAATCTATTCTAATGTTTCTTCAAAGTTTTATTAAGACATTTTTTTTATAATACTTTGCAGATCATTTAATTTTTATGTTAAATTATTTCTTGTAGGCAATGGATAAATCATTTCAAAGATAAATAAACATGTTAATATTTTTATTATAGTTACTTAACATTCAAGAATAGAACTAATATCTCCTGGATCAATATATAACAAACATTAAAAAAACTATTTTTTAGGTTATTCGGTTCGGTTTTCATATAAGTCACGACTGTAACAGAATCGTAAATGTCAGTTTGGTTTTTTTCGGTTCGTTTTTTTCTGGTTTTTTGTGCGGTTCGGTTTTTTCGGTTTTCTGCTCACCCCAACTTTTTAGCAGCTTTTTCATTTGCAGTTTGCATCTTAAAGTGATCATTGCCTTATCGGACTATTTTGTGTTTTAATAGTTGACTAGTGGGGAACCCGCGCGTTGCAGCGGGATCGACATTTGCGACCTTGTTTGCGCTTCCTGTTAGTATTAACACGCATAATAATAGGAACAATTCGATCTAAACTCGATCTAAACTTTGATTGGTTGTATATAGAGCAACGCCCTGCACCTCAGCTTTTAAGAACAATTCTATCTAAACTCAAGTGAAGACATGGTCCTTCAACTCCTAAGTAATCAAATGTACATTGTTATCATGAAATGGAGACATAATAAATTACAAATTTACAATGTTTATGATTGAAAAAACTCATGGTTAGTTACCAGTGTTTGAAGTTTATCTCCCAGCATACATAGATCACTAATTATATCATAAAATTGCTCAAAAGCACATGAATTATTTAACTGCATTTAAACAAAAAAATAAACCTGGATCGCAAATTGCGTAAAACTTCATCTACATCTACAACAAAATAACAACAAACAATCAATAATTCGCAACTATACAAAGTCAAAGGCAGCAAAAACACAAAAAAAAAAAAAACAATCACCAAAACTCAATGAACAATATCGTATCTGCGGTTAAAATGTCAAGTAGACTTTAATTTAAATAGCTTATCATACTCGGGTTTATATGGCAGCCAGTTTAACCTATGAACTCGTTAAAAAAACTCGCCAACTCATTTGGCACGTTTAGATAAACGGGTTATACGGGACATCTCCGGGTTACGCAAAATTAAAAGTGCTTGGGTTAGGGTTGGTGTTTACGACACCAGTAATAATATGGTCTGTGTTCGGGTTCACCAATTTAACCTGCCAACCCGACATGAATACCCTGAAAAGGGGCTTTATACAAAAAACAGAGTAAAACATGAAAAACTTGCTCATGACAAGTAAAAGTATTACACAAACAAAAAACTAAATAAACAAAACGGTTCCTAATTTTTGTCCACGAATCAAATATTCAAAACACATGAAGAGTCAGATTTACCCCCAACACATACGCTATACGTAAAAGCCTGAATAAAACAAGAAAACGGTTCCCAAAATGAAGAGGTGAAAGAACAGGAGATGACTGTTTTGCATCTGCACATTACTATTATTCGCCTCTTCTAAACAACTAATGATCATAGGATTACTTTTTTTTTTTTTTTACTCTTACTTATTAAAAAATCACCAAAATCCACACCCTTGCTTGATTTGTGTAGAACTGATGACATCAGAATAAAGAGCTTTTCTTTCTCCATGTCATGCCTATCTATGGTCATTGATACAAACCTATTAATCAAATAAGGGTTGTATTCAGATGGCCCGAGTTCCCTGAGTTTAGATGCCTGCTAAATCCACATCATCATTGGTAAAGTAATCATCAATGATGGATGCCACCTTTCCAACGGGTCAGAAAATGCAGACCCCATATGATTTCAAGGTCATTCAGCATGACAGTATAATACAAACATTTAAAAGCCACACAAAATAAACCAAAATCTTGAACTCTCGTGACTACATTAGCTTGAATTCATGATAGAAATTAGGGGTGTGAATTTCTGACACCACCCGAAAACACGACAAGAACCTAACACGAACTTCGCGGGTTTAGGTTTAGTCTAAACGGGTTCGGGTCAGTTTTAGGTTGAACCCATGGCGGGTATTTTATGTCATAATTATAACTTAAAAGGAGAAATTAACATGAGATTTTATAATTTAAATATAATTGAGTTATATACATTAGTGTTTTTTAAGTAAATTTTAATTTTAATATATTACTTTCATAAAAAAATAAAAAATTCGGGTTAAACGGGTTGTGTTCGGGTCAACCCACAAAACTTCGGGTCGTGTTTGGGTTAATATGTATGATATGATTTTCGGGTTCGGTTCGGGTTCGGGTTGAACCCACCAACCCGCAAACACGACCCGTTTAGCACCCCTAATAGAAATGATGGAATTTTTGCAAAGAAAGTAAAAATCAGACTTGACTTACCATGAAACCGTCGACCGAACCCGAGATCTCCCGCTTTCTTCCATTTATAAAAGATTCAATAAGGCCTATACAAACATATCTGCAGAATTGCTGTTAAAAAACAAGCATAAATGTGTGTAGAATTTTAATGAAAAGCTTAATGGTTTAGTTCAGCAAATGATAAAGTCAACTAACAGCAAACGAATCTCCAAATCAATCAAGAAAAGCCAATAAATTGTCCATGCTAAGGTCTAGCGGAGCAAGTAAGTAATACTTTATTTAATATCGAACTGAAGTACGTTTATAATTTGTATATGCGAGGGTTCAATAAGCCAATAAATTTACATACCTGATTAAACGGATACGTTATACAAGAAAATACTGAAGAAGAAGGGTTTAGGGGCTGATATTATCTGAATCAACTTCATAAGCTTTAAATCTGTACATAAAAGCCTTGTATACAAAAGTAAAATTGGGGGTGAAATTAGGGTTAACTCTTGCTGCTCCAAATGACCAACCCCATTATGGAACACCCAACCCAAATTGATCACATAAATCCATAGAACTAAAATCATCATAATCCAAAAAATATAAACAAAAGATGTGGTGGTATTACAAGAAATCTTACCGGATTAATACAAACACAAAGAACAAATTGTTGGTAAAACTAAGATGATTGAAAAGGATATTTCAACGATTACTGAAGGTGATTGAAAATTACCTGTTTTGCGACTGGTAATCTGGATGAACCGGAGAAAAGTAACAAGGGTTTAGATTTAGCAGAGAGAGAGAAGTTGATATCCCAAATACATACCCTTCTGTTTCCCAGCAGTGATTCCTCACAAACAAAGTTGTGTAAAATAAGCCAAAGTCAAAGGTGACTCCTCACCATCGGTGAGTTCAACAAAGATGAAAGATTGAATTACGGTTTTACGATTAAGCTTTCTTCGTTTTTAGAGAGAAGGGATTTCCGCCTGTAGGGGTTTCTGTAACTGAAACGCATTTAATCATCCACATATTGAAATCTCCTAATTACCTCCAGTGTCTTAAAAGTCTGATAAACTTCACCCCCAAAATGTAACTGAAACGCATTCATGATGGTGTTAGAAAGACAAATTCACCCCCAAAATGTAATTAATATATGCATTTGTATGTTGTATACTATGCATTTCTTCTTGTACCTCTTAATTTTTAAGAAGTCCTTAAGGAAATGTTTTATAATATAGTATAGATATAGATATAGATAATTTATTGGTGTTTGGATATAGTGAAACTGATTCTCGTTATGCTTTCATTTTTGCTGTCAAATAGTTAGTTTCTTATGCATTTTATTATATATCATGAACTAATAATCCTTTAATAAATAAATTAGGTATGGAATCCCAGAGCCAATCAAGATGGATACGCGCCTTCGGCTGTTGAAGTCCTGAGAATTATAGACGAAACGTTGGATGCGTTTTTTCAACTGCCAATTCCCATGCATCCCGCGTTACTTCCCGATTTAATCGTAGGCCTTGATAGATGTCTTCAATATTACACAAGCAAAGCAAGATCAGGCTGTGGTATTATTTCATTTCCAGTAATTAAAAAAACTTTATATTAACATACTAGGTTATAATCCCGTGTAGTACACGGTTTGATAATGTAATATATAATTAGTAATAAAAAAGCTATGTTTTAAAAAAAACATATGCATTGCATGGTTAATAAACCGGTGTATTATACTAATAGACTAAAATATAGTGTAATTTGTTAAGATTTACGGTCGTCAATATATGTATTTAAAAAATGAACATCGGCGTGACAATTATAAATTTTGTTAAGTTAATCTTTAAAACATCTTTTCTTTCAACTGGGCATTAACTTTTATAGTCTAATGGATTAGGATCAAATACAAAGGATCCTAATTGTAAGAAGTGTAAGAAGGATTTATAGAGTGACAAGTGTCCAATAACCTAAAAAAACCCACTACACAAAAAAACCCACTAAAAAAAAAAAAAACTTAAACATCCACCACCACCAAAAACACCCCCCCCACCCCCCCACCCCCACATCACCCACCCCAAAAAAAAAAAAAAAAATTTTTTTTTTTTTTTTTTGCCGAGGGGGTGGGGGTTTAGGTTTTTGGGTGGGGGTGGGGGTGGGTGTTTAGTTTATTTATTTTTTTTTTTTTAGGTTTTTGGGTGGTGGGGGGGGGGGGGGGGTTTAGATTTTTGGATGGTGGTGGGGTGGGGTGGGGGTGGGTGTTTAGGTTTTTGGTGGTGATGTAGTGGGTTTAGTTTTAGGTTATTGGACACTTGTCACTCTATAAATCCTTCTTACACTTCTTACAATTAGAAGCCTTTGTAGAATAACTTGACCCCTAGTCTAATATCACCTATTTTTTATTATTATCATACATATTGTATTTTTACGATTCTTACCATCCAACCAAAATAAAATGTTAGATTTTTTTTAGAAATCACTAATAAAATCAATTACGTTATTCTTTATTTTCTAATATTTTAACGAACACAATTTTGAACTTGGTGAAGCTTTTAAGTAAAAAATTTAAGTTTATTTAAAACATTAAAAATTCATTTCATATTAAATTAATTTGGTTAATGATATAATAATTATCTTTAGTTAAAAAATACGTATCCATAATTAAGTTGGAAAGAGAGGCACATAGTTAAGTAGGAAAGAGAGGCAGGAAAACCAAAAAGTAGGTGGCTTCAATGGATTGGATGACATGTGTCCCCATGGTTTTCTTTTATTATATAGAGATGTAGATGTAGATGTAGATGTAGATATCGATATAGATATAGATTCAATATTCACTTTTGATTTTTTTAACTTGCAGGAACAAGGAATACATTTATTCCAACAATGCCAGCATTGACCCGATGCGCAACCGAAGCGAAATTTCATGGTGTTTTCAAGAAAAAAGAGAAACCTACAAACTTACAAAGAAAAACCTCTCAAGTTGCAACAACAAACGGTGATAATAACAACGGTTTTGGAGTACCGCAACTATGTGTACGTATTAACACGCTTCAACGTATACGCACCGAGCTTGAAGTTCTAGAAAAACGAATCATAACCCTTTTAAGAAACTCTGAATCCGCCCATGTTGAAGACTTTTCAAATGGTTTATCAAAACGGTTTGAGCTCACACCCGGTGCGTGTTTAGAAGGTATTCAACAACTTTGTGAGTCAGCGGCTTACAAGATCGTGTTCCATGATCTTAGCCATTGTCTCTGGGACGGCCTGTACGTCGGTGAGCCGGCGGCTTCTACGATCGAACAGTTTATTCAGGAGCTTGAACAGAATTTGATGGTTATAGCTGAAACGGTTCATGAACAGGTGCGAACACGGTTAGTTGCTGAAATAATGAAAGCTTCTTTGGAAGGGTTTTTGCTTGTTTTACTTGCGGGTGGCCCGTCTCGATCGTTTACCCGACAAGATTGTCAAATAATCGAAGATGATTTTAAGGCGATTAAAGATTTGTTTTGGGCCAATGGTGATGGGTTGCCAATGGATGTAATCAATAAGTTTTCGGTTACCGTGAGAGATGTCATCCCACTTTTCAGAACCGAAACGGAGACGATTATCGAGCGGTTTAGGCGTTTGACTTTAGAGACTTATGGGTCGTCTGCTAAATCTAGACTCCCGTTACCCGCAACTACGGGCCAGTGGGGCCCATCTGACCCAAACACGCTTTTACGTGTTTTGTGCTATCGAAACGATGATGCTGCTTCAAAGTTTCTCAAGAAAACCTACAATCTCCCCAAAAAACTATGATGATATATGTACAGTTTGTTGAATCAAGCCCGCATTTTTAGCGTGAACAACTGCGCGGAGTCGAAGATTAATTATTGTTGTTATTAGCTCGGTGTTTATATAAGTTCTGCGGTATCTTTTACTTCTGTTTCTAGTCTGCATTTGTTGATTGTTTTTGTTTTATGTTATGGAAATTGCGTTTTTTGGAGACCATATTCGGATATTCCCAATAGGTGTATTTATTGGGAAAGTTGGCAGGATCTTTTGTTCTATATATATTTTTTAGGTATTTATTTATGATCATGTATAGTAGTATGTATACTCATTGTTATCAGCTGTTTTGTTTCGTTATTTGATTGAGAATTGTTTAGTATTTTTTGCTTGATCTATAAGTGGCTACTCATTGTGTTACGTTTTTGGCATTGATGTGTTACTATTTGTGTAAGGTTTATATGGTATGTTTGTCACGGTCAAAAGATGAAAAATTATGAATATGGATGAAAAATTATGAATATGGCAAGTAATGCGCAAACAGGGTAGGGATAGGGATAGTGTATATTAATTCAGAAGTGTGAGAAGTGTATTATAACACTATATATAACACTATATAAAATCATAGGGGAAGGATCCACTAAAAAGTGGATTTTGCCTAAGTAGCCTAAGAAGGATTGTGACGATGACATGTGACACTCCTAAGGCCACTCGGGGCGGCAATACTTTTCCACGCGTGATACATACCATAACGCGTTATGGTTTATTTTTCCCACCCCGCAACACAAGTTACACGCGTTATATTTTCAACGGATTCAATTTTCGTGATATTTTCAACGCGTTATAGTTTTGTTTTGTGAGGGTATTTGTTGGTTGGGGGGAAATTGTTGGGTGTGGTGGTGAGTGATGAGCACCCCGCCTAAAAAAGGTTGTGAGTGATGGAAAAATGGTTGATGACATGGCGGAACTTGATTGGTGCTTGTGAGTGATAGATTTTATCACTAGTGAACCACCCCGAGTGGCCTAATAAGTAGGAATGAAGGGCATTTTGGTCCTTATAAATAGGAGTGAAAATGACATGTGACACCCCTTTTGTTTTTAAAAAATATAAACAAAAAAAATCTAGTATAAAAAAATCTAGCACAAAAAATCTAGTACAAAAAATGTAGTACAAAAAAATATAGCACAAAAAAATCTAGTACAAAGAAATATAGCACCGAAAAATTTAGCAAAAAATGTAGTACAAAAAAATATAGCACAAAAAAATTGAGGAAAAAAAAATTTAAGACAAAAAAATTCAGCACAAAAAATTTAGCACAAAAATATAGTACAAAAATTCAGCACAAAAAATGTTATATAACATAGAAATACAACACATTTAAGTGAGTTTTTTTAGTCTTCATATTTTATATAGCAATATGGTACTCAAATTAAAGATAAAAAGACGCTCGATTTTATGGTGAAATTTTTATGAAAAAAATAATGTCGTATAAAAAAGTTATGAACGTTTAAAAAAAGAGGGTGGAATATGCATGTGACTTGCATGTGGAGAGAGAAAGTCCATAAATATGATTTTCCTAAGATACCCTTGCACTCATCCTTTCTCCTGCCTTTCATCTTAACCATTGATTTGAAAAATGAATGGTTAAGATTCCTTCTTAGGCTACTTAGACAAAATCCACTTTTTAGTGGATCCTTCCCCTAACATCATATAAACACCGTATAACACTATGTAACACCATATAACATCATATAACACCGTATAACACCGTATAACACCGTATAACACCGTATAACACTATGTAACACCATATAACATCATATAACACCATATAACATCATATGACACTATGTAACACCATAGAACCGAAATCATCAAGAAGGTTAAGCAAGCAAAGTATTACCCCATCATCCTCGATTGCACGCCTGATACAAGTCACCAAGAGCAAATGTCCATAATTGTGAGGTATGTGAATTTTAACTCTAGTTCCGTGACCGTTGAGGAATCATTTTTAGGTTTTTTGGTTGTGTATAATATCACGGGTTTAGGACTTTTTGAAGCAACATGTAAGGAATTAGAGTCGCTTGATCTTGATATTGGTGATATGCGTGGTCAAGGCTACGATAATGGGGCAAACATGAGAGGAAAAAACCAAGGAGTTCAAACTAGATTTTTAGAAAAAAATCCTAGAGCTTTCTATAGTGCTTGTGGTTGTCATAGTCTAAATCTAGCATTGTGTGACATGCCTAACACAATTACTAAGTCTAAGGAATTTTTTGGAACAATACAACGGTTATATACTATCTTTGCCCGTTCTATTAATAGGTGGCAAATTTTGAAAGACAATGTTAAAGGATTAACTCTTAAATCATTGTCTACAACTCATTGGGAAAGTCGTATAGATAGTATTAAGCCTATAAGAACTCAACTTGGAGATGTAAGAAAAGCTTTGCGAGAAGTTAGGGGGACGGATAGAGATGCTAAAATCATAAGTGAAGCTAAATCATTAGAAGAGTATGAACTTGGTGATTTTGAATTTTTGGCACAAATTGTCATTTGGTTTGAATTATTATCAAAGGTGAATGTGGTGAGCAAACGGTTGCAAGCAAAAGATGTTGTTCTTGATGTTGCTATTGATGAAGTGGACAAATTAATTAAATTCTGTAAGAATTATAGAGAAGTGGGGTTCTCTAAGGCATTTGATGAAGCTAGAGAAATTGCAAATGAAATAGGTGTTACCGCGGAATTTCGTCAAAAACGTGTGATATTAGGAAAAAACAATTTGATGAATCGTCAAGTGTAGAAGAAGTAACATTTTCACCCGAGGAAGATTTTAGAGTAAATTATTTTTTAAGTATTGTTGATCAAGCTATTTTTTCACTTAAATATTTGAACAATACCAAAAATTCAAAAAAATATTTGGGTTTTTGTTTCCTAAAAAGTTGAAGACTCTTGATGAAGGCAAGCTTAAGGAGTGTTGTCATCGCCTTGAAGATGCATTGAAGTATGAAGGAGAATCCGATATTGATGCTAAAGAATTGTATACGGAGCTGAAGTTGATTACTACATTTTTATCAAGACACATTGACAACCCTTTTGACGTTTTAGACTATATCTTCCAACGCAGTACTACTTATCCTTATGCTATAAATGCATATAAAGTGTTGTTGACAATTCCGGTAACCGTGGCATCGGCAAAAAGAAGTATCTCAAAGTTGAAGTTGTTGAAGACCTATTTACGTTCTACAATGTCACAAGAAAGGCTAAACGGGTTGGCGACAATATCTATTGAAAATGAAATATTAGATACTATGGATTACAAGGAGTTGATCGAGAGCTTTGCTTCAAAAAACGCTAGGAGAACCACACTGTTTGCTTAGCAATTAAGTTCGATACTTTGATCATTTTTGCTACACTGTTTTTGTTAATTTGTTTTATCTATTTCATAACAATTATCTCGTAGTATTATGAATTTTTAGTATTTATATATATATATGATTGAATGATTGATGAGTTTATGTTATATGAAGATTTGCGAATAAGGCCCAAATTTTTTATATCGAACAGGGCCAAATAAAAATTATTGTAAGTGTATAAAAACAAGAAATATAATAAAATAAGTGTTTGTGAGCATGATACAAATAAAAATGTTGGATGGGAGTGGGAGGTTTTTAAAATAAGAGATAAATTTTGATAATTATAACTTTTCGTTAAATTATAGGGTAGAAAACATTGAAGTTGCTATAATTGCTCTAATGCTAAACCTAGAAAATTTAAATTTGTTTTGTTTTTAATTTATTATTATTTAAAAAAAAAAAATATTCCTAAGAACGCGCTTACTTTTCTTTTCACAAGTTCAACTCAGTCAGGCGTTTAGTATTCTTCCCACAAGTTGACCAGCCCATATCAATTGTTTTTCAATAAGTCTGGCCCATGAGAATGAAATGAATTAATTGTGAGCATTCATTTTTCTTTCCACTTGCTATAGGAAATTTCTGGGAACTTTTCATATCTTTGTTATATTCCTATATGTATTAAGCATAGAAAGTTAAAACTTTATATTATCTAGCAAGATGGCATCTCCTAAGGATGCCATGCCATGGGTGGGCTTGTATATTTGTGGAGCATCTTTGGTTTGCACGCTTGCGATGGCATTCGATGCCATCCAAGGTTTTCGTAAACGAAACCTCTGGTTTCCATGCAAATTTTTCACCATCAATGCGGCTTCAATCACACTAATAGCAATAGCAATGAAGCTACCCGTGGATCTAACTACCGGCATAAGTAGTGGCTATATCGATTCTATGGAAAATGAAGGGAGCTTTCTTTTCTTGTTAACCATGTTAGCCAACTTTCTCCCGTCTTTAGGGCTTATGAGCGACAAGGAACTTATCATGAACATCATAGCACTGGGTCTCCTCATTATCACCATTAGTGTGAATGTATGGATCAAGTACTTTGCGGGTGTGGTATTATTAAGCGCTTTCGGAATCATATCTTTTATAGTTCCCCTTATATGGACATTTTCGGTAGCTTTGGAAGTTCCAGCGACTAGAAGAATCCTAGAGCATCGGCACAAGGAGTTTTGCAAATTAGATTTAACTCACCAAGAGATAAACTTCTCGTCCAAGGAACTCGTACATTATGTCAAGAAGTACTGGATGATGGCACAAACCGGTAATCCCCAATTCGTGATTGCTTGTTCACCGGTTTCTTATGCTCTAGGGGTTTTGTGCTTATTTACCGTTATTTATGTAAGTGTTTTTTTAGTGCACCATATGAGGTATACATCAAATTTTTGGTATGGAAAATCAGATTATAAGTGGTCAAGCTATGCCATTTATGCTGTGCAATTATTTGGGATTGTAGTAGGTTGTATAGCACCCCTTTTTAGATCTTTCACTGTTATGATCTATTTCAACACCAAAAGACCGAGCTTGAACTATCTAAACGTGTTTAGAGTCGAAAAATATTGGACCCAAAGCCTTCAAAGGTGGAAACACATTCATATCCGTTCACATATCCCAGGCCGCCGTTGCAAAATAGTTTTCCATAATTTCAAAAACATGATCTTAAACATTTGCATACTTATTCAGAAAATGGTTGTGGTTATATGTAAAATAGTATGCATCGTTCCAACATCTTTTGTTGTTTTATTCTCATGGTGTTCCGCTATTTGCAAGCCATTTTTTGAAAGGTTTAAAAATGAACCAAATGCATCTGACAACAATGCAAGATCAGAGATAGAAAAGTATGCTAGATATATTCTACAAGTCGAAGATGAGGCAAAGATTTCAAAGAAATTATTACAAAATATGCTTGACTCTATGAACCGAATTCTGCAAGAGTCTAAGAAAAAGGAGCCACGAAATCTTATAAATCTTCTAGAAAAGTCTACAGGATTCAAAGGAGTTGTGGCGTTTGACGATGACCAAGTCCCACCGTTATATTTAGGAGAAACCCATAATTCCTGGAGCCTAGTAGTAGTGACATTAACAGCCATTGCCGTTGCACTTCCGAACGTTGCAAATGACCATGTTAAAGGGTTACTTTCGAGCATAAGGGAAGGTCTCCGCATTGTGAAACATATTGAAGAAAGTCTCAATACAAATGCTGACTTGGTAAAGGCAAGAAAATCCGCTAGATGGTTGTGGACAGAAGTTGAAGTATACAACCGCTGGCTACACATTGAGCTTCAAAACAAGACGTGTAACGCAAAAACGTCAAAGGAGATTCTTCAATGGTTGGGTGACGAAGCAGTAAAAGTTGTGATACGATTCAAGAGCTGCAAAGGGGGAAATCTAGATCATTCACTTCATAAGTTAATAGCAGCGAGTTCCATGTACAAAATCAGTCAAACCATACTGCTCGAGTGCAGTGAGCAAAAAAATTGGCCAAATGATGAAGAACTTTTCGAGCGAATATCAACTGTTATCTCGGACCTATTATGTGCTTGTTTTACCAACTTACCACGTGCCATAAAAACGAAGTGTCATCATGATGCTATGGAGAAACGGGCAGATAGCATTTGGTCTGCTGCTCAACTTCTTGGCAAATCGAAGAAGATCCTTAAGATCCTCAAAGCGCGCCAACTTCCTAACTTAGATCCAGATTCGATGGCCTACATTGATAAATGGCGTGCTTTACTAAAGAGTGAAATAACCTATGGTTATGATTCTTCCGGGAGGACTCAACTAGCTTCTTCAAGTTGTAATGAATTGCTCATTGTAACCGTTGTGTAATAAGTGTTAGTCGAGTCCATTATTTATTATAGTTATTATTATTAATAATGGATTTATCATCTATTTTTGCCAGTTGGTTTGTTGATTAGTCATTTATTGTATCTCTAGTTTGAATATTAGGATAGTTATATTGTAGTTCAGTTATCCCTCTATGTTTAGAGTGATGAACTATGGTTAATATATATATTTAAAACCCTGAACTTTTTCAATGTCCATTGATCACTGTATCTCATGGTTTGGCAAAAGTATATAAAATAAAACTTCATGTAAATTCTGCTTATTAGTATTACTTTATAGTATAACGGTCAACAGTTCTCCATGATATCAAGTTTCAGGTTAGGATATAGCCTAGTAAAAGGGTTCCAAGTTAACATCATTTTCAATAAATAGCTAATCTTAAGTTAGAATAAACAATTGTGCCAACTTTCCATATAATAGTTGAAGAGTCAGCTACTAGGTGCTCCAGATATATGATCTATAGACAAGGCCGTCCCCGAGAATCCGTAAGAATTGGGGGGCTAGGGTCGGGTAAAACTTGGGGATTAAAATATGAACTCATTAACTCATATATATACAAAGTGAATAATAAGACGATCATTGTGATAACAATAAACAAAACAAAAGTATTGTAGCAAAATGATTTAGTTTAAATACCTAAACGAATCGTGAGGCTCTCCTAGCATTTTGGGAAGCAAAGCTCTCGACCAGCTCTCTAGCTCTCGATCAACTCTTTATAATTCATCTTTTTCAATGTTCTTAATCTTAACAGTACACTATTGTTAAAAACTGAATTCTATGACTTGTAAACTAATCAAACAAACTTAAAGAAACTAGTTTTAACTATATTACACAATGCCACCACTTCTTCCTTCATTCATTAGCAGGATTATACATGTATGAAACATGTTTAGAACTACAATTTAACTGATAAAGTGGGACCCATAAAACAATTCAACAAAACGGGTGACCCAAAAAAATCTATCGTATCTAAACAGTACAAAATCAATCACACAATAATACCTAAGTTCACAAGGGATAAGTTCCAGTTAAAAATTGAAACATCATCAAAGTTCAATAGTAACATCATAATGCAGATTTTAGAAACACTTTGCTGAAAATCAAAAGAAAAAACACAGAACATGAATATGTTAAAAGTGAGAATATTAACACATCCACATTCATTACACAATAGTTACTATAACAGAATTATTATGACATGAAGAACCTGGGTGAATCGGGACTGAAGAAGCACAAGCATTGGATATATGATTCTTAGGTAACAGACGCCACTTATCAATGTAAGCCATTGTCTCTAGGTCCATGTTGGGAAGTTGGCGTGTTTTGAGAATTTTAAATATCTTTTTAGATTTACCAAGAAGCTGAGCTGCAGTCATAATGTTGTCTTCTCTTTTCTCTATTACCTTATGATGACACTTCATAGTGATGACGCGCGGTAAGTTGGTAAAGCAAGCAGATAGTACATCTGCAATTATACTTATAACAAACTCAAAAATTTCCTCATCATTAGGCCAATTTTCTTGGTTGTTGCAGTGAAGCAGTATGGTTTGGCTAATTCTGTACATGGAACTCGCAGCTATGTACCTATGTAGTGAGTGATCTAGGCTACCAATTTTAGATCTCTTAAATTGTATCACCACTTTTATAGCTTCATCACCTAACCATTGAAGAATCTCCCTTGATGTTTTTCCTTTGTGTTCATCATTTCGAAGATCAATTCGTAGCCACTTGCCGCATGATTCAACTGTATCCCATACACGCCTAGATGCTTTTCTTGCCTTGACCAAATCTTCAATATCTTCATTGAGATTTTCTTCAACATGTCTAACAAATTGGAGGCCTTCTCTCATTCCATCAAGTAGCTCCTTAACATGGTGATTTGGAGTGTTGGGAAGTGCAAAGGCAATCGCTGTTAATGTTACTAACACCATGCTCCATGTATTTTGGTTTTCTTTTGAATCTAAAGGTGGGACTTGATCATTGTCAAATTTTAGTACTCCATTGAATCCTTTAGATTTCTCGAGTAGCTTCACCAGATCATTTGGCTCTTTCTTTTCCGACTCGTGGAGAAGTCGAGTTATAGAGCACAACATATTTTTTAACAACCTCTTCGATAGCTTTGTCTCCTCGTCAACTTGTAGAACATAACTAGTATATTCTTCTATCTCTGATATCGCATTGGTGTTAGATGCATTTGGCTCCTCTTTTAACCTTTTCAACATAGACATGCATATATGATAACAACATGAGAAGAAGATCATAAATGATCTTGGCACGAGACATATTGTTTTGCATATAACCACAACTGTTATTTGAAGCGCTATGCAAATGTCCAAAATCATGTTTTTGAAACTATGGAAAACTACTTTGCAATAATGTCCTTGGATATGTGAATGAACATGAACGTATCTCCATTTATGAAGCCTTTGTGTCCAATATTTCTCAACTTTGAAAACGTTTAGATGGTTCATGCTCCATCTTCTAGAAACGTTGAAATACCTGATAGTGGTAAAACATCTAAAAACAGGTGCTATACAACCTACTAGAATCCCAAATAATTGTATGGTCAAAATGATATGGAGTGACCACTTATAATCTGATTTTCCATAGAACACTACTGATGTATTCTTAAACAGATCTACCAAACGCAAAAATGAGATCATAGCAATGCATGAGCACAAAACCCCAAGAGCATAACAAATAGGAGAACAAGCAATCAAAAATTGAGGATTACCACTTGCTGCCATCATCCAATGTTTCTTGACATTACGTACTAGTTCTTTGGATGAAAAGTTAGCCGTTCGACAAGTTGAATCTAATTCATGCAGCTCCGTGTACTTATGTTCTATGATTCTTCTGGATGTTGGAACTATCAAAGCTATAGAAAATGGCAATATAGCTGGAAATATGAAATATATAACTACTATACAGGTAACGGGAAATACCCTTGTAAACGAGTATAGAAAATGGATCAGCATATTTACAAGTATGGTGATTACGAGAATACCCAATGCTGTTTGCCAAGAGTTCTTTGTCACCCATAAGCCCTAAAGAAGGGAGGAAGTTGGCCAGCATGGTGAACAAGAAATGGATGCCCCAATACTTTGCAGTCTTATCATAAACTCCAGGCATTTCGGTGGTTAGATCCACCGATAGCTTCATTGCTATCGCTATTAGTGTAACAGAAGCAGCATTGACGGTGAAAAATTTGCATGGAAACCAGAACTTTCGTTGGCGAATTCCTTGGATGGCATCGGCTGCCATTGCAAGAGTGCATACCAAAGATGCTCCACAAATATACAAGCCCACCCATGGCATGGCGTCCTTCGGAGATGTCATCTTGCTAGACAAAACTCAAAATTAGGACAATTAACAAGAACTAGTGATGCTTGATACAGATAGAAATATAAGAAAAAATGGGAACATTTTGAAAGAAATTTCCTCACAAGTTGGAGGAAAGAGTGGTGATGATTTCATTTTTCTTTTTCGTCTTGTATTTTTCTTATCCTTTTATTCTTATGGACAAGATTTGCTAGAAAATAATGACAGAGTAGGTCAAGTCAACGTCGTGGAAAAAATAGTAAACTCATTATTGAGTGCAACCCACTTTGATTATGGGATTAAAATACGTGCTTAATAAGTAGGGAAAGAAATTCTCTCCTTCACTTCTTACGTTAAAGGTATTTTGTATGTTAAGACCCATTTGCAATAACTTAACCCTAAACTTATAAACTAAACTATAATCTGTATATATGCTTTTTTTACCTAGTAATAATATGTTAATCTGATTGTAAACTTTCACCTAATAAACATATTAGTAAACCTTGTTTTTAGTGAAAATTTGTGTTAATGATTGCGAATTGTTTACTTTGTTCCAACAGCTTGTTGTGTTGACTGGTTGCGAATTGTTTCCTTTGTTCCAACCGTTTGTTCTAATCATAGTGCAATTCTGTAGGCAGACATGAGCTTTCATGATAATAGGTCCAGGTTACCTCAGCTTGTTAGCTTGTTGAAGAAATTTAAGACAAACTTATAAAGGGGACGGTTGAGTGTATGATATCTTATGATATAGTGAGGCGACCTGCCCCAATTTGGTCGTGCTCGAGCTGTTTTTGAATTTTTCATTTGCATTGTATTAAAAAGTGAGCAAGGGAACTGTCTGTTGAAGGGTATGATTGAGGATGCCCAGGGTGTGGGTTATAAACATTCAGGGATTTAGAGATAATTCATACAAACTTCATACTTGCATTACATTCAAATGTCAACATACATAGGGTATTTATAGGATGGGATTACTTGGGGAACAAGGAATCTAAACTTAGGATATAAGATAATAATATAACTAATATTTCTAACTTATGTTATACGTAACTAATATAATACTAACTTAGGATTAATCATAATTAGGCTAACATTGGGTGTCGATCGGTGCAGCTTATGTCCTCTAAGGATATCCGTTACTCAAAAATGTCGTTGCGGGTCAACCTCTTGCTTTGTGGAATGTTTCAACACCACCACATTCACATGTAAAAAACCTTGTGGGCGCTAGAATAGTTGTGGTAGACATCATTGTAGTGACAAATGCTGCCCTCTTTCAAATTCGAACAGTGACCCACACTTGTGTTCCAGACCTTGTGAGAAGAAGCTAAGATGTGGGCAGCATGACCTTGGATTAAGGTGTCACAGCCGCCACTGCCCGCCTTGCGCCAAGGGAGTTTTCACTGACATGACATGTGCTTGTGGAAGATCTTCAATTCCACCACCACTACCTTGTGGTAAGCCTTCTCCTCTTTGTCAACACCCGTGCTCGGTTCCTCAACCATGAGGTCACGTATCATCTCACTACTGTCATTTTGGGGATTGTCCGCCTTGTTCGGTTCTTATATCAAAGAAATGCACTGGCGGACATGTTCTAAGAAACATACCTTGTGGTTCAAAAGATATCAGATGTAATAATCACTGTGGAAAACTAAGAGAGTGTGGATTGCATGTTTGTTATGTATTTGCCACCCGCCTCCATGTGATTCCACGTTCGGTGGTGTTAAGGCTTCATGTGGTCAAACATGTGGTTCACCACGTAGTGAGGGTAATTGCCAAGAGGTGGAACCTATCGATAACCGCTGCAGGTTAGGATGCGAAACTGTTTATTATTGTTCATGTAACTGCAAAATCTAAGGCGCGCACCCACTTGGGTTATTGGTGGGAAAGGGTTACATTCGCTAACACCTAGTTTTGATCCTTTGGTAGACATGGATCCGAGGCTAGTTGTGGCTTTGTTTGATCTGCCAAGTGATGCAGATGTAAGTGCTTTGGTATTGAGGTTGGGCGGGGAATGTGAACTCGTGTGGTTGAATGATAAAAATGCATTGGCGGTGTTCAGTGATTCGGCTAGAGCTGCAACCGCTATGAGGTAGTTGGATCATGGGTCTGTTAATTATGGAGTGGCACATTATCATCATCATCTAGTAATGTTTGGGCTTGAGAAAATCCATGGAAACAACACCATGGACCGTAAATGAAGTCCAATAATCACTACTGCAGCTGCAAACAGATGGATTATCCTGGAGTCAGATCATAAATCTGGTCCATCAGCGTCCGACTATATGGTTTGTTTGAGATCAATAGGAATTCTGTTCCATCCGTAATTTATAATGTTAACGTATATAGAATATTATGAAGGAACCCTTTAATATTTTGTGGAGGAACCTAGTAAACAAATGTGTAGAGTAGTTCACTGGTTAATGTCCGCGCTAAGTAACTTGATGATGTCACAGGTTTGAGTCTTGTTTAATCTGTATTTTGCCCTTTTTTTTGCGTTTTTTTTCTTTTTTTTTTAAGTGAAAAACAAATCAGGGACGACTTAGGGTTTGGTTCTTATTCTCCTTTTCCCCCTTTCCTTTTTACTCTCAAACCAAAACACACAGACATCATCTCCACTCATCCACCATTATTGCTACCACCTTCTCCACCCTACAGCCATTCGCCGGAGCAGTCATGCAGCCGGAAGCCGCAACCTCTTCTCCACTCTCTAGCCACCGTTGTAAACTGTAAGTTATGTAGTTAATGCCTGTAATTGCTGATTTGTTGTTGGTTTGATCTAGTTAGGGTGTAGGGAGTGGTTAGACACTTGAAAGTGGTAAACTTCAAAATCAACCAATGAGAGTGTGTCATGTCATTCAACCTTGAAATCCATGATCTGTCGGAAAAGGATTCCCTTTTCTACTTCCTCGACGGGTTACAATATTGGGCTAGAACAGAATTGGATCGCCGCAATGTTCAAGATTTAGCTACTGCCATCGCCGTAGCTGAAAGCTTGATGATCTTAAGGAAAAACGCCCAACAAAACCCGTAGTTGAAGAACCGGATGACGACACAGGTGGGGGAGCAAAACTAGGTTACACTTGAAGTATAGAAGGCCCAAAACCCCCAAGATATTACAACAACCAGCCCGCAAGAAGAGGATGCTTCATTTGCGAAGGGTCGCACGATGTACGCGATTGTCCAAAGAAGTATAAGTTAACAGCCTTTATCAGGACTGAAGATGATGAAGCCGAGGGTAGGGGGAGGCTCGTCTAGGGGCGAGACAACTCCAAGTCCTTAATGCTTTAAGGACACAACAAACAAAGCCGCTAAGAATAACCCATGACCGCTCGAGTAAGACCAAGGAAAATTCCCCAAAAGGTCTTCGATTCATAACAATCGAGATTAATGGGCAACACACAAAAGCCTTAGTTGATACCGGAGCCAGTCACAATTTCATTACTAGGGACGAGGCCAAAAGACTTGGTTTACGGATCAACACACAAGAGGGAGTAATGATGAAGGCTGTTGGCGGAGACCCCAAAGTAATCGAAGGAGTCACATAAAACGCTAAGGCCAAGGTCGGGACATGGAATGGCAAGGTCACTTTCTCAGTCGTTCCCATGGACGACTACAAGATCGTGCTCGGGATGGCATTCTTCCGGAGATCCAACGCCATTCCAGCACCTTTTCTTAACACCATGTACATCATTAAGGGCAAAGAAGTTCACACGGCACCCTTGGAGACGGATACAAGGTACCAAGGCAAAGCATTATCTGCTGTCACACCCCGATATTTCCACATTTTACCGGTGGGCCCGGTGGGGGAGTATCGTGACGTAGTTGATATCATCATAGTCAAACAACACAAATATAAATGCACAGCGGAAGCAAAAGATAGATTCATTTCAACCAAACAAATTGTAATATTTAAGTATCACAAAATAGTTGAAACAGATCCACAGGCGGATCAAATAAAAAGGAAACATTGTTCAACAGTTTTATGTCATCCAAGCTTGCGAGACTTATTGTGGATGCTAGGAGAAAGCCAGCCTATTTCGAGTAGTACCTGCACTTAACCTTTTTGGGAAAATACGACAGTTTACACTGGTAAATACAATTAACTTACAATTTTGAAAGGTTTAATAAAATTGATTTGAATGCACGTGGCACAAACTTTTATAACTTGGGATAATTATTTATACATAAACTTGTAAAAGAATTACATGTTTCTTGTGCGTTCAGTAGCCTGGTTCGTGCCGGGTTAAAGATCAATAGACACACCACATTATTTATTTAGGCACTGACGGGTGTACGCCTACACCCCGTGCTTAGGTCGTGGCCATTTCGTAAAATGATGCTAAGGATATCCGGGACATGGTCATTAACCCCCCAAAGGCTTTAAGCAAACAAAACAATTCAAACGGGTCATTTCAATAAATTAACCATCATACGATTAAAGATTCAATGCCCGACCAAGCGGTATTTTATATACCGTACCCCAAGCCCGTATAAGGGAAAATAAGTTAAAAGTATTTACCTTTGCAAGTAATAATCACAACAAGCAAGTGCACGTAGCTTTTACCGGGTCTCCTATTCTGGAACGAAGGTTTATAATAACCTATTAGAATCCTAACGGGCCTTTAATTAAGCCTAAACTTAGACCGGTTAGTTTTAAAGGAAGATACGGTTCGAACGCATGATTAAGCGAAGACCGGAATAGAATGTGATTTAGACCCGACAAGTTTGAAGACTTGTATAATATGGGTAAACTAAACACATTCTGGATTTCGAGATAAAAATGATAAGGTTTGACCCGTTTCGGCTAATTTATGCAAACTAGTTACATAAACCGAACCGAATGCGAAAAACGCATAACGGGTAACCGAATGAGTCACGAACAGGTTTCCTAAGTTAATATGCTTTAAATATGTTGTGATATCAGTATGATACCTTCCATTATGCCCAAAACGAGTTTAATCTCAATTTTAGCCCCGTAGGGGTATTTTGGTCATTTTAAAGATTATAAAAGAGATTAAATAAAATTCTGAGATTCGGGTCTGAATTAATCAGTAAAACTACTTAATTTAATAGGTGATCTCAGTTGGGGATAAATCTTATATGACAAGAATGGCTTTAACCCATATACTAGGCGTTTAATACGCGTAAAAAGTCGTTTTAAGCGATTTCCGGATATAACAGAAATCTGAGTTTTCTGATCAGGTTATATAGTTCAAAATACTTTATTTATCATATAAAATCAGTAGCCAAAGATTTGGTATCGATTTGATATGTAAAACTCATTTTATAATCAAAAAGGGAATAATCGGTAATTACCGAATCAAGGCAATAACCCTAACTTATGATCAGTTTAAAAATAATTAAAAATCTTCAAAAATCCCAAAATATTATATTACATCAGTGGGTAAAAGGTTTGGTGTCAAAAATTTGGTTTAGATAGGCTTTACGCTAATTATGTCGTTTAATTAATAAAAGGCCTTCTAATTACGATATTGAGCATAACTCCTAATCTAGACCTCCAACTGATATGAAATTTTAGGGACATGTTTATAAATCAGTAACAAAGGTTATTGTCCTCTCATTTTTCCAAAATTCTCATTTTAAGGTCAAATGGGCATTATGGTCAACATTAAGCAATTAATGGAAACGTGTAAATGAATCGGACAATCAACGAGGCAATCACAGAGGGTTATACCATCATGTAATCTGGTCCTAAGGAAGCTCTAAGGCATTTCTAAATCATGCTAATAAGGGTCAGAACTGAAAGTCAAAGCAATGGTCAATTTATGCGACTTTCGGTTCCGAACCGGTCCTAAACTGAAAATTGTCGGGTCGGACATGCTTAGACATGTTTTTGCATTGATTACCAAGTTATATGAGTGGTAAAATAGGTTACACATCCTCGCGCGGATATTCGTGCGCCTGTTCTCCTACGCCTTGGTGGTTCTGGAGGTGCTTGATGAACTGGCGGCGGTGGAGGCGGTGGCGTGACCGCCACGAAACGCGAATCCTCAGAGGGATCTTGCTGCTGCTGCTGTGGGTTATGAGAGGGTGTAAAATACCACTCATACTGGTTGAACCTCTCTTGGTAACCGTCTGGACCACGGTAGGGTGATCCGTGGAAGGATGATCCATCAGAGATCTCGATGGGATGGTTGGGGGTCCGGGTTGCAGGCTCGACGGGATCCGTGTCCTCATCCATGTCCATTGCATGGTCTCCCGACAAATGGTCTTCAGGTCCTAGTGGGTTAAAACCCACTGGTTCTTCAATATAGTTTGCCGGGTTGAACCGGCCCTGAAAGACAGGAGTGGGGTCGCCAAAGGAATGGTGCGAAAGGGATCGCTGCAACGACAAAAAGGAGTGGCGTGAGTCATCGAGCTCGTTTTCTGATTGCGGCCCAAAGGAGTGACGATAAGGAGGTGTTGAGCTAATCGAGGCAGATCGCCAAGCGGGCTCCATGTAGGTCCTCCAGTTCCCCTGAGGATCGGCACTCATAGTAGTAGAAGGAGTCCGCCGGTGTGAAGGCCCGGCTTCGTGATCGTTGGGGGCGTTGATCGGCCCCTTACCTCGTCCTCCTCTTCAGAACCTCGGTGGCATTTTTCCTGTCAAAACAAATGAAAGATACAACAAAGAAATATAAAGGACAAAGTTAGAATTAAAAACAATTTGGATTAGTCCTAAGTTCTTTGTCTAGACTCGAAAATTTAGGAATGTGCAATTGTGTCATTGAGATTAAACACAAAAGGCTAGTGTTTAATTCACTCAATGTTGGCTCTGATACCAACCTGTCACACCCCGATATTTCCACGTTTTACCGGTGGGCCCGGTGGGGGA
Organism: Helianthus tuberosus; assembly: GCA_030545235.1. Classification (NCBI taxonomy): domain Eukaryota; kingdom Viridiplantae; phylum Streptophyta; class Magnoliopsida; order Asterales; family Asteraceae; genus Helianthus; species Helianthus tuberosus. The sequence continues at coordinate 8,429,166 of CM060351.1, read as the reverse complement.
GTATCGTGACGTAGTTGATATCATCATAGTCAAACAACACAAATATAAATGCACAGCGGAAGCAAAAGATAGATTCATTTCAACCAAACAAATTGTAATATTTAAGTATCACAAAATAGTTGAAACAGATCCACAGGCGGATCAAATAAAAAGGAAACATTGTTCAACAGTTTTATGTCATCCAAGCTTGCGAGACTTATTGTGGATGCTAGGAGAAAGCCAGCCTATTTCGAGTACTACCTGCACTTAACCTTCTTGGGAAAATACGTCAGTTTACACTGGTAAATACAATTAACTTACTCATTTTGAAAGGTTTAATAAAATTGATTTGAATGCACGTGGCACAAACTTTTATAACTTGGGATAATTATTTATACATAAACTTGTAAAAGAATTACATGTTTCTTATGCGTTCAGTAGCCCGGTTCGTGCCGGGTTAAAGATCAATAGACACACCACATTATTTCTTTAGGCACTGACGGGTGTACGCCTACACCCCGTGCTTAGGTCGTGGCCATTTCGTAAAATGATGCCAAGGATATCCGGGACATGGTCATTAACCCCCCAAAGGCTTTAAGCAAGCAAAACAATTCAAACGGGTCATTTCAATAAATTAACCATCATACGATTAAAGATTCAATGCCCGACCCAGCGGTATTTTATATACCGTACCCCAAGCCCGTATAAGGGAAAATAAGTTAAAAGTATTTACCTTTGCAAGTAATAATCACAACAAGGAAGTGCACGTAGCTTTTACCGGGTCTCCTATTCTAGAACGAAGGTTTATAATAACCTATTAGAATCCTAACGGGCCTTTAATTAAGCCTAAACTTAGACCGGTTAGTTTTAAAGGAAGATACGGTTCGAACGCATGATTAAGCGAAGACCGGAATAGAATGTGATTTAGACCCGACAAGTTTGAAGACTTGTATAATATGGGTAAACTAAACACATTCTGGATTTCGAGATAAAAATGATAAGGTTTGACCCGTTTCGGCTAATTTATGCAAACTAGTTACATAAACCGAACCGAACGCGAAAAACGCATAACGGGTAACCGAATGAGTCACGAACAGGTTTCCTAAGTTAATATGATTTAAATATGTTGTGATATCAGTATGATACCTTCCATTATGCGCAAAACGAGTTTAATCTCAATTTTAGCCCCGTAGGGGTATTTTGGTCATTTTAAAGATTATAAAAGAGATTAAATAAAATTCTGAGATTCGGGTCTGAAGTAATCAGTAAAACTACTTAATTTAATAGGTGATATCAGTTGGGGATAAATCTTATATGACAAGAATGGCTTTAACCCATATACTAGGCGTTTAATACGCGTAAAAAGTCGTTTTAAGCGATTTCCGGATATAACAGAAATCTGAGTTTTCTGATCAGGTTATATAGTTCAAAATAATTTATTTATCATATAAAATCAGTAGCCAAAGATTTGGTATCGATTTGATATGTAAAACTCATTTTATAATCAAAAAGGGAATAATCGGTAATTACCGAATCAAGGCAATAACCCTAACTTATGATCAGTTTAAAAATAATTAAAAATCTTCAAAAATCCCAAAATATTATATTACATCAGTGGGTAAAAGGTTTGGTGTCAAAAATTTGGTTTAGATAGGCTTTACGCTAATTATGTCGTTTAATTAATAAAAGGCCTTCTAATTACGATATTGAGCATAACTCCTAATCTAGACCTCCAACTGATATGAAATTTTAGGGACATGTTTATAAATCAGTAACAAAGGTTATTGTCCTCTCATTTTTCCAAAATTCTCATTTTAAGGTCAAATGGGCATTATGGTCAACATTAAGCAATTAACGGAAACGTGTAAATGAATCGGACAATCAACGAGGCAATCACAGAGGGTTATACCATCATGTAATCTGGTCCTAAGGAAGCTCTAAGGCATTTCTAAATCATGCTAATAAGGGTCAGAACTGAAAGTCAAAGCAATGGTCAATTTATGCGACTTTCGGTTCCGAACCGGTCCTAAACTGAAAATTGTCGGGTCGGACATGCTTAGACATGTTTTTGCATTGATTACCAAGTTATATGAGTGGTAAAACAGGTTACACATCCTCGCGCGGATATTCGTGCGCCTGTTCTCCTACGCCTTGGTGGTTCTGGAGGTGCTTGATGAACTGGCGGCGGTGGAGGCGGTGGCGTGACCGCCACGAAACGCGAATCCTCAGAGGGATCTTGCTGCTGCTGCTGTGGGTTATGAGAGGGTGTAAAATACCACTCATACTGGTTGAACCTCTCTTGGTAACCGTCTGGACCACGGTAGGGTGATCCGTGGAAGGATGATCCATCAGAGATCTCGATGGGATGGTTGGGGGTCCGGGTTGCAGGCTCGACGGGATCCTTGTCCTCATCCATGTCCATTGCATGGTCTCCCGACAAATGGTCTTCAGGTCCTAGTGGGTTAAAACCCACTGGTTCTTCAATATAGTTTGCTGGGTTGAACCGGCCCTGAAAGACAGGAGTGGGGTCGCCAAAGGAATGGTGCGAAAGGGATCGCTGCAACGACAAAAAGGAGTGGCGTGAGTCATCGGGCTCGTTTTCTGATTGCGGCCCAAAGGAGTGACGATACGGAGGTGTTGAGCTAATCGAGGCAGATCGCCAAGCGGGCTCCAGGTAGGTCCTCCAATTCCCCTGAGGATCGACACTTATAGTAGTAGAAGGAGTCCGCCGGTGTGAAGGCCCGGCTTCGTGATCGTTGGGGGCGTTGATCGGCCCCTTACCTCGTCCTCCTCTTCAGAACCTCGGTGGCATTTTTCCTGTCAAAACAAATGAAAGATACAACAAAGAAATATAAAGGACAAAGTTAGAATTAAAAACAATTTGGATTAGTCCTAAGTTCTTTGTCTAGACTCGAAAATTTAGGAATGTGCAATTGTGTCATTGAGATTAAACACAAAAGGCTAGTGTTTAATTCACTCAATGTTGGCTCTAATACCAACCTGTCACACCCCGATATTTCCACGTTTTACCGGTGGGCCCGGTGGGGGAGTATCGTGACGTAGTTAATATCATCATAGTCAAACAACACAAATATAAATGCACAGCGGAAGCAAAAGATAGATTCATTTCAACCAAACAAATTGTAATATTTAAGTATCACAAAATAGTTGAAACAGATCCACAGGCGGATCAAATAAAAAGGAAACATTGTTCAACAGTTTTATGTCATCCAAGCTTGCGAGACTTATTGTGGATGCTAGGAGAAAGCCAGCCTATTTCGAGTACTACCTGCACTTAACCTTCTTGGGAAAATACGTCAGTTTACACTGGTAAATACAATTACGACTAGAGATGCGTAGGGACTGATCTTGAACTCCAAAAAGCTCCAGAAGTTGAGTTTGAAAGCATGATCAAAAGTTGCAACATTGAAGTCTTTATATAGTGCTTTTGATTCATCATGATCATGATAAACAAGCCTATGAGGGGATCCCTGATCAATTACAAGTGTCCCTAGAGCCTAAAAACAAGTTTGTGCAGCACATGGTATTGAAAACAAGCCATATATGTCGGTTAAAGGGCTGGACAGACACCTTTACAAAGTTTCTGTATCTGGGAGACTGAGGCGCCCCGCATAATACCTTGGGCAAGTCTTACGCGCCCCGTATGGTGCCTGGTGTCAGGTTAACAAGTTTTCCATTATTGCATTTTTGGCCCCCGGTCCTCCTAAAAGTTGTTTTGACCTCTTGTTTTGCACTTTAAGCCCTCTAAATTGATTTCTAAGGGCTTCAAGACTTATACCAACTTTGTTAAGTCCTTGGTTAACTTTTGATTACCCGAAAAGTCATAAATTTCAACGTTGACGCTTTTAACCCCTCGTATACGAATTTTATCAAACTTTCTCATACGATAACGAAACTTGGTGAAATTTTTTATCAAGCATTCTAGTGAGCATAATTAATCGTTACAAAGCTTTGGGTTTGCTAAAAGGTCGCTCAGAGGTATACTTTAAACATGTTGACACATTTAACCCCTGTAGTTTGTAATCTCTCACTTTCTTTCACGATTAGCTTCGTATGATCCATGGTTCATTCGTTTAAGGGTATAAACATCATGTAGGGTTATTGTAAAGTATATTTATCCATTGTTGACATTTTGAACCCTTATATTCACATACTTTCCTTGTTTATCAACTTTAGTCCTTTTAACGTAATCCTTTACACGTTTAAAGTTTATGACACGTGTCGATACATTATTGGACATGAAATTACGAGGTGTTACATCCTCACCCCCTTAAAAGAAATCTCGACCTCGAGATTTACTGAAATAAATGAGGGTATTTTTCTTTCATTGTGGACTCTACCTCCCACGTGTATTCGGGACCTCTTCGGGCATCCCATTTAACTTTTACAATTGGTACATGCTTCCTTCGAAGCTTCTTAACCTGTCGATCCTAGATCGACACGGGTTTTTCAACAAACTTCAAGCTCTCATCTATATGCACATCCGTATGTGGTATGACTAGTGATTTATCAGCTAGACACTTCTTCAGATTGCAGATGTGGAATACGTTATGAATACCACTGAGCTCTTCAGGCAAATTTAACTTATAAGCAACTGATCCGACACATTCGATGATCTCGAATGGTCCTATGTATCTCGGGCTTAACTTGCCTTTCTTACCAAATCGCATTACCCCTTTCCAGGGTGATACCTTAAGTAGTACCTTGTCACTAGGGGTGAGCAAGAAAACCGAAATAACCGAACCGTAACCGAATAACCAAAATAACCGAACCGAAAAAACCGAACCGAAACAAAAACCGACGGTTCGGGTTTTGGATTTTTAATAACCGAAAATTTTGGTTCGGTTTTTGGATAAACCTTTTCAATAACCGAAAAAAACCGAATCGAACCGATAAGTTACAATCCATATATTTTTATGTTTAAGTTTAAATTGTTTACGTGTTTAACCCAATGCTAGTAGAAGATGTTAATTTTGTTCTTGAATGTTAAGTGTTTATAATAAAAACATTATAACTGAAATGATTTATTATTACCTATAAGATATAACAAAATTTAATAAAAACTTTGAAGAAACATAAAAAAAGATTAGAAGGTTAGGTTTTTATAAACAATATTAATTAAAGAGGTTAACTATAATAATTTAAATGTAAACATATAAAAAGATTGTTATAATATAAATTATATTTTTTATTTTTTGAATCTTACATAATTTTGTTCCAAAAACCGAAATAACCGAAAAACCGAACCGAACCGACGTAAAAACCGAAAAACCGAAACCGAAAAAAACCAAAACCGGACAGTTTTTAAAACCCGAAAACCGACATTTCGGTTTCGGTTTTGATTTTACCCAAAAACCGAACCGAATCGAACCGTGCACACCCCTACTTGTCACCTACCTCGAATTTCAGAGGTTTACGCTTTAAATCTGCGTAGCTTTTCTGCCTATCTCTGGCAGCTTTCAGGGGGTCACGAATCTGGACAATCTTGTCTGTCGTTTCAAAGACTATTTCAGGTCCTGTCAGTTGGACATCTCCAACTTCCGCCCAACAAACGGGCGTTCTGCACTTTCTACCGTACAAGGCCTCGAAAGGCGCAACCTTAATGCTGGTATGGTAGCTATTGTTATAGGAGAATTCGATTAGTGGTAGGTGGTTATCCCAACTACCACCTAAGTCAATCACACATGCACGAAGCATGTCTTCCAAAGTTTGGATTGTACGCTCACTTTGCCCGTCCGTCTGAGGGTGGTAAGCCGTACTGAAATTTAAGCGCGTGCCCAAAGATTGTTGGAAACTTTTCCAAAAATGTGACGTGTATCTAGTATCTCTGTCAGAGATAATAGACACTGGTACGCCATGTAGAGATACAATCTTATCTACGTACAATTGGGCTAACATGTCGGAGCTATAGGTCTCCTTAATGGGTAGGAAATGTGCTGATTTAGTCAGTCTATCTACTATCACCCATATAGTATCATTTCCTTTCTTTGTCTTTGGCAACTTGGTGATGAAATCCATTGTCACCATTTCCCACTTCCACGTGGGAAGTTCAGGCTGTTGTAGAAAACCTGACGGCTTCTGATGTTCAGCTTTGACTTGCGCACGTGTCAAACATTTAGCTACATAGGTAGCTATAGACTTCTTCAAGCCTATCCAAAAAAAATTTGCTTTTAGATACTGGTACATCTTGTCAGCTCCAGGATGAATGGAGTATTTAGAACTGTGGGCTTCCTGGAGGATAACATCTCGAAGTCCTCCATAAACTGGAACCCATATTCGTCCATTCAACCTCAGAATTCCGTCCTTGACATAGGATAACTGTTCTTCGGTTACTCCCAGCTTTTCATCAGGATAGTTAGCTTCTAGCACGGCTTCCTTCTGCGCAGCTAACAACCTTTCATTCAAACTATTCTTTATCTCAATGCTCTTGGCATTGATTCTTATAGGTTTCACCCTTTCCTTTCGACTTAAGGAATCGGCGACGACATTCGCCTTGCCAGGATGGTATCTTATCTCACAATCATAATCATTCAAAGTTTCCATCCAACGTCGCTGCCTCATGTTCAGGTCCTTCTGATTGAACAGATGTTGAAGGCTCTTGTGATCATAATAGATCACACACTTAGTTCCATACAAGTAGTGCCTCCAAAGTTTTAGTGCAAATACAACGGCACCCAACTCCAAGTCATGGGTGGTGTAGTTCTTTTCGTGCACCTTTAACTGTCGAGAAGCATAGGCAATAACCTTGCCTTTCTGCATAAGCACACACCCCATACCGGTGTGTGATGCATCACAGTATACCACGAATTCTTCAATCCCTTCAGGTAATGTCAACACTGGTGCATTGCTTAGCTTCTGCTTAAGGATATCAAAGGATTCTTGTTGCTTCGGTCCCCAGTCGAACTTAATATTCTTCCTAGTCAAAGAAGTTAGGGGTTCAGCAATCCTTGAAAAATTTTCAATAAAACGCCTGTAATATCTTGCCAATCCCAAGAAACTGCGAATCTCTGTGGGCGTCTTCGGCTCTTGCTAATTCATGACAGGTTCAACCTTAGCGGGATCTACCTGGATTCCGCGTTCACTAACCACATGTCCAAGAAATTGGACTTCACGAAGCCAAAATTCACACTTAGAGAATTTGGCGTAGAGCTTTTCTCGATTAAGCAGTTTCAGAATGCAATGGAGGTGCTTCTCATGGTCAGCTAGATTCTTTGAGTAAATAAGAATATCATCGATGAAGACGATGACAAATTTATCCAAGTAAGGCTTGCAGACGCGGTTCATGAGGTCCATGAATGCGGCCGGTGCATTAGTGAGTCCAAAAGGCATCACTAAGAACTCGTAATGACCATAACGAGTCCTAAATGCAGTCTTATGTACATCTTCATCCTTGACCTTCAGTTTATGATATCCTGACCTTAAGTCGATCTTGGAAAAGTAACTCGCTCCTTGAAGTTGACCGAACAAGTCGTCGATCCTGGGCAATGGATACCGATTCTGGACATTAACTTTGTTAAGTTCCCGGTAATCGATGCACAGTCGCATCGACCCATCCTTTTTCTTCATAAACAGGATTGGTGCTCCCCAAGGAGATGAGCTAGGTCTAATAAATCCCTTTGCCAACAAATCATCCAGTTTAGTTCTTAACTCTTTCATCTCTGTTGGCGCCAATCTGTAAGGTGCTCTTGCAACAGGTGCTGCGCCAGGAATAATGTCAATCCTGAACTCCACTTACCTATCTGGGGGTAAACCAGGTAGTTCTTTAGGGAATACTTCTGGATATTCAGAGATAATTGGTATGTCTTCGATCTTAGGCTTTGGTTCATCAATAGTTACTTGCGCCATGTAGATAACACAACCCTTCGTCAAACACCTTGATGCCTTGAGCATGGACACTTGCTCAGGCATTCCGTACTTAGTATCTCCTTGGATTGTCAAAGGCTCGCCATAAGGAGCTCTGACGACCACTTGCTTCTTAGCACAAACGATCTGGGCTTGGTTGCGAGACAACCAATCCATGCCTATTACTATGTCGAAACCGGCTAATTTTAAAGGAAGTAAAGACAATGGAAAAGAGTGGTTCCTAATGGATATAACACATCCATCTAACACGGTTGACGCTGTTTCTAAGGTACCATCAGCTAATTCCACCTCATATTTCACACTTAAGGTTTTAACAGGTAAATTCAGCAATTTACAAAACTTATTATCTACGAATGACTTATCAGCTCCTGAATCGAATAGCACTCTTGCATAAACATCATTTATGAGGAAGGTACCTGTGATCACATTGTCGTCCTGAATAGCTTCCTTTGCATCCATCCGGAAGACCCTTGCGTTGGTCTTTTTCCCATCCTCAGTCTTCTTTGCAAGTTTTGGGCAGTTGGACTTGATATGCCCTTTTTCATTGCAGCTATAGCACGTAGCATCTTTCAACTTTTTGCAATCCAAGGTCTTGTGCTCAGAAGACTTGCAAATCCCACATGCCCTTGGCTGTGACTGGGATTTCGACTCTTATCTGCACTTCCCGAAGTGCTGTTTCTTGCAGATCTTGCAATTGGGTTTATCACCCGACTGATGACCATCTTTCTTAGACCCAGAACCCTTTTTGTGGTCATTGTTTCCCTTATGTCTCTTATCTGACCGCCGTGAGCTATCATCCTCACGCTTCCTTTTCTCAGCATCAGTGTTTCTAAGCGATCTCTGCCTGACCGCGTCCAGAGTAAGAGATAATGCTATATCGGCTGCAGACCGGAAGGTAGCTGGTCTAGAGGCTTTCACACTGGCCTTAACTTCTGGGGATAAACCCCCGATGAATCGAGCTATCCTCTTGGGTTCCGGTGTCACAAGGTATGGAACCAACCTAGACAGGGTATTGAAACTTGTAAGGTAGGCTTGACAATCCAGGTTTTTCATAACCAGCGACAAGAAATCAGCTTCAATCTTCTCAACCTCATGCTGAGTGCAGTAATTCTCCTTGATCAATGACACAAACTGTTCCCAAGTCATATTGTACAATGGGATTTTCCCTGTAGCTTGGATCAAAGACCTCCACCAAGCTAATGCCTCCCCCTTGAATGACTGAGACACGAACTTTACCACATCCTTATAAGCGCACCCGCTGATATCAACCATGGTGTCCATCTCATCCAACCATGTCATGTAGTCTATAGCTCCTTTTTCCCTAGTGAAATCTCTGGGTTTGCATGAAACAAAATACTTGTAGGAGCAACCCTTATGACGGGGTCCTTGATTCAGTACGATCCTTTGAGATGGAACACTTTGCTGATTTGAAGAGTGACGGTCGTCATCGTCTTTCTTTGGCTCTTCCTTCTTGGAGGGTGGCTTGCTGTGAGCCTCTGAATGAGTCTTAGGCTTGGAATGGGGTACTGATTGGGCTCTGCTTCGAGTACCGCTCGACTCACTATAATGCCTATCCAAGGCTTTTGTAACAACATTGTCAATTAATACTTGGAGCTCTGCACCAGTTACATTGATCCTGGTGGCGTCATGATTCTCTCTTGGCCGACTGTTGATCTCATCCGAGTCAGCCATGTAGTTTGAACTGTTACATAAGATATTGACAATAATTTATTTGGGAGTTTATTATGGAATTGTCTTTTATGGCAATTCATTAACCATGGTAACACAGGCCATATTTGGTTAATTTGTTAATCATATTTATTTAGGATTTTTATTATAATTTATCCTAATTATAAAACAATAACAGTTTTATTAGTGGCACAAAAGGCCTAGTCACAGGGACATCCTAAATTATAAGCCATGATTTCAGAGAATCAAGGCATTAAGGTTTGAACATAGTTCATTACCTTTTCTCTGACAGGGAGTCGTAGACTACTACTGTCTTTTGTCTTATATGACAATGAGTATGGCCCGTAGGCACTACATTACCAATGGATGGTCAACATATGATCATCTTAATTGATGATTTAAACCACCCATGATTTATAGATCATTAAGTTAGGTTAGGAATCTTTTGAAGAATCCTATTATAAGAATGATGTGTGTGATTTTAACGAATCACGTCTGCCAGGAGCGTTAACATGTTTTCAGATGTTAACAGGGATTCGAATATTTTAAACAGGTCTTACCATCTTGGCCAAGTCTTATAATGACATGCAGGCTAGCTTATACCTTTAAGATTCTTATTTAATATTTAATAGGCATATTATTTTTAAGAGGAATGGTTTTTAATTTATTTATTTCATGTATAATATATTCATGCATATAATAAAAATGAAATTTTTTAAATTTATCATTCCATTAAACATTAAAAGGAGTACACATTGCCCTAAATGGGACTTTTAACAGAAACAACTTGCCCACGCAGGGGCTATTACTGAAAATACAAGTCCTCGCAGGGACTGGTTACTAAGCTAGATGTCCTCACAGGGACTAAAAGACAAGTCCACGCAGGGACTAAAGAAAGACAAGTCCACGCAGGGACTAAGTACCTAGATAAATGTCCACGCATGGACTTGATTGAAATAAGGAAATACAACAATACATATAGGGATTTAATGAACCCTTTTCTTCTTTCCTTTTAATAAGCTTGCTAAGCCCTTGAGGAATCCTCTGTTGTTCCTACGCTCTTCTTGAAATTCTCGTTCCACCCTGTTTAGCATGTGGAGGATTTCTTCCTGTTCCGGTGGGGAAAACCGTGGTGGCTGTGGCTGGTGCTGCATCGGAGGTCGAGCAGGTATTTGATACCTATGAGCTGGGTATCCTACTCCCCAGGGAGTTCCATATGGTCCTTCAGGATGAAGGGCGTTGTAGTTGGCTGCTATAAGGTATGGGTCGGCTTCAGCATAATTGTAATTAGTGTGAGCCAGCTGCTCAAATGGATTATACGCAGTTGAACCGGCGTATGTAGGAATTGGGTTACCAAAACCCAATGGTGGTGGTGGTGGCGCAACTGGTGCAGAATTCACCTCTGAAACTGGATTTGAAGGCCCGCCCATTTGTGGGTCTTCATCATGCAGTGGCGGATAGTGACTGCCACTTGAGTGATGGGGGGTGCTAAAGTGAAAACCCCCTCCTCGTGTGGATATTCGTGCGCCTGTTCTCCTATGCCTTGGTGGTTCTGGAGGTGCTTGATGAACTGGCGGCGGTGGAGGCGGTGGCGTGACCGCCACGAAACGCGAATCCTCAGAGGGATCCTGCTGCTGCTGCTGTGGGTTATGAGAGGGTGTAAAATACCACTCATACTGGTTGAACCTCTCTTGGTAACCGTCTGGACCACGGTAGGGTGATCCGTGGAAGGATGATCCATCAGAGATCTCGATGGGATGGTTGGGGGTCCGGGTTGCAGGCTCGACGGGATCCGTGTCCTCATCCATGTCCATTGCATGGTCTCCCGACAAATGGTCTTCAGGTCCTAGTGGGTTAAAACCCACTGGTTCTTCAATATAGTTTGCCGGGTTGAACCGGCCCTGAAAGACAGGAGTGGGGTCGCCAAAGGAATGGTGCGAAAGGGATCGCTGCAACGACAAAAAGGAGTGGCGTGAGTCATCGGGCTCGTTTTCTGATTGCGGCCCAAAGGAGTGACGATAAGGAGGTGTTGAGCTAATCGAGGCAGATCGCCAAGCGGGCTCCAGGTAGGTCCTCCAGTTCCCCTGAGGATCGGCACTCATAGTAGTAGAAGGAGTCCGCCGGTGTGAAGGCCCTGCTTCGTGATCGTTGGGGGCGTTGATCGGCCCCTTACCTCGTCCTCCTCTTCAGAACCTCGGTGGCATTTTTCCTGTGAAAACAAATGAAAGATACAACAAAGAAATATAAAGGACAAAGTTAGAATTAAAAACAATTTGGATTAGTCCTAAGTTCTTTGTCTAGACTCGAAAATTTAGGAATGTGCAATTGTGTCATTGAGATTAAACACAAAAGGCTAGTGTTTAATTCACTCAATGTTGGCTCTGATACTAACCTGTCACACCCCGATATTTCCACGTTTTACCGGTGGGCCCGGTGGGGGAGTATCGTGACGTAGTTGATATCATCATAGTCAAACAACACAAATATAAATGCACAGCGGAAGCAAAAGATAGATTCATTTCAACCAAACAAATTGTAATATTTAAGTATCACAAAATAGTTGAAACAGATCCACAGGCGGATCAAATAAAAAGGAAACATTGTTCAACAGTTTTATGTCATCCAAGCTTGCGAGACTTATTGTGGATGCTAGGAGAAAGCCAACCTATTTCGAGTACTACCTGCACTTAACCTTTTTGGGAAAATACGTCAGTTTACACTGGTAAATACAATTAACTTACTCATTTTGAAAGGTTTAATAAAATTGATTTGAATGCACGTGGCACAAACTTTTATAACTTGGGATAATTATTTATACATAAACTTGTAAAAGAATTACATGTTTCTTATGCGTTCAGTAGCCCGGTTCGTGCCGGGTTAAAGATCAATAGACACACCACATTATTTCTTTAGGCACTGACGGGTGTACGCCTACACCCCGTGCTTAGGTCGTGGCCATTTCGTAAAATGATGCCAAGGATATCCGGGACATGGTCATTAACCCCCCAAAGGCTTTAAGCAAACAAAACAATTTAAACGGGTCATTTCAATAAATTAACCATCATACGATTAAAGATTCAATGCCCGACCAAGCGGTATTTTATATACCGTACCCCAAGCCCGTATAAGGGAAAATAAGTTAAAAGTATTTACCTTTGCAAGTAATAATCACAACAAGCAAGTGCACGTAGCTTTTACCGGGTCTGCTATTCTGGAACGAAGGTTTATAATAACCTATTAGAATCCTAACAGGCCTTTAATTAAGCCTAAACTTAGACCGGTTAGTTTTAAAGGAAGATACGGTTCAAACGCATGATTAAGCGAAGACCGGAATAGAATGTGATTTAGGCCCGACAAGTTTGAAGACTTGTATAATATGGGTAAACTAAACACATTCTAGATTTCGAGATAAAAATGATAAGGTTTGACCCGTTTCGGCTAATTTATGCAAACTAGTTACATAAACCGAACCGAACGCGAAAAATGCATAACGGGTAACCGAATGAGTCACGAACAGGTTTACTAAGTTAATATGCTTTAAATATGTTGTGATATCAGTATGATACCTTCCATTATGCCCAAAACAAGTTTAATCTCAATTTAAGCCCCGTAGGGGTATTTTGGTCATTTTAAAGATTATAAAAGAGATTAAATAAAATTCTGAGATTCGGGTCTGAAGTAATCAGTAAAACTACTTAATTTAATAGGTGATATCAGTTGGGGATAAATCTTATATGACAAGAATGGCTTTAACCCATATACTAGGCGTTTAATACGCGTAAAAAGTCGTTTTAAGCGATTTCCGGATATAACAGAAATCTGAGTTTTCTGATCAGGTTATATAGTTCAAAATACTTTATTTATCATATAAAATCAGTAGCCAAATATTTGGTATCGATTTGATATGTAAAACTCATTTTATAATCAAAAAGGGAATAATCGGTAATTACCGAATCAAGGCAATAACCCTAACTTATGATCAGTTTAAAAATAATTAAAAATCTTCAAAAATCCCAAAATATTATATTACATCAGTGGGTAAAAGGTTTGGTGTCAAAAATTTGGTTTAGATAGGCTTTACGCTAATTATGTCGTTTAATTAATAAAAGGCCTTCTAATTACGATATTGAGCATAACTCCTAATCTAGACCTCCAACTGATATGAAATTTTAGGGACATGTTTATAAATCAGTAACAAAGGTTATTGTCCTCTTATTTTTCCAATATTATCGTTTTAATGTCAAATGGGCATTATGGTCAACATTAAGCAATTAACGGAAACGTGTAAATGAATCGGACAATCAACGAGCCAATCACAGAGGGTTATACCATCATGTAATCTGGTCCTAAGGAAGCTCTAAGGCATTTCTAAATCATGCTAATAAGGGTCAGAACTGAAAGTCAAAGCAATGGTCAATTTATGCGACTTTCGGTTCCGAACCGGTCCTAAACTGAAAATTGTCGGGTCGGACATGCTTAGACATGTTTTTGCATTGATTACCAAGTTATATGAGTGGTAAAACAGGTTACACGTCTTCTACATTGTTAATTATGTGTTAAATCGAAAATTAAGAGTCTGTTGACTTTTTATAACCAACTTTGACCCGACAAACGACTTAGATAGAGCGGGAATCAGAGGGTGCCCTTTTAAGGGTTTAATGCCCACATAATTACCAACTTATAACTACTTTCAATTTGACTAATCACTGGACCATTAGTGATTAATCGTTAAGTCAAACCATAATTATGATGGTTTGACTTTAAGCTAATTAACTAAGTAAAACATGTTTAAGGAAAGTTAAGGAAGCTTACCAAGGTCCTAATTACGACTAGATATGCTTAGGGACTGATCTTGAACTCCAAAAAGCTCCAGAAGTTGAGTTTGAAAGCATGAAAAAAGTTGCAACATTGAAGTCTTTATATAGTGCTTTTGATTCATCATGATCCTGATAAACAAGCCTATGAGGGGATCCCTGATCAATTACAAGTGTCCCTAGAGCCTAAAAACAAGTTTGTGCAGCACATGGTATTGAAAACAAGCCATATATGTCGGTTAAACGGGCTGGACAGACACCTGTCCAAAGTTTCTGTATCTGGGAGGCTAAGGCGCCCCGCGTAAGACCTTGGGCAAGTCTTATGCGCCCCGTATGGGGCCTGGTGTCAGGTTAACAAGTTTTCCATTATTGCATTTTTGGCCCCCGGTCCTCCTAAAAGTTGTTTTGACCTCTTGTTTTGCACTTTGAGCCCTCTAAATTGATTTCTAAGGGCTTCAAGACTTATACCAACTTTGTTAAGTCCTTGGTTAACTTTTGATTACCCGAAAAGTCATAAATTTCAACGTTGATGCTTTTAACCCCTAGTATACGAATTTTATCAAACTTTCTCATACGATAACGAAACTTGGTGAAATTTTTTATCATGCATTCTAGTGAGCATAATTAATCGTTACAAAGCTTCAGGTTTGCTAAAAGGTCGCTCAGAGGTATACTTTAAACATGTTGACACATTTAACCCCTGTAGTTTGTAATCTCTCACTTTCTTTCACGATTAGCTTCGTATGATCCATGGTTCATTCGTTTAAGGGTATAAACATCATGTAGGGTTATTGTAAAGTATATTTATCCGTTGTTGACATTTTGAACCCTTATATTCACATACTTTCCTTGTTTGTCAACTTTAGTCCTTCTAACGTAATCCTTTACACGTTTAAAGTTTATGACACGTGTTGATACATTATTGGACATGAAATTACGAGGTGTTACATCTCCCCCACCACGACGAGGACGTCATGAATTTTGGTGGGGGAGAATGTCAGGATCCGCCTAAATACAAAACTTTTTTCGCGAGTTCCGGAAGATTTCGGAACACTAAAGAGGTATCTAGGGCTGCCCGAAAGTTTCCAATACAGCCTACAAGTTGCTGGAACATCTCGGCACCATCGGAACATTCTAGATCAGCTTTTAAGGGGCTAGAAATAGGCTGGAAGATTGTTGGAACTTTCAAGGATGATGCAAGGATCATCTAGGTCATTCTAGGCCATGGAATTCTCTAAAATAACCCATAAAAATCAGCCTAGAAATATCCAAGATATTATGCAAGGAAATCTCTAGATGAAGAATTCTCTAGAACTAGCTTAAGACTAGTATAAATAGGTGATGGGGTCTCATTTGGTGATCACCAAACACATTAGCAAGTTTGTATACTTGTACTCATAGCTCACTCTTGTAAACCTTGTTCTAATCAATACTAAGTTGTTTCTTTGTAAGCACCACTTGCAACCATCACTTGATTCCCACAAAAACTTATCATCGCTGGGTACAAAAGCTTAACTTAGAACAAATTTAAGTCGCCACATGTGAGTCAGAAGTTACTCCGTGACATGAAGCTGCTATTGCTAATTTGGTGAAAGGCTGGACTAAGTTGGATTGACCGAAATCTTCAACTTTATACATCACATATTTACTATTGCTAATTTGGTCATCCGGCTCGTTAACTCCATTCATTTTTCTCCTTTAAGTCACCTGTGTTTTCGTCTTTTTTTTTGTTAACTTAAAAAAGGGAAATTTAGTCTTTTGAATACTTTGTACATTATGCTAAATGCTAAATCCTTTAATAAATTAGGTATGGAATTCCCAAGCCAATCAAGATGGATACGCGCCTTCGGCTGTTGAAGTTCAAGTTTTGAGAATTATAGACGAAATGTTGGATGCCTTTTTTCAACTGCCAATTCCCATGCATCCCGCGTTACTTAGCGATTTAATCGTTGGCCTTGATAGATGTCTTCAATATTACACAAGCAAAGCAAGATCAGGCTGCTGTAACGATTTCATTTTCAGTAATAAAAAAAAGAGTAAAATGCCATTTCGTCCCTGAGGTTTGGCCAAACCGAATTGCCCTTTAAGTTAGCAAAAAAGACAGAAATACCCCTAACTTAACGAAGAAAATGGCTGGTGTTAACGGGCCGATGAAAATTGCAAGATTTTAAACCTTTTGGATCCGGATGCGAAAAAACAAACTTTTGGACAAAAGTCCCAAAAAATGGCCAAACCTCAGGGACGAAAATGGCATTTTACTCTTTTTTTTATCACTGAAAATGAAATAATTACCGCAGCCTGATCATGCTTTGCTTGTGTAATATTGAAAACATCTATCAAGGCCGATGATTAAATCAGGAGGTAACGTGGAATGCATGGGAATTGGCAGTTGAAAAAACGCATCCAACGTTTTGTCTATAATTCTCAGAACTTGAACTTCAACAGCCGAAGGCGCGTATCCATCTTGATTGGCTCAAGGATGGGAATTGCAGTTGAATAACGCATCCAACGTTTTCATTGGTATTTGGTCTTTTTAAATAAAAAGTGAAAAAGACCGAATTGCCCTTTAAGTTAGCAAAAAGACGGAAACGCTCCTAACTTAACGGAGAAAATGAATAGAGTTAACAAGCGAAATGAAAATGGCAAGATTTCAAACCTTTTGGATCCAGATGCAGAAAAACAAACCTTTGAACGAAAGTCACAAAACTGGCCAATCCTCAGGACGATTTTTGGCATTTTACTCTAAAAAACTTTATGTTAACATGTTTAGTATTCACTGTTCATTTATTTACATACAGGAACACGAAATACATATATTCCAACAATGCCAACCGCATTAACCTGAAGCGAAATTTCACGGTCTTATCAAGGAAAAAAGAGAATCCTACCAACTTACAAAGAAGAAACTCTCAAGTTGCAACAACAAACGGGGATAACAATAACGATTTTGGAGTACCACAACTATGTGTACGTATAAACACGTTTCAACGTATATGTACCGAGCTTGAGGTTCTAGATAAAAGAATTATAACCCTTTTAAGAGATTTCGAATCCGCCCATGTTGAAGACTTTTCAAACGGTTAATCAAAACAACACCATATCAAGTTGGACACAAAAATCTACACACAAAGTATATGGTAAGAATGATTAACTAATGTACCCCAAGACTGTATTTATCAGTTATCCTCTCCGTCTCCAAACAGCCGTATAATCTCCGCACTACCGTTCTCGCGGATCCACGCCGCAGTAGAAATCGCATACTCTTTGGCCAGCGTAAAACCTTTCTTCACGGCCTCTTTCCCCAATTCTTGGCCAACGGCTTTACACATTTCACTAGCAATGGACTTCTTCAAACCGCCAACCTCTTCTTCGGCCTTTGCTTTAACTTTCTCTGAATCTTTTAGGCTGTGAATCAACGGTAGCACCATTTTTAACGTGTCAGCATCATACCCAATGTACAGATACTTTTTAGTACCATCTTGCAATTCTATAATTGAAAGGGACATTTTCTTTTCTTTCTCAGTGTTTTCATTTTCAGAATTTGATTGGTTTTCATCTTTTAGAGACATTTTCTTATCTTTCTCAGAGAGATTTACAGACTTTTTATTTTCAGTTACCAACTTTGATTGGTTTTTATCACAATCACTATCAGCAGCAACAACAGAATCTTTCCCCCCATAAACCCCAGATATTTTCTCAACAACAACAGCCCCAGTAGCAACAACAGATTGGTTTTCATCACTATGATTCACCACCATTACAGCTCCTACATCCACCACAGCCACAGGTTTCGGTTTCGGCTCCACCTTTACCATCAACAATTCCTTTAATCTTGACCACATCTTCTTGATATGTAAATGGTGAAACCCTAAACAGATTCTTGATTTCTAGAGAAAGAAAGAAAGACTTGTTGTTGTTGATTGTATGTTGGTTTAGTTTCCCTCCCCTCCTCTGTTTTATATAACTTTCAAGTTACAGCAGAATTACCAATTTGACCCTGAAATGGGTCATTTACGTTTTGGGTCTGTTGAATAATGGGATGTGAAGTCCAAGATTCTAAGTTGTGGGCTTTGAGCCCGAGTAGTCTGTGCTGCTGGGCTTGACAAAGTCCAACACGTGCATTATTGAATTAGTAGGTTAAGCGTTAGTGGGTCAAAGTTTGTCCGGGTTTATTGGTTTACGTTAGCTGTGAGTCTGTTGCTATTTTCGTTTTCTATGTAATCGTCTAGCTTTATATAAAGCCATCTTGTGTTCAATAAATTTATCAGAAATTGTGAGAGCATTCTTGGTATAGGGGTGTGAATTTTTGACACGACCTGAAAATAAGACACGGACCTGACACGAAATTCGCGGTTTAGGTTTAGTTTAAAAGGGTTCGGGTCAGTTTCAGGTTGAACCCGCGAACCCATTTAGCTAAACGGGTCGGGTTCGGGCCAACCTGGTCGGGTTGACCCGTTTGACCCATTTATAATATATTTTATTTTTTACAATATATTTTATGTCATAAATTTATTTGGGTGTGTATTTTATGCAATTTTATAACTTAAAAAGGAGAGATTGATACAAACATTTATATTCAAAAAGCAATTTTATTATATACCTTTGTGTTTTTTTAATAAAATTTTAATTCAGTAAATTAATTTGCGAAAAAAAAATTAAAAATTTGAAAATTCGGGTTGTACGGATCGTGTTCGGGTCAACCCGCTAATATTCGGGTCGTGTTCGGGTTCATATATATGATAAGATTTTCGGGTTCGTGTTCATCTAAAATTTTCGGGTTTGGGTCGGGTTGAACCCCGACCCGTTTAGCACCCCTAGTTTCAACAACGATGACATGTTGGAATAGAAGGCACTAGCTTAATTACCGGAAATATGGAAGATCAATATTACATTAATCTCGTATTTTATTAAATTAAGAAATCAAAACTTAAGATAATGCAAACCGGTCAACGGTTTGAACCAGTCAAACCGGTCAACGGTTTAAACCTGTAGAACTGGATTTAACGAATACAAACGAACTAAAACTTGTTTTTTTATATGTAAGTTAGTGATTAGTTAAAATGAGTTCCATTGTAAAGCTTACTTTTATTACTAGAAAGCCTAGTTACTAATTGTTTATATTTATATAAGGGGTTAGGATCAAATACAAAAGATAACATAAATAAGAAGGGTAAGAAGGATTCTAGTCCATTGATCTTAGATTTGGAGGGTTGAGATTAATTGTAGAGAAAAGAAGATAATAGAAGGGCATAAAGGGAATCATATATTTATGGATTTTCTCTCTCCACATGCAAGGCACATGCCAATTCCCCCATCGATTTAAAACGTCCATAACTTTTTCATACGACATTTTTTTTAAAAAAAAAATTCACCATAATAACGAGTGTTTTTTATCTTTAATATGAGTACCATATTATCATATAAAAATAAAATAAAAAAATTCATTTTTACTGGGTTTTTTTATTGCATTGTGTTAAAGGTTCAGGTCATTGTGTCTTTTAACTAGGTTTTGGTCAGTAGAGTTTCTATACATTATGTTATTATCAAAACCTATAACACAATGTTAATTTGGGTTCTATCCATTGTGTTTTTATAAGAACCTATAACACAATATATGACACAATGAAGATGGTGTTATATCTGGGTTTTCTATAAATTGTGTTATTAGTTCAGGTCATTGTGTTTAATATGTTATTCATTGTGTTTTAATATGTTGTCCATTGTGTTTTAATAATTTGTTCAATTTTTTTCATTATCTTTGTTCATTGTGTTTTAGCTTGTTGTGTATTGTGTTTTTAGTTTGTTTTTCATTGTGTCTTCATCTGCTCTCCATTGTGTCTTTTATCTGCTGTCATTAATTGTGTCTTTTATCCGTTGTCATCAATTGTGTTTTTATTTAGTTTGATACTTATTGTGTTATATGTTATCGCCATTGTGTTATACGTTATGCTCATTGTGTTTTAGTATGTTGTCTATTGTGTCTTTATCTGTTGTCATTGATTGTGTTTTTGATCTACTTTACATTGTGTTATTATCAAAACCTATAACACAATGTTAATTTGGGTTCTATCAATTGCGTTTTTATAAGAACCTATAACACAATATATGACACAATGAAGATGGTGTTATATCTGGGTTTTCAATAAATTGTGTTATTAGTTCAGGTCATTGTGTTTAATATGTTAGTCATTGTGTTTTAATATGTTATTCATTGTGTTTTAATAATTTGTTCAATTTTTTTCATTATCTTTTTTCATTGTGTTTTAGTTTGTTGTGTATTGTGTTTTTAGTTTGTTTTCCATTGTGTCTTCATCTGCTCTCCATTGTGTCTTTTATCTGTTGTAATTAATTGTGTCTTTTATCTGTTGTCATCAATTGTGTTTTTATTTAGTCTGATACTTATTGTGTTATATGTTATCGCCATTGTGTTATACGTTATGGTCATTGTGTTTTAGTATGTTGTCCATTGTGTCTTTATCTGTTGTTATTGATTGTGTTTTTTATCTACTTTACATTGTGTTTTACATCATGTCCATTGTGTAATATGCAAATGGGTTTTTGAATTTTTTTTTGAAAAATATAACAATATGGTACTCATATTAAAAATAAAAAAACGCTCGATTTTATGATATAATTTTTTTTAAAACAAATGATGTATAAAAAAGTTACGGACGTTTAAAAATTGGGGGGGAAATAACATGTGACTTGCATGTGCATATTCTCTTTCCTCTTGTAGACAAAATTACCCTTTCCATTTAATTCCTCCTAGGACACTTGTCACTCTCTGGTGGCTTCTTACCCTTCTTATTTTTAAAAACTTTGTATTATAACTCAACCCTTTATATAAGTAGTTATAAAGCCACTTTTATGTTTATATAAATATAAATATAACTACTTTTGTATATATCAAAATTTAAACGAACATAAACGAAAGTAATAAACTAACATAAATGAACATAATAGAACACCAATGAACATAATTGACCAAAATTAACGAAGACAAACGAACTAAAACTTAGTTTTTCTTATCTGTAAGTTAATGATTAGTTAAGATGAGTTCCATTGTAAAGCTTACTTTTATTACTAGAAAGCCTAGTTACTAATTGTTTATATTTATATAAGTAGTTATAAAGCCACTTTAATGTGTATATTAATATAAATATAACTACTTTTGTATATATCAAAACTTAAACGAACGTAATAAACTAACATAAATGAACGAACAAAACAGGTGTTCATATTCGTTCGTTTAACTAAATAAACAAGATAATGTTCATGTTTGTTCTAAGCGAACATAAACGAACTTCCCATTCTCGCTATTCTCGCGAAAGACGTTGGTGAATTAGCAACAAAAGAAAAGAAAATGTTTAGTCCAATATTAAAAAGATGGCATCTGCTTGCGGCTGGTGTGGCAGTTGCAACTCTTCATGTTTGTTACGGGATGAATGAAAACAGTTTATTTCCTGTATTACCGAACTAGCACCAGATGCGGTACAAGTTCTTAGAGCTGCAGATAAGTTGGAGAAAGATCTGTGCAAATAGCAGTTGAAGATTCTGTTGACAGTGATGATGCCGGGAAAGGAACTATTCGTGAAAAGCCACCGTTTGAAGCTGAAGCTGCAATTGCTAATTTGGTCAAAGGGTGGACTAAGTTGAGACTGGATTAGATTGAACCAGTTGCAAAGGATTTGCACACTTCTAAGAATATTGCTCGTGCAAGGACTGTTGCACAAGTAGTGCCTGAAACATAAACCATTAATTCAGATATACAGTTGTGACAAGAGATTGTCAAAAACTATTAAAGATTTAAATAAAGCATGAATTCATTAGGGAGTAAGCATTACCATCACCAGCAACATCGTTTTTAGCATTAGCATCTTGTTTCACAAGACTTTCGCCAACATTGATGACTTTATCATTAAATTTGATGCTTTTTACAACAGTTAAACCATCTTTTGTTACTTTTGGCAGTCGGTAACTTTGTTCAATCACCACATTACACACCTATAAAGTTCTTGCAAAATAGAATGTTACACCGACTTTAGGGATGAATTATCCTATAATTAAGATTTATAACAGATATTGAATCAAACAATTCTGATGGAAAAAAAAACAAAACAAACTACTATTCAGCCCATTCTCAATTGCGAAGCCAACTCATACTCAAAAAGGGTTACACTTTGAGTACCCGATAATTAAAAAAATAACTATTTTATTCAATATTTATCATCAAAAAACCTATAAAATTTGTGAGTAGATAGAGGACACTTCACCAGGCCAGACATATCATCGTCACTAATCAACCCATGTCTTGTTCGTCAGTTAAAACATGTAACAAAGAAAATATAATCTGCTAAATTCATAGTACATAACCTGCACAGCCCTTGAAGTATTCAGGCTGTTCTGCTATACACTAATGAAACCGCCTGCAAACAAAAAAGACACATCCCACCTTCAGCTCTAAAAAAGACCGATGAACTTTGTCTTGACCCAAACTTGAGCATGGAGATCTACACGTAACTTGAGCATGGAGATCTACACGTTTACTTTCAATGTGATAGCTACAGAACCAAAAGTCAACTAAGAAGCTTTGCAAGAAAATGCAAGTTTTTCTATGCGCGTTTGGCTGCTTGAAGAAAACTGCCTCATTGGAGACTTTTGAGAATTCCGTATAATTCACCAGAGTTCGATCCTCTTTGTTTGGTTTGTTATTTTAATTTTTATTTTTTTGCAGAAAACCATTCTAACCACCAAGAGAGCGGAATGCACTTTAACCACAAGCCTGATAAATTTTCTTTTTTCTTGTTTGATGATACAAAAGCACCACCATTTTCATATATGTGATATGCAGCTTACAAAAGTGACATACAAGATAGTTATTAAAGGAATGACATCTACTGCAAAGAAGGATATTCTACATGGTATAAGACTTATGTAAAAGGCCAAGAAGTGGTCAGTGGTGTCATTGTTTTGAATAAGAATTATAGAAATCCTTCAATGTCTTTGACTTCTTCAAAGTCAATGATACTTCTTTTTAAAACCAAAGTCAACGGTTTGAACCGGTAGAACCGGATTTACTGCCGGTACATAAGACATACCGTATTCGGGTTTTACCGGCCTTTATCGTACTGGACTCGTGTCCGATATCCGGTTTAACCGGTATAACCGGACGGTATTTAAAACATTGATTTGAATCCCATTCTGATTCTTCAAGTCACAATAATGATGGAAGCATTTCTTAATTAAAGGCTGAAAATGTATAATTTATTGTTTTCTTAGTAAGTAATGTTGGGCTGAAAGTAATGTTAACTAAATCCGGCCAGAATTTAAATAGAAGATGGCTACAAAAGTAATTAGTCACATTCGATCGATCAATTGTCACTACAATAATTACAAACTATGGTGAAACAATAAGTAAGATATTTATTTAAAAAGCTTTATAACATAAGTAGCAACCTTGGCGTAGCTGCTTAGAAAGAGCCCGCCTCCTTGATCTTCATTCACAACTTTAGTTGCCTCTTGACGATCCACATGTACGTCCATACCGTGTTGCCGACTCACAACATGGTTATCAACACTTGACGACGGTTGCCGATTCACATATTCCTTCATTTGCTCTTGCACCACAGGAAGTATAGCTTCTAACTCGGAAGGCGAAAAATCTTTCAAATCAACTCGTGCCTCACGAGTCACTGTCAGCACTCGTTTACCGATCAGCGTCTCTTTCGCTTTAGATGTAGTCGGTGCAGTGCTCCTCTTTATCATCCTTGTTATCTGAAACAACACAACAACATGTGTTAGGAGAATTCAAAAAATAAAGAAAAGTTCCCAGATCTTTCATAGTTTTCGAATTAAGATCAAACATCCTTACCATCGAACGGATGCTTGATAACGTCGTCATCTCCTGGAACTAACTGATCTATTCTATTCCACCAATCCGAACAACAATTAGGGTTTTGAAACAAACTCGATCGAGGATGAATGTCCTATATATAGTATGTGGCTTAGGGTGGGCCACCCAAAATTTTGGAGGCCCAAATCTTTTATTTATTTTTTTTATATATTTACGTTTCGGTTTAAATTCTCTGTAACGAGCGTGCGTAATTCAAAGATTTTACGTCTGTTTTTCACTCGGCATTATTTATTTACCGTTTTTATTTATTTTGTTTTAAGAGTTTTTCTGGTGTTGGTGGTCGCTAACAGTGGTATAGCATCGGTACTACTTGACATAGTTTTACGACAACCGCTGCAACGCAGGGACTTATTACTAGTTTATCTAATATAAAACTAACTGTGAGATTTTTTCACTGAGATATCATAATTTATTATAACTTTGTATCATTAAAATCTTAATAATTTATTGTATTTTATTCATTGCTTCATCTTTTTTGGGTATTTCGTAATTGTTCTTTTTGAGTATTTCCTAATTGTTAAATTACAATAAGCACTTGAAGCGGCAATTGTAATTGTATACTTGCTTTAGCTTTTTAATTTTTATACTTTTTTTGTTATTATAACTAAATTTGAAGTTTTTCTCTTAAAATTTTTAAAATATTATCTTTAATAGAATTTTGAGTATACAATTGTGACATAATTGTTCTAATCTACGTTCGATATAAGTTTTATTCAAAATTCAGTTGTGAAGTACACGGGTTTAAGGACTAGGTAATAAACATGTGTATTACATGAATCTTAGGGTAAAAATTATATAACTCAATAATCATGTACAAATTCATATAACTAAATTATTTTTATACAAACAAATTGAGGGGTAACGAAGGTAGCAAACTATGGAACTTTAATATTGGTCGTGATTTCATCATAATATTTGTAAATGATCGATACAATTTCATAAAAAAATCTATTTGATATTATGATTTTTTATATGGAAAAATAAAATATAATCAATTATAAAAGAGTTATAATAATATCTAAAGGTTATACAAATCAAATCATAATAAAGCCAAACACCGTGAAAAAGAGTAGAACTAACATAAAGAAGTGTTAGTAACGGATGACTTATTAAAAATAATTAGACATATTTATTATAAATGATTTGTAAGCTAATAATTTAGAAACATAAAAAATAATTTCGAAGGGCAAATAAAATATCGTAATTAAAGATACTTTAATGAAGGTGTTAGTTGTGGTACAATGGATGTCAACCAGAGAAAACTTACCCCCTGTAGCAATAGAGCGGAATGCACTTTAACCACAAGCTTGATAAATTTTCTTTTTTCTTGTTTGATGATTCAAAAGCACCACCATTTTCATATATGTGATATGCAGCTTACAAAAGTGACATACAAGATAGTTATTAAAGGAATGACATCTACTGCAAAGAAGGATATTCTACATGGTATAAGACTTATGTAAAAGGCCAAGAAGTGGTCAGTGGTGTCATTGTTTTGAATAAGAATTATGGAAATCCTTCAATGTCTTTGACTTCTTCAAAGTCAATAATACTTCTTTTTAAAACCAAAGTCAACGGTAAATGTAGGCTCATAATGGTCCGTCATCATATATGTTACCAACCAACACATCATAAACAATGCACATTGGGGAAACGACCGATGCCCATTTGGTGTTTGTGGGGAATGTGATATATGTTGCCTGCCTAAATGGGTTGGTTACATCATGCAGTTGAAGATTCTGTTGAAAGCGATTATTCGTGAAATGCCTCCGTTTGAAGCTGAAGCTGCTATTGCTAATTTGGTCAAAGGCAGGACTAAGTTGGATTGACCGAAATCTTCAACGTTATACATCATATATTTTCTATTGCTAATTTGGTCATCTGGCTCTTTAACTCCATCCATTTTTCTCCTTTAAGTTACCTGTGTTTTCATCTTTTTTGTTGTAAGTGCAGTTCCTGCAGGGTAACTGTCGCTTATCTTCTGGTCAACCAAAGCAGAAGTCCAAGTTAAAGTCAACGATAATGAAGAATTCAAGACCACATGAAGACCATGCACTGATCAAGGGGGAGTTTGTTAATGCACTTTGGGTGATAAGTGCATGCCTTCCAATTGTTAGGGTCTTCATTGTACATATCTTGAAACTTAGTCCAAGGTTTATCATTGGACAATTTTGTCCAAGTTTATGTCATGGAGAATTGTCCAAGTTTTAGTCATGGACAATTGTCCAAGTTTAAGTCATGGACTTTTGTCAGGGGTTTTAGGGACAAGAGTCAGGGTTTTTGTGTAGATTGTTTTGTCCGGGTTTAGTCCCTAGTCTATATATATGTGTTGTATAGGATTAGGGCAAAGACCAGAGAAGCTTTGTGCACCTCTCCTAACTTCTTGTTCCTCCTGGTGTGCACATCCTAGAGAGAGAGAGACTATGTGTTAGTGAGAGAAAGCTTGGTTTAGATCTTAGTGATCTAAACCAGCTTGTAGATGATGTATACTCTTTTGGTATGTAATCTGTGATGACTGATTCGTTAATAAAGAGATTCATCTTCTATATCTTTCTATCTTTGATGTTTATGATTGTTCTTCATGTCTTGAATCAAGTGCAATGTTTGATGTTCGTCATCGATCTGGACTTTAACAGTGGTATCAGAGCATGGTTACCGATTCGGAATGGTCTAACCGCCATCCGAATCACCATTGCTCTTGATTTGATGTTTGTTTCCGCCAAACATCATGAAGACGTGAAGATTCTGCATAAAACATGAAGAAAATGAAGCTGTTCGTCGGCTGTGATGGTTTTTTTCTTGTTGCAGTTCTAGGGTTTTAATCCAAAAAAAAGGATTGTCCGAGTTTTTGTAAGTGTTATACCCGTCCGAGTTTCCATTCTGTGTTTGTGTTTCCGGGGTATTGGTGAACTAGTGTGAAGTCACACTAGGGAGATAGTCCGGAGACTTGTTTCTGAGCCTTGTCCGAGTTTTAGAACCTTTCTTAGGTCCGAGTTTTAGAATCTCCATTGGGTCCGAATTATAGTGGAGTCTCTTTGTTGATTATTTAAAATTTAGTTCTGAGTTTTAAATCCAGAACTTGAGAGGTTCCGAGTTTTGAGTTTGTGCCCTTTATTCCGAGTTTTACAGCTTTTGGATTTGTTCCGAGGTTTGAATTTTCAAGTTCTTCCAAGTTTTAAACTCCTAGTTTTAAAACTTTCAAAAGGTCCGAGTTTTACAGCTGATGTTTCAACCATCAAGTGTCCCGAGTTAGTCTATGAACATCAAGTCAGGGGTTTTCTTCAGTGTTTTTCCTTCAGAGTTTCTACTTCAGGGTTTATATTCAGAGTTTCTACTTCAGGGTTTACACCTTTCAGGCTTATGTCAAGGTTTTTCCTTTGAAAGATCAGGGTTTTCCAGTATTCAAAGTTTCTTACTTCAGAGTTTTGCAAAAATTAATCAGAGTTTGTGTGAACAAATTGGTCCGAGTTTCAGTTTAAAAAAAAAAATCAATCAGAGTTTAGAAATTCAGAGTTTTTTTTTGAATTCATTCAGAGTTATTCTTTTAGGTCCGAGTTTATCTTGATTCCTTTAAGAGTCCGAGTTTTCTTGTTATCTAAACTTCAGAGTTATTAATAGGTTCGAGTTTCCGAGTTCACTCTTTCTGGTTTGAATCTGGTGTGTCCGGCTTTTTCAAAATTGTTCAGATTTTATATTCTTTATAAAGGCTCCGAGTTTCTGATTAAATGTGTTGTTTCCGAGTTTCAGTGTGTCAAAACATGTCCGGGTTTTCTTTTTGTTCAAAAGGTCCGGATAAGTTGTCGTTCAGGGTTTCCTTATATCATCCTCCGAGTTTGTCACTTCACTATTTGTTTCGGAACAAACTAGTCGTTCCGGCTTTTTATGAGTATCAAACTGTTTGTCTGGGGTTTCGTGCTTCCGGGTTTCTTCAGAGTTTCCTTTAATTCCTTGCTTGTTTTGAATTCCTTTGTACTCTAAGTACTGCTCAATGATTTGATCCGAGGTTTCAAGAGCTTCTGGGTTTTACGAGTTCCAAATTTTCTAGAATTCCGGGTTACCTGGGGTACCGGATTTTTAGCTAAATTTAGAAGGTTGTGTTGTTCGAAAGTTTTGAGTTGTGCATGTTCCGAGTTTTTCTAGTTATTCCGGGTTACCTGGGGTACTGGATAACTAACTAAGAGTCAGAATTATGTGTAGTTTGGAAACTTGAAGTCGGTTTCGGATTATAGAAAAGTTTTATGGTACTTTTGTTGTCCGGATCAAGTGAGGAGGTGAAGAGAATAAGATTTGCTTGGATTTTTGTATTGTTTACAAAGAAAAAGGGGGAGTAAAAATTTTGCAGTTCCTATTTTCTTTGTAAATCAAAGGCTCGTGGTGCTACATCGAAACAAGTTCATGTCTACTATCTTTGAGATTAACTTAGTGTTAATCTTACCGGTGGCGAAGTGTTTATAACATGAAGCAAGTTAGAGCTAGTGTATGATTGAGTTTTGTCAAGTTTGTTCGAGGTTTAATCAAGTGTTGACGTGATGAAGCAAATTGTTCTTTTGGCAACTAGTTGAAGGTCAAGCCTTTATCGTATGCCGGTTAGAGTAGAGAAGATTAGTCTTCTTGGTCCCTCTTCCAAGTTGGTGACTGATCGGATTCTCGAAATAGGGGTTCTTACATTGAGGGGGAGATTGGAGACGAAAGTCATCGGGTAATTGGTGGATTCGTGAAGATACGAGATTGGATCATGAAGATTCGAGATGAAATGATTTCAAACACTCAGTTGAATACTCTGATCAAGATGGTGGATGTACTTTTACAAAGTTCAGTTTGTTATTAACTTATCGAACTGAGCTTCATGTCTTTGCGAAATTTGAAGTGTTCAAGGCTGGGCATTGGAAATCCAATGTTTCTTTCTGCTGTTGGCTAGGTTTGAAGATTAATGTATCGAGCGATATTCTTACATGTGGTTGTAGGTCGGTTCGCGTTAACTTGATTCAGGAGTAGATTGAGGGGGAGGATCAACAGTGTTTGATGTTGGATTCTTCGGGTTTCACAAAGCAGCCATTTAAGTGATCGTCAGCAAGTCTTTGATTAGAAGGGTTGAAGATCACAGTGCTCTGCCAGAAAGATCAAGTCTCAGCCAAAGTTGAAAGCTGACATGATATCTTCAGTTAAGGGGGAGCCTGTAAGCGCAGTATTCGATGATTGAAGATTATCGATGCCACACAGAACTGATGCAACAGTTAAGGGGGAGACTGTAAGTGCAGTTCCTGCAGGGTAACTGTCGCTTATCAGTTCTGGTTAACCAAAGCAGAAGTCCAAGTTAAAGTCAACGATAATGAAGAATTCAAGACCACATGAAGACCATGCACTGATCAAGGGGGAGTTTGTTAATGCACTTTGGGTGATAAGTGCATGCCTTCCAATTGTTAGGGTCTTCATTGTACATATCTTGAAACTTAGTCCAAGGTTTATCCTTGGACAATTTTGCCCAAGTTTATGTCATGGAGAATTGTCCAAGTTTAAGTCATGGAGAATTGTCCAAGTTTTAGTCATGGACAATTGTCCAAGTTTAAGTCATGGACTTTTATCAGGGGTTTATGTTAGGGACAAGAGTCAGGGTTTTTGTGTAGATTGTTTTGTCCGGGTTTAGTCCCTAGTCTATATATATGTGTTGTATAGGATTAGGGCAAAAACCAGAGAAGCTTTGTGCACCTCTCCTAACTTCTTGTTCCTCCTGGTGTGCACATCCTAGAGAGAGAGAGACTATTTGTTAGTGAGAGAAAGCTTGGTTTAGATCTTAGTGATCTAAACCAGCTTGTAGATGATGTATACTCTTTTGGTATGTAATCTGTGATGACTGATTCGTTAATAAAGAGATTCATCTTTTATATCTTTCTATCTTTGATGTTTATGATTGTTCTTCATGTCTTGAATCAAGTGCAATGTTTGATGTTCGTCATCGATCCGGACATTAACATTTGTTAACTTAAAAAAGGGCAATTCGGTCTTTTGAATACTTTGTACATTATGCTAAATGCTAAATCCTTTAATAAATTAGGTATGGAATTCCCAAGCCAATCAAGATGGATACGCGCCTTCGGCTGCTGAAGTTCTGAGATTTATAGACGAAACGTTGGATGCGTTTTTTCAACTGCCAATTCCGATGCATCCCGCGATACTTAGCGATTTAATCGTTGGCCTTGACAGATGTCTTCAATATTACACAAGCAATGCAAGATCAGGCTGATGTAACTATTTCATTTTCAGTAATAAAAAAAGAGTAAAATGCCATTTCGTCCCTGAGGTTTAGCCAGACCGAATTGCCCTTTAAGTTAGCAAAAGAGACGAAAATACCCCAAACTTAACGTCGAAAATGGCTGGTGTTAACGGGCCGATGAAAATTGCAAGATTTTAAACATTTTGAATCCTGATGCTAAAAAACAAACTTTTGGACGAAAGTCCCAAAAAATGGCCAAACCTTTTTTTCTCTGTCACGGCCCCCGTCCCGGTTTTACCTGGTCCAGGAGCCATGGGACAGAAACCCGTGGTATTTATTAATTGAGTTGACAGCGGAAGATTTTAAACAGGATCTTTTAAAAACTTGAAATGCCCGATTATTTTATTTCATGATTCGGGATAACCCCGTAATTTACATTAGAGGAATTTCACAAGGAAATTCCCTGATTTACAAAACATGTTTATTTGTTTAATTAAGCCACTATTTCAAGCTTTGTTAGTGCTCCGTAGCACCATTCCTTGGTTCACTGTAGTCACCTGAAACATGTTTTGAAAATATTTTATCAGTGGGGAAATACTGGCGAGTCATTCAGTTTACATAAAATGACATATAGTTATAAATTACAGCATAAGAGCGATTACAATGGCTTCTATCTTATTTTTATCTGGCGCCGTGTCACCTCCTGATGACGATGGTCATACCACTATTGGGTTCTTTCACCCAAGTAGTGATGATTATCAGTGTTAGGATTTATTAGCCTAACGGTGAGAAATTAGTAATGTGCACAATACCCCACTAGCCAGTGATTCAAGATAACCACGACTTAATCCCTATAATTATAACTTTTGAAAATACTTGGAGTATTGTAAAACATTATTGATAAAAAAGAGAATGACTCACATTGCAGATTTAAACAGCCAGAGTTTAGCCTACTGATTAGCCTTGTAACCTAATTTAAATAACAATGCACACGAACTAGGTCAGTAACTAATACAGCATTTACGATAACTCACGAGATAAAACCCTCACAACGAATGACAAAGTGCAATACTTAAACATCCATCGAATTCACGACGAATGACAAAGTATGGCCCTAATGTGGGCAGCACTTAAACATCCATTGGATAGTTTCAATCGATCGGACATTGAATCGTAGCAGCGATCGAGTTAATACCCTGTATCGTAGCAGCACCTCACTACTGTGAATATGATTTTCGACTTTTGAGCAGTATTCTTCGTGTTTTTGATTGAAATTTCGACACAGATGAACTGCTCGTGATCCAAGCTATTTATAGCAAAAAATTAAGTCTTACGCGGCCCGCGTAAGCCTTAATAGACTATTACGCGGCCCGTGAGAGCCCCCTATGCGTAGATTAGGGCATCCGTGTCACACCTAGGTCTGCCACGTGGCCTTGAACACTTATCCGGTCAAACACACTTTGACGCGGCCCGCGTAAGCTTCCCTTATGGCTTACGTGGCCCGCCTGAAACCCAAAAATCTTGATTTCTTAGTTTTTCATGCACGGTAGGGTTTCAGGGGTCCGGGTTTTCACTTATTGGTCGTTTTGGGACATTTTTGAAGGTCCTTACATCCTCCCCACCTTATTTAAAATCTCGTCCTCGAGATTTACCGGAATAGGTGATGATATTTTCGCTTCATCTCCGATTCCAGTTCCCAAGTGTATTCGGGTCCTCTTTTTGAATCCCACTTGACTTTGACTAGTACCAGTCTTTTGTGTTTGAGAAACTTAATCTTTCTGTCTTCTATTTGCAGTGGCTTCTCAACAAATTTTAACTTTTCATTTACCTCTATGTCTTGAAGAGGTACTACCAATGATTCATCAGATAGATATTTCTTAAGGTTGGATACATGAAATACGTCATGTACTCCAGCTAATTATTCTGGTAGTTGTAAGCGATAAGCAACTGGCCCTATTTGTTGTATTACTGGGAATGGTCCTATGTACCTTGGACTTAGCTTTCCTTTCTTACCGAACCGAACTACTCATTTCCAAGGAGAAACTTTCAAGAGTACCTTATCCAACTTGAAATTCTAGTGGCTTGCGTCGATTATCGGCATAACTCTTCTGGCGATCTCGAGCCGTTTTCAGTCTTTCCTTGATTTGAGTGATCTTGTCAGTGGTCTCTTGCACGATTTCAGGACCTGATAATTGATTTTCTCCTATTTCTGCCCAACAGACTAGAGTTTTGCATTTTCGTCCATATAGTGCTTCGAATGGGCCAGCTTCTATGCTTACATGATAACTATTATTATAGGAGAATTCGATTAAAGGTAGGTGGTCATCCCAGTTTCCACCAAAATCTATCACACATGGGCATGTCCTCCAAGGTTTGGATCGTTCTTTCACTTTGTCCGTCTGTTTGAGGATGATATGCAGTGCTTAAATTTAGCCGGGTTCCCATTGCTTCCTGGAAACTTGTCCAGAAATGGGAAGTGAAACGACTATCCCTATCCGATACAATGGAGAGTGGGACTCCATGTAAGGATACTACCTCGTCTACCTATAATTTGGCCTATGATCTTGAATTCTTTAAAGATAATCAAGAGTCTTGCTGCCAAGAGATACAAAGAAAGCGATCCTTCTAGAAAGTTAATCGGTGCTCTTGGGAAACCAGATTACTTTGATCCGGCTGATGATAAATGGCGTCATGATGACAGCCAATCTGATAACGAAGAGCCGGAGTTGAATAGAAAAAGGATTGAAAAGTTTGGTCCAGATCCAGTTGATTCTGATATGTCTGAAAGTGATAGTGAAGATGATGGCGATGATGGTGGCGATACAGGTGTCGTTGGTGCATCTAGTGCTGGTGCAGCTGGTGGTACATCAGCTGGCGACGACGAAGAGGATTCTGATTCGGATGATCATCTTATTGA
The DNA here is from genome assembly GCA_030545235.1 of Helianthus tuberosus. Taxonomy (NCBI): domain Eukaryota; kingdom Viridiplantae; phylum Streptophyta; class Magnoliopsida; order Asterales; family Asteraceae; genus Helianthus; species Helianthus tuberosus. Next base: position 8,395,759 of record CM060351.1, on the reverse strand, counting down.
GCCTGGATACGAAATGTATCTCGATGAACGTGGTGTTAAAAGATATAGGAAGATTAAACAGGAGGATGACCCAGAATACGTTCCTTCAGATAGATACTGAAGCGGAACGTTTGAAGAAAAAGAAATCGGATGTCCATCAGAAGAAGAAAGCTAGAAAATACTTGGCTACCTCTGCATCCGTTCCTCAAGAGCCTATTCATGAAACTCCTATGGTATCTTCAGCTCCTAAAAATCCAACAGTAATTCCTCAAGCTGCTCCACAAAGATCAATGGCTTCTGCAATTAGAGCGACTACATCTCAGCCTATTTCTGAACGTCAAAGGATATTCTCGGAAATGTCTCAAGATGAAAAGAACAACTTCTTATTCTCTCAACTTGAAGCTGCTGCAGATCATATACAAAGGCAAACCGATTTCATGAGGATCACGAAGAATGATCAACTCAATCAACTGGTGAAAATAAATACGTTGAATTCCACTGTTGAACAACAACAAACTGTTATAGGACGCCAACAAGTCGAGATCGATCAACTTAAAGCAGAGAATGCACGTTTGAAAACTGCAGACGAGGCAAGAGAACAAAGCAGCTCTATACTTCAGAAGTTGGCTGAGGATCTGAAAGGAAGATGTGATTTCATGAAAGAGTGGTACGACTCTCGTAACACAACTATAGTTGACGGAGTCAAAAAGATCAATGAAGGCTATGAGTTCCTTCGAAAGCGCGTCGCTACTCTGTTGGATGATCAATGTAGGCAACAAGAAGTAATGAAGAAAAAGGATGATGATCCTGAAGATCAAGGGAATCCAGATCCTTCTGCTACATCACAACAGACACTACATCTTCTGAAATCATTGATGTTCAACCGTCAGCGATCGAATCTGCTCAAGGAACCTCCTCTGGAACAGTTGAAGAAATACAACAGATTGAAGGTACATCTTCTGTTCCTAGCAGTGCTGATCTTGCATTGCAGGTTGTTCATCCTATTACTGGGGAATTACTTGAAGAAGGAGAAATTATCCAGGATCTTTCACATGAGCAATTGCTTGCTCTAAACGCAATGAAAGAGATTGATGATGCTGAGATTGATCGAATGTCTAGTGAGCCTGAATCTGCCGATATTGAAAATATTGAAGAAATCGTATTTGAAGGAAATGAGAAGAAGTCTTCGTATGTTCGTCGAGACGGGACTGAATTCGCTCCTTTCGATGAAGAATGGTTAAAAGAGAATGTGGACGTCATAGATGAGCATTTAAAGAACCGTGATACTTCTGAAAATGCCACAGATGCGTTCTCCGAGTGGTGAAAACAGTTCTTATCGAAGGTTTCCAAGCCTGTGCCAGATGTCGCACAAGTTGATTACTTACAGTTTGGGAAAGCGAAGCCGAGTGGAAGAATCCTTTCTTGGATGTTCGTTAAGGAAATCCATTGTGTTGCCATCAAAAGGGAATTCAGTATTCAATACTTTCGATCATTGCTGAGCATACTATCTTTGCCGTTTTACGATGTTGCAGCATTGACGAAGATTGAGCTCATTAATCGCTCAAACTTCGAAGGCGCAACTTTATTCGAATGGCTGATAAAGATGAACAAAAAGTTTGGCTGGAAAGAAGAGTCGTACAAGCCTCAGTTCCCTATTTATCAACAGATCAAGTTTACTCTAGATCCAGCAACGAACACAGGGTGCTACAAGCTTGTGTATCAGCCCGCGAAAGTCGTAGATAAAATCCCATTAATGCCGATGTAGCAGAACTTTCTCAATGAAATGGCATTATGGTGCTACGACTCAGACACTCATGAAGCAGTAATCGTGTTTAGAGGTGATCGTGAAAATTTCCGAATGTTGGATCCGATGTGGATCGTTAACATGTCCGCATCCGACATTGACAAATTATATCGGCACGACATTTTCTACGAAGACAAGGACGCTCATCAAGCTTTGCGATTCCAGCGCGTCGCTTGCTTCTGCTACTACCGAGGAATTCATGCGGGCAGTTCGTGGTTTGAACAACACTGAAGATAGAAGATTCGAAGACCGAAGACGAGTAACAGACAAGGGGGAGTTTGTTGGTGCACCTTTTTATGTCTGTAACTAGTCTTTATTAGCGTTGTATTTTGTATGGTCTTTTACGTTTATCGAGTCTGTATTTGCCGTCGACCAAGTCGGATATCCTCCTATCCACTTGTGTCCGACAAGTTTGTCTCTTATTGATATGTAATGATATACGAACAATGCATGTTGCATGTAAGGGTATAAATGTAATTATTGAATGTTTATATGTTGTTGCTGTTTGCTGTCTATTAGCAGCAAACAACACAGCTTTTGCAGCCTTCGACGAAACCCCCCCAGGTTTCGTCGAGTCCCTCATGACGAAACTCCCAAATGTCCAATTCAGAAGGTTTCGTCGTGAACAATGACGAAACCCCCTGGTTTCGTCGTCTGTTGGGTTTCTTCAGGACCAATGTCAGGCCCAATGATGTTTCGTCGAGCCCACATATGGTTTCGTCGATGTTAGGGCCTAGGCTGCTATATAAACACTTTCTAGTTTCACTTTGAAACTAGATGAGAGCATACCCTGAGAGTTATTCTGTAAAACTGTGTATGTATCTGTTGTTCTTGGTTCTCATCACATTTAATCAATAGATTGCGTTTCATTGGTTATACCGTGTCTGTTATTAACTGTGTTTGATTTGGCATCGTTACGGGGATTCCGCACCCGTGACATTGTTTGTTATAAACAAGGGTTTGGTTTTCGTTATCGATCCTCAGATTTCGAGACCTACAACCATAAATTAGTTTATATTGAAAGAGTATACACTCTAAAATTGAGTTACAAATTTAATTAGTTAAGCTAATTTAGAAAAATATATAAATTAATTAGAATTGTATATATACCTATATGCCCTTATATTAATATTAATTACAAAAAATTAATAAAGAATTTTTATTGATTTAAAACTTATTCTTTCTATTCTTATAAAAAAAATATTATTCTCATTTAAACAATTAAACCCTCCACTACTATATATGTATTTAACAAGTAGCATTAAAAGACATTTAAAGGTAATATTAAACAAGAATATATTTTGAGTTTATTTTATTTCATAATATTATTATTATTATTAATTAATTAATTAATTAATTAATTAATTAATTAATGTCATTTATATGAGATGCAAACATCCTTTCGGCTAACCTTATACCTACTACACCATACTAAAATATGGATAGGATCGATACAGTACCCGTATAGAAAATATCAATATCGAATCAGGACAAAACTAGTACTGAATATTAAGGTGTGGTACGGGTATCTATACTGTAATTTTGGTACCACTTTAATTTTTTTATCTTTGGAACACTCGTACGACACTAAATAGCTAAAATTGGTACGAGTACTAATACACTACGGTGTCAAATAGGTAAAACTAATGCGCATACCATGAAATCACATCCACCCATACGGGACTTATAGTGTCAAAACGGGTGTTCTAAGACTAGATAATTACTTTCTCATATATATACTTTTGCATACTTTAATTCCGATTCCGAATCCTGCGTTAACATTATGAATACTCACACACCTTCGTTTACCCCATGTAGAGTGACCACGGTGTTCCGTCCTCCAACTCTTCAAACTCTTCATGGGATTAACAAAGGAAGCTTTGCAAAACGTGAGTACACTCGAACACCCTTTTTACACGTTACACTTTTGGGTGTAATATGTTTAACCTATCAAATTACAGATTCACAATCATACATTTTGCAAACACAAACAATCCATACATGCATGCTTAAAATATGTGATACTTGATATGTATTCTTGGAACATTCTTATGTGATTCACTTGTCATTAACTTCGTACGAGCCTCCCCTTAACATGTATAGCGCTATAGGAGTAACGCACGTCCCATATTCTTGAGTTCATGTTAAGTCTTTAATTCATGCGGTAATCAGACGGTTGACTTGTAAAATTGCATGCCTTGATACATTAATCTAGTTAACTATTTTTGCCATGCGGATCGTTTAATCACTTTTTACATATTTATGCTATATTAAACTTGTGTACTCGCCAATGATTTTTTGTTGAACTATACTTTTAAACATGTTGCAGGTTGATGATGTTGATGTTGATGAAATCTAGTAGGGACGACATAGAAACGCATCTAGAAATATTAGATTTTGTTATTTTAGTATTAATGAACTTAGTTGTACTTTGAATTTCGAAAAGTTGTACTTTGATTCTTGTAATGTATTTGATGATGATTATCTATGAAAAGAAATCGGTTTTGAATTAATTATTGCCACAATAGTGTTATGATGTCTCGGGCAATCTATTCCTCTCACTCCGATATGTTTGCCATCGGTTGGGGTGTGACAGATAATCAGTCTTCATTTATACACATAAACTATTAGTGTTTTGATCTGATGAGGACAAATAGGTACAAGTCATAAAAGTTTTTGAGAAACACCATAATCTGTCATCAAAACCTAAGGATTCGTCATTAACTTAATATATATGTATATACGACTATAAGAAAAAAAAAACAAAACAGGTGCAACATCATAACGAGAAATTATAAAAAAATACAACAAATTAAGATTATATAATGTCACCATAATGGTATGATTTTTGAGAAGTGGATTCATGAAGGCGGGTTGCTAAAGAATATGGACACAATCTATAATGTCGGGCTCTGTTCATAAATCATGACAACTATCTATTAGTTAGCATAGTAACGTTTCCATGGCATTCTAAATATACCCATCTTTTTAAGAATATCTTTTGAATCTTAAATATCCCTCTCATACGTCGTTTGGGAATGCCTCGGAGCAATTCTTATATTCTAGAGCTCCTAGTAACATATTTTTTCGTCCAAACATTTTCATTCCCGTAACCAACCAAAGTATTACGAACGAACTCTATATTTCTTTGTGCCTAAGAGCATTCAAAGTAGGTCCCTTGTACTTCCCTTCATTTTTAAAATCTAAGATAAATGTCTAAAAATCATCATTTTTCACTCCACATCAGAATTACCATATCTATATCCCAATTTATAATTTGAAAAATGGCTATATGAAAAGCTACTATTCACCGTCCATCAAATTAGTGTAAGTGTATAAAAATGAGAAATATAATATAATAAGTGCTTTAAGCATGATAAACATAAAAATGTTGGGACGTGGGAGGTTTTTAAAATAGGAGATAAATTTTGATAATTATAATTTTTAGTTAAATCATAGGTAGAAAATGCTGAAGTTGCTATAATTGCTCTAATGCTAAACCTAGAAAATCTAATTTTTTTTTTATTTATTATCATTATTTAAAAAAAATATTCCTAATAACGCGCTTACTTTTCTTTGGAAGTTCCAGCGACTGGGTATCCTCATTATCACCATTAGTGTGAATGTATGGATTGTAGGTCCACCCGGAGGATCGAGTAACCTCTATTCCCTATTTTCCGACAAACCCGAAAGTGCATAATCCAAACGGGTAAGTTAAACCAAGTGACGAACACGTAAGACACAACGATTCAACGATTAACACTCCATTGTATTAATCTAGAAAACGGTTACAATACAATGTTTACAAGATGCTCTCATAAACTCTCACTGTGTGTGTGTTTACAGTGTTCGCTCTCAAATCTATTCAGACTTGTCTTTTGAGTTCTGTCTGTTATCTGTGTATATATACTGAAACACTACGACGAAATACATCACAGTCGACGAAACAAGTGTTTCGTCGACGAAACACAATAATCATTTATTAAAGTCGACGAAACAAGTTTTGTTTCGTCGACATACATGTTGGCAAATATGGGTTCGGCCCAATGTTGAAGGTTCCGGCCCAAGGACTTTAGGCCCAAGTGATGCAGACAAGATGATTGGCCCATGTGAGTTGTTTCATGCATTCTTTACGTGAAATTCCATGGCTGCCATTTCTAAATGCATTTGGTCAAAGTATATGACATCATCATGACATCATCATGATGATGTGGCGGCGGGAACCGGCTCGCGGCGCTCCGTGCTTCGCGTGTCGAACTCTGGGGCGCACGACGGAGGAATGTCGTGACGTCGGGCTTGAGCCGAACCTAACCGGGTTGAACCGAACCGAGTTGAACCGAACTCCCCCTTGGACGCTACTCGTGAGGTTCATCTTCCATGTCTTTTATGTCAAAGGATCTTCAAAGTCTTCACGCGTCGTAAGCAGAAAGTGTATTAACAAACTCCCGCTTGTATCTAGGAAGTGTATCAATAAACTCCCCCTTTGATTATGCTCGTGAATCTTTTGACTTCAATGCTTGAGATCCTTGTGGTGGTGGCGATTGATCAGCGGCAACTCGATCATCTTTGTCTTTTGAGTGCCTTCGCATAAGCTCAACTTATCATATGTAATCATGGTGAGGGGATACGTTAAGGTATGAATTATACTTACCGACCGGTGTTCATCCACATCACGACACATTCCCGTATCAAGGTATGCACGAGAATTCATCTTACTGGTGAGTATACCATTTATCATCTGTTTTGACGTATATGAAAATGTGAGAAACTCACTTATTTGATTGAAAACAAGCCCTATGTGATAGAATCACTTATTGATGAGGAACTTGATTTTCAGATGCATGAAGGGCACAAGAGCAAGTCCGTGAACAGGTCAGTACTTTCGTACAGCAGAGAGACGAACTTGACTCCCGGATAAATGTGATATATTATCACTTGTTTTGTGGGACATGTAAATTGTTGATCACTTATTGAGGTCGTATGCAGTATGTACACGTATGTATAATATCATGGAAGATCTAGACTTCGTCTTCGTTTGTTTCGGTAAAAGAAACAACCATGATACCCAGATGATAAACAACATAAAGACCACATATCTCAGAACCTCGGCAATCTCTCAAACTAAATTTCGGTACTAATACCATATGCCAATGAGTGGTTCCCACCTGGTCTTCAGTCGATTTAGGTTTATATCACCCTGCACACTTTAAGCTAATTGTGAGCCTACCGATACATCTTATATAGAGCTGCTTAACATTTTTCATTTTGCATTTCAGTTTAAAAGGTTTCAACAGACCACTGATGTACTATCATTTTCTCTTTTGCTCGCCAGGAAACTCATTTTTGTTTTTATATTGTTTTTGAGTTTTGAAATTTTTCGATGTTTTTGAATTTTCAAATTTGGAATTACCCCCCCTAAAATCAACAAACTTATAATAATTTTAAAAACACAAAGATATTTACAAAAACGATTTTCCGATGTGGATTACTCTTGCTTGACCTTAATGCCGTTTACCAATAATAAAAAGTCAAATATTGATTTATCAAATGCTTTGGTAAAAAGGTCGGCACGTTGGTCATCAGTGTGGACCTTAACAACATCGATTAGCCTTTTATCAAAGCAATCATGTATGAAGTGATACTTAATTTCGATGTGTTTGGTCTTTGAATGCTGCACAGGATTTCTAGTGATAGATAAAGCAGCAGAATTATCGACTAAAATAGGAGTAGATAGGAATTCAAAACCGTAATCGTGCATTTGCTGTTGTATCCACAGGACTTGGGAGCAACAACTTGAGGCAGCAATGTATTCAGCTTCACAAGTTGATGTAGCGACACAAGTCTGCTTTTTGCACTGCCACGTTACGAGGCAATTTCCTAAAAATTGGCATCCAGCCGTTGTGGAATTGCCGTCGATTTTGCATCCGCCAAAATCAGAATCACTGAAAGCGACTAAGTCAAAGTTATCATCCTTAGGGTACCATAGACCGGTGTCTGGGCAACCCATCAAATAACGAAAAATCCTTTTTACAGCTGCAAGATGTGAGGCCTTCGGGTTCACTTGATATCTGGCTAGCAAGCATGTTGGATACATTATATCTGGTCTTGATGCTGTGAGGTACATACGGGATCCAATCATCGCGCGGTAGTATGAAGAGCTAACAACTTCACCCTTCAAGTCTGGATTAATTCCATGATTTTGTTGCAGTGGGGTACCAATGGGCGATGTGTCGGACATCTGGAATCGGCTCAAGATGTCTTGAACATACTTAGTCTGATGGATGAAAATCCCAGACTTCTTTTGTTGCACTTGCAAGCCCAAAAAGAAAGTCATCTCCCCCATAGCGCTCATCTCGAATTTATCCTGCATTACACGCTCGAAATCCCTACACATAACATTGTTAGTAGAACCAAATATAATATAATATCATCCACATATACCTGAACCAGTAGAAGATCTCCATCTTGTTCTTTTATGAAGAGAGTGCAATCAATAAGACCTCTGCGAAAACCATTCTCCAGCAGATAATTAGATAAGGTTGCATACCAAGCTCGCGGTGCTTGATGTAGACCATAGAGAGCTTTGTTCAGTAACCAAACCCGATCGGGATGTATAGGATCTTCAAAACCTGGAGGCTGTTCGACATACACCTCTTCTTGCACTAGACCATGTAAGAATGCAGTTTTGACGTCCATCTGGAAAACCTTGAATCCTTTGAATGAGGCATAAGCCAGAAAGATCCGAATTGCTTCCAGACGTGCAACAGGTGCATACACTTCGTTGTAGTCTATACCTTCAATCTGACGAAAACCTTGAACGACCAATCTTGCTTTGTTGCGAATAACGATTCCACGGTCGTCCTTTTTGCACTTATACACCCAACGGGTACCAATCTTCTTATAACCAGCAGGTTTCTCTACGAGCTTCCAGACACCAAGTTTCTGGAATTGTTACAGTTCTTCCTGCATTGCTTCAACCCAAGAGTTATCTTTCAAAGCGTCTTTCCAAGTTCTTGGCTCTTCCTGTGAGACATAACACGCGAAAGACCAATCATTTTGTTGACCAGATTCTCGAATTGCCGCATACAAGCCTGCGTTGTTGTTGTTGCGCAACATGTTTCTTGTTGTTGTCCACTGGAGGTGTAGCCTGTGAAGTACCATGAACAGCTGATGTAGGAGCTTCTTGATCTGCATCTAGAAATTCTTCATCCTCTGAAGATTCGTTCAGTTCGGTTGCATCATGAAAATCCTCATTGTCGAGAGCATTATTGTTCACTGAAGATGGCTCTTGATTGACAACAACTGGACGAACCAACGGTAAATCTGTTGCGTTGTCACTCTCGAAAAACATCCTTCCCGCAGCATTTTCTTCAACTGCGTCAACATTGATCGAATTGAAAAAGTCATCGTACTCAAACATCCATGGTTGACCTGAATTTTTGACTGGTAAAGTGTGCCTTTGTACTCTGACTTCAGACCATTCCTCAACCCTTTTAGTCTGTAGATTACAGACTCTTAAGTTAGGGGTGGCATAACCAAGAAAGTGACCTTCAATAGCTTTTGCCCCAAACTTTCCATTAGGATCGATCATTGTGCAAGGAGCTCCAAACGGTTCAAGATATGACAAATCTGGTTTCCGTTTGTGAAGAAGATCAAAGCAGGTCTTGTTGTGCCTTTTGACTGTAAGGACTCGATTCATCGTGTAACATGCGGAGGCCACAGCTTCACTCCAGAAAGGAATGGGCAACTGCGACTCTACCAACATAGTCCTAGCAGTCTCGATCAATGTACGGTTCTTACGTTCAGCGACGCCGTTCTGTTGAGGAGTATAAGCCGCACTAAACTCGTGAAGAATACCTTTTGATGTGCAAAACTCCGCCATGGCTTGATTTTTAAATTCAGTACCATTGTCGCTGCGTATCCGTCTAATCTTCAATTTATACAAATTATCAATCTGAATGATCAAGTTTTTGATAATACCGAAAGTTGCACTCTTGTGAGCCATAAACGCCACCCAAGAAAATCTTGAATAATCATCCGTTATCACGAGGCAGTATTGATCATTCCTGATGCTTTTGTGCTTGACAGGACCAAACAAATCCATGTGCAAACGTTCAAGAGGAACTGCCACCGTATTGATCTTCTTTGTCAGATGTCGTTTCTTCGTTTGCTTTCCTTTTTGGCATGAAACACAGACGTCTTGAAGATGGAAATTTTTAAGAAGAACACCATTCACTAATTCATTCGACACCAAATGATTCATCTTTCGTAAGTGAATGTGACCCATACGTCTGTGCCAAGAGATTGGGTCTTTTTCCGTGGCTTTTGTAATGAAACAAGTTGCTTGTGCAGTCATTGTTATAGCTTGGCTCATATCAAGGACATACAAATCGTTTATCCTTGGAGCTGATAAGAGAATCCATTCTTTTGGAATCTTGAAGCCGGGTTTCAGCACATAACATCCATTTGCATCAAAGTGTACTGAAAACTGTTTATCACAGATTTGTGAAACGCTGAGAAGATTGTGATCAAGCTGTTGTACAAAGTTGATCTTGTCAAAACTTACAACCCCGTTGGATACCATTCCTTCTCCAGTAATATATCCGCCTTTATCTCCAGCAAAAGCAACATAACCTCCTCTAATAGATTTAACGTCGTAGAGAAGCTTCATGTCGCCTGTCATGTGCCTGGATGCCCCACTATCAACAATCCAATGACTGCTGAAAGTTCCTCCTGGAACACCCTGCACATGTACTCACATGATTAGTTGGAGATGGGGACCCAAGCCTTTGTGGTCTTGGGTCTTCCATTTTCATCAACGTGAGTTACTTGAACTTCTCGATGTTGCGGAAATTGTGATGTTCCCCCTGATTCAATAACCGTTTTTGGTTTCCAGGTCTGTTTTGTTTTACCAGTGTTATTCTTTAAAATCTTAACTTCATGATTGCCTGAAGTTTTTGAATTCTCTGGTTTGACAGAAACAAATGTTTTGTTAACCACATCGGTTTTAATCGCCTTTTCAATTTTCTTGACCTGTTGGCGTTTCTGTTTCTTTTCCCTTTCTTTTACAAGACGGGGATCTGGTTTTGATGAAACAGATCGCTTGCGGTCAATTTGGTCACGGGGATCATCAACTTTGGCTTTTTGTTTATGAAGATATGGACAATTTCGAATGATATGTCCAATTGTGCCACATGAAAAACATGATCTACGTTCTACAAACCCCGTAGTATCATGTGATTGTCTTGTCGATGAACTTTGTGATTCCGAGGTACTAGGTTTTGAACTGTTTGGTTCGTTTATTTTCAAAGAATTAACTTGAATGACATGATCTAAGTTAGATTTATTTGAAAATGTTTCAAGTTTATCTGTTCCCTTCGATTTCACAAAGTTCACTTTCTTGTCCTTTTTCTTGGTCTGTTTCTTTTGCCATTGAGTCGGTGAGTTACTTTTAGATTTGGTGTGATTTTGCTGAACTTTCTCTGTTGGTAATCTTTGACTGCCATTTTGTTTACGAATTTCAGCTCTTGGAATCGGAGGACACTGTGTTACCACAACGTGTGATCCTGTCTTTCCCAAGAACTTACTTGTTGAATCCTCAAAAATTTTACTAATTAAAGATTGATTAACATTCTTAATAGGAAAATCTTTGTCAGAGTAGATTTTATCATCACCAACTAGAGTGTACAGCAAATTCACACTCTCAGACTCTTTTGCAGACGTGGACTCCACCAGAACAGTCTTAGCAGGTTTTGCGGGAGGATCACATAGAATATGATTCTCAAGAGGTATGTCCTCTTCTTTGATTACCGCATCAGACTGTGCTGAGTCAGTATCATTAGATTCATCATCTGAAGAATCAGTATCCTCAACAATGATTGGAGGATCCTGATTCTGTTCAGCAGAGGACACACATGTATCTGCTGACACATCCGAATCTGATGATACTTCCGGTTTGTATCCAAGTCCCGTTGCAAATTCCTCAATGTCTAAAGGAACAGATTCCTCATAATGAGTTCTAAATTCCTCATCAGGCAGTGCATCATAATTTTGTCTAACAGGTGGTGGACATTTCTTATATCCAATGCACGTTACATCCTTTTTCTCTTTTTGTGTGCCAATGATGTGATCCAGCACATATCTAGAGTTAGAATAACTGTCTAGTTTAAGCCGGATCGCCTCACTTTCACACTTTGTGCAGGCTAACTCTTTTTGCATGCTTTCAAGACGATTGATATAAAGGTTTATGTCAGTTTGTTTTCTTGAAACCATTTTTGTCAGTTCGGTTTTATCTTTTCTTAAAGTTTCAACCATCGTTTTAAATTCCTTTTCATGGTTTTCATAAAACATGTTAGCCTCTTTTCATTTTGAAAGATCCACTATCAACTTTTGATTGTGCATATTTGTCAATTCAAATTTGTTTTGCAAATCCTCATGTTTGCTTTGCAAATCACACCACTTAGCATCAAAAGAAACATGTTTGTTTTGCAAGTCAAACAATTCAGCATTTAAAGCATCATGTTTGCTTTGCAACTCAGACATATTAGCATCCAAATCAGCACATTTAACACTTAAGCTAGCACAATTATCACAATTAACAACAGTTGGTTCATCGACACATACCTGGCTTGATGAACTGCTGCCATTAGCCATAAAGGCTGAAAGAAGAAAAGAAGAAGAATAAGCAGCTTGATCCACTAGAATAGATCTTCTATCATTCCTTGCTGCAGTTTCTCCTAACAATTCATCGATATCTTCATCGATTCTCCCACTAGATACATTGTCATCGCCTGAAGTTGAGGTTTCCTCATCTGAACTCCTTGAATAACCAGAACTTTCTTCATCTGAAGATTCACCACCACTGGTGGAAGATTCTCCACCACTGGCGTGCTTCAAATCCTTAGCAGCTTCAGCAAAACAAGCTGCTCCTCCTTGATCACCAATGCCTAATTGCATTGACCAGTCACAACCTTCATCTATTTGCACCACAAGAGCTTGATTGGTGTTCGATGGTCCTGCTTGATTATTTGCAGGGACCAAGGCTCGATCATCATTCCTGGTCTGATTCTGTTGGTTGCCTCCTTGACCTCTGAAAGGATTCTGGTTCCCATGCTGAGCTGGCTTTGTGCATTCCCTCTTGAAGTGACCACGTTCGCCACAGTTAAAGCACTTAACAGACTGCTTATCGAACCCATACTTGGTGTCTTTCTTGCTTTCCAAGCTGGTTCGACCCGTCCGTTCCATGAAGTCTTTAGCTCGCCTTACAGCACTGGAGAAAGCCCATTTGATGTCCATCATATCCATCTCCTCTTTATCTATCTGCTGGTAATCTTCTTGAGTCAGATTGATGTTCCCGATCTGACCTGCTATCAACCCATAATACGCGCTCACCAATGTGTTCAATATCTCCATGTGATCCTTAGCTACTTCAACGCTAACTTTGGAGAAACTTGATGTGTCCAGTCGTACTGTATTAGATGGCTGACTAGCTGATGACGTGCTACCATAACAGGCTTGCTGTTGCACAGGTATTGGATTGCCGTACAAATCTGTGGTTGGTGCAACAACCTTTGGTATTGAGGAAGGTGGAAGTGGATATCCATACATATATGTTGTTGGAGCTGGCTTTACAGGAACTTGTATCTGATTGCCATACAAATCTGTGCTTGTGACAAATGCCGTTTGAAGTGGAGCGTGTGAAACAGGTCTTGCAGAAGTACTAGGAGTTCCATAATACATATCAGGATTATGTCGCACTGGTATTATAGAAGTGCTAGAAGTTCCATAATACATATCAGGATTTTGTCGCACTGGAACCCTTTTTGCCTTTAGGATTTCTTCCTGATCTTTGTTCTCCAAGAGCTGAGCGAAGTCATTGATGTTTGTCGTAGCCAATGTGCCATTGTATTTCAGGATTTCCAAGAAACTATTCCATTGAGGTGGCAGTGCATCGGCAAACTTTGTGACAACCTGTGTTGGAGTTGTTACTACCTCATAATTGCTCAATTCAGTCAGCAAGTGATGAAATCGACTTGTCATATCTCCCAAAGATTCATTTTCCATAAAAGTGAAACCATCAAACTCCTTTTTGAGTAAATCATGTCGCAATTGACGTGACTTTTCATTTCCTAGACCTCTTGTCTTCAATGCATCCCACAATCGCTTTGAAGTCTTGAAACTGACAAACTGATGATATATATCCTTGCTCATCGCCTGAGTCAGAATAGCATATGCTTTCTTTTCTAAATCATATACCTTTTTCTGGTCTTCCGAAAGATCTGCAAATGTAGCGGCAGTTGAAGCGGCAACCTCAAGAGTTTGATCGAAATCTGTAGTAAAACGTAACCACAGTTCCGTGTTTTGCCCATTAACATACGTATGAAATCTATCAACCCAACCGGGATATTCGTTTAGGTGCATCAGTTTCGGTGGACGATTCAGACTTCCGGTCTCGCTTTCGCTGAGGAGTATACTTTGAATACTTGGAGTTTGATTTGAAACAAACGCCCATTGACCGGTTGACATTTGATTCGCTTGCGAAGATGCGGGTGCCGGAGATTCAGCCCATGATGGCGACAAACGCGTGTTTGTATACTTGCTTTCTGTATTAGATGTGGGAACAGGTGATTCAGCCCATGAGGGAGATAAACGCGATGGAGTACCCCACCAATTCGGATTCATTTTTGATGTATGATGACTAATACCTGAACAAATCACTCAAATCAAACCGTTAAATATGATTTGCAAAGCTACTGTTAAAAATTTTATCAAGTTCGACGAAACTGTGATGTTCGACGAAACAGAAGCGACGAAACAGGGTTGTATGATGATGAACGACGAAACTAATTAGGCTCGACGAAACGTTTTGTTTCGTCAAACACAATTCTTTTTGGGCGACGAAACAAAAGCCCAACTCTTGATCAACGAAACAGAATCCCAAACAGAAGCCCAATTCTTGTGCGACAAAACAGTTATGATATTTATTAAATGAAAATGATCGACGAAACTGGGTTGTGCATGACGAAACTGATGTTGTTTCGTTGACTAGACAAGGAGATTGAAACCTGACTTTGTTGACAAAAGTGATTAGACAATATAGATATTATGCAACAATTTAAAAACCTTATCCTTCTGACACTAGTCTCTATTTTCAAAGACACCACCTTACCTTTTCATACAGTCTAACAATTCATCATCATACTTGTGTAACAATAGTCAAACAAATAATATTATAATCAATATCAATAATTCAACTAAATCAACAATGCAGACATTAACTCAAATACCCATATTATATGATGAACAATGAAGAACAACTTATGAACTCGATGAAGTTATGATTTTTCCGGTGAAATATACGAGTTTACCGGCCACCGGAAACTTTTTCGAACACAATTTCGCAAGAAAACTTCAATAAAAACCTCAACATAACATGTATAACTAAGATCTAACAAGGTTTTGTATGAACTAATCAGCAAAACATCAAGATTTTTAATATTTTAAACACTGTTTTTCCAGAAAATGTATGATTTTTCAAAGCTCAAAAACAAGAAAAACACAAGAAAATCAACTTGGTTTTAACAAGGAATCGAGCCAAATTCTCTGATACCAATTGTAGGTCCACCCGGAGGATCGAGTAACCTCTATTCCCTGTTTTCCGACAAACCCGAAAGTGCGGAATCCAAATGGGTAAGTTAAACCAAGTGACGAACACGTAAGACACAACGATTCAACGATTAACACTCCATTGTATTAATCTAGAAAACGGTTACAATACAACGTTTACATGATGCTCTCATAAACTCTCAGTGTGTGTGTGTTTACAGTGTTTGCTCTCAAATTTATTCAGACTTGTCTTTTGAGTTCTGTCTGTTATCTGTGTATATATACTGAAACACTACACGAAATACATCACAGTCGACGAAACAAGTGTTTCGTCGACGAAACACAATAATCATTTATTAAAGTCGACGAAACAAGTTTTGTTTCGTCGACCTACATGTTGGCAAATATGGGTTCGGCCCAATGTTGAAGGTTCCGGCCCAAGGACTTTAGGCCCAAGTGATGCAGACAAGATGATTGGCCCATGTGAGTTGTTTCATGCATTCTTTACGTGAAATTCCATGGCTGCCATTTCTAAATGCATTTGGTCAAAGTATATGACATCATCATGACATCATCATGATGATGTCATGATGATGTGGCGGCGGGAACCGGCTCGCGGCGCTCCGTGCTTCGCGTCGCAAACTCTGGGGCGCACGACGGAGGAATGTCGTGACGTCGGGCTTGAGCCGAACCTAACCGGGTTGAACCGAACCGAGTTGAACCGAACCGAGTCGCGACCACATAATATGTATCAACATGGATCAAGTACTTTACTGGTGTGTTATTATTAAGCTCTTTTGGAATCATAGCTTTTATATTTCCCTTATATGGACAATTTCGGTAGCTTTGGAAGTTCCAGCGACTAGAAGAATTCTAGAGCATCGGCACAAGGAGTTTTGCAAATTAGATTTAACTCACCAAGAGATAAACTTCTCGTCCAAGGAACTCCTACATTATGTCAAGAAGATGGCACAAACCGGTAATCCCCAATTCATGATTGCTTGTTCAAAGTTTTCTTATGCTCTAGGGGTTTTGTGCTTATTTACCGTCATTTATTTACGTAAGTATATTTTAGTGCAGCATATGAGGTATACATCAAATTTTTGGTATGGAAAATCAGATTATAAGTGGTCAAGCTATGCCATTTATGCTGTGCAATTATTTGGGATTGTAGTAGGTTATATAGCACCCCTTTTTAGATCTTTCACTGTTATGATCTATTTCAACACCAAAAGACCGAGCTTGAACTATCTAAACGTGTTTAGAGTCGAAAAATATTGGACCCAAAGCCTTCAACGATGGAAACACATTCATATACGTTCACATTGTTGGATTAATCGGTTGTTTTACGGGTCACGTGTCGGTGCGTTATCGGGTCAC
Source organism: Helianthus tuberosus (assembly GCA_030545235.1). NCBI lineage: Eukaryota > Viridiplantae > Streptophyta > Magnoliopsida > Asterales > Asteraceae > Helianthus > Helianthus tuberosus. The sequence goes on along the minus strand of CM060351.1, from coordinate 8,378,991 downwards.
GTGTCAAATGGTTAAGTAGCAAACGAAATAGTTGGTTTGCGGGTCGTTTAACTGATCAGTCTGTTGTTTTCTCTACAAGCTGAGTATATAAATGGAGAATGGGTAAATGGTTTGGCTGATTCATAAGGTGCACGTTGGTGAATTAGGTGCATGTGGTTTAAAAGAATTAGCATATTATGTTCCGGTTATTTAGGATAGCAGTTAGTTTTTAATTATTTTCTATTCCCACGTTGTGTTATTGTAGGCTATATATAGCCCTTTATTATATTGAATAGTGTACCCTCTTTTGTGAATCGAAAGCACATATTTTATATACAGGGAGAGTTTGAGTGTGTGTATAGAGTGTGTATTGTTTGGGGCCTAAACCAACACACATATCCCAGGCCGCCTTTGCACAATAGTTTTCCATAATTTCCAAAACATGATCTTAAACATTTGCATACTTTTTTCAGACAATGGTTGTGGTTATATGTAAAATAGTATGCGTCGTTCCAACATCTTTTGTTGTTTTATTCTCATGGTGTTTCGCTATTTGCAAGCCATTATTTGAAAGGTTTAAAAATGAACCAAATGCATCTGACAACAATGCAAGATCAGAGATAGAAAAGTATGCTAGCTATATTCTACAAGTCGAAGATGAGGCAAAGATTTCAAAGAAATTATTACAAAATATGCTTGACTCTATGAACCGAATTCTGCAAGAGTCTAAGAAAAAGGAGCCACGAAATCTTATAAATCTTCTAGAAAAGTCTACAGGATTCAAAGGAGTTGTGGCGTTTGACGATGACCAAGTCCCACCGTTATATTTAGAAGAAACCCATAATTCCTGGAGCCTAGTAGTAGTGACATTAACATCCATTGCCGTTGCACTTCCGAACGTTGCAAATGACCATGTTAAAGGGTTACTTTCGAGCATAAGGGAAGGTCTCCGCATTGTGAAACATATTGAAGAAAGTCTCAATACAAATGCTGACTTGGTAAAGGCAAGAAAATCCGCTAGATGGTTGTGGACAGAAGTTGAAGTATACAACCGCTGGCTACACATTGAGCTTCAAAACAAGACGTGTAACGCAAAAACGTCAAAGGAGATTCTTCAATGGTTGGGTGACGAAGCAGTAAAAGTTGTGATACGATTCAAGAGCTGCAAAGGGGGAAATCTAGATCATTCACTTCATAAGTTAATAGCAGCGAGTTCCATGTACAAAATCAGTCAAACCATACTGCTCGAGTGCAGTGAGCAAAAAAATTGGCCAAATGATGAAGAACTTTTCGAGCGAATATCAACTGTTATCTCGGACCTATTATGTGCTTGTTTTACCAACTTACCACGTGCCATAAAAACGAAGTGTCATCATGATGCTATGGAGAAACGGGCAGATAGCATTTGGTCTGCTGCTCAACTTCTTGGCAAATCGAAGAAGATCCTTAAGATCCTCAAAGCGCGCCAACTTCCTAACTTAGATCAAGACTCGATGGCCTACATTGATAAATGGCGTGCTTTACTAAAGAGTGAAATAACCTATGGTTATGATTCTTCCGGGAGGACTCAACTAGCTTCTTCAAGTTGTAATGAATTGCTCATTGTAACCGTTGTGTAATAAGTGTTAGTCGAGTCCATTATTTATTATAGTTATTATTATTAATAATTGATTTATCATCTATTTTTGCCAGTTGGTTTGTTGATTAGTCATTTATTGTATCTCTAGTTTGAATATTAGGATAGTTATATTTTCAATAAATAGCTAATCTTAAGTTAGAATAAACAATTGTGCCAACTTTCCATATAATAGTTGAAGAGTCAGCTACTAGGTGCTCCAGATATATGATCTATAGACAAGGCCGTCCCCGAGAATCCGTAAGAATTGGGGGGCTAGGGTCGGGTAAAACTTGGGGATTAAAATATGAACTCATTAACTCATATATATACAAAGTGAATAATAAGACGATCATTGTGATAGCAATAAACAAAACAAAAGTATTGTAGCAACATGATTTAGTTTAAATGCTTAAACGAATCGTGAGGCTCTCCTAGCATTTTGGGAAGCAAAGCTCTCGACTAGCTCTCTAGCTCTCGATCAACTCGTTATAATTCATCTCTTTCAATGTTCTTAATCGCAACAGTACACTATTGTTAAAAACTGAATTCCATGACTTGTAAACTGATCAAACAAACTTAAAGAAACTAGTTTAACTATATTACACAATGCCACCACTTCTTCCTTCATTCATTAGCAGGATTATACATGTATGAAACATGTTTAGAACTACAATTTAACTGATAAAGTGGGACCCATAAAACAATTCAACAAAACGGGTGACCCAAAAAAACCTATCGTATCTAAACACTACGAAATCAATCACACAATAATACCTAAGTTCACAAGGGATAAGTTCCAGTTAAAAATTGAAACATCATCAAAGTTCAATAGTAACATCATAATTCAGATTTCAGAAACACTTTGCTGAAAATCAAAAGAAAAAACACAGAACATGAATATGTTAAAAGTGAGAATATTAACACATCCACATTCATTACACAATAGTTACTATAACAGAATTATTAAGACATGAAGAACCTGGTTGAATCTGGACTGAAGAGGCACACGCATTGGATATTTGATTCTTAGGTAACAGACGCCACTTATCAATGTAAGCCATTGTCTCTAGGTCTATGTTGGGAAGTTGGCGTGTTTTGAGAATTTTAAAGATCTTTTTAGATTTACCAAGAAGCCGAGCTGCAGTCATAATGTTGTCTTCTCTTTTCTCTATTACCTTATGATGACACTTCATAGTGATGACGCGCGGTAAGTTGGTAAAGCAAGCAGATAGTACATCTGCAATTATACTTGTAACAAACTCAAATATTTCCTCATCATTAGGCCAATTTTCTTGGTTGTTGCAGTAAAGTAGTATGGTTTGGCTAATTCTGTACATGGAACTTGCAGCTATGTACCTATGTAGTGAGTGATCAAGGCTACCAATTTTAGATCTCTTAAATTGTATCACCACTTTTACAGCTTCATCACCTAACCATTGAAGAATCTCCCTTGATGTTTTTCCTTTGTGTTCATCATTTCGAAGATCAATTCGTAGCCGCTTGCCGCATGATTCAACCGTATCCCATACACGCCTAGATGCTTTTCTTGCCGTGACCAAATCTTCAATATCTTCATTGAGATTTTCTTCAACATGTCTAACAAATTGGAGGCCTTCTCTCATTCCATCAAGTAGCTCCTTAACATGTTGATTTGGAGTGTTGGGAAGTGCAAAGGCAATCGCTGTTAATGTTACTAACACCATGCTCCATGTATTTTGGTTTTCTTTTGAATCTAAAGGTGGGACTTGATCATTGTCAAATTTTAGTACTCCATTGAATCCTTTAGATTTCTCGAGTAGCTTCACCAGATCATTTGGCTCTTTCTTTTCCGACTCGTGGAGAAGTCGAGTTATAGAGCACAACATATTTTTTAACAACCTCTTCGATAGCTTTGCCTCCTCGTCAACTTGTAGAACATAACTAGTATATTCTTCTATCTCTGATATCGCATTGGTGTTTGATGCATTTGGCTCCTCTTTTAACCTTTTCAACATAGACATGCATATATGATAACAACATGAGAAGAAGATCATAAATGATCTTGGCACAAGACATATTGTTTTGCATATAACCACAACTGTTATTTGAAGCGCTATGCAAATGTCCAAAATCATGTTTTTGAAACTATGGAAAACTAGTTTGCAATGATGTCCTTGGATATGTGAAACATGAGCGTGTCTCCAATTCTGAAGCCTTTGTGTCCAATATTTCTCAACTTTGAAAACATTTAGATGGTTCATGCTCCATCTTCTAGAAATGTTGAAATATCTGATAGTGGTAAAACATCTAAAAACAGGTGCTATACAACCTACTAGAATCCCAAATAATTGCATGGTCAAAATGATATGGATTGACCACTTATAATCTGTTTTTCCATAGAACACTACTGATGTATTGTTAAACAGATCTACCAAACACAAAAGTGAGCTAATAGCAATGCATGAGCACAAAACCCCAAGAGCATAACAAATAGGAGAACAAGCAATCAAAAATTGAGGATTACCACTTGCTGCCATCATCCAATGTTTCTTGACATTACGTACTAGTTCTTTGGATGAAAAGTTAGCCGTTTGACTAGTTGAATCTAATTCATGCAGCTCCTTGTACTTATGTTCTATGATTCTTCTGGATGTTGGAACTATCAAAGCTATAGAAAATGGCAATATAGCCGGAAATATTAAATATATAGCTACTATACAGGTAACGGGAAATACCCCTGTATATGATTGGATCAACATATTTACAAGTATGGTGATTATGAGAATACCCAATGCTATGATGTTTGCCAAGAGTTCTTTGTCACCCATAAGCCCTAAAGAAGGGAGGAAGTTGGCCAGCATGGTGAACAAGAAATGGATGCCCCAAGACTTTGCAGTCTTAACATAAACTCCAGGCATTTCGGTGGTTAGATCCACCGATAGCTTCATTGCTATCGCTATTAGTGTAACAGAAGCAGCATTGACGGTGAAAAATCTGCATGGAAACCAGAAGTTTCGTTGTCGAATGCCTTGGATGGCATCGGCTGCCATTGCAAGAGTGCATACCAAAGATGCTCCACAAATATACAAGCCCACCCATGGCATGGCATCCTTCGGAGATGTCATCTTGCTAGACAAAACTCAAAATTAGGACAATTAACAAGAACTAGTGATGCTTGATACAGATAGAAATATAAGAAAAAATGGGAACATTTTGAAAGAAATTTCCTCACAAGTTGGAGGAAAGAACGGTGATGATTTCTTTTTTCTTTTTCAACTTGTTGTATTTTTCTTATCCTTTTATTCTTATGGACAAGATTTGCTAGAAAATAATGAGAGGGTAGGTCAAGTCAATGTTGTGGAAAAAATAGTAAACTCATTATTGAGTGCAACCCACTTTATGGGATTAAAATACGTGCTTAATAAGTACGGAAAGAAATTCTCTCCTTCACTTCTTACGTTAAAGGTATTTTGTATATTAAGACCTATTTGCAATAACTTAACCCTAAACTTATAAACTAAACTATAATCTATATATATGTTTTTTACTTACTAATAATATGTTAATCTGACTGTAAATTTTCACCTAATAAACACATTAGTAAACCTTGTTTTTAGTGAAAACTTGTGTTAATGATTGCGAATTGTTTACTTTGTTCCAACAGCTTATTGTGTTGACTGGTTGCGAATTGTTTCCTTTGTTCCAACAGTTTGTTCTAATCATAGCAAATCACAATTCTGTAGGCAGACATGAGCTTTCACGATAATAGGTCCAGGTTACCTCAGCTTGTTAGCTTGTTGAAGAAATTTAAGACAAACTTATAAAGGGGATGGTTGAGTGTATGATATCTTGTGATACAGTGAGGCGACCTGCCCCAATTTGGTCGTGCTCGAGCTGTTTTTGAATTTTTGATTTGCATTGTATTAAAAAGTGAGCAAGGGAACTGTCTGTTGAAGGGTATGATTAAGGATGCCCTGGGTGTCGATCGGTGCAGCTTATGTCCTCTAAGGATACCCGTTACTCAAAAATGTCGTTGCGGGTCAACCTCTTGCTTTGTGGAATGTTTCAACACCACCACATTCACATGTAAAAAACCTTGTGGGCGCTAGAATAGTTGTGGTAGACATCATTGTAGTGACAAATGCTGCCCTCTTTCAAATTCGAATAGTGACCCACACTTGTGTTCCAGACCTTGTGAGAAGAAGCTAAGATGTGGGCAGCATGACCTTGGATTAAGGTGTCACAGCAGCCACTGGCTGCCTTGCGCCAAGAGAGTTTTCACTGACATGACATGTGGTGGTGGAAATGTGCTTGTGGAAGACCTTCAATTCCACCACCACTACCTTGTGGTACGCCTTCTCCTCCTTGTCAACACCCGTGCTCGGTTCCTCAACCATGAGGTCACGTATCATCTCACTACTGTCATTTTGGGGATTGTCCGCCTTGTTCGGTTCTTATATCAAAGAAATGCACTGGCGGACATGTTCTAAGAAACATACCGTGTGGTTCAAGAGATATTAGATGTAATAATCACTGTGGAAAACTAAGAGAGTGTGGAATGCATGTTTGTTAAGTATTTGCCACCCGCCTCCATGTGATTCCACGTTTGGTGGTGTTAAGGCTTCATGTGGTCAAACATGTGGTGCACCACGTAGTGAGGGTAATTGCCGAGAGGTGGAACCTGTCGATAACCGCGGCAGGTTAGGATCTGAAACGGTTTATTATTGTTCATGTAACTGCAAAATCTAAGGCGTGCACCCACTTGGGTTATTGGTGGGAAAGGGTTACATTCGCTAACACCTAGTTTTGATCCTTTGGTAGACATGGATCCGAGGCTAGTTGTGGCTTTGTTTGATCTGCCAAGTGATGCAATGTAAGTGCTTTGGTATTGAGGTTTGGCGGGGAATGTGAACTCGTGTGGTTGAATGATAAAAATGCATTGGCGGTGTTCAGTGATCCGGCTAGAGCTACAACTGCTATGAGGCAGTTGGATCATGGGTCTGTTAATTATGGAGTGGCACATTATCATCATCATCTAGTAATGTTTGGGCTTGAGAAAATCCATGGAAACAACACCGTGGACCGTAAATGAAGTCCAATAATCACTACTGCATCTGCAAACAGATGGATTATCCTTCATAAATCTGGTCCATCAGTGTCTTCGATCTGTAATTTATAGTGTTAACGTATATAGAATATTCTGAAGGAACCCCTTAATATTTTGTGGAGGAAACTTGTAAAAATTCTGTAAAGTGGTTCACTGGTTAATGTCTGTGCCAAGTAACTTGATGTCACAGGTTCGAGTCTTGTTTAATATGTATTTTGTGTAACGCCCAGCGTCCCTAAACTTTAGGATTTTGTCAAGATTAGTCCCTGAAGTTTGTCTATTTGTCATTTTAGCCCCTAAGCTATGTATAAGTCTATCTATATACTTGAAATGCCTAAATCTACGCGTGGAATGTCTATATCTTTGAAATGTCTATATCTATATGCTTGGAATGCCTAATTCTATATTTGAAATGTCTAAATCTATGTTGGAATGTCTAAACCTATGATGGAATGCCTAAATCTACGATTGGAATGTCTAAAACTATTTGGTGCTTGACTCTTTAGACTCGTGAAACTTGATTCTTGGTTGAACGAGAGACTGGAGCCTTGTCACTGGCAGAATCTATTAATCTTTGGAACTTTTGATGTTTACGATGTAATCTAGTTATTCTATTACTTAATAATACGCAACGCTTAATCTAACTCACAAAACGAATCAAAGACGGGAACGCGGAAAGGTTGGATTGGCCAAAGTGGCAATCCGATCGGATTACCACCCGATCGGATTACCCCCCGATCGGATTACCACCCGACCGGATTACCACCCGATCGGAATACCACCCGATCGGGCCACCATCTGATCCATGCAACACCGCCTCATTTCCTCTCCACACTTTAAATAGGCCTGTCACATCACTTTATTCCCTGATGTGACAGCCCTGTTCGACCAGACGCACGCACACTACATTTCTTCATTTTCTCGTCAATTTCGGTACGTTTTAAGCTAGATCCTTGTACTTTTTTGATCTACACTTCATCCTCTACGTGATTCACCTTTGAAATCACACTTTTCACCGTGAAATCTCTCAGATCTGAGTTCTTGAGGGTGATGTCATCATGGTGGTTTGTACAAACTGCTATATGACGTCATTTCTGGCAAGATCTAGCTTGGATCTAAGGAATTTAATAAGTTTTTACACTAAATCTAAGTTAAATCTAGACTTTTTCACATAAAACTTAAGTTTCTTCATCTTTTCTTCAATCTTTTACTTTAAACGGCGAGATCCGGTTCTGAACGGACTATAGACTTGGCTATTAGTGTAGAGTCGGCTTAAAGACGGATTTCTACCGGAGAATGACGGCCAGAATACAGATTCTGACATAAACACTATCGCGGACGTTTAACTGATCAAAATGGGGTGGTTCCCACCCAATCAGAACGGCTGTGCGATGATGAGTTTACCATTGTCTCAATACATACCATGCCATCATCATTAAACTTAGAAATTCTTTCAAAATGATAAACGGAACAAGGATCGCGCGATCGAGCGGCAATCCGATCGGACAGCCGTCCGATCGGACAACAACCCGATCAGGTGACACTTGTCTCACAGCCTTGATACCTTGAAACCTTCCAGTACTTAGAAACTTTTTCAGACACTCGAAACTTGAAACTTGGAACCCTTGATCGGATGGCGACCCGATCGGATAGCCACCCGATCGAGCAGCCACCCGATCAGAGGAACCAAAGCACTTAATACTGGATCGAGTGGCAACCCGATTGGATAGCCATCCGATCGGGCAGCCATCCTATCCCCCCTCACTATGGATTTTTGAATCAAGTGGCAACCCGATTGGATGGCCATCCGATCGGGCAGCCATCCTTTCCTCACACACACATCACCCGATCGACTGGCAATCCGATCGAATAGCCATCCGATCGGACAACCATCCGATCTAGTGACTATTTCCGACACTTTACGCAATCTCGTTATTCTGCCCAACTCTTATCCTATTGTAATCTAATCAGGCAAATTCTAAAAATAGCTCCCTTTGATCCAATAACAGTTGCGACTGTTAAGCAATCACTGTGTGTATACTCGATCCCCTTTTTACTTTTAAACTTTGGGGTGTAACATGTATTCTATATAAAACTTGAATCATTTGAAATCTAAACTCTATCCTATGTGTATGTGAAAACTTGTGCATTCTAGTATTCTATTTGTGCTATGTGACGTTTAATCCAGGGTGTGTAGTTCTGCCTTAACAATAGTAGCGCTATAGAGGGTGCACCTCTCCCATTATTCTCAGGAGGTATTGTTAGGAGGATTCTAGTTTACTTGAGTCTTGGGTAAACACTAAAGCATCAGGATACTTGGGCTATTACTGCGTGGACTGCGACACTGGCACGACTGAAACTATTTTTGTTGCTTACATTATGGGTATGGGTTGTTTTAATCTATTATTCTATTATGAAACTTGTATACTGGCCAATACTTTTGTATTGATATTTTTAATACATGTTCCAGGCTGATAGGTTGCTTTGGAGTGCATGGTAATCAAGCTAGGAGATGCTTAGAAACGTCACCTAGTTAATTTAGACATTTTGAAACAATTGAAACAATGATTGTTATGTTGATACTTGTTATTCGTGGTGGATGTTTGTTTTAGACAATTGCTATGAAATCTACTTAATGTCTATCAAAATATTTAGTGTTATGGAATTCTCATGAGCAATCTGAACGCTTAGTGCTCGCACCCCGATGTTTCCGCCATCGGTTGGGGTGTGACAGATTGGTATCAGAGCCATAACTATAGGGAATTAGGATAAGTAGGAATACTTGCCCTAGTCTATAGTTCTAGGAAGTTTGACTCTTAATTGTTGTTTAAGACTTATGCATTCTACCGTATCTGCTTCCTAGCAGCACATGTTCCTGGTAAACTTACAAGCCTTTCCTAAGGCTAACACAACATACACTTTATACTTGGGAACACTGTTAATCAGTGTTTGTATTCTGCACGAGATTTGCCCTCAAGCCAGGAGTGACATCCAAACCTTGGTGGAAAATCTCCATATTATTCTAGTAGGTCTTATCTGCGAATAAGCACCAACGATATTAGGGTACGATGTTGTCCAGTTAGAGGTGAAACTCAGACCTTGATAACTAGTCCCACTCCTTGATTTTTTATGTCTCGCCAAAGTCTCGAAGTTCCAATCAATTAGGAACGTGGAATGACTAAAAGGACAAATATCGTAGGCCTAACATCGATGACGTATTTGTCTAAGTAAGTCAAGACACGTTACCTCAATTAGAAAGGAGTTCGAATCACTTTGGTTAGTCACCGTTCCTCTACCCGGAACAATCCTTTGTTTTATAAGCCTATCTTTTATGTCATCTCGATTTTATGTATGTGGTTTTAAACTCGATTCTTCGTTCATTTTGGTATGCTTTTACACTACTCACACGAGTGTCCGCAATCTAAAACGTTAATTCTAATCTCAAATCGAACTAAATTTACGAAGCTTTATTCTATGTGTAATCTATGTGATGATGTGTTTGTAAGGCACTAGACGTAACATGGCATGGAATACGAGGGAAAAGTGACGTGTCCGAAACATGGTGGATACGCCGCTGGTACTTCCTATATATAAGTGTTTCTTGCATGTTACCAACTTTCGTACCAAGTGCCATGCGAAACTTAGTGTCTGTTGTTGAATTCTAAAACTATGGAAGGCCTATTTGTGTACTCTATGTGAAACCTATCATGTACTCTAGTAAAGTCTATGTGTAAACTACGTATATGTGGATTGAGAAACAAAATACGAAATGTAGCCTAGCGCCGAAGACGAGGGAGAAAGTGGCATGTCCGAAACATGGTGGATACGCCACTGGTACTTCCTATATATAAGTATTTCTGGCATGCTACCGAACCTTCGTACCACGCGCTAAGTCAAGTTCATAGTTTTGTGGTCTCAACTTGAAGTTGTGAAATCTATTCGGGTCAATCTATGACGTAAATCTATTTGGTCAATCTATGTGGAGATTTTGTTTAATGAAGCATGACACCGATGACGAGACAGAGGTGGCATGATCGAAGCATGGTGGATACGCCTACTTCCTATATATAAGTGCTTCCGTTATGTTGCCAAACTTTCGTAGAACGTGCCATGTGGGAATTTGTCGTTGTGGACTGTGATGAGATTGTCAACTCTAATCTAAGTTAAACTATTGGTTAATCTATGTGGATTAGTTGGGTCAATCTATGTTATTTAATCTATATGATTAGTCTGTTGTTGTGGTTGGCGAAGTATAAAACCGATGACGAGGGGGAAGTGGCGTGATCGAAGCATGGTGGATACGCCGCTGGTACTTCCTATATATAAGTTCTTCTGTCATGTCGCCGAACTTTCGTAATACGTGCCATACGGGATTTCATTGGTTTTGAGTTGTTAACACTAATCTATCGGATCTATTAAAATCTATGGAAAGTCTATTGAAATCTATGGCAATCTATTGAAGTCTATCGAATCTCTTGAAATCTAATTGAAGCCTATCGTAATCTATTGAAGTCTATGTTAATCTATGATGAGTGTGGATTACGACATGTAACATGACATTGAGTACGAGGTAGAAGTATTGTGTCCGAAGCGTGGTGGATACGCCGCTGGTACTTCCTATATATAAGCGCTCCTGGCATGCTGCCAAGCTTCGTACAATATGCCATGCGAAGGTCGTGAGTTGTGGTGATAAATCTATTGAAATCTGTCGGATTAGTCTACGTGTGTATTGTGATAATGTTGAGTGTATTGTTTGGTGCTTGTGACACATAACATGACGCCGAGTACGGGGTAGAAGCGATGTGCCTGAAACGTGGTGGATACGCCGCTGGTACTTCCTATATGTAAGCGTTTCTGACTTATTGCCAAACTCCGTACAACGCGCCATGCGAAGGTCGTGGGTTTTGCGTTATCTATGTGAACCTTGTGAATCTTGAGTTCTAGTCTATCGTGTGCAATCTATGTTAGCCTATGTTAATCTAGACTTATGCGATCCTCTTGGTGGATCTTTAGGATGTCTTCTCGAAAGCTATCCGACACTCTCATGAAATCCAGAGAAAAGTCTCAGAAGAAGATGATGTCTTTCATGGCCAACCAGATCGCTCGAGTCGTGCCAAAGATCATCTCTAAGCTCCAAGGATCGAACACTCCTCCATCCTCTGTGGATTCGAAGGCTGAGAAGCAAAAGGCTACAAAGTTCAGCTACAAACATTTCATCTCTTGCAACCCTAAGCCTTTCACGGGCAGTGCTGGGGTGACTGCTATGCTCGAGTGGTTTGACAGCATCAAAGTTACCTTCATTAACTGTGAGTGCCCAGATCATTTGAAAACTAGGAGTGCGACTGGAATGTTCCAAGGCAGAGCGTTGGAGTGGTGGTCGAATAAGAGAAACATCCGATCTAATGAAGAAGCCTATGCTCTTCCATGGCCTGAGGTGCGAGAACTCATGATGCTCGAGTTCTGCCCTCCTCGTGAACAACTGAAGCTTGAAGAAGAGTTTTGGCATTTGAAGCAGGTTGGTGATGATAACCTGGCTTATACTACCAGATTCAAGCAGCTTAGCTTGACCGTTCCTCACTTGGTTTCTACTCCCAAGCGGATGATAACCAAGTATATCAATGGTCTACCTCCTGCAATGCGCGATTCAATTGAAGCAGCTCAACTCGACACTATTGAGGAAGTATACTGTCTCGCAGCTAGTCTCAACAACAATCGTGTGAGTGATAAATAGTTTGCTACCCCTGCTATCTCCAAGTCTGCAAATCAAGTTACTCAGCAGCCGAGTGGACGCAAGAACAAGAAAAGGAAATCTCAGGGTTTGGGATGCAATGCTATTGTTCCTGCTGCTAACCCAGCTGCTAAACCTGCTCCTGCTACTGCTGCTGCTAACCCTGCTGTCCTAGAAGCTAAGAAGCAGTACACTGGGTCTTACCCCAAGTGTGCGAGTTGCAACTTTCATCATCCTACTGCTTCTGCATGTCGTCTGTGTACCAACTGTAATCGCTATGATCACACGACTCCCTACTGTCGCCAAGCTAATCCAGCTCAGCAAACCCCAGCGCAGGCAGCTCTAACAGCACCTTCCGCTCCCCTGCAGAATCCCAAACCGGTTAATGTTGTTCATGCATGCTTCCAGTATGGAGATACTACGCATCTTCGAAATCGTTGCCCTCAGCTGAACCAAGATCAACAAGCAGCCGCTCGTGGACGAGCATTCAATCTTAATGCTAACCAGGCTCGCAACAACAATGATGTGGTGAATGGTATGTTTCTCGTTAATAACCTTTATGCTTCGATCCTATTTGATACTGGTGCCGATAAAAGCTTTGTCTCCGTGAAATTTGAGTCTTTGATAAATTGTACACGCTCTAAGTTACTTGAGTCGTTCTCCGTCGAGGTCGCCAATGGTAAGTCCATCCTTGTTAACTCTATCGTGCGTGATTGTTCCCTGACTCTTAACGATCACGTCTTTTCTATTGATCTCATACCCATGCGACTGGGTAGTTTTGATGTCATTTTTGGTATGGCTTGGTTGCGTAAGAATCATGCCGAGATTGTTTGTCACGAGAAACTTGTTCATCTTCCCCTACCGTCCGATGATTTTCTAAACGTCTATGGAGACCGACCTTCGAAAGGACTAAGGCTGATGTCATGCACACAAGCGAACATAAATTTACATAAACAGAACCCTGCCTTCTTGGCCCACGTGGTGGAACAAAAGAGCAAGGGGAAGAACATAAACGATGTTCCGGTTGTGTGTGATTTCCCTGATGTCTTTCCTGAGGATCTACCTGGTCTTCCTCCTCCTAGATCCGTCGATTTTCGTATTGACCTTGTACCTGGTGCGACTCCTGTCGCCAGGGCTCCTTACCATCTTGCACCTTCCGAGATGCAAGAGCTATCCAGCCAACTACAGGAATTACTCGATAAGGGTTTTATTCGTCCAAGTACCTCTCCGTGGGGTGCTCCCGTGTTATTTGTTAAGAAGAAGGATGGATCATTTTGTATGTGTATCGACTACCGTGAACTTAATAAGCTTACCATAAAAAATCGTTACCCCCTACCCCGCATCGACGACTTATTTGACCAGCTACAAGGCGCGTCTTGTTTCTCTAAGATTGACCTACGATCTGGATACCATCAGCTACGTGTCCTCGAAGATGATATTCCTAAAACTGCGTTTCGTACTCGATATGGGCACTACGAGTTTGTGGTCATGCCTTTTAGCTTGACCAACGCACGTGCAGTGTTCATGGACCTTATGAACCGAGTATGTAAACCTTATTTGGATCGTTCGTTATAGTCTTTATTGATGATATTCTTATTTATTCTAAGTCTAAGGCTGCTCATGCTCGCCATCTACGTCTTATGCTAGAACTTTTACGTGGTGAACATCTGTATGCTAAATTTTCTAAGTGTGAATTTTGGATTGATGAAGTGCAATTCCTTGGTCATATTGTTAGTAGTCGGGGTATTCATGTTGACCCTTCTAAGATCGAGGCAGTGAAGAATTGGGGTACGCCTAAATCCGTGTCTGAGATTCGTTCTTTTCTAGGATTGGCGGGTTATTACCGCCGTTCATCGCGGATTTTTCTAAAATCGCTGTTCCTCTTACTACTCTAACCAAGAAGGAGAAACCTTTTGTTTGGGGTCCCGAACAATAGGAGTCCTTTCAGACCCTGAAGAACCTTTTGTGTAACGCTCCTGTTTTAACTCTACCCAATGGGAATGACGATTTTGTGGTGTATTGTGATGCCTCGAACCGGGGTTTGGGCTGTATGTTCATGCATCAGGACAAGGTCATTGCATACGCCTCTCGTCAACTCAAAGTGCATGAGAAAAACTACACTACTCATGATCTGGAGCTTGGTGCGGTTGTTTTTGCGTTAAAGATCTGGCGACACTACCTTTATGGTACTAAGTGTGTTGTCTTCACCGACCATAGGAGCCTTCAGCATATCTTTGACCAAAAAGAGCTGAACATGCGACAGAGACGTTGGGTGGAATTGCTTAACGACTACGACTGCAAAATTTGCTACCATCCAGGCAAGGCGAATGCATTGGCCGACGCTCTTAGTCGTAAGGCTCATGTCAAGGCTATTCATATATCCAGTGATTTGCATGCTTGTATTCATGAGGCGCTGTATTCGTCTGCTAATGAAGGAAGTCTATCTGTTGAAGTTCTAGGTGCTAACGTCAATCAGCTCGAAACTAAATCCGATGGTCTTCAGTACTATCTAAATCGCATCTGGGTGCCAGATCGCGACAATCTCCGTGAGCTCATCATGAACGAGGCTCACAAATCGCGTTATTCTATCCATCCAGGTGCTGATAAGATGTACCATGATTTGCGTATGACCTACTGGTGGCCTGGTATGAAGAGGGACATTGCTGTGTATGTTTCTAAATGCCTTACCTGTTTGAAGGTGAAGGCTGAACATCAGCGTCCCTCTAGACTTTTAGGGTAGCCTAAAATCCCCATTTGGAAGTGGGATAGTCTCGCTATGGACTTTATTACTAAGTTACCCCGTACACCTGCCGGTCATGACAGTATTTGGGTGATCATCGACCGTCTAACTAAATCAGCCCACTTTCTTCCCATTCGTGAGGATTATAAAGTGGAGAAACTTGCTAGGATCTATACCGATGAGATTATATGCCGTCATGGCATCCCTCTTGACATAATCTCTGACCGTGATGGTCGTTTTACTTCACGTCTTTGGCAAACATTTCAGTCTGCTATGGGTTCGCACTTGAATCTTAGCACGGCCTTTCATCCTCAGCCGGATGGATAGATCGAGCGTACTATTTAAACCCTAGAGGACATGCTCCGTTCTTGTGTCATCGACTTTGGTGGTAACTGGGATGTACATTTACCATTGATAGAATTCTCGTACAACAATAGCTATCATTCCAGCATTCAGATGGCTCCTTTCAAAGCTTTGTATGGAGAGAAATGCCGATCTCCCCTCAGCTGGCATGAGGTTGGGGAAAAGTAGTTCACTGGCCCTGAGATTATTCAAGAGACAACGGATAGGATTCTTCAGATCCGTCATAACTTGATCAAGGCTAGGAGTAGACAAAAGAGCTATGCTGATAAAAGGCGCAAGCCTCTGGAATTTGTTGTTGGTGATCGAGTTCTACTCAAGGTGTCTCCCTGGAAGGGGGTGGTTCGTTTTGGTAAAAAGGGAAAGCTCGCTCCTCGCTATGTAGGTCCTTTCGTGATACTTGAAAGGATTGGCAAGGTGGCGTACAAACTCGACTTGCCACAAGAACTAAACAATATGCACCCGGCGTTCCACGTGTCTATCTACGTAAATGCCTAGCCGACGAGGAACTGCAGGTTCCCCTAGAAGACTTGCAAATAAATGAAGCTGTCCAATTTGTGGAGAAACCGGTCAAAATCATGGATCAAGCTGTCAAGCGTCTGAGGCGCAGCAAAATTCCCATTGTTAAGGTTCGATGGGACATGTTTGGAATGCCTAATTCTATATTTGAAATGTCTAAATCTATGTTGGAATGTCTAAACTTATGATGGAATGCCTACATCTGCGATTGGAATGTCTAAATCTATTTGGTGCTTGACTCTTTAGACTCGTGAAACTTGATTCTTGGTTCAACGAGAGACTGGAGCCTTGTCACTGGCATAATCTATTAATCTTTTGAACTTTTGATGTTTACGATGTAATCTAGTTATTCTATTACTTAATAATACGCAACGCTTAATCTAACTCGCAAAACGAATCAAAGACGAGAACGCAGAAAGGTTGGATTGGCCAAAGTGGCAATCCGATCGGATTACCACCCGATCGGATTACCCCCCGATCGAATTACCACCCGATCGGATTACCACCCGACCGGATTACCACCCGATCGGGCCACCATCTGATCCAAGCAACACCGCCTCATTTCCTCTCCACACTATAAATAGGCCTGTCACATCACTTTATTCCCTGATGTGACAGCCCTGTTCGACCAGACGCAAGCAAACTACATTTCTTCATTTTCTCGTCGATTTTGGTACGTTTTAAGCAAGATCCTTGTACTTTCATGATCTATTTCATTCTCTACATGATTCACCTTTGAAATCACACTTTTCACCGTGAAATCTCTCAGATCTGAGTTCTTGAGGGTGATGTCATCATGGTGGTTTGTACAAACTGCTATATGACGTCATTTCTGGCAAGATCTAGCTTGGATCTAAGGAATTTCATGCGTTTTTACACTAAATCTAAGTTAAATCTAGACTTTTTCACATAAAACTTAAGTTTCTTCATCTTTTCTTCAATCTTTTACTTTAAACGGCGAGATCCGGTTCTGAACGGACTATAGACTTGACTATTAGTCTAAAGTCGGCTTAAAGACGGATTTCTACCGGAGAAGGACGACCGGAATACGGATTCTGATATAAACACTATCGCGGACAGTTAACTGATCGAAATGGGGTGGTTCCCACCCGATCAGAACGGCTGTGCGACGATGAGTTTACCATTGTCTCAATACATACCATGCTGTCATCATTAAACTTAAAAATTCTTACAAAATGATAAACGGAACAAGGATCGCCCGATCGAGCGACAATCCGATCGGACAGCCGTCAGATCGGACAACCACCCGATCAGGTGACACTTGTCTCGCAGCCTTGATACCATGAAACCTTCCAGTACTTAGAAACTTTTTCAGACACTCGAAACTTGAAACTTGGAACCCTTGATCGGATGGCATCCCGATCGGATAACCACCCGATCGAGCAGCCACCCGATCAGAGGAACTAAAGCACTTAATACTGGATCGAATGGCAACCCGATCGGATAGCCATCCGATCGGGCAGCCATCCTATCCCCCCTCACTTTGGATTTTTGAATCAAGTGGCAACTCAATCGGATGGCCATCCGATCAGGCAGCCATCCTTTCCTCACACACATGTCACCCGATCGACTGACAATCCGATCGGATAGCCATCCGATCAGACAGCCATCCGATCCAGTGACTATTTTCGACACTTTACACAATCTCGTTATTCTGCCCAATCTTATTCTATTGTAATCTAATCAGGCTAATTCTAAGAAAAGCTCCCTTTGATCCAATAACAGTTGCGACTGTTAAGCAATCATTGTGAGTATACTCGATCCTCTTTTTACTTTTAAACTTTGGGGTGTAACATGTATTCTATATAAAACTTGAATCTTTTGAAATCTAAACTCTATCCTATGTGTATGTGAAAACTTGTGCATTCTAGTATTCTATTTGTGCTATGTGACGTTTAATCCAGGGTGTGTAGTTCCGCCTTAACAATAGTAGCGCTATAGGGGGTGCACCTCTCCCATTATTCTCATGGGGTATTGTTAGGAGGATTCTAGTTTACCTTGAGTCTTGGGTAAACACTAAAGCCTCGGGATACTTGGGCTATCACTGCGTGGACTGCGACACTGGCACAGCTGAAACTATTTTTATTGCTTACATTATGGATTTGGGTTGTTTTAATCTATTATTCTATTATCAAACTTGTATACTCGCCAATACTTTTGTATTGATATTTTTAATACATGTTGCAGGCTGATAGGTTGCTTTGGAGTGCATGGTAATCAAGCTAGGAGATGCCTAGAAGTGTCACCTAGTTAATTTAGACATTTTGAAACAATGATTGTTATGTTGATACTTGTTATTCGTGGTGGATGTTTGTTTTAGACAATTGCTATGAAATCTACTTAATGTCTATCAAAATATTTAGTGTTATGGAATTCTCATGAGCAATCTGAACGCTTAGTGCTCGCACCCCGATGTTTCCGCCATCGGTTGGGGTGTGACATTTTGCCCTTTTATGCGTTTGTTTTTTCTTTTTTTTTAAGTGAAAAACAAATAAGGGATGACTTAGGGTTTAGTTCTTATTCTCCTTTTGCCCCTTTCCTTTTTACTCTCAAACCAAAACACACAGACATCATCTCCACTCATCCACTATTATTGCTACCACCTTCTCCACCCTACAACCACTCGCCGGAGCACTCATGCAGCCGGCAACCTCTTCTCCACTCTCCAGCCACCGTTATAAACTGTAAGTTATGTGGTTAATGCCTGTAATTGCTGATTTGTTGTTGGTTTGATCTAGTTAGGGTGTAGGGAGTGGTTAGACACTTGAAAGTGGTAAACTTCAAAATCAACCAATGAGAGTGTGTCATGTCATTCAACCTTGAAATCCCCGATCTGTCGGAAAAGGATTCCCTTTTCTACTTCCTCGACGGGTTACAATATTGGGCTAGAACAGAATTGGATCGCTGCAATGTTCAAGATTTAGCTACTGCCATCACCGTAGCTGAAAGCTTGATCAATCTTAAGGAAAAATGCCCAACTAAACCCGTAGTCGAAGAACCGGATGACGACATAGGTGGGGGAGCAAAACCAAGTTACACTCGAAGGATAGAAGGCCCAAAACCCCCCAAGATATTACAACAACCAGCCCACAAGAAGAGGATGCTTCATTTACGAAGGGTCGCACGATGCACGCGATTGTCCAAAGAAGTCTAAGTTAACAGCCCTTATCAGGAATGTAGATGATGAAGCCGAGGGTAGCAGGGAGGCTCGTCTAGGGGCGATGCAACTCCATGTCCTTAATTCTTTAAGGACACAACAAACAAAGCCACTAAGAATAACCCATTCCCGCTCGAGTAAGACCAAGGAAAATTCCCCAAAAGGTCTCCGATTCATAACACTCGAGATTAATGGGCAACACACAAAAGCCTTAGTTGATACTGGAGCCAGACACAATTTCATTACTAGGGACGAGGCCAAAAGACTTGGTTTACGGATCAACACACAAGAGGGACTAATGATGAAGGCTGTTGGTGGAGACCCCAAAGTAATCGAAGGAGTCACCTATAACGCTAAGGCCAAGGTCGGGAGATGGAACGGCAAGGTCACTTTCTCAGTCGTTCCCATGGACGACTACAAGATCGTGCTTGGGATGGCATTCTTCTGGAGATCCAACGCCATTCCAGCACCTTTTCTCAACACCATGTACATCATTAAGGGCAAAGAAGTTCACACGGCACCCTTGGAGACGGATACAAGGTACCAAGGTAAAGCATTATCCGCCATGCGGATCGTGAGAACAAGGCATCAGCCACGCAAGCACCACGACGAGGACGTCATGAATTTTGGTGGGGGAGAATGTCATGATCCGCCTAAATACAAAACTTTTTTCGCGAGTTCCAAAAGATTTCGGAACACTAAAGAGGTGTCTAGGGCTGCCCGAAAGTTTCCGGAACAGCTTACAAGTTGCTGGAACATCTCGTCACCATCGGAACATTCTAGATCAGCTTTGAAGGGGCTAGAAATAGGCTGGAAGATTGTTGGAACTTTCAAAGATGATGCAAGGATCATCTAGGTCATTCTAGGCCATGGAATTCTCTAGAATAATCCATAAAAATCATCCTAGGAATATCCAAGATATTATGCAAGGAAATCTCTAGATGAAGAATTCTCTAGAACTAGCTTAAGACTAGTATAAATAGGTGACGGGGTCTCATTTGGAGATCACCCAACACATTAGCAAGTTTGTATACTTGTACTCATAGCTCACTCTTATAAACCTTGTTCTTATCAATACTAAGTTGTTTCTTTGTAAGCAACACTTGCAACCATCACTTGATTCCCACAAAAACTTATCATCGTTGGGCACAAAAGCTTAACTTAGAACAAATTTAAGTCGCTACACGTGAGTCAGAAGTTACTCCGTGACATGAAGCTGCTATTGCTAATTTGGTCAAAGGCTGGACTAAGTTGGATTGACCAAAATCCTCAACTTTATACATCATATATTTGCTATTGCTAATTTGGTCATCCGGCTCGTTAACTCCATCAATTTTTCTCCTTTAAGTCACCTGTGTTTTCGTCTTTTTTTTTTTGTTAACTTAAAAAAGGGTAATTCGGTCTTTTGAATACTTTGTACCATTATGCTAAGTGCTAAATCCTTTAATAAATTAGGTATGGAATTCCCAAGCCAATCAAGATGGATACGCGCCTTCGGCTGTTGAAGTTCAAGTTCTGAGAATTATAGACGAAACGTTGGATGCCTTTTTTCAACTGCCAATTCCCATGCATCATGCGTTACTTAGCGATTTAATCATTGGCCTTGATAGATGTCTTCAATATTACACAAGCAAAGCAAGATCAGGCTGCTGTAACTATTTCATTTTCAGTAATAAAAAAAGAGTAAAATGCCATTTCGTCCCTGAGGTTTGGCCAGATCGAATTGCCCTTTAAGTTAGCAAAAAAGACGGAAATAACCCTAACTTAACGGAGAAAATGGCTGGTGTTAACAGGTCGATGAAAATTGCAAGATTTTAAACCTTTTGGATCCGGATTGGAAAAAACAAACTTTTGGACAAAAGTCCTAAAAAATGGCCAAACCTCAGGGACGAAAACGGCAAATTATTTTTTTTATCACTGAAAATGAAATAATTACCGCAACCTGATCTTGCTTTGCTTGTGTAATACTGAAGACATCTATCAAGGCCAATGATTAAATCAGGAAGTAACACGGAATGCATGGGAATTGGCAGTTGAAAAAACGCATACAACGTTTTGTCTATAATTCTCAGAACTTGAACTTCAACAGCCGAAGGCGCGTATCCATCTTGATTGGCTTGGGGATGGGAATTGCAGTTGAAAAACGCATCCAACGTTTTCAGTGGTATTTGGTCTTTTTAAATAAAAAGTGAAAAATACCGAATTGCCCTTTAAGTTAGCAAAAAGAGGGAAACGCCACTAACTTAACGGAGAAAATGGATAGAGTTAACAAGCGAAATGAAAATGGTAAGATTTCAAACCTTTTG
This sequence comes from Helianthus tuberosus, assembly GCA_030545235.1. Taxonomy (NCBI): domain Eukaryota; kingdom Viridiplantae; phylum Streptophyta; class Magnoliopsida; order Asterales; family Asteraceae; genus Helianthus; species Helianthus tuberosus. The sequence goes on along the minus strand of CM060351.1, from coordinate 8,357,477 downwards.
GATCCAGATGCAAAAAAAACAAACCTTTGAACGAAAGTCACAAAACTGGCCAATCCTCAGGACGATTTTTGGCATTTTACTCTAAAAAACTTTATGTTAACATGTTTAGTATTCACTGTTCATTTATTTACGTACAAGAACGCGAAATACATTTATTCCAACAATGCCAGCAGCATTAACCTGAAGCGAAATTTCACGGTGTTATCAAGAAAAAAGAGAATCCTACCAACATACAAAGAAGAAACTCTCAAGTTGCAACAACAAACGGATCCACACTACCGTATAATCTCCGCACTACCGTTCTCGCAGATCCTCTCCGTCCCTAAACAACTTCAACAACCGTATAATCTCCGCACTACCGTTCTCGCGGATCCATGCCGCAGTAGAAATCACATACTCTTTCGCCAGCAGAAAACCTTTCTTCACGGCCTCTTTCACCAATTCTTGGCCAACGGCTTTACACATTTCACTAGCAATGGACTTCTTCAAACCGCCAACCTCTTCTTCGGCCTTTGCTTTAACTTTCTCTGAATCTTTTAGGCTGTGAATCAACGGTAGCACCGTTTTTAACGCGTCAGCATCATACCCACTGTACAGATACTTTTTAGTACCATCTTACAATTCTATAATTGAAAGGGACATTTTCTTTTCTTTCTCAGCATTTTCATTTTCAGAATTTGATTGGTTTTCATCTTTTACAGACATTTTCTTATCTTTCTCAGAGACATTTACAGACTTTTCATTTTCAGTTACCAACTTCGATTGGTTTTCATCACAATCACTATCAGCAGCAACAGCAGAATCTTCCCCCCATAAACCCCAGATTCTTTCTCAACAACAACAGCCCCAGTAGCAACAATAGATTGGTTTTTCATCACTATGATTCACCTTCAACAATTCCTTTAATCTTGACCACATCTTCTTGATATGTAAATGGTGAAACCCTAAACAAATTCTTGATATCTAGAGAAAGAAAGAAATACTTGTTGTTGTTGATTGAATGTTGGTTTAGTTTCCCTCCACTCCTCTGTTTTATATAACTTTCAAGTTACAGCAGAATTACCAATTTGACCCTGAAATGGGTCATTTATGTTTTGGGTCTGTTGAATAATGGGTTGTGAAGACCAAGAGTCCAAGAGTCTAAGTTGTGGGCTTTGAGCCCGAGTAGTGTGTGCTGCTGGGCTTGACAAAGTCCAACACGTGCATTATTGAATTAGTAGGTTAAACGTTAGTGCGTCAAAGTTTGTCTGGGTTTATTGGTTTACGTTAGCTGTGAGTCTGTTGCTATTTCCGTTTTCTATGTAATCGTCTGGCTATATATAAAGCCATCTTGTGTTCAATAAATTTATCAGAAATTGTGAGAGCATTCTTGGTATAGGGGTGTGAATTTTTGACACGACCCGAAAATAAGACACGGACCTGACACAAAATTCGCGGTTTAGGTTTAGTCTAAACGGGTTCGGGTCAGTTTCAGGTTGAACCCGCGAACCCGTTTAGCTAAACGGGTCGGGTTCGGGACAACCTGGTTGGGTTGACGGGTTGACCCGTTTGACCCATTTATACTATATTTTATTTTTTTACAATATATTTTATGTCATAAATTTATTTGGGTGTGTATTTTATGCAATTTTATAACTTAAAAAGGAGAGATTGATACAAACATTTATATTTAAAAAGCAATTTTATTATATACCTTTTATTATGAATTATTAGAGAAAGTGGCAGACATAGACCCCGCCAGTTTTGTTTTATTTCTTTTTCTTTTCTATATAACAAATGTAATAGATTCGATAGATTGTGTAATTGTGAAAAGAAGAGAGGAATATAGAGAAAGATATATTGAGAAAGTTTTAATCTCAATCTCTTTGTTTTATAACACGTTATCAGCACGAGGGTTCTCTACCAAGTAAATCAACAAAAGCAAAGGAGCTATTACCATACTCAATGTAAGAATTTCATACATATGTGTACATATATATATATATATATATATATATATATATATATATATATATATATATAGGTTGAAAGCCTAAGGGTGCACCAGTGGATTGTAAAACCATACACCTTTAGAATGATCTTTTAGATCCCGTTTCTCCTTTATATATATGTATATTTATAATATAGTTCTTTGATAATAAAAATGAGTACAGGGTACCTATTGCTATGGGAATATAATAATAATGGGACTACTAACCATCTAACATTTATTTATGAATTTAACATTTATACATCTAACGTTTATTTACGCATCTAACATTCATTTATGCAAGCTAACATTTATTTATGCAACTAACATTTTAATTATGTGTATTGTTATATTTTATCTCATTTTAATAAGTATGTAATCCTAATATTTATATATTTGTATTTAGTAACAAAATGGCAAACATCGCGAAACTTGAATTTCCAGCATTGAATATCTCCGGAGAAAATTATATGACTTGGACAGCAAATGTCAAAAGACACCTAAAAGCAATGGGTGTAATAGAAGTCATAAATGAAGAGAATAATTGTTCGGATCAGGAAAAGGTCAAAGCTGATGTGTTTATTCATAAACACATTGATAATTTACTACAACATGAATATTTCAATTATGATGATCCATATGAATTATGGACGAATTTGAAGAACAGATTTGATAATCAAAATGAAGTTTTACTTCCTACAGCTAAAAATGAATGGAACAATCTGAGGTTCCAAGATTTTACAAAAGTAAATGATTACACATCTGCTTTATTTAAAATATGCTCAAAATTAGAGTTTTGTGGGCATCCTGTTACTGAGGAAGAAAAATTGGAGAAAACTTACTCCACATTTCATGCATCACATATAAGTTTAGCACAACAATATCGATTGTTGAGATTTTACAGATACTCTGATTTGAATGCACATATCCTCATAGCAGAACAGCATAACATACTTCTGATGAAAAATCATGAAGCCCGTCCCACAGGATCATTAACTATACCTTAAGCAAATGTTGTTAATAATTATCAAAATAAAAGGGAACAAGGCCGTGGGTGAGGCCGTGGCCGCGGTCATGGGTATTTTGGTAAAGGTCATTATAATGGTCACAACCATACTTTCAAAGGTAATAAAAATTACCGAGGTCGTGGACGCGGTCGTGGCCGTGGCCGAAATCAAAGAACTACAAATTATCATGCTCCACAAGATAATACTTCCAATTTTCATAATCAAAGGAATGAAGCCGGTGTGTCCGAAAAAAATGATAATTCTTGTTATAGATGTGGAAGTATAAATCACTGGTCAAAAACTTGTAGAACAGATCCACATCTATGTGATCTTTACAAAGCCTCTCTTAAAGGAAAAGAGGAGGAAGTAAACTATTTTGATAAATTCGATAAAAATGTTGAGCTAAACGCCACGGATTTTGATGAAGACATTTAAACAAAATGTTGCTTGATCTCAATGATTTTATGTAACAATTAAATGTGTATTTTTATTATGTCTTTCTTTCATACAATGTTTTTTTTTTAATAAAGTTATTGTTAATAATTATAATATGTTAATCATACTCTTATTATTTTTCTTTTTATAATTGTTTAATTAAAATGGATATCATTGAAGCTCAAGATCGAATGAATGAAGCGAATATTTGTATAGCGGATAGTGGAGCCACACACACTATATTTAAATCTAAAAAATATTTTTATGAATTGAAACCAACAAGGGGAACTGTTAATACAATATCAGGTCCTAAGAACTTGATAGAAGGAGTGGGAAAAGCTAATATAGCACTACCAAATGGAACAACACTTGAAATAGAAAATGTTTTATTTTCTCCCAAATCAACAAGAAATTTGTTAAGTTTCAAAAACATATATCATAATGGATATGATACTCAGTCAAAGACTGTTGATAATGAAAAATATTTGTATATCATGAGCAAAGATCAGATATTGGAAAAACTGCCAATGTTTCAATCTGGTTTGCATTATACATATATGGATGTGCCTCAAGCACATATGGCAGTAAAAAAAAATTTTGTGATCCTGAAACATTTAACTTATGGCATGACAGATTAGGCCATCCAGGATCTACAATGATGAAAAGAGTGATTGAAAATACTCATGGACATCCATTGAAGTATAAAAAGATCCCAAAATCTAATAAAATTCCTTTATGTGTATCTTGTTCTCTAGGAAAATTAATTACAAGACCTTCACTTATGAAAGTTGAAAAGGAAATTCCAATGTTCCTTGAAAGAATTCAAGGAGATATATGTGGACCAATCCATCCACCATGTGGACCATTTAGATACTTCATGGTTCTAATAGATGCATCAAGTAGATGGTCTCATGTGTCTTTGTTATCAACTCGCAATATGGCTTTTGCAAAATTTCTTGCACAAATTATTAAATTGCGAACACATTTCCCAGATCATACTATTAAAAGGGTGAGACTCGAAAATGCTGGTGAATTTACATCACATGCTTTTAATGATTATTGCATATCTGTAGGAATTATTGTTGAGCACCCTGTTGCTCATGTGCACACACAAAATGGTTTAGCTGAATCATTAATTAAACGTCTACAACTAATAGCTCGACCATTAATAATGAGGACAAAACTTCCTGTATCCGTTTGGGGTCATGCAATCTTACATGCTGAATCATTAATTCGCATAAGACCAAGTGAAAATCATGAATACTCTCCCCAACAAATTGCATCTGGCCAACAGCCAAATATTTCTCATATTAGAATTTTTGGATGTGCAGTTTATGTCCCAATTCCACCACCACAACGCACAAAAATGGGACCTCAAAGAAGATTGGGAATATATGTTGGATATGATTCACCTTCTATAATAAGATATCTTGAACCTTTAACAGGTGATGTCTTTACAGCACGGTTTGCTGATTGTAAATTTAATGAAACAACTTTCCCTGTATTAGGGGGGGGGGGGGGGAGAATAAAGATAAAAATAAGGAAAAGGATGTCACATGGTGTGAACCTTCATTATTATATCTGGATCCAAGAACTAAACAATGTGAGACAGAGGTTCAAAAGATAATACACTTGCAAGAAATTGCAAATCAATTGCCTGATGCATTTACTGATATAAATAGGGTTACTAAATCTCATATACCGGCTGCTAATGCTCCAGCTCGAGTTGAGATCCCTAATAAGGAAATAGATAATAATATGACTCATGAGTCTCAGAAACGTTTAAAACGTGGAAGGCCAATTGGTTCGAAGGATAAAAATCCTCGAAAAAGAAAACCACTTATAAATGAAATTGGCCAAAAAGATAAAAATCTTGATCAAGTGGTAAATACCGAAACCTCTCATGAGGAAGATGTTGATGATACTAACAAAGAGATATCAATCAACTATGGCCATACACATATAATATGGAACCGAGATGAAATGAAAAATATGGATGAAATATTTTCATATTCGGTTGCCAGAGAGATTATGAGCGGAGATGATGCTCCTGAACCAAAGTCTGTCAATGATTGTAAAAATAGACATGACTGGGGAAAACGAAAAGATGCTATGCAAGTTGAATTAAATTCATTAAACAAACGAAAGGTTTTTGGGCCTATTGTTATCACACCTAAGGCAATAAAGCCTGTAGGGTATAAATGGGTTTTTTGTACGGAAACGAAATGAGAAAAATGAGATTACAAGGTATAAAGCGAGACTTGTAGCTCAAGGTTTTTCGCAAAGGCCAGGGATTGACTATGAAGAAACATATTCTCCCGTGATGGACGCGATAACCTTTTGATACTTAATCAGCATAGCAATATCTAAAAAGTTAGAAATGCATCTTATGGATGTTGTTACAGCTTACTTATATGGATCACTTGATAGTGACATATATATGAAAATTCCTGAAGGATTTAAACTCCCTAAAGCGTTAAGTTCAAAACCCAAAGAAATGTATTCGATCAAATTACAAAGGTCTTTATATGGGTTGAAACAATCTGGGAGGATGTGGTACAATCGTTTGAGCGATTACTTGATAAGTAAAGGTTATATAAATAATCTTATCTGTCCATGTGTCTTTATTAAGAAGACAACGTCAGGATATGTGATCATAGCTGTATATGTTGATGATCTAAATATAATTGGGACTCAAAAGGAAATTCATGAAGCAATTATTCTTTTAAAGAAAGAATTTGAAATGAAAGACCTTGGAAAAACCAAATATTGTCTTGGTTTACAAATTGAACATATGAACAATGGAATACTTGTTCATCATATGAATTATACTGAAAAGCTATTGAAACATTTCAATATGGACAAGGCAAATCCTTTGAGCACCCCAATGGTCGTTGGATCACTTAATGTTGAAAATGATCATTTTCGTCCTTGTGAGGACGACGAAGAAGTTCTTGGTCCAGAGACACCATACCTTAGTGCAATTGGAGCACTTATGTATCTTACTAACTGTACGAGACCTGACATTTCTTTTGCAGTTAATTTTTTAGCAAGATTTAGTTCAGCTCCCACTAAAAGACACTGGAATGGGATTAAACATATTTTTCGATATCTTCGAGGTACTGTTGATTTAGGCTTGTTTTATCCTAACGATTCAAACGAAGGGTTAGTTGGTTATGCAGATGCAGGTTATTTATCTGATCCCCATAAAGCAAAATCTCAAAGTGGATACATATTCAAGACTGGAGGAACTGCAATTTCATGGCGTTCTCAGAAACAAACACTTGTTGCAACATCTTCAAATCATGCCGAAGTCATTGCACTACATGAAGCTTCAAGAGAATGTGTATGGTTAAGATCTATGACACAACACATACTAACATCTTGTGGACTAGAGAAAAACATAAATCCAACTTCAATCTATGAAGATAATGCAGCTTGTGTCGCGCAAATGAAGGAAGGGTATATCAAAAGTGATAGAACAAAGCATATACCACCAAGATTCTTTGAATATACTCGAGACCTTATTAAAGACAATCAAGTCGAGATGAGATATGTCCAATCCAGCAACAATTCAGCCGATCTTTTCACAAAAGCACTACCTACAGCAACTTTCAGGAAACACGTTCATGATATTGGGATGCGACATGTACGGAAAATGTGATAATCCACACATGACAATTTGAGGGGGAGCATTATACACGTTGCACATTTTTTTTCCTTAGCTATGGTTTTATCCCACCGGGTTTTTCTTAGCAAGGTTTTTAATGAGGCAACATATCTGATTCACTGTGTATAATACAAGCTGCACTCTTTTTTCCCTTAGCTATGGTTTTGTCCCACTGGGTTTTCCTAGCAAGGTTTTTAATGAGGCAGTATTTCAAAGCTAAGCACCAAAACGGAAGAACAACATAAAACAAAGAGCTAATGATTTATTCATCAAATAAATAAATGGGCATATGTCTGAGGGGGAGTATTATGAATTATTAGAGAAAGTGGCAGACATAGACCCCACCAGTTTTGTTTTATTTCTTTTTCTTTTCTATATAACGAATGTAATAGATTCGATAGATTATGCAATTGTGAAAAGAAGAGAGGAATATAGAGAAAGATATATTGAGAAAGTTTTAATCTCAATCTCTTTGTTTTATAACACATTTGTGTTTTTTTAATAAAATTTTAATTCAGTAAATTAATTTGCGAAAAAAATTTAAAAATTTGAAAATTCGGGTTGTACGGACCGTGTTCGGGTCAACCCGCTAATATTCGGGTCATGTTCGGGTTCATATATATGATAAGATTTTCGGGTTCGTGTTCATCTAAAATTTTCAGGTTCGGGTCGGGTTGAACCCCGACCCGTTTAGCACCCCTAGTTTCAACAACGATGACATATTGGAATTGAAGGCACTAGGTTAATTACCGGAAATATGGAAGATCAATATTACATTAATCTCGTATTTTATTAAAATTAAGAAATCAAAACTTAAGATAATGCAAACCGATCAACGGTTTGAACCAGTAGAACCGGATTTAACGAAGACAAACGAACTAAAACTTGTTTTTTTTTATATGTAAGTTAGTGATTAGTTATGATGAGTTCCATTGTAAAGCTTACTTTTATTACTAGAAAGCCTAGTTACTAATTGTTTAGATTTAATATAAGTAGTTATAAATCCACTTTTATGTTTATATAAATATAAATATAACTACTATTGTATATATCAAAATTTAAACGAACATAAACGGAAGTAATAAACTAACATAAATGAACATAATAGAACACCAATGAACACAATTGACCAAAATTAACGAAGACAAATGAACTAAAACTTGTTTAACTAAAACTTGTTTTTTTATCTGTAAGTTAGTGATTAGTTAAGATGAGTTCCATTGTAAAGCTTACTTTTATTACTAGAAAGCCTAGTTACTAATTGTTTATATTTATATAAGTAGTTATAAAGCCACTTTTATGTTTATATTAATATAAATACAACTACTTTTGTATATATCAAAATTTAAACGAACGTAATAAACTAACATAAATGAACGAACAAAATAGGTGTTCATGTTCGTTCGTTTAACTAAATAAACAAGATAATGTTCATGTTTGTTCTAAGCGAACATAAACGAACTTCCCGCCGAACAAGTTCATGAACATTCGGTTCGTTTACAAGCCTACCTATACTTAGCATCAATATTTTTTACTCATATGAAAGACACATTGCATGCGTGTGTCTATGAAGTAAATTGATTTTACATTTTTGCTAGAGTTATAAATGTTTTGAAATTTTGCTTGTTAATGCGCAGATAATGGAGAAAGCAGATTCAAGCAGGCGGGCATCAAGAAACCAACCAAACCCACTTCCCATTCTCGCTATTCTCGCGAAAGACGTTGGTGAATTAGCAACGAAAGAAAAGAAAATGTTTAGTCCAATTTTAAAAAGATGGCATCCGTTTGCGGCTGGTGTGGCAGTTGCAACTCTTCATGTTTGTAACGGGAATGAATTAAAACAGTTTATTTCTGGTATAACCGAACTAACACTAGATGCAGTACAAGTTCTTCGAGCTGCAGATAAGTTGGAGAAAGATCTGTGCAAATAGCAGTTGAAGATTCTGTTGATAGTGATGATGGCGGGAAAGGAACTATTCGTGAAAAGCCACCGTTTGAAGCTGAAGCTGCAATTGCTAATTTGGTCAAAGGGTGGACTAAGTTGAGACTGGATTAGATTGAACCAGTTGCAAAGGATTTGCACACTTCTAAGAATATTGCTCGTGCAAGGACTGTTGCACAAGTAGTGCCTGAAACATAAACCATTAATTCAGATATACAGTTGTGACAAGAGATTATCAAAAGCTATTAAAGATTTAAATAAAGCATGAATTCATTAGGTAGTGAGCATTACCATCACCAGCAACATCGTTTTTAGCATTAGCATCTTGTTTCACAAGACTTGCGCCAACTTTGATGACTTTATCATTAAATTTGATGCTTTTTACAACACTTCGACCATATTTTGTTACTTTTGGCAGTCGGTAACTTTGTTAAATCACCACATTACGCACCTATAAAGTTCTTGCAAAATAGAATGTTACACCAACTTTAGGGATGAATTATCCTATAATTAAGATTTATAACATATATTGAATCAAACAATTCTGATGGAAAAAAAACAAAACAAACTACTATTCAGCCCATTCTCAATTGCGAAGCCAACTCATACTCAAAAAGGGCTACACTTTTGTTTTGGTAAAAAATCAAGCAAAGATAATGCAACCAAACTTTTTGTTGTGAGGTGTGATGCTTGAATCAATGAACAATATTAAGGATCACTCAGAAATGTAATGAACAAATGACACAGAGATTTATACGAGGAAAAATCCCTTGATCAAGAGTTGATCTCCGGCACAAAAAACCTCGGGTGATGGAAACTACCAATCACCAACTAAGATTAAACAAAAGAAGTTTACAACTCGGGATAATGACAAGCTTGTTACAAGGATCACTAGTGTGTAATGTGTAAAAAAGTGTATGAAATCGCCAAGTATTGCTTGAGAGTTGACTGGGAGCTGTTACGAGAGTGTGTGTGTGTTTGCTAAAATTAGCTAAGTGTTTCTATCAAGCTTGTCATCCCCATTTTAAATTAGAAATAACTAGTATAACTAACTATCCGCAATTTGTGCACTCTCCCCACGATCTCCATAACGTTCACAATGGTCAAGCACGTGCGGAATATTGAGGGAATATACCCCAGGAACTTCGATAAGACTTTGCCCATGCCTTCATTCCTGCAAAACAAGTTTACGTACAAGGAAGACAATTGTTAGTAACAACAGTGATCCTGGATCCTGATCCTGCGACACCTGCTGAGGATCCTTAATTCAAACAGAATTGAGGATGCATGATCCTGATAGCAGTTGAGGACCCGTGATCCTTAGGATTTAGAAAATTATCCCCTAACAATTGCCCCCAAAATATAAAGGAGTAAAGTGTAAATTTGGCGAGTTATATTTTCTTGATCTTATCCGTAACAAACCAACGGATATATAGCCGTTATGATCGAACTATCCGTTGCAGATCTTACGTCATCTGAAGCGACATCCCTGCAGAATCATGATTATAAATTGAAGTTAGAGATAAGGATCAATGTGCATTTAAATTCGAGCAATACTCCCTTTAAATCCACATTCGAAGACCAAGCAGGTATCTCTCTTTCCTCTTTCTCTTCCCCTTCTTACTCTGTTTCTTTTTCTTCAAAATCTTCGAATCACAATGAAGCTAAGATCATCCCCTGCTAAGGATCATCGAAAAGACAGTCCTTTAAAAAGCCAAGGGGTCATCGAAGACTCTCCGAAGGAACGTTGCTGTTTTACCGATCCTGAAATCGACTGGATTCGCCATTGCTTTCCGGCAAGCACTGTTTTCAAACCCTTCGACCCTACCGTCCGGAGTGATTTTGTCTCTGAAACATGGGTTGCATTTCCAGTTACCCCTTTCTCGATAGGATACTCCTACCCTTTTCCTGAATGTACCCAATCTTTCTTCTCCCTTACCGGCATATCCTACATCCAGGCTATGCCAATGATGTTGAGGGTTCTGTTTACCCTGGAGAGGATCATTGAGCATGAGGATATTGAGTTGGGAATGTCGGAGTTGTCTGAACTATACAACCTTGTGAGCCATGGTTCACACCGCTTTCTATTCAAACATAAACCCAGTGAACCTCATCCAATCTTGAAAATAACCAAGAACGATAACAAGTGGAAGAAACATTTTTTCTTCGTCAGGAGGGATTCTATCCCTAATGGGAAGGATCTCCCCAGAACATGGGCCACTCATGGTAGGATAGAGGATCCTTATAGAAGGATCATAGGATAACCTGTTTCTGCTGAGGATCACTAACCCCTTTGTTTCTATCTTGCAGCTATTTCTGTTTCACACATCATTACATCACCTGCAACGAAGGAAAGGCTTGCTACTTTCTGGAGTCTTGACCCTGCTATAAGATCATTTCAAGCAAACACCAAGGATTCTCAAGAAGTATCCTCAGGCTCAGTCACAATGTCAAGTAAGTATCCGAGTTTGTATATAATTAAATGTTAAAATGTAAATAAAACAAGAATATTTATCTGTTGTTTTGGATTGATAGGTGCTGGAAAATCCTCAAGGTCTGCTTCCCGTTTCAGTGTTACCGATCTTACCGCCGTTGCTCCCAAGTCTGGGAATAAGAAGGCTGCTGCCAGCCTGAGTGCTGTGGTCCCAAAGCCTACCACCTCCAAGGGAAAGAAAAGGAAAGCCTCTGAGGCTGATAATCTTGAAGGCCTGCCTCTTATCCGCCATCAATTCCAAGAATACTTTGCCGATGTAAGGGTCACTAACCCTGACTGATTATCCTGTCCATTTGAGGATCATGTGATCCTAAACTTTTCCTCGTCTTCTATGCAGAAATTTTCCGAGATTGAGATGCTGCTGGATGCTTATGCTGAGGAAGCTAACCGGAAGCAAAGGGACTTCCAAAAGATTTTCCTGGCTAAGGATCAGACCATCTCCCGCCTTGAGAAGGATCTTGCTCTGGCAAAGCAGCAGGTGGTTGTGGCTCAGATAGATGCTGATCATGAGAAGGCTGAGCTGCTAGAGGATGCTAAAGTCTCTGCCGTCATCACAATGTATAAGATCAAGCTGCAAATGGCTCAGGAGGCTGAGGATCCTGACTGTGACAGGACCACTTGGGACAAGGAGGAATGGAAGGCAAAGCTGGCTGAGCTTGAGGATGAAGAGGAGGAGGCTACTGAAGTCTTGGCAATTGAGGCGAGTGGCAGCGGGAAGGATCAAGCTGGCGGTGATGATGCTGGTGGTGATGCAGCCAAGGTGTAAGCCGCTGAAATGGGAGATGATGGATATTTCTAGACGTGGCCGGAGCCCATTTTTTAGGATTTGGTAGTGGTTTTTGGTTATGGTGTTTTGAAACAATGATGGTTTGTAATAACTAAACAATAGCTATTAGGGTTAAGGATCATGGATCCTTTGAACAATAGGTAGGATAATAGGTGGTGGAGGAATCCTCTGTTTGGGGGATGAAACCACTTGTTATCCTGCCATCTTTTAATTCCTGCACTTTCAAGACCTGTTAACAATGGACACCCTTTGCCAACCCAAGTGGACGGGACACGTATTGCTGGTAGAAACTTGGGTTAGCAATTTTGACAACCTTTGAAGGGTTAACTTTTGTGAATAAAAATAACTTCAACTTTTTGGCTATTTCCCGTGTTGTTATCCTTGTGCACTCTTAATTTTCCTGTTGTACTTATCCACTTTGTTTGAATTTATCAAGTTTAATAGATTATGTTTAAAAATTTTAGGATATGATCAAGGATCAAATATCCTATAGTCGATAAACTCAGAAAAGTTATGCAACTTAAGGATCATTAGTTCTGTTGTCAAAGGATAAGGGTCACTTATATAAATAATGAATAAAATCAAAATGATCAAGGATCATACCTGAGAATCCAAGTTAGGATCCTAATCCCTTAACATTTATAATCAGGATAACCAAAAGACAAACCTTAGTAGAAAGGTAAGGATCAAGGATCCTTGGCTGTTTAACTTCAAAATCCTGAAATGAAAGATAACTTGGGACTAAGCCAATATAAGAGAAAAGTTAGTAACTGGGGACAAGCCCAACAATTCTGGGGACAAGCCCAAAGGATAACTGGGGACAAGCCCAAAGGATCTTTTGTAAACTGGAGTATGGCCCTTACTGGCGACTATCCAAACTTAGTGACATGAAAATGCCAAAACCTTAGCTAGCGTGAAAATGTTAGAAACCTTAGGAACGGATATATGGTACTGTTAGGGGTGGATTTCTAAATGATCAATGATCCTCAATTGCTGTTGGGCTTAGTGATCCTCACTTCTGTTTGAATAAGTGATCCTCAGAAGTGTTTCAGGATCAGGATCATGGATCATCATAAGGATCCTTGAACTAACGATTGTCTACTTTGAATTCGAAACTGTTTTGCAGGAGTACCAGCTTGGACTTGGTCTTGGCGATATTCCTGGAGCATATTCTATGTTTATTCCACACGTGCCTGGCCAAAAGTGGACGTTATGGAGTCGTGGAGGACTTGCACCATTTGCGGAATGTTAGTTAGTGTAGATTTATTCCATTTTTAAAGGGGTAGCGAGCTAATTAGAAAACACTTGGCTATTTTTGGCTACACACACACACTCTTACAACTGCTCTCACCAGCTCTCGTTAACTCACTTGGCGATTACACACTTTTTCACACAATACACTATAGTGATCCTTGTACTTAGCTCGCTATCATCCGAAGTTGTAATACATTTATTGTTTAATTTGAGTTGGTGATCGGTAGTTTCCATCACCCGAGGTTTTTTATGCCGGAGATCATTCATTGATCAAGGGCTTTTTCCTCGTATAAATCTTCGTGTCACTTGTTCATTACATTTCAGAGTGATCCTTATTGTTGTTCATCAATTCAAGCATCATACCTCACAACAGAAAGTTTGGTTACATTGTCATTGCTTGATTTTTGACCAAAACAGTTTGTCGCCCACCGTGGGGCAATTGGTGCTTCATTCCTGAAAAGATTCGTATTTTCGTGGTCATTTCGGTTCGTTACAACCAAGCAGATGGCTTCCTCAGCGAAGAATACTTCAAGTTTGATGCCTTCATTCAGTTCTTCACAAGGCATTCCTCCTTTGCCTCCACCACCTTCTGGATCCCAGAAGAATGCTGAGAATGCTGCGAAGAAACAAACCCCCATTTTCCAAAAACCACCTACTTCTTCTGTTTCAACTAATCCTACTACTAATGATCTTTATGCTCTGATTTTGCAGATGAGGAATCATGCACAAGAGCAGGACAAAACCAACGAAAGGATCCTCCGGGAGATCGATGAGATCAAGAAACAGAAGAAATCAGTAGAGGATCACTCCCCTCTGATGCCAAGATCGCTAAACTTTGACACTCCAGTCATAACTTCCCAACACTCAACGGTTCCGGACGTGCTATACTTGGGTGAATTACCAGGAAGGCGTTATGGAACAGCAACTATGAGTCAGGCATTTGGCTCTTACTTCCAGCCTCAGGGATCCTTTTCTCAACCATCAGGATCCTCCTCTCAGCATCACGGATACTTCACGTCAGGAGGATATTTGGGAATGCATGCAGTACAAGGATCCTCACAGGTCCAAGGATCCTCCCAGGTCCAAGGATCCTCACAGGTCCAAGGATCCTCCCAGGTCCAAGGATCCTCCCAGGTCCAAGGATCCTTCCCGGTCCGAGGATCCTCCCTTGTCCCAGGATCCTCTCTGGTTCCAGGATCCTTTCAGGTTCAAGGATCATCTCAACTCCAAGGATCCAACGTCCTGCAGGATCAAGGATTCTTGAGGAGTGTGCAGCCTCAGAACTCGGACGTTCATCAAGGAGACTTCATACCAATGCAGACCATTGCTTCCTCTGGACCTTCAATCATGCCAGAGTCTCGACAATATGGATTCACATCCGCAATTCCAAACACGAATCCTGTGGGAGGTAACACTTTTAATAATTCATATAACACTAATCATGGCTTTATGCAGGATACAGGCATCAATCAGGCCATGGCTAGGGAGCTACAGAAGCTTAAGGATATGATATCCAGCGTACCAGGAGTGGTTAAACCTATTCCTGAAATTGCAGATGGTAGCCATAGGATCTCTCGTTTTGCACCACCCTTGTGTGATGCTGAGATACTTAAAAGATTCCAGATACCATCTATGAAGCTGTATGATGGTTCAACGGATCCAGAGGAACATGTAGCTCAGTACAGGGAGAGGATTGAGATCAATCCAATTCCTGAAAGGTTAAAAGAAGCATGTCTATGCAAGGGATTTGGGTCCACACTCACAGGATCTGCTCTTAAATGGCTGCTAAGTCTTCCCCCTTACTCTATTACTTCATTTGCTAATTTAGTTAATTTGTTCAATAGTCAATTCTCTTGTAGTAGAAAGTTTGAATGATTAACTAGTGATCTATATAGGGTAATACAAGGTCAAAATGAATCACTTAGAGATTATATCACTAAGTTTAGTAAAGAATCCTTAGATATTCCTAATTTGGATATTGCTACGGCTGTAGAAGCCTTCAAAATGGGATTACTTAGGGATTCATTATTCTATGATGATCTTGTTATGACACCTTGCAGGAATCTTGACGAAGTAAGAACTAGGGCCCTTAGGTTCATCCGCCTAGAGGATGACAAAAGGATCCAGGACAGATTGACAGGATCCTCAAAACAGGATAAACAAGGATCCTACTTCAGGAACAACAAATCCAAGTCCTACAACAGATCTGATAACCAGAATGTGCATGCAGTGGAACAAGAAGAGGATGATGAGGATTATCCTCCTATTTCTGAATACTGTTTTTCTGTTGATAACAATGAACTAATCCTTGCAATGCAGAATCTAGGTGAGAAAGCAAGGTGGCCAAGAAAAAGTGATAAACCAGCTGCTACAAAGGATAAGTCCAAGTGGTGCGCATATCATGAGGATTTTGGGCATCTCACTGAAGAGTGTATTGCACTTAGAAAGGAAATTGGTTACTTGTTGAGCAAGGGGCATTTGAAAGAGCTTTTGGGACGAAAGAAGTCAAGGGTCCAGGATCCTGAAAGGATCCCGGAAAGGGCTCCTACTCCTCCAGCAGATGCACAAGTCATAAATTTAATATCCGGTGGATCAGACATCTGTGGTACATCCTTTTTAGAAGCAAAAAGACATGCTAAGGAAACCAAGATGGATAATGGAGACAGACCCGTCCGGACCTCCGTTGTCACCCAGGATAAAGTCATAACCTTTGATGAGGATGATCGTGTTGACGTTCAGGATCCTCATCATGATGGTCTTGTAATTACATTATTTATTTCTAACCACTTTGTTCGCGGGATCCTTATAGATGGAGGAAGCTCTGTGAACATCATTCAGCTTGATGTTCTCAAGAAGATGAATATCCCAGACTCTGATATTATCCCAAGATCCTCAGTACTTGTGGGATTCAGTGGAGAAACTAAGAATACATTGGGGGACATCAAACTCCCAATCTATATTGAAGGATTGCATTCTTATCAAAAGTTTTGTGTTATTGATTGCTTATCATGTTGTAATGTTATCCTTGGCAGGCCATGGATACATGACATGAAGGCAGTCCCATCCAGCTATCATCAATGTGTAAAGCTTCCAAGTCCTTGGGGAGTGGTGAAAATTGAGAGTGATCAACAGGAGGCTAAAAATTGCTATACCTCATCAACGAAGCCAACCTCAAGAGCAAGGGAGCAATAGCAATTAAAGTATCCTTCAAGAGATGTCTTGGAGGCAAGAGAACAGGATTTGAAAGAAATCCTCATGGATCCTGATGATCCTGAATCCAAGATCTTCATAGGATCAGGGATCCTTAGCGATATTGAACAGGAGCTAGTATCCTTCCTCAAAAGAAGGAAAACCACCTTTGCCTGGAAACATGAGGATATGACAGGTATATCTAAAGATATAATTACTCACAAACTTGGCATTGACAGGTCATTCAAACCTATCCATCAAAAGAGGAGGAAGTTTGCACCTAAAAGGAATGCTATTATCCAGGAGGAGGTAGATAAGCTACTTCGGGCAGGTATGATAAGAGAGGTTAAGTATCCAAGATGGTTAGCCAATGTGGTTGTTGTTCAAAAGAAAAATGGAAAGTGGAGGGTATGTGTCGATTTTACTGATTTAAACAAGGCATGTCCCAAGGATCCTTTCCCATTACCCCACATTGACTCCATGGTGGATGCTACCGCGGGTCATGAGTTGTTGACTTTTATGGATGCTTCATCTGGATTTCAACAAATTCAGATGGAACCATCTGATCAAGAGGATACAGCCTTTATGACCCCAACTGGTATATACTGTTATATTGCTATGCCATTTGGATTAAGGAATGCAGGTGCTACTTATCAAAGGCTAGTTAATATGATGTTCAAGGAACAAATTGGACACACTATGGAAGTCTATATTGATGACACGGTGGTTAAGTCCAAGAAGGCTGAGGATCACCTTAAAGACTTGGAGGAAGCATTCAATATCCTTGATAGATATAATATGAAACTTAATCCTTCCAAGTGTCATTTTGGTGTGAAGGCAGGTAAATTCTTAGGATATATGGTGACAAAGAGGGGCATTGAAGCAAGTCCAGAACAAATTAAGGCTACTGTGAATATCAAATCTCCTGCCAATGCTAAGGATGTGCAAAGACTAACAGGCAGGATCGCAGCCTTGAATAGATTCATATCCAAATCCTCAGAAAAGTGCAAGGAGTTCTATGACATCCTGAGGAAGAACAAGAAATTTGAATGAACTGAGAAGCATGAAAGTGCCCTTAAAGCTCTTAAGGATTACATATCCTCAGCCCCAGCCTTGATGAAACCAGAAAAGGGGATGTATTATCCTTATACCTAGCAGTATCCTCAAAAGCAGTAAGTGCGGTCCTTGTTAAGGATCACCAAGGTACACAACATCCTGTTTATTATGTAAGTAAGAGTTTACTTGATGCTGAATCCAGGTATTCACACTTAGAAAAACTTATCCTTGCATTAATTATGGCATCTAATAAATTAAGACATTATTTTGAGACTCATGCCATTATTGTTAAGACTAATTTTCCAATTAAGAATGTTCTCAGGAAACCTGAAATGTCAGGAAGGATGGCTAAGTGGGCAGTGAAGCTTAGTGCATACGATATAAGATATGAACCAAGGACTGCCATCAAATCCCAAGCCTTAGCTGACTTTGTGGCAGATTTTAGTAGTGATTTGCAAAAGGAAGCTGAGTTAGAAGTCCAACAACTTGAAGAGACTAAGGATCCTTGGATACTCTTCACTAATGGAGCCTCTAATGTAAAGGGAACAGGGCTTGGAATACTACTAAAATCGCCACAGGGGGATATAATACCCCACTCCATAGCTTGTGAATTTCAAACTACCAACAATGAGGCTGAGTATGAAGCCTTGATAGCTGGTTTGCAAATTGCAAAGCATATGAGGAACAGGTATCTTGAGGTACATGTAGATTCTTTACTGATCACTAATCACTTTAATGGATCCTATGCTGTTAAAGGTGAAAAGCTAATCAAATATTTGGAGATAGTCAAAGAGTTGGCACTCTCTTTTGTATCCTTTAGTTTGACACAGGTACCAAGGGAAGAGAATGCAGAAGTTGATGCATTAGCTAATCTAGGGTCATCTTTGAACATTCCTGAGGATATCAAGATCCCTATTATCCATATCATGACCCCTGCTATCGAGGATCATGTAGCTATGGAGATAGGAGAAGATTCTACAGTCGTCCCTAGTGATGATACTCAATCTCATTCAGGATCATGGATCCTACCAATCATGAGATACATACAACATGGAGAAATTCCTACAGGAGAAAACCCAAGGGCTTTCAAAACTAAGGTATCTCAATTTACAATATTGAATAATATGTTGTATAAACGATCTCTTGCAGGACCATATCTAAGATGCATTGAGGATCCTGGAATCCAAGAAGTCCTAAAGGATTTCCATGAAGGAGATTGTGGAAACCACGCTGGGGGCAGGGCATTATTCTCAAGGATCTTGAGGACATGATACTATTGGCCCACTATGAAGAAGGATGTTGTGGACTATGCAAAGAAGTGTGATCCTTGTCAGAGGCATAGTAATATCCTTCACCAACCAGCAGAACTCTTGCATCCTATATCCTCCTCCTGGCCATTCATGAGATGGGGAATGGATATAGTTGGAAAGCTTCCTAAGGCACCTGGTGGAAAAGTATTCATGCTTGCTATGACTGATTACTTCTCTAAGTGGATAGAGGCTGAAGCCTTTGCTCAAGTCAGAGAAAAGGAAGTTATATCCTTTATTAAAAGAAATATTATTACCAGATTTGGTATCCCTTCTGAGATTATTTGTGATAATGGATCCCAATTTATTGGGAATAGAACCACTAACTTTTGTGACAGCTGGGGGATTAAGATGATAACATCAGCACCAGTCCACCCACAAGCTAATGGTCAGGCAGAATCATCCAACAAGATCCTCATCAACAATTTGAAGAAGAAGCTTGGATCCAAGAAAGGAAAATGGGCAGAAGAACTACCTTATGTGCTTTGGGCTGATAGGACAACTCCCAAGAATGCTACAAGCCAAACTCCATTTTCTTTGGTATTTGGGGCAGAATCAGTGATCCCTACAGAGATGGTGGTTCCAACTGCAAGAACAAGCATTCGCGATCCTGAAGAAAATGCTGAAAACTTGGTTCAAGACCTGGATACTATAGAAGAAATCAGGGACTTGGCAAGGATAAGGATGGCCAGTTATCAACAAAGGATGGCTGGAGCTTACAACAAAAATGTCAGGATCAGGAAATTCCAAGTTGGTGATATGGTATTAAGGAAAGCATTTCAAAATACCACCAATCCTGCTGATGGAAAGCTAGAACCAAAGTGGAAGGCCCCTATTTGATCGAAGCTGAAGCAGGAAAGGGGGCATATCGATTGCTAACAATGGAAGGTGATTTGCTACCCAGGGCTTGGAATGCTGTCCATTTGAAGAAATACTTTATGTGACAAGGATCCATGACCCTTACCTGACCAGTATCCTTGAAGGATCCTTACAGAACGGATGATCCTCATTTCGGTAACACTCTAATCTCAGACTATTTCATTCTTTTATTATCTTATATAAGGATAAGGATCCTGCATCCTTTATCCTCCTTTTACATAATTCTGAGTTTTGAAGGTTCAGGTATCCTTAACTAAGGATTGAGTATCCACAGAAGTATCCAGTTATTTGGGCTTGACCCCAGTTATTTGGGCTTGACCCCAGTTATTTGGGCTAGTCCCCAATTTGGGCCTGTCCCCAGTTTCGCCAGTAGCGCACGATGATCCTGGTATAGTTCATGGCAATGGGACCAGTACTCGCTTTAGGGGCTGACAATTTCATTGTACTGGATATATTCAGGATCCTACGTATAATGGTAGACGTACCATACATCCGTTCCTAAGGTTTCTAACGTTTTCACGTTAGCTAAGGTTTTGGCATTTTCATGTCACTAAGTTTGGATAGTCGCCAGTAAGGGCCATACTCCAGTTTACACACGATCCTTTGGGCTTGTCCCCAGTTGTCCTTTGGGCTTGTCCCCTGTTATCATTAGGCTTGTCCCCAGTTATCCTTGGGCTTGTCCCCAGTTATCATTGGGCTTGTCCCCAGTTATCCTTGGGCTTGTCCCCAGTTATCCTTGGGCTTGTCCCCAGTTATCCTTTGGGCTTGTCCCCAGTTATCCTTTGGGCTTGTCCCCAGAATTGTTGGGCTTGTCCCCAGTTACTAACTTTCATCTTATATTGGCTTAGTCCCAAGTTATATCCTATTTCAGGTTTTTGAAGCTAAATGACCAAGGATCCTAGATCCTTACCTTCTACTAAGGTTTGTCCTTTGGGTTATCCTGATTATAAGTATTATAGGATAGGATCCTAACTTGGATTCTTAGGTATGATCCTTAACTATTTTTATTTTATTCATCATTTATTTAGGTGACCCTTATCCTTTGACAACTAAACTTATGATCCTTAAACTATATTACTTTTCAGAACTTATCGATTATGGGATATGTGATCTTTGATCATATCCTAAACTTTTTGGGGATATTTCTTAAATTTTTTCTTTACTTGGTAAGCATAAACAAAATAAACATCACAACAGTTGGAAAAGTAAAATATCAACAAGGATATCAAAACAGGATAAGCCAAAAAGTTAAAGTTATTTTATTCACAAAAGTTAAACCCCTTTTAAGGTTGTCAAAATTGCCAACCCACGTTTCTACCAGCAAAACGTGGCCCGTCCACATGGGTTGGCAAAGGGTGTCCATTGTTCATAGGTCTAACAAGTGCAGGAAATTAAAGACGGAAGGATAACGAGTGGCTTCATCCCCCAAACAGAGGATCCATCCACCACCCATTATCCTACCTATTGTTCACAGGATCATCCATGATCCTTAACCCTAATTACTATTGTTCAAGTACAGACCAACCATTGTTCAACAAAACATCATCAAAATAAAAACCACAACCAAGTTTAAAAAATGGGCTCTGGCTACGTCTAGAAATGTCCTTCATCGCCCATTCATGCAGCCTATGCCTTCGCTGCATCACCATCTCCTTCAGCTCCCATATCCTTCACCTGATCCTTGCCACTGCCACTAGCTTCGATTGCCAGAACCTCATCAGCCTCAGCCTCGTCCTCCAATTCAGCCAGCCTGGCCTTCCAGCCTTCCACGTCCCAGTTGCTCCTATCAAAGGCAGGATCCTAAGCTTCTTGGGCCATCTGTAGCTTGGTCTTGTACATTGCAATGGCAGCGGAGACCTTGGCATCCTCTGTGATCTCGTGCTTCTCATAATCAACATTGATCAGGATTGCAGTTGTCTGAGCTTTGGCATCATTGAGATCCTTTTCAAGGGAAGCAATCTTGTGATCCTTGAGCACCGCCACCTTTTGGAAATCAGAGTATTTCTCCTCAAGCTCCTCAACATTCCCAACATAATCCTCAATCTCCGCAAATTTCTACAAAGAAGACAATGCAAAGATTAGAGTCAGATGATCCTTAAGTGGATAGGATAACTAGACTGAGTCAGTGATCCTTACATCATTAAAGTACTCGAGGAATTGATGACGGATCAGAGGTAAGCCTTGAAGGTTATCAGCTTCAGAGGTCTTTCTTTTCTTTCCACCTCTTCCCTTCGAAGTGGTAGCCTTGGGGATTACGACGGAGGGGCTAGCAACAGACTTTTTCTTGGATCGGACGGTGTCAAGCTCAGTGACACTGAATTTGGATGCGGATCTTGATGATTTTCCAACGCCTACACACCCAAAACAGATAAGTATCCTTATCCTATTTCTATTTAACTATTTATTTAAACATTTAAATATAAAAAGAGCAGGATACTTACTTGACATCGTGACAGAACCTGAGGATACCTCTTGAGAATCCTGGGTATTTGTTTTGAATGACCTTGTTGCAGGATCAAGTTTTCTGAAAGCAGCAAGTCTCTCCTTGGTGGCAGGTGAAGGTATAATATGTGAGATTGTGATAGCTGTACAAAAGAAACAGAAGCATATTAGTAATCATCATTAGAAGTGAGCTTACTCAGTGATCCTTCCAAGGATCCTCTATCCTACCATGGGTGCTCCATTTCCTTGGCAGATCCTTTCCATCTGGGATAGAATCCCTTCTGACAAAGAAGAATCACCGTTTCCAGTTGGTATCATTCTTAGTGGCTTTAAAGATGGGATGTTCTTCACCGGGTTTACGCTTGAATAGATATCGGTGGGATCCAAATGTAGTGAGATCATACATCTCGGCCAATTCCGACATTCCCAGGTTAATTCCTTCTTGCTCAATGATCCTCTCAAGGGTATATAAGACCCTCCAGATCATTGGCATAGGTTGAATGTAGGAGATGCCGGTGAGGGAGAAAAAAGACTGGGTGAATTCAGGGAAAGGATACGAGTATCCTATTGTGAAAGGAGTGACTGGGAAAGCTACCCAAGTTCCAGAAACATAATCACTTAAAACGGTGGGATCAAACGGTTTGAAATCAGTGTTCGCCGGAAAGCAATGTCGTATCCTGTCTATTTGTGGGTCATTAAAGCAGCATCTTTCTTTCGGCGAATCTTTGATGATCCCCTGGCTCTTAAGAGGACTGTCCTTCTTATGATCCTTAGCTGGTGAGGATCTTAGCATCATCTTGATTATGAAGAAGGTGAAGAAAGAAGGAGCAGAGAAAGAAAACGTAAAGGAAGAAGAGGAAGAAAGATACCTGCTTGATCGTCGGATGAGAATTTAAAGGGAGTTTCTCTTGAATTTAAATGTGAAATGATCTCTATCTCTAACTCCTATTTATAATGATGATTTTGCAGGATAGTCACCTCAGTGACGTCATACTCGTAACGGCTAGTCCGACTCCAACGGCTAGTTATCCGTTAATTTGTTACGGATAAGAACAAAATACAACTCATTTATTTACATTATTACTCCTTATATTTTGGGGGCAATTGTTAGGGGTGGATTTCTAAATGATCAGTGATCCTCAATTGTTGTTGGGCTTAGTGATCCTCACTTCTGTTTGAATAAGTGATCCTTAGAAGTGTTTCAGGACCATGGATCATCATAAGGATCCTTGAACTAACGATTGTCTACTTTGAAATCAAAACTGTTTTACAGGAGTACCAGCTTGGACTTGGTCTTGGCGATATTCCTGGAGCATATTCTATGTTTATTCCGCACGTGCCTGGCCAAAAGTGGACGTTATGGAGTCGTGGAGGACTTGCACCATTTGCGGAATGTTAGTTAGTGTAGATTTATTCCATTTTTAAAGGGGTAGCGAGCTAATTAGAAAACACTTGGCTATTTTTGGCTACACACACACTCTTACAACTGCTCTCACCAGCTCTCGTTAACTCACTTGGCGATTACACACTTTTTCACACAATACACTATAGTGATCCTTGTACTTAGCTCGCTATCATCCGAAGTTGTAATACATTTATTGTTTAATTTGAGTTGGTGATCGGTAGTTTCCATCACCCGAGGTTTTTTATGCCGGAGATCATTCATTGATCAAGGGCTTTTTCCTCGTATAAATCTTCGTGTCACTTGTTCATTACATATCAGAGTGATCCTTATTGTTGTTCATCAATTCAAGCATCATACCTCACAACTGAAAGTTTGGTTACATTGTCATTGCTTGATTTTTGACCAAAACAGGTACGTCTACCATTATACGTAGGATCCCGGATACAGCCAGTACAATGAAATTGTCAGCCCCTAAAGCGAGTACTGGTCCCATTGCCATGAACTGTACCAGGATCATCGTGCGCTACTGGCGAAACTAGGGACAGGCCCAAAAACTGGGAACTAGCCCAAATAACTGGGGTCAAGCCCAAATAATTGGATACTTCTGTGGATACTCAATCCTTTGTTAAAGATACCTAAACCTTCTGCAAAACTCAGAATCAAGTGAAAGGAGGATAAAGGATCCAGGATCCTTATCCTTATATACAGGATAATTAAAGAATGAAATAGTTTGAGATTAGATCATTACCAAAATGAGGATCCTCTGTCCTGTAAGGATCCTTCAAGGATACTTGTCAAGTAAGGATCATGGATCCTTGTTACATGAAGTATTTCTTCAAGTGGACAGCATTCCAAGCTCTTGGTAGCAAATCACCTTCCATTGTTAGCAATCGATATGCCCCATTTCCTGCTTCAGCTTCAATCAAATAGGGGCCTTCCCACTTTGGTGCTAACTTCCCATCAGCAGGATTGGTGGTATTCTGAAATGCTTTCCTTAATACCATATCACCAACTTGGAACTTCCTAATCCTAACATTTTTATTGTAGGCTCCAGCCATTCGTTGTTGATAACTGGCCATCCTTATCCTTGCCAAATCTCTGAGTTCTTCTATAGTGTCCAAGTCTTGAACCAAGTTTTCAGCATTTTCTTCAGGATCACGAATGCTTGTTCTTGCAGTAGGAACCACCATCTCTGTAGGGATCACTGATTCTGCTCCAAATACCAAAGAAAATGGAGTTTGACCAGTAGCATTCTTGGTGTTAGGGGAGGATTTCTTAATGACCCGTGATCCTCAATTGTTATCCTGTTTGGTGATCCTTACTTCTGTGTCAGTTAGTGATCCTCGGAAGTGCTTCAGGATCAGGATCATGAATCATCCTAAGGATCCTTATACTAATGATTGTCTGTTTTGATTTCGATATTATTTTGCAGGAATACCAGCTTGGACTTAGTCTTGGTAACGTTCCTGGAGAATATTCCACGTTTATTCCGCACGTGCTTGACCATGGTGAACATTATGGAGATCGTGGGGAGAAGGCATGAATTGCGGATAGTTAGTTTTTTAGATATTTTACTAAGTTTAAAAGGGGTAGCGAGCTAATTAGACAACACTTGGCTATTTTTTGGCTACACATACTCGTACAACTGCACTCACCAGCTCTCACCAGCTCTCGGCAAAACACTTAGCATTTTTTCATACATTTCTACTGTTAGGGGAGGATTTTCTAACAATTAGTGATCCTTATTTGTTATCCTAACTAGTGATCCTTACTTCTGTGACAGGTGGTGATCCTCAGAAGGGCTTTAGGATCAGGATCATGGATCACTTCAAGGATCCTCATACTGACGATTGTTTACTTATGTTTTATAAGATCTCGCAGGTATAACAAGCTTGACCAGGTCTTAGCGGCATTCTTGGAGAATATTCCCGAAGTATTCTGCACGTGCTAGATCAAAACTAGACGTTATGGAGAACGTGGAGGCTTGGCCCGAAAGTCGGAGAGTTTGTTAATTAGATATTTTTCTTATTTTAAAGGGGTAACGAGCTAGTTAGTGACACTTAGTCATTTTTGGCAGTTTCACACACTCGCAAACACGCTCATACAAGCTCTCATTCAAACACTTAGCAATTACTTACACTTTTTACACATTTCACCGTAGTGATCCTTGTACCTAGCTCGTTACTATCCGAAGTTGTAAACGTTTATTCATTTATTGGAGCTTGGTGATCGGTAGTTTCCATCACCCGGGGTTTTTTGTGCCGGAGATCAATTCTTGATCAAGGGCTTTTTCCCCGTATAAATCCTTGTGTTGTTTGTGCATTCCACATTGAAGTGATCCTCATTGTTGTTACATTTTTTGAGCATCATACCCCGTAATCTAGAGTTTGGTTGCAATATCATCATCAGATTTTCTGACCAAAACAGTTTGGCGCCCACCGTGGGGCAATTGGTGCTTTGTCTTTAGAAGAATTCGCATTTCTGTGCTCATTCCGGTTCATTACTACCAAGCAAATGGCTTCCTCAGCGAAGAATGCTTCAAACTTGATGCCCTCATTCACTTCATCACAAGGCGTTCCTCCTTTGCCTCCACCACCTTCTGGATCCCAGAAGAATACAGAAAATGCTGCGAAGAAACCGACTCCCATTTTCTTAAAACCACCTACTTCTTCTGTTTCAACTAATCCTACTACTAATGATCTCTATACCTTGATTTTGCAGATGAGGAATCATGCACAAGAGCAGGATAAGACCAACGAAAGGATCCTCCGGGAGATTGATGAAATTAAGAAACAGAAGAAAACGGCAGAGGATCATTCTCCACTGATGCCCAGATCTTTGAATTTTGACACTCCGGTGGTTACTTCTCAGCCGTCAGTGGTTCCAAACATTCAATATGCGGGTGGACCAAAGGGAGTGCACTACGGAACAACAGCTATGACCCAGGCACTAGGTTCATATTTCCAGCCAGCAGGATCCTATCCCCAGCATATGGGATCCCTCACGGGTACAGGAGGATATTCAGGAATGCACCAAGTTCAAGGATCCTCCTTTGTTCCAGGATCATCCCAGTTTCAGGGATCCTTCCAAATGCCAGGATCCTTGAGGAGTTTTCAAACAGGAAGTTCAGATGTCCATCAAGGAGATTTTATCCCAATGCAGACCAATGCCTCTGCTGGCCCCTCGATCATTCCAGAATCTCAACAATATGGATTAACCTCCGTATTTCCTAACTTGAATCCAATGGGAGGTAACACTTTTAATAATCCTCATACTATTAACCATGGTTTTATGCAGGATCCAGGTATCAATCATGCCATGGCCAGAGAATTGCAAAAGCTAAAGGATATGATCTCGAGTATCCCGGGAGTAGTCAAACCTATTCCAGAGATTGCAGATGGGAGCCACAAGATATCTCGCTTTGCACCACCAATCTGTGATGCTGAGATACCCAAGAGGTTCCATGTGCCTACAATGAAATTGTACGATGGTTCGACGGATCCTGAAGAACACATAGCACAATACAGGGAGAGGATGGAGATCAATCCAATCCCAGAAAAGTTAAAGGAAGCATGCCTATGCAAAGGATTCGGATCCACTCTTACTGGATCAGCTCTCAAATGGCTGCTAAGTCTTCCTCCCTATTCTATTACCTCATTTGCAAACCTAGTTAACTTATTTAATACTCAGTTTTCCTGTAGTAGAAAATTTGAACGACTAACTGGTGATTTATATAGGATAACCCAGGGTCATAATGAATCATTAAGGGATTACATTACCAAATTTAGTAAAGAATCCTTAGACATTCCCAACTTAGATATAGCCACGGCTGTTGAGGCCTTCAAAATGGGATTACTTAGGGATTCCTTATTTTATGATGATCTTGTTATGACACCGTGCAGGAACTTAGATGAGGTAAGAACCCGGGCCCTCAGGTTCATCCGGCTAGAGGATGATAAGAGGATTCAGGAGAGGATAACAGGATCCTCAAAGCAGGATAAGCAAGGATCCTCATTAAGAAACAACAAGTTCAGATCCTACAACAAATCTGATATTCTGAACGTGCATTCTATTGATCAAGAAGAGGATGATGAGGATTATCCTCCAATCTCTGAATATTGCTTTAGTGTTGATAACAATGAACTAATCCTTGCCATGCAGAACCTAGGTGATAAAGCTAGATGGCCAAGAAAGAATGACAGGCCAGCTGCAACTAAGGATAAATCAAAGTGGTGTGCATATCATGAAGATTTTGGGCACCTAACAGAAGAATGCATTGCATTAAGAAAGGAAATTGGATACTTGCTGAGCAAAGGGCATCTAAAAGAGTTGTTGGGAAGAAAAAAGTCAAGGACTCAGGATCCTGAAAGGATCCCTGAGAAGGCTCCAGCCCCTCCAGCAGACGCACAAGTGATAAACTTTATCTCTGGGGGATCCGACATTTGTGGCACATCCTTCTCAGCAGCTAAGAGGCATGCGAAGGAAACTAAAATGGATAACGGAGAAAGGCCAGTTCGAACATCGAGTGTCTCCGAAGGAAAAGTCATAACCTTTGATGAAGAGGATCGTATTGACATCCAGGATCCTCATCACGACGGTTTAGTTATTACTCTTTTTATATCTAACTATTTTGTCCGCAGGTTCCTAATAGACGGGGGAAGTTCAGTGAACATTATCCAGCTTGATGTTCTAAAGAAGATGGGTATCCCTGAATCAGAGATCATACCAAGATCCTCCGTGCTCGTGGGATTTAGTGGCGAGACCAAGAACACACTGGGGGACATTAAACTCCCAATATATATTGAAGGCTTACACTCTTATCAAAAGTTTTGTGTTATTGACTGTTTATCTTGTTGTAATGTTATCCTTGGCAGGCCCTGGATACACGATATGAAAGCAGTCCCATCTACTTATCATCAATGTGTGAAGCTCCCTAGTCCTTGGGGAATAGTAAAGATTGATAGCGATCAGCAGGAAGCTAAGGATTGCTACACTTCATCGATGAAACCAGCTTCGAAGTCAAGAGAGCAATAGCAATCAAGGTATCCTCCAAGGAGTGTCTTGGAGGCCAGAGAGCAGGATGTGGTAGAAATCCTCATGGATCCTGATGATCCTGAATCCAAAATCTATATCGGGTCAGGGATCCTTGGCGAAATGAAAGAAAACCTCATATCCTTCCTTAAAAGGAGAAAGACTACCTTTGCATGGAAACACGAAGACATGACTGGCATATCCAAGGATGTTATCACTCATAAGCTCGGCATCGACAGATCTTTCAAGCCAATCCATCAAAGGAGAAGGAAGTTTGCACCAGAAAGGAATGCCATTATCCAGGAAGAGGTAGAGAAATTGCTCCGGGCAGGTATGATTAGAGAGGTCAAGTATCCAAGATGGTTGGCCAATGTGGTTGTTGTTCAAAAGAAAAACGGAAAGTGGAGGGTATGTGTCGATTTTACCGATTTAAATAAGGCATGTCCCAAGGATCCTTTCCCTTTACCCCACATTGACTCCATGGTGGATGCAACGGCGGGTCATGAACTGTTAACTTTTATGGATGCTTCATCTGGATTCCAACAAATCCAAATGGAACCATCCGACCAAGAGGATACGGCCTTCATGACTCCAACTGGTATATATTGCTATATTGCTATGCCGTTCGGATTGAGAAATGCAGGTGCAACGTACCAAAGGTTGGTGAATATGATGTTCAAGGATCAGATTGGACAAACTATGGAGGTTTACATAGATGATATGGTGGTAAAATCCTTAAAAGCTGAGGATCACCTAAGAGACTTGGAGGAAGCATTCGATATCCTTGACAAATATAATATGAAGCTTAATCCTTCAAAATGTCATTTTGGTGTTAAAGCAGGTAAATTCTTAGGATACATGGTGACCAAGAGAGGCATCGAAGCTAGCCCGGAACAAATCAAAGCAATAGTGAACATCAAATCTCCGGCCAATGCTAAGGATGTTCAAAGGCTAACAGGAAGGATAGCAGCCTTGAACAGATTCATATCCAAGTCCTCCGAGAAGTGTAAAGAATTCTATGATATCCTAAGGAAGAACAAGAAATTTGAGTGGACGGAGAAGCATGAAAATGCTTTAAAAGCCCTCAAAGATTACCTGTCCTCGGCCCCGGCTTTAATGAAACCAGAAAAAGGTGAAGTGTTATCCTTGTATCTCGCAGTATCCTCAAAAGCAGTAAGTGCGGTCCTTGTTAAGGATCATCAAGGTACACAACATCCCGTTTATTATGTAAGTAAAAGTTTACTTGATGCCGAATCCAGGTACTCACACCTTGAAAAACTTATCCTTGCATTAATAATGGCATCTACCAAGTTAAGACATTATTTTGAAACTCATGTTATCATTGTTAAAACTAATTTTCCAATTAAGAATGTCCTCAGGAAACCAGAGATGTCCGGAAGGATGGCTAAGTGGGCAGTAAGGCTGAGTGCCTATGATATAAGATATGAGCCTAGGACAGCTATCAAATCCCAAGCATTAGCTGACTTTGTGGCTGATTTCAGTAGTGACCTACAAGAAGAAGCTGAGCTAGAAGTCCAGCAGCTAGAAGAGACCAAGGATCCTTGGATACTCCACACTGATGGATCCTCAAATGTCAAAGGTACAGGGCTTGGAATACTACTAAAATCGCCACAGGGGGACATAATACCCCATTCTATAGCTTGTGAGTTCCAAACCACTAATAATGAGGCTGAATATGAAGCCTTAATTGCTGGTTTGCAAATTGCAAAGCATATGGGGATCAGGTATCTTGAGGTACACGTAGATTCTTTGTTAATTACAAATCACTTTAATGGATCATATGCTGTTAAAGGTGAAAAACTAACCAAATATTTGGAGATAGTCAAAAG
Organism: Helianthus tuberosus; assembly: GCA_030545235.1. NCBI lineage: Eukaryota > Viridiplantae > Streptophyta > Magnoliopsida > Asterales > Asteraceae > Helianthus > Helianthus tuberosus. Next base: position 8,326,760 of record CM060351.1, on the reverse strand, counting down.
TTTGGCACTCTCTTTTGTTTCTTTTAGTTTGTCACAGGTACCAAGGGAAGAAAATACAGAAGCTGATGCATTGGCTAACTTAGGATCATCTTTGAAGATCCCAGAGGATATCAAGATCCCTATTATCCATATCCTGACCCCAGCTATTGAGGATCATGTGGCTATGGAGATAGGGAATAATTCTGCAATGATCCCTAGTGAGGATACTCAATCCTATTCAGGATCCGGATCATGGATCTCACCAATTATGAGATACTTACAACATGGAGAGATTCCTACAGGAGAAAACCCTAGGGCTTTCAAATCTAAGGTATCTCAATTCACAATTATGAATAATATGTTGTATAGGCGATCTCTTGCAGGACCATACTTGAGATGCATTGAAGATCCTGAAGTTCAAGAAGTTTTAAAAGACTTCCATGAAGGAGATTGTGGAAATCACACTGGGGGCAGGGCTTTATTCTCAAGGATCCTGAGGACAGGATACTACTGGCCAACCATGAAGAAAGATGCTGCGGAGTATGCCAGAAGATGTGATCCTTGCCAGAGACACAGCAATATCCTTCATCAACCAGCCGAACTATTGCATCCTATATCCTCCTCTTGGCCATTTATGAGATGGGGTATGGATATAGTTGGCAAGCTCCCTAAGGCACCTGGTGGAAAAGTATTCATGCTAGCTATGACTGATTACTTCTCCAAGTGGATAGAGGCTGAAGCTTTTGCCCAAGTTAGAGAAAAGGAAGTTATATCCTTCATTAAAAGAAATATTATAACTAGATTTGGAATTCCTTCTGAGATTATATGTGATAATGGTTCCCAATTTATTGGGGGCAGAACCACTAATTTTTGTGACAGCTGGGGGATTAAGATGATAACATCAACACCAGTCCACCCACAAGCTAATGGTCAAGCAGAATCATCCAACAAGATCATCATCAACAACTTGAAGAAGAAGCTTGGATCCAAGAAAGGAAAATGGGCAGAAGAGCTACCCTATGTGCTCTGGGCTGACAGGACAACCCCTAAGAATGCTACTGGTCAAACACCATTCTCTTTGGTGTTTGGGGCAGAATCAGTGATCCCAACAGAAATGGTGGTTCCTACTGCTAGAACAAGTACCCGTGATCCTGAGGAAAATGATGAAAACTTGGCTCAAGACCTGGATACTATTGAAGAAATCAGGGATATGGCTAGGATCAGGATGGCCAGTTATCAACAAAGAATGGCTGGTGCTTACAATAAAAATGTCAGGATCAGGAGGTTTCAAGTTGGAGATATGGTGTTAAGGAAAGCATTTCAGAATACCACCAATCCTGCTGATGGAAAATTGGCTCCAAAATGGGAAGGCCCTTATTTGATTGAAGCTGAAGCAGGAAAGGGGGCATATAGATTGCTAACCATGGAAGGTGAATTGCTACCAAGAGCTTGGAATGCTGTCCACTTGAAGAAATATTTCATGTAAGCAGGATCCTTATGGTATAGGTGATCCTCATGGAAGGGATATTCTTAAAGGATCCTCAAAGTATCGGTGATCCTTACTCAGGTAATATCCTAATCTTGAACTATTTCATTTCTTTATTTTCTCATATAAGGATAAGGATCATGTATCCTTTATCCATCTCTCACGTGAGTTCAAGTTTTGAAAGTTCAGGTATCTTTAGCACAACGTTGGTTATCCACAGAAGCAATCCGTCTTTTGGGTTTAACCCCAGTTATTTGGGCTTGTCCCCAGATTCCGCCTGTAGCGCACGATGATCCTGGTGTAGTTCAAGGCTTTGGGACCAGTACTCGTTCTAGGGGCTGATAATTCCATTGTTCTGGCTATGCTTAGGATCCTACGTATAATGGTAGACGTACCATACATCCGTTCATAAGGTTTCTAACGTTTTCACGTTAGCTAAGGTTTCTAACGTTTTCACGTTAGCTAAGGTTTTGGCATCTTCATGTCACTAAGTTTGGATAGTCGCCAGTTAGGGCCATACTCCAGTTTACACACGATCCTTGGGCTTGTCCCCAGTTATCCTTGGGCTTGTCCCCAGTTATCCTTGGGCTTGTCCCCAGTTATCCTTGGGCTTGTCCCCAGTTATCCTTGGGCTTGTCCCCAGTTGCTAACTCTTTTCTTATATTGGCTTAGTCCCAAGTTATGCTCTATTTCAGGTCCTTGAAGGTAGGCAGCTAGGGATCTTTGATCCTTATTACACTCTAAGGTTTATCTTATAGTTATCCTTATAATGGTTAGGATTCTAACTTGGATCCTCAGTTATGATCCTTAACTCTTTTGATTTTATTCATTATTCTTTTGATGAACCCTTATACTTGACAACTGAACCTGTGTTTCTTAAACTATATCACTTTTTAGAACTTATCGGTTATGGGATATGTGATCCTTGATTATATCCTAAACTTTATGGATATATTTTCTAATTTTCTAAGGTTTGATAAATATAAACAGGATGAACATTATAACAGTTGAAAAGTAACATACTAAAAAGGGTAACAACACAAGATAAGCGACAAAAGGTTAAGTTTTTATTTATTAACATAAGGCTAACCCTTTAAAGGTTGTCAAAATTACCTACCCGAGCTTCTACCAGCAAAACGTGGCCCGTCCGCTGGGGTAGGTAAAGGGTGTCCATGATAATGAGTTCAAAAGTAGTGCAGGAATATAAAGGCGGCAGGATCACAATGGCTTCATCCCCCAAACAGAGGATCCCTCCACCAATTGCAATCCTGCCTATTGTCCAAAGGATCATACATGATCCTTAATCCTAAAAACCTATTGTTCAAAGTACAACCCATGAAATTGTCTTAAACATCACAACCATCAAACTAAAAATTGGGCTCCGGCCTTAGCACATATATCCATCATCGCCCAATTGTGCAGCCTACACCTTCACTGCATCATCACCACCAGCCGTTGCATCCTCAGTTTTATCCTTTAACCCGCTGCCACTAGCCTCAATTGCCAGAATCTCCTCAGCCTCCTCTTCATCACCCAATTCAGCCAGCCTTGCCTTCCATTCTTCAATCTCCCAGTTGCTTTTGTCGAAGGCAGGATCCTGAGCTTCCGAGGCCATTTGGAGTTTGGTTTTGTACATTGCTATGGCAGCAGAAACTTTAGCATCATCCATGATCTCCTGCCTTTCATAATCAAAGTTAACCAGCACCTTGGCCATCTTCTGCTTGGTATCCTTGAGTTCCTTCTGAAGATCAGCAATTGCAAGATCCTTGAGCACAGCAACCTGCTGGAGATCGGCAATCTTCTAATCTTGATCCTCAACATGACCGACGTAATCCTTAGATCAGCAGGATATGCAAGCAGAGATAGTGATCCTTACATCATTGAAGTACTCGAGGAACTGGTGGCGAATTAAGGGCAGGCCCTGCAAATCCTCAGCTTCGGAAGTCTTTCTCTTCTTGATTCCCTTCCCTTTGAGGGGTGCCTTGGGGATTGAGGCTGTCGGGCTAGTAGGAACCTTTCTTTTGGATGATTTGACAGTGGTGAGATCGGTGACGCTGAACCTTGAAGCAGCTTTGGCAGATTTTCCAGCACCTACACAACCAAAATAAGATAAGTATCTTTTCTTAATATACATTTAATTATTTATTTAAATTTTAAACAAGGATACTTACTTGACATTGTGACAGAGCCTGAGGATACCTCCTGTGAGTCTTGGGTTGTTGTTTTAAAAGTTCTAGTTTCAGGGTCAAGTCCCCAGAAAGTAGCAAGTATTTCCCTGGTTGCGGGTGTTGTGATGAGACGTGAAAAGGAGATGGCTGCATGATACAAGACAAAGAAGGGGTTAGTGATCCTATTACAAAAACATGACCATCTGGTGATCCTTCCCAGGATCCTCCAGCCTACCATGGGTGGACCATGTTCTTGGTAAGTGCTCTCCATCTGAAATGGTATCCCTCCTTACAAAGAAGAAGCGACGCTTCCAATCTTTGTCGTTTTTGGTGACTTTGAGAAGAGGGTGATCTGCACCGGGTTTCCGTTTAAACAAGTAACGGTGGGATCCGAAGGTAGTAAGATCATACAACTCCGCTAGTTCTGACATTCCTAAATCAAGACTCTCCTGCTCGATGATCCTCTCTAGGGTGTATAAAACCCTCCAGATCATCGGCATGGCCTGAACGTAAGATATGCCGGTAAGGGAAAAGAAGGATTGTGTGAACTCCGGGAAAGGATAGGTGTACCCTATAGCAAATGGAGTGACTGGGAAGGCGACCCATGTATCAGAAACGTAGTCGCTCAGAACAGTTGAATCGAAGGGTTTGAAAAAGACATTCGCTGGAAAACGGTGACGGATGTTATCAATTTGTGCATCGGTAAAGCAACACCTCTCGTTCACCGAGTCCTTGACGATCTTCTGACTCTTCAGAGGGCTATCCTCTTTGTGATCCTTAGCCGGGGAATTTCGGAGCAACATTCTTGAAGTGATTAAGGAAAGAAAGAAGAACAGAGTAAGAAAGGAAGAGAGAGGAGAAAGAGATACCTGATCGATCTTCAACTGAGATTATAAAGGGAGTTTCTTTCGAATTTAAATGCATAGTGATCCTATATATATATCCGTTAGTTTGTTACGGATAAGATCAAGAAAATATAACTCGCCAAATTTTACAAATTACTCCTTATATTTTGGGGGCAATTGTTAGGGGAGGATTTTCTAACAATTAGTGATCCTTATTTGTTATCCTAACTAGTGATCCTTACTTCTGTGACAGGTGGTGATCCTCAGAAGGGCTTTAGGATCAGGATCATGGATCACTTCAAGGATCCTCATACTGACGATTGTTTACTTATGTTTTATAAGATCTCGCAGGTATAACAAGCTTGACCAGGTCTTAGCGGCATTCTTGGAGAATATTCCCGAAGTATTCTGCACGTGCTAGATCAAAACTAGACGTTATGGAGAACGTGGAGGCTTGGCCCGAAAGTCGGAGAGTTTGTTAATTAGATATTTTTCTTATTTTAAAGGGGTAACGAGCTAGTTAGTGACACTTAGTCATTTTTGGCAGTTTCACACACTCGCAAACACGCTCATACAAGCTCTCGTTCAAACACTTAGCAATTACTTACACTTTTTACACATTTCACCGTAGTGATCCTTGTACCTAGCTCGTTACTATCCGAAGTTGTAAACGTTTATTCATTTATTGGAGCTTGGTGATCGGTAGTTTCCATCACCCGGGGTTTTTTGTGCCGGAGATCAATTCTTGATCAAGGGCTTTTTCCCCGTATAAATCCTTGTGTTGTTTGTGCATTCCACATTGAAGTGATCCTCATTGTTGTTACATTTTTTGAGCATCATACCCCGTAATCTAGAGTTTGGTTGCAATATCATCATCAGATTTTCTGACCAAAACATCTACACGATACATTGTAGTGATCCGTGTACTTAGCTCGCTATTGTTAGGGGAGGATTTTCTAACAATTAGTGATCCTTATTCGTTATCCTAATTAATGATCCTTACTTCTGTGACAGATAGTGATCCTCAGAAGAGCTTCAGGATCAGGATCATGGATCACTTTAAGGATCCTCGTACTGACGATTGATTATTTGTGTTTTGTATTACTTCGCAGGAGTAACAAGCTTGACTTGGTCTTAGCAACGGTACTAAGGAATATTCCACGGGCATTTCGCACACGTTTGACTGGAAATGGACGTTGTGGAGAACGTGGGAGCTTGGCACAAAAGTCGGATAGTTAGTTATTGTAGTTAACTTCTATTTTTAAAAGGGGTGACGAGCTAGAATTTAGAACACTTAGCCACTTTCAGCTGCACACACTCTCATACAATCGCACTCTTGAAGCTCTCGACGAACACTCATTAGTTTTCACTCACTTTTACACATTTCACGATAGTGATCCTTGTACCTAGCTCGTTACTATCCGAAGTTGTAAACATTTATTGATTTATTTGAGCTTGGTGATCGGTAGTTTCCATCACCCGGGGTTTTTTGTGCCGGAGATCAACTCTTGATCAAGGGCTTTTTCCCCGTACAAATCCTTGTGTCATTTGTGCAATTTACATTGAAGTGATCCTTGTCATTGTTCTACACTATAAGCATCATACCCCGTAACAGAGAGTTTGGTTGCAATATCCTCATCAGATTTTTTGACCAAAACAGTTTGGCGCCCACCGTGGGGCAATTGGTGCTTCATCCTTAGAAAAATTCGTATTTCTGTGCTCATTTCAGTTCACTACAACCAAGCAAATGGCTTCCTCAGCGAAGAATGCTTCAAATTTGATGCCCTCATTCACTTCTTCACAAGGCGTTCCCCCTTTGCCTCCACCACCTTCTGGATCCCAGAAGAATGCTGAGAATGCTGCGAAGAAACCAACTCCCATTTTCTCAAAACCTCCAACTTCTTCTGCTTCTTACACTCCCACTACTAGTGACATGTTTACTTTGATTTTGCAGATGAAGGATCAGATACGGCAACAGGATAAGACCAATGAAAGGATTCTCAAAGAAATCGGAGATCTCAAGAAACAAAAGAAAACGGCAGAGGATCATTCCCCACTGGTGCCAAAATCTTTGAATTTTGATACTCCGGTGATTACTTCTCAGCCATCAGTGGTTCCAGATGTTCAATATGTGGGTGGACCAAAAGGAGTACACTATGGAACAACAAAAGTGACCAGGCAACAGGTTCCTATTTCCAGCCAGCGGGATCCTATCCTCAGCATATGGGATCCCTCACGAATTCAGGAGGATATTCAGGAGCGCAGCAGATTCAAGGATCTTCCTTTGTTCCAGGATCATCCCAGGTTCAAGGATTCTCCTTTGTTCCAGGATCATCCCAGGTTCAAGGATCCTCCTTTGTTCCAGGATCATCCCAGGTTCAAGGATCCTCCTTTGTTCCAGGATCATCCCAGGTTCAAGGATCCTCCTTTGTTCCAGGATCATCCCAGTTTCAGGGATCCTTCCAGATGCCAGGATCCTTGAGGAGTTTGCAAACAGGAAGTTCAGATGTCCATCAGGGAGATTTTATTCCAATGCAGACCAATGCTTCTACTGGCCCCTCGATCATTCCAGAGCCCCAACAATATGGATTAACATCCATTCTTCCTAATTTGAATCCAATGGGAGGTAACACTTTTAATATTTCTTATACTACTAACCATGGTCTTATGCAGGATCCAGGTATCAATCATGCCATGGCCAGAGAATTGCAAAAGCTAAAGGATATGATATCAAGTGTTCCAGGAGTGGTCAAACCTATCCCAGAGATTGCAGATGGGAGCCACAAGATATCTCGCTTTGCACCACCAATCTGTGATGCTGAGATACCCAAGAGGTTCCATGTGCCAACAATGAAGCTGTATGATGGTTCGACGGATCCTGAAGAACACATAGCACAATACAGGGAGAGGATGGAGATCAATCCAATCCCAGAAAGGTTAAAGGAAGCGTGCCTGTGCAAGGGATTTGGATCCACTCTTACTGGATCAGCTCTCAAATGGCTGCTAAGTCTTCCCCCCTACTCTATTACCTCATTTGCTAATCTAGTTAACCTGTTTAATAATCAGTTTTCTTGTAGTAGAAAATTTGAACGATTAACTAGTGATCTATATAGGATAACCCAGGGTCATAATGAATCATTAAGGGATTACATTACCAAATTCAGTAAAGAATCCTTAGACATCCCCAACTTAGATATAGCCACGGCTGTTGAGGCCTTTAAAATGGGATTACTTAGGGATTCGTCGTTCTATGATGATCTTGTTATGACACCATGCAGGAACTTAGATGAGGTAAGAACACGAGCACTTAGGTTCATTCGGCTAGAGGATGATAAGAGGATCCAGGAGAGGTTAGCAGGATCCTCAAAGCAGGATAAGCAAGGATCCTCATTCAGGAACAACAAGTTCAGATCCTATAACAGATCTGATAACCAGAACGTGCATTCTGTTGATCAAGAAGAGGATGATGAGGATTATCCTCCAATTTCTGAATATTGTTTTTCTGTTGATAACAATGAACTAATCCTTGCGATGCAGAACCTAGGTGATAAAGCTAGATGGCCCAGAAAAAATGATAGGCCAGCTGCAATTAAGGATAAATCGCAATTAAGGATAAATCAAAGTGGTGTGCATACCATGAAGATTTTGGGCATCTCACAGAAGAATGCATTGCACTAAGAAAGGAAATTGGATACTTGTTGAGCAAGGGGCATCTAAAAGAATTGTTGGGAAGAAAAAAGTCAAGGACTCAGGATCCTGAAAGGATCCCTGAGAAGGCTCCAGCCCCTCCAGCAGATGCACAAGTAATAAACTTTATTTCTGGAGGATCAGACATTTGTGGCACATCCTTCTCAGCAGCTAAAAGGCATGCAAAGGAAACTAAAATGGATAATGGAGAAAGACCTGTTCGAACATCAAGTGTCTCCGAAGGAAAAGTCATAACCTTTGATGAGGATGATCGTGTTGATATCCAGGATCCTCATCACGATGGTTTAGTTATTACTCTTTTCATTTCTAATCATTTTGTCCGCAGGATCCTTATAGACGGAGGAAGTTCAGTGAACATTATCCAGCTTGATGTTCTAAAGAAGATGGGTATCCCTGAATCAGATATCATACCAAGATCCTCCATGCTCGTGGGATTTAGTGGCGAAACTAAGAATACCCTGGGGGACATTAAACTCCCAATATACATCGAAGGCCTACACTCATATCAAAAATTTTGTGTTATTGACTGTTTATCTTGTTGTAATGTTATCCTTGGCAGGCCCTGGATACACGATATGAAGGCAGTCCCATCTACCTACCATCAATGTGTGAAGCTCCCTAGTCCTTGGGGAATAGTAAAGATTGATAGTGATCAGCAGGAGGCCAAGAATTGCTATACTTCATCGATGAAACCAGCCTCGAAGTCAAGGGAGCAATAGCAATTAAAGTATCCTCCAAGGGATGTCTTCGAGGCAAGAGAGCAGGATGTGGTAGAAGTCCTCATGGATCCTGATGATCCTGAATCCAAAATCTATATCGGATCAGGGATCCTTGGCAATATGAAGGAAGACCTTATATCCTTCCTCAAAAGGAGAAAGACTACCTTTGCATGGAAACACGAAGACATGACTGGTATATCTAAAGATGTAATCACTCACAAACTTGGCATTGATAGGTCCTTCAAACCAATCCATTAAAGGAGAAGAAAGTTTGCACCGGAAAGGAATGCCATTATCCAAGAAGAGGTAGAGAAATTGCTCCGGGCAGGTATGATTAAAGAGGTCAAGTATCCAAGATGGTTGGCCAATGTGGTTGTTGTTCAAAAGAAAAACGGAAAGTGGAGGGTATGTGTCGACTTTACCGATTTAAATAAGGCATGTCCCAAGGATCCTTTCCCATTACCCCACATTGACTCCATGGTGGATGCAACTGCGGGTCATGAACTGTTAACTTTTATTGATGCTTCATCTGGATTTCAACAAATCCAAATGGAACCATCCGACCAAGAGGATACAGCCTTCATGACTCCAACTGGTATACACTGCTATATTGCTATGCCGTTCGGATTAAGAAATGCAGGTGCAACATATCAAAGGCTGGTGAATATGATGTTCAAGGATCAGATTGGACAAACAATGGAGGTTTACATAGATGATATGGTGGTAAAATCCATAAAAGCTGAGGATCACCTAAGGGACTTGGAGGAAGCATTCGATATCCTTGACAAATATAACATGAAACTTAATCCTTCAAAATGTCACTTTGGTGTTAAAGCAGGTAAATTCTTAGGATATATGGTGACAAAGAGAGGCATTGAGGCTAGCCCGGAACAAATCAAAGCAATAGTGAACATCAAATCTCCGGCCAATGCTAAGGATGTTCAAAGGCTAACAGGCAGGATAGCAGCTTTGAACAGATTTATATCCAAATCCTCAGAGAAGTGCAAAGAATTCTATGATATCCTAAGGAAGAACAAGAAATTTGAGTGGACTGAGAAGCATGAAAATGCTTTAAGAGCCCTCAAAGATTACCTATCCTCAGCCCCGGCCTTGATGAAACCAGAAAAAGGCGATGTGCTATCCTTATATCTTGTAGTATCCTCAAAAGCAGTAAGTGCGGTCCTTGTTAAGGATCATGAAGGTACACAACATCCTGTCTATTATGTAAGTAAAAGTTTACTTGATGCCGAATCCAGGTATTCACACCTTGAAAAGCTTATTCTTGCATTAATTATGGCATCTACTAAGTTGAGACATTATTTTGAAACTCATGTTATTGTTGTTAAAACTAATTTTCCAATTAAGAATGTCCTCAGGAAACCAGAGATGTCAGGAAGGATGGCTAAGTGGGCAGTGAAGCTAAGTGCATATGATATAAGATATGAGCCTAGGACAGCCATCAAATCCCAAGCATTAGCTGACTTTGTGGCTGATTTCAGTAGTGATTTACAAAAAGAAGCTGAGTTAGAAGTCCAGCAGCTAGAGGAGACCAAGGATCCTTGGATACTCTATACTGATGGATCCTCAAATGTCAAAGGCACAGGGCTTGGAATACTACTAAAATCGCCACAGGGGGACATAATACCCCACTCTATAGCTTATGAGTTCCAAACCACTAACAATGAGGCTGAATATGAAGCCTTGATTGCTGGTTTGCAAATTGCAAAGCAGATGGGGATCAGGTATCTTGAGGTACATGTAGATTCATTGTTAATTACAAACCACTTTAATGGATCCTATGCTGTTAAAGGTGAAAAGCTAACCAAATATTTAGAGATAGTAAAAAATTTGGCACTCTCTTTTGTTTCCTTTAGTTTGACTCAGGTACCAAGGGAAGAAAATACAGAAGCTGATGCATTGGCTAACTTAGGATCATCCTTGAAGATCCCGGAGGATATCAAGATCCCTATTATCCATATCCTGACCCCGGCTATCGAGGATCATGTGGCTATGGAGATAGGAAATGATTCTGCAATTATCCCTAGTGAGGGTACTCAATCCCATTCAGGATCAGGATCATGGATCTCACCAATTATGAGATACTTACAACATGGATAGATTCCTACAGGAGAAAACCCTAGGGCTTTCAAATCTAAGCTATCTCAATTCACAATTTTAAATAATATGTTGTATAGATGATCTCTTGCAGGACCATACTTGAGATGCATTGAGGATCCTGAAATCCAAGAAGTTTTAAAAGACTTCCATGAAGGAGATTGTGGAAACCACACTGGGGGCAGGGCATTATTCTCAAGGATCCTGAGGACAGGATACTTCTGGCCAACCATGAAAAGAGATGCTGTGGAGTATGCTAAGAGATGTGATCCTTGTCAGAGACACAGCAATATCCTTCACCAACCAGCTGAATTATTGCATCCTATATCCTCCTCTTGGCCATTTATGAGATGGGGTATGGATATAGTTGGTAAGCTCCCTAAGGCACCTGGTGGAAAAGTATTCATGCTTGCTATGACTGATTACTTCTCCAAGTGGATTGAGGCTGAAGCTTTTGCCCAAGTCAGAGAAAAGGAAGTTATATCCTTCATTAAAAGAAATATTATAACTAGATTTGGAATTCCTTCTGAAATTATATGTGATAATGGTTCCCAATTTATTGGGGGCAGAACCACTAACTTTTGTGACAGCTGGGGGATTAAGATGATAGCATCAACACCAGTCCACCCACAAGCTAATGGTCAAGCCGAATCATCCAACAAGATCATTATCAACAATTTGAAGAAGAAGCTTGGATCTAAGAAAGGGAAATGGGCAGAAGAACTACCCTATGTGCTTTGGGCTGATAGGACAACCCCTAAGAATGCTACTGGTCAAACGCCATTCTCTTTGGTATTTGGGGCAGAATCAGTGATCCCAACAGACATTGTGGTTCCAACTGCTAGAACAAGCTCGTGATCCTGAGGAGAATGATGAGAACTTGGCTCAAGACCTGGATACTATTGAAGAAATCAGGGATCTCGCTAGGATAAGGATGGCCAGTTATCAACAAAGAATGGCTGGTGCCTACAACAAAAATGTCAGGATCAGGAAGTTTCAAGTTGGAGATATGGTATTGAGGAAGGCATTTCAGAATACCACCAATCCTGCTGATGGAAAATTGGCTCCAAAATGGGAAGGCCCTTATTTGATTGAAGCTGAAGCAGGAAAGGGGGCATATAGATTGCTAACCATGGAAGGTGATTTGCTACCAAGAGCTTGGAATGCTGTCCACTTGAAGAAATATTTCATGTGACCAGGATCCTCATGGCACAGATGATCCTTATGATAGGGATATCCTTAAAGGATCCTTAAAGTATCGGTGATCCTTACTTTGGTAATATCCTAATCTTAGACTATTTCATTTCTTTATTTTCTCATATAAGGATAAGGATCATGTGTCCTTTATCCATCCCTCACGTGATTTTAAGTTTTGAAAGTTCAGGTATCCTTTGCATAACATTGGTTATCTGCAAAAGCAATCCGTTCCTTGGGTTTAACCCCAGTTATTTGGGCTTGACCCCAGTTCCGCCTGTAGCGCATGATGATCCTGGTATAGTTCAAGGCAGTGGGACCAGTACTCGTTTTAGGGGCTGATAATTCCATTGTACTGGCTATGCCTAGGATCCTACGTATAATGGTAGACGTACCATACATCCGTTCCTAAGGTTTCTAACGTTTTCACGTTAGCTAAGGTTTTGGCATTTTCATGTCACTAAGTTTGGATAGTCGCCAGTTAGGGCCATACTCCAGTTTACATACGATCCTTGGGCTTGTCCCCAGTTATCCTTGGGCTTGTCCCCAGTTATCCTTGGGCTTGTCCCCAGTTATCCTTGGGCTTGTCCCCAGTTGCTAACTCTTATCTTATATTGGCTTAGTCCCAAGTTATGATCTATTTCGGGTCCTTGAAGACAAGCAACTAGGGATCCTTGATCCTTACTTCCCTCTAAGGTTTATCTTATAGTTATCCTTATTATGGTTAGGATCCTAACTTGGACCCTCAGGTATGATCCTTAACTATTTTTAATCCTATTCATTTTTTATTTGAATAACCCTTAAAAAATTTGACAACTAGACATGTGATCCTTAAAACATATTGCTTTTCGGGATTTTTTAACTATAGTATATTTGATCATGGATCATGTCCTAAATATTTTCAATCTGACTTATTCAAAATTGTTTATTCAATAAATATGCATCAAAACAAAGGAAAATTAAAGAAACAAAAGGATAACAACACAAGATAAGCGACAAAAGGTTAAGATTTTATTTATTAACAAAGGATTAACCCTTAAAAGGTTGTCAAAATTACCTACCCCGAGAATCTACCAGCAAAACGTGGCCCGTCCGCTGGGGTAGGTAAAGGGTGTCCATGATAATAAATTCAAAAGTAGTGCAGGAATATAAAGGCGGCAGGATCACAATTGCTTCATCCCCCAAACAGAGGATCCCTCCACCATATGCAATCCTGCCTATTGTCCAAAGGATCATACATGATCCTTAATCCTAAAAACTATTGTTCATTACAAACCATTAAATTGTTCAACATCACGACCACAAAAAACTACTACCAAATTTAAAAAATTGGGCTCCGGCTGCGTCTAGGAATGTCCATCATCGCCCAATTGTGCAGCCTACACCTTTGCTGCATCCTCTTCCCCTCCAGCTGCGGTATCCTTCACCAGATCCTTCCCACTACCTCCAGCCTCGATCGCCAAAACCTCCTCAGCCTCCTCATCATCCTCAAGATCAGCCAACCTTGCTTTCCAGCCCTCAACGTCCCAGCTGCTTCTATCGAAGTTAGGATCTTGAGCTTCCTGGGCCATCTTTAATTTTGTCTGATACATTGTGATGGCAGCTGAGACCTTAGTATTTTCTATGAGATCATGCTTCTCATAGTCAAGGTCAATCAGAAGTTTAGCCGTCTTAGTCTTGGCATCTTGGAGTTCCTTCTGAAGGTCAGCGATTGCAAGGTCCTTAAGCACTGCAACTTGTTGGAGGTCAGCAATCTTCTTGTCCTGCTCCTCGACATTCCCCACATAGTCCTCAATCTCAGCAAATTTCTGCAAAGAAAAGGACAAAGCAGTTCAAGATCAGGTGATCCTCATACGAGTAGGATACCTAGGCAGAATTGGTGATCCTTACATCATTGAAATATTCAAGGAACTGGTGGCGGATTAGTGGTAGGCCTTGGAGGTCCTCAGTGTCAGAAGTTTTCCTCTTCTTGCCACCCTTTCCTTTAGTGGGTGCCTTGGGAATGGAGATGCTAGGACTGGTAGTGGCCCTCTCCTTCCTGTATCGAATAACATCAAGGTCAGCCGTGTTGAACTGGGATACAGGCTTGGCAGATTTTCCGGCACCTACACAATCAAAGCAAGATAAGTGTCCTAATCTTATTTCAATTTAATTATTTATTTTAACATTCAAACTATAAATCAAGCAGGATACTTACTTGACATGGTAATGGAACCTGAGGATACTTCTTGTGAGTCTTGGGTGTCTATCTTAAATGTCCTTATTTCAGGATCAAGCTTCCAAAAAGCAGCAAGCCTATCCTTGGTTGCGGGTGTTGTGATGATGTGTGAAACAGAAATAGCTGCATAACACAAGACAAAAAGGGGTTAGTGATCCTTATACAAAAACAAGACTACCTGGTGATCCTTCTCAGGATCCTCTGGCCTACCATGGGTGGACCATGTCCTTGGTAGATCCTTTCCGTTTAGAATGGTATCCCTCCTGACAAAGAAGAAGCGACGTTTCCAATTTGTGTCGTTCTTGGTGACTTTAAGAAGGGGGTGTTCTCCGCCGGGTTTTCGTTTGAACAAATAACGATGAGAACCAAAGGTAGTAAGATCATACATTTGTGTCAGCTCTGACATTCCTAAATCAATGCCTTCCTGCTCGATGATCCTCTCTAGGGTATATAAGAAATGCCGGTAAGGGAAAAGAAGGATTGTGTAAATTCTGGGAAAGGATAGGTGTACCCTATGGCAAATGGAGTAACTGGAAAGGCAACCCATGTTTCTGAAACATAGTCGCTCAGAATAGTAGGATCGAAGGGTTTGAAAAAGGCACTCGCCGGAAAGCAGTGACGAATTTTGTCTATCTGAGCATCGTTAAAACAACACCTCTCATGTATCGAGTCTTTGATGATCCCTTGACTCTTCAAGGGACTATCCTTCTGGTGATCCTTGGCGGGGGAGGACCGGAGCATCATTCTGGAAGAGATGATAGAAAGAAAGAAAAACAGAGTAAGAGAAGGGAAGATAAGAGAAGAGATACCTGATAGATCTTCGACCAAGAATTTAAAGGGAGTTTCTCTGAATTTAAATGCAATCGATCCTATCTCTATCTCCTATTTATAATCATGATTGTGCAGGATTGTCACTTCTGTGATGTCATGGTTGCAACGGATAGTTCAACAATAACGGCTATATTTACGATAGTTAGTTGCGGATAAGATCAGGAAAACATAACTCGCTCATTTTTACATATCACTCCTTATATTTTGGGGGCAATTGTTAGGGGAGGATTTTCTAACAATTAGTGATCCTTATTCGTTATCCTAATTAATGATCCTTACTTCTGTGACAGATAGTGATCCTCAGAAGAGCTTCAGGATCAGGATCATGGATCACTTTAAGGATCCTCGTACTGACGATTGATTGTTTGTGTTTTGTATTACTTCGCAGGAGTAACAAGCTTGACTTGGTCTTAGCAACGGTACTAAGGAATATTCCACGGGCATTTCGCACACGTTTGATTGGAAATGGACGTTGTGGAGAACGTGGGAGCTTGGCACAAAAGTCGGATAGTTAGTTATTGTAGTTAACTTCTATTTTTAAAAGGGGTGACGAGCTAGAATTTAGAACACTTAGCCACTTTCAGCTGCACACACTCTCATACAATCGCACTCTTGAAGCTCTCGACGAACACTCATTAGTTTTCACTCACTTTTACACATTTCACGATAGTGATCCTTGTACCTAGCTCGTTACTATCCGAAGTTGTAAACATATATTGATTTATTTGAGCTTGGTGATCGGTAGTTTCCATCACCCGGGGTTTTTTGTGCCGGAGATCAACTCTTGATCAAGGGCTTTTTCCCCGTACAAATCCTTGTGTCATTTGTGCAATTTACATTGAAGTGATCCTTGTCATTGTTCTACACTATAAGCATCATACCCCGTAACAGAGAGTTTGGTTGCAATATCCTCATCAGATTTTTTGACCAAAACAGCTATCATCCGAAGTTGTAAAAGAATTATTGTTTAATTTGAGTTGGTGATTGGTAGTTTCCATCACCCGAGGTTTTTTATGCCGGAGATCATTCATTGATCAAGGGCTTTTTCCTCGTATAAATCTTTGTGTCTCCTGTGCAATTCATTTCATAGTGATCCTCGTTGTTGTTTGCCAATTCAAGCATCATACCCTGTAATAGAGAGTTTGGTTGCATTATCCTCGTCTGATTTTTGACCAAAACAGTTTGGCGCCCACCGTGGGGCAATTGGTGCTTCATTCCTAAGAAATTCTCATTTTTGTGATCATTTTGGTTCGTCACATCCAAGCAGATGGCTTCATCATCAAAGAACACTTCCAGTGCGATGTTTGCAGTCAATCCATCCCAGGGCATTCCACCTTTGCCTCCACCACCTTCTGGACCTCAGAAAAATGCCGAGAAGAAACCAACTCCCATTTTCTCAAAACCTCCAACTTCTTCCGCTTCTTATACTCCTACTACTAATGACTTGTTTACTCTGATTTTGCAGATGAAAGAGCATATACAGCAGCAGGATAAGACCAATGAAAGGATTCTTAGAGAAATTGGAGACATCAAGAAACAGAAGAGATCGGCAGAGGATCATTCCCCATTGATGCCCAGATATTTGAATTTCGATACTCCGGTTATAACTTCTCAGCCTTCAGCGGTTCCAGACGTTCAATATGTTGGAGGGCCAAAAGGAGTGCATTACGGATCATCAGCAATGACTCAGGCTTCAGGGTCACACATCCAACCAGCAGGATCCCATCCTCAGCATATAGGATCCTTCGTAAGCTCAGGAGGATACTCAGGAGCGCAACAGATTCAAGGATTCTGGCCGTTTCAAGGATCCTCCCAGGTTCAAGGATCCTCCTATGTTCCAGGATCCTCCCAGGTTCAAGGATCCTCTCAGTTTCAAGGATCCTCCCAGGTTCAAGGATCTTCCTACGTCCCAGGATCCTCCCAGGTCCAAGGATCCTCTCAGTTTCATGGATCCTTCCAGATTCCGGGATCCTTAAGTAGTTTGCAATCAGGGAGTTCCGACATCCATCAGGGAGATTTCATTCCAATGCAGACCATTGCTTCTACTGGTCCATCGGTCATTCCAGAGCCTCAACAATATGGACTCACATCCGTTCTTCCTAATTTGAATCCAATGGGAGGTAATACTTTTAATAATTCTTATACCACTAACCATGGCCTTATGCAGGATACAGGTATCAATCATGCCATGGCCAGAGAATTGCAAAAGTTAAAGGATATGATATCAAGTGTCCCAGGAGTGGTCAAGCCTATCCTGGAGATTGCAGATGGGAGCCACAAGAAATCTCGTTTTGCACCACCAATCTGTGATGCTGAGATACCTAAGAGCCTCCATGTGCCTACTATGAAGTTGTATGACGGTTCAACAGATCCTGAAGAACACATAGCACAATACAGGGAAAGGATGGAGATCAATCCCATCCCAGAAAGGTTAAAGGAAGCATGTATGTGCAAGGGATTTGGATCCACTCTTACTGGATCGGCTCTTAAATGGCTGCTAAGTCTTCCCCCTTACTCTATTACCTCGTTTGCTAATCTAGTTAACCTATTTAATAACCAGTTTTCTTGTAGTAGAAAATTTGAGCGTTTAACTAGTGATCTGTATAGGATAACCCAAGGTCATAATGAATCATTAAGGGATTATATCACTAAATTTAGTAAAGAATCCTTAGATATCCCTAACCTGGATATAGCTACGGCTGTTGAAGCCTTTAAAATGGGATTGCTTAGGGATTCATTATTCTATGATGATCTTGTTATGACACCATGCAGGAATCTAGATGAGGTAAGAACCCGGGCCCTTAGGTTCATCTGGCTAGAGGATGACAAAAGGATCCAGGAGAGGTTAGCAGGATCCTCAAAGCAAGAGAAGCAAGGATCCTCATTCAAGAACAACAAGTTCAGATCCTATAACAAATCCGATAACCAGAATGTGCATGCTGTTGAACAAGAAGAGGATGATGAAGATTATCCTCCAATTTCCGAATATTGCTTTTTCGTTGATAACAATGAACTAATCCTTGCGATGCAGAATTTAGGTGATAAGGCTAGATGGCCCAGGAAAAATGACAGACCAGCTGCAACCAAAGATAAGTCAAAGTGGTGTGCATATCATGAAGATTTTGGGCATCTCATAGAAGAATGCATCGCATTGAGAAAAGAAATTAGATACTTGTTGAGCAAGGGGCACTTGAAAGAATTATTGGGGAGAAAGAAGTCAAGGACTCAGGATCCTGAAAGGATCCCAGAGAAAGCTCCAGCCCCTCCAGCAGATGCACAAGTTATAAACTTTATTTCTGGAGGATCGGACATTTGTGGAACATCCTTCTCTGCAGCTAAAAGACATGCAAAGGAAACCAAGATGGATAATGGAGATAGACCCATTCGAACATCCTGTGTCTCCGAAGGAAAAGTTATAACTTTTGATGAGGATGATCGTGTTGACATTCAGGATCCTCATCACGATGGTTTGGTTATCACCCTTTTTATTTCTAACCATTTTGTTCGCTGGATCCTTATAGACGGAGGAAGCTCTGTGAACATTATCCAGCTTGATGTCCTCAAGAAGATGAATATTCCTGAATCCGACATCATACCAAGATCCTCTGTGCTCGTGGGATTCAGTGGAGAGACTAAGAATACTCTGGGGGACATTAAACTCCCAATCTATATCGAAGGCCTACATTCTTACCAAAAGTTTTGTGTTATTGACTGTTTATCTTGTTGTAATGTTATCCTTGGCAGGCCTTGGATACATGACATGAAGGCAGTCCCATCCACTTATCATCAATGTGTGAAGCTTCCTAGTCCTTGGGGAATAGTGAAGATTGATAGTGATCAGCAGGAGGCTAAGAACTGCTACACCTCATCAATGAAACCAGCATCAAAGTCAAGAGAGCAATAGCAATTAAAGCGTCCTCCAAGGGATGTCTTGGAGGCGAGAGAACAGGATGTAGTAGAAATCCTTATGGATCCTGATGATCCTGAATCTAAAGTTTATATAGGATCAGGGATCCTTGGCGAAATAAAGGAAGACCTCATATCCATCCTCAAAAGGAGAAAGACTACCTTAGCATGGAAACACGAAGACATGACAGGTATATCTAAAGATATAATCACTCACAAACTTGGCATTGATAGGTCCTTCAAACCAATCCATCAAAAAAGGAGGAAATTTACACCAGAAAGAAATGCCATTATCCAGGAGGAGGTAGAGAAATTACTCCGAGCAGGTATGATTAGAGAGGTCAAGTATCCAAGGTGGTTGGCCAATGTGGTTGTTGTTCAAAAGAAAAATGGAAAGTGGAGGGTATGTGTCGATTTCACCGATTTAAATAAAGCATGTCCCAAGGATCCTTTCCCATTACCCCACATTGACTCAATGGTGGATGCAACTGCGGGTCATGAACTGTTAACTTTTATGGATGCTTCATCTGGATTTCAATAAATTCAGATGGAACCATCCGATCAAGAGGATACAACCTTTATGACTCCAACTGGTATATACTGTTATATTGCTATGCCATTTGGACTAAGAAATGCAGGTGCAACTTATCAAAGGCTAGTGAATATGATGTTCAAGGATCAGATTGGACAAACTATGGAGGTTTACATAGACGATATGGTGGTAAAATCAAAAAAGGCTGAGGATCACCTAAGAGACTTGGAGGAAGCATTCAATATCCTTGACAAATATAACATGAAACTTAATCCTTCAAAGTGTCACTTTGGTGTTAAAGCAGGTAAATTCTTAGGATATATGGTGACAAAGAGAGGCATTGAAGCCAGTCCAGAACAAATCAAAGCTATAGTGAACATCAAGTCCCCTGCCAATGCTAAGGATGTTCAAAGGTTAACAGGAAGGATTGCAGCTTTAAACAGATTCATATCCAAATCCTCAGAGAAGTGTAAGGAATTCTATGATATCCTAAGGAAGAACAAGAAATTCGAGTGGACTGAGAAGCATGAAAGTGCCTTAAGAGCTCTTAAGGATTACCTATCCTCGGCCCCGGCTTTGATGAAACCAGAAAAAGGAGATGTGTTATCCTTATATCTCGCGGTATCCTCAAAAGCAGTAAGTGCCGTCCTTGTTAAGGATCACGAAGGTACACAACATCCTGTCTATTATGTAAGTAAGAGTTTACTTGATGCTAAATCCAGGTATTCACACTTAGAAAAACTTATCCTCGCATTAATTATGGCATCTACTAAATTAAGACATTATTTTAAAACTCATGCTATTATTGTCAAAACTAATTTTCCAATTAAGAATGTCCTCAGGAAACCTGAAATGTCAGGAAGGATGGCTAAATGGGCAGTGAAGCTTAGTGCATATGATATAAGATATGAGCCCAGGACAGCCATTAAATCCCAAGCATTAGCTGACTTTGTGGCAGATTTCAGTAGTGATTTGCAAAAGGAAGCTGAGTTAGAAGTTCAGCAGCTAGAGGAGACCAAGGATCCTTGGATACTCTATACTGATGGATCCTCAAATATCAAAGGAACAGGGCTTGGAATACTACTAAAATCGCCACAGGGGGACATAATACCCCACTCTCTAGCTTGTGAATTCCAAACCACTAACAATGAGGCTGAATATGAAGCCTTGATAGCTGGCTTGCAAATTGCTAAGCATATGAGGATCAGGTATCTTGAGGTACATGTAGATTCTTTGTTAATCACTAATCACTTTAATGGATCCTATGCTGTTAAAGGTGAAAAGCTAATCAGATATTTGGAGATAGTCAAAGAATTGGCACTCTCTTTTGTATCCTTTAGTTTGACACAGGTACCAAGGGAAGAGAATGCAGAGGCAGATGCATTAGCCAATTTAGGATCATCCTTGAAGATCCCGGAGGATATCACGATCCCTATTATCCATATCCTGACCCCGGCTATCGAGGATCATGTGGCTATGGAGATAGGAGAGGAGTCTGCAATTATCCCTAGTGAGAATACTCAATCTCATTCAAGATCATGGATCCTTTCAATCATGAGATACATACAACATGGAGAGATTCCTACAGGAGAAAACCCTAGGGCTTTCAAAATTAAGGTATCTCAATTCACAATTTTAAATAATATGTTGTATAAACGATCTATTGCAGGACCATATTTAAGATGCATTGAGGATCCTGAAATCCAAGAAGTTTTAAAAGACTTCCTTGAAGGAGATTGTGGAAACCACACTGGGGGCAGGGCATTATTCTCAAGGATCCTGAGGACAGGATACTATTGGCCAACTATGAAGAGAGATGCTGTGGAGTATGCTAAGAAGTGTGATCCTTGTCAAAGACACAGCAATATCCTTCATCAACCAGCTGAATTATAGCATCCTATATCCTCCACTTGGCCATTCATGAGATGGGGTATGGATATAGTTGGTAAGCTCCCTAAGGCACCTGGTGGAAAAGTGTTCATGCTCGTTATGACTGATTACTTCTCCAAGTGGATAGAGCCTGGAATGCTGTCCATTTGAAGAAATACTTCATGTGATAAGGATCCATGATCCTCACATGATAAATATCCTTAAAGGATCCTTAAAGCACAGATGATCCTCATTTTGGTAACATTCTAATCTCAAACTACTTCATTTCATTACTTTCTCACATAAGGATAAGGATCCTGCATCCTTTATCCCCCTTTCACGTGATTTTGAGTTTTGAAGGTTCAGGTACTCTTAGCAAAAGGATGATTATCCATAAAAGCAACCAGTTACTTGGGTTTGACCCTAGTTATTTGGGCTTGACCCAGTTCCGCCAGTAGTGCACGATGATCCTGGTATAGTTCATGGCAGTGGGACCAGTACTCGTCTTAGGGGCTGATAATTCCATTGTACTGGCTATACCTAGGATCCTACGTATAATGGTAGACGTACCATACTTCCGTTCTTAAGGTTTCTAATGTTTTCACGTTAGCCAAGGTTTTGGCATTTTCATGCCACTAAGTTTGGATAGTCGCCGGTTAGGGCCATACTCCAGTTCACACACGATCCTTGGGCTTGTCCCCAGTTATCCTTGGGCTTGTCCCCAGTTATCCTTTGGGCTTGTCCCCAGTTGCTAACTTTTTTCTTATAATGGCTTAGTCCCAAGTTATGTTCTATTTCAGGTCTTCGAAGTTAAACAACCAAGGATCCTTGATCCTTACCTCTTACTAAGGTTTGTCCTATGGTTATCCTGGTTATAGTATTAAGGGTTAGGATCCTAACTTGGATCCTCAGGTATGATCCTTAACTATTTTGATTTCATTCATTGATTATTTGAATAACCCTTACACTTTGACAACTGAACTCATGATCCTTAAAATACACCACTTTTTGTAATTTTTCAACTATAGGATATTTGATCCGGGATCATATCCTGAATATTTTTATCTAATTTGTTCAACTTTACTTATTTAGACAAGTGTACGTCAAAACCGTTGAAAATTAAAAGGACAAACAGAGATAACAACATAAGATAAGCCAAAAAAGATTAAAGTTATTTTATTAACAAAAGTTTAACCGTCGAAGGTTGTCAAAATTACCTACCCCGAGCATCTACCAGCAATACGTGGCTCGTCCGCTGGGGTAGGTAAAGGGTGTCCATTGTCTAAAGGTTATAGCAAGTGCAGGAAATCAAAAGGCGGTAGGATCACAATGGCTTCATCCCCCAAACAGAGGATCCCTCCACCAATTGTAATTGATGTGTGTAAAATGCAACATATAAATTACATCAAAAGAGGCATAAAACTAACCCTTTTTAAGTACTAATATTGGAAAAAGAGTGTTTTTGTCTTCCTTTTGTATTTTCAGGATTAAATGAGCTCAAAAACACAAAAGAAGCAAAAAGACAGCTGAATCCAACATAAATACAAGAAAAGGAACATAAGTGGACTGCCCGACCCCTCAACGGCATCTTCCCAAGCAAAATAGAGAAGGCAGAAGACTGAACACGCCCCGTGCTCAGCCAGCACGGGGCCGTGCCCAAGAAGCAGCAGAAAAGACAAACCTATAGAAGCTTCTATTGCCCACCACGGGGCCGTGCCCAGTGAACACGGGGGGCGTGGCGAAAGTACTGCTAGCGCATTAATTGTAATTGCGAATTACAATTAATGAAGAGAGAGATTGTCAGACAGGCACGGGGCCGTGTCCAGCGGACACGGGGGCGTGCCCAGCCTCCTGTTCAGCCTATAAATAGGAGTGCTTGGTTTCATTTCAACTCATCCCTTGGCACACCACCTCTCTCACACTTCATCCACCACCCAGCACCATCACAACACCATCATCCACCACCATCATCCATTTTCCATCGTAGAGTGTGTGAGTTGTCTCGGGATCCAAGATTGATCGTAAGAGTTCTTGACAATCAAGGCCATGTTTGCCTAAGTCTCTTACATCACTTGGTGAAGACAAAGTGTCTAGTATAATACTTTTTATTTCTAATCTTTTGCACTTTTTATTTAGTTTTGTATTAATGACTTTAATAACTAGTTACTTATGTTGAAGGTGATCTTTCCTTATCGTTTGTCCGTGGTGTCTTGGCATTATTTTACTGTCTATATAAAATAAAGGATTTTCACCATTCATATCTCCACGGTCTATATGGAGGTATGTTGGCTACCTGGTCGGGGGTTAAGGGAACGGTTTGGTAAAGGTCTTGCCATTGTTCAGCGTTTAGAGGTCCTACAATGGACCTGGGTCAAATTTAGTAGGACCTCCTTCAATGCTTCACGGTATTGGATGGCAGGGGTCCAAACTCTTTGATCCCCTCATAAGTTAACTACTATTAATACTATAACTCGGCTATTTAGGACTGTATCCCTGCTGACTCAGACTACTTAGTCGAGGGTAACGTCACCTCCAAAAGAGGGGCCTACCATAATATTGCATTAATAACTTAATTCATTATCTTCCAATAATCCACCCTTTTAGGATTGTATCCTTGCTGACTCAAACTACTGGGGTGAGGGTAACGTCACCTTCAAAAGAGGGGCCTACTACAATAACTAAGATAATCTCTTAATTATGTGCAAAAGTGCGGAAATAATCAAAGGTTATACTAGATACGAGTCGGAACCAAGTGATTCATCTTGTCTATCTGTTTTATTTTTATTTTTATTTTCAGCATTTTAGTTAGTTTTTACTTTTCTTAGTTTAAAACATTTTTCTAAACTTTTTATTTTGATTAGACGTTGAGGATAAACCGGTACTAATAGCTTTTGTGTCCTTGGACGACCTCGGTATCTTACCAACGCTATACTACCCTCACGATGGGTGCACTTGCCCATATGTGTGTTTAGCGTTAGTAAAATATCGTGTTTTATAAATTTAAAACTTGGCTAAAAATAAGTGTTAAAGGGGCTTAAAATATACACCTAATATATACGACACTTCACACGCATCAAGTTTTTGGCGCCGCTGCCGGGGACACAAGGATTTTAAGAAAGTTAGGAATCAACGGCCTAATCATTTTTATTTTTAGGATTTTTCTTAGTTTTTCAGCTTCTGCAGAGGTCAGCACGGGCCGTGCCCGCTGAACACGCCCCCGTGCTAAATCATTGGAACTGGCAATCCTGTTTTACGTCAGACAGTAAGCTAAACACGGGGCCGTGCTCACCCAACACGCCCTCGTGCCCAAGATTCACTTACTGAAAACAGAACCGTTAGATCCCGGCGGTTGGTAATTTCTGACATAAACATGAGTGATAGTAATTGTTTTTACTTTCGGCACTCTTATGGTACGTGGTGTCAATTATGTGGTGGCGAACATGAAGAAGTAGAATGCTACTTTCTAAATTATAGGCCCCACTACATGGACCCACCTACTTCTTATAACCTTAAGAGGGGCGAAAGTAAAAATAAGCCCTATCTCTCCCTCGAATGCGCCCAGCCAGATATTCTAGGGGAAATGCTCCTTGACGAGTTATTTCAACTAGAAAAGCTAATTCTAAATTGGTTAAAAGAGCTTAGGAAGGACTTTATTGATCCACCCCAAGACGATGACCATAATGAAATGCTGGAACCGCATTCCGACAACCTCGTTGCTCCCAAAAATACCTTCGTACCTAGCAAAGACTTGGACGATAGTCGTCCCTGTGCCGATTGTGCCGTGAAGGACTCCCCATCGACTTCGTTCGGTGCATACATAGACCTGAGCGATTCGGCATACACCTTCTTTAACAAGAGCCCGGAAAAGGGTTGGACTTGTCCACCTAGAATTAAAATAGGAATTACCCTCACCGACAACCTCTTGCGTTCTCACCTTAGTTTAGGACAATTAAGGTATCTTAGGCACTTTGGGGTTGTTCCAACCAATCAGGAGCCACCCGATACTAGTGAGTTCCTTAAAAAACTAGACAACTTCATAAAAGAGTCCCTCGACACAGGGCCGTGTCCAGCCAACACGCCCCCGTGTCCACCAAAAGATTCCCTTCTGATCAGTACGTCAGAATACGGACAAACTGTGTCAGAACTCCACCTGCACACGGGGCCGTGTCCAACGGACACGGGGCCGTGTCCAGGATGCTGTCGTTTTCTATAAATGCAGCCAAGAATTCTGCACATTTGGACCAACTTGGGACAGAGATTTGAAGGAATCTTCTCTCAACTATCCTAGGATGTCGAGTGAAAACAGCGAAACATCTTCTGTGCATTCATCAAACAGCCGAAGAGGAAGGAGACCCCCCATTGAAGCTACACTTGTGCACTATGTGATAGCATTAAGGGAGGCTCTCGACGAAATGACATCAGTAGAGGAGGTCCTAATCGACCGTATTAACGATCTTACGATGGGACTCGAAAGCAGCTTCCAAGAAATTAACCTCTTGCACCAGAGGTTAAATATTCTTGTTACACCCCCAATGGAACCAGCCCTCCCTCAACAGGATTGGAACCTGGCGCTCGGAATTAACAACCCTACCGGGTGGGAAGACTTTCCGGCGGAACCTCCCGTGGAACACCAACAAGAGATCCCGGTGGAAATCGAAACTCCTCAGACCAATGCCAATGAGCCTTCTTTTCTCCTTCCAAGGGAGGTGGAAGAGTGGCTCGCCGACATATGAGGAGAACCGCACCCGGGAGAAGGAGTTCTAAAAGGCCTTGTCTAACCAAGATTAGTCGCTTCTTGGAAATTTTGCTAATTAAAATAAAGTAGAGGCTAGAACTCCATGGTTTAATATTTCTTTATTTTCGTATCTAGTTTAATCTTAATTTAGGATTATGTAAGGTCTCTCTATGAATGCAATGAAATGATGGTTTTTAAAGTTTGGATGGTTCTTAATTAATAAAACACACTCATGGTGGTAAGGGATGAAAAGGGGAACGAGAAAAATGACCTCATGCACAAGAACAAGGCAACCCGACAAATCTCTCCATTACAGAAGGTTCAACACGGGCCGTGCCCAACCAACACGGCCCCGTGCTGAACCCCCTGCAGAAAAATGCCCAGTTCAGGTAACTGGACACGGGCCGTGTTCACCAGACACGCCCCCGTGTCCAGGCTTCTGTTTCTTTTCTTTAATTTCTGTTACTGGCACCTGAACACGGGGCCGTGTCCGGTCCCCACGGGGCCGTGTCCAGACTACCAGTAACATAAATCTTTGCTTTTAACACCATTTTACACATCTAATCAACCTAAAAATTTATTTTTGGGACACATTGAGGACAATGTGTAATTTAAGTGTGGGGGGATGCTAAAACCTTGAAATTTTGCATGTCCTAAATACAAGCCTTACACAAAACTCTATTGGAACCGCTAATCACCCCAAATTTTTTTCAAAAATTTCAATTTTTTTTACTTGTCTTGGTTTAACTCGGGAAATTCAAGTTTTCAAAAAGGTTATATTTTTACGAATTTACAACCGATAGCGTAGTGATAAAAAGAACCAACATAAGAAAATTATGAAAAGGCATGACAAGCTTAGTTAAAAGTTGATTATATATACTTGATCACATAAAAACCCATTCCCACAAAAGTGAGTTTTGAGCCTTTATTGAGCATACAAATTTACATCTTTAAACTAAATGCTCAATTTTCGTTTCTTGTGTGAATAGCCGCTTGGTTCTTACGACTCTAGAACTTGCCATGACGATACATTCCCGGTCCTTATCAACTTAAACCCGAGTAAGTAAATGATGGAGGCATTAGGACTAACCCTTTTTATTTCTACACCATTATTTTTCTTTTTCTTTTACCACCTACCCAAAAATCCCCCTAGTTAGCCCCTTTGAGCCTAAACCTTTTCATTTCATAACCCAAACAAAAAAAAAAAAAAAACCCTTTTACCCACCTAAACCTTTTTATTTTTAACCCTTTGTTTTGGTAACAAGTTCGGTTTTTCCGTATGATCAAAAAAAAAAAATATGTGTGTTGATGATGAAGCAAAAGATAAACAAACAAGTTCATCAAAAATAACTTTGTTTGAATAAAAGCTTCTTCAAAATAAAAGTTACAAAAATAGAAAGTCCTACGAAAACCGACACTTGTTACGCTTTTTCACCCTTTTTCTACTAACCACTAACCACTAACCCAACCACCTACCTTTAACCCAAGTCTAACCCTTCACCCACAAAGTCCTCTTGATATTTACAAAGGTATAAAAGTTAAAAAGGAGGAGGATTGATTGCTTGGCAAGCTTATGGTAGGAGTAAGTTCCATGCCGCTCTCGAGTGATTCACTAAAAATACACCTTCGGCCGAGTGTGAGTGATTTCTCCCGTGAGGTATGTGAACTTGTATATAAATTGAATTTTAAAAAGGCATGTTATGCCCAAATAAGTAATTTCTCCTATGAAACATTCTAAATAAATCATTACGAATGGGATTGTAAATAGATAAAAATAAAACCCAAAAAGATCTTGGATTCCCAACACTCTATGACAAGCCCTAAACCTTCTCTTCTACCCATTCTATTTGGGAGTGTAAGCCACATATTAAAGAGTTTTGCTTGAGGACAAGCAAAAGTTCAAGTGTGGGGGTATTTGATGTGTGTAAAATGCAACATATAAATTACATCAAAAGATGCATAAAACTAACCCTTTTTAAGTACTAATATTGGAAAAAGAGTGTTTTTGTCTTCCTTTTGTATTTTCAGGATTAAATGAGCTCAAAAACACAAAAGAAGCAAAAAGACAGCTGAATCCAACATAAATACAAGAAAAGGAACATAAGTGGACTGCCCGACCCCTCAACGGCATCTTCTCAAGCAAAATAGAGAAGGCAGAAGACTGAACACGCCCCGTGCTCAGCCAGCATGGGGCCGTGCCCAAGAAGCAGCAGAAAAGACAAACCTATAGAAGCTTCTATTGCCCACCATGGGGCCGTGCCCAGTGAACACGGGGGCGTGGCGAAAGTACTGCAGGCGCATTAATTGTAATTGCGAATTACAATTAATGAAGAGAGAGATTGTCAGACAGGCACGGGGCCGTGTCCAGCGGACACGGGGGCGTGCCCAGCCTCCTGTTCAGCCTATAAATAGGAGTGCTTGGTTTCATTTCAACTCATCCCTTGGCACACCACCTCTCTCACACTTCATCCACCACCCACCACCATCACAACACCATCATCCACCACCATCATCCATTGTCCATCGTAGAGTGTGTGAGTCGTCTCGGGATCCAAGATTGATCGTAAGAGTTCTTAACAATCAAGGCCATGTTTGCCTAAGTCTCTTACATCACTTGGTGAAGACAAAGTGTCTAGTATAATACTTTTTATTTCTAATCTTTTGCACTTTTTATTTGGTTTTGTATTAATGACTTTAATAACTAGTTACTTATGTTGAAGGTGATCTTTCCTTATCGTTTGTCCGTGGTGTCTTGGCATTATTTTACTGTCTATATAAAATAAAGGATTTTCACCATTCATATCTCCATGGTCTATATGGAGGTATGTTGGCTACCTGGTCGGGGGTTAAGGGAACGGTTTGGTAAAGGTCTTGCCATTGTTCAGCGTTTAGAGGTCCTGCAATGGACCTGGGTCAAATTTAGTAGGACCTCCTTCAATGCTTCACGGTATTGGATGGCGGGGGTCCAAACTCTTTGATCCCCTCATAAGTTAACTACTATTAATACTATAACCCGGCTATTTAGGACTGTATCCCTGCTGACTTAGACTACTTAGTCGAGGGTAACGTCACCTCCAAAAGAGGGGCCTACCATAATATTGCATTAATAACTTAATTCATTATCTTCCAATAATCCACCCTTTTAGGATTGTATCCTTGCTGACTCAAACTACTGGGGTGAGGGTAACGTCACCTTCAAAAGAGGGGCCTACTACAATAACTAAGATAATCTCTTAATTATGTGCAAAAGTGCGGAAATAATCAAAGGTTATACTAGATACGAGTCGGAACCAAGTGATTCATCTTGTCTATCTGTTTTATTTTTATTTTTATTTTCAGCATTTTAGTTAGTTTTTACTTTTCTTAGTTTAAAACATTTTTCTAAACTTTTTATTTTGATTAGACGTTGAGGATAAACCGGTACTAAAAGCTTTTGTGTCCTTGGACGACCTCGGTATCTTACCAACGCTATACTACGCTCACGATGGGTGCACTTGCCCATATGTGTGTTTAGTGTTAGTAAAATATCGTGTTTTATAAATTTAAAACTTGGCTAAAAATAAGTGTTAAAGGGGCTTAAAATATACACCTAATATATATGACACTTCACACGCATCAGTAATCCTACCTATTGTCCAAAGGATCCTAGATCCTTAATCCTAAAACTATTGTTCAAATACAGACCACCATTGTTTAAAACAACACAACCACAAAACAAACTACTACCGAATTTAAAAAAATTGGGCTCCGGCTATGTCTAGAAGTGTCCATCATTGCCCAATCATGCAGCTGTAACACCTCGAAAATTTCGGGTTCAATAATAAAACGACACGTGTCATGTAAGACAAAACGCGTTGTAAACCCGGGTTTAATAAAAATGTTTGACAGGATTTAAAAGTGTCGCCATGTTAACTTTTGCACCTCTGAACGACCTCGTAGAAAAATCCCAAGACTCAAACATATTAAAAACACCTAATATATGTTCAAGTTCAGGGAATTATTGCATTGAATGATTTATGATTGAAGCGGTGGACTCCTACAAAGAAAAAGCACGATAACCCTTTTTGTTTCGGGTCTTGTATATGCATTCAAATGAAACAAACTCAATTGGTAGGGTATGAAACTATTCTAGGCACTTTGTGGAGGTCCATAAGTGTTAATTGAGACCCCAAACTCGGAAGAGAAGGCTGCCCTTTCGAATTATTGAAAGAACAAGCGAAACAGCCCCTGTTGAACCCATACGCATCGTAGGCCATATATCCCTACGATGCGCAGGGGTATACCCAGCTCCAAAAAACGGGCTGTTGCCTGTTTTGTGCAATTTTAACCCATTTGGCCGGTCTTTCTCACAAGTGGACGACCCTTAGACTTCCCTAGGCACTAGTAACACATGTTGGAAGGTTGTGGGCAGTAGTAGACTTAGTTGTCAACTAGTTGTGGTGTTTGAACTTACTATATAAAGACCTTTAATGTTACAACATTCCTCACAACATTCTCCTGCATTGTGGGATCATTCTGGAGCTCAAGCTTGCTTCCTAGTGATCATATCTCGTGCATAGGACTTCAGTAAGTGTTCTAATCTTTCTCTAATTGCTTTTAGCTTAGTTAATTAGCTAAAAGTCAAACCGTCGTAATTACGGTTTGACTTCGAGATTAGTCTTTAATGGCTCAGTCATATCTCGAATTAAAAGTAGTTATAGGTTGGTATTTATGTGGGTAATAAAACCCCAAAAGGGTTTCCCCTGATCACCATCCTAACCAGGTCAAATGTCGGGTCAAACCTTTAATCAAAAAGTCAACATAAGGCTTAAAAGGTCAATTATGCATAATTAGCTATCTAGAACATATATAACCTGTTTGATCATTGTTATAACTTAGTAATAAGTGTAAGAACATGTCCAAACATGTTCGACCCGACTATTTCCTGTTTAGACCCGGTTCGGAACCGAAAGTCGCAAAGCTTTGACTTTTGCATTGACTTCAATTCTGACCCGTTTAGGTATGTTTTAGAAATACCTTAGAGCTTCATTTGGACCAGGTTACATGCTAGTATAACCCTCTGTGATTATACACCTCGGTTCATTAGTTATCCGATTAATACGCATGATTCCGTTAATTGCCCATATGTTGACCATTATGCCCTTATTACCTTAAAACATGATTTATGAAAATGTAAAAGTGTAGAAACCTTGGTTACTGATATATAAACTTGTATGCAAAGTTTGACATCAGTTTGCCTTGTAGATTAAGAGTTATGCTCAATATCGCAAAAACTAATGCTTTATGTTAATTAAACGGCGTAATTAGCGTATAGCCTAGTTAAACATACTTTTTGATATCAAATCTTTTACCCACTGATGTTATATATTATTTTGGGATTTTTAAAGATTTTTAATTAATTTTAGGCTGAGCATAACTAGTAGTCGTAGGCTTAATCCGGTAATTGTCGGTTTTGCCCTTACGGGCTATAAAATGAGTTTTACTTATCTAAACGACTCCAAACCTTTTGCTACTACTCACATATGTTAAATAAATTATTTTAAGCCTTCTGGAAATATAAAAATATCAGATTTAAGTATCGAACCCGGAAATGGCCTTTAATCGCCATAATTAGCGTTTTTAAATGCATAGGATGTCTTAGAATCATATTGGACATACCCGGGTTGATACCTACTGATATATGAGGCAAATTATGATATTATAACAGTAAGCAAAGGTTGAATTACTCGGACTTCGTTTTTGAGCTTTTCGGCTTATGTGAAATTACCAAATTACCCCTACGGGGCATAGTTTGGTTAAAGATGATAAATTTCACATATATGCTTTAGCCTACTGATATAAATTATCAATTTAAGTATGTTTGCTGTTTACATCAGACCTGTAACTCAGTTGAACATATAAACGCTTTTACAAACTTTAAAATGACCAAACTACCCCTACGGGGCATAGTTTGTGTTTAAATTCATTTCGGACATAACGAAAGACATCCTACTGATGTTGCAACATATTTGAAGCATATTAACTTAGGAAACCTGTATATGGCTCTTGCGGATACCCGTTACGCTTATTTCGCGTTCGGTGCGGTTTATGTAACAAGTTTACATAAATTAGCCGAAACGGGTCAAACCTTATCGGTTTTATCTCAAAATCCAGAATGTGAATAATGAACCCATATTAAACAAGTCTTCAAACTTTTCGGGTCAGAATCACATTCTATCCGGTCTTCGCTTAATCATGCGTACGAACCGTATCTTCCTGTAAGACTAACCGGTCTAAGCTTAGGCTTAATTAAAGATCCGTTAGCATTCTAATTAATTATTTATACCATCATTCCAGACTAGAGCATTTCGGTAAATGGTACATACGCTTACTTAAGTGAATACGGCTGAGTTATTAGATTCTTGCTAATTAAGACAGGAGCTAGCTCAGGTAAATACTCTTAACTTATTTTCCCTATACGGGCTTGGGATACGGTACTATAAAAGTACCGCTTGGTCGGGTGTATGTAGTCATTTAAATCGGATTGTGATTGATGTACTTACATAACCTGTTTAATATGTATTATTTTATTATTTGGTGTATGGCCTTTGGGGGTTAATGACCATGTCTCGGATATCCTTGGCATCATTCGAAGTAATGGCCACGACTTAAGCACGGGGTGTAGGCATACACCTGACAGCTGCATTATGTAAAAACGGGTAATCCACTCCGAGGTATCATCCTTGTGGGCATTATACCGGAACTGGTAATCCACTTAGAGGATGATAGCCTGTGGGCATTATACCTGTGGCGTGTCAGTTAATCTAGTCCGGCCCTACAAACCGGCCCTAACGGACGACAAATAAGTAAAACTGTATACAAGATTATATACAAATAATTTTCCCAAGTTATAAAAGATTAATTTTGCCTCTGTGCATTTTAATCAAAGTGTCAAAAGGTTTTGTGCCTGGTGCATCTAAATCAATTTTCTTAAACTCTTTTCAAATGAGTCGGTTGAGTGTATTTACCAGTGAAAACTGACGTATTTTCCAAAAAGGTTAAGTGACAGGTACTAAACGAAATTGGCTGGAAGCTCAGGGCGCTAATAAGGAATCTTGCAAGTTCTAGGCGTCTAAAGTCTGTTGAACAAATGATATGTTTCAAGATCCGCCTGTGGATCCTTTACTTTCCGTTGTAATACTGGATATTACTTTATATTCGGAATGTAATAATATTTATCTTTTGCTTCCGCTGTGCATTCATATATATTGTGTTGTTTGACTATTATGTTGCCAACCACGTCACGATACTCCCCCACCGGGCCCACCGGTGACACGTGGAAAGTCGGGGTGTGACAGGTTGGTATCAGAGCCAACACTGAGTGAATTAAACACTAGTCTTTTGTGTTTAATCTCAGTTACACAATTGCACATTCTTAAGTCTAGACAAGAACATAGGAAAAATCCAAATTTGTTTCATTTTACCTTATTTGGTTCCTTTGTTATTTTTCTGATTAGCCCTTGCATGGGCAAGTCAATTGCTATAGATGTCCCGTTTAGGGCAACCATATACTTGTTAAATTTTAAAGGAACGATTATATTTAAAGTATCATTCCTATATTATAAGATCTACCATTATAATAAAATGGCAAAATTTAAAAAGGACAAAACCTAGCCATGTGTCACATTAAGACAGGGCCAAGATGGTAGTTCCATAATTAGATTCAGATCCTTGTTAACAGTTCAATTTAGGATTGTTCTGCGTTAAATATTAAAAAGAATCTTAAAGGTAAAAACCTAGCCTAAATGTCACGGCATACAAGGCCAAGATGGTAGAACCTATTCAAGAGATTCAAATCCTTATTAAAAATATGAAAGCATATTAACATGCTCGACAAAATGTGATATGATAAAATCACATAAGTCATTTTGGGATATACTAAATTCCCTTATTTATATAATCATCCCTTATGGATGAAGTGCCCACGGGCTATAACTAACGTCCTCTGGGACTAAAGACAGTGGTAGCCTACAACTCCCTGTCAAGAAAAGGTAATGAACTTTAATTCAAACCTTGAAGCCTCGATTCTATAAAATTAAGGCCTATAAATTAAACTTGTCTAAGTGACTAGGCCTTTTGTGCTATTATTAACTTATAATTTAGGAGTATAATAAATATCCTGAATAATTATATATTTATCAAATTAACCAATATGTGTATTAAAAACATGGTTAATAAATCGTTCAAAAAGATAAAACTGTTTAAACTTCCGTAAAAACCTTGTCCTTGTTTAATTTTATGTAGCAATTAAAACTACATGGCGGGGTCGGAGGAAGGGAATAGTCACCCTCTGGAAAATCGCGATGATGAAAGGATTTATATAACCAGAGGAGAACTTCGTACATTGATTGACTCAGCTGTATCTAAAGCTGTGAAGGAGCAATTCCAGGAGTATAGTGAGACAAATAGTAAAGCCTCATCTGTACCCCACCCTAAATCCATCCCTAAAACTCATCCAGAGCCTGATAACAAGCCGCCCTCAAAGAAAGATGAGTTAAAGAAAGATGATGATCGACATTCATCTGGTCAAAACAGTGTTCCATACAAGAAGATAGTGTTCGATGATGAACCGCATACCAAGTCCTGTACATATAAATACTTTGTTTCCTGCAAACCCCGGGACTTCACTGGGGAGAAAGGAGCAATAGATTGTATGACCTGGTTGGATGAAATGGACACAATTGTCGATATCAGCGGTTGTGCTGAAAGGGATGTAGTGAAGTATGTATCCCAATCATTCAAAGGAGAGGCACTAGCATGGTGGAAGTCTCTCATTCAAGCTACGGGGAAGATCCCTTTGTACGAGATGACTTGGGATCAGTTCGTTGCTCTTATCAAAGAAAATTATTGTCCTCAACATGAAGTTGAGAAGATTGAGACTGAATTCTTGACATTAGTCATGGAGAACTTAGATTGTCAAGCATACCTTACAAATTTCAATACCAAGTCTCGATTGGTTCCTTACCTTGTAACACCAGAGCCCAAGCGAATTGCACGCTTCATTGGGGGTTTAGCCCCAGAAATCAAAGCCAGTGTTAAGGCTTCAAGACCTACTACATTTAGGTCAGTAGCTGACCTCTCTCTGTCCCTTACTTTAGATGCGGTCAGACTAAGGTCGCTAAAGAAATCTGAAGAAGGTAAGAAAAAGCGTGAGGATGATAACTCACGAGGATCTGAGAAGAAACATAAGGGAAACACTGACTCTGAGAGGTCTGGGTCTGGAAAGAATGGCCAGCGGACAGAGGAAAAGCCAAGGTGCTCGACTTGCCAAAAACGCCACTTTGGAAAATTGACGGGTGGTCCACGGGACAACCCTTAAGTGTGTTAAAAGATAAGTTAATCCCCCATTTTATCATGTAATTGTCTTGAATTAGATGACTACGTTTGCTTGTGTTTCAGGTACATTTGGGGCTTAAAAGTGTGGAAATTAAGCTTCGAATAGGCGCGACTTAATTAGAGGATTGAAGACGGAGAATAAATGAAAAAAATAAATTTTGGAATTGAAGAATTAAGAAGATAACATGATAGAGGATGAAATTACGAGAACGTAGGCGAAAACGGTGAAGAAAACGGAGTTGAAACGAGAAAGTTATGAAGAAAACAAAAATTGATTGCTGAAGCCTACCGTAAGTTACGGTGGTACCGTAATTTACGGTAGACTCTGACAAAAATTGATGCCGTAACTCAGTTTAACTCCACCGTAAACCATTTTAAGCCACCGTAACTTACGGTGGTACCGTAATTTACGGTGGAGGCCAGCGTGAAACTTGTAACTCCCTCATTTAAGGTTGTTTATGGTGCCTTTTCATAATCTAATCATTCCCATTCGTTTTGTAACTCCTAAGGGGCGAATTTGGGGTGTTCTAAGGTGTTCTTGAGTGATCTAAACATGAAGACTTTGTTTTTGATTCCAATGGACAAAGGTTCGATTGTGATGATGGTTCATAACACTATGAGCGGCTAGGTTTGCTTGATGATCGTCTCGGATGTAAGGTTTTATTTGTGACAATTATGTTTGTTCTTTAATGTCTGGAATATTAGACTGTGCATGTGTTGTTAGTTTATTATGGTGTTTGATTGGTTGTTTGTAAATTGTTGATGTATGTTTGATCATAGTTCTAAACCATACGTTCTTGGTGCCGTTGGCAATCGAGATATCATGGGAGGGATTAGGGTTGGATATGTGTTGATTGGTCATCGGGTAACAACCTCACGTTCTAGGAATCCGAGTACTTAGTTCCCTTTCATCACAAACAATTGATCTTACATGAGCCATGTCTATAAGGTTCTTTCCAGTTGAACATGAACGTTAGTTGTCACTTAAAACTTGAAACTCGGGATGATCACTATCCTCTTATCTGTTACAAAACTTGACTTTGATTTGTATTCTAATTTAGTAATTCTAGATAATTAAAACCAATCAACCCAAACATTGAAATTTACATTTCTTGCAATTTAGATTAATCTAGTTAGTTAGACATACATTGAGATAACACATATTCCACAAACTCCCTGTGTTCGATACCCACTTACCGCTAGCTAATTAGTTGTAACTGGATTAAATTTGATTGTGACCACGACATCACGTCAAATTTTGGCACCGTTGCCGGGGAGTAGTGCGCAACGTGTGTTATCTTGTGTATTAGTTTGAAAAAAATTAAAAGAAAAAAAAATTAAAAAAAAAAAAACCAAAAAGATTTCTTTTATGTTCATGATTTACACTTGGTAGTTGAGTTGTGTTGTGCAGGATGACAGGGCATTACACAAATTTCAGCTTATTTACGTGTAGATTGTGCGGGGGTCCACGACATCCATGTATTGGTTGCCACGAGGCTCACTACAGGAGGGCACATGGAAAACCGGTGTCTTATGTTTCACAGCTTCCACCTCCATCATACGTTGACGATTATGAATCAGAAATGGAGGATGACTATTATTCATATGGATACGATCGGGACGAGGAAGTTTATTATGAGGCAAGGATGGATGGTCTATGTTTTTGTTGCGGTCGCGATCACACTTATGATTATGATGTGTGCCCGGTGTATTCGGAAAACCCGAAGTATTGGAATAAAAAGATGATGGAAGCACGCATCTATAGACCGTATCAGGGATATCGACAATATCATCCCGAATAATATTCTGAGCCCGAGGGTGTTTATGTTTATGAGACCGAGGAGGAAAAAGAGCTTGCTGTATTGGAAGTAACTTTGTCCAAACTCGAGCAATATTTAGCAACACCCAACCTGTCCGATGAAGACCGAATCAGCTGCTTAGTTTCTAAGTGTCGTACTTTAAAATTGAAGATAGAGATAGAAGAACGCCTCTCACCATTACCTGACGATATTAGAGATTATTCTCACATGAAGGAGGAGGTTGTGGAGGATAATACCACACCAATGAGTCCTTTATCTGATGAAGAGTCACTCGTAGATCAGATGATGTGTGCAGATTATGAGGTAGAGCAGGCTGATGGGATGGATATGTGTACCGAACCTCTTCCCATAATTCAAATTAACAAGTGTGGGGAAGAGGGTTCGAGAAACAAGATGAGAAGGGTGAAACTACCAGACATTAAGGTATATGTCATGAAGTGGACTAGCAAAGCCCGCAGGAGCAGCTTTAACATGCCAAATAGACTGACAAATCTATGGAGATGGCATGTAAATTTCCGAGCATTTGTTGGAAATGTTGCGGGTAAGTGTGCATTAAGACCACCATAACGCATATCAGGTATGGTCTGGCTGAAGACCTTTAAACTTAGCGCTCTCGGGAGGCAGCCCGAGGATGTAGAGTATTGTATTTGTGTTTTGTTTTGTTTTGCTTTGTTTGGTTTTGTTTTGGTGTTGTGTTTGTGTTTTGGCAGGTTATTACGTTTCAACCCTCGCGGATGCAATAATTCAAGTGTGGGGATGTTTGGCAACATCCCTGTTGAGATATCAGCGAATCTAAGAGATGTTTTTGAACCGGTCCGATTACCGCAGCTGCATCACTACCAACACTGCTAATTTACTAATCAGGTCGTGTCTTGTTCTCATCTTTTGTGCACCTTTGTATATATTCATGTTTATGATCATGGTTGGGCGGATGGGTGGTGTATTGGTTTTGATGTTATGTGTTGGGTTGTGCTAAGTTGGTGGTGTTTTTAGTTATATATAAAAAAAACAAAAAGAAAGTTGTGGTTTGAGATGATGAGCTTTTGGTTGATGTTGAAGGGTTTAGCGATCAAGTCTTTCCAAAACCATACATTGGGGTCAATGTATCCCAAGTGTGGGGATGGGGGGAAATTTTGAGGTTTTTAAAATTTTTTTAAATCAAGCAAAACATTGTGAGAATTTGAACACCTTGGATTACACCCGAATGATGCACCGGCAACCCTTGATACCCTTTTATTCTTGGTGAGAGTTGAAGCCACACATGTAAATAAATAAATAATACTTGTCTTTGATGAGAGTGGCAACGGGTGGGGATGCATTAGAACTTGTGCCTTAATACGGTTTGAGACCTTAGTTGGATATGAATGCGAAAAGGATAAGGGCATTTAGGTAGCCTCGTCTTTAGCGTGTGTGAGTGTGGGATTTGGGGGGTTGGACCTCATAAGATATATATATATGAGCATGGTTGCGAGAGGGGTGGGGGTTTGGACATTTAGTTGCCCATTTTGTGCTTAAAGCCGATCATTTGTTACCCCTTACCTAGTTCCTCAAAAATTTACCCGACTTGACCCGGTCTTATAGTGTTAGTAGTTGTTATAGTGGTGTTTAGATTTGTTATGTTGAATGTTTCGTTGTTGCTATGTTATGTTTGCTATGTTGTTAAAAAAATATAAAAAAAAAAGAAAAGAAAAGAAAAGAAAAAGAAAAAAAAAAGCAATGAAAAAAAAATGAAAAAGAAGGATGTGTGAGTTATCTTGTATATAGTAGTTATGCGTTATTTATTTCATTGTGTAATAAAAAGACCGGGTAAAGTCCTTCGCTACTACATATATATTCCATTTCCTACCCGTACACCTAGCCACGTTACAGCCTTAAAGCCCCTTTGATTTGCATTCATGTTTGGCGCTTGTTAGGAGGAGGACCGATTTAGGTATAAGCATATAGTTGTGCAATCACCCATTTGCCTTTTGTGTGTCTAGCTCACAATTGCTAGTGCTTACTTGTTGCCGAGAGGAGAGATATAGAGAGGGGTGTGTTATTTTGGGTGTTAAGAAAGGGTTAGTAAAAGGACTACATGTTTATGCTTGGTTTACGTTGATCACTTGTGAACTTGGAAATGGTTTTTGATGGGTTGCTTGGGGGCAAGCAACGGTTAAGTGTGGGGATGTGACGGGTGGTCCACGGGACAACCCTTAAGTGTGTTAAAAGATAAGTTAATCCCCCATTTGATCATGTAATTGTCTTGAATTAGATGACTACGTTTGCTTGTGTTTCAGGTACATTTGGGGCTTAAAAGTGTGGAAATTAAGCTTCGAATAGGCGCGACTTAATTAGAGGATTGAAGACGGAGAATAAATGAAAAAAATAAATTTTGGAATTGAAGAATTAAGAAGATAACATGATAGAGGATGAAATTACGAGAACGTAGGCGAAAACGGTGAAGAAAACGGAGTTGAAACGAGAAAGTTATGAAGAAAACAAAAATTGATTGCTGAAGCCTACCGTAAGTTACGGTGGTACCGTAATTTACGGTAGACTCTGACAAAAATTGATGCCGTAACTCAGTTTAACTCCACCGTAAACCATTTTAAGCCACCGTAACTTACGGTGGTACCGTAATTTACGGTGGAGGCCAGCGTGAAACTTGTAACTCCCTCATTTAAGGTTGTTTATGGTGCCTTTTCATAATCTAATCATTCCCATTCGTTTTGTAACTCCTAAGGGGCGAATTTGGGGTGTTCTAAGGTGTTCTTGAGTGATCTAAACATGAAGACTTTGTTTTTGATTCCAATGGACAAAGGTTCGATTGTGATGATGGTTCATAACACTATGAGCGGCTAGGTTTGCTTGATGATCGTCTCGGATGTAAGGTTTTATTTGTGACAATTATGTTTGTTCTTTAATGTCTGGAATATTAGACTGTGCATGTGTTGTTAGTTTATTATGGTGTTTGATTGGTTGTTTGTAAATTGTTGATGTATGTTTGATCATAGTTCTAAACCATACGTTCTTGGTGCCGTTGGCAATCGAGATATCATGGGAGGGATTAGGGTTGGATATGTGTTGATTGGTCATCGGGTAACAACCTCACGTTCTAGGAATCCGAGTACTTAGTTCCCTTTCATCACAAACAATTGATCTTACATGAGCCATGTCTATAAGGTTCTTTCCAGTTGAACATGAACGTTAGTTGTCACTTAAAACTTGAAACTCGGGATGATCACTATCCTCTTATCTGTTACAAAACTTGACTTTGATTTGTATTCTAATTTAGTAATTCTAGATAATTAAAACCAATCAACCCAAACATTGAAATTTACATTTCTTGCAATTTAGATTAATCTAGTTAGTTAGACATACATTGAGATAACACATATTCCACAAACTCCCTGTGTTCGATACCCACTTACCGCTAGCTAATTAGTTGTAACTGGATTAAATTTGATTGTGACCACGACATCACGTCAAAAATGCAGAATGGAGTCCAATTCTAATTCAGGACCACCTGCATGTGGGATATGCAAGTCTAGGGAGCACAAGACTGTTGATTGCGGGAAGATTAAAGTTGCTACCTGCTACAACTGCAACGAGAAAGGGCACATAAAGACCAACTGCCCTAAGTACGCGAGGAAGCCCGAGTAGGCCAAGAGAACAAACGCATGAGTTATCAGGAGGAACGCCCAAGAGATGATGCGGAATAATAATAGTATAATATGTACATTTCCTTATCAAATAGTTTATGCAGAAACTTATTTGATATTGGCACATATAAATATATTACGAATGATAAAGGTTGAGAACTGTTGTTTCCACCTGATTAAGACTCCGGTCATTTAATGCCCGGTAGAAAGTGACGATGTTACGTCGAAAATGCTCCAACAAATCCTATATTGATATTAATACCTATTGGAAATCACTTTTCTAATATCCTTATAGCAAACTTTGGGTTGCATACTTAAGGACTCAATATAGTGATAAAAATCGATTGGTTGCCTTAAAAATCAAGTCCATATTGTGCGTGATAAGAAGCAATTAATTATCAAGACTCCTTATGAGACAACCCTCGTAATTACACGTGTCCGTACGATTAATTAATATTAAACATAAAAAAATGGTGGAACTGACCGTCCCCGGAATCGAACCCGGGTCTAGGCCGGCCGCACCCTTTCGCGCGCCTAGCCAACTGAGCTAGGTGCCTAGTTTGTGAAACTTCCATTATTTATTAGATATAAGCACTTGTACAATAAACTTCCTTATCATTTATCAATGATAATCTCTACTAAGTGTCCTGTTTTTAATACAGGCAGTAATAAATCTTCATGAACCATAAACTTAGCAAAATTTTTTCATCCACAAGGTATAACTTACCAAGGAAACCCTAGTAACCAATTCTTATAGTATTGGCAAGGAATCCTTCCAAAAATCTTAGACCACTCTTTCTTCGCATAGAGTACGACAACATATGTTATTTTAATTATTTTTCTCAGTATTTTTATATCGCCTACGAATGCCAAACTATGTTGGATAAAAGTGTCATATGAGGATTGGCGTATCCTAGTGCGTCCCATGGATTATTTCCATGTCTGATCAGCATGGAGGTTTAATACATGGAACCCCTGAGATATCCCAATGATCATATGGTACTAAAGTCAACTACTAGTATTCAAAGAAGATATCCAGAATAGAATTGTCCAAAAACATATTCCCTGGTAAAGAAATATGTAGACTCATAACATAAATGTGTCACTTATTAGACACAAGCGTTGTCGAGTGAACTGGAGTCTGAGATATGGAAATCTCTGTAACCTCCTTGTACCTTGATTATCTTCTCCTAAGATTACCCTGTTTACTTCGGGGAGACAGGTAGAATTAAGTTAAAAATCCCATTTGGGGCTGCATTTTTATAAAATCTCCAAGACGACTAGTACCATTATTGGCAGAATCGAAAACCCTGGTTAAGTAAGTTTTAAGACTCAGATTCATAAAGCCAAACTCAATATCCTGAGAATTCGGTTTAGTAAGTTATGAAAGACGGTTCATTTTGCTAAGGCATTGATTACCGCAACCCTATTTAAACAACGATTGAGAATCGCCATCAACTACCCAGGATCGTCAATTGTTCGACTAACTGTAAAGATTAGCTATTTCTTAAATATAAATTTTGAGCAATGGTTGGAATAACCATCTCCCCTTAAGATAAGCTTTTCTATAAATAGCTGTTAAATAAGTATCAAGGCTACCCTGTGGAGACCTTGTATAAATGGCATGTTAAACGTCCATTGATAGGACGATAGTTTGGTAAGTCCAAACATTAAGATCTGAAAGTTGCATTTTAGACAATCAACAAGATCATACAAATTTCTAATCATCTGTAAGTTGCCATTATCAGGCAGAGAATACTTCCTTATTTCAGTAAATCTCGGGTCGAGATTTATTTTAAGGGGGTGAGGATGTAACACCTCGAAAATTTCGGGTTCAATAATAAAACGACACGTGTCATGTAAGACAGGATTTAAAAGTGTCGCCATGTTAACTTTTGCACCTCTGAACGACCTCGTAGAAAAATCCCAAGACTCAAACATATTAAAAACACCTAATATATGTTCAAGTTCAGGGAATTATTGCATTGAATGATTTATGATTGAAGCGGTGGACTCCTACGAAGAAAAAGCACGATAACCCTTTTTGTTTCGGGTCTTGTATATGCATTCAAATGAAACAAACTCAATTGGTAGGGTATGAAACTATTCTAGGCACTTTGTGGAGGTCCATAAGTGTTAATTGAGACCCCAAACTCGGAAGAGAAGGTTGCCCTTTCGAATTATTGAAAGAACAAGCGAAACAGCCCCTGTTGAACCCATACGCATCGTAGGCCATATATCCCTACGATGCGCAGGGGTATACCCAGCTCCAAAAAACGGGTTGTTGCCTGTTTTGTGCAATTTTAACCCATTTGGCCGGTCTTTCTCACAAGTGGACGACCCTTAGACTTCCCTAGGCACTAGTAACACATGTTGGAAGGTTGTGGGCAGTAGTAGACTTAGTTGTCAACTAGTTGTGGTGTTTAAACTTACTATATAAAGACCTTTAATGTTACAACATTCCTCACAACATTCTCCTGCATTGTGGGATCATTCTGGAGCTCAAGCTTGCTTCCTAGTGATCATATCTCGTGCATAGGACTTCAGTAAGTGTTCTAATCTTTCTCTAATTGCTTTTAGCTTAGTTAATTAGCTAAAAGTCAAACCGTCGTAATTACGGTTTGACTTCGAGATTAGTCTTTAATGGCTCAGTCATATTTCGAATTAAAAGTAGTTATAGGTTGGTATTTATGTGGGTAATAAAACCCCAAAAGGGTTTCCCCTGATCACCATCCTAACCAGGTCAAATGTCGGGTCAAACCTTTAATCAAAAAGTCAACATAAGGCTTAAAAGGTCAATTATGCATAATTAGCTATCTAGAACATATATAACCTGTTTGATCATTGTTATAACTTAGTAATAAGTGTAAGAACATGTCCAAACATGTTCAACCCGACTATTTCCTGTTTAGACCCGGTTCGGAACCGAAAGTCGCAAAGCTTTGACTTTTGCATTGACTTCAATTCTGACCCGTTTAGGTATGTTTTAGAAATACCTTAGAGCTTCATTTGGACCAGGTTACATGCTAGTATAACCCTCTGTGATTATACACCTCGGTTCATTAGTTATCCGATTAATACGCATGATTCCGTTAATTGCCCATATGTTGACCATTATGCCCTTATTACCTTAAAACATGATTTATGAAAATGTAAAAGTGTAGAAACCTTGGTTACTGATATATAAACTTGTATGCAAAGTTTGACATCAGTTTGCCTTGTAGATTAAGAGTTATGCTCAATATCGCAAAAACTAATGCTTTATGTTAATTAAACGGCGTAATTAGCGTATAGCTGATGTGTTCAGAAT
This sequence comes from Helianthus tuberosus, assembly GCA_030545235.1. Classification (NCBI taxonomy): domain Eukaryota; kingdom Viridiplantae; phylum Streptophyta; class Magnoliopsida; order Asterales; family Asteraceae; genus Helianthus; species Helianthus tuberosus. The sequence goes on along the minus strand of CM060351.1, from coordinate 8,282,309 downwards.
TACACACATCTTCTGTATCAAATTTCCCCAATTTCAGAGAAATCGTATGCGTTTATCCATTGTATTTGGTACTGAATCGATTAAATTATGAATCCGCAGGAATTGGTGAAATATCTGTGGATTACACGAGAAAACGGCAAAGGATCGATCAAGAAATCAATACATGGGGAAACGTGTCAAAGAAAAGAAGAAATTGGGCTTTAAGGTTGCTTTACGGACCTCAACATCACCAAGGTTGAGGTCCGTAAGCTTAACATCTTCTAGAAACGGAGCAGGTGTACTCTACGGACCTCAACATCCACAATGTTGAGGTCCGTATGGAAGCCTACGGACCTCAAGGTTACCAAGGTTGAGGTCCGTATGCTAGTGTCGGCAACGACTCCTCGTCGCTAAGTGGAGCAGTTGGCCGGCGTCGCAAACATTGGGTTTACGGACCTCAACATCCACAAGGTTGAGGTCCGTATGCTGCTTTACGGACCTCAACATCCTCAAGGTTGAGGTCCGTAAGCTAGTCCCCAGCTCCAAAATTTTTACTATAAATACCCATGCAATCCCAAGTCGAAAGGACACCAATTCAAGTCCGAATTCTCACTTTATATTTCTGTTATAATCAAGTTTAAACACCCGGAAGTGCTGGTGAAGTACCTCGGAACTCTCGAGACGTCCGGAGGCCGTTGGTTCTAATCCTAATCAACCCGAGTTGGTTAAACGTTGTAATTTCCATTCTAGTAAGTGTTGTTATAATGTTTTCAGTAGTTGTTATGCTTGTTGTAAGTGTGTTAATGTATAATATGTGTAGCTAAACTTATAAACTACCTGGGTTATGATGAAATAAAGGATTGTAATGCTGTTTGATGTAATTTCAGTTATTTTATGTGATTTACAGAATTTTATCTTTGAAATTAATCTTGATATTGCATGTTGTTATAATTCTGATTTATTTATTTGTCGATAAATTCACCAAGTTTATAACATGAAGAAATTCCCTTTAAACTTAGAATTTAATTTAATTCGTTTACGGGTTAAATATTGTGTTGAGAAATTGACCAAGTCTAATAATAATTAGTCAGAATAATAAAACATGCATCATTACCTCATGATTAGAAATATGATTAGGGTAAGCCAGGTTATTAGCTAATCATTGGTGGGTAATTTGGGTAATCGATAACTCGAACTCTTTTATTACATCGTGATTAAGGTTTCTTGGGATTTTAATTTTCAAAGATTTGTTCGCTTTACGTGTTTAAAAGATCGTCTCACAACATAGTCTCTGAGGTTCCAACGGTTGGATTCACGTAGGATTTGGTTTCGATAACTCGAGCCGGTTTGTTCTAGCATTTCACATATTGTCTTTATCTTTTGTTTAAGTTGCATCTCTAACGGGGGATTAATCAATTGAAAAAGATACTTAACTGTTATTATTATCAAACTAGCATTACATGAATTTAGGGATTCTAAAACCCAGGTAGTCTGTTTATTATATCTGTGATTCCAATTATTTGTAATAATTTTTGATTGTTACTTGTTAATTGTTTAATTGTTAGTGTGTTTGTTTAATTGTTAAATTGTAATTGTGTACTGTTTTATTTTCTCGAGAATTGTATTTTATCAATGTTTGTTTTAAGTTTATACAAATTCATTTTAAATTAATGTTTTTATAAAAACCACAAACCACAAATCAATCTTTAAACCATTTTTCCTAAATACTCGATAAATGTTACTTTCAAGATTTCGAAAATAGTGTCCACGGATTGACATCCGGGCTTGCCAACAAAACTACACCGCGACCGGTGCACTTGCCGTTTGTGTGTGGTTTAGCTAGCAATTCCAATTTTAAAACTTGTTTTGAAAATACAAAGTAATATCATTTGCTCGGATATGTAGTAACTGGAAGGGTTAAGTGCCGTTAAATTGGGAACTCCTGTCTAGGCTTGGCATTCGTATACATCCAAATAAAAGGACCCGTTGCCTACCTGGGGACCATCCTAATGAGAGTACCTATACCTATTAGGCCAAAGCATATCCCTCTTTTGAGCATTTGATTAAACAAACTCACATTGAGCTTTTTAAAAATCAAGACTTTTGACATAAAACGATTTACAAAACATAAAAGTCTTTTCAAAAACTAAAAGCAGTGTGAACCCACATCAAGTTTTTGGCGCCGTTGCCGGGGATACTAAGAAATTTTGAAAATAATACAAGTTGTTTATTTAATTGTATAAATGTTTTCTTAGGTTAGTTACTTGTTTTTATTTTGTGTGCCTTTATTTGCAATTTGTGCTTTAGTGTTAGATTTACCTTAGTAATTTTAGGACTTGTATGCACAACACTCGTTCAGAAGGGCTAGCTTTAATTGCAATTTCGCCTGAGCCCGAACGAGACTTACACGAGCGCCTACGAAAATCCCAAGATAGTAAGGAACACATGGCTGAACAAGATCCACCAATTAGGAGAGTTGTTGCAGACTACGCTCGTCCTAACGCGGAAAATGGTCGATCCAGTATCTCTCGACCCGCTATTGAAGCTCGAAGGTGGCAAATCCCACCTCAAATCATCTCAATGGTTACAAATACAATCCAATTCCATGGATTGCCTTCCGAGGACCCCAATGTCCATCTTTCTCGCTTTTCAGCTATCTGCGATACGTTTCAAGAACAAGATGTTAGCGAGGACGCATGTAAACTGCGTCTTTTTCCATTCTCACTTGCTGATCGAGCTCATGCTTGGTTAGAATCCCTTCCTGCGGGATCAATCACCACTTGGGCTGGCATGAAAGAAAAATTCTTAGGAAAATACTTTCCTCCTTCTAAAACTGCTCGTCTGAGGAGCATGATTCAAGAATTTCGCCAAAGAGAAGGAGAGTCTTTCTACGAGACATGGGAACGATTCAAGGAGCTGTTACTCAAATGTCCACACCACGGATTCGAGGACTGGGCCTTAGTAGAGAAGTTCTACCACGGAGCTACGCCTGCCACAAGGAATATGCTGAACATTACAGCCGGAGGGAATCTTATGACCGCCAAAACACCAGAGGAATGCACGGAGATGTTTGAAGACATCGCAATGAGTAGCTACGAATTTCCTGATTCTAGAAACTCATCCGCTACCCAAAAAGGAGTGCATAAGGTCGATGATAACACCCTGATGCAATCACAGATAGACGCCCTGAAAAAGAAGCTGAATGATATGGAGCTGAAGAAGGAGCAATTGTGCGAGATATGCACTGGGAGGCATGAAACGAATGCGTGTCCTATTGCCCCTACGGAGTCACCAGAGCAGGTGGATTTCATAGCCAACCGAAATCAGACAAATTTCGGAGGAGGCTACAATACGAATTGGAGAAACCACCCAAACTTTAGCTGGAGGAACAACAACCCACCAGGGTTTCAACCACGCCAGAATTTGTTTCAAGACCAAGGAGCAGGACAGAGTTCCGGGACGAATAACCCGACGATAGGAGAAATGTTGAAGAAAAACAATGAGGCACTATCCCAGCAGACGCGGTTACTTACACAGTTCATCACACAACAAGAAACTCGATATCAAGAAACACAATCGAAGTTCTTGGAAAATGATGCCTTCATGAAAAACCAGGCTACTGCACTGCAGAACTTGGAGAGAACAGTAGGTTCACTGGCCGATCAGTTGAACCAGAGACCTCAAGGAGGTCTCCCGAGTAATACTGTTGGAAATCCAAATGCTACTGCAAAAGCTATTACTACAAGAAGTGGTAGAAGAACTATAGAAATTGAAAGAGAAGATGATGAAGATCCAGAGGTTGATGAAGAGATAGAAATGGAGACACCATCTGGAAATGTACAATCTAGGCTTCGCCCAGAAAGTACAGTACAACCCAGTAAACCTCCAGAGGAGAAGAAAGAGCCGATAAGGGTGTACAAACCAACACCACCTTATCCAGGGAGATTGATAAAAGCAAAAGATGCTGAACAGTTTAATCAATTCATAGCAATGTTGAAGAAACTGCACATTAACATACCATTCGTTGAAGCTTTGGCTAAAATGCCAAAGTATGCAAAGTTTCTAAAGGATCTCCTAACGAATAAAAGGAAATTAGAAGATCTTTCAACCATTACTCTGAATGAAGAATGTTCTGCAGTCTTGCAGAATAAATTGCCAGCAAAGATTGCTGATCCAGGGAGTTTTACCATTCCCTGTTTAATTGGAAATCTTACTGTGAGCAATGCACTTGCTGACTTAGGAGCTAGTATAAATCTTATGCCTTACTCAATATTTACAAAGCTTGACTTGGGAGAACCGTCTCCTACAAGAATGAGTATTCAGCTTGCAGATAGATCGATAAAATACCCAAGAGGCATTGTAGAGAATATGCTAGTAAAAGTCGACAAGTTTGTCTTTCCAGTTGACTTTGTTATCCTTGACATGGATGAGGACTCTGAAATTCCGTTAATTTTAGGACGTCCATTCCTTGCTACTGCACGTGCAATCGTTGATGTGTATGATGGCAAGTTGACTCTCCGTGTTGATAAAGATGAAGTTACATTTGACATTCAAAGATCAATGAAGCATACTGAACAACATGACGATACTGCTTACTTTATTGATACTCTCATAACACATGTGGAAAGTTTTCTTAATAAGGTATGTGAGAGTGAAACTTCTGATATTTCTGAAGATTTAAAAGATACACTATTATCAGATAGTGAATCTTCTTCTGAGTCTAAGGAATATGAAGTATTTGAAGTTATCAATAAAGATAATCCAAAAGAAAAACCGTCAGTTGAAGTACCACCAACTTTGGAGCTGAAGAAGTTACCATCTCACCTAGAATATGCATTTTTAGGTGAAGGTTCACAATTACCCGTCATCATTGCTACAAATTTGACAGAGGATGAAAAGAAAGAATTGATGAGCATTCTTAAAAAGCATAAGAATGCTATTGCGTGGAAACTCATGGATATCAAAGGCATAAGCCCATCTTTTTGCACGCATAAAATTCTGATGGAAGAGGAATATAAACCGGTGGTTCAACCACAGAGAAGGTTAAACCCAAACATGCAAGAGGTTGTAAAGAGAGAGGTAATTAAGTTACTGGATGCAGGACTTATTTATCCAATTTCTGATTCATCTTGGGTAAGTCCTGTACAGGTAGTTCCTAAGAAAGGAGGAATGACTGTTGTTGTCAATGAGAAAAATGAATTGATACCTTCCAGGACTGTCACCGGTTGGAGAGTTTGTTTAGATTACCGTAAGCTGAATGATGCCACAAGAAAGGATCACTTTCCTTTGCCATTCATAGATCAAATGTTAGAACGATTATTAGGGCAACAATTTTATTGTTTCCTTGATGGCTTTTCTGGTTATTTTCAGATTCCCATTTCACCTGAGGATCAAGAAAAAACCACATTTACATGTCCCTACGGTACTTTTGCGTATAGACGTATGCCGTTTGGATTATGTAATGCTCCAGCCACGTTTCAACGTTGTATGATGGCCATATTTCACAAAATGATAGAGGACTCCATGGAAGTTTTCATGGATGATTTCTCTGTTTTCGGGAGTTCTTTTGACATTTGCTTACGTAATCTGGATCGAGTGTTGACTTGATGTGAAGAAACGAACCTTATGCTAAATTGGGAAAAATGCCATTTTATGGTTCGTGAAGGAATAGTTTTAGGACACAAGATCTCACACGAGGGACTTGAGGTTGACCAAGCAAAGGTTGGAATCATTTCCAAGCTTCCTCCGCCTACTTCAGTAAAAGCAATTAGAAGTTTCTTAGGACATGCAGGATTCTATCGTAGATTCATTCGTGATTTTTCTAAAATAGCACGTCCTATGACTCAACTCCTAGAAAAAGATAGGCCATTTGTGTTTTCTGAAGATTGTCTTAAAGCTTTCAAGTTACTGAAGGAGAGATTAGTTCAAGCACCTATTCTAATTTCTCCAGATTGGAGCATTCCATTTGAAATCATGTGTGACGCAAGTGACTTTGCAGTCGGTGCAGTGTTAGGGCAGCGTAAAGAAAAACATTTCCATCCGATATATTACGCTAGCAAAACCCTAAACGATGCACAAGAAAACTATACAACAACTGAGAAAGAGTTACTTGCAGTTGTGTTTGCATGTGATAAGTTCCGTTCTTACCTTGTGCTTTCAAAAACGATTATCTTCACAGATCATGCAGCCATTCGGTATTTATTTGCAAAGAAAGATGCTAAACCGAGGCTGATTCGTTGGATCTTATTACTTCAAGAATTTGATCTTGAAATCAAGGATAAGAAAGGAGCTGAGAACGTTGCCGCTGATCATCTGTCCAGATTAGAGAACCCTGAGTTAGAGAGAACTCGGGAAGGAAGAATTAGGGATGAGTTTCCTCATGAGTCGTTAATGTTCATTGAAACTAAAGGTTTTCCTTGGTTCGCAGACATTGCAAATTACCTATCAACAGGAGATCTTCCAGCAGAAATGTCTTATCAAGAAAAGAAGAAATTCTTTTCTGATATTAAATTCTACATTTGGGAAGATCCTTTCTTGTTCAGGGTAGGTGCGGATCAAATCATCCGACGTTGTGTAACTACACCAGAAACTATGAATATCCTTAAACACTGTCATGACAGACCGACAGGAGGCCATTACGGAGCAAATTATACTGCCAAACGAGTGTTTGATGCAGGATTTTATTGGCCGACAATTTTTAAGGATGCTCATGAGTACGTTCGTGGTTGTGACGCATGTCAAAGAGCCGGAAACATTTCATCCAGAAATGAAATGCCTCAAAATCCCATCCAAGTTATTGAAATTTTCGACATTTGGGGCATTGATTTCATGGGACCTTTCCCAATGTCACGAGGAAATCGGTACATCCTAGTAGCCATTGATTATGTATCAAAATGGGTGGAGGCGAAAGCTTTGGCCACCAACAGTGCTAAGGTTGTAGTAAAATTCCTGAGAGAGTTGTTTGCAAGATTTGGAACGCCTAAAGCAATCATTAGTGATCGAGGTACCCACTTTTGTAACTCGTCAATGGAGAAAGTATTGAAAAGATATGGGGTAACCCATAGACTTTCAACTGCTTATCATCCACAAACGAGTGGACAAGTGGAGAATGCAAACAGGGGTATTAAACGCATTTTGGAGAAAACTGTAGGACAAAGTCGCATTGACTGGGCTGATAATCTGGATGATGCACTTTGGGCTTTTCGCACTGCATACAAGACTCCTATAGGGACAACACCCTTTAGGATGATTTATGGAAAAGCATGCCATCTTCCAGTTGAATTGGAACATCGAGCATATTGGGCCTTACGTAAAGTTAATCTTGATATGGATGCAGCAGGGAAGAAAAGATTTCTCCAAATTCATGAGCTTGAGGAACTTCGTGATATTGCATATGAAAGATCATGGGCTTATAAGGAAAAGACAAAGCAACTGCATGATCGCCACATCAAGAGTTTGAAAGAATTCAAGTGTGGGGAGAAAGTATTGCTTTTCAATTCTCGTTTGAAGATGTTTCCAGGAAAACTCAAATCCCGATGGACAGGTCCGTTTCTAGTTACACAGGTTTTTCCATATGGAACTATTGAATTGGAAAATGAGGATGGACAGAAGTTCAAGGTTAATGGTCATCGTTTAAAGCATTACATTGGAAGACCAATTCCTGAACTGGTGGAGGAGCTGAACCTCCCTTTAGTGAAACCTTAAAGGTAGATAGTGATAGGTAGGTAGTGTAAATATTAGGTTTAATTTTGTGTGTAAGTGTGGAAGTGTGGATTGTCTTAGATAATTGGTATTTTAAATCAATTTTACGCTGGGGTTTCTTTGTTTTTGTGTATGCAGGTTTGGATAGTACCACCCGTACTCAATCTCCATTCGGGTGAATTTGGAGCTGCTACAATCTCAGAAACATTACCCTAAGTGTAATTTAGATTTAAAATGCATCCATTTGATTTTAATTTTCTTTGTTGTTTAGAATTTGCAAAGCCAGGTTTACCTACAGAAATTAAGGAGAAAATCTTTCTCCTCAGTGCTGGGGTAAGGAAAGAATACCGTCGTCAAGAACAGGTAACACCATTCTGTGGAACATCTAAAAGTGCGATGAAGCGGAGAGCTAAACGCTACGAAAGATGCATAGAATGTGGGAACTGGTCACACACGGGAAAATGTAAACGAAGTCAGACGGAATCCCAAAGTGAGTACATTCAATTAATGAGGGTGGGTGCCATTAGGCTGGATGCCGAACGCTCCACTAGGGTTGGAAGTTATGTACACTATAGGATAAAGGAAGACATCGCGCACATTTTTGATAAAACTGGGCTTGATAAAAAGACGTTACGAAAATCCCTGGGTTTGTAAAAAAAAAAATTTATCATGTGCTTTTGTAAATAAATAATTAATTATTTTCTTAATCTTAAAAAAAAAATTAGGTTTTATCAAGGTTACGGACCTCAACTTTAGCAATGTTAAGGTCCGTAGACTAAGTAGGCGCCCAAAGGTTTGGACAACCCTACGGACCTCAACATTACCAGTGTTGAGGTCCGTAGACCAGCATGACGGTTTAAAGTTTTGAGAAGCTTACGGACCTCAACATCACCAACGTTGAGGTCCGTAAGGTTGCGTCTGATCGAAAAATAAAAACCCCCAACAGGGGTTTCTTCTTCATTTCAAAACCCAAACACCCCCTATTACCTCTGATCGCCACCACCACATCCGACCATCATAACCACCCCCATTCTCCTCTTTCATCTCCAACGATTACCACCACCCCCTTCGACCCTCATTCATCCGATTCACCTTCGTCTCGACCTCCGAATCGATCGACCACCATTGCCGCCCCTAACCATCATCATCTCCGATCAACCACATCACCGCCGTGAGCCGCCACCGTCATCGGACCACCTTACATTTTCAAACCCCCTGCTACATTCAGGTATAAATTTTGTTCTGGTTCGTTTAGGTTCGGGTTTAGTTCTGGCTCAGGTATTCATGTTCTGTTCGTGTCAGTCGGGTGCGGGTTGGTTCAGGTTTGGGTTTATTCGAGTCATTTTAGGGTGTATGTTTGGGTTTGTTCAGGTATGTGGTTCAGTTCGGGTTTACAGGTTCGGGTCAGTTTGTGTATGCTCGGGACAGTGGGTTAAGTTTTAGGTTTATATTTTTGTACAGTTTAATTTTTCGTGTCAGTTGGGTGCAGGTCGAGTCAGTTTTAGTTCAGGGGTCGGGTTGTTTTGTTATTTGTACAGGTCGGCTTAGGTTTGATTGTTTGGTTCGGGTCGTTTGTAATTTAGTTTAGATTATTTAAGTAAATTGTCGTTTTAGTTTAAATAGTAAATGTATAGTTTTAGTTTTAGTCTCGTTTTAAATAGTTTAAATTCTGTTTCAGTGTCGTTATTAGATGTAACTATTTAGATGTCTCCGGGTTTTATTTTGTAGTTAGATTAATTAGATTGTCAGTTAATGTAAAGTTAATATAGTTGGAAATTATATAAAATTGCTTAATTTTTATACTTACTTTTCGGAAGCACTCGACAAATTGAATTGAATTGAAATATATTTATATGCGTTTTATTTGCAGGATTCGCCGCCTCACTTGTATTTAATCTAAATACGATCGAGGATTGGTGGTTTTCTTGTAAATACGCCGGGGTGCTGCCGAAATTTTTATTATTATTATTTTTTTTTGTGTGATTATTTGCAACCGCGAATGAAATGCTATACGGTCGCAACATCCGTCCCTAACACAACAAAAACACGTTTTTCGGTAAATTTAATATTGTTTGTATATATTTAGATAATTAAAAAAAAAAAAAAAAACATGTTAGGGAACGGTAAACTTCATAAAACCTGCAATATTTAATTGTTATATTTTTAAACGCAGGTATGGAATCCTCATCCTCATCTCGAAAGCGTACGCGCACAGTTGCTCGACGACAGGCACAGGCTCCACCAGTAGAGCCACAGCTCCAGCCACAGGATCCTGATCAGCATCAGCCACGTCCGGCTCGTGTCATTCGATATATTACTGATGCAGTCAGGCCGGATCAGCAGGAGCCGATACCAGTACCTCTACCACCTGTAGAGGAGAGCACATTATTGGATTTTCACCCAGATTCAGCCGAGTATGCTGCCTTGCATAGATTGCTTGGCAAAGATTTTCAGAGGCCTAGGGTGATCGATTGGGAGTTGATGCGTAGGATGGAGGTGAGAGACAGGTTGAGAGCGTTGCTGACGCCACGATGGAGGGTACTTTTGGATGAGAGGCGCCCATTGTACCAGGAGCTCACTCTTGAGTTCCTTTCTACATTTTCATTTGATTCAGCGCGCCTCTCATCTGACTCGGCGGTCAGCTTTGCGTTAGGACGGCGGACACACATTATGTCCATCCAGCAGTTCGCCGTCCACGCTCGTTTATATACTCAGGAGGAGACCACCCAGCCGGTCTTCACTGAGAGTTTGATGGGGTGGTCAGATCTAGTCTTACCTCTATGTGTCACGGCAGCACAGTTAGAGGAGTTCTGGACCACCATTGCCGATGGTGCCTTCGTTTCTGGGATTGCTGCTTCCCATATCCGTAACCCTATTCACAGATTCATACACAGGGTCATTGCCTGCACGGTGCATTCTCGATACATGAGTATCGAGAAAGTTACGTATCCAGATCTTTATGCATTATATTGCATCGTGACGGCCCGGGAGGCCAATCTTGCCATGCTACTACTCTTTTCTTTGTCTCGGGATCATGGGCGGGGCAAGGAGTCCCGTATTTGTATGGGCAGTTATGTTACTGCCCTAGCTGAGAGCCTCGGAGTGTTTGATGATTTTCCGAGAGGATGGTTTCACGAGGTGGCCATGGGCACGCAGATCAAGGAGACTGATATGCGACAGATGTCACAGCTTATGGAGCCAGGCCATCCTCCCCGTTTTATACAGCCCAGAGCCATCCCTGAGGACGCTCCCATTATTGCTCCTTTACATCAGATCCCGGAGAGAGAGAGGGCAGGGCAGCCTAGAGCTCGACCCACCATGACAGGTCGTATAGAGATTATTGAGCAGATTGTGGGAGAGTTTAGGCAGGATCAGATACAGATGAGAGAGAGACAGGAGCGTATGGAGGAGAGGCAGGAGCGTATGGAGCATACACAGATAGAGATCAGGGGGATACTTCAGCATATCATGGAGCATTTTCAGATTCCCCCTCCACATCAGCCTCCTCCACCATAGACAATCTTGTTTGTATTTGACATTATTTTTGTATATATTTTTACATTTGGTTTGGTGTGGTGTGATTTTGTGTGATTTTGTTTTTTTTTTATGGTTATTTCTATTTGATGTGTTGGCTTATTATTTTGCAAGATTCGTTTACAGGATATTAGGCGATGAGGCAACACATACTCAGGAATGAGGCAACACATACTCAGGAATACGGCAACACATCAGGGGAGTAACATTTTTATTTTTCTTTGCAAGTGTGTTTAATTATATTTCTCATTTTCACACATTGAGGACAATGTGTCTTTCAAGTGTGGGGATGAGGAATTTTGTATTTTGTATAATAATAAAAAAAAAAAAAATTATTATTTCAAAAACTTCATAAATGTTCTACACTTGTCCCGATCCTGTAAACACATTTAAAATTTGAACATTTTGTAAAAATGTATGTCAAAAACAAATTTAAATATTGAATTTACAAAATTTGAAAATATATGTTTCTTTAAGTTGCGGGATAGTAGGTTGATTAAATCAAGTTTTGGTGAAAATTTTTATGAGATACTTTAGATAAATTTTTCTTAACTTTAAAGAAAATTAAATATGCAATAACAAAACCTTTAACCCTTACATTACCACATGACGGTAAGATTTGAGCCTAAAAGTGTTTACATAAACACTACTTTCGTTTCATGTGTGTTTACCAACTTGTTGCATTACTTTAGAACTTGTACGTTTTGATACATTTTAAAACCTTTGGTTTAAATTTTGATACAAATTCTCATAAGAGGCTTTTGGTTCACCCTTTTCTTTGTAAAAATTTCACCGTTGCCATTAGATACCACTTTGAGCCTAAAACCATTCGTTTGTTACCTGATAACCGGAATGGATTTTAGAAATTGATCTAATACGAGAAGATGTATAAAAGTCAAATACACGCTTCTAATAGAGGTAGGATCTATTAGGCTCAATGCCGAACGATCTATCAGAATTGGAAGTAATATTCGCTACAGGATTGAGAAAGACTTGATTTACTTCTTCAATAAAATGGTCTTGACGATCTGACCGTAAAAAGAGTCATTAGGATGAAAGTGGTTTGATGTAAAAAAAAAAAAATTAAATTACAATCTCGCACCGCAAGGCTAATATTGTAACGATGCGTAAGAGAAGGGCAGGCATAAAATAGCATGGCAGCAGCCCCCGAGATTCGAACTCGGGTCTGTGCTCCCACACTCTTTCGCGCCCTTGTCAACCATTGGACTAGGGCCTAGGATTGTTCATTTTATAGTTTGCATTTGTATATATTTCCAGTTTTTGCAAGATAAACTAACTATGAAACTCTATAGTTAGTCACATCTTTCCAAATAAATAACCTTCCTTTTACCCTTTCCTTCACAACCATAAGTCCTCTATTTTTGTATCAATTTTTAACAATAAGGTAGAGATTTGATTGACGTACAAGCTTATAGTAGTCATGCTTCACATTTTGGTTTTGAGAGTTCACTTCAAATTATATACATATTATCCGAGAGAAGAGTGAATTCAGTAAGTGTTTTTGTTTTTGCATATTTAATTACTTAAAAGTAAGAAAATTTTGTTTAAGTATTCTAGGGTTGCCGTTTCATTCTCTTGATTTGCCAACCTTTTGAACGTTGTAAGTCTTGTGAAACATCTATGTTTAAGATTTTGTATTTTGTATTTATATTTGTTTGAAATATACGTTCTTGTTTAATTGTTTAAGTTTGATATGTTGTTTAGGATTTTGCTTAGGGACAAGCAAAAGATAAGTGTGGGGATATTTGATGTGTTCAGAATTGCACACATCTTCTGTATCAAATTTCCCCAATTTCAGAGAAATCGTATGCGTTTATCCATTGTATTTGGTACTGAATCGATTAAATTATGAATCCGCAGAAATTGGTGAAATATCTGTGGATTACACGAGAAAACGGCAAATGATCGATCAAGAAATCAATACATGGGGAAACGTGTCAAAGAAAAGAAGAAATTGGGCTTTAAGGTTGCTTTACGGACCTCAACATCACCAAGGTTGAGGTCCGTAAGCTTAACATCTTCTAGAAACGGAGCAGGTGTACTCTACGGACCTCAACATCCACAATGTTGAGGTCCGTATGGAAGCCTACGGACCTCAAGGTTACCAAGGTTGAGGTCCGTATGCTAGTGTCGGCAACGACTCCTCGTCGCTAAGTGGAGCAGTTGGCCGGCGTCGCAAACATTGGGTTTACGGACCTCAACATCCACAAGGTTGAGGTCCGTATGCTGCTTTACGGACCTCAACATCCTCAAGGTTGAGGTCCGTAAGCTAGTCCCCAGCTCCAAAATTTTTACTATAAATACCCATGCAATCCCAAGTCGAAAGGACACCAATTCAAGTCCGAATTCTCACTTTATATTTCTGTTATAATCAAGTTTAAACACCCGGAAGTGCTGGTGAAGTACCTCGGAACTCTCGAGACGTCCGGAGGCCGTTGGTTCTAATCCTAATCAACCCGAGTCGGTTAAACGTTGTAATTTCCATTCTAGTAAGTGTTGTTATAATGTTTTCAGTAGTTGTTATGCTTGTTGTAAGTGTGTTAATGTATAATATGTGTAGCTAAACTTATAAACTACCTGGGTTATGATGAAATAAAGGATTGTAATGCTGTTTGATGTAATTTCAGTTATTTTATGTGATTTACAGAATTTTATCTTTGAAATTAATCTTGATATTGCATGTTGTTATAATTCTGATTTATTTATTTGTCGATAAATTCACCAAGTTTATAACATGAAGAAATTCCCTTTAAACTTAGAATTTAATTTAATTCGTTTACGGGTTAAATATTGTGTTGAGAAATTGACCAAGTCTAATAATAATTAGTCAGAATAATAAAACATGCATCATTACCTCATGATTAGAAATATGATTAGGGTAAGCCAGGTTATTAGCTAATCATTGGTGGGTAATTTGGGTAATCGATAACTCGAACTCTTTTATTACATCGTGATTAAGGTTTCTTGGGATTTTAATTTTCAAAGATTTGTTCGCTTTACGTGTTTAAAAGATCGTCTCACAACATAGTCTCTGAGGTTCCAACGGTTGGATTCACGTAGGATTTGGTTTCGATAACTCGAGCCGGTTTGTTCTAGCATTTCACATATTGTCTTTATCTTTTGTTTAAGTTGCATCTCTAACGGGGGATTAATCAATTGAAAAAGATACTTAACTGTTATTATTATCAAACTAGCATTACATGAATTTAGGGATTCTAAAACCCAGGTAGTCTGTTTATTATATCTGTGATTCCAATTATTTGTAATAATTTTTTATTGTTACTTGTTAATTGTTTAATTGTTAGTGTGTTTGTTTAATTGTTAAATTGTAATTGTGTACTGTTTTATTTTCTCGAGAATTGTATTTTATCAATGTTTGTTTTAAGTTTATACAAATTCATTTTAAATTAATGTTTTTATAAAAACCACAAACCACAAATCAATCTTTAAACCAATTTTCCTAAATACTCGATAAATGTTACTTTCAAGATTTCGAAAATAGTGTCCACGGATTGACATCCGGGCTTGCCAACAAAACTACACCGCGACCGGTGCACTTGCCGTTTGTGTGTGGTTTAGCTAGCAATTCCAATTTTAAAACTTGTTTTGAAAATACAAAGTAATATCATTTGCTCGGATATGTAGTAACTGGAAGGGTTAAGTGCCGTTAAATTGGGAACTCCTGTCTAGGCTTGGCATTCGTATACATCCAAATAAAAGGACCCGTTGCCTACCTGGGGACCATCCTAATGAGAGTACCTATACCTATTAGGCCAAAGCATATCCCTCTTTTGAGCATTTGATTAAACAAACTCACATTGAGCTTTTTAAAAATCAAGACTTTTGACATAAAACGATTTACAAAACATAAAAGTCTTTTCAAAAACTAAAAGCAGTGTGAACCCACATCAATAGCCTAGTTAAACATACTTTTTGATATCAAATCTTTTACCCACTGATGTTATATATTATTTTGGGATTTTTAAAGATTTTTAATTAATTTTAGGCTGAGCATAACTAGTAGTCGTAGGCTTAATCCGGTAATTGTCGGTTTTGCCCTTACGGGCTATAAAATGAGTTTTACTTATCTAAACGACTCCAAACCTTTTGCTACTACTCACATATGTTAAATAAATTATTTTAAGCCTTCTGGAAATATAAAAATATCAGATTTAAGTATCGAACCCGGAAATGGCCTTTAATCGCCATAATTAGCGTTTTTAAACGCATAGTATGTCTTAGAATCATATTGGACATACCCGGGTTGATACCTACTGATATATGAGGCAAATTATGATATTATAACAGTAAGCAAAGGTTGAATTACTCGGACTTCGTTTTTGAGCTTTTCGGCTTATGTGAAATTACCAAATTACCCCTACGGGGCATAGTTTGGTTAAAGATGATAAATTTCACATATATGCTTTAGCCTACTGATATAAATTATCAATTTAAGTATGTTTGCTGTTTACATCAGACCTGTAACTCAGTTGAACATATAAACGCTTTTACAAACTTTAAAATGACCAAACTACCCCTACGGGGCATAGTTTGTGTTTAAATTCATTTCGGGCATAACGAAAGACATCCTACTGATGTTGCAACATATTTGAAGCATATTAACTTAGGAAACCTGTATATGGCTCTTGCGGATACCCGTTACGCTTATTTCGCGTTCGGTGCGGTTTATGTAACAAGTTTACATAAATTAGCCGAAACGGGTCAAACCTTATCGGTTTTATCTCAAAATCCAGAATGTGAATAATGAACCCATATTAAACAAGTCTTCAAACTTTTCGGGTCAGAATCACATTCTATCCGGTCTTCGCTTAATCATGCGTACGAACCGTATCTTCCTGTAAGACTAACCGGTCTAAGCTTAGGCTTAATTAAAGATCCGTTAGCATTCTAATTAATTATTTATACCATCATTCCAGACTAGAGCATTTCGGTAAATGGTACATACGCTTACTTAAGTGAATACGGCTGAGTTATTAGATTCTTGCTAATTAAGACAGGAGCTAGCTCAGGTAAATACTCTTAACTTATTTTCCCTATACGGGCTTGGGATACGGTACTATAAAAGTACCGCTTGGTCGGGTGTATGTAGTCATTTAAATCGGATTGTGATTGATGTACTTACATAACCTGTTTAATATGTATTATTTTATTATTTGGTGTATGGCCTTTGGGGGTTAATGACCATGTCTCGGATATCCTTGGCATCATTCGAAGTAATGGCCACGACTTAAGCACGGGGTGTAGGCATACACCTGACAGCTGCATTATGTAAAAACGGGTAATCCACTCCGAGGTATCATCCTTGTGGGCATTATACCGGAACTGGTAATCCACTTAGAGGATGATAGCCTGTGGGCATTATACCTGTGGCGTGTCAGTTAATCTAGTCCGGCCCTACAAACCGGCCCTAACGGACGACAAATAAGTAAAACTGTATACAAGATTATATACAAATAATTTTCCCAAGTTATAAAAGATTAATTTTGCCTCTGTGCATTTTAATCAAAGTGTCAAAAGGTTTTGTGCCTGGTGCATCTAAATCAATTTTCTTAAACTCTTTTCAAATGAGTCGGTTGAGTGTATTTACCAGTGAAAACTGACGTATTTTCCAAAAAGGTTAAGTGACAGGTACTAAACGAAATTGGCTGGAAGCTCAGGGCGCTAATAAGGAATCTTGCAAGTTCTAGGCGTCTAAAGTCTGTTGAACAAATGATATGTTTCAAGATCCGCCTGTGGATCCTTTACTTTCCGTTGTAATACTGGATATTACTTTATATTCGGAATGTAATAATATTTATCTTTTGCTTCCGCTGTGCATTCATATATATTGTGTTGTTTGACTATTATGTTGCCAACCACGTCACGATACTCCCCCACCGGGCCCACCGGTGACACGTGGAAAGTCGGGGTGTGACAGCAGCCTACACCTTCGCTGCATCCTCATCCCCTCCAGCTTCGGTATCCTTCATCTGATCCTTTCCACTGCCTCGAGCCTCGATCGCCAAAACCTCCTCAGCCTCCTCATCATCTTCCAGATCAGCTAACCTCGCCTTCCAGCCCTCAACATCCCAGCTGCTTCTGTCGAAGTCAGGATCTTGAGCCTCCTCGGCCATCTTCAGTTTTGTCTTGTACATTGTGATGGCAGCGGAGACCTTTGCACTTTCTATGAGATCCTGCTTCTCGTAGTCGATGTCGTTCAAGATTTTAGCTGTCTTAGTCTTGGCGTCTTGAAGGGCTTTTTCGAGATCAGCAATCTTAAGATCCTTGAGCACTGCAACTTGTTGGAGGTCAGCAATCTTCTTATCCAGCTCCTCAATGCTCCCCACGTAGTCTTCAATCTCAGCAAATTTCTGCAAAAGAGACAAAGCAGTTCAAGATCAGGTGATCCTCAAATAAGTAGGATACCTAGGCAGAAATAGTGATCCTCACTTCATTGAAGTATTCAAGGAACTGGTGGCGGATCAGTGGCAGTCCTTGTAGATCCTCTATCTCAGAGTTTTTCCTCTTCTTGCCACTCCTTCCTTTAGTGGGTGCCTTGGGGATGGAGACACTAGGGCTAGCAATGGCCTTCTTCTTTATGGATCGAACAGTGTCAAGGTCGGCCATGTTGAACTGGGAGGCAGGCTTGGAAGCTTTTCCGGCACCTACACATTCAAAGCAAGATAAGTATCCTTATCTTATTTCTATTTAACTATTTATTTAAGTCTTTAACTATACAAAAAGCAGGATACTTACTTGACATGGTGATAGAACCTGAGGATACTTCTTGTGAATCCTGGGTGTCTGTCTTGAATGATCTGGTTACAGGTTCAAGCCTTCTAAAAGCAGCAAGCTTTTCCTTGGTGGTAGGTGATGGTATGAGGCGTGAAACAGTGATAACTGCATAACATAAAACAAAAGGGGGTTAGTGATCCTATCACAAGAGCAAGATTACCTGGTGATCCTTCTCAGGATCCTCTGTCCTACCATGAGTGGACCACTTCCTTGGTAGATCGTTTCCGTTTGGGATAGTGTCTCTTCTGACAAAGAAAAAACGTCCTTTCCAGTTTGTATCGTTCTTGGTGGCTTTAAAAATGGGATGTTCTTCGCCGGGTTTTCACTTAAACAGATATCGGTGGGATCCAAATGTCGTGAGATCATACATCTCTGCCAGTTCCGACATTCCTAGGTCAATCCCTTCCTGCTCAATGATCCTTTCAAGGGTATATAAGACCCTCCAGATCATCGGCATAGCTTGGATGTAGGAGATGCCGGTTAGGGAGAAAAAGGATTGGGTAAAAGCTGGAAAAGGATAGGTGTATCCTATGGTGAATGGGGTAACCGGAAAGGCAACCCATGTTTCAGAGATGTAGTCGCTCAGAACAGTGGGATCGAAGGGTTTGAAAAAGGCGTTCTCCAGAAAGCAGTGCCGGATCTTATCTACTTGTGGATCGGTAAAGCAACACCTCTCATTCGCTGAGTCTTTGATGATCCCTTGACTCTTCAAGGGACTATCCTTCTGGTGATCCTTGGCGGGGGAGGACCGGAGCATCATTCTTAACGTGATGTTGGTAAAGAAAGAAAAACAGAGTAAGAGAAGGAGGAATAAGAGAAGAGATACCTGATTGATCTTCGGTTGAGAATTTAAAGGGAGTCTCTCTTGGATTTAAATGCAAATTGATCCTATCTCTAACTCCTATTTATAATGATGATTTGCAGGATGGTCACTTCAGTGACGTCAGGTTTGCAATGGCTAGTCCGTCTTCAACGGCTAGTTATCCGTTAGTCTGTTACGGATAAGATCAACAAAATACAACTCGTTTATTTACAATATTACTCCTTATATTTCGGGGGCAATTGTTAGGGGAGGATTTCTTAATGACCCGTGATCCTCAATTGTTATCCTGTTTGGTGATCCTTACTTCTGTGTCAGTTAGTGATCCTCATAAGTGCTTCAGGATCAGGATCATGAATCATCCTAAGGATCCTTATACTAATGATTGTCTGTTTTAATTTCGATATTGTTTTGCAGGAATACCAGCTTGGACTTAGTCTTGGTAACGTTCCTGGAGAATATTCCACGTTTATTCCGCACGTGCTTGACCATGGTGAACGTTATGGAGATCGTGGGGAGAAGGCATGAATTGCGGATAGTTAGTTTTTTAGATATTTTACTAAGTTTAAAAGGGGTAGCGAGCTAATTAGACAACACTTGGCTATTTTTTGGCTACACATACTCGTACAACTACACTCACCAGCTCTCACCAGCTCTCGGCAAAACACTTAGCATTTTTTCATACATTTCTACACGATACATTGTAGTGATCCTTGTACTTAGCTCGCTATCATCCGAAGTTGTAAAAGAATTATTGTTTAATTTGAGTTGGTGATTGGTAGTTTCCATCACCCGAGGTTTTTTATGCCGCAGATCATTCATTGATCAAGGGCTTTTTCCTCGTATAAATCTTTGTGTCTCCTGTGCAATTCATTTCATAGTGATCCTCGTTGTTGTTTACCAATTCAAGCATCATACCCCATAATAGAGAGTTTGGTTGCATTATCCTCGTCTGATTTTTGACCAAAACACTTGGGAGTTGTCCTATCAGCCCATAATACATAAGGTAGTTCTTCTGCCCACTTTCCTTTCTTGGATCCGAGCTTTTTCTTCAAATTGTAGATGATGATCTTGTTGGATGATTCTGCCTGGCCATTAGCTTGTGGGTGGACTGGTGTTGATGTAATCATCTTAATCCCCCAGCTGTCACAAAAGTTAGTAGTTCTATTCCTAATAAATTGGGATCCATTATCACAAACAATTTCAGAAGGGATACCAAATCTAGTAATAATATTTCTATTAATAAAGGATATCACTTCTTTTTCTCTGACTTGAGCAAAGGCTTCAGCCTCTATCCACTTAGAGAAGTAATCAGTCATAGCAAGCATGAATACTTTTCCACCAGGTGCCCTAGGAAGCTTACCAACTATATCCATTCTCCATATCATAAATGGCCAAGAAGAGGATATAGGATGCAAGAGCTCTGCTGGTTGGTGAAGGATATTACTATGTCTCTGACAAGGATCACACTTCTTGGCATATTCCACAGCATCCTTCTTCATAGTAGGCCAATAGTATCCTGTCCTCAGGATCCTTGAGAATAATGCCCTGCCCCCAGTGTGGTTTCCACAATCTCCTTCATGGAAATCCTTTAGGACTTCTTGGATTTCAGGATCCTCAATGCATCTTAGATATGGCCCTGCAAGAGATCGTTTATATAACATGTTATTCAATATTGTGAATTGAGATACCTTGATTTTGAAAGCCCTGGGGTTTTCTCCTGTAGGAATCTCTCCATGTTGTATGTATCTCATGATTGGAAGGATCCATGCTCCTGAATGAGATTGTGTATCATCACTAGGGATGATTGCAGAATCCTCTCCTATCTCCATGGCTACATGATCCTCAATAGCAGGGGTTAGGATATGGACAATAGGGATCCTGACATCCTCCGGGATCTTCAAGGATGATCCTAGGTTGGCTAATGCATCAGCCTCTGTATTTTCTTCCCTTGGTACCTGTGACAAACTAAAGGAAACAAAAGTGAGTGCCAATTCTTTGACTATCTCTAAATATTTGATTAGTCTTTCACATTTAACATCATAGGATCCATTAAAGTGATTAGTAATTAACAATGAATCTACATGTACCTCAAGATACCTGATCCTCATATGCTTGGCAATTTGCAAACCAGCTATTAAGGCTTCATACTCAGCCTCATTGTTAGTAGTTTGAAACTCACAAGCTATGGAGTGGGGTATTATGTCCCCCTGTGGCGATTTTAGTAGTATTCCGAGTCCAGTTCCTTTGACATTAGAAGCTCCATCAGTGAAGAGTATCCAAGGATCCTTAGTTTCTTCAAGCTGTTGGACTTCTAATTCAGCTTCCTTTTGCAAGTCACTACTGAAATCTGCCACAAAGTCAGCTAAGGCTTGGGATTTGATGGCAGTCCTTGGTTCATATCTTATATCATAAGCACCAAGCTTCACTGCCCACTTAGCCATCCTTCCTGACATTTCGGGTTTCCTGAGAACATTCTTAATTGGGAAATTAGTCTTAACAATAATGGCATGAGTTTCAAAATAATGTCTTAATTTAGTAGATGCCATAATTAATGCGAGGATAAGTTTTTCTAAATGTGAATACCTAGATTCAGCATCAAGCAAACTCTTAGTTACATAATAGACAGGATGTTGTGTACCTTCATGATCCTTAACAAGGACCGCACTTACTGCTTTAGAGGATACCGCTAAATACAAGGATAATATATCCCCTTTTTCTAGTTTCATCAAGGCAGGGGCTGAGGATAGGTAATCCTTGAGAGCTTTGAGAGCCTTTTCAAGCTTTTCAGTCCACTCAAATTTCTTGTTCTTCCTCAAAATGTAATAGAATTCCTTGCATTTTTCTGAGGAATTTGATATGAACCTGTTCAAGGCTGCGATCCTGCCTGTCAATCTTTACACATCCTTAGCATTGGCAGGAGATTTGATATTCACAATAGCCTCGATTTGATCTGGACTTGCTTCAATGCCTCTTTTTGTTACCATATAGCCTTGGAATTTACCTTCTTTAACACCAAAGTGACACTTGGAAGGATTTAGTTTCATATTAAATTTATCAAGGATATTGAATGCTTCCTCCAAGTCTCTAAGGTGATCCTCAGCTTTTTTGGATTTCACCACCATGTCGTCTGTGTAAACTTCCATAGTGTGTCCAATTTGTTCCTTGAACATCATATTGACTAGCCTTTGATAAGTAGCACCTGCATTCCTTAGTCCAAATGGCATAGCAATATAACAATATATACCAGTTGGGGTCATAAAGGCTGTATCCTCTTGATCAGATGGTTCCATCTGAATTTGTTGAAATCCAGATGAAGCATCCATAAAAGTCAACAACTCATGACCCGCGGTAGCATCCACCATGGAGTCAATGTGGGGTAATGGGAAAGGATCCTTGGGACATGCCTTGTTTAAATCAGTAAAATCGACACATACCCTCCACTTTCCATTTTTCTTTTGAACAACAACCACATTGGCTAACCACCTTGGATACTTAACCTCTCTTATCATACCTGCTCGAAGTAGTTTATCTACCTCTTCCTGGATAATAGCATTCCTTTCAGGTGCAAACTTCCTCCTCTTCTGATGTATAGGCTTGAATGACCTGTCAATGCCAAGCTTATGAGTAATTATATCTTTAGATATACCTGTCATGTCCTCATGTTTCCAGGCAAAGCTAGTTTTCCTCCTCTTAAGGAAGGATACTAGTTCTTGTTCAATGTTGCTGAGGATCCCTGATCCTATGAAGATTATGGATTCAGGATCATGAGGATCCATAAGGATCTCTTTCAAATCCTGTTCTCTTGCCTCCAAGACATCTCTTGGAGGATACTTTAGTTGCTATTGCTCCCTTGGTTTTGAGGCTGGCTTCATTGATGATGTGTAACAATTCTTAGCTTCTTGTTGATCACTCTTAATTTTCACCACTCCCCACGGACTAGGAAGCTTTACACATTGATGATAGGTAGATGGGACTGCCTTCATGTCATGTATCCATGGCCTGCCAAGGATAACATTACAACAAGATAAGCAATCTATAACACAAAATTTTTTATAAGAATGGAGTCCTTCGATATAGATGGGGAGTTTGATGTCCCCCAATGTATTTTTGGTCTCTCCGATGAATCCCACAAGTACTGAGGATCTTGGGACAATTTCTGATTCAGGGATGTTCATCTTCTTGAGGACATTAAGCTGGATGATGTTTACTGAACTTCCTCCATCTATCAAGATCCATAAATGTCTGATCCACCGGATATAAAGTTTATAACTTGTGCATCTGCTGGAGGAGCAGGAGCCTTTTCCGGGATCCTTTCAGGATCCTAGATCCTTGACTTCTTTCTTCCCAAAAGCTCCTTCAAGTGCCCCTTGCTTAGCAAGTAACCAATTTCTTTTCTAAGTGCAATACACTCTTCAGTGAGATGCCCAAAATCCTCATGATATGCACACCATTTAGACTTATCTTTTTTAGCAGTTGGTTTATCACTTTTCCTTGGCCACCTAGCTTTCTCACCTAGACTCTGCATTGCAAGAATTAGTTCATTGTTATCAACAGAAAAACAGTATTCAGAAATGGGAGGATAATCCTCATCATCCTCTTCCTGCTCTACTGCATGCACGTTCTGGTTGTCAGACTTGTTGTAGGATTTAAACTTGTTATTCTTGAAGTAGGATCCTTGCTTTTCCTGCTTTGAGGATCCTGTCAGTCTCTCCTGGATCCTTTTGTCATCCTCTAAACGGATGAACCTAAGGGCCCTGGTTCTTACTTCATCAAGATTCGTGCATGGGGTCATGACAAGATCATCATAGAACAATGAATCCCTAAGCAAGCCCATTTTAAAGGCTTCTACAGCCGTAGCAATATCCAGGTTAGGGATATCTAAGGATTCTTTACTAAACTTAGTGATATAATCTCTAAGTGATTCATTTTGACCTTGTGTTACCCTATATAGGTCACTAGTTAATCGTTCAAATTTTCTACTACAAGAGAATTGACTATTAAACAGATTAACCAGATTAGCAAATGAAGTAATAGAGTAAGGGGGAAGACTTAGCAGCCATTTAAGAGCTGATCCTGTGAGTGTGGATCCAAAACCCTTGCATAGACATGCTTCTTTTAACCTCTCTGGGATGGGGTTGATCTCCATCCTTTCTCTATATTGAGCTACATGTTCTTCTGGATCCGTTGAACCATCATACAGCTTCATAGTTGGTATTTGAAATCTTTTGGGTATCTCAGCATCACAAATAGGTGGTGCAAAACGAGATATCCTATGGCTCCCATCTGCAATTTCAGGAATGGGCTTACCCACTCCTGGAACGTTGGATATCATATCCTTCAGCTCCTGTAATTCCCTAGCCATAGCTTGATTGATACCTGTATCCTGCATAGAGCCATGGTTAGTGTTATAAGAATTATTGAAAGTGTTACCTCCCGGGGGATTCAAGTTAGGAATTGCAGATGTGAATCCATATTGACGGGATTCTGGTATGATTGAAGGACCAGAAGAGGCAATGGTCTGCATCGGAATGAAGTCTCCTAGATGAACATCCAACCTTGGAGGCTGCATACTTCTTAAGAATCCTTGATCCTGAAAGATGTTGGATCCTTGATACTGAGAGGATCCTTGAACCTGAAAGGATCCTTGGGGCTGAGAGGATCCTAGGAGCTGGGAGGATCCTTGAACCTAGGAGGATCCTTGAACCTGGGAGGATCCTTTAACTGTGTGCATTCCCAAATATCCTCCTGAGCTGACGAAGGATCCCTGACGCTGAAAAGAGGATCCCAATGGCTGAAAACAGGATCCTTGAGGCTGGAAGTGAGAGCCAAATGCTTGACTCATAGTTGTTGTTCCATAACGCCTTTCTAATGGACCACTTTGATACTGGATGTCTGGAACTGCCGATTGTAGGATAGTTACAACTGGAGTGTCAAAATTCAATGACCTTGGTATCAGAGGAGAGTGATCCTCTACTGATTTCTTCTATTTCTTGATATCACCAATCTCTTGGAGGATCCTTTCATTGGTTTTGTCCTGCTCTTGCATGCGATCTCTCATCTGTAAAATCAGAGTAAAAAGATCATTAGTAGTAGGATTAGAGGAAACAGAAGAAGTTGGTGGTTTTGGGAAAATGGGGGTTTGTCTCTTCGCAGCATTTTCAGCATTCTTCTGGGATCCAGAAGGTGGTGGAGGCAAAGGAGGAACGCCCTGTGAAGAACTCATTGCCGGCATAGAGTTTGATGTGTTCTTTGCTGAAGAAGCCATCTGCTTGGTTGTAATGAACCGAAATGATCACAAGAACAATAATTTCTCAAGAACGAAGCACCAATTGCCCCACGGTGGGCGCCAAACTGTTTTGGTCAAAAATCAAGCAAAGATAATGCAACCAAACTTTCTGTTGTGAGGTGTGATGCTTGAATCAATGAACAATATTAAGGATCACTCAGAAATGTAATGAACAAATGACACAGATATTTATACGAGGAAAAATCCCTTGATCAAGAGTTGATCTCTGGCACAAAAAACCTCGGGTGATGGAAACTACCAATCACCAACTAAGATTAAACAAAAGAAGTTTACAACTCGGGATAATGACAAGCTTGTTACAAGGATCACTAGTGTGTAATGTGTAAAAAAGTGTATGAAATCGCCAAGTATTGCTTGAGAACTGACTGAGAGCTGTTACGAGAGTGTGCGTGTTTGCTAAAATTAGCTAAGTGTTTCTATCAAGCTTGTCATCCCCATTTTAAATTAGAAATAACTAGTATAACTAACTATCCGCAATTTGTGCACTCTCCCCACGTTCTCCATAACGTTCACAATGGTCAAGCACGTGCGGAATATTGAGGGAATATACCCCAGGAACTTCGGTAAGACTAGGCCCATGCCTTCATTCCTGCAAAACAAGTTTACGTACAAGGAAGACAATTGTTAGTCGTAGGATAACAACAGTGATCCTGGATCCTGATCCTACGACACCTGCTGAGGATCTTTAATTCAAACAGAATTGAGGATGCATGATCCTGATAGCAGTTGAGGACCCGTGATCCTTAGGATTTAGAAAATCCTCCCCTAACAACTTTGAGTACCTGATAATTAAAAAAATAACTATTTTATTCAATATTTATCATCAAAAAATCTATAAATTTATGAGTAGATAGAGGACACTTCACCAGGCCGGACATATCATCGTCACTAATCAACCCATGTCTTGTTCGTCAGTTAAAACATGTAACAAAGAAAATATAATCTGCTAAATTAATAGTACATAACCTGCACAACCCTTGAAGTATTCAGGCTGTTCTGCTATACACTAATGAAACCGCCTGCAAACAAACTTCTTGGCCTTTTTCTATGTGTGTTTGGCTACTCGAAGAAAACTGCCTCATTGGAGACTTTTGAGAATTCCATATAATTCACCAGAGTTCGATCCTCTTTGTTTGGTTTGTTATTTTTATTTTTATTTTTTTGCATAAAACCATTCTAACCACCAAGAGAGCGGAATGCACTTTAACCACAAGCCTGATAAATTTTCTTTTTTCTTGCTTGATGATACAAAAGCACCACCATTTTCATATATGTGATATGCAGCTTACAAAAGTGACATACAAGATAGTTATTAAAGGAATGACATCTACTGTAAAGAAGGATATTCTAAATGGTATAAGACTTATGTAAAAGGCCAAGAAGTGGTCAGTGGTGTCATTGTTTTGAATAAGAATTATGGAAATCCTTCAATGTCTTTGACTTCTTCAAAGTCAATAATACTTCTTTTTAAAACCAAAGTCAACGGTAAATGTAGGCTCATAATGGTCCGTCATCATATATGTTACCAACCAACACATCATAAACAATGCACATTGGGGAAACGACCGATGCCCATTTGGTGTTTGTGGGGAATGTGATATATGTTGCCTGCCTAAAAGGGTTGGTTACATCATGCAGTTGAAGATTCTGTTGAAAGCGATTATTCGTGAAATGCCTCCGTTTGAAGCTCAAGCTGCTATTGCTAATTTGGTCAAAGGCTGGACTAAATTGGATTGACCGAAATCTTCAACTTTATACATCATATATTTGCTATTGCTAATTTGGTCATTCGGCTCGTTAACTCCATCCATTTTTCTCCTTTAAGTCACTTGTGTTTTCGTCTTTTTTTTTGTTAACTTAAAAAAGGGTAATTCGGTATTTTGAATACTTTGTACATTATGCTAAATGCTAAATCCTTTAATAAATTAGGTATGGAATTCCCAATCCAATCAAGATGGATACGCGCCTTCGGCTGTTGAAGTTATGAGATTTATAGACGAAACGTTGGATGCGTTTTTTCAACTGCCAATTCCGATGCATCCCACGTTACTTAGCGATTTAATCATTGGCCTTGACAGATGTCTTCAATATTACACAAGCAAAGCAAGATCAGGCTGCTGTAACTATTTCATTTTCAGTAATAAAAAAAGAGTAAAATGCCATTTCGTCCCTGAGGTTTGGCCAGACCGAATTGCCCTTTAAGTTAGCAAAAAAGACGAAAATACCCCAAACTTAAAGTCGAAAATGGCTGGTGTTAACGGGCCGAAGAAAATTGCAAGATTTTAAACCTTTTGGATCCGGATGCGAAAAAACAAACTTTTGGACGAAAGTCCCAAAAAATGGCCAAGCCTCAGGGACGAAAATGGCATTTTACTCTTTTTTTATTACTGAAAATGAAATAGTTACTGCAGCCTGATCTTGCTTTGCTTGTGTAATATTGAAGACATCTATCAAGGCCAACGATTAAATCAGGAAGTAACGCGGAATGCATGGGAATTGGCAGTTGAAAAAGCGCATCCAACGTTTTGTCTATAATTCTCAGAACTTGAACTTCAACAGCCGAAGGCGCGTATCCATCTTGATTGGCTCGGGGATGGGAATTGCAGTTGAAAAAAGGCATCCAACGTTTTCAGTGGTATTCGGTCTTTTTAAATAAAAAGTGAAAAAGACCGAATTGCCCTTTAAGTTAGCAAAAAAGACGGAAACAACAGCTAACTTAACGGAGAAAATGGATAGAGTTAACAAGCAAAATGAAAACGGCAAGATTTCAAACCTTTTGGATCCAGATGCGGAAAAACAAACCTTTGAACGAAAGTCACAAAACTGGCCAATCCTGATGATGATTTTTGGCATTTTACTCTAAAAAACTTTATGTTAACATATTTAGTATTCACTGTTCATTTATTTACGTACGTACAGGAACACGGAATACATTTATTCCAACAATGCCAATAGCATTAACCTGAAGCGAAATTTCATGGTGCTATCAAGAAAAAAGAGAATCCTACCAACTTACAAAGAAGAAACTCTCAAGTTGCAACAACAAACGGGAAAGCAAACCACAGAAACAATCAGATAATACCGGAAAATTTTTGTTTAACAAACAGAAAGCAAACACAGAAACACTATCCAACAATTGTTCGAACTTTACCAAAAAATCTACACACAAGTAAGTATATGGTAAGAACGATTAACTAATATACCCCAAAACCGTATTTACCGATTAGTTATTCCTCTCCGTCTTCAAACAACTTCCACAGGCGTATAATCTCAGCCCTACCGTTTTCTCGTATCCAAGCCGCCGTGGACATAGCATATTCCTTGGCCAGCAAGAAAACCTCTCTTCACAGCCTCTTTCCCCAATTCTTGCCCAGCAGCTTTACACGCCTCCCTAACAATGGACTTGTTCGAACCACCATCCTCTTCTTTGGCCTTTGCTTTAAGTTTCTTTGATTCTTGTAGGGTGTGAATGAAGGGTAGGAGGGTTTTTAACGCATCGGCATCATACCCGCTATACAAATACCTTTTCGTTCCATCGCGCAATTCGATAATCGAAAGAGACATTTTCTCTTTTTCCCAAGCAGCGTTCTTGTTTACAGACTTCGATTCGATTTCATCACTTTTCCCTTCTTTATCCCCAGCAGCGTTCACCAAGTTTTCATCAATTTTCCTGTCTTCATCCCCAACAACATCATTAGCAGATTCATCTTTCCCGCTAGAAACAATAGGTTCGTTACAATTCTCCCCAGTAGCAGCAGCATTGACAGGCATTGATCCATCACTAACCTCCACCATTACAGGCAGAGCTTCTACATCCCCATTCACCTTCACCTTCTTCACCTTCACCAAATCCTTTAGTTTTGACCACATCGTAATGAGAAAACCCTAATCAAGAATGAAAACCCTAATCACAGATTCTTGATTTCAGAAAGAGAGAGAAAGAACCGGAAATCCCTTCTTAACAGCCGCTTCCCCAAATCCTGCTCGACCGCTTTACACATTTCGTTGGTAATGTTCTTCTTCAAATCACCATCATCTTCGGTCTTTACTTTAATGGTAGCACCGCTTTTAGAGCATCGACACCGTATTCGCTGCAGAGATATTTTCTAGAACCATCTTGCAGTTCAGTTATAGATAGACAGAGGCATTTTCTTCCCACAAGAGTCGTTCTCCCCAACAGGGTTTTCTTTACCAACATTGATTAGTTATCACTATCAGGAGTATATTCTTTCACTACACATCAGCAAATTCTTTCACCTGGGGTCGGCTCTACCATTTTGGTGGCCTAAGGCGATGTAAAAAAGTAAAGGCTTTTTCTACGGAAAAAGAAACGCTATTTGAGAAAAACTAGCAAAGTATTTCACAAACTTCAATTAGGGAATTAGAGCCTAATATCTCACAGTTCCATTGGACAATTAGAGAAATAGTGACAAATATACCTTAAACTAAATGAAAAGTGTAAAGGTAAATCATGAAAATTAAAAAAAATAAAGAAAACCTTATTAAAGTTAAGGGCAAAATTGATTTTATTTGTTTGTTTGGTTACTCCCTCCTCTGTTCGTTTTATATAAGCTCTCGAACAAGCTCTAACAAACCATACTATTACGGTAAAATTACAATTTTAACCCCCTCTAGTTAGTTTTTATATATAACCAGACCGTCATCATCAACCGCTACAACAATGGCCGAATCCGAAACGTGTCCAAAATATGTTTTCATTTTGCAAAGAAAGTCTTTCGTATGGACTCTACGGGTCTAGGAGCCCAAAAATATAGTTTTTGGAGAAAAGCCCCAAAGTGACCCCTTGCCGGAGCACAAAACTTAACAAAAACACATATTGAGGTCATTAAGGCTCCAATCTAAAGTTCTCCATAAATGAAAAACCAAAAGGCCCTTGCTGTAATTTGACCGGAATCTTCGCCGGAGTTAACTTATCTTCTCCATCGCTGCGATTCTGGCTCGGCTGGTCGTCGGCTCCAAGTCTAGAGAGAGAGAAAGATAGATGAGACAGGGTGAGAGGGAGGGAGGTAGAGAGAAGTGTGGGTGTTAAATGAGGAGAGATGGGGGAAACGTGTTTATATTCCCAAGTTTAGTGTGGGTAGGTGGGTTGGTAGGGAGTGTAACTGCGTATTATGAACCCGGTTTAACTTCATACGTCTCGGCCTCTCGGGTTCATTAAATTTGTTTTATTAGTATTCCAACAAAGTTTTCGATTAAATTATCCTCACTAATACAATTAAATCATATATATATAATATACGCGGAAAGGATATCTAGAAAACTCTATTGAGTTAAGAAAAAATTTGAAAACTCAATCTTCACCGTTCATAAAAGAATCTATGGTTCAAAGTGGATGTTACATAAAAAAAACTTTTCTAACCATGTAACAGACCGACCAAAAGTACACGTAACAGTTTTTTGCCTTTTTTTCACTTTTCTGACTGAGAAAACTAACATGAAATCGGTTTGTCTGTTACACAATTTTTTTTATAAAACATGTAACATGTTTTTTACATGCACTACACATTGAAAACTCGTAAAATTTAAGTTCGAAAATGTTAACTTACAAAATTTGCTATTGAAAAAAAAAATGTAACATGTGATGTTATTTATATCTACATAAACGGGCCAAGGAGGTGTAACATATCAACTTTCTCTCTCCTAACAAAGTTGTTACATGTCAGAAATTTGAAAAAAGATTGTAACACGTGGCAACATGTGGTCCATTCATTGATTTTCTTGAGGTTTGAACTCAAAAGGGGTTTTTTCCTCTATAATTGTCCTATACATATAACTTGTATGTATTGAACGTATAACAACGCGTGACCAAAATTGCACATTAAATAATATGTTTTCTTCAAAGTGGGTTATTGTTATTTGAAAGTAATAAAAAATAATTCATGGCACGTAAATCTCCCTAATTACTTGTACCCAAAAAAGCAGGCTGTCAGGTAGATAAAGATGTTGCTAGTCTTTCTTTGCTCATGCGGATAATACCGTTGTATATTGCACAAATGTATTGTTAAAATTTGTAACACCATTAATATGACTATTGTAAACTAAGTTTAAGTGATCATATAAACCATGGTTTCAGTGGCGTAGCTACCTTATGCCGAGGGGCAACGCCCGCTACGGCTTGACGCGGAAAAATTTGGAAAAATTAGTGTAAATTTTGGAAAAATTTGAGGTTTTTTCGATTTCGTTACGGCTTATTTATAAAACGTTACGACTTGACGGATTTTCTAGATCCGCCGCTGCATGGTTTCCTATGACATCTTGGAAAAAAAATATGCTTGCTTTTTTAGTAGTCTATACTCTCAGATGATTTATGTTTATGTTTTCTGAATTATAAAACTCTATTTATTAACTTTTGAGAACAAACTGGAGGCAAATTGCATACAAAGGTAATTTACCATGGTCTGGTTTCTTTTTTGGGTTACAAATTATATTTGGGTCTATAAAAAGGTACCATCGTTTGTTAAAAAAAAAAAAACAAACTTCCAAAATTTTGATTTAAGGTAATCTGAGCAGGTTATCCTATATCAAGATGGTTGTGTGGTCGCACATCTATGTGATCGCTGATGTGCCTGTAAAAACGGGCCAGGATGAAAAAAAAACCTCGAGTCTGACGGGTATACCCGAAATTCAAAGCATAAAAATTATATTGTATATATTTTAAAAAATGTGTACTTATTTGCACACCCATTTGCCTATTGGCACACATAAAAGGTGTTTTTTGTCCTATATGCACACACTGCAGTGTCGAGCTGTGGCCAAAATACGACGTTCTGGTCCGGTCAACCAGACAAAGACTGACGGGTCTGTTGACCGGACCAAAACGCCGAGCTTTGGTCGCGTTTTGGTCCTGTCAACCAGACAAAAGACTGACACCCGGTCTGGTTGACAGGACCAAAACGCGGCCAAAGCTCGGCGTTTTGGTCCGGTCAACAGACCCGTCAGACACCCGTCAGTCTTTGTCTGGTTAACCGGACCAAAACGTTGCGCTTTGCCCATAGCTTGACACTGCAGAATATGCACATAGAAATTATAAACACTAATGGGCATGTCCGTACCTGACGGATAATGAGCCGGTTATAAGACAAGATTTTACAATCGAGTATTGGACTGAGATTAGCCATACCGAACATTCAATCTCTAATCATTTGTGGAATATGTTAGCTTCAAAGGATTTGATTTTGTATAACCGGCTGTTAGTTTAGTTTGGGTTGATGATGTTTTTTTAGTTAAACTTTATTATTTATTGTTCTTACATAGGTGGTAAATAAAAGTGCTTATGGTATTGATGTTTCAATCAATCGATACAAAGGACAGGATCAGTTTATATAGATTCAAAACATAAGAAACCCTAGCACTATAATAGGAAACAGAATACACAAATATCTCTGCCTAAATATACAATAATATCTATCACTAAAATATATCAGCTAATAGCCCCCCGCAGTTTGATCGGTCAACGGGCAAACGGTCAAACTGGACCTGAAAGACTGAAAAAGTTGACGAGAAAGCCCCTTGGTAAATATATCTGCATATTGAAAAGATGAGGGGACATGGAGAACACGAACATGGCCAATCCGAACCTTTTCCCGCACAAAATGAATATCTATCTCGATGTGCTTCGTACGCTGGTGCTGAACAGGGTTATCGGATAAGTAAACTGCAGACACGTTATCACAATAGATAACCGAAGCGGTCTGCAAGGGAACCTGCAACTCAAGTAAAAGGTTACGTATCCACGTGGCTTCAGCAACATCATTTGCGACTCCCTTGTATTCAGCCTCTGCACTCGAACGTGAAACTGTAGGTTGTCGTTTAGATGACCAAGAAAGCAAGTTATCGCCCAAAAACATACAATACCCACTTGTTGAGCGACGGGAGTCAGGACACCCACCCCAATCAGCATCCGAATAAGCAATCAAGGAATGAGTGGTTGATTTGACTATGTGAATGCCGTAGTCAATCGTCCCTTGCAAATACCGAAGAATGCGCTTCATGAATGCATAGTGGGGTTTACGAGGCTCGTGCATAAACAAACAAATCCGCTGTACAACATAGGATATATCTGGCCAAGTAAAAGTAAGGTATTGTAAAGCACCAGCGAGACTTCTATAAAGAGTCGGGTCATGAAAAAGGGAGCCATCTGTAGCACTCAACTTGGATGACAGATTAACCGGGGTGGCACAAGGTTTGCAATTTGTCATTGAAGCTCTAGCAAGAATCTCCTTAGCATATTGTGACTAATCTAAAAATAATCCATTGGGCCGACGAGTAACTTTAATACCAAGGAAGTGATGGAAAGCACCCAAATCAGTCATGGCAAACTCTCGTGAGAGTTTCTGAATAACATCATGTAGAAAAGCCTCAGACGAAGCAGTAAGTACAATGTCATCTACATATAAAAGTAGATATGCAATATGTGGACCCTGATTGTAGATAAATAACGAATTGTCACATACGCTGCTGCGAAAACCCTGTGAGAGAATATAAGTGGCAAAACGGGTGTACCACGCCCGAGGGGCTTGCTTCAAGTCATAAAGAGATTTCTTCAACCTGCAAACAAAACCTGGATAACGTCTGTCAAGAAAACCCGGAGGTTGATGCATAAAGACGGTCTCATTGAGATGCCCATGTAAGAAGGCATTCTTTACATCCAATTGATGTATCGGCCAGGACCTTGAAACGGCTAAAGAAAGGACAGTCCGGATCGTAGCCGGTTTCACTACAGGACTGAAAGTGTCCTCACAATCGATTCCCACAGTCTGGGATTTACCATTGACGACCAACCGTGCTTTATATCTTTCCAAAGTCCCATCTGATTTGAACTTGTGACGGAATAGCCACATGCATCTAATAACTGGTTGGGTCGTGGGGCGAGGGACCAAATCCCACGTCTCATTTTCCTATAAAGCCGTAAATTCGGCCTGCATAGCGCGCGACCAATTCGGGTCGGTTAGGGCTGAGTATATGTAGAGGGAATGGGTGAGATGGTCGATATGTGTAAAGCATAGTGTAAGGGTTTGAGGCTGCCAGTTTTGGACCGAGTGGTCATAGGGTGACTGGACGGTGGGCGAGTGCGGGTGGAGGGGGCAGCCGGAGTAGTACCGAGAGAGGGTGTGGGCTGGTACGGGTTTTGGGTGGACACAGATGGGGCAGCAGGTGCAGGGTTAGTGGTGGTAGAAGGGTGCGGTTGGGCTGGATTAGCGGGTTTGGGTCGTCGGGAATATGTCAGCGGGTAGGTGGATGTGGATGCCGGGGCACGGGCTGGTTGGGAAGGTTGTGGTGGGTGTTTGGACATGTTAGGAGATGACACGACTGGGGTGGTGTTAATGGGGCGAGTGAAGGTAAAGCCGGGAGGGGTGTGATCATCCAAAAAATTATAGGAATTAATGGAGGTGGGTAGGGTAAAAGGGAAAGTATGTTCATCGAAGGTCACATGACGGGAAATGGTGACCTTGCCGGTGGTGGGGTCGAAGCAGCGGTATCCGCGAAAGTCCGGTGGGTATCCAAGAAAAATACACCGGATCGAACGGGTATGTAGTTTATGAGCTTGGGTGGCCGATGTATTGGGGTAGCAAGCACATCTAAAGACGCGCAGGTGGTCATATGTAGGGTGTCGAAGATAAAGGGCAAAGGTGGGTGTAAAGAAGTTAAGACGTTTGGTGGGTAGGATGTTATGGAGATAAGTAGCCGTGTGTAAGGCTTCGACCCAAAAAGACGGGGGAAGGTGGGCATGGATTAAAAGGGAGCGGATGATGTCGTTTAGGCGGCGGATCATACGCTCCACACGACCATTTTGTGAGGAGGTTTATGGACATGAAAAACGGAATAAAAGTCCTTGTTGTGTGGCAAAGGTTTTGAAGGCATTGTTGTCAAATTCGCCTCCTAAATCACACTGAAAAGTTTTAATATTTCTGTTAAATTGGGTGGCGATGAGTTTGTGAAATTTGACAAACGTGGGAAAGGTTTCTGATTTGTACTTTAAAGGGTAAACCCAAATAAAAAGGAAAAATTGTCGATTAATACCATATAGTATTTGTACCCAGATTTACTGAGCACAGGAGATGTCCACAAATCACAATGGATAATATCGAAAGGTGCAACGGTATAAGAAGAAGAAGCATAAAAAGGTAATCTTTTACGGTTTGATAATTGACATGAATGACATAAAGTAGTAGTTTTATTCTTATTACATGGAAAATTAAAAGTACGAAAAAGAACATCTAAAACTTGAGCGCCGGGGTGACCAAGACGATCGTGCCATGGCCGAGAGGTGGTAGTGATAAAGCTGGCTTGTGCAGGTAGTTCAGGTTTGGTGATTGGATAAAGATCCCCGGTGCTATTGTGGCGGGAAAGGAGGTGCCCAGTTTGAAGGTCCTTCAAAGAGAAACCAAAAGGGTCAAATTCAATTGAAACGTTATTATCACGAGTAAAACGACGAACATAAATTAACTTTTTGATTATTTGTGGACAGTGTAGGATATTAGGGAGGACATAGGTGCGGTTGGGAGGTACAGGTATCCTGTTCCAGACCCATGAATTGGTAAAGACGCGCCATTGCCAACCAAAAGTTTACGACAAACAGGAAAATAGTCGGGTTTTTGAATCATACCTTGCTCATCAGTAGCATGACCTGTGGCGCCTTAGTCCATGATCGCGTTGGGGTCATAATTGAGATTCATTGCTGACATCGCAGCAACTATATCTGATGGACAAAGGGCATTGTATCCGTTTTGTGAGCCAGGAGCAGTATAATGGACTTGTTGTTGACCGAAGCCTGGAGGATCCGATGAAGCAGGGTTGTACGCGGGCTGTTGTGGGATGTTTGGGTATGCAGGAGTGGTGTAGTGGGCTGAATTAGGTGGATTATGGGGCTGGTTGAAAGGTGTATTGGGCCGATAAGTTGGTTGGGTTGGGTAGGGACATAGTGGAGTAGTCCACCAGGCCCACGGAGGGTAGGAGGGATTTGGGGCTGGCCATTGTGAGTTATAGTGCTGCTGTCCACGGCCCGACCCACGACCACGACCGCCCCTGTAGGAACGGCCACGACCACCACGATAATACCCTGCTGACGGGTTTGGGGATTGGTTGGAGTTGTTGTTATAGGAAGGTTGATGTGGGTTAGATGATGTGTTGGTGGATTGAGTCATTAAAACTGAATTAGATGATTTTTGGCGAGCCTCCAACCGAATTACCTCATCATGTAACATGCTCCTAGCCGAGTCCCAATCAGCATTATTTGCATTTATCAGAGAAGCGGTAGTGTCATACTCCGCAGGTAGGCCACGAACGAGTTGGAGGACTAAGCGTTCTTCCGAAACCTTGTGGTCCACATCTTCCAGTTGATTGGCCAGGTCCTTCAGCTGTTGACAATAGTCGTCCAAAGACGAACAGGCCGATAGTGTGAGGTTGCAGAATTTGGTTTCAAGGGCTCCTGCCCGTGCCTTCTTGTTGCTTAAATATATCTTTTCTAGTTTTACCCACGCATGGCGGGCGGTGGATTCAGTCTCCAGAACACGAACAAGGAGATCATCGGAGATAGTGCTATAAATCCACTGGAGGACAAGGGCATCAAGTTCCTTCCAGGGGGTGAAGTCTGGGGAATCTTTGGCTGGGGGTGGTGTATCGTCAATGTGGCTGAGGACCTGATAGGCGGTGGCATGGAGTCGGAACAACTTTGTCCAGGAGCTGTACGTGACTTTTGTGCCATCTAAGGTCCGGATTTTGGTTTGGACATTGGTGACCGAGTATGCAGGATGAAGGGTGGGTTTATTGGATTTTTCAGAGGACTCTGGGGAGTCAGATTTATCGTCTTTATTCATCGGACCTGAGGGAGAACAGGGAACTGAAGACGGCAGAGAGAATGTTAGCCGAAGCTAGGGTTTTGATAGGAAAAGGAGGGGTTGAAGAGCCGAGGCTCTGATACCATAAAAGTGCTTATGGTATTGATGTTTCAATCAATCGATACAAAGGACAGGATCAGTTTATATAGATCCAAAACATAAGAAACCCTAGCACTATAATAGGAAACAGAATACACAAATATCTCTGCCTAAATATACAATAATATCTATCACTAAAATATATCAGCTAATACTAAAGTGGCATGTAAATCATCTATCTAACGTATCCTTACGTTTTAGAGAAACAAATAATTAATATATGTATAGAAAATATAGTTTGAAAAGAAATTTAATGTGAGGAAAAAAGATGATGTAAAACAATAAATAGTTTTTAACTCCTCTCATTAATTATTTTTTTCTTTCAATAATTAGACAAAAATTATTTCATCTTTCAAAATTTATCATACACATATCAAAATTTATCATACATATATCTTACTCACGTCGAAATTTATCCTACACTTTACGTACACATATCAAAATTTATCATACACTTTATCTTATATATATATATATATATATATAGTGTCAGGATTTAGAGAAAACGGTGAAAAGTGTGAGAACGGAGAGAACGGTTATGGATCGTCAGATTAAAACAATCTATGGACTAGATGACGCGGGGGCGTTTTCGTAAATAACATAACTTTTATTATTGTGGCGCGCTTGATTAAGGGTAAAAAAGTCTTTTGATTTCTCTACACAAAACGTCATCTCATGAAATAAAACGCCATTAAAATTACCACCTTAACCTACAATAGCACACACCATCCTAATCTAAAAAACGCCATTTGATATAAAACGCCAAACTTAATTATAATAAAATCCCGCCTAAAAAACCGCCAAAAAACATCCTATATATACAACATCTCAGACGTTCCATTAAAACACACAAAAACCCAAACACCATATTTAATATATACCATTCGTCTTAGAAACGCCAAAAAACCCAAACATCAAAAATCCTCTAAACCAAAACGTTTATTTGAAATTCAGTTTGGTTGTCGGTAAGGTTTCGCTCAATGTAATGGACAAAATCCTTAAGTGAGGATATTGTCCATTTCATTGAGTAAAATCTTATTGACTTTATCCTCAACTTCCATTCAATTTATAACGCCAAAACATACAAAAACATTATTGAGGTTTGTTGTCCATAAAGTTTAGCTGTATGGGGTGAACAACATTGTTAGACATCTTTCTTAACTGAGGATTAACAATGTTGTTCATCTGATACAGCAAAACATTATTGATTTTAACATGATCAAATTTGGAGGTTTAAGGTGCTTTTATTTAGTGGCGTTCTTTTTCTCGGTAAAACACCAAAAAGTTAAAAATTCAAACATAGTTCATTGGAAATTCAAGATTGTTGGCTGAAGGATGTAAACTCAATAACATTTTGCTGTATGAGATGGACAAATCTTCAAGAAAAAAGAGGCTGATTTCAGACTTTGTGCTTTCAAATGGCGACAAAAAAACTACTTCAAAAACAAAAAAAAACAAAATGAATCATACGAAAGTCGAAACAACCAGTGAAGATTGTGAAGAGAGATCCGATTAGGATTTTTAATTTATTTTTTTCGCTTCTCTTTTTTTTCCCTGTGGTTGTAATATAATTTTCCAATTGTAAAACACCAAGATACCACAAACGCCAAAATGTATATAAAAAATAATAGAAAAATGGGCCATCTTGTCTAAAACGCCTTGAAAAACGTCATTCAGAGAGATATTCTGACCCCTTGGGGTTCCAATGGCATACGATTTGAAAAACGTCATAAACGCCATAAACGTCAAAATATTAATACAATGAAACCAATAAAACGCCA
The DNA here is from genome assembly GCA_030545235.1 of Helianthus tuberosus. Taxonomy (NCBI): domain Eukaryota; kingdom Viridiplantae; phylum Streptophyta; class Magnoliopsida; order Asterales; family Asteraceae; genus Helianthus; species Helianthus tuberosus. Next base: position 8,243,411 of record CM060351.1, on the reverse strand, counting down.
TATAATTATTGAATTTGGTTAACGCCAAAAAATCTTAAACCCCAAAAATAAATCAATATTGTGAAAAGCGGAACTGGAAAAGCGGAAGATAAAATGACAAAAAAACCCATACGCCCTAATTATATCGCGTGCCACGTGTTGGGCCAGGATGCGTTCTCACCGTTCTCACACTTTTGGGCGTTTTCTTCTGATCCCCACACTATATATATATATATATATATATAATTATTCTTCACCATAAATTAGTTTATATTGAAAGAGTATACACTCTAAAATTGAGTTACAAATTTAATTAGTTAAGCTAATTTAGAAAAATATATAAATTAATTAGAATTGTATATATACCTATATGCCCTTATATTAATATTAATTACACAAATTAATAAAGAATTTTTATTGATTTAAAACTTATTCTTTCTATTCTTATAAAAAATATTATTCTCATTTAAACAATTAAACCCTCCACTACTATATATGTATTTAACAAGTAGCATTAAAAGACGTTTAAAGGTAATATTAAACAAGAATATATTTAGATTTTATTTTATTATTATTATTATTATTATTGTTAATTAATTAATTAATGTCATTTATATGAGATGCAAACATCCTTTCGGCTAACCTTCCACCTACTACACCATACCAAAATAGGGATAGGATCGATACAGTACCCGTATAGAAAATATCAATATCGAATCAGGACAAAACTAGTACTGAATATTAAGGTGCGGTACGGGTATCTATATTGGAATTTTGGTACCACTTTAATTTTTTTTTATCTTTTGAACACTCGTACGACACTAAATAGCTAAAATTGGTACGAGTACTAATATACTACGGTGTCAAATAGGTAAAACTAATGCGCATACCATGAAATCACATCCACCCATACGGGACTTATAGTGTCAAAACGGGTGTTCTAAGACTAGATAATTACTTTCTCATATATATACTTTTGCATACTTTAATTCCGATTCCGAATCCTCCGTTAACATTATGAATACTCACACACCTTCGTTTACCCCATGTAGGGTGACCTCGGTGTTCCATCCTCCAACACTTCAAACTCTTCATGGGATTAACAAAGGAAGTGTAAGGACCTGTAAAATTGTTCATAAACGACCCGTAAGTGAAAACCCGGACCCCTGAAACCCTAATATGCATGAAAAACCAAGAAAACATGAAATCTGGTTTTCACGCGGGCCGCGTAAGCCATAAGGTAAGGCTACGCGGGCCGCGTCAACTTAAAAAGTCTCCGGATAAGCGTTCAAGCCACGTGTCCCACACGTGGCAACCCTACTCGTGACACACAAGCCCTACACGTAGTCTAGGGGCCCTCGCGGACCGCAATAAAGTGTTGTTAAGGGTTACACGGGCCGCGTAAAACCTAAAAATCAGCTATAAGTAGCCTGTGCATGGGACTTGCTTATGTATTCGAAAATTTCATCTCCAAACGTCCATATTCTGCTGAAAACGAGTATTGAGGGGTCACAACGCTGCTACGATACAGGGTATTAACTCGATCACTGCTACGATACAATGTCCGATCGATTGAAACCGATCTGATGGATGTTTAAGTGCTGCCCGTATTTGGGCTATGCTTTGTCATTCGTCGTGAGGGTTTTGATTTCATGAGTTTATCGTAAAGAGTTGTATTAAGTTACTGACCTAGTTTCGTGTGCATTGTTGTTTAAATTAGGTTATCAGGCTTATCAGTAGGCTAAACTCTGCCCAACTAAACTTGCAAGGTGAGTCATTCTCTTTTTATCAACAATGTTTTACAATACTCAAATTATTTTCAAAAGTTATAATTACAGGGATTAAATCGTGGTTATCTTGAATCACTGGCTAGTGAGGTATTGTGCACATTACTAATTTCTCACGGTTAGGTTCACCAACCTAACAGTGATAATCATCACTACTTGGGTGAAATGACCCAATAGTGGTATGACCATCGTCACCAGGGTGTGACACGGCGCCAGATAAAAATAAGATAGTAGCCATTGTAATCGCTCTTATGCTGTAATTTATAACTAATGTGTCATTTTGTTTAACCTGAATGACTCACCAGTATTTCCCCGCTGATAAAATATTTTTAAACATGTTTCAAGTGACTTACTGTGAATCAAGGAAAAGTGCTACGGAGCACTAACAAGCTTAAAATAGTGGCTCAGTAAAATAAATAAGCATGTTTTGTAAAACAGGGAATTTCCTTGTGAAATTCCTCTATTGTAAATTACGGGGTTTGCACCAAATTATGAAATAAAATAATTGGGCATTTTCAAGTTGTAAAAGATCCTGTTAAACTTCCGCTGTCAACTCAAATAATAAGTACCACGGGTTTCTGTCCCGAGGCTCCTGGACCGGGTAACACCGGAACGGGGGTCGTGACAGAAAAATGTGGTATCAGAGCCACTGATTTAAGCCAATTAAGTATTTAAAAATACTTAATTTAATTGATTGCTATTCTGAGATTCTGTAAATAACATTCTAACTAGGATTTTGTGTTTCCTTATATTCTGATAGCATGAATTAGTTATCTGAAGCTCTTCAGAATCTCACTATCTATCCTACTGACATGGAAGTTTCCGGGGGCTTTTCTGGTTATTGGGCCGACACTGAAAAACCTATGGAATTCCAAGCCCAACCTCAGGAGAAACCCAAGTTGAAAAAGAGAAGGAGAATCATAGGCTGGAAACGCGCACGGAGGAAGAAGCCAGCCGCACAGAGGGTTAAAAAGACTGAGGACCCAAATGATAAAGGGAAAGGAAAAGAGATCGGGGAAAGTTCAGGGCAAGCCCAAGAAATGCCACCCTGGGAGGAGCTTGATCGCAAACTGGCAAATTGTGACATCATTGGACCTGCCAATGAAGACCTCTTCAATTACCCCACTGAATCACAACTTCCAGTTAACTCAGCACCTGCTATCCCAGATCCCATTGTCAACCACCAACTTCTACCCGGAGAGCTGGAGGAATGGTGGACAAGTGATTGGCAATTTCAGAATCTCTTGAATAACCCTAACACCTATTTTCCCAAGTTTGACCTAGAACCTTCACTAAACCCACCTATGAGCACTGAGAACTTGGCTGAACTCCGCCACTATGGTGAGGAGCTGGTGGACGCAGGAAATAGAATCCGGGAAGTGGGGGAAAGGATATCATGGAAATACGACGAGAGGGAACGTCGTTTCTGAAGTGCCAGCTGATGGGAGCGTATGTGGTTGTGTGGTTACGTGTTTAATAATAATAAAATAATAATAAATATTAATAAAAATATAATCATGTAAAATAACTTAAAATAAAACTTTTGTAATATAACTGGTGTGTATGGATGCATACTAATATATAAAAATATCAACGTCGCAAAGTCGACAATTTTGGCTATACGTGTTGACATGATTATGTGTGATTATTTTATTGTGACTGATTATTAATTATTTTATTTTACGCCAATAATTTATACATTTGTATATTGAAAATTATCAGATGGAGCCCTCCGTCAATGAGCCAGTTAACGAAGTAAACCAATCTGAGGAAAACAATGAGGATCACTTTCTTAATAGAAAAGATATAGAAAATATTGTTGCTCAAGGAATAGCCAATGCTATTCCAGCAATCCTTGCTGCTGCCCGAAATCCAGTTGAACCTCCACCACCTACTCCCAGCAAACGTACTCGTGATGACAACTTCAGTAATAGTGTAAATGGAGGTGGTAACAATAATAATGATGACATGATGCAAGCCCCATTCCTTAAGAAAATGAAAGCTGCAACGCCTGGTTGCACATACAAGGAATTTCTTGCCTGTAAACCAATCGAATTTGCAGGCAATGAAGGGGCAACTGCAGCACTGCGTTGGTTAGAGAAAACTGAAGCAGTAATTAAAATAAGTAACTGTGCCGAGGAAGACAAGGTCATGTACGCGTCGCATCTTTTTAAAGAAGGGGCACTAGAATGGTGGAACACGGTACTACAAGCCAAGGGAAGCGATGTGGCTTATGCCATGAATTGGGAAGAATTTAAGAGACTAGTAGAAAGAAAATTATGTCCCGAATATGAAAAGGAACAAATGACAAATAAGTTCCTAAACCACCGGATGGTGGATGTTGATTGTCGAGGGTATACTTCGACATTCTTCGAGTATGCTAGAATTGTACCTACCCTGGCTTCGCCAGAACCGGTACTTATTTCTCGCTATATTTGGGGTTTAGTTAGCGAGATTCGTGATATCGTCAAAGCTGCGAGACCCCGCACAATTGACGATGCAGTGGAATTAGCCAATACCTTGACCGACGGACTGGTACGCACAAGAGAAGAAAACCAGAAAAAGGAAGTGGCCCAAAAGATTACCCAAGGATTCCGTATGGGTAATAGTAGTAATTTCAAGAAAAAGGGAACCGGGCAATCTTCCACTGATCCATTTTGCAGTACTTGTAAAAGGAAGCATTTTGGAAAATGCAAAGGGTACTGCAATTTCTGCAAAATTCCAGGGCATCAAGAAGAAGATTGCAGAAGGAAGAAATCAACAATCTGCTTCAACTGTGGAGAAGCTAGACATTTTAGACCAGACTGCCCCAAATTGGTCAAACCAGCTGACAACAAAGCCAAACCTGCTGAAGGAACTAATAAGAAGAACGCAAGAGCCTTTCAGCTGACTACTCAAGAAGCAAAACTTATCCTAGATGTGATAGCTGGTACGTTCCTAGTTCATGACGTTTATGCAAAAGTATTTTTCGACTCTGGTGCAAACCAAAGTTTTATAAATACTTCATTCTGCCAAGCTCTTAACCTACCTTTAACCAAACTTAGGCAGATTTTTACGGTGGAAACCGCAGATGGTAATTCTGTTTACATAGATAAGGTTTTGCAAAAAGGAAAGATAGAACTCTTAGGCCATAAATTTTCTGCAAACCTGTTACCTATGAATTTAGCTGGATTTGATGTGGTGTTAGGAATGGATTGGTTGGTAGCCAACCATGCTCGAATCCTCTGTGATAAGAATTTCATAGAAATTCATACACCCACAGGAGAAATAGTGGTGATTACAGGAGATAAGCCATGTAAACCAATGAAATTCATTTCAGTGATGAAAATGGCCAGTTATTCAAGAAAACAAGGAATAGTGTATATGATTTCGGCAATCATCAACACTAAAGGTAAGGAACTTAAGGAAATTCCAGTAGTATCAGAATACCCGGATGTATTTCCGGAAGAACTACCAGGATTGCCACCAGATAGGGAGGTAGAATTTCGAATTCATTTAATTCCTGGAACTACACCAATAGCTAAGGCACCTTATCGGTTAGCACCCACCGAAATGCTAGAATTGAAAAAGCAGTTAGATGAATTATTAAGCAAAGGATTCATACAACCTAGCTCATCCCCATGGGGAGCACCAGTGTTGTTTGTGAAAAAGAAGGATGGTTCGATGCGAATGTGTATCGATTACAGGGAATTAAATAAGATTACAATTAAATCGATACCCATTAGCTAGAATTGATGATCTTTTCGATCAACTTCAGGGAGCTAGATATTTTTCTAAGATAGATTTACGCTCCGGATACCATCAGTTGAAAGTATAAGAAGAAGACATACCTAAAACTGCTTTCAGAATTAGGTATGGTCATTACGAGTTTACAGTCATGCCCTTTGGATTAACAAATGCTCCTGCAGCATTCATGGACATGATGAATAGGATCTGTATACCGTACTTGGATAAATTTGTAATTGTCTTTATCGACGATATACTCACTTATTCCAAAAGTCAGGACGAGCATGGTGAGCACCTATGTGCACTCTTAACTTTGTTAAGAAAAGAGAAGCTTTACGCCAAATTCTCAAAGTGTGAATTTTGGCTACAAGAGGTGAAATTTTTAGGACACATGGTGAATCACGAAGGTATTCACGTAGATCCCTCCAAAATAGAAGCGATCACCAAATGGAAGGTCCCACAATCAGCTATCGAATTTAGAAGTTTTCTAGGATTAGCCGGATACTATAGACGGTTTATTAAAGACTTTTCTAAGATAGATGTGCCATTAACTAAGCTAACCTGTAAAGCAGTGAAGTTTGAATGGGGATCTAGACAAGAAGAGGCTTTTAAGATTTTAAAGCAAAGATTAACAAACGCTCCAATTCTGGCCTTACCAGAAGGAACAGAAGATTTTGAAGTTTACTGTGATGCTTCTAAGCTAGGATTAGGATGTGTGCTAATGCAACGCAAGAAGGTAATTGCATATGCATCAAGGCAATTGAAGAAGCACGAGGAAAATTATACGACTCAAGACTTAGAATTAGGAGCGATAATTTTTGCCCTTAATATTTGGAGGCACTATCTGTGTTGAAGTAAGTTTACTGTTTATACAGATCATAAAAGCTTAAGGTATATATTTGGGCAAAAAGAATTGAACATGAGGCAACGAAGATGGATGGAAATTCTAATTGACTATGACTGTGATATTCAATATCACGAAGGAAAAGAAAATGTAGTTGCAGATGCCTTAAGTCGTAAGTATTATGAAAAGCAAAAGCGAGTTTGTGCTCTTAGATTAAATCTACAATTAGAGTTAATGGAACAATTGAAGCATATTCAAGAAACAGCAATCAAGGATGATGCTGAACGAATGAAAGGACGAATAAAGGAATTAGAGCAAGGAAGTGATGGAATTTGGAGATTCCATAAGAAAAGGATTTGGGTACCTAAGCAAGGAAATTTAAGAGATAAGATTTTAGAAGAAGCCCATAAATCTAGGTATACCATGCATCCTGGTAATAATAATATGTACCAAGATTTAAGGAATAACTTCTGGTGGATAGGAATGAAAAAGGACATAGCTAGATATGTTTCTAAGTGTCTAACTTGTTCACAAGTTAAGGCAGAACACCAGAAACCTTCAGGATTACTCCAACAATTAGAAATGCCTGTATGGAAATGGGAACTAATAACCATGGACTTTGTTACTAAGTTACCCAAAACCAGAAAGGGTAATGACGCGATTTGGGTAATTGTGGATCGATTAACCAAATCAGCTCATTTTCTACCCATGAAGGAAACCTTTAGCATGGAAAGATTAGCCAAGTTATACGTAGACGAGGTAGTATCCTTACATGGAGTCCCACTCTCCATTGTATCAGATAGGGATAGTCGTTTCACTTCACATTTCTGGACAAGTTTTCAAGAAGGAATGGGGACCCGACTAAATTTAAGTACAACCTACCATCCCCAAACAGACAGACAAAGTGAAAGGACGATCCAAACCCTGGAAGACATGCTCAGGGCATGTGTGATAGATTTTGGAGGAAACTGGGACAACCATTTACCTTTAATTGAATTCTCTTATAACAATAGTTATCATTCAAGCATCGAAGCTGCCCCGTTCGAAGCACTGTATGGACGAAAGTGTAGAACTCCAGTTTGCTGGGAAGAAATAGGAGAAAGCCAATTATCAGGTCCTGAAATCGTACAAGAAACCACCGACAAGATAACTCAAATCAAGGAAAGACTGAAAACGGCTCGAGATCGTCAGAAAAGTTATGCAGACAATCGACGCAAGCCGCTAGAATTCCAAATTGGAGACAAAGTACTCTTGAAAGTTTCTCCTTGGAAATGAGTAGTCTGATTCGGGAAGAAAGGAAAGCTAAGTCCAAGGTACGTAGGACCATTCCCAGTAATCCAGAGAATAGGACCGGTTGCTTATCGCTTACAACTACCCAATAGAATTAGCCGAAGTACACGACGTGTTTCATGTATCGAACCTTAAGAAATATCTATCTGATGAATCCCTGGTAGTACCTCTTCAAGACATAGAGGTAAATGAGAAGTAAAAATTTGTGGGGAAACCACTTCAGATAGAAGACAGAAAGGTCAAGTTTCTCAAGCACAAACGACTAGTGCTGGTCAAAGTCAAGTGGGATTCAAAGAGAGGACCGGAGTACACTTGGGAGCTAGAATCGGAAATGAAACGAAAGTATCCTCACCTATTTCAGTAAATCTCGAGGATGAGATTTTAATTAAGGCGGGGAGGATGTAAGGACCTGCAAAATTGTCCATAAACGACCCGTAAGTGAAAACCCGGACCCCTGAAACCCTAATATGCATGAAAAACCAAGAAAACATGAAATCTGGTTTTCACGCGGGCCGCGTAAGCCATAAGGTAAGGCTACGCGGGCCGCGTCAACTTAAAAAGTCTCCGGATAAGCGTTCAAGCCACGTGTCACACACGTGGCAACCCTACTCGTGACACAAAAGCCCTACACGTAGACTAGGGGCCCTCGCGGGCCGTAATAAAGTGTTGTTAAGGGTTACGCGGGACGCGTAAAACCTAAAAATCAGCTATAAGTAGCCTGTGCATGGGACTTTCATCTCAAAACGTCATTATTCTGCTGAAAACGAGTATTAAGGGGTCACGACGCTGCTACGATACATGGTATTAACTCGATCACTGCTACGATACAATGTCCGATCGATTGAAACCGATCCGATGGATGTTTAAGTGCTGCCCGTATTTGGGCTATGCTTTGTCATTCGTCGTGAGGGTTTTGATTTCGTGAGTTTATCGTAAAGAGTTGTATTAAGTTACTGACCTAGTTTCGTGTGCATTGTTGTTTAAATTAGGTTATCAGGCTTATCAGTAGGCTAAACTCTGCCCAACTAAACTTACAATGTGAGTCATTCTCTTTTTATCAACAATGTTTTACAATACTCAAATTATTTCAAAAGTTATAATTACAGGGATTAAGTCCTGGTTATCTTGAATCACTGGCTAGTGGGGTATTGTGCACATTACTAATTTCTCACGGTTAGGTTCACCAACCTAACAGTGATAATCATCACTACTTGGGTGAAAGGACCCAATAGTGGTATGACCATCGTCACCAGGGTATGACACGGCGCCAGATAAAAATAAGATAGTAGCCATTGTAATCGCTCTTATGCTGTAATTTATAACTAATGTGTCATTTTGTTTAACCTGAATGACTCGCCAGTATTTCCACGCTGATAAAATATTTTTAAACATGTTTCAGGTGACTTACTGTGAATCAAGGAAAAGTGCTACGGAGCACTAACAAGCTTGAAATAGTGGCTCAGTAAAATAAATAAGCATGTTTTGTAAAACAGGGAATTTCCTTGTGAAATTCCTCTATTGTAAATTACGGGGTTTGTACCAAATTATGAAATAAAATAATTGGGCATTTTCTAGTTTTAAAAGATCTTGTTAAACTTCCGCTGTCAACTCAAATAATAAATACCACGGGTTTCTGTCCCGCGGCTCCTGGACCGGGTAACATCGGGACGGGGGTCGTGACAGGAAGCTTTGCAAAACGTGAGTACACTCGAACACCCTTTTTACACTTTACACTTTTGGGTGCAATATGTTTAACCTATCAAATTACATATTCACCATCATACATTATGCAAACACAAACAATCCATACATGTATGCTTAAAATACGTGATACTTGATTTGTATTCTTGGAACATTCTTATGTGATTCACTTGTCATTAACTTCGTACGAGCCTCCCCTTAACATGTATAGCGCTATAGGAGTAACGCACCGCCCATATTCTTGAGGTCATGTTAAGTCTTTAATTCATGCGGTAATCAGACGGTTGACTTGTAAAATTGCATGCCTTGATACATTAATCTAGTTAACTATTTTTGCCATGCGGATCGTTTAATCACTTTTTACATATTTATGCTATATTAAACTTGTGTGCTCGCCAATGATTTTCTGTTGAACTATACTTTTAAACATGTTGCAGGTTGATGATGTTGATGTTGATGAAATCTAGTAGGGACGACATAGAAACGCATCTAGAAATATTAGATTTTGTTATTTTAGTATTAATGAACTTAGTTGTACTTTGAATTTCCAAAAGTTGTACTTTGATTCTTGTAATGTATTTGATGATGATTATCTATGAAATGAAATCGGTTTTGAATTAATTATTGCCACAATAGTGTTATGATGTCGCGAGCAATCTATTCCTCTCACTCCGATATTTCTGTCATCGGTTGGGGTGTGACAGATAACCAGTCTTCATTTATACACATAAACTATTAGTGTTTTGATCTGATGAGGACAAATAGGTACAAGTCATAAAAGTTTTTGAGAAACACGATAATCTGTCATCAAAACCTAAGGATTCGTCATTAACTTAATATATATGTATATACGACTATAAGAAAAAACAAAACAAAACAGGTGCCACATCATAACGAGAAATTATAAAAAATACAACAAATTAAGATCATATAATGTCACCATAATGGTATGATTTTTGAGAAGTGGATTTTCGAATACGGGTTACTAAAGAATATGGACACAATCTATAATGTCACCGTCAGGGCTCTGGGCTCTGTTCATAAATCATGACAACTATCTATTAGTTAGCATAGTAACGTTTCCATGGCATTCTAAATATACTCATCTTTTTAAGAATATCTTTTGAATCTTAAATATCCCTCTCATACGTCGTTTGGGAATGCCTCGGAGCAATTCTTATATTCTAGAGCTCTTAGTAACATATTTTTTCGTCCAAACATTTTCATTCCCGTAACCAACCAAACTATTACGAACGAACTCTATATTTCTTTGTGCCTAAGAGCATTCAAAGTAGGTCCCTTGTACTTCCCTTCATTTTTAAAATCTAAGATAAATGTCTAAAAATCATCATTTATCACTCCACATCAGAATTACCATATATATATCCCAATTTATAATTTGAAAAATGGCTATATGAAAAGCTACTATTCACTTTCCATCAAATTAGTGTAAGTGTATAAAAACGAGAAATGTAATATAACAAGTGCTTTTGAGCATGATAAACATAAAAATGTTGGGACGTGAGAGGTTTTTAAAATAGGAGATAAATTTTGATAATTATAATTTTTAGTTAAATTATAGTTAGAAAATGTTGAAGTTGCTATAATTGCTCTAATGCTAAACGTAGAAAATCTAAATTTGTTTTTTTATTTATTATCATTATTTAAAAAAAAAAATTCCTAACAACGCGCTTACTTTTCTTTGGAAGTTCCAGCGACTGGGTATCCTCATTATCTCCATTAGTGTGAATGTATGGATCAAGTATTTAAAAAAAAAAAAGAGGATGCTACTTTCTACACCCCCTCTATCTACTTTTTTCACCCCCCTCCTCTCACATACTTACAGGTGGGGCCTACGTGGGACCGACAGTTTTCCTCTCACAAGAGGGGGTGTAATCAGGAAGGGAGGGGGATGCGTATAGAATGAGCCATTATTAAGCTCTTTTGGAATCATAGCTTTTATATTTCCCCTTATATGGACAATTTCGGTAGCTTTCGAAGTTCCAGCGACTAGAAGAATTCTAGAGCATCGGCACAAGGAGTTTTGCAAATTAGATTTCACTCACCAAGAGATAAACATCTCGTCCAAGGAACTCCTACATTATGTCAAGAAGTACTGGATGATGGCACAAACCGGTAATCCCCAATTCGTGATTGCTTGTTCAAAGGTTTCTTATGCTCTAGGGGTTTTGTGCTTATTTACCGTCATTTACGTAAGTATTTTTTTAGGGCAGCATATGAGGTATACATCAAATTTTTGGTATGGAAAATCAGATATAAGTGGTCAAGCTATGCCATTTATGCTGTGCAATTATTTGGGATTGTAGTAGGTTGTATAGCACCCCTTTTTAGATCTATCACTGTTAGACCATGTGTAGTGGTAATAACTTATAATTAGGCCTGTAAACGAACCGAACGTTCATGAACTGTTCATGAACTTGTTCGGCGGGAAGTTCGTTTATGTTCGTTTATTTAATAAACGAACGAACACGAACAAAAATATTTGTTCGTTTGTTTAATTAAATGAACGAACATGAACACACCTTGTGTTCGTTCATTTATGTTCGTGAACATTCTTTTATGTTCGTTCATTTATGTTCGTGAACGTTTGTTTATGTTCGTTTAAATTTTAGTAAATACATAAATAGTTATATTTATATAAATATTAGTTTTTCTAACTACTTATATAAATATAACTAATGAGTATATCTATGAACGCTTATTTAGATGTGTTTTAAGATGAAATGTAATATATTAGACTTGTTTCTTCAATCATGTTAATTTATGTTTATTCAAATATGTTCAGTTAATTTTTTTTATGTTCGTTTGTGTTCGTTTATGTTCGTGAGCTGTTCGTTTAGGCTTTAAACGAACGAACATAAACGAACACGAACATGCCAGATTTCTTAATGAACGAACACGAACAAAAAAATGTGTTCGCTTATATGTTCGTGTTCGTGTTCGTGTTCGGTTAAAGTTAAATGAACGAACACGAACATGCATATGTTCGTGTTCGTTCGGTTCGTTTACAGGCCTACTTATAATGCCCCTACCATGGGACATTATCCGACACGTGTCATCCCAGTCAGCATGGGGCATTATAGCATAAAGTAGTGGGGCATTATTCCAATAACGCCCATATTATTTTTAATGAAAAAAAAAAACAAAAGTGATTGTTAGACTTGTGGAGAACACTAATTGGCTAGTCAAACTTGATTGGCATTATTCAAAAGTGATTGTGAGACACATGCAAAAGCCATTTAACCATTTCATCGTTATAATTAACACGCTTTCATGCAATTTTTCAAAAAATAACGCCCTAAAACACCTAGTGTAGTGGGGGAGGGGGCGTTTTGGGGCGTTTTTTTTTCAATTTTTTAAAAAATAACGCCCCACTCCGGGTGGTCTTATGATCTATTTCAACACCAAAAGACCGAGCTTGAACTATCTACACTACAAGAAAAAACCCCTATAGGGACGACAACTATAGAGACAATACAGGTCCACTCTATAGATCACCCTATAGAGAGCACATGTCGTTTCTATAGGGTTTTCGTGCTTTTTAAGATAGGTGGCCTTATAGGGATGACATATACGCTCTATAAGGTGAAAATATTTTTTTTTGCTTTTTTTATTCTCTAGTTTGTTGAATTAGAAACTCTAAAAAAACGTTTTAACTTATAGAGACGACATGTTGTATCTACAACTTTAAATATTTTTCTTTTAATTTTATTTTATTAATGGTCAATATATATGAAAATTAAAAAAAAAACTAAAAAATAAAGTTTAACTTATAGAGACGACATGTCGTCTTTAAAAAGTTTGACTAGTCATAAATAATTTTCATTTAAGCGGAAAAACTTTCCACCATTCGAAATTTGATTAGAAAAGAAGAGTCTTAACATATAGAGACGATATGTCGTCTCTGTAGGAAAAAATAATTTTGTTTTGTTTTTTAGTTTTGATTAATAAATAATTAAAAATACAAAAAAATTATTCGCATATAGAGACGACATGTTGTCCCTATCAGCCCAGTTAAATTTATTAATTTACTCTTTTTTTAACTAAAAATATATATATTTAAACCTATAAAAACGACATGTGCTCTCTAAAATGTTTGAAAGGTAAAAAAAATCATCCAGGAGGGATAATTTCCCACCATTCTATAAAAATTTAAAAAAATAAACTAACTTATAGAAATGACATATCGTCTTTAAAATGTTTGAATGGTAAAAAAATTCATTTAGGAGGCAAAATTTCCCACCCTTCCATAACAATTAAAAAAAAAGAAACTAACCTATAAAAAGTATATGTGGTTTCTAAAATGTTTGATTGGTAAAAAAAATTCATTTCGGAGGCAAAATTTTCCACAAGAATACGACACCTGGCAGAAACGAAACTTAAAAATGCTGGATGCGGGACTTCTTCTACACCCTCACGTGCCACTTAACAACTCCTCAACCGCATCCCAAAGGCTACAAAAAAATCATTCATACCACGCTGGAGAAACCAATCGAAGCCGGAAGAAACACCGAACCGTTACAAGTCCTACGTGGCACTGTGATGTCACTGGCCAACCGACGGGTCAACCGACTCATGCCATTGGGCAGATGGGTTCCTGTTAAATCTCAGACTTTACGAGATCCTTCTAGAAACATGTTTGATTTTTTTGAAAGGTGTGAATTATTCACGAATGTCGGGAGGTATAGCATGTTGGAAAATTGTGAAAATAACATTTTTCACAAATATAGAAAAATGATTTTTTTCTATTTTGGACTAGAAATAAATATAATAAAATGAGCGGGTTTTATATATTTATTTGTGGGTTTGTGTTCTATGTCGGAAGAGCTTCGCAACGAATTAAACCATGTCCAAAACGGAGCTAAGATGAATGAGATATCGATGCTCAAAGTTTGATGTTTGAAACTTGAATGCTGAAATAAGTGGGAAAGTGGCATCTTGTCCCACATTGGATGAGAGATGAAACTTAAAGGGTATTTAAGTGAGAACTCTCCATCCTTATTGTTTCATGGAAGCACTCACTAGTGTACTCGCGAAGGCCCTAACTCACACTCGCACACGCACTTTGCACTTCGCTCGCATCGCCGCTTGAGAGCCGCCTTTGTATTTTTGACCGCGTGCGCGTGGTGGAAGCACAAGGGTTGCAAGGACCAAGTGGTTGGTAATGTGGCATGCTGGCGCATGACGTGGCAGTCATGTGCATACGCGCGCGAGTACACATGGGCGCGCGGTTGCACGCATGGTGCATGGGCCTGATGTGACGTGCGCGACGTACCAAAGTGAGCCAAAACGGCGCGACTGTGTGGCGTGCTCGTAGAGGCTCACAGGTGACGTGGCACACGCGCGCATGGACCTGAGTGAGTATGGCGCAAGCGCGCATGGCAGTGAGCCAAATGGACGCACCGCGCATGAGGGTTCAGACCTGCGCGCGCACCAATGTGTCTTGCGCGCGCGCGATCACAGAAGCTTTCAGCAGCAGTTAATGCTGTGCAGTTACGTTTCAGCATTCGAAACTGACGAAGTTAATGCGTTTGACTGAGAATTTAATGACGAATTAAAGTGCATTGAAGACGTTTAATGCAGTTTAATTCTCCCATTAAATTCGTTTTTCAGTTTCGACCTTCATCTGCAGTATAAATAGAGGCTTCAGCAGCAGAATCAAATACACCGAAAACCAACAGCAAAGACAATCTCTCCTCTCTGAATTCTTCATCTTTCAAGCAGCAAGGTACATCTTCGGGTTGGAGTCAAGACCGGCAGTGCAACTGCTTGCGGCTGTTGTATCCTGGAAACAAACGTGTTCTCCTGGGAGACACGAAATTTGTTTTAAGGGACCCGTGTCTAACACGATCCTCAGCCAAGAACAGTTTTTCTGTTCGCGTTTTCTGTTTTGTTTTTCCCTTTTTCAGTTGTAATTGTATTTTTCTTTCAGTTGTATCTCTGTTAAGTTTTTGTAATTCAAGTTAATAAAATTTTTATTTATTTTACACGAACGAATTCCTACATAGCATACGTTGTCTTAACCGGGTTCGCGCTAGAGAGCCCCCTCGCACAATAGATCCCCAATTTAAACCCCTCAATGAGAAACCCCTATCACCAAGACTCGAACTAGAAACATGCTTTGATGGTAACGATGAATCATCAGTTATAGACGAAGTTGATGAGGTTATGGAACTCGTTAAAAAAACGTGGGGTATATTGGGAACTAACCAAATGCTTCATAGCATATGTTTTTCATGGGTTTTGTTTAATCGGTTTGTTGCAACCGGACAAACGGATATCGATCTGCTTTATGCTGCTGATTGTCAGTTGGTAGAAGTTGCCAAAGATGCAAAAACGACAAAGGATCCAACGATGCTAAAATATTGAGTTCTATGTTGACTTCCATATTGGGTTGGGCTGCTGAACCACGACTTCTTGCGTATCATGATACGTTTGATAACGGAAAGATGAATTCTATGCAAAGTATTGTTTCTATAGGGGTATCAGCTGCCAAAATATTAGTTGAAGATATATCTAATGAGTATCGCCGAAGAAGGAAAAATGATACTGATGTGGGGCGAAGTAGGACCGATACGTACATTAGGTCATCACTTCGAACGGCTTTTGCTCAGGTATGTATTTATTTGTTACAATATTTTTGAAATGAGGAAGTAGAGAGAATAAACTAAAATATTTAAATCTTGCCATTATTGACTATTCCGAATTTTAGAGTAAAATGCCATTTCCGTCCCTGAGGTTTGGTCAGTTTTGCGACTTGCGTCTAAATGTTTGTTTTTTCGCATTTGGATCCAAAAGGTTTGAAATCTTTGCCATTTTCATCCAGCTCGTAACTCCATATATTTTTCTCCTTTAAGTCGGGTATTTCTGTCTTTTTGCTGACCTAAAGGGCAATTCGCTCTTTTTCACTCTATGTAAAAAGACCGAAACCCCCTGAAAAAGACCGAATTCTCCTTTAAGTTGACGAAAATACCCCTGACTTAACGTAGAAAAATGGATGAAGTCAACGAGCTGAATGAAAATGGCAAGACTTCAAACCTTTTTAATGTTTAGTCCAATATTAAAAAGATGGCATCCACTTGCTGCGGGTGTGGCAGTTGCAACTCTTCATGTTTGTTACAGGAATGAATGAAAACAGTTGATTTCCGGTATAGCCGAACTAACACCAGATGCGGTACAAGTTCTTAGAGCTGCAGATAAGTTGGAAAAAGATCTGTGCAAATAGCAGTTGAAGATTCTGTTGATAGTGATGATGGCGGTAAATGAATTATTCGTGAAATGCCTCCGTTTGAAGCTGAAGCTGCAATTGCTAATTTGTTCAAAGGGTGGACTAAGTTGAGATTGGAAAGATTGAAGGAGTGGGTTAACCGAAATCTTCGACAAGAGGTGCGTCCCGTTTAATGTACATTCTTTTAGCTAGGGGTGTAAACGGTTCGGTTCGGTAAAACCGAAACCATAACTGAAATGTTTGGTTTTCAGTTATTGAAAACCGTTTGGTTTCGGTTTTGGCAACGGTTCGGTTCGGTTTTTCGGTTTTTGGAACAAAATTACGTAAGGTTGAGGGGCTAAAGTCGTTTTACTTAGGGGCTAAATATGTCTATTATTAAAGTTGAGGGGCAAAATATGTCTATTATGAAAGTTGAGAGGCTAAAGTTGTTTATTATTAAAGTTGAGGGGCTAAAGTTGTTTATTATTAAAGTTGAGGGGCTAAAGTTGTTTATTATTAAAGTTGAGGGGATAAAGGTGTTTGATGTTGATAGAATAACATATTTATAGTATGTATAACGTGCAGGAATACATTTATTCCAACAATGCCAGCATTAACTCGAAGCAAAATTCCACGGTGTTTTTAAGAAAAAAGAGAAACGTGCAAACTTACAAAGAAGGAACACTCTCAAGTTGCAACAACAAACGGTGATAATAACGGTTTCGGAGTACCGCAACTATGCGTACGTATTAACACGCTTCAACGTATACGCATCGAGCTTGAGGTTCTAGAAAAAAGAATCATAACCCTTTTACGAAACTCCGAATCCGCCCATATTGAAGACTTTTCAAACGGTTTATCAAAACGGTTCGAGCTCACACCCGGTGCCTGTTTAGAAGGTGTTCAACAACTTTGTGAGTCAGCGGCTTACAAGATCGTGTTCTATGATCTTAGCCATTGTCTGTGGGACGGTCTGTACTCAGTGAACCGGGCTCCTCTACGATCGAACAGTTTATTCGGGAGCTTGAACAGAATTTGACGGTGATAGCGGAAACGGTTTATGAACATGTTCGAACATGGTTACTTGCTAAAATAATGAAAGCTTCGTTCAAAGGGTTTTTTGCTTGTTACTTGCGGGTGGCCCCAATCGATCGTTTACTCGACAAGATTGTCAAATAATCGAAGAAGATTTTAAAGCGGTTTGAAGGGGTATGGTCCCAGATCTCGCGTCAGCATGACCGCGAATGACCATTACACTTATCAAAAACCCCCACCAGCAATAACTCACATGTGTCCGCGTGGGCACACGCGAACACAGCGGTCCAATCTGTCCAGTGATGAGAAGACTTACCTTAAAGACGGAAACCAATGTTACGCATAGCGATGCGGCCCGACACCGCATCCTATGAACATTTTCGTCACGACAAGGGGTCTGGACAACAGCAACAGCCACCAAGCGGCGATGCGGCATGGCACCGCATCCCGCATAAATCTTGGATGGAACAACCAACGCGGGAACAACACCAATGACCGCAAGCAGCGATGCGGCCTGGCACCGCATCCTGCCTACAAGGCAAGTGGGTCTGACACCACAGTGCAAGTGGCACTGGGAACAGTCGCCTACCGGCCCACGTGTATACAACATTCTGACACCACAGCAGGACGTGGCATCACCACCGTAACCGACGGGTCTGACACACCTGCAAATAGCTGTGCGATGTCTGGCTAGCTACTCAACTACCCTCCTTCACTCCTCGGCTATAAATACTCACCCCAAACCAGGTTTGAGATAACACTTCTCAACTCTCTCAATACTACTACTATCACACTTTGCTTCCCAAACAAACTACTGATTCTCACGCCGGAGAGTGGTAACAAGGAGCACCCCCCACCCCATCCTCCTTGTTGCGAGTCACGGCTTGTTTCCTTGTGCAGGAAACTCACCACCAGACGATCCAGCCAGCGATCCTCGGAAAGAAGGGATTAACCCTCTTGACGAGACCAGTGAGTTAATCCACCTGGTTAACCATTGTTTCATCATTGGCGCCCACCGCTACTCTTAGCACTTTTTCCAACCATCCCTTTCTCTCCAAAGATCATGTCTGATCGTCAAAACAACACTACCGGGGATAACCTAAACCCCGCAAACACAGGGCTTACGGGGACTGCCCTCCAGCCCCAAATGTTGAAAACATTGGCACATCAACGCAAGGGGGTGCATCCCTTACGTTCGGACACGACTTATCACAGTACGCTTCTGTGATACCTCCAGGCATGAACCTTCATACCTGGTACGACCAGCAACAAGCTTT
Organism: Helianthus tuberosus; assembly: GCA_030545235.1. Classification (NCBI taxonomy): domain Eukaryota; kingdom Viridiplantae; phylum Streptophyta; class Magnoliopsida; order Asterales; family Asteraceae; genus Helianthus; species Helianthus tuberosus. The sequence continues at coordinate 8,224,544 of CM060351.1, read as the reverse complement.
GCTGGCCGCAGCATACAACAGAGCCTGCGCAGATGCGCAAGTATCTGCGGGGCCTACCCCAGCACCACATACCCCTGCGGGTCGTACTCTACAATACGAAGGCAGGGCCCCAACACATCCGGCCTCCAGAAGCAGGCAGGAAGACTGTGGATCCTCTTACTGCGGCGTCCGCACACTAGCAGAGGACAATTCCTCGTATGGGTCCCGCCGCAGGGACCCCATACATAGCCGCCTAGGCCCCCATGGCGAAACCAGCCGACAGTCTACAGCGTACCGCGGCCTCGGCATTCATAGCCGACTGGGACCTCAGTCCCACCAGGAAGGACAGGGCCATACTGATCCCGACGACGGTACATACCGCGGGGAGTCTCATGCTACCAGCAGTAGACCGGGAGGACATAACTATGTTCCTCCCACTCACCCCCGTACTACGTACCTCCGCGCCGCAAAGCACCACCAAAGCCAACCCTACAGGCCGAAATCTGCGGCCGAAAACTCCAAATTCGCCCAAGAAATCGCCCACGCCGATGTCAACACCACAAAATTCCCATTAAACATTGGGAAATACAAAGGTTCGACCGACCCAGATGATCACATGAACATCTTCGTCGGCGCCGGATGCAACGGTAGGTGGGATGACCCCACTTGGTGTCATTTTCCCCCCAGACCCTAACAGGTCTGGCCAGGGCCTGGTTCGATTCTTTGCCAGTGAACTCACTGACATCATTCGAGGACTTGCAAGCAAAGTTCCTCGCACATTTTAGCCAGCAACGATGTCATGAACGTGATTCCATGGACGTCATGAACATCTGGCACAGAGACAACGAATCGCTGGAGGCATTCGTTGTCTGATACAATAAAGAATGCCTAGAGATAGGCGATGTTGCGGACCAGATGGCACGTAACCATTTCATCGTTGCAATCAAAGACGAACAAATGGTTATGAATATCTCCGGCAAGGACGACTTGCCTAAGAAATGGGAAGATGTCATGGCTGCGGTCAAGACATACGCCCAGACTCAGCGGTCCCTCAGACCGCACGTATCAAAGGCACAACCCCAAACCGAAGGCCAATCCTCCCACCAAGAACACAAGCGCAACAACAAGCGCAACCGGGACACATGGAACCGCGGCAGCGATCCCAGACCATATGTCCCATGTAATAACCAGCCCGACGCAAAGGCTACAATCAACGCCCAGCGTGAAAACCGGGCATCAAAGAAAGAGTCTCGGGACCGTAGCTGGACCGAGATCAACCAGTCGTCAAGCGACGTCCTCCTTACGGACGCGCAATTCTTGCGACCGGCCCAACCAATGAAGTCCAAAAAGAACCAGGATCTCGCACTCTACTTCGAGTATCACAAGGACAATGGCCACACAACAAACAGCTGCATCAGTCTCCGACTGGAGATTGAGCGAGCCCTAAAAGAGGGGAAACTGCAACACCTGTTGACAGGCGCACAAAAAGCTACCAAGCGCATCACCCCCCACAACGAGGGCACCTCCACGGGTAAGAGAACCATGTATGTGGCCTCTACCCACATGATCAATGGAGGAAAAGGAAGACCGCGCAAGGCGGCGAGAAGACCGGACAATGACTGGAAAGACGAGCAAGTCGTCTTTCCAAAAGTCCAAGGCGGACCGCGCGATAGGCGCGCCATGGTTATAACAGGTCACCTGGCTCACTACTGCACCGAGCGATTATTCATCGACCCGGGCAGTACATCTGATATTATATACGAGCAGTGCTTCAACCAATTTGATCAAGAAGACAAAGATCGGTTGCAGCCAACAGACTACCCGTTGGCCGGGTTTGCAGGGGAAACCGTATTCCCCCTGGGCCAGATTACTTTTCCTGTGCGCCTCACCAATGGGAGGTACACAAGAACGGAGGAGGTAAACTTCATGGTTTTACCACACACCTCCAAGTACGACGTACTTCTCGGGAGAGAGTCCCAGGGCGATTTCAACATGATCACATCTGTCCCTCACTCTGCTATCGGTTTCCCAACCGAGACGGGGGTCGCGATAATATACGCCCGAAGAGAAGTTTTGTCTACGGATGAGCTGCGTCCGGCCAAGGTAGCAAGGCCTACCCCCCAACACTCAACCAGAAAAATGGGTTCTAAACGCAAGACACCCAGAGCAAACAGTTACGTTGGGCCACGCCTTGTCTCCTACTATCAAAGCACAACTAAAGCAACTTCTCTTTAGGAACCAGGATATTTTTGCGTGGACACCCGCAGACATGACAGGGGTACCACGCGAAATCGTGCAGCATTTCTTGAATACCATGCCAGGCATCAAACCAGTGATCCAAGGCCAGCGCCACCTTGGATCAGCAAAAAACACGGCGATGGAAGAGCAGGTACAGGAACTGCTCTCCGCAGGCATCCTGCGGGAAGTCAAATACCAGACTTGGTTATCCAACCCAGTCATGCTAGAAAAACCAAGCGGGGGCTGGCGCATGTGTGTCGATTACAAAGACGTCAACAAGGCCTGCCCCAAGAATTGTTACGCACTTCCGGAGATCGACGAAAAGGTCGATAACCTCGCACCATTTCGATGGAAGTGCTTCCTCGATTGTTACAAAGGCTACCACCAAGTACAGATGGCAATCGATGATGAAGATAAAACGGCATTCCGCACTCCTACCGGGGAACTACTGTTATACAAAAATGCCGTTCGGGTTGCGCAACGCGGGCGCAACCTATAAAAAATTGATGAACGACACTTTCCGCGGTCAAATCAGCAAAAGTGTCGAAATCTATATGGACGACCTGGTCGTCATGAGCATGGAGGAAGACACCATGCTCAACGATAGTGAAAGAACATTCCAAACTCTGCGAAGCATCAACATGAAGCTTAACCCAGGGAAATGCTCGTTTGGAATGGAAGAAGGCAAATTCCTTGGATTCATCGTAACCAAAGATGGATTCAAGGTGAACCCGGAAAAAGTACAGGCGATCGAACGCATGCCATCGCCTTCTACGATGAAAGAAATGCAACGACTAGCCGGCAGGCTAGCCGCATTAAATAGGTTCTTAGCTAACCATGCAGCTAAGTCTTATCCTTTCATCAAGACTCTGCGGAGCTGTTTAAAAAAGGAACAATTCCAATGGACCGCAGAGGCCGAAAAAGCTTTCCGGGAGATGAAAGAGTGTTTGATTCAACTCCCAACTCTAACCGCACCTCGCAAGGATGAACCACTTATTTTGTACCTATCTGCCGCCGACAACGCAGTAGGCGCGGTACTCATAGTGGAGCGAGAAGGGGTTCAAACACCCATCTACTACATCAGCAAAATGCTCAACGACCCAGAGACGAGGTACTCCATCATGGAGAAGTTGGTACTAGCACTGGTACACGTGTCGAGACGATTACGACGCTACTTTGCGAACCACGTAATCACAGTGCTAACCAACTACAGGATCGGCCCGATCCTATCCAAACCCGACATCTCTGGGAGGTTAGCAAAATGGGCAATCGAGCTAGGTGCGCTTTCGCTAAACTACAAGCCGCGTCCCGTAATCAAAGGCCAGGTCTTGGCTGATTTCGTTGCCGAAGTACCAGCAAACCGCATTCAAGAATGCGAAGAAGAACAAAACCCTGCATCACCACCACCATCCGCAGAAACCTGGGCACTATATACAGATGGTGCATCCAACGAAGATGGTGCAGGTGCAGGTCTGCGCCTCGTCAGCCCTGACGGCCAAGAGCTTACTTATGCAATCCGCCTCGATTTTAAAAGCACAAATAACGAGGCAGAGTACGAGGCTCTACTGGCAGGGCTGCGTTTGGCAGTCAAACTCGGCGTCCAACATTTGGAGGCACACGTCGACTCACTATTAGTCGCAGGACAAATGCGCGGTGACTGTGCCGCAAAAGGGGATATCATGATCCTCTACCTGGAACAAGCCTTGCAACTGAGAAAAAAATTCACTTCCTTCAATATCCGCCATATCAACAGGAGTGAAAACAAACCCGCGGATGCACTATCAAAACTGGCATCCACAAGCTTCCAACACCTGGCAAAGGAGGTACGCATCGAAATCCTGCAAAATCCTTCGGTACCCCTGCGCCAAGTCAATATCATTCAGTACGGTACAACATCCTGGATGACACCGATTATTGCATACTTACAATCAGGTGTTACGCCCGAAAGCAAAGCAGAGGCACGCAAGCTACAATACAAACTTGCCCAGGTCAGAATTTTCCACAGAATGTTCGCAGTTCAGCCGTTTCGCCCGGAAAATCCTCATTTTCACTATCATCTTGTCTGGTATGCTATTTTAGGCCTGTAAACAAAAGTATACTTGATTAAGTATCCGAATGACGGTTTTACGGCCGAAAACGCAAAAAATGGGGATAAAATGGGGGACTAAAATATGTATAAATTAGTGAATATCAAATCTCCCCACACTTGAACCTTGCTTGTCCTCAAGCAAGCTAAAATAAAATGCAATAAAAGATAGAAACTGACAAGAACGATAATTTACAAACTATTTATTGAAACAACTACAAACGGTTAGCCGGTTTTTCGAAAGACAACATCAAATGAATCAAACCAAACAAGCATATGCAAATATATAACGATAACCAAAAAGTCGGGACTCACTTTCAATTGACTTAACATGCTAATCTTCACACAACTCACAATGTTCACACACACTCGGTTTTATTTGTGAAACATACATAAAATGTGTATGTGCAAACACTCAATGCCTTGTCAATGAAACGTGTAATATCATAAGCTTGTCATAAGATCTCGTCTCCGCTAACTAACATGCGAAAAAGTGTAAATCAAGAGGTCTTTACGGGGTGTAACGTTAGGCTTGAGCGAAGGGTATGGAAATGGATATTTAAAGTGGCGAAATGGTTAAAACTCGGTTTTAGCGTTTAACTAGCACCAAACAATACAACTATACATACAAACGCCTTAAAAAGGCGACTTTTGCGAAATCGAGCTCATCAACGAAATTTTAACATTTTAGCATTCAAAATTGCTCGATTTTTGTCTACTTCACCCTATTTTAGGGTGTTTTATTTTCCTTTTTTTTAGGTTGCAAACTAGTGTACAATAAACAATAGACTATAACAAACGCTAGTTAAATGATTATTTTGACCGAGTTTCAACACTAAAAGGTTTAAAACATAAAAAGGCTAAATTTGGCTATGTGGGCGAATATGTGGGTAGAAAAAGGTAAACGGGAAGGCTCGACATGGTTAATCCTAAAGGGTAATATAAGGTTTACGGGAAGCACAACACAAAGAACAAGGTTTACAACAAAGGGGTAATCTAAGTGCCTCTATCACTTCTACACAATTCCGCAAGTTCATGGTCTTAACAAGCATACTAGTGACAAGTTCTAAATTACATATAACCTCCGGCTCACTCCTATATCCGAAATGAATAAATATATAACAATATCAAGGCTCAACTATGCTCACGTAACGGAAGGAAATGGGTAAAAGTGTGAAAATTCTCATGCAAGTCCTTCTTTGTTTGTCACGCTTTCCGGTTATATTTTTATAAATTTATTTCGCTTGTCGAGCTTTTATCATGTCCGAAGTTTTCTAAAACACAACCAACCGGTTTATTTGCTAAAAATATATACAAAATACAGATATTTTTGATTGAATTTTCTGATTTTTCTGATTTTTTTAGAGGACAAACAAAGTAAAGTCATAGTGTTAACCCCTCCCCACACTTGAACTTCGCATTGTACTCAATGCGAGACCCGAAATATAGAGAAAAGGATAATAGTACTCCCCTTAAGATGATGTTGATGCAACGAGACTTCCGAAGTTGTATCTGCCACGTGCTCCGGTCCAAGATTTGATACCCAAAGCCTGCAAGTATGTCACATGTGCACCAAAACAGAACAAAAACAGAAAAAACAAAAATAAACCATAATGCACATAAATATAAGACTAACATCCAAACAAATACAAGACATAAAGTAAAATGAACACCCGATAAATACACTACTAAAAGATAGAACTTTTTTTAACTGCCCCTGATCATGCGCACGGTAGTGCGGATTTTCGCACGGGCGTGCGGATCCGATGTTAACCCATTCTAGCACGTTGACCTCGGTAATGCACGGGGGTGCGACTCGAGGTGCAGGCCAGCCCGAAATCGCACGGGCGTGCGACCCATGGCACGGCCGTGCGAGATCTGCAGACATGTCTGTTAACTGCAGAATGCAGTTTCAGCGTCCGAATCGACAATTTTTTTGCCATTTTTACCATTCGCACGCTGTTATAACATTATTTCAACCTAGACCCTACGCTCGGCACGTTTAAAAACTGTACAAACTAACGAAATCTACCAAACACACCTAAATTACTCTAAAACTATAAAAGCACAAAGAAGGACGATTTTACCCTTATAGCGCCAAAGACGCTCCTGCTACATTTTTAATCACCGAGTCAGTAGCGTATACTCACGCTAAATTTTTGTCGGCGAGTCGATAGCAAGACTCATGCTAAATTTTTGTCGGCGAGTCGATAGCAAGACTCATGCTAAATTTTTGTCGGCGAGTCGATAGCAAGACTCATGCTAAATTTAGTCGGCGAGTCGATAGCAAGAGTCATGCTAAATTTTTGTCGGCGAGTCGATAGCAAGACTCATGTCCCCACACTTATGATGTGTGCGGGGAGTGGAGTTCGATAACCTCCACCGCCGACTCGATCGGCCCGGTAACGTAAAGCTTCAAGAGGTGCCCATTTACTTTGAAAATAACGCCGTCCGCGTTCTCTATTGCAACAATCCCATAAGAAAATACCTCTTTTAATGTGTATGGTCCTGTCCAACGTGAATGAAGTTTTCCTGGAAATAGGCGCAACCATTTTTTTTTTGCTGAAAAGAAACAGAATATTATTTAAAATTGGTTGAAAATTTTTATAAAAATCCAAAAATGAGCCCGAAATTTTATACAAATCAACACAATAAAAATAATCGAATCGGCTAGTATAAAAATGATTTTTAGGAGCCGACAACTCAAAGAATAAATAAATAAATAAATCCGGATCGAATAAATAAATGGAACAAAAATATACATGTATACAAAATAATCACGAAAACAAATAAATTGAATTAAAAGCAAGAAATATTAACAAATAAATAAACAAATAAATAATCAAGAAAATATTGACAAATATTAACAAGTATATACACCGATAAAACAATGACTCGGGTCGTTCCTAAAGCTCGCCATTTCCCCGGCAACGGCGCTAAAAACTTGACGTGTGCGTATATATACATAATATTGCAATGAAATTACACACGATTTGGTTTTAAATTTATAAAAGTGATTATTACTTTTACATCAAAACACACACGAAAGAGGCAAGTGTACCCCGTCATATATGTAGTAAAGTATTGGTAAGAACCATGTATCGATCCAAGGAAATGGGCGGAGAAATAATACTAGACCTTTGTCACTAAACTACCGGTAAAAACATAAGTTTGTTTGATTTTAATTAAACTAAAGTAAGCGTAAACAAATACATATAAAAACATAATAGAAAATAGATAAATAGCCTTGCTTAATACACAACCAAAGCATGTCAACTAAGTCGGTTTTGGCACTAGAAACATTTGATCAATTCTCCAACTTCAAGACAATTAGTATCCCTTTCAGGAATCCTAACATGACAATCATTCGGAAAGTTAAAACGATAAACACAATTTAACCACCTAAAATTGTTCTTTAACGTGCAATTGATAAGTGTCTATGAAAATCTCTTAAAAATAAGTTAGTCATCCGTTAGGAGTTTTCTAACCGCACTTAATCAAGGAAAAAGACACCGATAAACACAATGCAACCACCGAGACAAGCATAAACTAGATTAAATCACAACCGAGTTCATTTTACAAATCTTACACATAAATTCACCAAGATAGCAATTTTGGCCTAAACTACTAACTAAGTTAACAAATCATGGCAAGAATTCATAACGACACCATTTAACCCGTTTAGGTTCTTACGTGACGGCAAGCTTTCTTGATTAACAATAATTACATTTTATTAAATCACTAACCATTTCTAGTATCATGATGCTGATGTGTGTAAAATGCAACATATAAATTACATCAAATAAGGCACAAAACTAACCCTTTTTAAGTACTAATGTTGGAAAAAGAGTGTTTTTGTCTTCCTTTTGTATTTTCAGGATTAAATGAGCTCAAATTCACAAAAAGAAGCAAAAAGACAGCTAAATCTAACATAAATACAAGGAAAGGAACATAAGTGGACTGCCCGACCCCTCAACGGCATCTTCCCAAGCAAAATAGAGAAGGCAGAAGACTGAACACGCCCCGTGCTCAGACAGCACGGGGCCGTGCCCAAGAAGCAGCAGAAAAGACAAACCTATAGAAGCTTCTATTGCCCACCACGGGGCCGTGTCCAGTGAGCACGGGGGCGTGTCGAAAGTACAGCAGGCGCATTAATTGTAATTGCGAATTACAATTAATGAAGAGAGAGATTGTCAGACAGGCACGGGGCCGTGCCCAGCCTATAAATAGGAGTGCTTGGTTTCATTTCAACTCATCCCTTGGCACACCACCTCTCTCACACTTCATCCACCACCCACCACCATCACAACACCATCATCCACCACCATCATCCATTGTCCATCGTAGAGTGTGTGAGTCGTCTCGGGATCCAAGATTGATCGTAAGAGTTCTTGACAATCAAGGCCATGTTTGCCTAAGTCTCTTACATCACTTGGTGAAGACAAAGTGTCTAGTATAATACTTTTTATTTCTAATCTTTTGCACTTTTTATTTGGTTTTGTATTAATGACTTTAATAACTAGTTACTTATGTTGAAGGTGATCTTTCCTTATCGTTTGTCCGTGGTGTCTTGGCATTATTTTACTGTCTATATAAAATAAAGGATTTTCACCATTCATATCTGCACGGTCTATATGGAGGTATGTTGGCTACCTGGTCGGGGGTTAAGGGAACGGTTTGGTAAAGGTCTTGCCATTGTTCAGCGTTTAGAGGTCCTGCAATGGACCTGGGTCAAATTTAGTAGGACCTCCTTCAATACTTCACGGTATTGGATGGCGGGGGTCCAAACTCTTTGATCCCCTCATAAGTTAACTACTATTAATACTATAACCCGGCTATTTAGGACTGTATCCCTGCTGACTCAGACTACTTAGCCGAGGGTAACGTCACCGCCAAAAGCGGGGCCTACCACAATACTGCATTAATAACTTAATTCATTATCTTCCAATAATCCACCCTTTTAGGATTGTATCCTTGCTGACTCAAACTACTGGGGTGAGGGTAACGTCACCTTCAAAAGAGGGGCCTACTACAATAACTAAGATAATCTCTTAATTATGTGCAAAAGTGCGGAAATAATCAAAGGTTATACTAGATACGAGTCGGAACCAAGTGATTCATCTTGTCTATCTGTTTTTATTTTATTTTTATTTTTCAGCATTTTAGTTAGTTTTTATTTTTCTTAGATTAAAACATTTTTCTAAAACTTTTTATTTTGATTAGACGTTGAGGATAAACCGGTACTAAAAGCTCTTGTGTCCTTGGACGACCTCAGTATCTTACCAACGCTATACTACGCTCACGATGGGTGCACTTGCCCATATGTGTGTTTAGTGTTAGTAAAATATCGTGTTTTATAAATTTAAAACTTGGCTAAAAATAAGTGTTAAAGGGGCTTAAAATATACACCTAATATATATAACACTTCACACGCATCAAGTTTTTGGCGCCGTTGCCGGGGACACAAGGATTTTAAGAAAGCTTAAAATCGACGGCCTAATCAGTTTTTCAAAACCTTTTTAAAACGCGCACACATTTTTCTGCATTTTAATTTAGTTTTGCATTTACAGTAGCCTGTACACGGGGCCGTGTTCACTGAACACAGGGCCGTGCTGCACATTTTCATAAAAACACCCAGTAACAGTAACTTGAACACGGGCCGTGCTCACTGAACATGCCCCGTGCTCAACGAAATCAGCAAATTTAATTAAAACGCCCAGATACAGATCCTGAACACGGGGCCGTGTCCAGCCTCTGTTTCCGTTTTTATTTTTGTTTTCTGATCTCGAGACTCGGTTGTGGTCTGCTGAGTGATCCTTATGGATCAATACTCAGGAGGTTATAACTACACCTATGATGAGGATGATTATAGGGGTAATTATTGCACTAATTGTCGTAATGCACGCTCGGTTCAAAATAATCACTCATATCAACCATCCAATTCATACACATACTATGAGGAGCCCAGGTACGAGCCATCAACTTCATACACATCCTATGAACACCAAAGGTATGAACCTCCTCCCTCATACTCATATTTTGATGAACCAAGGTATGAGCCTTCTTACTCATACTTTGAGGAACCAAGATATGAACCACCACCTTCATATGCTTATTATGAGGAACCATGGCGTGAACAACCCACCTCATATGAGTATTATGAAGAACAAAATTACGAACCTTATCCATCATATGCTTATAATGAAGAACAATGGTGTGAACCATCAACTTCATATGGGTATTATGAGGAACAAAGGGTCGAACAACCGGATTCAAGCTTAGGAAATAATGATTCTTTTTCTATAACCGAAGTGACCGATAGGATATTAGAACACATTAGAGTTATCGATCGATGTATAAAAGAAGCTCGCGCAAGGGAAGAGGAGTCCCGCGCAAGAGAAGAATTAAAAAAGGAAGAGATAACTGAAAATGTAAAAATGGAAGAACAAATAAGTGAAAAACCTACACATGAGTTAAACAACGAAAAAGGTGAGTCCGACAACGTTAAAATTCAAGAAGAGGCTAATTTTGAAAAAATTGATCTCTTGTCACCTTCTTTTGAAAATCATTGTTTAGTACCCACTCATGCTAAGTTTTTAAAAGAGTTAAACACTAACACTAAAATTGACGAAATGGTAAGTGTCAAGTTAACTAATGATCAAACGTCACTAATAAAAGAAGACCCATTTGAAATTAACATTACACCGGTTCCATGTTTCTTTCAAAATTCGTTTATTAGTAATGTCACCATTGATAAAGATCTTTGTGTTAACATAATGCCTAACTACATTTTCGAAAAATTAAGTATTAGTGATTTTTCTCCACTTCAAATACCCATTTTTCTATCCAATCGGAAAGTAATAAAATCAATCGGTATAGTTGAGGATGTCTTGGTTCAAGCAAATCAAATGGTGATCCCAACCGACTTTGTCATCCTCAATGACGCTCCTCTAGTGTTGGGACGACCATTTGTAAAAACACACGAAGCTTTGAAAAACCGGAAGTTCAACAATCTACCTCTTCAATTAGGGGCATTTAAAAGAAGTGTCGATCTCGAACGGTCAATGAAATATCCTTTCGGCAATAATGACCCCCTAATTGAAGATGAAGATGAACCACCCGATACAAGTGAAGAGATTGACCACTTTGTTGAAGAAGAGGTCGCCATAGAACAAACTTTTAAAGTTCTTGATCGAAATGAGCAACCAAATAAGGAGTCTCCCAAAGACCCACCACTTGAGCTCAAAGAACTTCCAAAAGGTTTGGAATATGCTTTTCTAGACAAAGATGGTAATTTACCTGTAATTATTTCTTCTAAATTAGATGACTTAGAAAAAGAAAAATTAATTAATCTTTTGAAAAAACAAAAAAATGCAATAGCTTGGAAACTGGTAGACATAAAAAGAATTAGTCCTTCTATGTGCACACACAAAATTTTGATGAATGATGACTACAAATCGGTCATACAACCACAACGTCGAGTAAATCCAAATGTTCAAGAAGTGGTTAAAAACGAAGTCATCAAATTACTTGACGCCGGACTTATCTATCCTATCTCCGATAGCCCTTGGGTAAGTCCTGTCCAAGTAGTTCCAAAGAAAGGAGGTATGACGGTAATAACTAACGAAAAGAATGAACTAATACCAACGAGAACCGTCACAGGATGGAGAGTATGTATAGATTATAGACGATTAAATGAAGCGACAAGAAAGGATCACTTTCCTTTACCCTTCATTGATCAAATGTTAGAAAGATTATCCGGTCATAAATTTTACTGTTTCTTGGATGGTTTTTCAGGTTACTTTCAAATCCCGATAACACCCGAAGACCAAGAAAATACAACCTTCACATGTCCCTATGGAACTTTTGCTTATCGACGCATGCCGTTTGGTCTATGTAATGCCCCCGCAACATTTCAACGTTGCATGGTGGCCATTTTCCACGACATGATAGAAAAGACAATGGAAGTCTTTATGGACGACTTTTCTATCTTTGGGGATTCATATGACCAATGCCTCGATAACCTTGAACGAATGCTATCCCGATGTGAGGAAACTAACCTCGCCCTTAATTGGGAAAAATGCCATTTCATGGTGATGCGTGCGAAGTGTCGTATATATTAGGTATATATTTTAAGCCCTTTTTAACACTTATTTTAGCCAAGTTTTAAATTTATAAAACACGATATTTCACTAACACTAAACACACATATGGGCAAGTGCACCCATCGTTGAGTGTAGTATAGTGTTGGTAAGATACCGAGGTCGTCCAAGGACACAAGAGCTTTTAATACCGGTTTATCCTCAACGCCTAATCAAAATAAAAAGTTTAGAAAAATGTTTTAAACTAAGAAAAATAAAAACTAACTAAAATGCTGAAAATAAAAATAAAATAAAACAGATAGACAAGATGAACCACTTGGTTCCGACTCGTATCTAGTATAACCTTTGATTATTTCCGCACTTTTGCACACAATTAAGAGATTATCTTAGTTATTGTAGTAGGCCCCTCTTTTGAAGGTGACGTTACCCTCACCCCAGTAGTTTGAGTCAGCAAGGATACAATCCTAAAAGGGTGGATTATTGGAAGATAATGAATTAAGTTATTAATGCAGTATTGTGGTAGGCCCCGCTTTTGGCGGTGACGTTACCCTCGGCTAAGTAGTCTGAGTCAGTAGGGATACAGTCCTAAATAGCCGGGTTATAGTATTAATAATAGTTAACTTATGAGGGGATCAAAGAGTTTGGACCCCCGCCATCCAAACCATGAAGCATTGAAGGAGGTCCTACTAAATTTGACCAAGGTCCATTGCAGGACCTCTAAACGCTGAACAATGGCAAGACCTTTACCAAACCGTTCCCTTAACCCCCGACCAGGTAGCCAACATACCTCCATATAGACCGTGGAGATATGAATGGTGAAAATCCTTTATTTTATATAGACAGTAAAATAATGCCAAGACACCACGGACAAATGATAAGGAAAGATCACCTTCAACATAAGTAACTAGTTTTTAAAGTCATTAATACAAAACCAAATAAAAAGTGCAAAAGATTAGAAATAAAAAGTATTATACTAGACACTTTGTCTTCACCAAGTGATGTAAGAGACTTAGGCAAACATGGCCTTGATTGTCAAGAACTCTTACGATCAATCTTGGATCCCGAGACGACTCACACACTCTACGATGGACAATGGATGATGGTGGTGGATGATGGATGATGGTGTTGTGATGGTGGTGGGTGGTGGATGAAGTGTGAGAGAGGTGGTGTGCCAAGGGATGAGATGAAATGAATCCAAGCACTCCTATTTATAGGCTGAACAGAGAGCTGGGCACGGCCCCGTGTCCGCTGGGCACGGCCCCGTGCCTGTCTAACACTCTCTCTCCTCATTAATTGTAATTCGCAATTACAATAAATGCGCCTGCTGTACTTTCGACACGCCCCCGTGTCCGCTGGGAACGGCCCGTGGTGGACAATAGAAGCTTCTATAGGTTTGTCTTTTTTGCTGCTTCTTGGGCACGGCCCCGTGCTGGCTGAGCACGGGGCGTGTTCAGTCTTCTGACTCCTCTATTTTTCTTTGGAAGGTGCCGTTGAGGGGTCGGGCAGTCCACTAATGTTTCTTTCCTTGTATTTATGTTGGAATTAGTTGTCTTTTTGCTTCTTTTGCGTTTTTGAGCTCATTTAATCCTGAAAATACAAAAGGAAGACAAAAACACTCTTTTTCCAATATTAGTACTTAAAAAGGGTTAGTTTTATGTCTTATTTGATGTAATTTATATGTTGCATTTTACACACATCAAATACCCCCACACTTGAACTTTTGCTTGTCCTCAAGCAAAACTCTTTAATATGTGGCTTACACTCCCAAATGGAATAGGTAGAAGAGAAGGTTTTGGGCTTGTCGTAGAGTGTCGGGATATCCAAGATCTTTTTAGGTTTTATTTTTATCTATTTACAATCCTATTCGTAATGATTTATGTAGAACTTTTCATAGGAGAAATTACTTATTTGGGCATAACATGCCTTTTTTAAAAATTCTATTTATATACAAGTTCACATACCTCACGGGAGAAATCACTCACACTCGGCCGAAGGTGTATTTTTAGTGAATCACTCGAGAGTGGCATGGAACTTATTCCTACCATAGGCTTGCCAAGCAATCAATCCTTCTCCTTTTTAACTTTATACCTTTGTAGATATCAAGAGGACTTTGTGGGTTAAGGGTTAGGCTTGGGTTAAAGGTAGGTGGTTGGGATAGTGGTTAGTGGTTAGTAGAAAAAGGGCGAAAAGCGTAACAAGTGTCGGTTTTCGTAAGACTTTCTATTTTTATTTTGATGAAGCTTTTATTCAAACAAAGTTATTTTTGATGAACTTGTTTGTTTATTTTTCTTTTTGCTTCATCATCAATATTTTTTTTTTCATACGAAAGACCGAACTTGTTACTAAAACAAAGGGTTAAAAATAAAAAAAGGTTTTGGTGGGTAAAAGGGTTTTTGGTTTGGGTGATGAAATGAAAAGGTTTAGGCTCAAAGGGGCTAACTAGGGGGATTTTTGGGTAGGTGGTAATAGAAAAAGAAAAAAATGGTGTAGAAATAAAAAGGGTTAGTCCTAATTCCTCCATCATTTACTTACTCGGGTTTAAGTTGATAAGGACCGGGAATGTATCGTCAAGGCAAGTTCTAGAGTTGTAAGAACCAAACGGCTATTCACACAAGAAACGAAAGATGAGCATTTAGTCTAATGATATGTAATTGTATGCTCAATAAAGGCTCAAAACTCACTTTTGTGGGAATGGGTTTTTATGTGATCAAGTATATATAATCAAATTTTTAACTAAGTTTGCCATGCCTTTTCATAATTTTCTTATGTTGGTTCTTTTTATCACTACGCTATCGGTTGTAAATTTGTAAAAATATAACCTTTTTGAGAACTTGAATTTCCCGAGTTAAAACTAGACAAGTAAAAAAACTTGAAATTTTTGAAAAAAATTGGGGTTGAAAAAATTTGGGGTGATTAGCGGTTCCAATAGAGTTTTGTGTAAGGCTTGTATTTAGGACTTGCAAAATTCAAGGTTTTAGCATCCCCCCCACACTTAAATTACACATTGTCCTCAATGTGTCCCAAAAATAAATTTTTAGGTTGATTAGATGTGTAAAACAGTGTTTAAAAAACAAAAATTTGTGTTACTGGGCACTGAACACGGCCCCGTGTTATCCGGGCACGGCCCCGTGTTCAAGTGCCAGTAACAAAATAAAAAAAAGAAACAGAAGTCTGGACACCGGGGCGTGTTGGGTGAACACGACCCGTGTCTAGTTACCTGAACTGGGCGTTTTTCTGCAGGTGGTTCAGCACGGGGCCGTGTTGGTTGGGCACGGCCCGTGTTGAACCTTCTGAAATGGAGAGAATTGTCGGGTTGCCTTGTTCTTGTGCATGTGGTCATTTTTCTCGTTCCCCTTTTCATCCTTTACCACCATGAGTGTGTTTTATTCCTGAAAATTAAAACTAACTAGAAAACATAAAAATTAATCTAAATTAAACTAAGGATAGTTCCGCGGAATGCCTCCGTGGTGCGCCACGTTTATAAGGGTCCTTGGCTAGACCCAAAGCCGGTCATTTGTCACCCAAGTGGGATGTATCGCATCCCATGTTACACCGTCGGAGAGCATCATCCAAGCTTGAGTCTATAACCTGCATGTAGTTGACCGGGTCTTCGTCCTTAATTCTTTTTCCACATTCAAACTTTACCTCCTTATCCCCAAACTTCAATGTTAACGTTCCGTCATTCATGTCTACCACCGCTTGGGCGGTGGCTAGAAATGGCCTCCCAAGGATGAGAGGGACATCGGTGTCTTCTTCCATGTCTAAGATGACAAAGTTGGTTGGAAAAACAAAGTTGTCAACTTTTACCAATAAATTCTCGACGACACCTTGTGGAAATTTGACGGATCTGTCGGCGAGTTGTATGCTCATCTTTGTAGGGCTTGTTGTTCCTAGGCCGAGTCGTTTGAACATTGATGTGGGCATGAGGTTAATGCTAGCCCCAAGATCGGCTAATGCATTACGAACGGGAGATCCCCCAATCGAGCAAGGGATTGTGAAACTCCCGGGATCGATTTTCTTTTGTGGAAGTTTGTTGAGCACTAAGGCGGAGCATTCTTCGCCTAAATTAACTAATTGCAATGATTCAATTTTCCTTTTGTTTGTGAGGAAATCCCTCATAAATTTTGAGTATTTAGGCATTTGGGTTAGGACTTCGATAAAAGGAATATTAACATGCAATTGTTTTAGCAAATTTTCAAATTTAGCGAATTGCTCATCGGTCTTTTGACGGTTTAACCTACCGGGGTATGGAATAGGAGGAGTCTTGGTGGCCTCTTGAGTTGGTATAGAAGCCTTTTCTGGCGCAGGAGGGGTCACAGGCTGGCTAGAATGGCTTCTTTCATTTGGCGGTAATGGAGCATCCTCGGGACCCACGGTTCGATTTCTTAATGTGATGAGATGTACTTGTGCCTTCGGGTTGGTTTCGGTATTACTAGGTAACGCGCCTTGTGGTCTCTCGGAGAAATTTTGAGCTAGTTGATTTAATTGTTTTTCAACGTTTTGAATGCTAGCTTGTTGATTTCTAAAATTCGATTCCAATTGTTGAAATCGATCCGAGTTTTTCTTTTCAGTGTCAGAGATGAGGCGAGATACAGTATCTTCAAGCCTTTCTCTTCCACCTTGTTGTTGAGAAAAATTTTGTGGTTGTTGAAAATTAGTTCGTTGGTTTTGTTGGTTACTACTATTGTCGGGATCTCTCCAACCAAGATTTGGGTGGTTACGCCATCCTTGGTTGTAGGTACCCGTTGGAGGACCTGACGGCCTAGGTCTATTATCCAAGTAGTTTACCGTTTCTGTTTGTTCATCTAATTCTTTCATACAACTCCAATTTTCATGAGACCCACCACACCCTTCACAAGCCATAACCTAGGCCGTTTTTGTCATTTCTAGCTTTTTGATTTTTGAAGAGAGGGCCTCGATTTGGGCTTGTAAAGAGGTGCTTTCATCAACCTTATGGGCGCCCAGGGCAATAGATTTATTACCTCGGGGGGTGTGCCATTGAAAATTGGTTTGAGCAATTTCCTAAATTTGGTTATATATTTCATTTGGGCGACGATTACCTAAAAGTCCCCCGGAGCTTGAATCAAGTGTTTGTCTTGTGTGTGGCAACAACCCATTGTAGAAAGTGGATACATGTTGCCACACTGCTAGACCGTGATGAGGACACTTTCTTAGAAGCTCCTTGAACCTTTCCCAAGTTTCATATAAGGATTCCCCATCCTCTTGTGAGTATGTATTAATTTCAGTCATTAATTTAGCCGTTTTAGCAGGAGGGAAATACTTATATAAAAACTTTTGGGCAAGTTCATCCCAAGTGTTTACCGATCCAACTGGGAGGGTGTTAAGCCAAGCCTTAGCTCGGTCTTTTAGTGAAAATGGAAACATTCGAAGGCGGATGGCGTCATTTGATGCTCCATTGATCCGAAAGGTATCACATATTTCTAAGAAGTTAGTAATATGTAGATGGGGATCCTCGTCCGCAAGCCCGTGGAAGGTTGCGGAGTTTTGGAGCATTTGTATCAAATGTGGCCGAAGTTCGAAGTTGTTGGCTTCGACATTCGGTGCGTTGATAGCGGCGCCGAGATTGCCTACGGTGGGCCGTAGGTAATCCATGAGGGTACGTTGGTCCGCCATTGGAAGTGGGTCCCCCGAGACTTTCTCTTGATTTTTGGCTTTAAGTCTTTTTCTGAGAAAGCGTTCGGGTTCTTCTAGAGGTTCTTTTATGTCTCTACTAGAACTGGAGCTCATGCACTACGTAGGAGGTTCAAATGTGGCGCCTAGGTTCCAAGTCCTGCAATAAAGACAGAAAAGAATGTTGGTCAGAATATTCACCACGGCCCCGTGCTCAGCGAACACGACCCGTGGTCAGAGGCACAGTGATTGATTTCTGGATCCCTGTTACTGGGAGTTGGACACGACCCCGTGTTGCACCGACACGGCCCCGTGTTCAGCTCTCTGTAACTCAGAAAATAAAAACTGCCAGTGATGATGCTGGGCACGGCCCATGTCTGACCGGGCACGGCCCGTGCTGAGATCTGCAGAAGCTGAAAAACTAAGAAAATCCTAAAAAAATAAAAAGAAAAATAAAAGATGATTAGGCCGTTGATTCCTAACTTTCTTAAAATCCTTGTGTCCCCGGCAACGGCGCCAAAAACTTGATGCGTGCGAAGTGTCGTATATATTAGGTATATATTTTAAGCCCTTTTTAACACTTATTTTAGCCAAGTTTTAAATTTATAAAACACGATATTTCACTAACACTAAACACACATATGGGCAAGTGCACCCATCGTTGAGTGTAGTATAGTGTTGGTAAGATACCGAGGTCGTCCAAGGACACAAGAGCTTTTAATACCGGTTTATCCTCAACGTCTAATCAAAATAAAAAGTTTAGAAAAATGTTTTAAACTAAGAAAAATAAAAACTAACTAAAATGCTGAAAATAAAAATAAAATAAAACAGATAGACAAGATGAATCACTTGGTTCCGACTCGTATCTAGTATAACCTTTGATTATTTCCGCACTTTTGCACACAATTAAGAGATTATCTTAGTTATTGTAGTAGGCCCCTCTTTTGAAGGTGACGTTACCCTCACCCCAGTAGTTTGAGTCAGCAAGGATACAATCCTAAAAGGGTAGATTATTGGAAGATAATGAATTAAGTTATTAATGCAGTATTGTGGTAGGCCCCGCTTTGGGCGGTGACGTTACCCTCGGCTAAGTAGTCTGAGTCAGCAGGGATACAGTCCTAAATAGCCGGGTTATAGTATTAATAGTAGTTAACTTATGAGGGGATCAAAGAGTTTGGACCCCCGCCATCCAATACCGTGAAGCATTGAAGGAGGTCCTACTAAATTTGACCCAGGTCCATTGCAGGACCTCTAAACGCTGAACAATGGCAAGACCTTTACCAAACCGTTCCCTTAACCCCCGACCAGGTAGCCAACATACCTCCATATAGACCGTGGAGATATGAATGGTGAAAATCCTTTATTTTATATAGACAGTAAAATAATGCCAAGACACCACGGACAAACGATAAGGAAAGATCACCTTCAACATAAGTAACTAGTTATTAAAGTCATTAATACAAAACCAAATAAAAAGTGCAAAAGATTAGAAATAAAAAGTATTATACTAGACACTTTGTCTTCACCAAGTGATGTAAGAGACTTAGGCAAACATGGCCTTGATTGTCAAGAACTCTTACGATCAATCTTGGATCCCGAGATGACTCACACACTCTACGATGGACAATGGATGATGGTGGTGGATGATGGTGTTGTGATGGTGGTGGGTGGTGGATGAAGTGTGAGAGAGGTGGTGTGCCAAGGGATGAGATGAAATGAATCCAAACACTCCTATTTATAGGCTGAACAGAGAGCTGGGCACGGCCCCGTGTCCGCTGGGCACGGCCCCGTGCCTGTCTGACACTCTCTCTCCTCATTAATTGTAATTCGCAATTACAATAAATGCGCCTGCTGTACTTTCGACACGCCCTCGTGTCCGCTGGGCACGGCCCGTGGTGGGCAATAGAAGCTTCTATAGGTTTGTCTTTTCTGCTGCTTCTTGGGCACGGCCCCGTGCTGGCTGAGCACGGGGCGTGTTCAGTCTTCTGACTCCTCTATTTTGCTTTGGAAGGTGCCGTTGAGGGGTCGGGCAGTCTACTAATGTTCCTTTCCTTGTATTTATGTTGGAATTAGCTGTCTTTTTGCTTCTTTTGCGTTTTTGAGCTTATTTAATCCTGAAAATACAAAAGGAAGACAAAAACACTCTTTTTCCAATATTAGTACTTAAAAAGGGTAAGTTTTATGCCTTATTTGATGTAATTTATATGTTGCATTTTACACACATCAATGGTAACGGAGGGAATAGTGCTCGGTCACAAGATCTCAAGCGAGGGAATGGAGGTGGATCGAGCCAAAATAGATACCATTTCTAGATTACCACCTCCATCCTCCGTACGAGCTATCAGAAGTTTCCTAGGGCATGCCGGATTCTGTAGGCGGTTTATCAAAGACTTTTCTAAAATTTCTAGACCTCTAACAAAATTACTTGAAAAAGATGCTCCTTTCATCTTTGACAATGATTGCAATCAAGCATTTCTCACCTTAAAGGAAATGTTGGTCAATGCACCTATCATGATAGCACCTGATTGGAAATTTCCTTTCGGAATCATGTGTGATGCTAGTGACTTTGCAGTTGGAGCAGTCTTGGGACAAAGAAAAGAAAAGCATTTCCACCCAATTTATTATGCTAGTAAAACACTTAATGATGCACAAGAAAATTACACAACAACTGAAAAAGAGTTACTAGCTGTGGTATTTGCTTTTGATAAATTTAGTTCTTATCTTGTTCTTTCTAAAACTATAGTCTATACAGACCATGCAGCCATTCGATATCTCTTCAAAAAGCAAGACGCAAAACCACGTTTGATTAGGTGGATTCTACTCCTCCAAGAATTTGACATTGAAATCAAGGACAAAAGAGGAGCAGAAAACACCGTTGCAGATCATCTCTCGCGCTTAGAAGACCCAGCTTTGGAAGCAACCAGGAACGAGCAAATCAACGAAAAATTCCCTACTGAGTCCCTGGAAATGGTGGAATACAAGGAAGAACCATGGTACGCCGACTGTGCTAACTACCTAGCTAGCGGTATAGTCGCAAAAGGGTGGCCACATCATCAAAGAAAAAAATTCTTTGCCAATGTGAAACACTACTTTTGGGAAGATCCATATCTTTTCAAAATGTGTGCCGACCAACTCGTCAGACGATGCGTACATGGTAGTGAAGCACTAAGAATTCTCCGCCATTGTCATGAAGGTCCATACGGAGGACATCATGGTGCTGCTAGTACCGCACGAAAGGTATTTGATTCAGGAATTTATTGGCCAACCATTTACAAAGACGCCCAAAGTCTTGTAAAAACATGTGATGCTTGCCAAAGAACAGGTAATATTTCTTCCAAAAACGAAATGCCACAAAACGGCATTCTTGTTTGTGAAATTTTTGATGTGTGGGGACTCGACTTTATGGGACCTTTCCCACCATAGAAAGGAAACAAATATATACTTGTGGCAGTAGATTACTTGTCCAAATGGGCCGAGGTCGAGGCACTTCCAACAAATGATGGAAGAGTCGTGGTAAGATTTCTGAAAAAATTATTCTCTCATTTTGGCATGCCTAAAGCTTTAATAAGTGATAGAGGTACCCATTTTTGCAACCATCAACTTGAAAAAATATTAACAAGATATGGGGTCTATCACCGGGTCTCAACAGCATATCACCCTCAAACAAACGGGCAAGCCGAAGTGACTAATAGAGGTTTAAAACAAATACTCGAAAAAACCGTAGGGTTAAATAAAAAGGAATGGGCAGATATTTTGGACGATGCTTTATGGGCTTTTCGAACTGCTTATAAAACAACAATAGGTACAACCCCATATAAGCTAGTCTATGGTAAAAGTTGTCATTTGCCAGTAGAAATTGCACACAAAGCCTACTGGGCAATCAAAAATGTAAACTTAGATTTAGAATTTGCTGGTAAAAATCGATTTTGTCAATTAAATGAATTAGACGAGCTTAGGAATTATGCA
Organism: Helianthus tuberosus; assembly: GCA_030545235.1. Classification (NCBI taxonomy): domain Eukaryota; kingdom Viridiplantae; phylum Streptophyta; class Magnoliopsida; order Asterales; family Asteraceae; genus Helianthus; species Helianthus tuberosus. The sequence continues at coordinate 8,202,542 of CM060351.1, read as the reverse complement.
TACTCAAACTCTGAAATTTATAAGGAAAGAATGAAAAATTTGCATGACAAACATATTAAACCTTATGAATTTCGGGTAGGAGATTTAGTTCTTTTGTTTAATTCACGACTTCGATTGTTTCCTGGTAAATTAAAGTCTAGGTGGTCAGGACCTTTTTCCATCACCCATATTTTTTCACACGGTGCAGTAGAAATTAAATCTCGAAATGGGCCTCCATTTAAAGTCAATGGCCAACGGCTAAAACTCTATAGAGGATTCATTGAGGATGAAGAGGAAGAGATCTCGTTTCAAACGGTGGAAGAATAAAAACATCATGCCTGGTAAGTTACGAATGATTGAGACAACAAAGTAAAGCGGTAAGTTTTCTAACCATGGCTTATGGGAAAACGAGGGCACTCACACGAGCACTAAAAAAAAAAAAACTTGCTCGACACGAGGCCGTGTCCGCTGGACACGGGGCCGTGTTCGCGCTGCAGACGGGATAAAACCCCATTTTCAAAACAGTTTCTTCATTCCACACGCCCCGTTTCCCCACAAAGGCTCTGGTTCCAGGCGATTTTTCGCAAAATTTCAACGTCTCCTTTCGATCTAACAACATCAAGGTATGATTCTATCACTCTTAGTAGTTAGATTAGTTACTTGCATGTAGTTAAAACACCAAAAATTTGGGGAAAAATCTAGGGTTCTTGAAGTTCATCCGGATCGAACCTCAAATTTTTGTTTAGATCTGTTTGCATGTAGTTAGATTAGTGTTAAGGAAAGTAAATACACTTAAATTGTTCATAGATTCACCCGATTTCTTACAAAAACCCCAAACCCTTGTTCTTGAACCGAAAAAAGATAAAATTAATAGGGTAAACGGGTTATTTTGGGAAAAAAGGCACTTAGGGTTTCATTTTCGGGGGAAACCGCACCTATTGGACCAAAAATTTTCAAATTTTCGAAACCGGGTCGAAAAATGAGATTTTTGAGTAACAGACCCCTGGACACGGGGCCGTGTCCGCTGGACACGGGGTCGTGTCCAGCTCTCTGTTTGCAGTTTTATCCGAAAACATTTCTGTTTCGTGCTAACCTTTGGTGTATTCTTGCAGATGGCCAGAAAGTTCACAAGATTCAACGCCAATGAGCTAGATGCAAGAGCTCGATATGAGATTCTTCAAACAAGGCCGGAGGAATACCCGAGGCAAGCTTGCACAGAATTGCTAACCATGGTGAATCAAATTGACCGTTTCAACAACATCGTCACGGGACCACTCAGAGTCGCCCTAACAACTCGACTCCGTTCCGTTCATGAATGCACCTTAGAATTTTATAGCACCTTTGCATTCACTTCAAGGTCCGACCCGTTCGATAATGACGGGGTGTCATTCCGGTGTGGTGGAACGAGGTATTCGATCTCCATGGCACAATTTGGGTCAATTATCGGGTTGTATGCGGAAGAGGATGCGGGAAACGAAGAAAATACTGGGGGATTGAGAGAGATTGAAGACAATGAACGCCAAGCCATGTGGGCTCAGATTGGAGAAGGATTTTACAATCCGAGCAGCACTAAGAGTACAAAGCTGAGGGATCCGCTCTACAGATACATCCATAGGCTCCTCGGCTATTCTCTTAGCCAAAGGCATGAAAGTAGTGGCGTCGTTGGGTTAAGAGATTTTCTTGTCCTCCACTGCATCCACAACCGCAGGCCGCTCGATGTTCCGTTCCTCATGCTCCGAAACATGCATCACAACCGCCTTGCTAGTGCACCGACTCCTATTTTCTTTGGGGGATGGGTGTACCGTCTATTCAAGCACTTCGCCCACATACCTAGGGCATTTGAGAGGAGCCCGTGGTCAGGTACGGTGGATATTAACATATGCCACTCAATGAACCTGATTTATGAGGCAGAAGACGAGACGGTAACCTTTTAAAGGATGCAAGGTCATGTATGGAACCCGCAAGAAGCGCTTGTCCTCCCAGCTCCGCAACATCATCAGTACCAGTACCAACCCCACGGTGATCCGGGCCAATCATCCTCCTTGGGAGGCGGTTTTCCTAACTTTCAAAGTTTGCATGATTTGTTGCAGGAAAACCTTATGTGTACTAGGAACACCTACAACATGGCGAGCAACACCTACCACCGGGTCGGAGCTATCGAGAGAAACTTATCCGAGATCCAAGATGATGTTGGATACATACGAGACCACATTGCACGCCATGGAGGGGATGATGACGACGATGATGATGATGATGCTATGGAGTAGGTAAGAGGAGCGGAGGAGGAAGCGGTTGGTTGATGACTTCCCAGGTTAACCCTTTTTCACTATCGAACAATTGGTGGCCTGCGTGCCAAATGTTGAACAATTTACTTTCCTTGATCACTTTTATTTTCCGTTTTATTTTTCTTTTACTTTATGCTTGGAACAATTAACTATGGTAATGTAGGATGCTTGTGTTACTTGGTGTGGTAGTAAGTGATGAAACAGGTACAAACCGAGGCTTGGAATGCTAAGCCTCAGCACTTATAGAACCAGGATGGAAAAGACGGGGGAAGAAACCTATTTTTCAGGCTTACAGACTGTCCACACGGGGACGTGTCCAGCCAACACGCCCCCGTGCTCACCTCCCAAACCTGCTGTTGGGTTACTGACCTGCAGATTTTTGTCAGACACGGGGCCGTGTCCACCCAACACGCCCCCGTGTTCACCTTCTGTAAGTTCTCGTTACTGGCACCTGAACACGGGGTCGTGCCCACTCAACACGGGGTCGTGTCCAGGCTTCCAGTAACACAAAATTTTTGCTTTTTAACACCATTTTACACATCTAGTCAACCTAAAAATTTATTTTTGGGACACATTGAGGACAATGTGTAATTTAAGTGTGGGGGGGATGCTAAAACCTTGAATTTTGCAAGTCCTAAATACAAGCCTTACACAAAACTCTATTGGAACCGCTAATCACCCCAATTTTTTTTCAAAAATTTCATTTTTCTTACTTGTCTAGGTTTAATTCGGGAAATTCAAGTTCTCAAAAAGGTTATATTTTTACAAATTTACAACCGACAGCGTAGTGATAAAAAGAACCAACATAAGAAAATTATGAAAAGGCATGACAAACTTAGTTAAAATTTGATTATATATACTTGATCACATAAAAACCCATTCCCACAAAAGTGAGTTTTGAGCCTTTATTGAGCATACAATTACATATCATTAAACTAAATGCTCATTTTTCGTTTCTTGTGTGAATAGCCGCTTGGTTCTTGCAACTCTAGAACTTGCCATGACGATACATTCCCGGTCCTTATCAACTTAAACCCGAGTAAGTAAATGATGGAGGCATTAGGACTAACCCTTTTTATTTCTACACCATTATTTTTCTTTTTCTTTTACCACCTACCCAAAAATCCCCCTAGTTAACCCCTTTGAGCCTAAACCTTTTCATTTCATCACCCAAACCAAAAAACCCTTTTACCCACCAAAAACCTTTTTATTTTTAACCCTTTGTTTTAGTAACAAGTTCGGTTTTTTTCGTATGATCAAAAAAAAAAAGAAAGAAAAAAAAATGTGTTGATGATGAAGCAAAAGAAAATAAACAAACAGGTTTATCAAAAATAACTTTGTTTGAATAATAGCTTCATCAAAATAAGAGTTACAAAAATAAAAAGTCCTACGAAAACCGACACTTGTTACGCTTTTTCACCTTTTTCTACTAACCACTAACCACTAACCCAACCACCTACCTTTAACCCAAGCCTAACCCTTAACCCACAAAGTCCTCTTGATATCTACAAAGGTATAAAAGTTAAAAAGGAGGAGGATTGATTGCTTGGCAAGCCTATGGTAAGAATAAGTTCCATGCTGCTCTCGAGTGATTCACTAAAAATACACCTTCGGCCGAGTGTGAGTGATTTCTCCCGTGAGGTATGTGAACTTGTATATAAATGGAATTTTAAAAATGCATGTTATGCCCAAATAAGTAGTTTCTCCTATGAAACGTTCTAAATAAATCATTACGAATATGATTGTAAATAGATAAAAAAATAAAACCCAAAAAGATCTTGGATATCCCGACACTCTACGACAAGCCCAAAACCTTCTCTTCTACCTATTCCATTTGGGAGTGTAAGCCACATATTAAAGAGTTTTGCTTGAGGACAAGCAAAAGTTCAAGTGTGGGGGTATTTGATGTGTGTAAAATGCAACATATAAATTACATCAAATAAGGCACAAAACTAACCCTTTTTAAGTACTAATGTTGGAAAAAGAGTGTTTTTGTCTTCCTTTTGTATTTTCAGGATTAAATGAGCTCAAATTCACAAAAAGAAGCAAAAAGACAGCTAAATCTAACATAAATACAAGGAAAGGAACATAAGTGGAATGCCCGACCCCTCAACGGCATCTTCCCAAGCAAAATAGAGAAGGCAGAAGACTGAACACGCCCCGTGCTCAGCCAGCACGGGGCCGTGCCCAAGAAGCAGCAGAAAAGACAAACCTATAGAAGCTTCTATTGCCCACCACGGGGCCGTGTCCAGTGAGCACGGGGGCGTGTCGAAAGTACAGTAGGCGCATTAATTGTAATTGCGAATTACAATTAATGAAGAGAGAGATTGTCAGACAGGCACGGGGCCGTGCCCAGCCTTCTGTTCAGCCTATAAATAGGAGTGCTTGGTTTCATTTCAACTCATCCCTTGGCACACCACCTCTCTCACACTTCATCCACCACCCACCACCATCACAACACCATCATCCACCACCATCATCCACCACCATCATTCATTGTCCATCGTAGAGTGTGTGAGTCATCTCGGGATCCAAGATTGATCGTAAGAGTTCTTGACAATCAAGGTCATGTTTGCCTAAGTCTCTTACATCACTTGGTGAAGACAAAGTGTCTAGTATAATACTTTTTATTTCTAATCTTTTGCACTTTTTATTTGGTTTTGTATTAATGACTTTAATAACTAGTTACTTATGTTGAAGGTGATCTTTCCTTATCGTTTGTCCGTGATGTCTTGGCATTATTTTACTGTCTATATAAAATAAAGGATTTTCACCATTCATATCTCCACGGTCTATATGGAGGTATGTTGGCTACCTGGTCGGGGGTTAAGGGAACGGTTTGGTAAAGGTCTTGCCATTGTTCAGCGTTTAGAGGTCCTGCAATGGACCTGGGTCAAATTTAGTAGGACCTCCTTCAATGCTTCACGGTATTGGATGGTGGGGGTCCAAACTCTTTGATCCCCTAATAAGTTAACTACTATTAATACTATAACCCGGCTATTTAGGACTGTATCCCGGCTGACTCAGACTACTTAGCCGAGGGTAACGTCACCGCCAAAAGCGGGGCCTACCACAATACTGCATTAATAACTTAATTCATTGTCTTCCAATAATCCACCCTTTTAGGATTGTATCCTTGCTGACTCAAACTACTGGGGTGAGGGTAACGTCACCTTCAAAAGAGGGGCCTACTACAATAACTAAGATAATCTCTTAATTATGTGCAAAAGTGCGGAAATAATCAAAGGTTATACTAGATACGAGTCGGAACCAAGTGATTCATCTTGTCTATCTATTTTTATTTTATTTTTATCTTTCAGCATTTTAGTTAGTTTTTATTTTTCTTAGATTAAAACATTTTTCTAAAACTTTTTATTTTGATTAGACGTTGAGGATAAACCGGTACTAAAAGCTCTTGTGTCCTTGGACGACCTCGGTATCTTACCAACGCTATACTACGCTCACGATGGGTGCACTTGCCCATATGTGTGTTTAGTGTTAGTAAAATATCGTGTTTTATAAATTTAAAACTTGGCTAAAAATAAGTGTTAAAGGGGCTTAAAATATACACCTAATATATATAACACTTCACACGCATCAATGCACACATTTAAACCAAGCTAAACTAGTTAACTAAGTTCAAAGTTTACTAATACAAGATTAATTAAGCTTCATTTTTCAACTATCTTAACTAACCAAATACCAATCATCCAACATAATTACTTATAATGAAGAAATCAATATTAATAACAAGGTTGGAAACTAATCATCAAATATTAACATAGAAAATACTTCCAAATGTCATTACAAACAAAGTTTAACATACTAATGGCTATAATCAAGCAAGGGATTGTTGTGTTTTTGCCCAAAGGCTACAATAATACATAAACATTAATCTAAATGCTTGAAAGATTAACAAAATCATGGAAAGATTAGAAAACCAAACCATAAACAAGCATAAGATTAAGAATCTGGAAGATAACGAAGCTAATCGGCACAATATGGCATGAATCCGGGTGAAAGCAGAAGCCTCCGGAGCCTGAAAATCGCCTGAATTGCTTCCAAAATGTCCAGAGTTACGAGCAGAATGTTTCTGCAAGTTTTTTATATAATTTCGATTTCGCACGGTCGTGCGTCCTGTTGCACGACCGTGCACTTTTTGCATTATTGGAGGTATGGTGCACCATACCACATGACGTCATCAGATCTTGACCAGATTTGATCTCGCACGGGCGTGTCATGTGGTGCACGGGCGTGCATCACCGAGATGGGCCCTGTTGTCGCATCCGCACGGGGGTGCATCACCGAGATGGGCCTTGTTGTCGCATCCGCACGGGGGTGCGACCATTCGCACGGGGGTGCGTCACCGAGATGGGCCTTGTTGTCGCATCCGCACGGGGGTGCTACCATTCGCACGGGGGTGCATCACCGAGATGAGCTTTGTTGTCGCATCCGCACGGGGGTGCCATCAGTCGCACGGGGGTGCGACTTGCCCAGGTCAGAATTTTCCATAGAATGTTCGCAGTTCAGCCGTTTCGCCCGGAAAATCCTCATTTTCACTATCATCTTGTCTGGTATGCTGTTTTAGGCCCGTAAACAAAAGTATACTTGATTAAGTATCTGAATGACGGTTTTACGGCCGAAAACGCAAAAAATGGGGGACTAAAATATGTATAAATTAGTGAATATCACGTGTCATTACCAAATGGGAGACGGTATCTTATACCGTAAATCATACCTGGGGCCACTCCTACAATGCGTCGACCCTCAAGATGCCATGTACCTTATCAGAGAAATACACGAAGGAATATGTGGCATACACGCAGGCCCACGCATGGTGGTGGCCAAAATCATGAATGCCGGGTACTACTGGCCCACGCACCTGGACGCAGTTAAGGTCTTGCGCAAGTGTTTCAATTGTCAGTGACATGCTCCTAAGACCTTGCGCCCAAAGAACAACCTGATCCCTGTCACCACCGCATGGCCATTCCAGAAATGGGCAATCGATGTGGTGGGACCATTTCCAGACGCACCAGGTGCAGTGAAATTTATCATAGTGGCTGTTGACTACTTTACAAAATGGGTAGAGGCAAAACCGCTCGCCTTAACCACCGCTATGATAACAAGGAAGTTCGTCTGGGAACATATCATCTGCCATTTCGGTCTACCAATGTGCATTGTTACCGACAACGGTACCAACTTCGCTGCCGACGACTTTCAAAAATGGCTACAAGAGCTTAACATTGAACACATATTCTCTTCAGTGGCGCATCCACAAGGGAATGGCCAAGTCGAGAGTATCAATAAGAGTTTAGTTGAAGGCATCAAAGCACGGTTGGGAACAACCAGACGCGGCTAGGTTGATGAACTCCCAAGTATCTTATGGGCTCACAGAACAAGCCCAAAAACAAGCAACGGTGAGACACCCTTCAGCCTGGTCTATGGCACTGAAGCGGTGATCCCCGCGGAAGTAGGCCTCCCCTCACCTAGAATGTTGGCTATCAACAAGATAGACAACAATGAGGAACGCAGGGTTGACTTGGACCTCCTAGAAGAAAGGCGCGAAAACGCTGCCATAAACGAGGCCAAGTACAAAACCAAACTTGAAAAGTACTACAATGCACGCGTCCGCATTTGTACTTTCAACCCGGGAGACTACGTCCTCCGTGACAATGAAGCGTCTAACGCTGAGCGCCCAGGGAAACTTGCCCCCAAGTGGGAAGGACCATACCTCATCCAAGAGGTCCTGGGCAAAGGTGCGTATAAACTGCAAACATTAGAAGGCGAAACTATCGCACGCACATGGAATGCACAACAGCTTCGACGCTGTTATATGTAAGCCATGTTTTTTACATTTACCATGTAACCTATCGGGCCGCAGGCCATTTAAATAAATAAACGATTCAATACAATATTGTGTATTTACTCCTATTACAAATGCGTGTTCCACTCCGCGGTATCCACAAAAACAGATTGGAAAAATCTTCATTCGCGATACCCACACAGAATGGTAACCACACGCAACTATTATAATAGGCCAGACTGTCTATCCGGTTGGATACAGTTTTTATACTTGCATATCATCAAGATATGCAAAAGGCAAACACAGACATAGTGTTAATTCACATTAACATTGACTCATACAAGTTCACACATGCAAGTAGTAAAAACACTTGTATAAACTGAAACAGTTCAAACTTTATATTCAAAAAATTCCTACACCTACGCGGTGCACAAGGGATTTACATAAGGTTTTTGACATTTACATCAAGGAAACAACAAAAAGCACGCAAGCCAGCCTAGTCTTTCTTTGTACCGCTGAAGCCCGCACCATCCTTGCCCTCAACAGCAGGCTTTTCCTCATCGTCCTCATCAGCATACAACACCCGCAAGCGGTCTACATAGTCTTCTGCGTCTAGGCAATCATTAAGGTCCTCAAGGGCAGAAATGGACGTCTCATTATACGCCTCAACCGCAGCAGCAAGAAGCGCTTCAGTATCCACACCGTGGAACCCGGATCGCTCATCAGTATATTGGCCCTGGGCCATAACATTCATATGACCAATGCAGCGATTGTAGCCAGCTTTAAAACCAGCATCCCGGGCGCGCTCCTTAATTTCATTGACACCTGATACGTTCTCAGGTGCATCAAGAATAGACGTAACAATCTGCGGAACAAGAATACTACGGTTACCAAATGCAAACCTAAAAAAGATGGCAAAGGCAACGGATACTTACATGCCCAATACCGTGCATACGCATCCATTCGCGATCAGCCTTAAGCAGATCAAGTGAAGAAGCAAGGCTGTCTCTAGCCTCTTCAGCCTCTCGTGCCCGCGCTTCAGCTTTAGCCGCACGGGCAGAGATATCCTCAATAGTGGCCCCCCGGGTCCGCACTGTCTCCTTTTAACAAGAGAAACACAAGTATACAAAAATAGTCAACATACTTGTAAAACATGTACAAATTCAAAAACATGAGACTCATACCTGGAGGCCCAGGATAGTTTTGGTTAAGTTGGTGCGGTCAACATTAGCCCCTTCAAGAGCCCTTGTAGCGCGGACCTCCACCTCTTTGGCCTCTTCAAGAGCCTTGACAAGGCGAGCTTCCGCTTCCTTGGCCTCTTGAGCAGCCGCAACAACTGCGGCTTTTTCCTTAACCAACGCAGCGATCGCAGCCTTGGCATTGGCAAGCTCCTGACGAACATGAAAAAGATTTTCATTCTGTCTGGCCCAAGATTCTTTCCAAGTCTTGCGCTCACCAGATAGCGTCTCGCGCTCATTAGAAAGAGTTTCTTTCCAACTCTTGCGCTCATCAGATAGCAGTTTTGCAAGGGTACGGACCTGTTTAAGCTCAGCAGTGGCAGCCCACTCCTCAGTCTGCTTACGCTTTTCAAAAGCAGCCCTATCCCTTTCAAGCTGCTCTGCACCCTCACGCGCAGCCTTCACCAACTCATCAGCCTCGGCACGCAACCGCGCATTTTCCTCCTCCTTACGGGCCAACACATTGTAGTTGTCGAAAATGGCATTCGCCATTATGGAACTCCCCACAAGCATGGAGGAGAGTTGGTTAATCTGGACTTCAGTTGGCAAGGCACGGGCCCGATTGACTTCAAATGGGGTGCCCAGACCACCCAAAATCTCCCTACACGCGGAGGGGTCAGCAGAGATATCATCCCCTTGCATTACAGACCATGGAGGGCGGTGATAGGTCATGGCCCGGTCTTCAGTATAAGTGCGATAATAAAACTCCAATTCAGTCTCTTCAGGCTGAATAGGAGTCTCTTTAAAACCCGCATCCCCTGAAGCGGAACCAGAAGTCTTCTCAGCAGCGGGAGATTTCTTGCTTCCGGTGTAACCAAACTTCAAGTGAAACTCCTCAGTATCCTCTGGGGTGATAACATTATCATGAGAATCCATTGTGTCATAGATCTGAGACGTAGGTCCCTTCCTAGTATCTTCCGCCCGCACAGAGGGCTCAGGCACCACCTTTACCCCCACATCCGCGGCTTTGTCACGCGGAGGGGAATGAGGAGCATCAAAAATGGAGAAACCTTCATCTTGCGGTTCTGTAATCAAAGGAAAAAGGCTTTAAAATACAAGTACAAAAACAATACTTGTAATAATTATGAATTACTTACCAGAATCAACCGCAGGATCAATAGACTTCAGAACAGCCTTCCGTCGGGTCTGAATTTTTGGTTTCTTCTTCTCACTAGCATCAACAGCCTTATCTGCCTTTCTCTTCTTCTCATCAGCAGGTTTGGAACCCGCAGAGGTCCCACCTGCAACCGCACCACCACCTGGAACACCCAAACCCTCAAGGGTGTCAGATACTACCACGTAATTGGTATATCTGCGGAAATGAGAACGAGAGATACCTGCCACCTGCGGAACCAAAGGCGGAACAGCAGGAGCCTCAGGTTTTTTCTTGCCACGACCCCGCGGAACCTTCTCCACATGCTTCTTCGGAGCACCCTTCGCCTTAAACTTACCCAGGGCCCCAAGAGTACCTGCGTGTAAATCACAAAACAGGCAAATAAGAAACATGAACTTTACAAAAAAGTAAGAAGACTATATATCATACCTTCGCCCTGCGGCAGGGGTGCGTTCAACACATCGCGCGTAGGAACACGGAAATTCCTAAGAATGGTTTAGTTGAAACCTTGACCTGCCGCAGTCTCAACAATTTAAAGCTTCCCTTCGAAGGACGGATCGATATTTTCCAGAGCTCAGCATCCTCTGATAAGTACTTTTATAAATAAGTAACAATGGTTAAGGAAGGAAACCGCAAAAGAGAAACAACACATACCTCCGTTTTTCTCCCGCACAACGGGCTTTGCATGCCTATCAGCCCTGGTCAGCATCATCTGCAGCACCCACAGCTGCGTGTTGTCCAACTTCTGATGCTCAATGGTCCTTAACCTTGGGAACCATTCCACCGTCCCCGGACCGGGAAGATCAATATCCTCTACAGGGATCACCTCATTCACGTTGCGGAAAGTCATCCTCGCAACAACCGCCGCGGCCTTAACGTAGAAAAATTTCCTATTCCACGTTGTGATACCCTTGGGTGGGGTCATCAGCTTGGTGCTCCCATACCGTTGGCTAAAAGAAAAAAACCCAGTATTTACAGTTAACTGGTAAAACCGCCGGAAATTATCAACAGTAATCGGTAAACCAAGAGCACGAAAGGTGTACTCAAAGTGTCTAATACGAATCATCCCGAAAGGACTCATTTGGGAGATGTGAAGTTTGTAAAACTCCAAAACTTCAAAAACAAAAACGGTTAATGGTAAACGAAGGTTACCATCACCGAATGAATCAGCCCACATTGTGACATAACCGGCCAGAGCATTAGCACCGGTGTCACCATCCTTGGGATAAAGAGCCCCAAACTCCTTGGGCATTTTTATACTGGTCATCAGTCGGTTAAACAGGAGAAGAAGTTTTAGGGTTTTCACCGTCGTCTTCTTCTTCCCCGGCCACCGGAGAAGAAGTTTCAGGGTTTTCACCCTCCACATTGTGTGGGCTAGATGGTTCAGCCATCAAGAAATAAAAATGAAGAAGGAAGAAGTATGAGTCTGCAAGAAAATTCAGAGAACAACCGGAATTACGGACAGTTCAGTCGGAGAAGACGAGGGGAACACACTTTCTTTCACCGGAAAAATTCAAAAAATTTGAATAAAGTGAGGAAACCCCAAACGGTTTCCCCTTATATACTCATCGCAATAAATGCGATGCAGGAAACCGACTCAGCACGTTCAAAATAGGCGAATTACAAGCCAACACGTGATCAGCGACGTTTCCGCTGACGGTTATCACGCGCGTGTGGCCGCCTACGCGCCTGACAGAAAAGACCTTTACACTACTTGCTACAGTGCAGTTATGACCTCGGGCAGTGCAAACGTCCTTTCAGATCTTCACATGTCAGAATCCTACCAACTTTCAACAACCCACACGTGCCATCAGCCACGTAGGCAACACAAAAGCGACAAACATTATCCAAACTTAAGCGGCATGCGGTTTCTCTGGTTTACGACACCATAACCCATACCGCATGTCGTTTTTTACATACCCCTCAAAAAAGGCAAAAATATATATCTCATTATATAAAGGGGGTATAAACAATAAACCGCACATACCCACGAGCACACGTGGAATATGCGGAGAGGACACACACCAACCCGCATAGGTGTGTCAGATACTCAGAACCAGCATGGTTCTTTGGACTGTGAAAACCGCTTCTCAGGATGTGTTAAACCGCACTCCATGAAAGCTTCTTCAAGCTTCAAAACCCTCATTTCTGGTTCACAACCACAGAGGGGACGAAATCAACTTCTCCTTAAAGAAAAGGACAAGTATGCTGAGCAACCGCACATCAGCAACCCTGACTCCTGATCCTTCAAGAGCCACATCCAGGTTACAAGACTTCTAGAAGCAAGTTCTTTGCTGCAAACCGCAACCACTCATGGGTAGCTGCTATAAACCGCAACTATGCGAACGGTAGCTATGGAAGAGCCACAACTAAACCACCACGCGGTTGAGCAAAGCTACTTCAAGGAAAACCACACTACAACAAAAATGGCTTTTTAGGACCTTTTCTGTGGGACGCTTGTAAAAGAGAGTCCTAAAAAACTATTTATTAGGACTAATGAACTTTTGAGGTCCTTTTATAATATACTCTACTAAACTGGTGTCCTAAAAAACTATTTAATAGGATGGATGATTTTTTGGGGTCCTATTATCATATAATTTAATAGGACACTTAAAATGTAGATCCTAATAAAGTACTTTATAAGACATTTAATTGTTAGTGTCCTATTATGTGGTACTGTATTAGGACACTTGATCATCTAGGTCCTATTATAACATAACTTAATAGGACATGTTGTAGTTAAGTCATAAATATTCAGTGTTATAGGACCCTTTCTAGTCGAAATCATATTAGAACTTAACTTAATAGGACACTTGACACTTGGGTCTTATAACTTTAAACTTTATAGGACGCTTAATCATTGTGGTGTTATTATAATACACCGTAATAGGACACTTGATATTTTAGTCATAAAACATTAGTTTTATAGGACGCTTATTCGCTAGAGTTTTATTATAATATAACTTAAAAAGACGCTTGACACTAGGGTCTTATAAATTTAACATTTATAGGACGCTTAATCATTGTGGTGTTATTATAATACACTATAATAGGACACCTGATATTTGACTCATAAAACATCAGTTTTATAGGACGCTTATTCGCAAGAGTTCTATTATAACATAACTTAATAGGACACTTGACACTAGGGTCTTATAACTTTAACCTTTATAGGACGCTTAATCATTATGGTGTTATTATAATGCACCGTAATAGGACACTTGATATTTGAGTCGTAAAACATAAGTTTTATAGGACGTTTATTCGCTAGAGTTTTATAATAACACTAGGTTATTGACCCGTGATTACACCCGATGGTAGTAAACAAACAATAAAACTAGGTTATTGACCTGTGTTTACACGGGATGAAAAAAATCATATTACTAAAGGGCTGTTTGGCAACCTCTGATTGGTTAAGTGCTGAACTAGTGAGAGGTCTGAATGTGTAAGAGACTCTGAACCAGTAAGTGCTAAGCCAGTGAAACGATATTTGGTTAGACCTCTGAATGACTGTGGAGAATGACGATTTTACCCCTCTGAACTAATTTGTGCTGAATGAAATATATCTGTTTGTTTAGCGCTCTGAGTGACTGTACCGAATGATTAATAATTTTAAAAAAATACAAAATATCATAGAATCACAACGGTTTTTCATTTGTATTTGATCCGCGCTATGAAATTGCGTCATAATCTATAAACCACATAAACTCATTAATATAGATTATTTTGATTATATTTTCTTTTACAATTGACCAAAACAACCATAAAAATTTACATAAAACCAATCAACCAGTTCCCACCTAAAATCATCATCTCTAAAAAAAATATGGCTTACATTTTCTATTTAAGAAGGGGCTCAAGTTGAGGATGAACATGATATAACTCCAGCTAGGCATTTGACAAATATGAAATAAAAAAGTCTATAAATTGTATCTTTCATAAAGCAACGATATCAATATCCCAACTTATGAATTGTTAGCAACTTAGGTAGTGTTTGGTATGAAGGAATGGGAGGTGGAATGGAATGGATGATTACGAGGGAATGAAGAAAAAGGTGTTTGGTTGGTCAATGGAATGGAATCACCCATTCCAAAAGGCATTCCATTCCCTCAAAATCATTCCTTCCAACCCCTATGTTTTTTTTCCATTCCATCCCCTCTTGCACCATTCATCAACACTAAAACCCACCACCTTCGCCACAACCCACCATCACCACCACCCACCACCGACGCCATCGCCGCCACCCGCCACCACCTCACCCCGACAGCCACCATCGCCGTCACCGCCGCCACCCACTCGCCACCGTTATCAGCACAGCCGCGACTAACCGCCAACGCCACTCGTTGCCGCCGCCCACCACCATCGTCGACGCCACCACCACCGCCACCACTAACCGCCGACGCCGCCCACCGCCACCTCTGCTGCCACCTACCACCAACGGCCACCTTGCCGCCACCACCACTCGTCGTCACCGCCACACCGCCACTCGCCGCCGCCACCATCACCCATCGCCACCGCCGACACCCACCACCGCCACCTATAACCACCCACAATCACTACCACCGACCACCACCATTCACCGTTGATTTTGTTACTTCGTTTTTCTTGCCTACCAAACAATATACGATAATAATTCATTCCATTCACATATGGTAACCAAACAAGACATGGAATGGTAATGATCCATTGCATTCCCTCGTCCATTCCATTACCTCATTCATTCCATTCATTCGTCCATTCCATTACCCCATACCAAACAGACCCTTAGTGTCAAATTTTGTATAACCAAACATGGTCTCCCGAGTATTTAAAACCTTCACAACAGATAATATTATCGGAAATATGGAAGATCAATATTATCTTAATATCGTATTTTATTAAAATTAAGAAATCAAATCTTAAGATAATGCAAAACGGTTCAACGGTTTGAACCGGTAGAACGGCCGGTACATAAGACATAACGTATTTGGTTTTTACCGGACTCGTATCCTGTATCCGGTATAACCAGCCGGTTCATACCGGTATTTAAAACATTTGGTTTAGGTTGTTTAAAAAAGCAATCCCATACGACTTTTTCTTAAGTTAACAGGTTGTTTATTTCCCCCACAGAACCCTCCACTTTCTTCCCCAAATCCCCTGTTCCTTCTCAATTCTTCCATATTTCCCCCACACTCCATAAAACCACTTCCACCTCCCTCACACGCTCATCTTCAATTCTTAACTCAACATTCGCAACACCACGCTAATCAAATGTCTGCAACAACTACCTTTTCCCCCATCATGCTCCTTCAAACCCCACATTACCAATAACAATTCCACATTCAACCCATCCTTAAAAACACCATTTTTTTTGGCAAACCCACATTAAATTATCGAAGATCATGTGGTTTGAGACCTCAACGACGTCGTATTTTGAGGGTACAGTAAAAACGGTGATCTGTTGGTGGGTCAGATATGTATTGGGCCTTATAAGCACTGATCCTGATATGAATTGGACATTATGTAAACTGTCGTATTTTTTGATACAAAATGTCCTAAATTTGGATCACAATGGAATTCTTATTCCCTCCTAATTTCTACTAAAAAAATTAGAAACTCCCTCCCATTTTCATTCTTTGAATTCCCGTCATAATAGGATCTCAAACTATTCAATCCTTCATTATTTGAATTCCCGTCTTAATAGGATCTCAAACTTTCAGGCTCCCAATTTCGTTTCGCCCTTGTGGAAAAGCTCAAGGAAAATCAAAAGCATCAAACACTGAATAATCTTCTTCGGCTAAGGTATTTTTCAGTTTTAACAATCTATTTAATCATCTCCATTCTATAGTTTGATTTATGTATTATGTGTATTAACTGAAGAGAACCATTATGTATGTGTGTATTAACTGAAGAAAACCATTATGTATGTTTGTATTAATCATGCTTCTTTACGACTCTTCCATATGTATCTGTAACCCTAGTTTTGTAACCAGTATGTATGTTTGTATATACGGGTTGAAAGTCTGGAACAATGCCATTTTATATGAACCATCATGTTAATTACAGAATACAATAGTATAACCCTAGGTTTTCAAGCTTTAGTTGAGTCTGCGATCAAGGTTGTGGTTCCAGTTGCTAAGCCGCTGAACTCTAATTCTGCACCTCCTTCCATTAGCACTTCAAATGACTCTCATAAGGGCTCCATTTTGACCATGACTTGTATTCTTAGAGTTGATGATCTGTGATGATGAGAGTGGCTTTTAGGGGGGGGGGGGAGGAATTCTGACCCAAAGTCTTTGATATGGGTCATTTTGGGTTATTTATAAGATATTATGGGTGGGTTTGGGTAAAGTAATTTAAGTTACAGGGTCAAAATGGGTTGATTGAAAAAAACAAAAGAGTTTCTACGGGTTAATACGGGTCGACAATTTGTATGTTAATTAATCTATCCAGCATGCTTAACCCATGAATGTGATAAAACCGGTATCATCTAATTTAGTTATTAGTTTGAAGCAAAGATTACCTTTTTTTAACTTAGCTCTGTTAGATTTGCAAAATGCAGTGGTTCGAACCTGGTAAAAGTTGTTTTAAGACTCGCCTCGGCTTGGGTTGGCTTATTATGAGCTTGATGTGATGTGATTTTCAAATAGCAGATATTCTGTTAAAGGTTTGGGTATTATATGGAATATGATTCCGCTAGCGTGTCATCCTATTTTGAATTTCGATTAAGAGTGCAAGATTTGACTTCAGAAGTTCCTACTAATACAGGGTGTATGTACTAAGATAGCCCCTTTATACTACTGTTATGGGTGGAAAAGTGGGCAAGTTGGGTGGGTTTGGGTGATGAGTTAAGATGGGTTTAGGTTAGGATGGGTATGGGTCAGGATGGGTATATGAAAAGAAAGGTCGGGATAAGTTTGGGTCAGGATGGGTTTGGGTTAGGATGGGTTCAGATAAGGATGAGTTTGGGTAAGATGAGATGAAAAAAATTATATAAAAAAATTAAAAATATATATGAGGTATGGATTTCTGACACGACCACGAATCTGATATGATATTTGCGGGTTTGCGTTTAGTATATACGGATTCTTGTCAGTTTTGGGGCGAACCGGCGAATGCATTCTAACTAAACGGGCGTGTTCCAGGTCAACCAGTTAGAGTCGTGTTCGGGTTAATGTGTTTGACGGCATTTTAAGGTTCATGTTTGGGATTGTGTCAGATTGAACCCATGAACACCGACCGTCTAGCATCCCATGTTTCAAAATTTTCGACTTAAACTAATCATTAACACGTTATTTGCCTGCCACATCATCTATTTGACTGGTAATCTAAATATGTATGATATATATCTATCTTGCAGGAAATAATGGCTTAATGGGATAATATGCGCATGGTGGTCAGGTTCTTGTCTCATGAAAAGTAAAAAAAAGAGAGAAGTTGTCTTCTTGCTCTTTGAGCTCTCAAAGTTGGTGTCTTTATGTGATAAAATTGAATCTGTTAATGGAGCAATTCTTATGTTAATTGGAATGACATGTAAATCTGAAAATTTGTTGACAGTTGAGAAACCAGATAAAGCTTTGGAAAATTTGAAGAAGAATGAGAATCATGTGAGGCAAATGGCTGGAAATGGCAGATTGCAACCTCTTTGTGCAAGGTAAATTATATTTATTCTATTGATCAAGTTTATCTACATTCTTACAGTGTGACCCAATTAACATGAGAATCCTATTAATAGTTCCTAAATTATTATTGTTTGCTTTAGGCCAAAAAATTTAAATGGCCCCAAATCATTATTTGTTTTGCTTTTAAAAAAATATTTGCTACTCAATTGTTTATATTATATTATTTTTATTTTTATTTAACTTCCAACTCGGTTCAATCCTAGATAAAAGAGACATTGTTACACTAATAAACTTTTGAAGACAAAAGCCTCGTATTTGAATTTTGCTTTAGGCCCTGAAATAGGTTGGGCAAGTCTTCTTTGGATTGGGTAACGTGTCAGACCAGGTAGACGTAAACCATCTTGACAAGTATTTATTCCTAACACATTTGTGGCATATATATTGTAGGATGGAACGAAAAACATTCTAAGCGAGTCATTTGATGTTAAATGTTACTTGACACCGATCTTCAAATCTTTAAGTGGTAAGCTTATGAAACAAGGAGATAGGACAAAGGAGGACTTGATTGAGTTCATTTAAAAGAATCACGAAGTCACTTTTGAGTTGACTTCAAAGTAGGTCAACGACGAGCTCTAAGAAATCTTGCTTTTTTTCTTTGGTCTTATGTAGTTGGTTATGCACTCTTGTTGAGACATCTAGTTAAATGTCATGATTTTACAATTAATGGATAGCAAATTGGTATTAAAAATAAATTGTGTAGGTACTAAAAATAAATTACGTGAAACCCGTCACGCAACGTGCGTTAAAAAACATACGTCCCCGCAGCAACGCGCGGGCATTCTTACTAGTTTTTCTATAAAAATGTTAGCCTGCTAGTATAATACTTTATTGCACTATTATGACTAGAGTTTAATAAATATTTGTTGAAAACTAAAATCTAGGTCGGAGATGAAGTTTTCCTCAAAAGCATTCTAAACTCTACCGAGACTGTAGCAAGAGGAAGGGCCCAGAGCTTGGACCCAAATGATCTAGTTGGTGGTACAGAGATTGGACCAGAATGGTGTGAGGTAAACATTCAAGTACCAATAAAAAAAAGATGAAAACTTGGTAAGACCATATGGTTTATTTTCTACAATTCAAGATTGTATTGGTGCATCCATCGCATGGCCCTATCCATTCATCTCGGTATGTATTTGTTAAACTTGTGTTACAAATAATTTTAATATCATGGAACTTAATGCTTATACATGGATGGTTTATTTGTAGGTAGTCCATGAGGATTGAGGACGCATGATGACTCAAGATTTTATGCTTCTTATTTCTTTAATTGCTTTTAATTTCTTTGTTTAATGTTAAGACTTTATGTTAGATAATGTTATAACTTATTTATGTTTAGTGTTTTTGTTATGAACATGCTTATTTGAAATATAATGAAGCTTTATTTCTTTAATTAGTTGATGTTATACAATAACTATTAGGATGTTATGTGTTGATCGTCTGTTTATAAAATTGGTTTTATAATCTTATTTGGGATATTAGGACCATTTTCTTGATATTAAAGTAGCTATAACGTTACATCATAGGGGTCCTATAAATTAATTTTTAAGGACGCTTGTATGTGTATCAAAAGATTAAAAGTAGGTAATCACACATTAGAACATTGTAAAAGTGTCCTAATATGTTCTTTTTAGGACGCTATTTAAGTTGTCTATAAACATATTATGCGACCATAAAATTGGTTTCATAATCTTATTTGGTATATTAGGACCCTTTTCTTGGTACTAAATTAGCTATAATGTTACATTATAAGGGTCCTATCAATTAATTTCTAAGGACGCTTGTAAGTGTATCAAAAGATTAAAAGTATGTAAGCATATGTTAGAACATCGTAAAAGTGTCCTAATATGTTTTTACTATGACACTATTTTGGTTGTTCAAAGACATATTACGCTACCATAAAATTGGTTTCATAATCTTATTTGAGATGTTAGGACGCTTTTTTAGTTCAATGACTTATTACGACCCCTTTACATGAAACCCTTTTACCGTTGGTCCTATTAAATGAAAGGTCCTATAAAATAACATTTTAGGACGCTTTTGCGCGTACTAAAAACCCAGTTTTCTTGTAGTGCCACTTTCCAACCAAGCCTGAAGGAAAGTGGTTACACAACGGATGCGGAAGAGTTCAACCAACTTCCCAAGCACCTAAGGTGATCTCCACCGGCGACACTACTTGAAGGAGAACCACTTCCCACCAAAGCGTGAAGGAAAGTGGCTCCAGAACGGTGGTAACAAGTCTGCCTATGACTAGTTACTCACCCGTGGACCGCATAAAATAAACAATGGTGGGAACAACTATGCCTATGACCATGTTTATCTGCCCATAGTCCAGATTCACATTGTTCGACCAAACATGGCCAAGAATGACGCAACTACCCCACATGGCCAACAATGACGCAACTACCCCACATGGCCAACAAAGCGCAGCAACGAGGTAACCGCAAAGGACGTGCGGTTACTAGAGAGCTAAAACCGCAGAGGACGTGCGGTTACTTGAGAGCTAAACTGGAGAACACGAACGCCCCACAAAACAGGGTTCGTCGTTACATGTCCAGTTGCTGAACATAGAGCTTGAGCAAAGTACTTACAACTTTGCATTAGCTGACGCAGAGGTTACAACTAAAGTGGCGGAGACAGACATCTTCCATCACGATCTCAAAGGTTGGTTCGAACCCTGCTAACACCTTCAGTCACCGTTTCAAAGGTTGGTTCGAAACACCAACAGGTGGCTGATGACATCAAGAAAAGGTAGACTAAGAGTCAAGTCCTTGGCTGAGAATTCCACATCAGACGGAACTTGCTCACCAGACATCCTTCTCAAAGGAAAGAACAATCCACTCGAAAGGCCTACCGACCAACCGAACGGTCAACATCTCTATTTACTGAAAGAAGGAGCCATCCGCATGGCCCATATTCTACCTTCTAGACAACATAGTCCAGTATCCCTCCCACATGCAACTTGCATAAGGAAGGAACACTAGACTGGGGGGACTTGAAGGGGTATGGTCCCAGATCTCGCGTCAGCATGACCGCGAATGACCATTACCCTTATCAAAAACCCCCACCAGCAATAACTCACCTGTATCCGCGTGGGCACACGCGAACACAGCAGTCCAATCTGTCCAGTGATGAGAAGACTTACCTTAAAGACGGAAACCAATGTTACGCATAGCGATGCGGCCCGGCACCGCATCCTATGAACATTTTCGTCACGACAAGGGGTCTGGACAACAGCAACAGCCACCAAGCGGCGATGCGGCATGGCACCGCATCCCGCATAAATCTTGGATGGAACAACCAACGCGGGAACAACACCAGTGACCGCAAGCAGCGATGCGGCCTGGCACCGCATCCTGCCTACAAGGCAAGTGGGTCTGACACCACAGTGCAAGTGGCACTGGGAACAGTCGCCTACCGGCCCACGTGTATACAACAGTCTGACACCACAGCAGGACGTGGCATCACCACCGTAACCGACGGGTCTGACACACCTGGAAATAGCTGTGCGATGTCTGGCTAGCTACTCAACTACCCTCCTTCACTCCTCGGCTATAAATACTCACCCCAAACCAGGTTTGAGATATCACTTCTCAACTCTCTCAATGCTACTACTATCACACTTTGCTTCCCAAGCAAACTACTGATTCTCACGCCGGAGAGTGGTAACAAGGAGCACCCCCCACCCCATCCTCCTTCTTGCGAGTCACGGCTTGTTTCCTTGTGCAGGAAACTCACCACCAGACGATCCAGCCAGCGATCCTCAGAAAGAAGGGATTAACCCTCTTGACGAGACCAGTGAGTTAATCCACCTGGGTAACCATTGTTTCATCACGGTTAAAGATTTGTTTTGGGCTAACGGTGACGGGTTGCTGATGGATGTAATCAATAAGTTTTTAGTTACCGTGAGATGTTATTCCACTTTTCAGAACCGAAACGGAGACGGTTATTGAGCGATTTAGACGTTTGACTTTAGAGACTTGCGAGTCGTTTGCTAAATCTAGACTCCCATTACCTGTGACTACGGGTCAATGGGCTTTTACGTGTGTTGTGAACGATGATGCTGCTTCGAAATTTCTCAGGAAAACCTACAATCTCCACAAGAAGCTAGGATGATATATGTAGACTCTGTTGAATCAAGCCCGCATTTTTAGCGTGAACAACTGGTCGAAGTTGAAGATTAATTATTATTGTTGTCATTAGCTCAGTGTTTATGTAAGTTCTTTGGTATCTTTAGTCCAATATTAAAAAGATGGCATCCACTTGCTGCGGGTGTGGCAGTTGCAACTCTTCATGTTTGTTACAGGAATGAATTAAAACAGTTTATTTCTGGTATAACCGAACTAACACCAGATGCAGTACAAGTTCTTAGAGCTGCAGATAAGTTGGAAAAAGATCTGTGCAAATAGCAGTTGAAGATTCTGTTGATAGTGATGATGGCGGCAAAGGAACTATTCGTGAAAAGCCACCGTTTTAAATTGAAGCTGAAGCTGCAATTGCTAATTTGGTCAAAAGGTGGACTAAGTTGAGACTGGATTAGATTGAAGGAGTGAGTTGACCGAAATCTTCAACAAGAGGTGAGTCCCATTTAATGTACATTCTTTTAGCTCTGGGTGTGCACGGCTTGGTTAAGTTTTATGGTAAAACTAAAACCGTAACCCAAATGTTCGGTTTTCAGTTATTGAAAACCGTTCGGTTTCGGTTTTAACAACGGTTCAGTTTTTCGGTTTTTGGAACAAAATTACGTAAGATTCAAAAATAAAAAGTGAAATCCAAGATTTAATAATCTTTCTTAGATGTTCACATTTAAGTTATTGTGTCTAGCCTTTTCAATTAATATCGTTCACATAAACCTAAATTCTAATCTATTTTTATGTTTCTTAAAAGTTTTTATTAAGACATTTTCTTTTATAATACTTTGAAAATCACTTAACTTTTATGTTAAGTTTTGTTATTTCTTATAGGCAATAGATAAATCTATCCAAAGATAAACAAACATGTTAATGTTATTATAAATACGTAACATTCAAGAATAAAACTCATATATCCTGGATCAATGTATAAAAAACATTAAAAAATAATTTTTCAGGTTATTCGGTTCCGTTTATTTGGGTTTTGGTTCAGTTTTCTGCTCACCCCTACTTTTTAGCAGCTTTTTCGTTAAAAGTTTGCATCTTAAAGTGATCATCGGCTTATCGGACTATCTTTAATAGTTTATAATTTATTGGTGTTTGAACATAGTGAAACTGATTCTCATTATGCTTACAGTTTTGGTGTCAAATAGTTAGTTTCTTTTGCGTTTTATTATTATATCACAACCTGGTAACCCTTTAATCAATTAGATATGGAAGCCCCGAGCCAATCAAGCGCCAACTATATATGAAATGTTTGGTTTTCGGTTATTGAAAACCGTTTGGTTTCGGTTTTTCCGGTTTTGGCAACAGTTCGGTTTGGTTTTTGGAACAAAATTTCGTAAGGTTCAAAAATAAAAAGTAGATTTAATAATCTTTCTTAGATGTTCATATTTAAGTTATTGTGTTTAACCTTTTTAATTCACATAAACCAAAATTCTAATCTATTTTCTTTTGTGATACTTTGAAAATCATTTAATTTTTATGTTATGTTATTTCTTGTAGGCAATAGATAAATCATTCCTAAGATAAATAAACATGTTAATGCTTTTATATAAATACGTAACATTCAAGAATAAAACTACTAATTCTTGAGGGGCTAAACATGTCATTATTAAAGTTAAGAGGCTAATGTTGTTTACTATTAAATTTGAGGGGTTAAAGGTGTTTGATGTTGACAAAATAGCATATTTATAGTATCTATAAAGTTGAGGGGCTAAAGGTGTTTGATTTTAACAAAATAGCATATTTATAGTATATATAATGTGCAGGATCAAAGAACACATTTATTCCAACAATCCCAGCATTAACCCGATGCGCAACCGAAACAAAATTCCACAGTGTTTTCAAGAAAAAAGAGAAACCTACAATCTTACCAAGAAGGAACTCTCAAGTTGCAACAACAAACGATGATTTCCGAGTACCGCAACTATGCGTATGTATTAACACGCTTCAACGTATACGCACCGAGTTTGAGGTTCTAGAAAAAATAATCATAACCCTTTTACGAAACTTCGAATCCGCCCATGTTGAAGACTTTTCAAACGGTTTATCAAAACTGTTTGAGCTCACACCCGGTGCGTGTTTAGAAGGTGTTCAACAACTTTGTGAGTCAGCGGCTTACAAGATCGTGTTCCATGATCTTAGCCATTATCTGTGAGACGGTATGTACGTCGGTGAACCGGGTTCCTCTACCATCGAAGAGTTTATCAAGAGCTTGAACATAATTTGATGGTGATAGCGGAAACGGTTCACGAACAGGTTCGAACACGGTTACTTGCTAAAATAATGAAAGCTTCGTTCAAAGGGTTTTTTGCTTGTTACTTGCGGTTGGCCCCAATCGATCGTTTACTCGACAAGATTGTCAGATAATCGAAGATGATTTTAAAGCGGTTAAAGATTTGTTTTGGGCTAACGGTGACGGGTTGCCGATGGATGTAATCAATAAGTTTTCAGTTACCGTGAGATGTTATTCCACTTTTCAGAACCGAAACGGAGACGGTTATTGTGAAAACTCGTATAAATCCCTGAAAGTTTCGTTTTACTATGTAATTACATGTACGTTAAATGAATTGAATACGGTGGTTGATTTTATCTGAAAAATTATGTGCTTGGTAATGTGTAATGTGAATTACGTGAAACCGAAACTGAAATATTGGAATACGTTATTTTGTGAAACGAAGCGTTGCAATATATTATTTTGCGATACGAAACGTTTTATTTAGTTATCTCGTGAAACTCGTGAAAACCGCCACTTTACAGGTTGCTACTTTACAAAAACCCAACCCAAACCCACCGCCTCTCCTTTTGCGCCAACAACAAACCCACCCTCACCCTTTCCTCTTTGTGTGACACATAGGCCCAACCCGCGCACCCCCTTGTCACGTGCGGCCCGTTAGCCCAAGTCACTCAAACCTCTCCATCTTAATATATACGTACATGCATGGATCAAGAAAGAAAAACAAAAACCCTAACATCCCTGGGTGTGCGATGGCCAGGAGACACCCCCCCTCTTGCGCAAACAACCTCTAGTTCAGCTTCTTGATTCGCCTCTCACTTCCTCGTTAGTCCTCCTCTTCGCTTCGAGATTAGTGTTCTTGATTAAGATTGCGATTCATGGTGTAATTTTGTGTAGACATGGCTGTGATCTTGTGTTGTTACGCTAGGGTTTTGTTGTTGCATGATTAGTTTCGGGTGATTATGCGATTGTTTGGATTAATTGATGATACGTTTGCATAAAGGATCATTGCCTGTGTTTTTGAGAAAATCATGATGTTTTATATCTAGGGTTATGAGATTATTGATATGGTTAGGTGATAATTGATGGTAAATCTATTGTTAGTTGTTATTAGGAAGTGTTGTGATCGTTAAATGCATTTCTGGTATCGTTTAGATAGAAAACAGGTTGCTGATTAGCGAAAACAGCCAACTTCAGTTGGCTGTAAACGGACCGTTATGAATCAAAAATTTGATTTTCTGAAATCTAAAGCATACGTTTTCGAAAAACGCTTCAAACGGACCGCTAGAATCACATTTTTCTGAGGTCGTTTGCTATTTTTAAAGGCCCGTTTGTCACAGCAGCAAAAGCTGCGTTTTTTACTACAGAAAATTCCTGTTATGTTTTTCATCATAACTTGTAATCTGGATAGAGTTAGGTCATGAAATTCGTACAGTAGATGGGCACGGGTTTCATCGTAAATCTCCAACTGGAATTTCGTCAATCGCACTGACGATGAATTTTAAATGAATTTTTCCGTGGACTGCAGTCAGAAAGTGACAAATCTGACTGCAGCCTAGTAAATGATTTTTATTAAATAATCGGTAAAGAATAGAGTCCCGAGACTTTTACACAAGGTGACGTGGACCGTTTAGCACGTTCTGTAAATTATTTAGAATTTTTGGAATAACATAACTATTTTATAAAAATTGCCGAATACAGCCCAGTTCGGAATGTTAAAGCAGAAGCAGTATAAGTTGTTATTTGCATGTTTAGATGTCGGTTATGTTATCAGGGAATGATCAAACATGTTTTATATCAACGAAAGTGTTATGTGAACTATTGCGTACTTGATCATGAGTATGTATATGTGGAAGATGTGTATGTACGCAAGTTGTCAAAGTGAGTGCATGTTACGTGTTAGATACGTGTAGGAATTTTGTGCTTTACTTGAACACGCTAATGAACTATATGGTAATCGTATTAGGACGTTGTAACAACCCTCAGTAAAACCAACACTCTCAGTATATTTCCAACACCCTATTATATGTTAAAATATCTTAATATGTCTTTAAATACAACCCGTATGTGAAAACCGAGCCTGAAACGTGTTATAACATATAAAACAAAATATAAAATCTAAAATATAAGTTTAGGCGGGCCGCGTAGGACCCCACCCCAACTTTACGCGGGCGGTATAAGGGTTGAGACCGGACTCCGTTTGATTTAGTTAGTTAAGGCGGGCCGCGTGAGACCCATGCTAAGTTCACGCGGGCCGCAAGTGACCTAAAATGTGGCGCAGCCCGGTGCTGACACGGGTCTATGGGATGAGCCGGATAAGCTATACGTTGACCGAACATTGACGCGGGCCGCGTAGGCCATTACCTATTCTTACGCGGGTCGCGTAAGGACCAGAATCAGGCCCTATATAAGAAGGCCATCGGGTTTCACTTTCCGTCGCTCACATCTTTCTTTCAATCTCGAATTTCTGAAGTTATAAGCTTATAGTCGGGTATTATACCCCTAAATAGCGAATTTCTGCTCTGTTGTAAGTATTATAACCCCTGGATACGTATTAGATACTCTGCCCGATTGATCTAGGGTTCCGTAACGGCTGTCGTGGTTCTGCCCGACGTAGTCGTTGGAATGCCGTCTCGGGGAAGGTATTGCTAATGTTAAAATGGGTTATTAATACTAACACGTGTGCTTTTGTGTAATTTATAGATTATTCCCAGGAAATCCTTACTGAAAACCATAAAACAGCAATGTGAGTTGATCCACTTTTTGTAAACCTTTTTGTGAACTGTTTTACAAAACCTTAAATACTTTTCCATGCGAATAACCGTATTGAGTATTTGTAAGAATACAATTATAGTGGGTATGTTGGGGTTTTGTATACAAAATTTGTTACCACCTGGTCAAGGAGTAACATTTCCACAAGTTGAGTATGACAGTACCACTGATGTTAATTGTTATATCTTGGAAACAAATGTAATTGCGGATGTGCCCTCAATACCGTACACTGTGACTTTTTATTTAAACTTTATTAAATTGGGATTCACTCACCAGTATTTCCCACTGACAAATGTTTTTAAAACGCGTTTCAGGTAACAAAATGTGAAAGCCAAATAGAAGCCAGCTGGACAGCACTGAAGGCTTGGAAAAGTGGCAATAAAGTTACCTAAAATAAAATAGATGTTTTTATTAAATAAAATAGGATTTATTCTTATGAAAACGTGTGTACTATGAACTTGGGTTTTATCCCATTTGTTTAATATTATAAATTATGGTGGTTTTACTCTGATAAACATTTCCTAACTACGGTCCTGATGAAAAATTCCGCTGCCAAATTAGACTGATACCACGATACCACCGAAACTGGCTCGCGGCCGCCCGATCCCGGGAATCAGCTTTATATGCGATGCATTTCCTAACTACGGTCCTGATGAAAAATTCCGCTGCCAAATTACTCTGATAAACATTTCCTAACTACGGTCCTGATGAAAAATTCCGCTGCCAAATTAGTCTAAGTATACGATGCATCCAGGAAGTGATAAAATGTACCAGGACTTAAAGAAAAATTTTTGGTGGATAGGAATGAAAAAGGACATAGCAGCTTATGTTTCTAAATGTTTAACTTGCTCACAAGTTAAAGCTGAACACCAGAAACCCTCAGGTTTGTTACAGCAATTAGAAATGCCAGTGTGGAAGTGGGAATTAATAACAATGGATTTTGTTACTAAATTACCCAAAACAAGGAAAGGTAATGATACAATCTAGGTGATTGTAGATAGGCTAACCAAGTCAGCTCATTTCCTACCAATGAAGGAAACTTTTAGTATGGAACAATTAGCTAAATTGTATGTAAATGAAATTGTTTCTTTACATGGAATACCTTTATCAATTGTTTCTGATAGGGATAGCCGATTTACCTCTCATTTTTGGTCAAGTTTCCAAAAGGCAATGGGAACTAAGTTAAAATTGAGTACAGCTTATCATCCTCAAACGGACGGACAAAGCGAAA
The DNA here is from genome assembly GCA_030545235.1 of Helianthus tuberosus. Classification (NCBI taxonomy): domain Eukaryota; kingdom Viridiplantae; phylum Streptophyta; class Magnoliopsida; order Asterales; family Asteraceae; genus Helianthus; species Helianthus tuberosus. The sequence goes on along the minus strand of CM060351.1, from coordinate 8,174,093 downwards.
GGACCATCCAGACGATGGAAGACATGCTTAGAGCCTGTGTAATTGATTTCGGAGGTAATTGGGACGAACACTTACCTATGCATCACGACAGTTAAAGGTGCACGAAAAGAATTACACCACCCATGATTTGGAGTTGGATGCCGTTGTATTCGCACTAAAACTGTGGAGGCATTATCTATATGGAATCAAATGTGTGATCTATTCTGATCACAAGAGCCTCCAGCATCTGTTCAATCAGAAAGAATTAAACATGAGGCAACGCCGTTGGATGGAGACTTTGAACGATTATGATTGTGAAATCAAGTACCATCTCGGCAAGGCGAATGTAGTCGCCGGTGCCTTGAGTCGAAAGGAAAGGATGAAACCCATCCGAATCAATGCCAAGCGCATGGAGATAAAGAATAATTTGATTGAAAGGTTGTTAGCTGCACAGAAGGAAGCTGTGTTGGAAGCTAACTATCCTAATGAAAAGCTAGGAGTAACTGAGGAGCAGTTAACTCTTAGCAAGGACGAAATTTTACGATTAAATGGACGAATATGGGTTCCAATTTATGGAGGATTTCGAGATGTCATCCTCCAGGAAGCCCATAGTTCCAAATACTCCGTTCATCCTGGAGCTGATAAGATGTACCAGGATCTAAAGGCAAATTATTGGTGGATAGGCATGAAAAAGTCTGTAGCCACCTATGTAGCTAAATGCTTGACATGTGCGCAAGTCAAAGCCGAGCATCAAAAGCCGTCAGGTTTGCTACAACAGCCTGAACTTCCTACTTGGAAGTGAGAAATGGTAACTATGGATTTTATTACCAAGTTACCCAAGACAATGAAAGGAAATGATACAATATGGGTTATAGTTGATAGACTGACTAAGTCAGCACATTTCTTACCCATCAAGGAGACTTATAGCTCCGACATGTTAGCCCAGTTATACGTTGATAAGATTGTAGCCTTACATGGCATACCTGTGTCTATTATCTCTGACAGAGATACTAGATACACGTCACATTTTTGGAAGAGTTTCCAACAATCTTTGGGCACACGTTTGAATTTTAGTACGGCTTATCATCCTCAGACTGACGGTCAGAGTGAGCGTACTATTCAAACGTTGGAAGACATGCTACGTGCATGTGCGATCGATTTGGGTGGTAGCTGGGATAAGAACCTACCGTTAATCGAATTTTCCTACAACAATAGCTACCATACCAGCATTAAGGCTGCGCCTTTTGAGGCACTATACGGTAGAAAGTGTAGATCGCCCGTTTGTTGGGCGGAAGTTGGAGATGTCCAATTATCAGGGCCAGAGATAGTCTTTGAAACGACGGACAAGATTGTCCAGATTCGTGACCGTCTCAAGGATGCTCGAGATAGGCAGAAGAGTTACGCAGATCCAAAGCGTAAAGCTTTTCACTTCGAAGTAGGTGATAAAGTGTTGCTCAAAGTATCACCCTAGAAAGGAGTGATGCGATTCGATAAGAAAGGCAAGCTAAGCCCGAGATACATAGGACCTTTCGAGGTTATCGAACGTGTCGGGTCTGTTTCCTATAAGTTAAACTTACCTGAAGAGCTCAGTGGAATTCACAATGTGTTCCACATCTGCAATCTGAAGAAGTGCTTCACTGATGAATCACTGGTAATACCACATACGGATGTGCATATAGATGAGAGCTTAAAATTTGTGGAAAAACCTTTGTCGATTGAAGATCGACAGGTAAAGAAGCTTCGAAGGAAGCATGTACCTATTGTTAAGGTCAAATGGGATGCCCGTAGAGGTCCCGAGTATACGTGGGAGGTTGAATCCACCATGAAAGAAAAGTACCCTTATTTATTTCAGTAAATCTCGGGTCGAGATTTAATTTAAGGGGGTAAGGATGTAACACCTCGAAAATTCGTATTCAATGAAATAACGACACGTGTCATGTAAGACAAAACGTGTTGTAAACCCGGATTTAATAAAGATATTTTGGCAGGATTTAAAAGTGGTGTCATGTTAATTTTTACCTCTGAACGACCTCATTTATAAATCCCAAGACCCAAGTATATATATCTTAAACATCTAATATATCTTAAATCCAGAAAATTCTTGACAATAATTGAAATGGTGGACTCCTACGAAGAAAGGCTCGATAAACCTCATTGTTTGGCACTTTCAAATAAGAATTCAAGCAAACAATTCAAAATGGTAGGGTATGTAACTGTTCAAGGCCATTTTGGGAGGTCCCTAACTGATAATTGATTTCGGAGGTAATTGGGACGAACACTTACCTTTAATAGAATTTTCTTATAATAATAGTTATCACACAAGTATCAATGCTGCATCATTCGAAGCACTTTACGGACGAAAGTGCCGAACCCCAGTCTGTTGGGCAGAAATTGGGGAAAAGCAATTATCTGGACCTGAAATAGTACAAGAAACAACCGACAAAGTCATTCAAGTCAAGGAACGACTGAAAGCCGCACGTGATCGACAAAAGAGCTATGATGATAATCGACGCAAACCTTTGGAGTTTCAAGTAGGAGATAAAGTATTGTTAAAGGTCTCTCCTTGGAAAGGGGTAGTAAGATTCATCAAACGAAGAAAGCTAAGTCCCAGGTATATTGGACCTTTTAAGATTATTAGAAGAATAGGACCTGTAGCCTATCAGCTACAAATGCCAGATGAAATGGCAGGAATACATGACGTGTTTGATGTATCTAATCTTAAAAAGTGTTTAGCTGATGAATCACTGATAGTACCTCTTAAGGATATAGAGGTAAATGAACAACTCAAGTTTGTAGAAAGGCCACTACAAATTGAAGACATAAAAGTCAAGAATCTCAAGCATAAAAGACTAGTTCTAGTCAAAGTAAAGTGGGACTCCAAAAGAGGACCAGAGTACACATGGGAGCTTGAATCAGAAATGCAAAAGAAATATCCACACCTATTCCAGTAGATCTCGAGGACGAGCTCTAAAATAAGGTGGGGAGGATGTAACAACCCTCAGTAAAACCAACACTCTCAGTATATTTCCGACACCCTATTATATGTTAAAATATCTTAATATGTCTTTAAATACAACCCGTATGTGAAAACCGAGCCCGAAACGTGTTATAACATATAAAACAAAATATAAAATCTGAAATATAAGTTGAGGCGGGCCGCGTAGGACCCCACCCCAACTTTACGCGGGCGGTATAAGGATTGAGACCGGACTCCGTTTGATTTAGTTAGTTAAGGCGGGCCGCGTGAGACCCATGCTAAGTTCACGCGGGCCGCAAGTGACCTAAAATGTGGCGCAGCCCGGTGCTGACACGTGTCAGCATCGTGGCGGGTCTATGGGATGAGCCGGATAAGCTATACGTTAACCAAACATTGACGCGGGCCGCGTAGGCCCTTACCTATTCTTACGCGGGCCGCGTAAGGACCAGAATCAAGCCTTATATAAGAAGGCCATCGGGTTTCACTTTCCGTCGCTCACATCTTTCTTTCAATCTCGAATTTCTTAATTTATAAGCTTATAGTCGGGTATTATACCCCTAAATAGCGAAGTTCTGCTCCGTTGTAAGTATTATAACCTCTGGATACGTATTAGATACTCTGCCCGATTGATCTAGGGTTCCGTAACGGCTGTCGTGGTTCTGCCCGACGTAGTCGTTGGAATGCCGTCTCGGGGAGGGTATTGCTAATGTTAAAATGGGTTATTAATACTAACACGTGTGCTTTTGTGTAATTTATAGATTATTCCCAGGAAATCCTTACCGAAAACCATAAAACAGCAATGTGAGTTGATCCACTTTTTGTAAACCTTTTTGTGAACTGTTTTACAAAACCTTAAATACTTTTCCATGCGAATAACCGTATTGAGTATTTGTAAGAATACAATTATAGTGGGTATGTTGGGGTTTTGTATACAAAATTTGTTACCACCTGGTCAAGGAGTAACATTTCCACAAGTTGAGTATGACAGTACCATTGATATATCTTGGAAACAAATGTAATTGCGGATGTGCCCTCAATACCGTACACTGTGACTTTTTATTTAAACTTGATTAAATTGGGATTCACTCACCAGTATTTCCCACTGACAAATGTTTTTAAAACGTGTTTCAGGTAACAAAATGTGAAAGCCAAATAGAAGCCAGCTGGATAGCACTTAAGGCTTGGAAAAGTGACAATAAAGTTACCTAAAATAAAATAGATGTTTTTATTAAATAAAATAGGATTTATTCTTATGAAAACGTGTGTACTATGAACCTGGGTTTTATCCCATTTGTTTAATATTATAAATTATGGTGGTTTTACTCTGATAAACATTTCCTAACTACGGTCCTGATGAAAAATTCCGCTGCCAAATTAGACTGATACCACGATACCACCGAAACTGGCTCGCGGCCGCCCGTTCCCGGGAATCAGGGATCGGGGGTTGCTGTAACACCTCGAAAATTCGTGTTCAATGAAATAACGACACGTGTCATGTAAGACAAAACGCGTTGTAAACCCAGATTTAATGAAGATATTTTGGCAGGATTTAAAAGTGGTGTCATGTTAATTTTTACCTCTGAACGACCTCATTTATAAATCCCAAGACCCAAGTATATATATCTTAAACATCTAATATATCTTAAATCCAGAAAATTCTTGACAATAATTGAAATGGTGGACTCCTACGAAGAAAGGCTCGATAAACCTCATTGTTCGGCACTTTCAAATAAGAATTCAAGCAAACAATTCAAAATGGTAGGGTATGTAACTGTTCAAGGCCATTTTGGGAGGTCCCTAACTGATAATTGAGGCCCCAAATTCGGAAAAGATGGTTGCCCTTTCGAAATCCTGAAAGAACAACATTTTTTTTGTTTCAGTATACGGCTTACGGACCGTAAGCCACCCCTTACGGTCCGTAAGGGGGTGCCAGCGACTGAAAACTTGCTGTTTGCTGTTTAAACGCAAAAACTCACCTTTAAACGAGTTTCCTCGTATCCCTTGGCCCCTAAACAACCCCTAAACATGTAGGACACCTGTGGGAATGTTGTGGTCAGTGGTAGACTAAGTTGTCAACACTTTATGGTGCCTTAGTTCACTATATAAAGCTCACAAATTGCAACACTTGATCATTCATCCCTCAAACAACTTCTGATCATTTGTGGAGCACAAGAGCACTTTCCAGGCATTCCTAATCAACCATTAGACACTTGTAAGTTTGCTTAACCTTCTTTAATTGAGTTTAGCTTAGTTATTTAGCTAAAAGTCAAACCGTCGTAATTACGGTTTGACTTCGAGATTTATTAATAATGGCTCAGTCAAATCTCGAATTAAAAGTAGTTATAAGTTGGTAATTATGTGGGTAATAAACCCTCAAAAGGGTTCCCCCTGATTCCCACTCTAACTAGGTCTAATGTCGGGTCAAACGTGTAATTAAAAAGTCAACAGAATGTTTAAATTGCAATTTATGCATGATTAGCAATGTAGAGCACATACAACCTGTTTGATCATTAATATAACTTGGTAATTAGTGTAAGAACATGTCTAAACATGTTCAACCTGACAATTTCCTGTTTAGACCAGGTTCGGAACCGAAAGTCACATAGTTTGATTTATACTTTGACTTTCAGTTCTGACCCGTTATGGCATGTTTTAGAAATGCCTTAGAGCTTTATTTGGACCAGGTTTAATTCTAGTATAACCCTCTGTGATTATACACCCCGGATCATTAGTTATCCAATTAATATGCATGATTCCGTTAATTGCTCATATGTTGACCATTATGCCCTTTTCACCTTAAAACGTGATTTTTGGAAATGTAAAAGAGTAGAAACCTTAATTGTTGATATATAAACTTGCATACAAAATTTGACATCAGTTTGAGGTGTAGGTTAAGAGTTATGCTCGTTAGTATAAAATTAAAGCTTTAAGTTAATTAAACGGCGTATTTAGCGTATAGCCTACTTAAACATACTTTTTGATATCAAACCTTTTACCCACTGATGTAATATATTATTTTGGGATTTTTAAAGAGTTTTAATTAATTTTAGGCTGAGCATAACTCATAGTCGTAGGCTTAATCCGGTACTTGTCGGTTTTGCCCTAACGGGCCATAAAATGAGTATTACATATCTAAACGACTCCAAACCTTTTGCTACTGATCACATATGATAAATAAATTATTTTAAGCCTTCTGGAAATATAAAAATATCAGATTTATGTATCAAACTCGGAAATGGCCTCTAATCGCCTTTTTAAGCGTTTTTTTACGCATAGTATATACTAAAACTATTTTAAACATACAAGGGTTGATACCTACCGATATTAGAGGCAAATTATAATATTTTAACAGTAAGAAAAGGTTGATAAACTCAGACTTCAGTTTTGAGCTTTTCGGCTTATGTGAAATTACCAAAATACCCCTACGGGGCATAGTTTGGTTATAATTGATAAATTTCACTTATATACTTTAACCTACTGATATAACTTAGCAAATTGAGTATATTTGCTGATTACATCAGGCCTGTAACTCAGGTTGACACTTAAACTCTTTTACAACCTTTAAAATGACCAAACTACCCTACGGGGCATAGTTTGTGATTAAATTCGTTTCGGGCATAATAAAAGACATATTACTGATGTCACAACATATATAAAGTATATTAACTTAGGAAACCTGTAAATAGCTCTCATGAATACCCGTTACGCTTATTACGCGTTCGGTTCGGTTTATGTAACTAGTTTACATAAACTAGCCTAAACGGGTCAAACCTTATCGGTTTTATCTCAAAATCCAGAATGTGTATGAAATACCCATATTAAACAAGTCACTGAACTTGTCGGGTCTAAATCACATTCTATCCGGTCTTCGCTTAATCGTGCGTACGAACCGTGTTTTTGAAACTAACCGGTCTAAGCTTAAGCTTAACTAAAGACCCGTTAGGATTCTAATAGGTTATTATAAACCTTTGTTCCAGATTAGGAGGACCAACAAAAGCTACTTGCAATTTGCTTATTGTGAATTATACTTTGCTCAGGTAAATACTTTTAACTTATTTTCCCTATACGGGCTTGGGTTACGGTATATAGAATACCGCTTGATCAGGCGTCAAATTCTCCACCGTTGGGTGGGTAATTGAATAATTTGATAGGCTCGTTTAAACAGTCTTGTTACTTAAAGCCTTTGGGGGGTTAATGACCATGTCCCGGATATCCTTGGCATCATTTTACGAAATGGCCACGACTTAAGCGCGGGGTGTAGGCGTACACCCGTCAGTGCATAAAAGAATATTGTGGTGTGTCTATTGATCTTTAACCCGGACAAGATCCGGGCTACTGAACGCACAAGGAACATGTAATTCGTTCACAAGATTATATATTTAAATAATTCTCCCAAGTTAAATAAAATGTTTATGCCATGTGCATCCAAACCAATTTTCAATCATTTTCCAAAATGAGTCAGTTGATTGTATTTACCAGTGTAAACTGACGTATTTTCCCAAAAAGATTAAATGCAGGTACTAAGCGTAATTGGCTGGGATTTCTCCTTAGCATCATTAGAAGTCTCGCAAGCTTAAGATGCCTGAAGTCTGTTGAACTATTGTTTCATATTTTATTTTCGATCCTTCTGTGGATAAACTTCTGAATATTGTGACAATTGATATTACAATATTAAATTCGGTTGTATTATATCTTTTAAATTGCTTCCGCTGTGCATATTAAATATTGTGTTGTTTGACTATTATGTTGCCAACCACGTCACGATACTCCCCCACCGGGCCCACCGGTGACATGTGGAAATCGGGGTGTGACAGGTTGGTATCAGAGCCAACACTGAGTGAATTAAACACTAGCCTTTTGTGTTTAATCTCAGTTACACAATAGCACATTTCTAAAACTTTCGAGTCTAGACTTATAACATAGGACAAATTCCACTTTGTTTGTGTTGTCCTTTATTTTGCATATATTTTTGTTTTGTTATCTCATGTTGTATTGACAGGAATTAACAAAATGCCGCCAAGATTCTTCAGGAGAAGAGGAAGAGGCAAGGGGCCAATCACAGCCCCCAATGATAATGAAGCTGGACCTTCGAATGCGCGAGCCCCATCTACCATGGAGAGTGACGATCCCCGGCAGAATCGGAGTAACCTTTTCGAGCCGGCTAGACGGTCGGTCTCACACAGTTCAACACCTCTCGTGCACAACTCATATGGGCCATACTCGGAGAATGAGCCCAACAACCCTCAACCCTCATACATACCATTACAGCGATCTTTATCGCACCATTCTTTTGGTGACCCTACACCAGTTTTTAGGGGCCGGTTTAACCCGACAGACTTTTTACCAGAACCAGTGGGTTTCAACCCATTGGGACCGGAGGACCACTTCTCTGGCGATCATGCGGATGACATGGACGAGGATACGGACCCCGTCGAACCCGCCAGTGGTACACCAAACCATCCCATAGAGATTTCAGATGGCTCTTCGTTTCACGGACCACCCTATGTTGGTCCAGATAGCTTTCAAGCTAGGTTCACCAGGCACGAATGGTACTATACACCTCCTCACCATTCGTCACCTCATCAGCAGCAACAGTAACAACGGGATCCCTCTGAGGATCCAAGATTTGTGGCAGTCACGCCACCACCTCCACCGCCACCAGTTCAACCAGCACCTCCGCAACCGCTAAGGCGTAGGAGATCTGGACCGCGTATGTCTACACGGGGATGAGACTTCCATTTCAGCTCTCCCCGGCAATCAAGTGGCAGCCACTGCCCGCCACATCAAGAAGATCCACAAATGGGTGGACCTTCACACCCAGTTGCACCACAACCACCGCCTATGGGTTTTGATAACCCAATTCCGGCATACACGGGTTCTATGGCGTATAACCCGTTTGAACAGCCAGTGCACACCAACTACAACTACTCCGAAGCCGATCCTTACATGGAAGCGGCTAACTACAACACCCAAGGACCCTATGGAGATCCATGGGGAGTAGGGTACCCAACTCATGGGTACCAGATACCTGCAAGACCTATTATCAGGCCACAGTCGCAACCACCAAGGTTCTCCCCACCTGAGCGTGAAGAAATTCTGCAAAGGTTGGACCATGTAGAGCGAGAGTTTCACAGGGAACGAAGGGAGCGACAAACTTTCTTCCAAGGATTGACAAGCTTGATCAAAGGAAAAAAGCAAGAAGGACCACTGAGTCCTTCCAATCGTTGTAAGCCCCTGCGTGGGTATGTATGTTGTTTATTTTGACCTCTGCGTGGGTCTTTCTTTCTGTAAACCCCTACGAGGGTATGTTATTGTTTAGGTCCCTGCGTGGACTGTTATGTTATTGTGTAAGTCCCTGCGTGGACTATTATGTTTGTTATTAAGCCCCTGCGAGGGTAAGTACTTGTTTAAACCCCTGCGTGGGTAAGTTTGGTATTTGAAAAGACCCGTTTAGGGCAGCGTGTAATATTCTAATAAATTAATGGAATGTTTGTTTATAAAGTTCATGTTTGCCATATGTGCATAAATAATTTATATATGAAATAAATAAATTAAAATAATTCCTTTTAAATAAGAATCTGCCTATGTAAATTTTAAATAAGAATCTTAAAGAGTGAAACCTAGCCTTCGGGTCATTATAAGGCCGGGCCAAGATGGTAAGACCTGTTAAAAAGGATTCAAATCCCTGTTAACATATGAAAACATGTTAACACTCCTGGCAGATGTGATTCGTTTGAAATCACACACATTATTATTATATAAGGATCTTTCAAAGATTCCAAACCCAATTAAATGATCTCTGAATCATGGGTTAAATCATCAATTAAGATGATCATATTTTTACCATACGTGGTAATATAGTGCCTACGGGCCCTGCTCACTTCCATGTGAGCCAAGAGACAGTGGTAGCGATGACTCCCTGTCAAATAAAGGTAATGAACTAGGTTCAAACCTCAAATGCTTTGATTCTCTGAAATCCTAGCATATAAGTTATAATTGTCCTTGTGACTAGGCCTATTGTGCCAATATACCTTCATGTTTTGATTCTCTGAAATCATAACTTATAAATTAAATTGTCCATGTGACTAGGCCTTTTGTGCCACAAATAAAACTGTTATTGTTTTATAATTAGGATAAATTATTATAGAAATCCTAAATAAATATGATTAATAAATTAACCAAATATGGTCTCTGTTTACCATGGTTAATGATTTTCCCTAAGGGGCAATTCCATAATAAACTCCCAAATAAACTATTGTCCTTGTTTTCTGTAACAGTTCAATTAAAATGGCTAACTCAGACGAGATAAATAGTCATCCAGTGGAGAACATTGATAACGCCCGGATTAACTTAACGGGTGCTGAATTAAAAGCGTTGGTCGACGACGTGGTTACAAAGGCTTTGGAAAGGCAGTACGAAGAGTATAGTGGGACTCGTAGTAGGACCCTATCTACACAGCCTTCAAAGCCACCGTCCAAGAAGGACGACCCGAAGAAAGATGATGATCGGCACTCCTCGAACCACAGTGCTCCATCTCAGCAGGTTATACTAAACCAGGGACCTCGTGATAAGGGTTGCTCGTATAAATATTTTGTTTCCTGCAAACCCCGGGATTTCACTAGGGAGAAAGGAGCCATTGACTGTATGACGTGGCTGGATGAGATGGATACGGTTGTAGATATCAGCGGATGCGCTGAGAGAGACGTGGTCAAGTTTGTGTCGCACTCTTTTAAGGTTGAAGCATTAGCATGGTGGAGATCTCTGATTCAAGCCACCGGAAAAATCCCATTGTACAACATGTCGTGGGATCAATTTGTTGCCCTTATCAGGGAAAATTACTGCCCTCAGCATGAGGTGGAGAAGATAGAATCTGATTTTCTATCATTGGTGATGACAAACCTTGACTGTTAAGCTTACCTAACGAGCTTCAACACGATGTCCCGGTTGGTTCCTTATCTGGTAACCCCGGAACCAAAAAGAATAGCTCGTTTTATCGGTGGTTTAGCCCCGGAAATCAAGGCAAGCGTAAAGGCTTCTCGGCCAGCTACTTTTTGATCCGTAGCTGACATATCCTTGTCCCTCACTTTGGATGCGGTCAGACAGAGATCGCTGAGGAATAAGGAGGCTGAGAAGAGAAAACGTGAGGATGATGGTTCACGAAGGTCGAACAAGAAGCACCGTGGGAGCGGTGACAACAAGAAAGGATCTGAGTCGAGGAAAGATGGGCATCAGTCTGGTGAGAAGCCCAAATGCAAAATTTGCAAGAAGCAGCACTATGGAAAGTGCAGACTCGAGTCGAACTCTCAGGCTCAGTCGAAAACCTATGCTTGTGGTATATGCAAGTCCACGGATCACAAAACCTTGGATTGCAAGAAGATGAAAGACGCAACGTGTTATCGTTGCAATGAAAAGGGGCACATTAAGACCAACTGCCCTAAATACAACAAGAAGCCTGAAGAGGCCAAGAAGACTAATGCTAGAGTCTTCAGAATGGACGCAAAGGAAGCGGTTCTAGACGACAACGTTATTACAGGTACCTTCCTTGTAAATGACGTCTATGCTAGAGTACTATTTAATTCAGGCGCAGATAAGTCGTTTGTAGATCACAAATTTTGCAAATTGCTGAATTTACCTGTCAAAACCTTGAGTATAAATTATGAGGTAGAGTTAGCAGATGGTACCATAGAAACCGTCTCAACTGTGTTAGATGGATGTGTTATATCCATTAAGAACCATTCTTTTCCTCTGTCTCTACTTCCCTTTAAGTTGGCAGGTTTTGACATAGTTCTGGGTATGGACTGGTTTTCTCATAACCATGCCCAAATTGTCTGTAACATGAAGCAAGTGGTAATAAAGACTCCGTCTGGTGAACCACTTACCATTCGGGGAGATACCCAGTATGGGCTACCTGAGCAAGTGACTATGCTCAAGGCTTCCAAATGTTTAAAGAGGGGTTGTGTCATCTACATGGCACAAGTGATTATTGATGAGCCCAAACTGAAGATAGAAGACATCCCTGTCATCTCTGAATTCCCAGAAGTTTTTCCGGAAGAACTACCTGGTTTGCCACCAGATAGGCAAGTGGAATTCAGGATTGATATCATCCCCGGAGCAGCACCAGTTGCTAGAGCACCTTATAGGTTGGCGCCCACAGAAATGAAAGAATTGAGGACACAGCTAGATGAATTACTAGCCAAGGGTTTCATTAAACCTAGCTCGTCTCCTTGGGGAGCGCCAGTCCTGTTTGTCAAGAAGAAGGATGGATCGATGCGTCTGTGCATCGACTATCGTGAGCTTAACAAGGTCACAATAAAGAATATATATCCTTTGCCCAGAATCGACGATTTATTCGATCAGTTACAAGGGGCAAGTTACTTCTCGAAGATTGATTTGAGGTCAGGCTACCATCAACTGAAGGTTAGAGATGAAGATGTGCATAAAACTGCGTTTAGGACTCGTTATGGTCATTACGAGTTCCTAGTGATGCCTTTTGGGCTCACTAATGCACCGGCTGCGTTCATGGATCTCATGAATCGCGTTTGCAAGCCGTACTTAGATAAATTCGTCATCGTCTTCATTGACGACATTCTCATTTACTCTAAGATCCAAGCTGATCATGAGAAACATCTTCGATGTATTCTCAAACTTTTATATCACGAGAAACTCTATGCCAAATTCTCTAAGTGTGAATTTTGGCTTCGAGAAGTCCAATTCCTTGGACATGTGGTGAGTGAGCGTGGTATCCAAGTGGATCCCGCTAAGGTTGAAGCAGTTATGAACTGGCAAGAACCAAAGACGCCTACAGAGATTCGTAGCTTCCTGGGATTGGCAGGATATTACAGGCGTTTCATTGAAAATTTTTCAAGGATTGCTGCACCCCTAACTTCCTTGACCAAGAAGAAAGTAAAGTTCGTTTGGGGCCCTAAGCAGCAAGAATCCTTTGATATTCTAAAGCAAAAGTTGAGCAACGCCCCAGTACTAACATTGCCAGAGGGAATAGAAGACTTTGTGGTTTACTGCGATGCATCGCACACTGGCATGGGGTGTGTACTTATGCAGAAAGGCAAGGTTATTGCCTATGCATCACGACAGTTAAAGGTGCACGAAAAGAATTACACCACCCATGATTTGGAGTTGGGTGCCGTTGTATTCGCACTAAAACTGTGGAGGCATTATCTATATGGAATCAAATGTGTGATCTATTCTGATGACAAGAGCCTCCAGCATCTGTTCAATCAGAAAGAATTAAACATGAGGCAACGCCGTTGGATGGAGACTTTGAACGATTATGATTGTGAAATCAAGTACCATCCCGGCAAGGCGAATGTAGTCGCCGATGCCTTGAGTCGAAAGGAAAGGATGAAACCCATCCGAATCAATGCCAAGCGCATGGAGATAAAGAATAATTTGATTGAAAGGTTGTTAGCTGCACAGAAGAAAGCTGTGTTGGAAGCTAACTATCCTAATGAAAAGCTAGGAGTAACTAAGGAGCAGTTAACTCTTAGCAAGGACGGAATTTTACGATTAAATGGACGAATATGGGTTCCAATTTATGGAGGATTTCGAGATGTCATCCTCCAGGAAGCCCATAGTTTCAAATACTCCGTTCATCCTGGAGCTGATAAGATGTACCAGGATCTAAAGGCAAATTATTGGTGGATAAGCATGAAAAAGTCTGTAGCCACCTATGTAGCTAAATGCTTGACATGTGCGCAAGTCAAAGCCGAGCATCAAAAGCCGTCAGGTTTGCTACAACAGCCTGAACTTCCTACTTGGAGGTGGGAAATGGTAACTATGGATTTTATTACCAAGTTACCCAAGACAAGGAAAGGAAATGATACAATATGGGTTATAGTTGATAGACTGACTAAGTCAGCACATTTCTTACCCATCAAGGAGACTTATAGCTCCGACATGTTAGCCCAGTTATACGTTGATAAGATTGTAGCCTTACATGGCATACCTGTGTCTATTATCTCTGACAGAGATACTAGATACACATCACATTTTTGGAAGAGTTTCCAACAATCTTTGGGCACACGTTTGAATTTTAGTACGGCTTATCATCCTCAGACTGACGGTCAGAGTGAGCGTACTATTCAAACGTTGGAAGACATGCTACGTGCATGTGCGATCGATTTGGGTGGTAGTTGGGATAAGAACCCACCGTTAATCGAATTTTCCTACAACAATAGCTACCATACCAGCATTAAGGCTGCGCCTTTTGAGGCATTATACGGTAGAAAGTGTAGATCGCCCGTTTGTTGGGCGGAAGTTGGAGATGTCCAATTATCAGGGCCAGAGATAGTCTTTGAAACGACGGACAAGATTGTCCAGATTCGTGACCGTCTCAAGGCTGCCCGAGATAGGCAGAAGAGTTACGCAGATCCAAAGCGTAAAGCTTTTCGCTTCGAAGTAGGTGATAAAGTGTTGCTCAAAGTATCACCCTGGAAAGGAGTGACGCGATTCGGTAAGAAAGGCAAGCTAAGCCCGAGATACATAGGACCTTTCGAGGTTATCGAACGTGTCGGGTCAGTTTCCTATAAGTTAAACTTACCTGAAGAGCTCAGTGGAATTCACAATGTGTTCCACATCTGCAATCTGAAGAAGTGCTTCGCTGATGAATCACTGGTAATACCACATACGGATGTGCATATAGATAAGAGCTTAAAATTTGTGGAAAAACCTTTGTCGATTGAAGATCGACAGGTAAAGAAGCTTCGAAGGAAGCATGTACCTATTGTTAAGGTCAAATGGGATGCCCGTAGAGGTCCCGAGTATACGTGGGAGGTTGAATCCACGATGAAAGAAAAGTACCCTTATTTATTTCAGTAAATCTCGGGTCGAGATTTAATTTAAGGGGGTGAGGATGTAACACCTCGAAAATTCGTGTTCAATGAAATAACGAAACGTGTCATGTAAGACAAAACGCGTTGTAAACCCGGATTTAATAAAGATATTTTGGCAGGATTTAAAAGTGGTGTCATGTTAATTTTTACCTCTGAACGACCTCATTTATAAATCCCAAGACCTAAGTATATATATCTTAAACATCTAATATATCTTAAATCCAGAAAATTCTTAACAATAATTGAAATGGTGGACTCCTACGAAGAAAGGCTCGATAAACCTCATTGTTCGGCACTTTCAAATAAGAATTCAAGCAAACAATTCAAAATGGTAGGGTATGTAACTGTTCAAGGCCATTTTGGGAGGTCCCTAACTAATAATTGATTTCGGAGGTAATTGGGACGAACACTTACCTTTAATAGAATTTTCTTATAATAATAGTTATCAAAAAAGTATCAATGTTGCACCATTCGAAGCACTTGTTAGTCCCGAAAAACCTGTGATATCACTCACCGGTTCAATCGAATGCGGAATGTAAGATCAAACCGATAAGAACAAAAAGAAATATTTCATTTAATAACTTAGTGCCGCTGCTTAGATCGCACACAGTCTCAAGGACTATCTGGTACGATCTTCGAGAACCTTGCAC
The DNA here is from genome assembly GCA_030545235.1 of Helianthus tuberosus. Taxonomy (NCBI): domain Eukaryota; kingdom Viridiplantae; phylum Streptophyta; class Magnoliopsida; order Asterales; family Asteraceae; genus Helianthus; species Helianthus tuberosus. The sequence goes on along the minus strand of CM060351.1, from coordinate 8,158,638 downwards.
ACAATCTCTAGGATTGTCTGGTACAAGGTTCTCCTTTGTGGATTACATGGTTACACAAATGAGAGCTTTTCTACAATAACCTAGATAAGACTATTTATAGGAGCCTTTACCCTATTGGCCCACATGGCCTAGCTCAAGCCCAAGACATAAATAAAACAAAATAAACATAAAAGACTCGTAATAAAGATAAGCGTAAAACTCTGGACCTAACAATCTCCCCCTAGTTTTATGCTATCTTTATTACAGTTTAGACGATCTCCAACCTTGGGTCTTCTCTTTTAGTGGCCTAGCAGTGAACAAGCCCATCAACATATCTCGGATGATGTCGGATAAGCTAATGAATGGTGTCGGACGAAATTCAAAACAGAAAATGGAATGGTGATGACGTCTTGGATGATGAAATGATGATGTCGGACAATGTTGCTTATTAATCTCGGATGAAAGATTATGATCACGATCCACGAATGATATTCTAGTTGCACATACCTGGGCTCAATCTGGAAATAGGCCCAATGAATATCCATCATACCTTAGCCCAGACGAAAATTGTTTCCAGCCGCTGTTAATTTTGTGAGTGGCCCATGATTTCTACAGTCAATTAAATACCCAATAACTAAAATCCAGACTCAAAAGTAGAAAATAAGCTCCAAAGAAATTATCCATCATGTCTCAGGTGGGCCCTCAGAATAATCGAAATAGTTGTATCTCAAATTAAGAATTTGTGATAATCAATTGCCCCATCTTACTGCTGCATCATCAATGGTCCCCACAACATTTGCGCTGAATTCAAGACATTCTTTTTCGTCATCTGACCGTTGACCATTCAATCATCCAATGGCTCATATTTACTAGGGTTTTTTAATTCCTTGAAGAGACATCATGTGCAGCCGCCACATTCCTTGCTGCATCACCCTGACGTCAGCATCATTATCAGCACTAAAACCGTCCTTTTACACTGTGCACCACCGTTGCTATCCCCGTAAATCACCGTGTATACCAGCCAACACCACCATTAGCACCCCACAACTTTGCAACTTGCCATCATCATCTTCGTAACCTTCAATGATCAGAACCGAACAACACCATTTACAAAACCCACTAACGCCACCATGCTCCGTCATCTTCTGTTATCAGAAAAACAAATTCCGACGTCACCCTCAATCTGCCACTTCCCTATGAAGAAACAGAATGGTAACAGCCATGAAACCTCATCCACCACCTTCATTTTTCCACCACCATGACTCACTATCGTCCAGTATCACCGGCGATACCCCTGACCAGAAAACAAATTACAGTTGCAAGACCGACAACCACCATTGATCAGAACACTCAGACCGTCATTCTTCTCTTTCTGCGTTTTCTCTCTCTAACCGTGAATGCTCATACGCCATCAACAGTAACTTTATTTCTCCGGCCGTCACCTTCTATACTCAGCCGTCAACCACCGTTATCACTTAACCCACCAATAGTCAACAACTGAGCACCACCTCTTGATTCACCGTGACTCACCAGAAACCAATAACAATCGGAAAACTGAAAAACCTCATGGGTAAACCTCGCTCAATAAACACATATGCTTGATTCAGTGAAAGCGAAACATAAGTTTCCAGATCTGAAACATAATCAACAAACACACAAATCTGATTTTTCTCTAGACCATGATGAACAGATATGCCAGACTAAACACACAAAGTCAGCAGATCTGAAAATTTCTTCAAAACACAGATCTTATGAACCGGAGATCTCTCCTTTGACGAACATACATCCCCCGACACTGTGAAACTTCTTCTCGTTCTTCGAGCGACATCAAAACCGAGCCTTTGAAAGACTTCATTGGCTCTGATACCACTTGTTTGTCCCGAAAAACCTGTGATATCACTCACCGGTTCAATCGAATGCGGAATGTAAGATCAAACCGATAAGAACAAAAAGAAATATTTCATTGAATAACTTAGTGCCGCTGCTTAGATCGCACACAGTCTCAAGGACTATCTGGTACGATCTTCGAGAACCTTGCACACAATCTCTAGGATTGTCTGGTACAAGGTTCTCCTTTGTGGATTACATGGTTACACAAATGAGAGCTTTTCTACAATAACCTAGATAAGACTATTTATAGGAGCCTTTACCCTATTGGCCCACATGGCCTAGCTCAAGCCCAAGACATAAATAAAACAAAATAAACATAAAAGACTCGTAATAAAGATAAGCGTAAAACTCTGGACCTAACAGCACTTTACGGACGAAAGTGCCGAACCCCAGTCTGTTGGGCAGAAATTGGGGAAAAGCAATTATCTGGACCTGAAATAGTACAAGAAACAACCGACAAAGTCATTCAAGTCAAGGAACGACTGAAAGTCGCACGTGATCGACAAAAGAGCTATGCTGATAATCGACGCAAACCATTGGAGTTTCAAGTAGGAGATAAAGTATTGTTAAAGGTCTCTCCTTGGAAAGGAGTAGTAAGATTCATTAAACGACGAAAGCTAAGTCCCAGGTATATTGGACCTTTTAAGATTATTAGAAGAATAGGACCTGTAGCCTATCAGCTACAACTGCCAGATGAAATGGCAGGAATACATGACGTGTTTCATGTATCTAATCTTAAAAAGTGTTTAGCTGATGAATCACTGATAGTACCTCTTAAGGATATAGAGGTAAATGAACAACTCAAGTTTGTAGAAAGGCCTCTACAAATTGAAGACAGAAAAGTCAAGAATCTCAAGCATAAAAGACTAGTTCTAGTCAAAGTAAAGTGGAACTCCAAAAGAGGACCAGAGTACACATGGGAGTTTAAATCAGAAATGCAAAAGAAATATCCACACCTATTCCAGTAGATCTCGAGGACGAGCTCTAAAATAAGGTGGGGAGGATGTAACAACCCTCAGTAAAACCAACACTCTCAGTATATTTTCGACACCCTATTATATGTTAAAATATCTTAATATGTCTTTAAATACAACCCGTATGTGAAAACCGAGCCCGAAACGTGTTATAACATATAAAACAAAATATAAAATCTGAAATATAAGTTGAGGCGGGCCGCGTAGGACCCCACCCCAACTTTACGCGGGCGGTATAAGGGTTGAGACCGGACTCCGTTTGATTTAGTTAGTTAAGGCGGGCCGCGTGAGACCCAAGCTAAGTTCACGAGGGCCGCAAGTGACCTAAAATGTGGCGCTGCCCGGTGCTGACACGTGTCAGCATCGTGGCGGGTCTATGGGATGAGCCGGATAAGCTATACGTTGACCGAACATTGACGCGGGCCGCGTAGGCCCTTACCTATTCTTACGCGGGCCGCGTAAGGACCAGAATCAGGCCCTATATAAGAAGGCCATCGGGTTTCACTTTCCGTCGCTCACATCTTTCTTTCAATCTCGAATATCTGAAGTTATAAGCTTATAGTCGGGTATTATACCCCTAAATAGCGAAGTTCTGCTCCGTTGTAAGTATTATAAGCCCTGGATACGTATTAGATACTCTGCCCGATTGATCTAGGGTTCCGTAACGGTTGTCGTGGTTCTGCCCGACGTAGTCGTTGGAATGCCGTCTCGGGGAGGGTATTGTTAATGTTAAAATGGGTTATTAATACTAACACGTGTGCTTTTGTGTAATTTATAGATTATTCCCAGGAAATCCTTACTGAAAACCATAAAACAGCAATGTGAGTTGATCCACTTTTTGTAAACCTTTTTGTGAACTGTTTTACAAAACCTTAAATACTTTTCCATGCGAATAACCGTATTGAGTATTTGTAAGAATACAATTATAGTGGGTATGTTGGGGTTTTGTATACAAAATTTGTTACCACCTGGTCAAGGAGTAACATTTCCACAAGTTGAGTATGACAGTACCACTGATATATCTTGGAAAAAAAAATAATTGCGGATGTGCCCTCAATACCGTACACTGTGACTTTTTATTTAAACTTGATTAAATTGGGATTCACTCACCAGTATTTCCCACTGACAAATGTTTTTAAAACGCGTTTCAGGTAACAAAATGTGAAAGCCAAATAGAAGCCAGCAGGATAGCACTGAAGGCTTGGAAAAGTGGCAATAAAGTTACCTAAAATAAAATAGATGTTTTTATTAAATAAAATAAGATTTATTCTTATGAAAACGTGTGTACTATGAACCTGGGTTTTATCCCATTTGTTTATTATTATAAATTATAGTGGTTTTACTCTGATAAACATTTCCTAACTACGGTCCTGATGAAAAATTCCGCTGCCAAATTAGACTGATACCACGATACCACCGAAACTGGCTCGCGGCCGCCCGTTCCCGGGAATCAGGGATCGGGGGTTGCTGTAACACCTCAAAAATTCGTGTTCAATGAAATAATGACACGTGTCATGTATGACAAAACGCGTTGTAAACCCGGATTTAATAAAGATATTTTGGCAGGATTTAATAGTGGCGTCATGTTAATTTTTACCTCTGAACGACCTCATTTATAAATCCCAAGACCCAAGTATATATATCTTAAACATCTAATATATCTTAAATCCAGAAAATTCTTGACAATAATTGAAATGGTGGACTCCTACGTAGAAAGGCTCGATAAACCTCATTGTTCGGCACTTTCAAATAAGAATTCAAGCAAACAATTCAAAATGGTAGGGTATGTAACTGTTCAAGGCCATTTTGGGAGGTCCCTAACTGATAATTGAGGCCCCAAATTCGGAAAAGATGGTTGCCCTTTCGAAATCCTAAGAGAACAACATCTTTTTGTTTCAGCATAGGGCTTACGGACCGTAAGCCACCCCTTACGGTCCGTAAGGGGGTGCCAGCGACTGAAAACTTGCTGTTTGCTGTATAAACGCAAAAACTCACCTTTAAACGAGTTTCCTCATATCCCTTGGCCCCTAAACAACCCCTAAACATGTAGGACACCTGTGGGAATGTTGTGGTCAGTGGTAGACTAAGTTGTCAACACTTTATGGTGCCTTAGTTCACTATATAAAGCTCACAAATTGCAACACTTGATCATTCATCCCTCAAACAACTTCTGATCATTTGTGGAGCACAAGAGCACTTTCCAGGCATTCCTAATCAACCATTAGACACTTGTAAGTTTGCTTAACCTTCTTTAATTGAGTTTAGCTTAGTTATTTAGCTAAAAGTCAAACCGTCGTAATTACGGTTTGACTTCGAGATTTATTAATAATGGCTCAGTCAAATCTCGAATTAAAAGTAGTTATAAGTTGGTAATTATGTGGGTAATAAACCCTCAAAAGGGTTCCCCCTGATTCCCACTCTAACTAGGTCTAATGTCGGGTCAAACGTGTAATTAAAAAGTCAACAGAATGTTTAAATTGCAATTTATGCATGATTAGCAATGTAGAGCACATACAACCTGTTTGATCATTAATATAACTTGGTAATTAGTGTAAGAACATGTCTAAACATGTTCAACCCGACAATTTCCTGTTTAGACCCGGTTCGGAACCGAACGTCGCATAGTTTGACTTATACTTTGACTTTCAGTTCTGACCCGTTATGGCATGTTTTAGAAATGCCTTAGAGCTTTATTTGGACCGGGTTACATGCTAGTATAACCCTCTGTGATTATACACCTCGGATCATTAGTTATCCAATTAATATGCATGATTCCGTTAATTGCTCATATGTTGACCATTATGCCCTTTTCACCTTAAAACGTGATTTTTGGAAATGTAAAAGAGTAGAAACCTTAATTGCTGATATATAAACTTGCATACAAAATTTGACATCAGTTTGAGGTGTAGGTTAAGAGTTATGCTCGTTAGCGTAAAATTAAAGCTTTAAGTTAATTAAACGACGTATTTAGCGTATAGCCTACTTAAACATACTTTTTGGTATCAAACCTTTTACCCACTGATGTAATATATTATTTTGGGATTTTTAAAGATTTTTAATTAATTTTAGGCTGAGCATAACTCATAGTCGTAGGCTTAATCCGGTACTTGTCGGTTTTGCCCTTACGGGCCATAAAATGAGTTTTACATATCTAAACGACTCCAAACCTTTTGCTACTGATCACATATGATAAATAAATTATTTTAAGCCTTCTGGAAATATAAAAATATCAGATTTATGTATCAAACTCGGAAATGGCCTCTAATCGCCTTTTTAAGCGTTTTTTACGCATAGTATATACTAAAACTATTTTAAACATACAAGGGTTAATACCTACTGATATTAGAGGCAAATTATAATATTTTAACAGTAAGCAAAGGTTGATAAACTCAGACTTCAGTTTTGAGCTTTTCGGCTTATGTGAAATTACCAAAATACCCCTACGGGGCATAGTTTGGTTATAATTGATAAATTTCACTTATATACTTTAACCTACTGATATAACTTAGAAAATTGAGTATATTTGCTGATTACATCAGGCCTGTAACTCAGGTTGACACATAAACTCTTTTACAACCTTTAAAATGACCAAACTACCCTACGGGGCATAGTTTGTGATTAAATTCGTTTCGGGCATAATAAAAGACATATTACTGATGTCACAACATATATAAAGTATATTAACTTAGGAAACCTGTAAATAGCTCTCATGAATACCCGTTACGCTTATTAGGCGATCGGTTCGGTTTATGTAACTAGTTTACATAAACTAGCCTAAACGGGTCAAACCTTATCGGTTTTATCTCAAAATCCAGAATGTGTATGAAATACCCATATTAAACAAGTCGCTGAACTTGTCGGGTCTAAATCACATTCTATCCGGTCTTCGCTTAATCGTGCGTACGAACCGTGTTTTTGAAACTAACCGGTCTAAGCTTAAGCTTAACTAAAGACCCGTTAGGATTCTAATAGGTTATTATAAACCTTCGTTCCAGATTAGGAGGACCAGTAAAAGCTACTTGCAATTTGCTTATTGTGAATTATACTTTGCTCAGGTAAATACTTTTAACTTATTTTCCCTATACGGGCTTGGGTTACGGTATATAGAATACCGCTTGATCCGGCATCAAATTCTCCACCGTTGGGTGGGTAATTGAATAATTTGATCGGCTCGTTTAAACAGTCTTGTTACTTAAAGCCTTTGGGGGGTTAATGACCATGTCCCGGATATCCTTGGCATCATTTTACGAAATGGCCACGAATTAAGCGCGGGGTGTAGGCGTACACCCGTCAGTGCATAAAAGAATATTGTGGTGTGTCTATTGATCTTTAACCCGGACAAGATCCAGGCTACTGAACGCACAAGGAACATGTAATTCGTTCACAAGATTATATATTTAAATAATTCTCCCAAGTTAAATAAAATGTTTATGCCATGTGCATCCAAACCAATTTTCAATCATTTTCCAAAATGAGTCAGTTGATTGTATTTACCAGTGTAAACTGACGTATTTTCCCAAAAAGATTAAATGCAGGTACTAAGCGTAATTGGCTGGGATTTCTCCTTAGCATCATTAGAAGTCTCGCAAGCTTAAGATGCCTGAAGTCTGTTGAACTATTGTTTCATATTTTATTTTCGATCCTTCTGTGGATAAACTTTCGAATATTGTGACAATTGATATTACAATATTAAATTTGGTTGTATTATATCTTTTAAATTGCTTCCGCTGTGCATATTAAATATTGTGTTGTTTGACTATTATGTTGTCAACCACGTCACGATACTCCCCCACTGGGCCCACCGATGACACGTGGAAATCGGGGTGTGACAGTTGCGACAGACGTGATTGACCTACCTTGACTGTTAACCCTTTTAAGAGACCAACTGAGCAATCAAAGGTGAGTTCACACTTTTCGTCAAAGCATGGGATTCCCAGTGGTTTGGAAATGGGTTAAACAATAACCATCCCCCTTAGGTAGGATACAACCTGCGTATTCTCCTTGGGTAGAATACTGAAACACCCATAACTTTAAACTTATTTTTATACACAAGCGGAAAACGGTCCCAGATTTTTCATTATTATACAAAAAAAACACACGTCATTTGAGATAACCATTAAATAGATTATCACCATTTAAAAACGACCATAACATACCTGTTCAGCAGGTTTTGATCAAACGCCTTTTTATATATACAAGTAAACACATTTTACCCCTACAACCTATGTGGTATTAGGTCTTCACAATATCATATATAAAATGTTCTTCTTAAATCCGATCCGAGACTTGTATCATAAGCTTCACTTCGGCCATGCCTTGCCTATTCATGATTATATAATGTAAGGGTTAGTATAACCATGTATATACATGTATTAATACTGAAAGTAAATCAACATCTTTTGAAAATAATTAACCAGTGGAACGTAGAGGCAACATAACATCACAATCCATACTGGCGTAGGCTATGTTAGGCTCGGCATATCCTACGATAAGTCCTGCGCAAGCCTGGGGAAACTACCTGTTTAGAAATCTTTTGACCCGTTACTTCATTTTACCAAAACTTTTGCTTGTTATAACTTATTCTAGATGTGCAGGGGAGTATATAACATTTTCAATCCATGGTACTCATAAAACCCCACCCCTTTCAATTTCAAAATAATTATTTTGAAAAGTATTGCAGCGGAAATTTCATCAGGACCGTGAGTTAGGAAAATATCAGAGTTTAGGAACACCGGATTTTATTTGTTAAACAGATAGGGATAAACCCATGTTTTGCAAAGGTAGCTTTAATATGGGATAAACCCGAATACATAAAACAACTTTTCTTAATTTAATTTAATTGAAAAAATAAGCCATTTCTATAAGCCTTTTGGTGCCTTATAACAACTCTTATTCCAATCTACTAATTACCTGAAAAGCGTTTTAAAAACATTTGGTCAACAGAAAATACTGGCGAGTACATTCAATTTGTACAAAAGACACATTGTTATAATAAACCGTATTAAGAACGATTACAATTGCTTCTATCTTATAATTATTTGACCCAGTTGTCACTCGACCAGATCTGTGAGTGTGGTCATATCACTATTTAGGTATGTTCACCTAAAAGTGACGCTAGATAAGTAATGTATACAAAACCCCCCGTACTCTCAGTAATTTAAGATAACAAAGACTTAATCACTGTAAATATAACGGAAAACATTGAGGGTTTTGGAAAGCATTTTGATAAAAAGACAATGACTCACCTTGTTAGCATATAGTCTTGATTAAACAAGCCTCTTGATTCTAAGCCTTCTGATAACTAAGCATCTACTTTATAGTTCTGAATCTTCTGATGATTAAACATCTTGTTTGATAGTAAGTTTATGGATCAGAGTCTTTCTGATAGTTAAACATTTAGTTTAACAGGGTGGAATACGTTTTAGTGTAAAATCATATCAAACCTAACGACGGTCACGAGATCAGAACCTTAACGAAATTCACAAAGTATAGTCTTATTTAGACAACACTTTGGAATTCGTTAGTTGGTTCCCGAATTGATCGGACAGAATATCGTATCGATGATTATTGGTTAGAACACCAACGTATAGAGAGAAGGATAGAAGGAATGAACAAATAATAATGAAATCATAGGCTCCTATTTATAGGTAAGGAGTATGCGTTTCTAGGAAGTTTCCTTTATACTTTCTAGAAAATTACATATACTTTTCTAGGAAGTTACCTACACATTTTCTAGAAAGCTTCATATATATTTGTTTAGGAAGTTATATAGACATCTTTCCTGGATACTTCCTTCCCATATATATATATATATATATATATATATATATATCCTCTTTACACCTTCCTAGCACCTTCCCTTTGATAATATCTACCCCATATATACCTTGATATTTAACTAATTTATTTATTTTAACCGTTTAATTGAGTAACTTTCTTAGCTGATTAATTAATTAACTAACTTAACTGTTTAACTGATTAACTTACTTAGTTGTTAAGTTTACTTGGATTTTTAACGGATTATCTCACTTAGTTGTTTAACTGATTAATTTTAATTAAGTAATTTACTTAGCCAATTAATTATTTAACTTACTTAGCTTACTTAACTGTTAAGTTTCCTTTCCTGTTAAGTTTCCTTAGCTATTAAGTTTTCTTAACCGCTAAGTTTCTTTAACCACTAAGTTTACTTAATCACTAAGAATTCTGGTTTAGCAGCTCCCTGGTTATGAGTTCTAATTTATAGATACACTGGAACTCGTATTAGTGTATTAACTCAATTCAACATTAACGATAATCACGAGATCAAACCCACAACGCATGACAAAGAATAGCCGGGTACCGACAGCACTTAAACATCAATTGGATTGGTTTCAATAGATCGGATATAGTACCGTATTAGTGATTAGAGTTATTACCCTGATAACGAGGCAGAGTTTCGGAAATTTAGGCTTTAATTGAAAGAAACAGAGATACAAGGAGTAGGACGACGTTTTAGACTGTCGAACTGAGCAATCTGATCAAGTGCCAAACCAAAGGCTTTATAGCCAATTTTTGTTGCCTCCCGCGTGTCGCGCCAGTCCCTCTTTCTCCTGTCGTGTGGTGCGGGGATGGTCGGCCTGGCTTCGACTGCCACGTGTCCCACGTAGGTCTGACACGTGGCGCAGTGTCGTGACATGTGTCCCTGGCCGCCTTTTTCGCCCAGTCGTGTGTTTTTCTCGATTTTCGTGCTGATACTTATCACGTATGTTCGAGTCTTGATCCCATTTGGTTTGGTTTTTAATTACGAATATAATAAAGGTACTTTTGTGCAGTTTGGTTCATCAACCGTCAGATTTTCAAGTTTCGTCGCGCACACTTCTGGTTTTGATTACGGTTTGTTGTCGAGAATATTTTTGAGGGTTGTTACATGAGGCCCCAAGCGGCATCCCATTTTCTCCAACAACAACAAATCGGAAAATCAGGGCTTCCACAGGCTCAGGGGATGAGGAATTAGACAAAGTCAGGGCCGAAAAGATAGCTCATGATCATGCTCTGATGCATGAAGCCACTGTCATTCTCTCCGTTAATCACTGTCGGAACCTGTCACCACCGTTCACTTTCGTTTTAACTCCCAACTGCTACCACCGCAAGACCACAATCTGATTCCACCACCGCCTGCAACCCGTTACAACCCACCACCACAACCACAAACCTCCGTCTGCAATCCGATTCAATTATCGGCAGGAGAGAAGGAGAGAGCGAGAGAAGGATCAGGGATTTGCAAGTGGGGGTTGGTTTTTTATATTGCTTTTATAATAAGTGAGCCCCCAAACATATATATTTATTTAATTTATTTTGTTTTATCATATAAAAAGGGTAATTTTGTCATTTCATAGCCACTTAACGCCATAAACTAACGGTCATCCACTCCAGGGACTATCCGAGTAACAAACTGTCAAACCACAGGGAGCACCGGTGTAATTTCCAAAAGTTGGGGACTATAGGTGTTATTTTACAAAACCACAGGGACTATCGGGGCATTTTACTCTAATTTATGAAAGGCTAATTCACAGATACACCCTCTTGTACTTTGAAGAGGGGGTTTTCCTTATAGTCCCGCTTTGGCTCGCTCTTTTAAGTTGAAGAATAATGCGAGCTTTCCTTACGGGCAAATGAATGTGGAATTGAATGGGACTTAGAACGAGCGATACTTGATCTCTTAAAGTTAGCTATGAATTTATCCATAGCCTTGCCGACTTCTGCGGCTATCATGGCTTGGAGATCAACTCCCTCGCCATCGTGGTTAATATTCACATTAATATCATTATTGTGTCCGCTATTGGCTCCATCGGATAGGGGATTCGCCATCTCAATAAGCTTGGTCTAAACACCAATTAAATACTTGCTCAGTCGCAATATAATAATTTGATCATCAAATCTAATGACTTAAAAGTTTCATCAATGATATGTATATATATCCTTCCCCCTTTGGATCAGTGTGCATAACATCACAACTGCCAAAATTTATAATTTTTTTAACGTTCCAAAGTAAATGTTGAATAAAGTAAACTAAGTATAATTAGCCTAGGTCTCAAAGGACCATCAAAGGCATTTGAAGTTTGGACATTTTCCATCACATATTGGACAGTGTATCATAAAGGCACAACTGTCATTGTCACAGTTGACAATAAAATATAACCCGTTAACAGATCACCACTAAGGATGTTAATTACAAATGATCATCGCATTTGATGATACTGGCCGTGATCAAATTTGATCATATAGGCTATAAAGCTTGGACGTAGTCCATCACCTAGACGGTTAGTGTGGTTTCTCATGTCACACTGTCCGGGGTATTAACATTACTTTGAATGTTAACACTGAATAATTGTCTTCATGGTTTGACAATAACATTACTAATGAAACCGCCTGCAAACAAAAAAGACACATCCCACCTTCGGCTCTAAAAAGATCGATGAACTTTGTCTTGACCCAAACTTGAGCATGGAGATCTACATGTTTACTTTCAATGTGATAGCTACAGAACCAAAAGTCAACTAAGAAGCTTTGCAAGAAAATGCCAGTTTTTCTACGCGCGTCTGGCTGCTTGAAGAAAAGTGCCGCATTGGTGACTTTTGAGAATTGCATGGTGCCAAATCAGCAAACTATAATAGTGGCCATCATTTAGCCACGTATGCATCCCACACTATAATAGTGGCCATCATTTAGCCACGTATGCATCCCACACTATAAGAAACCCCATATTCTTAGAAAACTTAGCAAACTATAATAGTGGCCATCATTTAGCCACGTATGCATCCCACACTTCTTGTTACTTTTTGCAGGAAGGTTATTTATGTAATTTTGTGTTAGGCAAGAGTTGAATTGACATCAGCATTTAATGCACATCAACTCACTTGTACAATGCACCCACCCCCATATTTCTTTTACAATTTCTCATTTTTATATATTCTTCAACTGATCTACATATTCATCTTCTACTCCCATGTTCATTTCTCCATTAATATCCATGGACACAAATCCACCAACCTCACAATCAATGTCGCCGATCCATAGTTTCCCCAACCGGTTCTTTTGCAGCGACTTCCAAAATGATGAGGAATTTAATGCTCCAGGTTTGTCCATATATTTAATTTAACTGTTCACGAAGTCCTGTTTTTTTTTGTCTTTTACAACTTTTTAATCTAATAATCCAAACTATACTGCATGTCCATGTTCACTTGTTCCATTCGAAGCTTCTGTATACACTTATATGCATGTTGATTGTTCTCGGTCATCTGAAGCCCCTGTTAGATCCCCGGATGTTGTGATATCCAACAATTTCATGAACAGCGCGTTTAATGATGACCAGGTTATGGATAATGAAGAAGGTTTGTTTTTTCTATACTTTGGTTTTGTTTTTTTCTTCCCCAGATATGGCATTGTTAGAAAACTTATTCCATAATGTTCACATGTAGCATCCCAAGATTCCCATATGCAGGACATGACTGTTGCTGTTTCTGGATCACCGTATGGTCCTTCTATGTTTGCTGAATCATCACGCGCCCAGTTAGACGGTTGTATATATTACATGGGAGCCCACTTTATTCTCATATCACAGATTTCTAACCTTTTGTCATGCCATGTATAGCAGATTCCTAACCTTTTTCGTTTTATGATGCAGGGCCATCGAATCCATACTTTGTTTTTGATACCCCTCAGGGAACCCGTTACTGGATTCCTAATGTCGCTGATAAGTTCATACCAGTGTGTGGGAAATCTTATCCAACTTTTGCGGATGTTCTTTCGATGTATGAACTTTATGCGTTTGAAGCAGGTTTTTCTGTAAAAAAAGGGCAAACTAAAGTCTGGAATGGAATTCCCACACACAAGTATCTTCGATGCTCAAAATATGGAAAACCACAACCCAAGAGGAAATTTGACACCCTAGATGAATCTTTTGTTAAGCACCGGAGGACCAACTTCACATGGTGTGACTGTAAGGCAAGCATACTAGTCTCAATCTCGAATGATTCATACACACTTCTGAGTTTCAATGATATTCATAATCATGAACTTGTTGAGAGTTACAACCGTGATCTTAGTAAGATATCACGGAAGCTGTCATTCTCCACGAAACAATTCATTCACAATATGAGTCTAAACCGTATCGGACCAATGAGAGCTTATAGATGTCTTGTAGCTTTAAAAGGAGGGCATCACAATGTCAATGGGACTCCGATGGATTTTAAAAACTGGAGCCACCAGTTGCGAATTTTTATTGGTGAACGCGACGCACAAGTTTTCCTTGAACGCCTGCGTGAGCGTTTTGACAACCTACCCAACTTCTATTTTGATTACACTGTATCAAATGGAAAGTTGTCTTCTGTATTCTGGGCTGATGAGATTTCAAAGCTAAACTACAAAGCTTTTGGTGATGTCCTCGCGTTTGACGCAACTTACAGCACTAACAGGTTAGTCAACCCCCCCCCCCCCCATTAACATGTGTTAGGCCTGATCCCCAAGTATACAACCCTAACCCAAAAAAGTTTTACATATTGTTAACATCAAATCAATTTTTTATTCATAGGTACAAGATGGTTTTTGTGCCATTCACGGGTGTGGATCATCATTTCCAATGTGTTACATTTGGAGCGGGTTTGATATCAACCGAGTCCATTGAATCTTATGTGTGGTTGCTTAAGGCTTTCTTGAAGGCACACGATACTCAACCAACTCTCGTGCTGAGTGATCAAGACCCATCCATGCTACAAGCTGTTCCTATGGTCTTTACCGAATCACGACACCGTCTATGCATGTGGCATATAATGAAAAAACTACCCTCCAAGGTTAGCTTAATTTGTTAGCCCTTAACATGTGTTATCCAACATAACACATTTTTTATATGTCTTCTCAAACTGTTTTTAATCTAACTCGTGTTAGTAACTATTAACTTTTTTCAGATTTCTGCCGACGTTCTCGATAACACTGATCTTCGGTCCTGCATTCACCGGTTGGTTTGGAATGTTTATATCAAACCTGAAACGTTTGAGTCCCGCTGGAATGACCTCCTACAAACACTTGGGCTTCAAGACCACAGCTGGTTGAACGACATGTACAACATCAAACATCTCTGGGTACCAGCCTACTTCAAGGAACTGCCCATGTGTTGCTTAATGAAGACCACTTCCCGCTGCGAAAGCTCTAACGCTGCCTTCAAGGTCAACTCAACAAGCGCAAACACCCTTGTACAATTTATGATGTGCTTTGAAAATAGGGTAGACAGCCAACGATATCGTCAACGTGTATCGGAGTACAAAACCTCATCCACGATGTTCACTGGCAATACTGATTTAGCGATAGAAAAGCACGCGTTCACCATTTACACAAACGCTGTTTTCGCGCAAGTTCAAAAAGAGATAATTAAAGGGAAGTTTTTATGCTACATCACAAACCAAACCGAGTCCAGCAATTCCAGTCTTCTGATAGACGTCACTCATTTGGATAAAAGGAACAACATCACAAACGTCTATCAGGTAACACATGTTAGGCAATTTCATTATTACACATCCTCTAACACATGTTAGATCTAAAGGGCTTTCTTTTTTTGCTGTCTATGCTCAAAACAGGTTACGTATAACACTGTAGACCAATCCGCCAGTTGCTCATGCAGGAATTTCACACGTATCGGATATCTGTGTCGCCATGTGTTTTGCGTCTATCGATTGAAAAATGTTGAAAGGATTCCACCACAATACATAAACGATAGGTGGCGTCGAGATGCCCTCCCCAAACAGGTTTTTTCAATTTCCAGCCGATACGGAGTCAACCCACACGCACCGTCCGTTATGCGGAATGAAATCCTCGACCTCGTTACTGAATGCGTTGATGTGGCCAGAACCGATGAGGATTCGTTGGCAAAATTGGTTGACCAACTTAGGGATTTCAAGATCAATGTGCTTTCCAAGCAACCATTGTCTACAATTCAAAATGAATCAAACGAGTGTCAAATGGAAGAAATAGTTGGACAGCCAATCAACATTCCAGTCGAAGTTGCTAATCCAGAAGTTGCACGCAATAAAGGATGTGGTACTCATACTCGCATTTCTGGGCCCGGTGAGAAGGCAAAGGCAAAACCACCAAAACGTCCAAAGCAGCTTCGTTTATGCAAGCGTTGTGGTCTGCATGTCGACGACCACGACTCACGCAACTACCTTAAGGTGGCTGCAATGAAAGCAGCAAAGGCAGCTGCTGAACAACAAAGGCAGACCGCCTCTGGCGACTCACCCTCTGATTAAAATCTTTATTGTCGTTTTCTAGTACTATTTCATGGGAGACTCTCTTCATTTTGTCCTTCTTACACACATGTAACAGTATTTTGACATCATCCTGCTCTTCTCTGTTACGTGTGTAAGAAGGTGGAACCATTTTGATCCCATTAACCATAATTAGGATTGTAAGAAACTCTACGGCCTTGGCCACTTTTGTGTTTGTAGCCCTACTTCTTTGGGGACCTCTATTTGCTATTAATGGGCATATCTAAATATTATCTGCATTTGATAATTGTGTTTTTGTGTTTTATTTTTTTACAATGGCATAAAAACAGATGCTTAACACATGTTAGCCCCCATAATGCTTGGTTCTTTTAATTTGAAAGGATCAAAAGAATCTGTGTTAACCACACAAAAACAGGTTCTGGGCTGATGAGATTTCAAAGCTAAACTACAAAGCTTTTGGCGATGTCCTTGCGTTTGACGCAACTTACAGAACTAACAGGTTAGTCAAACCCCCCCCCCCCCATTAACATGTGTTAGGCCTGATCCCCAAGTATACAACCCTAACCCAAAAAAGATTTACATACTGTTAACATCAAATCAATTTTTTATTCGTAGGTACACGATGGTTTTTGTGCCATTCACGGGTGTGGATCATCATTTCCAATGTGTTACATTTGATACCCATGGCTATGTGTTCTATTTTTTTACAATGGCATAAAAACAGATGCTTAACACATGTTAGCCCCCATAATGCTTGGTTCTTTTACCTTGAAAGGATCAAAACAATCTGTCTTAACCACACAAAAAAAAACTTATATATTAAACCACGTCAGGTTATAGAATTAAACTTCACGTCTAGCCAACTTAAACACACATTCTACTAATAGGTTACACCCCCCCCCCCCCCCGCGCGTCTGGAACACATTGATTGCCAAAAAAAAAAAAAAAACATAATAATTGTGTTTTTGTGTTTTATTTTTTTACAATGACATAAAAACAGATGCTTAACACACGTTAGCCCCCATAATGCTTGGTTCTTTTAATTTGAAAGGATCAAAACAATCTGTGTTAACCACACAAAAACAGGTTCTGGGCTGATGAGATTTCAAAGCTAAACTACAAAGCTTTTGGCGATGTCCTCTCGTTTGACGCAACTTACAGCACTAACAGGTTAGTCAAACCCACCCCCCCCCATTAACATGTGTTAGGCCTGATCCCCAAGTATACAACCCTAACCCAAAAAAGATTTACATATTGTTAACATCAAATCAATTTTTTTTTCGTAGGTACAAGATGGTTTTTGTGCCATTCACGGGTGTGGATCATCATTTCCAATGTGTTACATTTGAGGCCCATGGCTATGTGTTTTATTTTTTTACAATGGCATAAAAACAGATGCTTAACACATGTTAGCCCCCATAATGCTTGGTTCTTTTACCTTGAAAGGATCAAAACAATCTGTCTTAACCACACAAAAAAAACTTATATATTAAACCACGTCAGGTTATAGAATTAAACTTCACGTCTAGCCAACTTAAACACACATTCTACTAATAGGTTACACCCCCCCCCCCCCCCCCGCGTCTGGAACACATTGATTGCCAAAAAAAAAAAAACATAATAAAATACCAACAAAACGACATTGGTATGTCGTTTTGTTACAACATAGGGTCATCAGTGTAACACATCTTCAACCATTTTCAACATACTAACTACCCATTGTAATCCTCCATCTCTAACAAGCTTTTCATCATGGTGTGGGAAATTCCTCATCATGAAAGTACAGAGGAGAGGGGCTGCGCTCACTCTCCCATGGGTCATGGTAACACCAGGACTGGATTGTTTCGGGCGAGTATGGACACAACGGGCAACCACATAATTCATGGTCTGGATCCGTCAGCAACCTAACCAACTCATCTGGTAGCCCCTTCAACTTTTCAGCTTCTGGAACAACGTGTTCCCTACAGCGTGACGTTTCTTGCGACACACCAGCTACATCAGTTACATTTTTGGTTCCGCTTTCTGCAACATCGTCACCAGATGCTACTCCAGTTTTCCCGTGTTCTCGATTTTTCTGAGACACTTTTCTTTCGTAGCACACCCCGTACTGGCCCTCACATGCTTCCTTCCCCTTTTGCATCCGCTTCTCCATGCCTGGTTGGGTAGCCATAACCTTACCTTTACACGGGTCCATGAGATTACACCACTTTGGAACCGGTAACAGTTTATGGTTAACTGAAGTGGTGAAGTATTACAGAATATGACTTTGGTTCTTCACCACAATACTTATAGAGGTTTGAACTGGGTACATTTAATATAGGTCTTTGTGACTTGACTTTGATGTGACCATAAGGGGCCAAAAAGCAATGGTTCCTTTCCCAATAAAGTTGTGGTATAGACACCAACCCCTATGTTTGTAGACTTCTGCCACCTACTTTCCCCAATTTCCAATATTCCTACTACATTTTTAGAAAGAGTGGTTCCCTTGGAAGCATCATTTTCTCATTTCCTATAATGTTACACGTACCTTTATATAATTTCAAACAACCTCATTTAAAACATTATCATCTACGTCAATCAACTAGATTAATAATATTCTAACACATCCAACAACACATCAATATTCTTTAGAGTATAGAATTACCAAGTTACTAAACATCAGATTGTATATAGATAGTCTATCCCCAAAAAGACATCGTGACGATGCCATACCCAACAAAACACCTACCCCGTCGTAAGTTTAAAGCAACATCCCCAAATCCATCAAAGTACATTACATGTTTCCAAAAACAAAGTTGGCGCAATTTAATGCACACTGGTGCTACAGTAACTACCATTTCACCCCCCCTAACACGTGTTACTCTATTCGGCAATCCTGCTTGATTTTTGGCAGCAGCACATTCACCTCCGAACATAAGATGTGCGCAGCATACCTCTTTCTCAACTTTCGCACCTCCGCCATCTTCCTCGCCCCATTCATGCTGAACCCACAGTTAAAACTTTTGTTTTTTCCCATGTAGCACTCCATGTGCCGCATCAAGAAGACCCCACAATCAGTTGTGTTTGCGGTGGTCGCCCAAGGAACCGGCATACGCTGGATGTTGCAGTACTCTATGTCATCGGCTCACGGATTCCCAACCTCCCGAAGATATTGCACAAACATATCTTTCTGCATACACATATACAAGCCATGCTCAATAAAAAAGCAGTTGCTCAATATTATCACACTTATTTGTTCAACAATTGTCAGTTTATAAGAAACTTACGATCTTATACGCTGTGTCCTTGTGGAGGTAGTAGACACTATCTTCTATCAACTGACCTTGGCGGGCTTTGTCATTATCAACGACATAAATTCCCGGGTCGCGTAACTCAAACACTAGCAAGTAAAAGTGTTTGTGCTCCAATATCGGGAAGAAAACAATGTCGTGATTTCGAAAGTCAGGAACATTTTCACCGCCGTTAATCGCACCTTTTATTCCTAGCCGAAACTTGTGCATCCGCGCCTCGACTCCACCTTCCTCAGTTGTTAGCATCCACGGAAACTTTAACCACAACAGATAAATTAATAAGCTCAAAAAGTCGCCACACTGTAATCTCTATATAAATGACACTCACCACAACTTTGGTACCAAAGAATTGCCTACTGTAAGCCCCCCGTGATTTCCGTTTCTCTTGGAAGTTTAGCACCTCCGCCCAACAGTCGATAATACCATCTGAGATCTCATTGCCAACGTTTAAACTCTTGAACATAGCCCGAGACGCTTCAACATGGGTAGGGCTTCTAAACAGCAACTCCCTGGTTTGAGATGTACAAATTATAAATTAAATTGCATACTTTAACACATGTTATTTATTATTTTACTAAATTTTGGTACGGTGACCCCCCTACTTACACAGCCATGTGTATCGGACTATCTACATCAACAACCGACGACGAACCCTGTTCCCTCCTGCGGAAAAAATCAAAATATAACGAATTATCTAGCGTGGAACTTGGTTCATGGTTTACCCTATTATTATAAAACAATAAACCACGTTGCAGTTCTACTTACACGTTTGCCTCCATTGCCCGCTTCCTACGAGAATGCCCATTTAAAGAGTGCAATGGGCTTTCATCAGCGTATATGTACTCCCACAGATTTGCCTCCTTCTTAGTTATTGCCTGCCCCATGTCAACAGACCTTATATAGTAAGGTGATCTGTTTGCTTCCGCTGCCACTTTTTCTCTGAAAGGGAGCTGTCGTTTTTGGGCCCGCAACTCATCCAACATACGCACACGGTTTGCAAGCGGAATATTGTCCTCCACATCATTCATATCACCCCCACAAAATTCCAGACCAGTTAGCCCTTTGTGGATTGCAAGTGCCGGGTCATAGGAGCTAACTGGTTCTACCATTAGAACCATACTCAAGTCTGTGGTAGCCTCCATATCGCCTAAAACATATAAAATAAATAACTCAGGTTACGCATTGAAGAATACAACACTTTTCACAGTAAATGAATGTATTTCAGCTCACCGGACGGCTCCAGCACTGTTTCTGTCCGAGAAATATCATCCACCTTCCCACTTGTGCACCCTGCACGTTTAATGCAAATAAGTATATTACAGATGACTCCTACTAACCCATCAATACTGAGTTTCTTTAATGCTCTATCGTACCGATTTCCTGTGACACGTCTAATTCACCCCCAATTTGTGTCATTCCAAGACTCCAATTGGGGCCATCTAAATTCCGTTCATCAAAAATCGTATCGCCTTCGCACACTGTGTATATGATTAACACATGTTAACTAACTAAATGATACAGGCAGGGGAGCAGTTAACACATCTTAGAGCATGAAAAACTTTACCGTTCTTTTCCGGCTGACACACCTCCTGGGCCGCTTTCCCTTTACCCTTGACATCCTGGTCCTTATCGAAAGCTGCGCCTGTGACAGAGTCTACCACCGCGCTACTGCACCCTTGCATATTTACATCAGTTGAATGCATCCCATCATGCTCAATCTTACCTTCTTCAGCTGCATAAAACATTCTTATCACATCTCATCCACAACTTAGTACCAGAAGCTGCATAAATAATTACCCTTAAAATCACGGTCACACTCATCAACAGACCCCGTGCCATTGCCATCCAGAACCACATGTTCGTCCTTATCATTAACAGCACCTTCCACAGATGCAAACATGACGCCACCACTCTCTTCTTTTCTTCCATCAGATGCAGCCCTAATTTCATTCTCAATCTTACTATCTGTAGTTGCATAAACATTTTTCGAATAAATTAGACCTGCCTAAACATGGCTAATAAAATAAAACGGTTTCCGAAGACTGTGTATATGATTAACACATGTTAACTCACTAAATGATACAGGTAGGGGAGCAGTTAACACATGTTAGAGCATGAAAATCTTTACCGTTCTTTTCCAGCTGACACACCTCCTCAGCCGCTTTCCCTTTACCCTCGACATCCTGGTCCTTATCGAAAGCTGCGCCTGTGACAGAGTCTACCACCGCGCTACTGCACCCTTGCATATTTACATCAGTTGAGTGCATCCCATCATGCTCAATCTTACCTTCTTCAGCTGCATAAAACATTCTTATCACATCTTATGCACAACTTAGTACCAGAAGCTGCATAAATAATTACCCTTAATATCACGGTCACACTCATCAACAGCCCCCTTGGCTTTGCCATCCAGAACCACATGTTCGTCCTTATCATTAACAACACCATGCACTTATGCTTCTTTAATACGCATTATTGCACGCATTAAACCCAGCGGCTTATACACTTCTTCAGCATCACTTTTATCCACGCTTCCGGCTCCTTTATTTTGTTCGGCCCCACCAATACTACAGTCACCTCCACTTGAATTACTAGCATCAAGAACACTCTTATCACTTTCGACGACTTCATTTGTTTCTTCCACAAAATCACTAAACCCCAGTTCTCTCTCTTCCAGTTGCTTCTCAGACTTGTTGAAGCCTATAACATCACAGAAAGATTAAATGGGTTTCAGACACGTACGCATATTAGAGGGTAATAAATTTTAACGAGCAACAAACTACGCGTCACCGTCAACGTGTACTTCTAAATCTAAATGTAAGATGAAACTGGTAACATATGTTACAGTTTACCTGATTCGAGTCCATCATCCGTTTTTTCCCGATCAATCTTTATATTTGTCTTCGGGCAATTCGGGGTCACAAAGCTTGCTTTCATTTCAGGAGCATCCTTTAACTTATTCAGACGGGGAGATCTCCTTACCCGCAACAACATACCACCTTCTTCCAGCGCTCCGGTACACTCAGTTCCATCAGCAACTACGCTTGATTCCCCCGCACCATCTGCTGCAACCACAATAGAATGTTAAACTATACGATCAAAGTCACATTAACATGTGTTAGACAAAACATTTCATTCCATAACATATAGTACAGGTACATAAACTCTTTTCGCGCTATAAACGTACTCTTAAAATGGTAATACATGTAACAATTTACCTTTTTCTTTGCCACCATCCGTGTATTGTCCACCAAACTTCATATTTGTCTTTCTTCTTTTTGGGGTCACAACCCCTTCTTCTGTCTCACTAACATGCTTTAACTTCCCGATTCTTGCAGATCTCCTCACCTGACCCGACTTTCCACCATCTTCCATCTTTTCAGTATAGTCTTCTCCACCATCATCTACGATTGATTGGCCCGCAACATCAGCTGCAACCCCAAAAAAATTAGTCAATCAATACAGGTTGCCACACCCGTCAAATGTGTTACCGTGATCACTTTAAGAATGATAACCAACACAACAGGTATCACATTAACACGTGGTTCAGTGTTCATTTCATAAACATTGTCAGCACACCTTCTTGGGCATCAAAGTCTATTGCTGAAGAATATACTGCTTTCAATCTACTTTTACTGATTTTTTTGTTTCGCCGGATAAGCGACTTCCTGTACAAGCTCGCTATTGGTGACCCATCCGAAAAATTGTCGTCCACGCCATCCCCTACGAAATCGTTTGCACAACGATAAATGGATTCCAAATTATTAAACTAAATAACACAAAGAATAACAGTTACTAACCAGCGTTCTCTCCTTCGTTGATGTGAAAGCTTTCATCATTTCTCAAATCTCCCAAGACCGAATTGATCTTGTGTGACGCTAAATCTACCGCGTCATCGTGATCCTCACTTTCACTAACTTTCTTCTCAAACATACTTTCAAACGTTGCCTTCAACGTTTGTACTTCTTCGTCTTCATGGCTCTCCACCAATAGCGATTCTAACATCCCCTCAATTTTGACTTTGTTCTTCTTTGTCACGTTTATTAACTGTTGTACTATCGTCAACCTCTCCTGTTGAAAATAGTTTTTCACCATTTTGATACTAACAATATATACTAATTGTAAAAAACACATGTTAGAGCATATAACTTTACCTCTTTACTTGCCCAGTGTTCCACGTTATAGTTTCTGGGACGTGTTAATCCTTTAAACCGTCCTAGTCCAAACGCACCAGCAAGTATTTCAAGCCTTTCTCTCTCTCGCAATCTTTTCAAGTTCCAAAAAGCTAAAGGACACACCGCACTGTCTACCTCCATCCCCGTGCACTCAATGCTATCAACGTACAACAACTACAAGAAACAACGATCCGTTCAGCCTGGAAATAATCAAGTATTCTAACACATGTTAATTATCTAAAATAATTAAAAGTGAACTTACCATCAGAATCGTTAGAGGACCGACGAAGAAACTTTGTGGGTCAAGCCGATTCCAGGTATCTTTGCAAGTTCTCAGCTTTTCTACAACAAGGTCACACCAGTCTATTGTTGCAAAGTCCATTTCGTCATCCAGATACTCTAAGATTTCTTCCCGTAAACAACTTTGTTTATGACAATCAACCAGCACTGCCACAAAACACATTACAAAATCCATCCTGAAATCAAAACTGTCTTCGCCATCGGACTCATCTATCATTTTCACCATCTTTGTTGGAGGCACCATTACACCCGGGTATCTCGCCCTCCAATCAGCAATGGCATCAATCAGAATGGGCAGCTTACTAATCGAACTAATCTTTTGTCCACCAGTCGGAATCCCTAACAACTTATGTATCACTTTCCTGTTCACCTTGATATCCCCGGCAGGCGTACATATCACCATCTTATCGGGATAAAAATTGTCCACAACAAAATAAGCTAACTTAGCCGGCAAACCATCAACGCTGAAAGTTAGCAAACGACCAAAGCCCATTTGCCTGACTGCGTCACGTTGTTGTTCTGTCAAGGCCCGTACACATTTATAAAACTGCAGTGGTGCAGATCTTGTCCTTACGCCTGGAAATTCATCCTTTTTTGCTCGCTTACGGGCTTTCTGAACCTTTTCCGGTTTGTTACCAACTACCTTTGCTTTCCCTGTTTTACCTTTCCCATTGTCCTCCGAACCCTTCTTCTTTTTGGTCCTTAACGTCCCACCCTTCGATGTAGCCGTCACTTCTGCCCTACTTACTGAAATAACATTTTATACGAAACCACAACAACCCAAACAATTAGTGTACTTTACAACCACCTATGACAACATGTAACAATTTTTCATTCGTAACATCCAAAATTTTGAAGGGCTTAAAAAATAACTAACCACGGTTTTTCCGCATTACATTCCCAGACTTATCATCGGCGCTGTTTCTTTCCCCTGCTGATTATCACATGTTAATGAATTTTCAAGGTCATGCCCAATTAACACATGTTAAACAAAGCCAACAATATTTAACTAACCACGTTTTCTTTTATTTCCACACCCAGAACTATCCCCGACAATGCTTTTCTTCCCTACAGTTTCAAACATGTTACTCAGATTTAACTGGATACGCAATTAGTCACTATTGTAACAAAAGGAACTTCCCACACAACCTTCATTTAGCACCGATAGATTCGTAACGAAAACGATTAGCCCAACAAGACATTATACAAATTATAAACAGTATTACTGGTTACCCGTTACCTGCTTTCCGTCTTTTCCCATGGCTTGGTGACACACTATCGGTATCATCATACACTGCAAGGCAGCCAAACAAAATTCTGTTATGCACAATTTCTTATCCAACACACTATCCATATATAGATGACCTTGAACAATGTTAAGAGACATCAAAATTCTAACCTAACTCCCGTTGGGTCGCACCAAAGTCAGATTGTTGTTTGGAAGGTCCTGTCTTGGGTTCGTCGGATATAATCACAACTGTACGGCTCTCAGACCTTTTTTGCCCTAATCTGTGTTTCGAAGTCCTACATATATAAAAGAAAACAAACTCAGGTGCCATTTTCCGATAAATCGGTAGAACAAAACCACCTTTTACATGACCGATTACAACAAAACTAACCTTTTAATTGAACTCTGAATCTTCCTTAATCGTTTCATCTTCACGGACGACGACAATATTATGAACGAGTTCCTCATTGTGCAAGTTGGCCACAATCGGCTTCTATGTGAGCGTTCCGGAACAGATGAGGTTCTGAGTATAATGTGAAAGAAGAAAAAATTTTGAATTTTGTTTGCTGTTCTTGATTAGACGGCTACTGCATGGCAGTGATTTCTGTTTTCCAATGTCTTTGTTGACTTCCGAAAATGCCCTTCAATGGTACTAAATGCCAGTACTTTTTATTTCTTTTTAATTTTATTCATACCAAAATAATCATAGCCATTGATCAAGTTTGATGTAAGCTAATCAATGGTTCACAATGGGTTTCCATAGTTTCCTTAAAAAGATAGAGTTTCTTATATAACCAAGCCCTATATATATATATATCCTCTTTACACCTTCCTAGCACCTTCCCTTTGATAATATCTACCCCATATATACCTTGATATTTAACTAATTTATTTATTTTAACCGTTTAATTGAGTAACTTTCTTAGCTGATTAATTAATTAACTAACTTAACTGTTTAACTGATTAACTTACTTAGTTGTTAAGTTTACTTGGATTTTTAACGGATTATCTCACTTAGTTGTTTAACTGATTAATTTTAATTAAGTAATTTACTTAGCCAATTAATTATTTAACTTACTTAGCTTACTTAACTGTTAAGTTTCCTTTCATGTTAAGTTTCCTTAGCTATTAAGTTTTCTTAACCGCTAAGTTTCTTTAACCACTAAGTTTACTTAATCACTAAGAATTCTGGTTTAGCAGCTCCCTGGTTATGAGTTCTAATTTATAGATACACTGGAACTCGTATTAGTGTATTAACTCAATTCAACATTAACGATAATCACGAGATCAAACCCACAACGCATGACAAAGAATAGCCGGGTACCGACAGCACTTAAACATCAATTGGATTGGTTTCAATAGATCGGATATAGTACCGTATTAGTGATTAGAGTTATTACCCTGATAACGAGGCAGAGTTTCGGAAATTTAGGCTTTAATTGAAAGAAACAGAGATACAAGGAGTAGGACGACGTTTTAGACTGTCGAACTGAGCAATCTGATCAAGTGCCAAACCAAAGGCTTTATAGCCAATTTTTGTTGCCTCCCGCGTGTCGCGCCAGTCCCTCTTTCTCCTGTCGTGTGGTGCGGGGATGGTCGGCCTGGCTTCGACTGCCACGTGTCCCACGTAGGTCTGACACGTGGCGCAGTGTCGTGACATGTGTCCCTGGCCGCCTTTTTCGCCCAGTCGTGTGTTTTTCTCGATTTTCGTGCTGATACTTATCACGTATGTTCGGGTCTTGATCCCATTTGGTTTGGTTTTTAATTACGAATATAATACTTTTGTGCAGTTTGGTTCATCAACCGTCAGATTTTCAAGTTTCGTCGCGCACACTTCTGGTTTTGATTACGGTTTGTTGTCGAGAATATTTTTGAGGGTTGTTACATGAGGCCCCAAGCGGCATCCCATTTTCTCCAACAACAACAAATCGGAAAATCAGGGCTTCCACAGGCTCAGGGGATGAGGAATTAGACAAAGTCAGGGCCGAAAAGATAGCTCATGATCATGCTCTGATGCATGAAGCCACTGTCATTCTCTCCGTTAATCACTGTCGGAACCTGTCACCACCGTTCACTTTCGTTTTAACTCCCAACTGCTACCACCGCAAGACCACAATCTGATTCCACCACCGCCTGCAACCCGTTACAACCCACCACCACAACCACAAACCTCCGTTTGCAATCCGATTCAATTATCGGCAGGAGAGAAGGAGAGAGCGAGAGAAGGATCAGGGATTTGCAAGTGGGGGTTGGTTTTTTATATTGCTTTTATAATAAGTGAGCCCCCAAACATATATATTTATTTAATTTATTTTGTTTTATCATATAAAAAGGGTAATTTTGTCATTTCATAGCCACTTAACGCCATAAACTAACGGTCATCCACTCCAGGGACTATCCGAGTAACAAACTGTCAAACCACAGGGAGCACCGGTGTAATTTCCAAAAGTTGGGGACTATAGGTGTTATTTTACAAAACCACAGGGACTATCGGGGCATTTTACTCTAATTTATGAAAGGCTAATTCACAGATACACCCTCTTGTACTTTGAAGAGGGGGTTTTCCTTATAGTCCCGCTTTGGCTCGCTCTTTTAAGTTGAAGAATAATGCGAGCTTTCCTTATGGGCAGATGAATGTGGAATTGAATGGGACATAGAACGAGCCATACTTGATCTCTTAAAGTTAGCTATGAATTTATCCATAGCCTTGCCGACTTCTGCGGCTATCATGGCTTGGAGATCAACTCCCTCGCCATCGTGGTTAATATTCACATTAATATCATTATTGTGTCCGCTATTGGCTCCATCGGATAGGGGATTCGCCATCTCAATAAGCTTGGTCTAAACACCAATTAAATACTTGCTCAGTCGCAATATAATAATTTGATCATCAAATCTAATGACTTAAAAGTTTCATCAATGATATGTATATATATCCTTCCCCCCTTTGGATCAGTGTGCATAACATCACAACTGCCAAAATTTATAATTTTTTTAACGTTCCAAAGTAAATGTTGAATAAAGTAAACTAAGTATAATTAGCCTAGGTCTCAAAGGACCATCAAAGGCATTTGAAGTTTGGACATTTTCCATCACATATTGGACAGTGTATCATAAAGGCACAACTGTCATTGTCACAGTTGACAATAAAATATAACCCGTTAACAGATCACCACTAAGGATGTTAATTACAAATGATCATCGCATTTGATGATACTGGCCGTGATCAAATTTGATCATATAGGCTATAAAGCTTGGACGTAGTCCATCACCTAGACGGTTAGTGTGGTTTCTCATGTCACACTGTCCGGGGTATTAACATTACTTTGAATGTTAACACTGAATAATTGTCTTCATGGTTTGACAATAACATTACTAATGAAACCGCCTGCAAACAAAAAAGACACATCCCACCTTCGGCTCTAAAAAGATCGATGAACTTTGTCTTGACCCAAACTTGAGCATGGAGATCTACATGTTTACTTTCAATGTGATAGCTACAGAACCAAAAGTCAACTAAGAAGCTTTGCAAGAAAATGCCAGTTTTTCTACGCGCGTCTGGCTGCTTGAAGAAAAGTGCCGCATTGGTGACTTTTGAGAATTGCATGGTGCCAAATCAGCATCCTCTTTCCTGTCTAAAGGTGGGAAAAATGGACAATTACCTTAACTGTTCCAAAGTTTAATGAAAGGATCATTTGATAAAAATGGACAATTACCTTAACTGTTCCTAAGTTTAATGAAAGGATCATTTGAATCAATGTTTTAAAAGCCGGTTTTTAAGTCATACCGACTTGGGCTCTAAAATGGTTCAACTTGTTGAACCGAGTTGTATCGGGCGGTTGAAACTGGTTACTACTTAACCCTATAAATTCCATAAAATACAAATTCATCTAAAAAAACAATCAAATCTCAACTAGGATTTATGTTTAATCATAGTTTTATCTAAAAACAACTATTTTTATTGTAAACTATTAAGCATTTTAAGATATATTTTTATTAGTTATAACCAATATTGCATTGTTTTATTGTACACTATTAAGCATTTTAAGAATATTTTTATTAGTTATAACCAATATTGCACTGTACGAGGTGGGTAAAAGTTTCAACTAGGGGTGTGAATTTCTGACACGACCCGAAAACAAGACACGAAGCTGACACAAAATTCGCGGTTTAGGTTTAGTCTAAACGGGTTCGGGTCAGTTTCAGGTTGAACCCGTGAACCCGTTTAGCTAAACGGGTCGGGTTCGGGTCAACCTGGTCGGGTTGACGGGTTGATCCGTTTAACCCATTTATAGTATATTTTCTTTTTATAATATATTTTATGTCATAAATTTATTTGGATGTGTATTTTATGCATTTTTATAACTTAAAAAGGAGAGATTGACACAAACTTTTATATATAAAAAGCAATATTATTATATACCTTTGGGTTTTTTTAATAAAATTTTAATTTCCGTAAATTAATTTGCGAAAAAAATTAAAAATTTGAAAATTCGGATTGTACGGATCGCGTTCGGGTCAAGCCGCTAATATTCGGGTCGTGTTCGGGCTCATATATATGACAAGATTTTCGGGTTCGAGTTCATCTATAATTTTCGGGTTCGGGTCGGGTTAAACCCGACCTGTTTAGCATCCCTAGTTTCAACAACGGTGACATATTGGAATAGAAGGCACTAGGTTAATTACCGGAAATATGGAAGATCAATATTACCTTAATCTCGTATTTTATTAAAATTAAGAAATCAAAACTTAAGGCAATGCAAACCGGTTCAACGGTTTAAACCAGTAGAATCGGATTTACCACCGATACATAAGACATACCGTATTTGGGTTTTACCGGTCTTTATCGTACCGGACTCGTATCCGATATCCGGTTTAACCGGTATAGCCGGCCGATTCATACCAGTATTTAAAACATTGATTTGAATCCCATTCTGATTCGTCAAGTCAGAATAATAATGGAAGCATTTCTTAATTAAAAGCTGAAAATGTATAATTTATTGTTTTCTTAGTTCAACTGTAAACACGAGTGCCAATGTTGATCCAGTTACAAATGTATTGGCCGGTTAGAGTATGTATCATCCTTTAATGGGTTAAACAAGTGAATAAATAAATTAGTTAAACAAGTCAAAGTCTACACATAACGCAAAAAAGGGACCAAATTTTCCGTAGTATAAAGCATTTAGGTCTTTCCTTTAGACCATTGCAAAGCATTTAGCTTTCATTTGGCTTATATGGATTTAGTAAGTGAGGAATGTATTAGAGGGGTTTACATTTGAGTAGAATGTTTTGAGGAAGAATGGTGCATTTGATGGGATGGTGAGCCCCAATGTTTGTTTTGTATTTATTTTATTCTTTTCTTGTTTTAATTTATTTTTATATGCATAAATAAGTTGTACACTATAAGCTTTAGTGACTTGTATATCATTTTTTTTATTTCAAATATAGTAAATGGACAAAATAACAAAAAAAAAAATTGTAATGTTTTTATTTTAATATATACGTTTATTAATGCTACTTTAACAAAAAAAATAATAATTCAAAAAGTTTAGGATACGTATATATTAATATTCGAGCTTAGAAGTTCAATGTTTTGTTTTTATAACTTTCGATATTAAATAATACGAAAATAAAAGCATGTATATTGATAGAAATAATTTAATTATTAAAAATAAATGTAAAAGTGGTGATGATGTGGAAATATAAGTATTGATAAAGATGTCTGTAGGATTGGAGCGAAAATGTGTATTTTTAATGTATTTGTAGAGATCTGATGTGACAGCTAACTAGACACGTTTGTGAATACATTTATCACCTTGCACTGGTAATGGTCATAAGACTACTTAAAATTAATAACATTAACCTAGGTTATAACAACCCTCCTAAATATAATTCTGACACCCCTAATATAATTAAAATATCCCTATATGTCCTAAAATACACCCCATATGTGAAAACCGAGCCCAAAATACCTTATATAATTAAAAATAAAATAAAAACAAAGTTTTAACATCGCTCGCGGGCCACAAACGTATAGGAGGTAACCTACGAGGGCCGCGACAGCTCAAATCTCAGGTGAAAACCTAATGTGCCACGTGTCCCAGTCGTGTCGTGCCTAGTGGTCAACTCAGCAACCCTAGGGCCTACCCTAGGGAGCCTCGCGGGCCGCGAAGGCCCTGGCCGAAGCTTACGCGGGGAGTGAGGAAACCCAAACCAGACCCTATAAATTGAGGGCATCGGCCTTCAGTCCCAGTCGTTCATCTCTTTCTCTTTCTCTCGAATTTCTATATAGTCAAAGAAATTTTCGGGCATAATACCCCCTAAATAACGAAGTTCTGCCTCGTTGTAAGTATCATAACCCCGGTTACGTATTAGATACGCTGCCCGATTGATCCAGAGTTCCGTAACGGCTGTCGTGGTTATGCCCGACGTAGTCGTTGGAATGCCGTCTCGGGGAGGGTATTACTAATGTAAATATTGGGTTATTATACTAACGCGTGTGCATTTATGTAATTAATAGATAATCACCAGGAAATCCTTAAGGAAAACCCTAAGACAGCAATGTGAGTAATCTTCTTTTTGCAAATTGTTTTTACAAAACCTCACTTAATTAATGATATATTAAACAGTGATTGAGTATTTATATTCTACAATTATCGTCGGTATGTTGGGGTTTTGTATACAAAATTTGTTACTACCTTGCGAAGGGTAACATGACCACAAGTCGGGTTGACAGTACCGTGGGTGGTAATTAAGCAGATGGAAACAAATGTAATTGCGTGACCGCCCTCAATACTGTACAATGGTTTTTATAAGTCTTAATTAAATTGGGATTCACTCACCAGTATTTCCCACTGACAAAATGTTTTTAAACGCGTTTCAGGTAACAAAATGTGAAAGCCAAATTGAAGCCAGCTGGACAGCACTGAAGGCTTGGAAAAGTGGCAATAACGTTACATAAAATAAAGAGATGTTTTATTTAAATAAAATAGGGTTCATCCCTATGAAAATGTGTGTACTTGAAACTTGGGATTTTTTCATGTGTTTAATATTATAAAAACGTGGTATTTTACTCTGATAAAATATTTCCTAACTACAATCCTGATGAAAGTTCCGCTGCCAAAATGATAAACAACAGATATCACCAAAACTGGCCGCCCGTTCCCGGGTAGTTAGGGGGGAGGGGGTTGCGACATAGATCATCAATACTCGTTGAGCATGGCCATCTAGTCTAGGCCATCCAATTATATTTTGATCATGGTTTGATTATATATGGGAAGTGACAGTCAACTTAAACCAATTATATAGAAAACAGTGAGGAGGCAATTGTCAATTTCAACCAATTGTATATGTTTAAAACGGTCACTTTATCCTTAATGAGTTACGGGTCAAATAGGCTAAATGTTTTAAAGAAATAAAATTCAGAGGGGCACACTTAATACATACATAATTTTTCAGAGGGTCTTTTTTAACGGGGGCACATATGGCATCAGAATTCTCAGGGTAGACCATGAATACAAAAATTCGGTAAAATTTACACTAATAAGCGGAAAGAAAGAAGGGGGGGGGGGGGGGTCAAATAACGCACTTTAAACCTAAGCATTAATATTCTAAATATTATTAAGGTCCTTGTGACTATCAACACGAAACTTGGCTATTAGGGTTATGAAGTGAGCTAAAGCTTTGAGTCATAATATGTTGGAAAAATGAAAGTGAAAATGATTTTTCACAAAAATTGGATTTAAATAATTGTATTTAAACATGAGTTGGTAATTATTTGCCAATTTGTGTGATTTACCCTTAAAATGACACCATCTACATCAGTTGCACTCAAAACATATCCCTCTAAATTATGAATATGCGTCGAAACAAACAGGATGTAATTTTTTTTAAAAGTAATATCAAAATAATTCATGGCAAGTAATTCTCCCTAATTAATAGTGCCCAAACAAACAGGATGTAATTTTTTTTTTTTTGAAAATAAGTTAGGTTAAATATAATATCTTCTTATGCTTATTATTCTGTATTTTTTCAGTTAATCTACATTTTAACGTAATTTTTTTCTCGAAAATGAGTCGGGTCAAATATAATACGTTTTCAGGGTAAAAATGGTACTAATACTGAATTTAATTACGAATGAATTTGATATTATACTTTATTTTTGTATTATGGTATGCGTATCAGTTTTACCTATTTGGCACCTGTATTGTATTAGTACTTGTACCAACTTTAGCTATTTAGTACTCGTACGAGTGTTCAAAAGATAACAAAATAAAGTGGTACCAAAGCGGGTACCATACCAAAATACATGTAGCAATACCGAAAGGACGAAAGTACCGAATACCTAAATCAATAAAACTGGGCATTGATACATGTACTGTATAGTCAAAATCAGTACGGGTACGCTACCAACACAAGTACAGATACTTGATAAAAAAATTTCATCCCTTTACTAAAGCATTTTACTTCAATACATTCTTTTCATATTGACATGCCCCAGAAAAATATTAAATGTATTTCTTATCATCTGACAAAATTTTCTTTTTGGGTGGCGATGAACTTGAAGTATATCCTAGAATGACTCTTATAAGAGGTGACAAACTCTTTAGGCTTTCTAAGTATCTTAATGATTATAATGCATAAACCCGTTCTAACACGAACCAACGGAACATTTTAAAAAAAGCGGCTTATTTGAGGACTCTGGCCGGGGTTAGACATGACGCTGGCTAGGACGTCGGATCTAAAGATTGATCGAGTTGGATGTGGATCATCAACATGGAATATTCGAATTCAAACATCGTTTTTTTTTTAATTCGTATTACGCCTATCTATTTATTTATTTTGAAATGGTTTGGTTCATCTATTTTTAATTTATCCTTAATTAATGTTTATCTCTAGGATTAAAACTTTTAAGCTCCTATGTTGAAGACATTTTTTTTATTACTAAAAGTTATTTTGTGTTCTTTGTTCCATTATATTGTCACAAAAGCCTGGTTGTACTAACAATGTGTTTCAGAGTTTACTAATGAAAGGAAAGGAAAAGAAACAAAAAGAAAGTAAAAATATTTTGTGTTACAGAGTTTCATTTAAGAAAGAAAAATAAATATGTCGTGTTCCCGAGTTTCATTTAAGGAAGAAAAAGAAAGGAAATGAAAGAAAAAACTAGGCTAATTTTTTTTGTTTTTCTTTCCTTCTGATTTGGGAGGAAATGGTGTGAAAGACATCTTTTTTTTTTCCTTTCTCACTTTTAATTTTTTTTTCTTCCCTCGTTAAGTTAACTCGGGAACAAAGCGTAAATTATCATTTTGCATGTTTTGCAAAACGATTTATTGATTCTAAAAGATAATTAAACTTTTATAACAGAATAACCTGATATTGCCCTGCCTAGTCAATTTATAACTATGTTGATATATGCAAGCAAATACCATTCTCTAGTTACAGATCACCATTATATCTCGCCTTTTTATCGCTACATTTTAGCATGTTTAATATTCGTTTTATTATTTTGTTTTCACACCTTTGACCCGTTCTACTTCAACTTGCTATATATTAACCCGCTTGATATACATTCACTACGTTTTGGCTCGTTTGACCCATTTCATATTAAGACCGGACTGAATCCGAACTGATCAAAAATCAAAACTGAAGACATGGTTTAGTCGGGGCGTATGGGCTGCAAACCAGGACTTAAAAACACACATGGGCTAAAAAAAAAGAAATTGGACGTGGTAATAAAAATAATGCATGGCAAGGTGTCACGCTCACTTAAATTCAGCCAAAACTTTTTGGATTCTAGAATATTCCAGGGTCATCTAGTCGTTTCAATAGCGTCCCTTGCGGAACAACCCATATTGTTCAAGCAACATGGGAGCATAAGAAAGGCCAAGTTTCAGCCAAGAATGGCCTAGAAAATGCTGGAAACTGTTGGTTAAATCAGCCATAAAAATCTTCATAGAAGTCTCTAAAATTCAACATAAATATTATGATATTTACATGGAAATGTGTAGATATTATTTAGGAGATTTTTGTAACGAGTGTTATAGACTTAGAACACTCTAGATATCAAGCGAACTAGTATAAATAGGGATGCTAGGCTTTATTTTTACTCACCCCACATAACCTACACAAATCCACAAAACTAAAGCTTTTAAAGCATTGTAAAGCTTCTTATACAATTGTTCATAATCAATATACAAGAGTTGCCATAAAACTGCCTGTATTTTTTATCCAAAAAATATGATGAATTTTAACAAAATTAATTTTTCTAAGGCATTTCCAATATATCAATTTAATCAACATGTACACCACTTGCAGGGTTGTGAGAAGAAAGTGCATCTTCTTCTGCCATCGATGGAAATCCTGCCCTTCAAACTTCTCCAGTTTGTCAAACTTGCTTGTCATATCCTTCTTCGATCTGCTTGCCATCTTCACAGAAAATAATTTGATCTTTGTTGGGGAATTTTATGAAATCGGACGATCAAAGAGGCGTGTAGTCACTTTCAGATCAAATTATTTCGGTGGTTCTACGGAATAATTCAATCGGATACAACTCTGATTTCGAGAAAGTAGAACACCAGTCAGCTCGACCCTAGCCAGGGGCTCTTCCCCTTGGATCCTGCTCCCCGGGGGCGCTGCCCCCGGACCCCGCCAAGGGGCGTTGCCCCCTTGGAACCCACTTAGAATACAGGCTCCGCCCGTACACTTTGAATTATAAAAACTCAAACCGCCCGTATCCATCTTGATTGGCTCGGGGATGGGAATTGCAGTTGAAAAAAGGCATCCAACGTTTTCAGTGGTATCCGGTCTTTTTAAATAAAAAGTGAAAAAGACCGAATTGCCCTTTAAGTTAGCAAAAAAGACGAAACAATCCCTAACTTAACGGAGAAAATGGATAGAGTTAAGAAGCGAAATGAAAATGACAAGATTTCAAACCTTTTGGATCCAGATGCGGAAAAACAAACCTTTGAACGAAAGTCACAAAACTGGCCAATGCTCTAGATGATTTTTGGCATTTTACTCTAAAAAACTTTATGTTAACATATTTAGTATTCACTGTTCATTTATTTACGTACGTACGTACAGGAACACGGAATACATTTATTCCAATAATGCCAGCAGCATTAACCTGAAGCGAAATTTCATGGTGTTATCAAGAAAAAAGAGAATCCTAACAACTTACAAAGAAGAAACTCTCAAGTTGCAACAAAAAACGGGAAAGCAAACCACAGAAACAATCAGATAATACCAGAAAATTCTTATGTTCAACAATCAGAAAGCAAACACTATCAAACAATTGTTCGAACTTTACGAAAAACATCTAAAACCCACCCCAATTCCACTTTCAAACAACATACAACCAAAAAATCTACACAAAAGTAAGTATATGGTAAGAACGATTAACTAATATACCCCAAAACCGTATTTACCCATCAGTTATCCACTCCGTCTTCAAACAACTTCCACAGGCGTATAATCTCAGCCCTACCGTTTTCTCGTATCCAAGCCGCCGTGGACATAGCATATTCTGTGACAATCCGAGTTTTCAAGGTCTTTACTTGACACATTACCTGTTTACAAACTTTGTTACTGTGCATGAGTTGCATTGGATTGTCTGGATAATATAAACTTGTTATAAACTTATGTATTTATGTTTTGGCAAAACATCACTCGACGAAACACATGAGTGTTTCATCACCAACTATAGTCGTAGAAACCTATAGAGTTTCGCCGTCTCTTTAGCTGACGAAACTTGAATGTTTCGTCGTGTGGGTCAAGGGCCCAGACGAGGCCCAGTACGGGGTAGATTATATTGTTTTGTTTTCACACAATTGGTACGTAAAGCGTCAGTTATCAAACCCTAGTTTCTCTACACCTGGTGACGACAACAAACCCCTTTACGAAGCACCATCTTCTCCGTTCGATTCTCCCTAAGCACGCACTCGGTATTCTAGCGCGAGACTACACTCTATCCCAGTTAGTGTTTAACCTTTAAGATTTTGATAATAGCCGATCTATGTGATTATGAGTTATGGTTGTGCATGGTAGGTAAATTAGGGTTTTCATGATTATGATCTTATGTTTGGAATATGTGGTTGAATTGATATGTAACTCTGATGTACTTAATGATTAGAATTTATGCTAGGATTGACGGAGCATGACGAATATGTTAGATGATAAAACTGATTTTGTGATATTGATCGTATGGATGCTTCTGTTTGGCATCGTCTATCTAATTCGGAATTAGGGTTTGTTAGACACTAAATGATCTCTGGATAAGTTACGCTATTTGATCTAGATTGAAAATGAAACTGTTAATGATTCTGTTTGCGAGAAATCAGGGGTTAGTGATTGAAAACGTGCTGATTGAAACTTGCATAACTGATGCTGTATGATCTCAACGAAACTTAGCAAGAGTTTCTCCATACTCATTATCGACGAAACTTAGTAGAGTTTCGCCATACTCATCGATGAAACTTAGTAGAGTTTCGCCATACTCATTGACGACGAAACACCTGGGTTTCATCACAAGGGACCCTCGACAAAAGTTGACATTTCGTCACAAGAAGTGTTTCGCCATGTAAGTTGAGAACTTGAACAGTAGGTATTTGTAAAATTGATGATGATAGATACTTGTGTGTACATACGATCTGTGTTACATATTAGTGATGATATGCACGCTACCTGTTGCACTGTAACTCTGTGATGAGCACAATATGTGAAAAACGTGTGATTTGAATAACTAGGAGACTGATAAGTATTGTTAACCACGGTAGGGTTGGTTGATTAACTTGGAAACGGGTAACTAAACAAACCGAGTAAACCAAGGTGAGTTCACTGCTCTTTTTCCAAGCATGCATCCTGGGGAGGAATATCGGGTAACGTTCCGGGGAGGAATGTCAGGTTAATGGGATGTTTGTTATTATACTCAGTTTCTATCATATAAGAACCCTTACATCTACCGTTTGTTGCCGGGGAGGCAACGAGGTATTTAGTTGATAGCGCTATTAGGTTAGGCACCCTCACACCGTACCGGGGAGGACGAGCGTGAACTAATTACCTTGGCCACTTGACCAATGCTTTGATAGAGGCATTGGGGTTGGGCAAATACATCTTGTAGCCATTTGCGGTAATCGAGTAAATAACAACATCAAATCAGACTGTTGAAATGTTTTATACACATAACTGGTAACTAAACGCGTTAACAAAACTTTGAACTCACTAGTGTCGTCTGACACACTTGTCTGCATGCTTGCAGGTCGTTAGATTTCTGATTATGGACTTGCTATCTGGGAGCGCTGGAGTGGTCATGGATCGAGACTCTTGGATACTCGCTTATTTGATTATGGACTCGTGATTGAAACATTTGAATTACTATTTACTTTATGCTTCCGCTGAATACTTACTTATGAGTTGGATTTATATTTTGAAATGAATGGAATGTTTTATTTAAATACTATGTGTAGTTCAATGTGATTGGTGGCTTGGATCCTGGTACGTCACACGTCCCGCGGTGTTTCCGCATGTGGTATTTTGGGGGTGTGACAGTTTGGTATCAGAGCCACTGGTTATAGTGAACTAGGTTTTAAAACGTTTTTATAAAACCCGACTGTAACCGAACAACTTCGAAAATCGACCATGACACTCAGCTCCATATTGCAAGGTTCGTCTCTTGTTACTTTATGCATTACCTGTTTAGTAGTCACACACTCACAGCTTGCATGAAACGGCATATTAGATACTATGATGATTTGATAGTGTGACACTACCCTTCGACTCTTGTGATTCGTAATCCTGTAATACCATCTGCTTTGCTACTTGAATGCGGGGGAAACTTTTAGCGCAAGTTAAGAGGCATCGAGATGAGCATGCAAAATGCCTTATTATTATTGGTGCACATATAATAATAACGTGAGGTGCATGTAAGTCCCAGTGAGGCTTAACGGGTGTGAGAAGGGTTCTGCCCTATTGTGTGTAAACTTGATAGTCTGTAGATTTCAACATGATACCTGACTCTTACCTCATTTCGACTCTTAAATTTATTCCCTCTCCTTATATAGAATCATGATTGGACGAGGACATGGACGTGGTCACATCGCGATGACCCAAGCTGAGCTGACGAACTTAATCAAAACACGTGTGGCTGAGGCTTTGGCAGCCTACCAAGCTGCGCATCTGAATAACCAGCCTGCTTGCACTTTTAAAACATTCATGGATTGTAAGCCGCAGACCTTCAGTGGGACTGAAGGGGCTGTAGGACTTCTGCGATGGTTTGAGAAGGCAGAATCGGTGTTTGCAATGTGTAACTGTCCTGCTGGGGACATAGTGAAGTATGCTACGGACACACTCGAGGATGGTGCACTGACATGGTGGAATGCCCAGGTTCAGATGTTGGGCATCGAGGAGGCAAACGCCACTACTTGGGACGATTTTAAGGAGTTGATAAGGGAGGAGTATTGTCCTCGGGATGAGATTCAGAAACTAGAAAATGAGTATTATGATCTTAAGATGGTGGGATCCGAGATTGAAGCATACGTTAAGCGGTCTCATGAGTTAGCTACCATGTGCCCGAACTTGTCCCGACCTCCACACCGGAGAATAGAACTGTTCATCAAGGGATTAGCTCCACGAGTGAAGAGTTTGGTTACTGCAGCGAACCTCAACAACTTACCGCAGGTTATCCGTTTGGCTCACAAGATTACCAATCAGGAGGTGGAGAGTGGCTCACTGCCACCACGTGTTTCTGCGACCGCGTGTTTCTGCAACCACAGCTACTACGCCTGCTAGTGATAACAAGCGGAAATGGAATGATGCTGACAAGGCAACCAGTGCCAGTCAATCTCAGAAAAGGCCTGACAACAACAATAACCGTAGCTTCAATCAGTCGTCTTCAGTTAATCAAGGCCAGGGCAGCAATCAGAATCAGGGCTCCTATGTTGGGAAGAAGCCACAGTGCAACAAGTGTGGCTATCATCACTATGGGCAGTGTGTCCGGGCTTGCCGTAGGTGCGAAAAGGTGGGCCATGAGGCCAAAGACTGTAGAGCCCCGCAGCCAAAGCAGCAGCAACCGCAAAATCAGCAGTATCAGCGACAGCAAAAGCAACCACCCCATCAGAACCAGGGATTTAAGAAGGGGCGTTTCCAGTGTGGGGATGAGGGCCACTTTAAGCAGGATTGCCCTCAGTTGAATCAAAATGTTAACGACAACAACAACCGCCAAAACAACAACCGCCAAAACAACAACACTGCTGGAAACAACAACAACGGCGACAATGGGGGCAATGGTGCCCGTGGAAGGGTATTCACGATCGGTGCTGGTGATGCTAGGAACGACGGCAATGTCGTGACTGGTACGTTTTCTGTGAACAATCTTATTGCTTCTGTGTTATTTGATTCTGGTGCCGATTGGAGTTATGTTTCCCTAGAGTTTAGTCAGCGATTAGGGATAACTCCAACACCTTTAGAGGTTAAGCACGTAGTAGAACTAGCCAATGGCAAAATGATAGAAGCTTCGCATGTCCTTTTTGGGTGTAAATTAGATCTAGTGGGTCAAGTGTTTGACATTGATCTCCTACCTGTTACCCTCTGTAGTTTTGACGTAGTGGTTGG
The DNA here is from genome assembly GCA_030545235.1 of Helianthus tuberosus. Taxonomy (NCBI): domain Eukaryota; kingdom Viridiplantae; phylum Streptophyta; class Magnoliopsida; order Asterales; family Asteraceae; genus Helianthus; species Helianthus tuberosus. The sequence goes on along the minus strand of CM060351.1, from coordinate 8,117,940 downwards.
TATGGATTGGTTGTCTAAACATCAAGCTGAGATTCTATGCACGGAGAAGATTGTACGTATTCCTCTCTCTAGTGGAGAATCATTATTGGTTCAGGGGCATCGCAGTCGTGCGATGGTTGTTATCATCTCAGCTATGCAAGCGCAGAAATGTCTACGAAAGGGGTATCCTGCTGTTCTAGCACTTGTTACTGATACTCCTTCAGGGGAAATAAAGATCGAGGATCTGCCAGTTGTGCGCGAATTTACCGATGTGTTTCCTGAGGAACTTCCTGGTCTACCTCCTCACCGTCAAGTAGAATTTCAGATCGATCTTGCACCAGGAGCAGCTCCAATTGCTTGTGCTCCCTATCGTCTTGCACCTGGAGAGTTGCAAGAGTTATCTAATCAACTTCAAGAACTATTGGATAGGGGTTTTATTCGACCCAGCTCTATGCCTTGGGAAGCCCCAGTGCTGTTTGTAAAGAAGAAAGACGGGTCCTTTCGCATGTGCATTGATTACCAGGAACTCAACAAGGTGACAATCAAGAACTGTTATCCATTGCCATGCATCGACGACTTGTTTGACCAGTTGCAAGGGTCAAGTTTTTATTCGAAGATCGACTTAAGATCGGGCTATCACCTGGTGAGAGTCCGAGAGGAGGATGTTCCTAAAACGGCTTTTCGAACGCGTTATGGGCACTATGAGTTTTTAGTTATGCCGTTTGGATTGACGAACGCGCCAGCAGTCTTAATGGATCTCATGAACCGTGTATGCAAACCGTATCTCGACAATTTCGTTATAGTATTCATTGACGACATTTTAATCTACTCAAAGAGCAAGGAAGATCACGAGCGGCACCTACGACTTATCTTGGAGCTCCTGAGGAAGGAGCAACTCTACGCAAAATTCTCTAAGTGTGACTTCTGGATTCGGGAGGTACACTTTCTTGGGCACATTGTTAATGAATTGGGGATACACGTAGACCCTGCAAAGGTTGATGTTGTTAAGAATTGGGCGGCACCAAAGACTCCTTCTGAGGTGCGACAATTTCTTGTTCTCACTGGGTATTATCGAAGGTTTATTAAGGATTTTTCGAAGATTGCGCAACCACTCACCTTGTTAACACAGAAGGGCGTAGTATACACGTGGGGAACTAAACAAGAAGAGGCATTCTAGTTATTAAAACAGATACTATGTAGCGCACCGATCTTGTCTCTACCTGAAGGTACAGAAGACTTTGTAGTATACTGTCATGCTTCCATACAAGGTCTTGGTTGCGTGCTGATGCAATGCAACAATGTGATAGCTTACGCCTCTCGTCAGTTGAAGGTTCACGAGAGGAATTATACGACACACGACTTGGAATTGGGGGCTGTGATTTTCGCGTTGAAGATCTGGAGGTATTACCTGTATGGTACTAAATGCACTATTTATACCGACCACAGGAGCCTTCAGCACATTTTCGATCAGAAGGATTTGAATATGCGACAGCGTCGTTGGGTTGAACTTTAAAACGATTATGACTGTGCAATCAAGTATCATTCGGGTAAGGCCAATGTTGTAGCTGACGCACTTAGCAGAAAGGAATCGAAACCCAAGCGTGTTCGCGCTTTGCAGCTCACCATTCATTCTAACCTGCCCGATCAGATCCGTTCGGCTCAGGTTGAGGCGTTGAAGGAAGAAAACTATGAAGCTGAGTATTTACGGGGTATGGAAAAGTGACTCGAGAAGAGATCAGATGGTATTTACTATTTTAGGGAGCGGATATGGATTCCGTTGTTTGGTAATCTTAGAGAACTTGTGATGGACGAGGCGCACAAATCTCGGTACTCTGTTCACCCTGGTTTGGATAAGATGTATCAGGACCTCAAAATCATGTATTGGTGGCCGAAGATGAAAGCTCACATCGCAACATACGTGAGTAAATGTTTAACCTGCTCGAAAGTTAAAGTGGAATACCAGAAGCCATATGGATTGCTGCAACAACCAGAAATACCCATGTGGAAATGGGAGCAAATCGCTATGGATTTTGTCATTGGGCTACCCAGAACACAAAGCGGGAACGACACAATTTGGGTGATCGTTGATCGTCTCACGAAGTCAGCGCACTTTCTAGCAATTAAGGAAATAGACAAGTTCTCACAACTAGCTGCTGTCTACCTAAAAGAAGTGGTTTCTAGGCACGGGGTGACGACATCTATTATCTCAGATCGTGACCCGCGTTTCATTTCAGATTTGTGGCAGTCGATTCACAAATCATTCGGCTCGCGTCTTGATATGAGCACCGCTTATCACCCACAGACGGATGGACAAAGTGAACGAACCATCCAGACACTTGAAGATATGCTACGAGCATGTGTGATTGATTTTGGCAAGAGTTGGGAGAAACACTTGCCGTTGATAGAGTTCTCCTACAACAACAGTTACCACACTAGCATTCGGGTAGCTCCATTCGAAGCATTATACGGACGAAAATGTCGTTCACCTCTCTGTTGGGTTGAGGTGGGTGACAGTCAGATTACAGGCCCGGAACTTGTACTTGAAACCTCTGAGAAAATTGTTCAGATCAGGAATCGTATGGCGGCAGCGCGTGATCTTCAGAAAAGCTACGCTGATGAGCGTATGAAACCTTTGGAGTTCGAAGTTAATGATCGCGTTATGTTGAAGGTCTCACCCTGGAAGGGTGTGGTGCGTTTTGGGAAACGCGGCAAGCTTAACCCTCATTATGTTGGGCCATTCAGAATTCTGGAGCGAATTGGTAAAGTGGCCTACAGGTTGGAGTTACCTGCTGAGTTGGGTAACGTCCATGATGTGTTCCATGTGTCGCAATTAAAGAAGTGTTTGTCTGATGAAACACTGGTCGTACCGTTTCAAGAGCTGAAGATCGATGACAAGTTGCAGTTTGTTGAGGAACCGATAGAAATTATGGATCGGGAGGTCAAGGTCCGTAAGCACAGCCGTATTCTGATCATGAGAGTTCCTTGGAACTCAAGACGTGGACCGGAGTTCACATGGGAACGCGAGGATCAGATGAAGCTCAAGTACCCACATTTATTCCCTGAAGACAAGGCTAGGTCTGATAAAGCTAAGCTTGACACAACTAATGAATTTCGGGATGAAATTCCCAATCAAGTTGGGGATGATGTGGCACCCGTGGAAAATGCACAGTCATCTTGATCTAACACCACACTGTTTTGCGGATTGCTTATCAAATTTCGGGACGGAATTTCTTTTAAGTTGGGGATGATGTGACAATCCGAGTTTTCAAGGTCTTTACTTGACACATTACCTGTTTACAAACTTGGTTACTGTATATTGTTTGTGCATGAGTTGAATTGGATTGTCTGGATAATATAAACTTGTTATAAACTTATGTATTTATGTTTTGGCAAAACATCACTCGACGAAACACATGAGTGTTTCATCACCAACTATAGTCGACGAAACCTATTGAGTTTCGCCGTCTCCTTACCTGACGAAACTTGGATGTTTCGTCGTGTGGGTCAAGGGCCCAGACGAGGCCCAGTACGAGGTATATTATATTGTTTTGTTTTCACACAATTGGTACGTAAAGCGTCAGTTATCAAACCCTAGTTTCTCTACACCTTGTGACGGCAACAAACCCCTTTACGAAGCACTATCTTCTCCGTTCGATTCTCCCTAAGCACGCACTCGGTATTCTAGAGCGAGACTACACTCCATCTCGGTTAGTGTTTAACCTATAAGATTTTGATAATAGCCGATCTATGTGATTATGAGTTATGGTTGTGCATGGTAGGTAAATTAGGTTTTTCATGATTATGATCTTATGCTTGGAATATGTGGTTGAATTGATATGTAACTCTGATGTACTTAATGATTAGAATTTATGCTAGGATTGACGGAGCATGACGAATATGTTAGATGATAAAACTAATTTTGTGATATTGATCGTATGGATGCTTCTGTTTGGCATCGTCTATCTAATTGGGAATTAGGGTTTGTTAGAAACTAAATGATCTCTGGATAAGTTACGCTATTTGATCTAGATTGAAAATGAAACTGTTAATAATTCTTTTTTCGAGAAATCAGGGGTTAGTGATTGAAAACGTGGTGATTGAAACTTGCATAACTGCTGCTATATGATCTCGACGAAACTTAGCAAGAGTTTCGCCATACTCATTATCGACGAAACTTAGTAGAGTTTCGCCATACTCATTGACGACGAAACACCTGGGTTTCGTCACAAGGGACCCTCGACGAAAGTTGACCTTTCGTCACAAGAAGTGTTTTGCCATGTAAGTTGAGAACTTGAACAGTAGGTATCTGTAAAATTGATGATGATAGATACTTGTGTGTACATACGATCTGTGTTACATATTAGTGATCATATGCACGCTACCTGTTGCACTGTTACTCTGTGATGAGCACAATCTGTGAAAACCGTGTGATTTGAATAACTAAGAGACTGATAAGTAATATTAACCACGGTAGGGTTGGTTGATTAACTTGGAAACGGGTAACTAAACAAACCGAGTAAACCAAGGTGAGTTCACTGCTCTTTTTCCAAGCATGCATCCTGGGGAGGAATATCGGGTAACGTTCCGGGGAGGAATGTCAGGTTAATGGGATGTTTGTTATTATACTCAGTTTCTATCATATAAGACCCCTTACATCTACCGTTTGTTGCCGGGGAGGCAACGAGGTATTTTGTTGATAGCGCTATTAGGTTAGGCACCCTCACACCGTACCGGGGAGGACGAGCGTGAACTAATTACCTTGGCCACTTGACCAATGCTTTGATAGAGGCATTGGGGTTGGGCAAATACATCTTGTAGCCATTTGCGGTAATCGAGTAAATAACAACATCAAATCAAACTGTTGAACTGTTTTATACACACAACTGGTAACTAAACGCGTTAACAAAACTTTGAACTCACCAGCGTCGTCTGACACACTTGTCTGCATGCTTGCAGGTCGTTAGATTTCTGATTATGGACTTGCTATCTGGGAGCGCTGGAGTGGTCATGGATCGAGACTCTTGGATACTCGCTTATTTGATTATGAACTCGTGATTCAAACATTTGAATTACTATTTACTTTATGCTTCCGCTGAATACTTACTTATGAGTTGGATTTATATTTTGAAATGAATGGAATGTTTTATTTAAATACTATGCATAGTTCAATGTGATTGGTGGCTTGGATCCTGGTACGTCACACATCCCGCGGTGTTTCCGCATGTGGTATTTTGGGGGTGTGACATATTCCTTGGCCAGCGGAAAACCTCTCTTCACAGCCTCTTTCCCCATTTCTTGCCCAGCAGCTTTACACGTCTCCCTAACAATGGACTTGTTCGAACCACCATCCTCTTCTTTGGCCTTTGCTTTAAGTTTCTCTTATTTAAATGATGGATGCCAGAGAAATATCGTGATGATAAAGTGTGTTCTAGACTGTGTATTTTATAAGTCTGTTGGTCTGCTTAACTTATATAAGTTCCTTTTTACTTGCAGTCCCTGTTATAGTTATGGCATGAAAGTGGAGTTGAGCATATTTTTTTATGGAAAACTTTGGTAGGCATTTTGAGATAACTCTTGTCACATTTCTTATCCTTATATTTTTTATGTTATTGTAGACGGGTGGGTCGGACGAGTTGGTTAACAAGTCAAAGTGAGTTGTTTTTAGTATGGGTTGAAACTTGAAATGGGTCGGGCTGGCCAAGCTGATACTTTCTGTTTATTTATTGGGTATCGTATGATGCGGGTAATTTGTGTGTTACTTATGATCACCAAAATAATATCACTATGACACTACTAATTTCAGTCGAGCTACTCGCAAGTTGCGACCTCCTCGAGCTCGGATCGAAAAAAAAGCTCGAAACAAGCCGAGCTTAAATGAGCCCTAGCTCGAGCTTAAAGACAAGCGCATATAGTAAACGAGCCCGAGCTTGAACTTTGCTTCTCAAGCTGGCTTGCGGTTTATATAGTTTTTAACTAATATATTAAATATATATTTAAATTATTTTATAATTAGTACAGAAAATTATGAGAAAATAACTTATATAAAAATAATAATTTTAACTAATATAAGTATAAAATAGTATTTTAGTGATAAATACTAATTATTTTGTAAGTTGAACAAGAATATTAAAAAGAGTTTTACTTTTGTTTTTCGAGAGCAGTAACAATGGTGGTGGCGGTTGAAAGTTTGGCGGCAAACGATAATTGAAGGGGTAAGGTCCCAAAAACTTTGCGTAGACGCATATGACCATACCACAACTTCACCACACTAGACTTTATTTAAGAGAACCTTACGCGGCGGTGCACTAGTTCTAAAGAAAGAACTTAAAGAAACAGCGTTCAACATATGCGCGCCGAGAAAATCGAATAACGTATCCTTGCGCAACGGAACAGTTAGGATATAGCCCTAACAGCGTCCCCGCGCGAATATCACCCAGACTTAAATAGAAAGCAACTTTTCTGTTACAACAGAATTAACATGAAGCCGAGGCATAGAGGAATACAGCTGTAAACTTTCTAGAAAGACTCCATCGTGCACCACCATTCGGTTATAACCGAATGTCCACGTGGCATCATTCTGAGTACCTGATATTCACTAATTTATACATATTTTAGTCCCCCATTGTATGCATTTTCGGCCGTAAAACCGTCATTCGGATACTAAATCAAGTATACTTTTGTTTACAGGCCTAAAACAGCATACCAGACAAGATGATAGTGAAAACGAGGATTTTCCAGGCGAAACGGCTGAACTGCGAATATTCTGTGGAAAATTCTGACCTGGGCAAGTCGCACCCCCGTGCGACTGGTGGCACCCCCGTGCGGATGCGACAACAAAGCTCATCTCGGTGACGCACCCCCGTGCGAATGGTCGCACCCCCGTGCGGATGCGAAAACAAGGCCCATCTCGGTGACGCACCCCCGTGCGAATGGTCGCACCCCCGTGCGGATGCGACAACAAGGCCCGTGCGAGATCGAATCTGGTCAAGATCTGATGACGTAATGCGGTATGGTGCACCATACCTCCAATAATGCAAAAAGTGCACGGTCGTGCAACAGGACGCACGACCGTGCGAAACCGAAAAAATATAAAAACTTGCAGAAACATTCTGCTCGGAATTCTGGACATTTTGGAAGCAATTCAGGCGATTTTCAGGCTCCGGAGGCTTCTGCTTTCACCTGGATTCAAGCCACATTGTGCCGATTAGCTTCGTTATCTTCCAGATTCTTAATCTTATGCTTGTTTATGGTTTGGTTTTCTAATCTTTCCATGATTTTGTTAATCTTTCAAGCATTTAGATTAATGTTTATGTATTATTGTAGCCTTTGGGCAAAAACACAACAATCCCTTGCTTGATTATAGCCATTAGTATGTTAATTTTTGTTTGTAATGACATTTTGAAGTATTTTCTATGTTAATCTTTGATGATTAGTTTGCAACCTTGTTATTGATATTGATTTCTTGATTATAAGTAATTGTGTTGGATGATTGGTATTTGGTTAGTTAAGATAGTTGAAAAATGAAGCTTAATTAATCTTGTATTAGTAAACTTTGAACTTGGTTAACTAGTTTAGCTTGGTTTAAATGTGTGCATCATGATACTAGAAATGGTTAGTGATTTAATAAAATGTAATTATTGTTAATCAAGAGAGCTTGCCGTCACGTAAGGACCTTAACGGGTTAGATGGTGTCGTTATAAATTCTTGCCATGATTTGTTAGCTTAGTTAGTAGTTTAGGCCAAAATTGCTATCTTGGTGAATTATTATGCAAGATTTGTAAAATGAACTCGGTTGTGATTTAATCTAGTTTATGCTTGTCTCGGTGGTTGCATTGTGTTTATCGGTGTCGCTTTCCTTGATTAAGTGCGGTTAGAAAACTCCTAACGGATGACTAACTCATTTTTTAAAAGATTTTCATAGACATTTATCAATTGCACGTTAAAGAACAATTTTAGGTGGTTAAAGTGTGTTTATCGTTTTAGCTTTCCGAATGATTGTCATGTTAGGATTCCCGAAAGGGATACTAATTGTCTTAAATTGGAATATTGACCGAATGCTTCTAGTGCCAAAACCGTCTTAGTTGACATGCTTTGGTTGTGTATTAAGCAAGGCTTTTTATCTATTATCTACTATGTTTTTATTATGTATTTGTTTACGCTTACTTTAGTTTAATTAAAATCAAACAAAACTTTTGTTTTTACCGGTAGTTTAGTGACAAAGGTCTAGTATTATTTCTCCGCCCATTTCCTTGGATCGATACTTGGTTCTTACTGATACTTTATTACATATGTGACGGGGTACACTTGCCTCTTTCGTGTGTGTTTTGATGTAAAAGTAATAATCACTTTTATAAATTTAAAACCAAATCGTGTGTAAATTCATTGCAAAATTATGTATATATACGCACACGTCAGTACCCCTCAAGGTCACGGTGATGGCACTAAATTGAAGAAAGATCCACACTTGCCCACTTTCCACGTGGCATTTCCCCAGCCGTCGATCATGCCCACGATCCGTGTGCTTATGCACCTCGTTAGTGATTAACGGTAAGGAAAGTAACCGCTTACGGAAATTACTTTCTGTTATCTCTCCCATCAACAGACTTTCCCGCCCAAAATTCGGTTATAAATAAGATAACTCAGGTATCATTCTTCAAGTTACACTCACTTTACTTTCAATATTTCTTCTTCTTCACTGAAACCTGTACTTATTCTCACGTCGGAGGGTGGTCACGGAGAGAACCCCCATTCTCCCCGTGGAGAGTCTAACGGGCTGTTTGTTTTGCAGTTACCGTTCGAAGAAGAAGAAGATAAGCCAAACCTTGAATCAAACGAGAGGACTCACCCCTTTTATACAGATCCAAACCCCCAGGTCCACTTGATTCCGATCATTTGAACCAGTGTTTCTTCTTTGGAACCCACCGATTCTTCAATCACATTTTTCATCTTCTCGTTTCGATTCATTTCTCTTCAATCTCTGTTTTCAATGGCAGAGACCCCAACAAATCGCCCATCAAGTCCTCAATCCGGAAACAAGGGTAATCCAACCCAGGTTATTCAGATCGACGGAATCATGGGAAAAATAACTACCAGCTGGAATTGTCATAAGGCAAAAAATTATGTTGCCTCAGAAATACATTCTGGAGCTCAATATCATCCAGATCTACCTTCGGAGGAAACTCCAGAATACTGGTTCACCAAGTTCCAGAACACCATAAATGAAATTTTGGCACCAAATTCCAGATCTGAGCCCTTTTATAGCAGATCCAATAATCAGAAGTCTCAAGAAGGGTACGTGTTCGACTGAAGGTCCGGTACCACATTGTTGGACCCACAACTAGCATACCAGTGGGACATTCAGCTTAGTAACAAAGGAGGTCTGGAGCCAATCAGATATATAAAACCAAATTTGGAGGATAACAATCACCAGAAAACCAAGGTGCAGCAAACAAATATGGTACAAGGAGGACCTTCACGAAGACCGCACAAACGGGGTCACAATCAAAACTGGTGAGAACATCAGGTAGTCTTCCTGGTTGTTCTAGGAGGTCCTCAAGAAGAACGCCCGGTAATCATCACTGGTATTTTCGGTCATTATCGAACTGATTATATGTTTATAGATCCGGGAAGTTCCATGGATATAATTTACGAGAAATGCTTTAAACAATTAGACCCAGAGGACAAGGCGTGCCTGAAACCAATCGATTTCCCTCTCACTGGTTTCTACAATGAAGCCGTCTTTCCGCTGGGACAAATCGCGTTCCCTGTAACTCTCTCAGATGGCGAGCACTCGCGCACTGTTACAGTCAATTTTATGGTTATGCCAGCAACATCGCGTCACGATGTATTATTAGGGAGACGGTCACAAAGAGAGTTCAGCATGATTACCTCCATTCCACACGCCGCTTGCTGTTTCCCGACGGAAACCGGGGTAGCAATTTTATATTCTAGCAAAGAAGTAATGTATGTGGATGACGAGCCACCAGCAAAAGTTGACAAACCCTCACCGTCAAATTAACCAGAAAAGTGGGTCCTCAACGAAGAATATCCTGAACAAACCATATTGTTAGGACACGCCATCTCGCCGGCAATCTGTGCAAAGTTAAAGGAACTCCTATCTAACAATATGGATATCTTCGCTTGGTCTCCGGCAGACATGACTGGAGTACCAAGAGAGGTAACACATCACTGCTTAAATATCCAACCCTCCGCGGAACCAGTCGAGCAAGGGAAGCGCAGTCTTAGTACAGAAAAAGCAAACGCAATGAACGAACAAGTAGCCGAATTACTTCAAGCTGGGATCCTGCGCGAGGTGCAATATCAAACTTGGGTAGCCAACCCAGAGATGGTGCAGAAGCATAACGGCGGGTGGCGCATGTTTGTCGATTTTAAAGATCTCAACAAAGCCTGTCTAAAAGACTGTTACGCCCTCCCAGAAATAGACAAGAAAGTGGATTCCTTAGCATCCTTCCGCTGGAAGTGTTTCTTAGACTGCTATAAAGGATACCATCAAGTGCAGATGAAGGAGGAAGACGAAGACAAAACGGCCTTTCGCACAGACAAAGGTATTTTTTGCTACACAAAAATGCCTTTTGGCCTCCGCAACGCGGGAGCCATTTATCGACGTCTGATAGATAGAGTCTTCGGAGATGATATTGGCGTAACAGTCGAAGTTTACATGGATGATCTCGTTATCTTGAGCCAAGAGGAAGAGTCTATGCTTGCAAACATTCAGCGCACTTTTGACTCCCTGCGCAAAGTTAACTTGAAGCTGAATCCAACAAAATGCTCATTCGGAATGGAGGAGGGCAAATTCTTAGGATTCATAGTAACCAGAGACGGCTTCAAAGTCAACCCAGAGAAAGTAGAAGCCATTCAACTGATGCCATCACCAACATCAGTCAAAGAGATGTAACGTCTTGCTGGTCGATTAGCAGCGCTCAACCGATTTCTGGCAAATCACGCTGCCAAATCTTACCCATTCATCAGCACGTTGCGCAACTGCGTCAAAAAGAGTCATTTCCAATGGACACCAGAAGCAGAGAAAGCTTTCCAACAAATAAAGGAATGTCAGATCCAGTTACCAACCTTAACAGCACCACAGAAAGACGAACCATTAATCCTATATCTGTCCTCAGCAGAAGTGGCAGTCGGCGCGATACTAATGGTAGAAAGGGATGGCGCTCAAACTCCGATATACTACATCAGCAAAATGTTAACCGGTCCAGAGACACGCTATTCTATCATGGAAAAACTCGTCCTTGCGCTGGTTCACGCATCACGAAGGCTGCGACGATATTTTTCTGGCCACATTATCACCGTCCTTACAAACTACCATCTAGGACAAATCTTGTCTAAGCTAGATGTCGCGGGGCGGTTGGCCAAATGGGCTATCGAGTTAGGAGGATACAACATCTTGTACAAACCTCGACCATCTATTAAGGGACAAGTCTTGCCAGACTTCATTACCAAAGTCCCCATCGATAAAATCCTGGAATGCGAGGCAATCCAAAATCCTACTCCAGTCTTCGATGATAGGGTTTGGACATTACATACAGATGGCGCCTCAAACGACGATGGTGTAGGCGCAGGTCTTCGTCTAGTTAGCCCTAACAACCATGAGCTCACATACGCAATTCGCTTGGATTTCAAAAGCACTAACAACGAAGCGGAGTACGAAGCATTCCTCGCAGGTCTCCGCTTGGCACTCAAAATGGGAGCAAAGAACCTCGAAACGCATGTAGACTCCAAATTAGTCGCAGAACAAGTCAATGGCCATTACGACACTAAAGGCGAAGCCACGGCTCTATATTTGGAGCAAGCAAGAATCCTTATCAACTAGTTTCAAACCTTCAAGATAGTCCACATCAACACAAGCGAAAAAAACATGCAGATGCGCTAAGCAAACTGGCGGCTACAAGCTTCAAACACCTCGCGAAAGAAGTCCGCGTAGAGGTATTATCTAATCCGTTTGTTCCCTTGAGGCAAGTAAATATCATAAAAGTCGGGAATCCATCTTGGATGTCCCCAATCATTACATACTTGCAAGACGGAATTCTTCCGGAAGGGAAGGCGGAGGCCAGGAAAATCCAACACAAAGCGATAAACTATGAAATGGCAGACGGTATCCTATACCGCAAGTCATACATGGGTCCTCTTTTACGATGCATGGACAAGACCGATGTGCAGTATTTAGTTCGCGAAATTCATGAGGGACTATGTGGAATTCACGCTGGCCCACACATGGTGGTTGCAAAAATAATGAGCGCAGGTTACTACTAGCCCGGTATGCATGTAGATGCAGTAGAACTGTTGCGCAAATGCACGTCATGTCAACGCCACGCTCCAAAGACGCTCCACCGAAAGAACCCTCTGGTCCCAATCACATCAGCTTGGCCTTTCCAACAATGGGGCATCGACCTAGTCGGTCCTTTCCCTGACGCGCCCGGCGCAGTAAAGTTTATAATAGTAGCAGTAGACTACTTTACAAAATGGGTAGAAGCAAAGGCTCTCGCATCAACTACTACAATGGTGGTCCGAAAATTCATTTGGGAGCACATTAACTGCCAATTTGGATTACCATTGCGCATCATTTCCGACAATGGTACAAACTTCGCATCAGAAGATCTACAAAAATGGTTTAAAGAGATGAACACCGAACACAGCTTCGCCTCTGTGGTGCACCCATAAGCGAACAGGCAAGTCGAGAGCATAAACAAGCAAATAGTGGATGGCATCAAAGCAAGGCTGGGAACCGCGCGCAGGGGATGGGTAGACGAACTCCCGAGCATTTTATGGGCTCACCGCACTATGCCGAAAACCAGTACAGGCGAAACTCCATTCAGTCTTTTCTATGGTTCAAAAGCGGTAATCCCAGCGGAAGTCGGTCTCCCATCACCAAGAATGATCGCCATGGGAAAGCAAGACAACGAGCGAGAACACAGAATTGATCTGGGCCTTCTTGAAGAAAGGCGTGAAAATGCAGCTGTTAGGGGTCATTTTCTTAACGTATATATCCTGACCAATATCCTGCCTATGTTTGTTCATTTGTGACCAGGATGCTGGAAGAGGATATTGCTAACATCTTGGGCAATATCCTGAGGCTTATTGAATTAACCACGTGCAGGTTAAGGGCTGAGACTTGCTAACGGTCAAGAGGACTTCTTCTTCTCAAGACTCGGACGAATTTGTTGAGAGAGAGACGTTGAGCCCGAAAGACCAGGTCTACAACGTTCGAAGAAGGAATATTCGGTGGATCCCGCAAGTTTAGGATAGTTTGTTATTTTATCTTAACTATAAATAGATGGGGACGGATCAGCTTAGAACACACAATTTTTCACTAACACTCTCATACACTTACACTCTCTAGCTCATTGCAAACACCACACTTGTATTCAAGTTTCGTTGTAACACTTAGTCGATCCGTACCACATCCTGCACTGTATCCTGATTTTTGAAGCAATTGAAGAACAAGGCAGCTGCGATTGTCAGCTCCCGAGGTTTTATGCCGACGATCTAGATTGATCAAGGGCTTTCCTCGTACATCTCGTGTCGTTTACTTTATTTTTGCTCATTGTTTGATCGTAGATACAGCTCTACATCTTGAGCCGTATCCTGAAACTGTTTTTACAAATCAACTTGATTAACATATTTTCGACACACATTTCTAGCACACTACCTCACTTAACTAATTTGATCACTTAATTACGTCGGTAATTTTTGACCAAAACAATTTGGCGCCCACCGTGGGGCAAGTGGTGCTCTCTTTACTAAAAATTTTTGTCAAATCGCTAATCGGTTTTCTATTTTCAAAACTTTTTGCCACATTGTCCATAATGGCCTCAAGATCAAACATGAGTTCCTCTACTGTGTCTGCTATGACTTCTGCTACTATCGGTTCGGTGCTTCCACCACCTCCTCCAAGGATGCCAGCCTCTACACAATCTCAAGATGTTATCCCTACTCGGAGTGTTCAGGGATCTGCTCCCGTTTTAGCTTCTAATAATGAAATTTTAACCTTATTTGGAAGTGTGCAGGAACAAATGAGGCAGCAACAGGAAACAAACCAGATGCTTTTAAGGGAAATACAACTCCTGAAGTCTGGCTCGAGCAGATCTGCTGAGGATATTGTCACTCCATTACATCCCAGAACATTGAACTTCAGCTCAGCTGTGTATACTGAGGATAACAGGGGGAATATTGTGCCCAGTCTTCCTCAGAATCATACTCCTGAAATACCCTCCTTGGTCAGGATGTCAACCATAAGGAGCTCAGGATATGCTTCAGGATATGGGCAAAATCCTCCAACTGGTAACGTGTCTAATAATAATAATACTCATGCTACTAACAGTGGTGGATCTTTGCAGGATACAGGTGTAACATCAGCACTTACCAGGGAACTTCAGAAGTTAAAGGACATGATATCTAGTGTACCTGGGGTGGTCCAGCCGATCCTGGAAGTTTCTCAAGACAGCCACAAGATATCTCGTTTCGCGTATCCTATCTGTGATGCTGAGATCACAAAGAGATTCCAAACCCCCAACATGAAGCTTTATAATGGGACTACGGATCCTGAGGAGCATATTGCTCAGTATAGGGAAAGAATGGAGATTAACACTATCCCTCCGGAGCTCAAGGAAGCGTGCTTGTGCAAGGGATTTGGTTCTACTCTAACAGGATCAGCCTTAAAATGGCTGTTAAACGTTCCTCCTCACTCAATTACTTCATTTGCTCATTTGGTCAATTTATTTAACAGTCAATTTTCTTGTAGTCGGAGTTTTGAGAAACTAACCAGTGATCTTTACAGGATAACTCAAGGGCCTCAGGAATCCTTGAGGGATTATGTGAACAAATTTAGTCGAGAATCCTTGGATATCCCACATCTTGATGTTGCAACAGCTGTGCAAGCTTTTAAGATGGGATTACAAAAGGATTCTCAGTTTTATCAGGATCTTGTAATGAATCCCTGCAGGAATCTCGATGAAGCTCGTAACAGGGCTTTGAGATATATCCGTCTGGAAGATGACAGGAAGATGCAAGAAAGGATGAACTCATCCAACACTTATGAATCAACCAATAGGAAGTCAGAATCCTCGTTCAAGTCATATCGGCCTAAGCCGTATAGTAGAAATGAAAACAAAAGAGTGAACGCTGTCGAATATGAGGATCCTGAAGAGTATCCTGAGTTGTCCGAATATTGCTTTTCTGTTAATATGCCTGAATTGATGTATGCTATGCAGGGTCTAGGAGACAAAGCTAGGTGGCCTCGAAAGAATCAACAAAAAGCTGACTGGAAAGATAAGTCAAAATGGTGTGCTTTCCACGAAGATTTCGGACATGTGACTGAGGATTGCATTGCTCTAAGGAAAGAAATAAGCTATCTTCTAAGCAAGGGATATCTGAAAGATCTCTTAGGAAAAAAGAAGAATAAGGGTCAGGATACTGAGAAGGATCCTGAACGAGCAGCATCACCTCCCGCGGATGCCAAGATAATCAACTTCATTTCGGGGGGATCCGACATTTGTGGAACTTCGTATTCGGCAGCAAAGAGACATGCAAAGGAAGCCAAGGCTGAAAGGGGAGACAGACCTGTCAGGATGACTACCCTCACAACTGACAAAGTGATCACTTTTGATGCAGATGACAGGGATACTGTCCAGGATCCTCACCATGATGCTCTGGTAATAACGTTATATGTGGCTAACCATTTTGTGCGCAGGATACTGGTTGATAATGGCAGCTCCGTCAACATAATCCAACTAGAAACTCTGAAGAGAATGAATGTATCTCCAATGGATATCACTTCAAAGTCTACCGTGCTTGTTGGATTCAGTGGAGAGGCTAGAAACACAGTGGGAGAGATAAAGTTGCCAGTATACGTTGAAGGAGTCAATTCGATACAACGTTTCTGTGTGATGGATTCTCTATCCTGCTATAACATCATACTGGGAAGACCGTGGATTCACGATATGAAGGCCGTGCCATCAACATATCACCAATGCATCAAGATACCTACCCCTTGGGGAGTGGTCAAAGTTGATAGTGATCAGCAGGAGGCGAAAGAGTGCTACTCATCCTCGATGAAATCCTCAGCCAAACCTAGTGCAGCATAGCAATTAAAGACGCGGGCCCAGGATATCGTGGAGGATCCGGAGCAGGATGTGAAGAAAATTATCCTGGACCAGGATAATCCCGATATTTCGGTGCTCGTAGGGATCAATATCCCTCAGGATATTGAAGAACAATTAATTAACTTTTTGAAATGCAGGATGTCTACGTTTGCATGGAAGCGTGAGGATATGACAGGCATATTCAAAGATATTATCACTCACAAGCTTGGAATTGATAAATCATTCAAGCCTGTGCAACAAAAAAGAAGGAAGTTTGCTCCTGAGCGGAACGCGATTATCCAGGAGGAAGTTGAAAGATTATTAAAGTCCAGAATGATCAGAGAGGTTAAGTTTCCAAGATGGCTAGCAAACGTAGTTGTGGTACAGAAGAAAAACGGGAAATGGAGAGTCTGTGTAGACTACACAGACTTGAACAAAGCTTGTCCTAAAGACCCATTTCCTCTTCCCCACATTGATGCAATGGTAGATGCCACTGCCGGGCATGAAATGCTGACCTTCATGGACGCATCTTCAGGATTTCAACAGATCCAAATGGAACCTTCTGACCAGGAGGATACTGCCTTCATGACACCAACAGACAAACTGGGGGACACCATGGAAGTATATATCGATGATATGGTGGTGAAATCTAAAAAGGCTGAGGATCACCTCCAGGATATCAAGGGAGCATTCGATATCCTGGATCAATACAACATGAAGCTGAATCCTGCTAAATGCCATTTCGGAGTGGGGGCAGGAAAGTTTCTTGGGTATATGGTGACGAAAAGGGGGATAGAGGCAAGCCCGGAGCAGATTAAAGTTATCCTGGATATAAAATCACCCTCGAATATGAAGGACGTACAAAGATTAACAGGCCGAGTAGCAGCCCTAAACAGGTTTATCTCAAGATCCTCAGAGAAATGCAAAGACTTTTATGATATCCTGAAGAAGAACAAAAAATTCGAATGGGGGGGAGAAGCATGAAGCAGCCCTGCAGGATTTGAAACGATATCTCACAACCGCACCTCTATTGATGAAGCCTGAAAATGGTGAACCACTATCCCTGTACCTTGCTGTATCAGGGAATGCTGTAAGTGCCGTTCTTATAAAAGACCATGAAGGTCAGCAATATCCTGTTTATTATGTTAGTAAAAGTTTGTTAGATGCTGAAACTAGGTATTCTCATTTAGAGAAATTGATACTAGCATTAATTATGGCATCAATGAAACTTAGGCATTATTTCGAGACACATAGGATACATGTTAAAACAAATTATCCTATCAAAAATGTGCTTAGGAAACCAGAGATGTCAGGCAGAATGGCCAAGTGGTCAGTAAAGTTAAGTGCTTATGATTTAGTATATGAACCTAGAAATGCCATAAAGTCTCAGGCTATAGCTGACTTTGTGGCTGATTTCAGTAGTGACATTCAGGACGAGGTAGACCTAGAAGTTCAACAGTTAGGAGAATCCTCAGGATACTGGACATTATATACTGACGGTGCATCTAATGTAAGAGGAGTAGGATTAGGAATACTACTAAAATCGCCACAGGGGGACATATTACCCCAGGCTATTAGATGTGAATTTCCTGCTACTAATAATGAAGCAAAGTATGAGGCTTTAATTGCAGGATTAGAGTTGGCTAAGAGCATGAGTATCAAAAATTTGCAAGTATATGTGGACTCTTTGTTAATTACTAACCATTTTAATGGATCCTATGCAGTTAAGGGAGAGAAATTAATCGAATATCTCGATATTCTCAAAAAATTAGCAGGATATTTCGATGTTTTTATACTTGAACAGGTACCAAGGGAAGATAATGCTGAAGCAGACGCCTTAGCAAATCTGGGATCATCGATCAGGATACCTGAAGGGACGCAAATACCAATACTACATGTCCTATATCCTGCAACGAATCCTCAGGATAAAGAGGTAGCTGGTATTCAGGATCCTGGAGTAGAACATCTCGAAGAGGATCCTAAATCCTGGACGGCTCCAATCATGAAATATCTCAAAGAAGGACACATCCCTGGAAATGAAAATCCTAAGGCATTTAGGATGAAGGTATCACGATTCGCTATTATAGATAATATTTTATACAAAAAATCTCTTGCAGGACCGTATTTGAGGTGCTTGGAGGATCCTGAAGCCAAGGAAGTACTTCAGGATATACATGAAGGGGATTGTGGTAACCATGCTGGGGGCAGGTCGTTATTCTCAAAAGTATTAAGAACAGGATATTATTGGCCAACAATGAGAAAAGATGCCGCAGAATATGCTCGAAGATGTGACTCATGTCAAAGACATAGTAACATACTGCATCAACCTGCTGAACCATTGTATCCTATTGTTTCCCCTTGGCCATTTATGAAGTGGGGTATGGATATAGTGGGAAAGCTACCGAAAGCTCCGGGAGGAAAAGTCTTCATGCTAGCAATGACGGATTATTTCTCTAAGTGGGTTGAAGCCGAAGCATTTGTTCAAGTTAGAGACCAAGAAGTAGTATCCTTCATAAAGAGGAATATCCTGACCAGATTCAGAGTACCAGCTGAGATAATCTGTGACAATGGTTCTCAGTTCATAAGTAAGAGGACTACTGACTTTTGCAAGAGTTGGGGAATCAAAATGATCACATCCACTCCGGTACATCCTCAAGCAAATGGACAAGCAGAATCCTCAAACAAGATAATTGTCAATAACTTAAAGAAAAGACTTGGAGCCAAAAAAGGAAGATGGGCAGAAGAATTACCCTTTGTTTTATGGGCTGATAGGACAACGGTAAAGAATGCAACAGGCCAAACCCCGTTTTCCTTGGTGTTTGGAGCAGAAGCAATGATTCCAACGGAAATGACAATACCTACTGCAAGATCTATCTTGAGTGATCCTTAGCAGAATCCCGAAGCCTTGAGTCAGGATTTAGACACTATAGATGAAAAGAGAGATGCGGCAAGGCTAAGGATGACAGCATATCAACAGAGAATATCCAGGGCATATAACAAGAATATTAGAACCAGAAGATTTAAGGTTGGAGATTGGGTGTTAAGAAAGGCTTTTCAAAATACTACTAATCCTTCCGATGGCAAGTTAGCTCCAAAATGGGAAGGACCATATGAAGTTGAATCAGAAGCAGGGAAAGGAGCATACAGACTCAAGAATATGGAGGGGGATATGCTACCGAGATCTTGGAATGCTATACACCTTAAGCTCTATTTCAAGTGAGTTTAGAATTTAATTTCTAACTCAAGATGGTATGAATTCTACTTCTTTTAAATATGTTTGGTTTAATTTGTTCTTTGTAACCTGATACTGACTTAAGCATCGGAGGGGTGTTAGCCAAGCTAACACCCACATTAGTTTACATTTGTTTTGCAAGATATGTTTCAGGATATAGCTCCAGGATATGCACTCAGGATAACTCAGAAGATTAGAGGATTGGCCCCCTCTCTCACGTTTAAGGGATACTGATCCCTTCACAGGTTTAAAGGTATTCACCTTTCTTCCGAATTGGGTTTAAACACCCCGCCTGGAGCGCAAGTTATTCAGGGATAGTTCAAGGTGGCAGGACCAGTCCATGTAAAAGTGGATGACAATTTCGTTACCATTAGCTATATCCTGAATCCTAAAGGTATATGAGGATTGATCACCCTCTCTCACGAAAGGGTATTTTCATACTCTCTAAGGTTTAAAGGTTT
The DNA here is from genome assembly GCA_030545235.1 of Helianthus tuberosus. Lineage (NCBI taxonomy): Eukaryota > Viridiplantae > Streptophyta > Magnoliopsida > Asterales > Asteraceae > Helianthus > Helianthus tuberosus. The sequence goes on along the minus strand of CM060351.1, from coordinate 8,098,159 downwards.
TCACCTTTCTAAGTCTTGGAGTTTATACACTCCCGCCTGTAGCGCATGAAAAGTTGGGATTTTCCCCAGGATACAAAGGATTTATCTCCAGTACATCCTTGGGTTTTACCCTTGGGACGTAAAAAATTGCTTATGCAATGGGAACTGACATTAAGTAGATTTCTGAGATACTTGAAGACATTGTGCACAGGGGACATCCCTGCCGAGGTGGTGGTGTAGAGCTAAAAGGATGAAGTTTGCGACTAATGCACTAAGTACCTTGCACTGGGGACATCTTCATTAGAAGAGTTGCAAAGGGATTGAAGTTTGGTAATAGGTTTATATCCTATTTCTGGTATGATCTTTCCTTTGTAAGCCTCATTTAAGTTTTTAGTGACATTATGTTAAGTATCCTGACATATATCCTCAAAGTCCTTTTAAGGATATTTGATTAGGGTGTTTGAAACAAGTATTAGTTTGGAACTATGATCTTTTAAATATTATCAAAACTTGGTTTTGAAAAGATAGACTATTTTTTACTTTCTAAAGAATTTTTTTCAAAATTGAAAGAACGTTTGGAAGATCTATCTAATACAAGGCTTTTGCAGTATATTACTGAGCATACTGATCAGGATATTTTATAAGATACCAATACAAAATCTTTACAAAAATAAGACTCATACTAAGTAATGCAAAGTAATGCAAGGTAACAGAAAATAAGTCAAAAGATAGTTATATTATTAACAAGTCAAAAGTTGTGCTTTTGGTTTCACCTAAAACCAAGGCCCATCCGCCAAAAGCACAATTAGTTTTTACCATACTTGTGTAACGGTTGCAGGATCTATCTCAAAACAGGACCCGTCCACCTACAACCGTTACTACGTTCAAAACAAGTTATACTAATTGATGACCAAGGGCTTCGTCCTAAAACCTAGGACCCATCCACCTTTGGTCATCACATTGTTCTAGTGCAGGAAAAGTAAATTGTTCAAAGACAGGAAAAGTAAATTGTTTATGCAACCACAACCATGAATTTAAAAAATGGGCTCCGGCCTTGGCACATATATCCATCATCGCCCATTTCGCCGCCTAAGATGCGGCACCTTCTTGATCAACAACCTCCTTGCCAGCATTCGCCCCAGCATCACCCTCGGGATTCTTCTCAGCACCATCACCAGCATTGGCCACCTCCTCTGCCGCCTTAGAAGGCTCTTCACCAGTATGTTTTGCAGGATGAGCAACGGGATGACCTCCGAGGCCCTGTAGTTTCTCCTCCCAAGCCTTTATATTCCAGGAAGGGCATTCAAAACCCAGATCCATGGCCTCATAAGCCATCCTTATCCTGGCTTGGAGAAGAGAGACGACCACCGAAGCTTTTAGGCTATCCCGGTATGAGCTCATATTCTGCTGATATTGGAGAAGAGCGGCATCTAGCTTGGCTTGAGCATCCTCATTAGCTTTGTGGAGGGCGGCTTGATGTTCCTGAGTCATTGCCTTGTATTTGTCTTCATAGTGCTGGGATTTGGCAGCTGCAATGGTTCCTTGATCAGCTATGGTGGCTTGAGCTTTCTCCAGCTGAATCTGCAACATCTTGTTAAGACCGCTAGCGTCTTCATATAAATGCATGAGGTGATCCAGACCCTATCGATGAAGACACAGGTATTAACATGAAAAATAAGCAGGATAAAGACTAACATACTTGTACAGGATATCGAAAAGAAGATTCTACCTGTTTGAGGAATGAGGTGGCGTCATTGAACCCATGATTCTCAAGAGAGAACGTTTCGAAAACAGCTAGGGAGTCAGTCTCCTTTCTCTTCCGAGAGCTGGATGCCCGGGTCCTGGATGCCGGAGGGCCTTTGGGAGCAGAAACAGTTTTCGAGGAGGTAGGCTTTGGTGTAGCAGACGACTTTGGTTTGGATTCTTGTTTGGCGGGTTCAAGGCTGGAATAGCAATCCAGTTCGTCAAGTTCGAAACCTTCAAGGTTGACGACTGGTACTACATAAGGGAAGATATTCTTAAAACTCATCATATTTTTGATAAATAATTAACATATGAAGATGTGCTTACCAGACATTTCTGAGCTTGATTTTTGATGAGAATCTGTGAGAGACAGGGAAAAAGTTCTTTCACTGGCAGGAAGACGGTAGATTTCCTTGATCTTGGATTCAGATTCTGCACTAGGAGGCACTAAATCTCTGAAATTCGCTGCACAAAAACATCAGAATATAAGTCCGGGATACAGTTTGAAGATATAATTGGGGATATTCCTAAAACCCTAAATCCTACCCTTGGTTAACCATTTAACCGGTAGATCGAAACCCTTATCAATGGAGTCTCTTTTGACAAAAAAGAATTTTCGTCGCCATCGATCCTCATTCTTGGTGGCTTTAAGGACCAAAGGGTTCTTGATGGAGAACAGAAGATAACGGTGATTGCCATGAGATCTCAACCGGTATGCTACGGGAAGGTCCTCAACAAGTAGGTTAGGAAAATGACGAGATTTGATTTGATCCAACACTATCAAGATTCGCCAGACCATTGGCATAACTTGGGAATAACTAAGGCCGGTGAGGTCGAAAAAGCTAGAGATAAAGGGTGGAAATGGATACCGGAGTCCAAGAGAGAAAGGATAAGCGAAAAAACAAACCCACTCGTCGGATAATGCATCCGATCGGGCTTCCTGGTCGAAGGGGCGAAAAACAGTTCCGGTGGGAAAGGCACCGGAATCTTTAAGAGCAGCGATGTCAGCATTGTTGAAGCAGCAGATCTCCTTTGCTGGATCGGCGATGAAATTTTGACTCACGAGGGTTGAGGCTGATCGGTTTGATCGGGATTTCGTTCGTGGTGCCATGGAGAGTAATGAGTAAATTAAGAGAAATTCAAGAAAGGAGAATAGAGAGGAAAATACCTGTTATTCGCTTGCAGATAAGGATAACCGAGATAAAGAGCCCCTCGGTTAATATAGGATGAATATAGGGGGGTAAAAAGTAAATAATGCCTTGGAAGTTGCACCGCTGTCATTTCAAGAGTCTAGTCATATTAATTGCCTTAAGTTATGAGGTGAAACTTTTGAAATATATCCGTTGGATTGGTATCCCAACCGATATATTTGGGGACAATTGTTAGGGGTCATTTTCTTAACGTATATATCCTGACCAATATCCTGCCTATGTTTGTTCATTTGTGACCAGGATGCTGGAAGAGGATATTGCTAACATCTTGGGCAATATCCTGAGGCTTATTGAATTAACCATGTGCAGGTTAAGGGCTGAGACTTGCTAACGGTCAAGAGGACTTCTTCTTCTCAAGACTCGGACGAATTTGTTGAGAGAGAGACGTTGAGCCCGAAAGACCAGGTCTACAACGTTCGAAGAAGGAATATTCGGTGGATCCCGCAAGTTTAGGATAGTTTGTTATTTTATCTTAACTATAAATAGATGGGGACGGATCAGCTTAGAACACACAATTTTTCACTAACACTCTCATACACTTACACTCTCTAGCTCATTGCAAACACCACACTTGTATTCAAGTTTCGTTGTAACACTTAGTCGATCCGTACCACATCCTGCACTGTATCCTGATTTTTGAAGCAATTGAAGAACAAGGCAGCTGCGATTGTCAGCTCCCGAGGTTTTATGCCGGCGATCTAGATTGATCAAGGGCTTTCCTCGTACGTCTCGTGTCGTTTACTTTATTTTTGCTCATTGTTTGATCGTAGATACAGCTCTACATCTTGAGCCGTATCCTGAAACTGTTTTTACAAATCAACTTGATTAACATATTTTCGACACACATTTCTAGCACACTACCTCACTTAACTAATTTGATCACTTAATTACGTCGGTAATTTTTGACCAAAACAGCAGCCATCAACGAGGCCAGGTACAAATCAAAGTTGGAGAAATACTATAATGCTCGGGTGCGCGTATGCACTTTTGTTCTAGGGGATTTTGTTCTGCGAGACAATAAGGCCTCCAATGCAGAAAAACCAGGAAAACTCAGGCCCAAATGGGAGGGACCATACGTCATTCATGAAGTCCTGGGTAAAGGCACATATACCCTAAAAAGGCTCGATGGAACGGACGTACCACGCACCTGGAATGCGTAACAATTGCGCAGGTGTTATATGTAACCAACTCATCCATCCAGCATTACAGCCAACGACTACGCAGGCAACATAATTATTTTATCTATTTACTTTGCATCTACTGGCCCCTGCGCCTTATCCAATCAAATTCAAAGTTTACTTCTATTACTCTCTATTGTTTAAAATGCATGTAATTTCTTTTGGTAAGCGCAAAAACACTATGGTAACACTTTACAAGTCTCATGAACTGTCCACCGGTACAAGCCCCGCATACAGTCTAGACCCACGTTCACACATGAGCTATATACCATCTTTATTCGCTTTACCTAAACAAAGTAATTGTACACATGGAAGACATTGTAATTCAAACATTTCTCATATTAGACACAGTTACTTGCACAAACATATGCATTAACAAAAATCTACATGCACAACAGTGCATCAAAAAAGCCACTTGTGCAGAAAACACAAGAACAAAAGTATATGAGCACAGCAGTGCATCGAACAATATTTACAAAAACATACAAAATAAACTAGGCATCTGGGAACATGGCCAACACTTCCAAAGGGGTATGCAGTGCATCACCATACCACTCGAGAGGATGAGGGTCAACGACCCATGGGTTCTCACCCTCCTCGTCACCGGCAGCAGGGGTCATCATCTGGGCCTCGGCTGAAATTGCAGAAGGTCGTCCATTTCAACGCCGCTTATACACTACCGAGCACCGACCTCTTCGATCAGACGGAAAAGACTGCATCAAAACGTTTGCTAACAATCGTGTAACACCTGCATTCTCATCAAACCCAGTGGAAAAGGGGATACCATCTTTGCTTTGGCAGGGGCGAAACGCAGGGCCGGAAAACCCTTCAATTCCAACAGCCTTCTCCGGTGTTGACCCTCTAAGAGGAAGCATACCATCAGCAGCGTCTAGAGTCTTAAAAATTTCTGACACTCTCTATGAACGGTACTTTCGACTCGTACTCATATCTACTAAATATGGTAAAGAAAATGCTAACACATACATAAATATAAAGCTAAAAACGCGTTAACGTCAGCATACTTAAGAGAAGTGTAAGAAATCATAATGATTAGTGTCAAATCGCCACTTTCTGAAACGGCGGCATAGTAATCATCGATTTCATTAAGTAACTACTGACAGCATCAAACGTCTGCACATTTTCCAAGAGCTGCAGTTTCAATCAGCAGGCAATTGGACAAGTGACTAGTCACTTTCTAGCCTATGACACATGGCCCATGTCACATCAAAGTCAAGCTAGAAAACGTGCACTATGGCACAGTGATCATTCCAACTTAAGAGCATATCTTCTACAAAAGGATTCCCCACTTTTCACGCCAAAAATCCACACAACAAAAAACACCCATCTCTTATAGTCCAGTGCTCCACTTATTTGCATAAGAGCAACACTAGACTGGGGGGACTTGAAGGGGTAAGGTCCCAAAAACTTTGCGCAGACGCATAGGACCATACCACAACTTCACCACACTAGACTTTCTTTAAGAGAACCCTGCGCGGCGGTGCATTGGTTCTAAAGAAAGAACTTAAAGAAACAGCGTTTAACATATACGCGCCGAGAAAATCGAATAACGTATCCTTGCGCAACGGAACAGTTAGGATAAAGCCCTAACAACATCCCTGCGTGAATATCTCCCAGACTTAAACAGAAAGCAACTATTCTGTTACAACAGAATTAACATGAAGCCGAGGCATAGAGGATTACAGCTGTAAACCTTCTAGAAAGACTCCATCATGCACCACCATTCGGTTATAACCGAATGTCCACGTGGCATCATCCTGAGTACCCCCCCCCCCCAAGGTCACGGTGATGGCACTAAATTGAAGAAAGATCCACACTTGCCCACTTTTCACGTGGCATTTCCCCAGCCGTCGATCATGCCCACTATCCGTGTGCTTATGCACCTCGTTAGTGATTAACGGTAAGGAAAGTAACCGCTTATGGAAATTACTTTCCGTTATCTCTCCCGTCAATAGACTTTCTCGCCCAAAATTCGGTTATAAATAAGACAACTCAGGTATCATTCTTCAAGTTATACTCATTTTACTTTCAATACTTCTTCTTCTTCACTGAAACCTGTACTTATTCACGCCGGAGGGTGGTCACAGAGAGAACCTCCATTCTCCCCGTGGCGAGTCTAACGGCTGTTTGTTTTGCAGTTACCGTTCGAAGAAGAAGATAAGCCAAACCTTGAATCAAATGAGAGGACTCACCCGTTTTATGCAGATCCAAACCCCCTGATCCACTTGATTCCGATCATTTGAACCAGTGTTTCTTCAATAATGTTGATAGCGGTCGGATGTTCAGGCAGCCACTGGAATATGGTGGTTTTTTGGGCGGCGATTGGAAGTTCTGGCAACCACCGAAATCTGGTAGTTTTGGGGCAGCACTCAGAACTCTGGGCTGCAACCGGAGTTAGGTGATTTTAGCTTTGTATCTGTTTGATATGTAGTTCATCTCTCTCTGTATCATTGTTATGTGTTGGTTTATGGGTTAAGAGTAAGAGACCATTTCAACGAGTTCACAAATTCTCAACAACACACTCGGTGTTTAGAAGATGTTAACAAAATGGTATAGGCCATTCTGACCCGTTCTAACACTTGCCCATTTAGAACCCAGAATCCTTGAAATATTACCAATATCAACCCATTTGAATGTAGCGATCTAAGATTTCTGGGTAAGTTGAAAATCTTACACTACTTTCAAAAGTCATCACTGAAAATCTTAGTCACACTGCTGTTGTAAGTTGAAAATTAGGCTTTTTTTACTTTCAAAAGTCAAAGTACACTACATTCTTAAGAGGTGGAGGGGAGGGTAAGTAAAAAAACACTAATAAACACCAAATACATATTCATTCATGATTTTTCAAATTTGTAAGTATAAAGTTGGTAATTGAGCTAAACATTTCATTCAGCCCAAAAAGAACGAATTTGACTTTTGAGTTTAAATGAGTAACTTCTTATCCTTAAAATTGATGAGTATGATTTTGATTTAAGCAAAAGAACTTATGAAAAAACATAGTTCTTAAAAGTGAATGGCTCTTTCTTTGTAGGCCTAGACCAATATTAGAGTCATGTGTACACAAAAATATAACCATGGGATCCATCATCTATCCATTCAATTAGTCCATCTCAGAAGTAACCATAGCATTCCAGAGTTTCAATTTTGTAGTTATCTCATGTCTCCTACCACATAAATAAATGTAATAAAATATAAACGAGACTATTCATGTCTCATACGGTTGTTGGTCACCAATGAAAGAAGACTATTCCTTAATTGCTTGATAAAAATATACGTCTATTTATTTGTTTATTTCAGATTTATATAAGAATAAATACGCATGTCTATTGATAAGTTAACTCAATTGAGCTATAACATATTACATAATATATTCCACGAATAAGAAAACAAACTTAAATACTATACAATATATCACAAGACGATTGATAAACTAACGGAAAACAAGTACCGTGTTGTAAATTGTCGCCACCACTACCAAAATTTGACTATTTTATAAATGAATTTGTTCACAGTATCATATTGATGGGAGAGATCCGAACGGATACGCTGGCATAATGTGGTCCATTTGTGGTGTACACGACAATGTCTGTATTTTGTTAGCTGTTTATACTTATAAAGTTGAATATAATCTGTAAATTTATTGATTTTATATCATTTTTCTTCTTTGTACATTCTTTATTTTGTTGTAGGGGTTTCAAGAGAGACCGGTTTATTGGAAAATAAGAAGCATGACCTATGCAGGTTGCAGTAGAAAATTCGATGTTGATGGATACATTGCGCATGTGATGAAGTTAGTAAGAGATGTCAAGAAACCAAAAGGGGAAATCTTGGCTAATAGCTTAGCTCGACTTAAGAACACTTAATATTCGAATTAATGTGATTTGCATATTAATTACTGAATATTCTTTTACTAATCTACAATGAAAAAGGTAAATCAGTATTCACACGACGAACAGTTTGTACCATTGACATACCTGTTGAAGGAAGTTGGCAATTACATTAAATTAAATTAAATTATTATAATATTAAAAGTATTATTCATTAGATTCTATTATTAATATATAGCTAATCTATACTATATTAAAAAGCATATTGCAAGGACTACTTAAGGTAATTTGTCACTTCCCTTAAAATACCTTTAATGCATGATGTACAAGTGTTTAAAGCACATGAATATCAAAAGTGATTCAAGTTTCCAATAATACCCTCACTCACACGAAAATGAGCTGGATTTCAAATTTCAAAACATTGGGCACTAAACAAATCTCAGTGCATTCTCCATTCAAATATCAATCTCATCTCTTGCAACTGCTTTCTCTCTCTCTCTTCAAAATTGCAAAAAACCCTAGACTTTCTCTCTCTCTCTTTCTTCTTTGCGAGACAAGAAACAAGAAAATTGAAGCTTTCTGGAATTAGTCCACCAATCGCGGCACACCGCTGATTCTCTGCCGCTGAAGAAGGCCGCAACCGACCCTCACGTTCTGCTACACTGCCACCATCGTCGTCGCACGCCACATCAGAAACTACATCCTCGTACATAGCCCTAAACTCACCAGCCTAAGTGATACGTTTCCTGCCGCATCGCGCGGGTAAACGACTAGTATATATATATATAAGCGCTAAAATAAAAACCACCTCCAGTTGTAAGAACCATGAGAACCACTTTCTAGCCATTAGATCAAGAAAATGGATGGATGAGATTAAAAGTATCTAAAAATAATATGTTATAAACTAGCCTAAAAGCTGAATAATATAGAAGATAAGTAGAGAGAATTTTCATAGGATTTCTTATATATATTTCTTGGTACACCAAAACTATAATATTACATGAGTTTATATAGACAAAAGAAAGAAACTATGTTGTACTGTGCGTCAATAATTCGAACGAATTATTGAAGTTACCGTGTCAATAATTCGAATGAATTATTTCCTTTGCTGTGCGCTTTTACTGTGCATCTAGTTGTCATCCACTATTGCAATGATTCATAACACTCCCCCTTGGATGAAACTTTGCAAACTTTGGGGTAATTAAGTACTGCCTCATTAAAAACCTTGCTAAAGAAAAACCCAGTGGGAAAAAAAACTTTAGCTAAGGGAAAAAGAGTGCAGTCTATAGCTCCCCCTCAAGTTGCAATTTGTAAGGTATCACATTCTCCGTACGTGACGCATGCCAATATCATGAACGTGTTTCCTGAAAGTTGTTGTAGGTAGTGCTTTTGTGAAAAGATCGATTGAATTGTTGCTGGATTGGACATATATCATCTCGACTTGATTGTCTTTAATAAAGTCTCGAGTATATTCAAAAAAAATCTTGGTGGTATATAAGAGTGCAACTTGTAATACTCCCCCTGATTTCATTATGTATCGTTTAAGCCTTTTGCGTAGATCTTTTAGTTAATATTTTGCCACTTCATTCCTTGATGTGTATAGTCCTTTGTGTTGATCAATGTTATATGGTCTTTATATGAGATTCCTGGTGCTTTATGTAAACAAATACCATATGATCCACAACTATATGTTGTTGCATTCCCTGCATTTACAAAGCTAACAAAACTTGTTTTGGTAGGTTAGTAATATAATTTTTTTTATCTTTCATACCTTAGATGTTAATTTATTACATCCGATTATATTATCTCTTCTTTGTACACGAGTAATATGATACAGATGGTAATGTATAACTAGCAAAATTATATCAATATAATCCATCATTCTCTATATGTGTAATAATTTATGGATAATGATGCAAATGCTAGTTTGTATATCAAGGCATAAATTTGTATTTCATATTTGATTTGTTAATATGTTTTAATAGTTATAAAACCTCATACGGTTTTCCAAAGAAAAATATATAGTCCAACTATACCGTATGCATTTATCTTTTCTAACTTCATTAAAAAGTTCGTTATACCATATTCATCTTATAGTCCATACAATTTTTATTACTTTAAGAAGATGTATTTACAGGTTTTGAAATTATTGCTTCATGCATTTATTTATTTTTTTATGTATTTTGTAGTACCACATGATATATAAATATTCATAAGCTGCATGTCAATTTTTTCTTAATATATTACCAGACGAATCAGATATTGGAAAGTTACTATATCCACCACCAGAGAATACGATTCCTCATAATCAATATTAGGTCTTTGCGAAATCCTTGTGCCACCAATTTTGTCTTATACCATTTGCTTTTCATTTATTGATTCGCATAAAAGACCTGTTTGTTTCTAATATGTTTTACAACATTTGTTGTATGGACTACTGGTCCAAAAACTTTCCATTTCAATAGAGAATTCAACTCTGCCTCATTTGCGTCTTTTCGTTTTGGCCAATCATTTCTCAAAGGCAGATCTTAAATTTTGATCCTCAACATTTCAAGCGCTATATTATATACAAAAGTATGACGACGTCGATTTTGTTTCAATTCCATATATTTCATAGACATGATACAATATAATGAGATCTCTTTATTTTAAGGTACCTGAGGTTCTTTTAGAACCATCATGTCTAATGTCTCTTCAGGAGACCCTATTAATATAACCCCGACTTGACCATCTTAATTACTTGCTCCAACTTTCGAAGAATTTTATTATTGGAATCGATTAGTCTACCACGCATTAGACATGAAATAGACCCATCACAAATATGTGGTTGTCCTTCTGGGACACTCATCTTAATTGGAGCATTAGCGGTTGATATATATGACTTAGCTTGTCACTTTATTTTGGTAAGTAAATACGTCTGGTAATAGATTTATTTTCCAAATGTATTGTTCTTTGAACCCGTAGTTCATGTTTTCAGTTTTAAGGATCAATGATAATTTATTTCAACTCATTTCTTTTTCAACTGCTTTTATCTTCCCCTAATGTTGGGAATGTCAGTCCATTTAGATGGATATTAATAAACTGAACCATAAATAACTCTTTCGTTAAATGCTATATGTCACAGCCCCCGAACCCACCCTGGGAGCGGGTTCCGCGAACCAGCTAGATGGTATCGGTGTTTATTATACGCAACGGAAAAATTTTCATCAGGACCGTAGTTAGGAAATGATTTCAGAGTTTGTAAAACACCGAACTTTTAATATTAAACAAATGGGCTAAAACCCATATTTCATTCAATTGTTTTTATAGGGATAAACCCAAATAAATAAAACATAATTTTCTTCTTTTATTATAGCCACTTTATTTAAGCTTTCAGTGCTCCATAGCTGGCTTCTACTATTACCTGAAACACGTTTTGAAAATATTTTATCAGTAATAAATACTGGCGAGTTCATTCCATTTTTATAAAATATATTGTTATACTTTACAGCATCAAGGTTTTTATATTTATTTATATTTACCCAACTCAATCAGTATTTGTCACATGGTGACAGTTCCGATGTGACGGTGGTCATATCACTCATTGGCTAACTTTCGTCCAATAGTGAATTTATCAAGTAATAGATATTTAGTATATCTTACTATTATATTGGTCACTAGGCGATTCCTGTGACGGTGGACAAATCACTGTTGATCATTCTTTCAACTAGTGAATCAGGTCATATTACTGTTGATCGTTCTCTCAACTAGTAATTGTGGTCATATCACTGTTGATCATTCTTTCAACTAGTGACTCGGGTCATATAACTGTTGATCATTCTCTCAACTAGTAATTGTGGTTATATAACTGTTGATAATTCTTTCAACTAGTGATTCTGGTCATAACACTGTTTATCATTCTTTCAACTAGTGCCTGTGGTCATGTCACTGTTGATCATTCTCTCAAGTAGTGACTCTGGCCATATTTCTGGTCATATCACTGTTGGTCATTCTCTCAACTAGTAACTCTGAATTTAGTAGCGTCCCATGACATTACTATGTCAAATATATTTTCTATGGTACAAAACCAATTAGTCCAGAAAATGAAATATATCATTTTCTGTCAACTAATAGCTATAACTTTATCAAATATAATATATTAATTAAGTAATTGTGAAGTTATTATTTAATATATTAACGTGACTAAGATTTAAAATATAAACTTAGCATAGTAGAATATATTATATTTAACATATTTTATTATAGTATAATTAAATGAAGTCATACACGCATGATTGACGTGGAATGAAACAAGAAAGAATAAATATTATGTCACAAATATTCTAATAATTTACAATTATGTGTTATCTATGTTAAGTACTTTGATTGACATAAGAAAATAGGATACTGGTACATTCAGACTACTTGTTCATGTTTTAACGGCAATTAATCTTATATAAGATACTGGTACATTTAGATTTTTAGGAATACAAAAAAATTCGCAAAACAGATTTATTGACTAAACATTATTTTATAATGTTAATAGTAATTTAGGTTTATTAAATATATTTTCTTTAATATATATTTTAGTAATGATTAATAAAGCTCTGTTTTTTTTATATACACACCAATTAGATTTATTTCAAGCATACTTTAAATTTATTAATTATTTAATGTAAAAATAATATTAGTTATAGGCTATGGCCACTGGAGCACAATTTCCCTCCCGTGCTTGTGGTCATGTTACTATTGGCTAACTTTTTGGCCAATGGTAACGAGGGTCAAGTAATGTATAAAAACCCCACATACAGGCAACTATTGCAGAATATAAAAACTTAATCACTGTAAGTATAACTGATAAACATGTAGGATTTTGGAAAGCATTTTTAAATATAATTGTATCACAAAAAGGTGATAAAAAGGAGAATGACTCACTTTGTAACTTTAGGGTTCAACTAGAAAGCCTCCTGGTAGAATCTTGGGTATAACTTCTGAGCTATTTTAAAAATATACATATATATATATATATATATATATATATATATATTTGCACTCGTGTTAAGTATAGTACCCCTAATTCAACCTTATCCCTATGTCACGAGACCGAACCCAAACGAACTTAGTCGGGCAGATCCTTGACATGCGTTATGGGGCTCCAGATCAATCGGAAAGGGTAGCGGTGAACGGGAGTTAAAACACTTAAAACGGGGTAGGGCTTTATTATTATTATAGGGGAAGAAAAAAAAAGAATATGGATGAGAGAGAGAGAGAGAGAGAGAGATGGGAACAAAGTTGCCTGCTATTGCTTTGTATATATAATAAAGGTGGAAGGGATGACTTGATTTCTCCATATCTATGGAGAAGACACGTTCACAATTCTATTTTATTTTTGTTTTATTTTATATTTTTTTCCACGGACACCTATATACACATATTAAATGCACACAATAGATTTTGGTTTTCAATTCAAATGTTGATAGTTATCTGTCCACGTCCACATTTTCATATTAGTTTATTATTATTATTTTTTTCTATTATTTTATTATATATTATAATTAATTTAACTGCTTTACTTATTTGGCGCTTATAACTTATAAAATATAACGTTTTATAAAACAATAAATACGTCATTAGAATGACAATATTTGTATCTACATTTTGAACCAAGTTTCATTAAAAACGGAGTAGGTCCAAATACAATGTATTTTTATAATTTAATTATTAGACGGTTCCTAGGCCCGTCTAGGTACTTCATATTTCTAACATTTAATTTACCCGTAGTCTACCCGTTTAATAATATAAGTTTTTGTACACTTTTATTTTAATAGAAAAGTCACCCATATACAAGCCAATTAATTAGTATAACATTCCAACCAACTATATATAAAATAGTTTTAAAACTATTTGGGTCGAATAATTATATTAAAAATAAAACTAGTTACTAGTGGCTAATAACTTTAAACAAACCTATAATTCTTATATGATAAAAATGGGAATGTTACATCCTCCCCACCTTGTTTTAAATCTCGTCCTTGAAATTTGGGCTACGATGTCTCTTTTAGAGTTATGTCACGTCTTAGTCAATAAGAACAATATTAAGGTAAATGGTACAGAATCAAAATATTAAATTTTGTGAATATGAGTTGTACAATAAATATGACTCAATTGTTCAACTGAATTAGTTCTAGAAATTGATGTCAAACGAATGAGATAAAATGATATAATTTCCAAGGTGACGAGGTTCAAGCCAAAAGAGATATATGATTAAATTGACTGTTTATAAGTTGTAAATGACTTTTAGAAACAATAGAATTTATTATCAAAGGAAACTTACTTTGATTGTCAACTGAGAAAGACTCAGAATCAACAAGCTCAAAATGAGATAGAAGCTTGAAAATAATTGGTCAATTATCGAACCATGACATGAGAAAAATCCACGTGTTAACATTATTGAATTGCAAGGATACACCGAAATACAATAGAGTTTAGTGTATCATTGTCTTAATACATAATTGTATCAAGACTACTTTCAATGATGAGTGAAACGAAAGACATACGTGGTTTTGAATGATTCGTATGATTATGATTAGTCCAAGCTACAAGTTTATACTGACGCCGCAAGGTGTCATAATGATTGAAATGGTTTGATAATTACGGCGACCGAACAAATTCACCGTTTTTTAAATCAACTGAAAGTTTTAATGAAGTAAATTGGGATATTCATTTCAAATAAATATTATAGGATTTTCAATTGATGATGAAAGAACAAATGAATATCATAGAATTTTCAATCAATGATGAAAGAATCTTTAGAGGTACACCGGGATATAATACGAATTTGTGTACTCTTATCTTAACACATAATTGTATTAAGATTATTTTAAGATAATGAACCAACAGAAATTAGAATAAATAAATCCGTACATCAGGTGTGAAAATGAGATTAGCGCAAGCTTCAAATTAAAGAAAACGCCACCACAAGGTGTCGTAACCAATTAAATGATTTGGTGAAAGTGAAGACCAAACAAGTCTATTATGGTTCTGAATAGATGAAGTACTTAACAAGATGCGTTTATTAAAAACTTTTATTTATACTAGGGTTAAATAATAACTTAACTTAGATATTACATATCAGCGATTATGTCTGGAATCATTTCTGCTTCTTGCGTAGTAAGTACGAATGCTCGCGCGTTCTTCTTAGCTCTGTCTGCTGTTTTTGCCTTGTTGTCAGGTGCTTTGGTCAGTTTCGGGCAATATGGTTTGATGTGTCCCGTGTCTCCGCAATTGAAACAAATATTAGTTTTCCTTCTACACTCTTCCTCTATATGGCCGGTCATCTTGCAGAAATCACAGTAGAGTGTTCTCCTAAAACGGCATCTTCCTGAATGTTTTTTGTTACAGTTTCTGCAGGTAGGTGGCTCCAATGACGGTTCAATTCCTTTTTTCTTGAATTCTTGAGAAATTTTTCGGGCTAACTCTTTCTTCTTGTTTTCTTCTCTTGTGCGGATTAGTCCATCTGTCAGGATGTTAGCTAGTTCGACTGTTTCTTCAATAGTCTGTGGCCTAGCGGCCTTCACCAGGTCTCGGATTTCACTAACACATCCCCAAATATAACGAGAAATTAGTACGGGTTCTGGCGAAGCCAGAGTTGGTACCATTCTTGCATATTCGAAGAACGTCGTCGTATACTCCCGACAATTTACATCTATCATTTTATGATTTAGGAACTCGTTAGCCATTCGTTCCTTTTCATAAGGGGGACAAAATTTTCTTTCTGTCATTTCCTTAAATTTTTCCCAGTTCATGGCATAAACCATGTCACTTCCTTTTGCCTGAAGAATTGTATTCCACCATTCTAAGGCTTCTTCTTTGAAGAGGTTGGAGGCATACATCACCTTATCTTCTTCGGCACATTTGCTGATTTTAATAACAGCTTCCGTCTTTTCCAACCATCGTAGAGCAGCCGTGGCTCCTTCACTGCCGGCGAACTCAGTTGGTTTACAAGCTAGAAATTCTTTGTAGGTACACCCGAGATTCATCGCCTTCATTTTCTTAGGAAATGGGGGTTTTGATAATATCATCATTGCCTCCGTTGACACTATGGCTAAAACTGTCGTCACGAGTACGCTTGCTACTCACAGCTTTGGTGGGTTCTACGGGTTTTTTAACAGCTTTTATTAAAGGTATAGCATTAGCTATTCCTTGGGCTATTAGATTTTCTATAGCATTTTTATCCAAAGGATTTTCATTATTAGCCTGAACTTTTGGATTATGTGATACTTCATTTGACATCTGAATTGTAAACAATTTCAATTATTAATATCCCAGAATAATTAAAACAAAACAATACTTCCAGGAATCATATGTGCATATCTACATATATATATTCATATATTTAAATCTACAAAAATAGCACATATGTTATTTTGTATTAATTTCCTAACTTTATTGTTTAAGTTTAGGTATTAAAAGGAACACCTAAATAGCTTAAACCAGTGGCTCTGATACCACCTTCTGTCACAGCCCCCGACCCCACCCTGGGAGCTGGTGCCGCGAACCAGCTAGATGGTATCGGTGTTTATTATACGCAGCGGAAAAATTTTCATCAGGACCGTAGTTAGGAAATGATTTCAGAGTTTGTAAAACACCGAACTTTTAATATTAAACAAATGGGCTAAAACCCATATTTCATTCAAGTGTTTTTATAGGGATAAACCCAAATAAATAAAACATAATTTTCTTCTTTTATTATAGCCACTTTATTTAAGCTTTCAGTGCTCCATAGCTGGCTTCTACTATTACCTGAAACACGTTTTGAAAATATTTTATCAGTAATAAATACTGGCGAGTTCATTCCATTTTTATAAAATATATTGTTATACTTTACAGCATCAAGGTTTTTATATTTATTTATATTTACCCAACTCAATAAGTATTTGTCACATGGTGACAGTTCCGATGTGACGGTGGTCATATCACTCATTGGCTAACTTTCGTCCAATAGTGAATTTATCAAGTAATAGATATTTAGTATATCTTACTATTATATTGGTCACTAGGCGATTCCTGTGACGGTGGTCAAATCACTTTTGATCATTCTATCAACTAGTGACTCAGGTCATATTACTGTTGATCGTTCTCTCAACTAGTAATTGTGGTCATATCATTGTTGATCATTCTTTCAACTAGTGACTCGGGTCATATTACTGTTGATCATTCTCTCAACTAGTAATTGTGGTTATATCACTGTTGATCATTCTTTCAACTAGTGATTCTGGTCATAACACTGTTGATCATTCTTTCAACTAATGCCTTTGGTCATGTCACTGTTGATCATTCTCTCAACTAGTGACTCTGGCCATATTTCTGGTCATATCACTGTTGGTCATTCTCTCAACTAGTAACTCTGAATTTAGTAGTGTCCCATGACATTACTATGTCAAATATATTTTCTATGGTACAAAACCAATTAGTCCAGAAAATGAAATATATCATTTTCTGTCAACTAATAGCTATAACTTTATCAAATATAATATGTTAATTAAGTAATTGTGAAGTTATTATTTAATATATTAACGTGACTAAGATTTAAAATATAAACTTAGCATAGTAGAATATATTATATTTAACATATTTTATTATAGTATAATTAAATGAAGTCATACATGCATGATTGACGTGGAATGAAACAAGAAAGAATAAATATTATGTCACAAATATTCTAATAATTTACAATTATGTGTTATCTATGTTAAGTACTTTGATTGACATAAGAAAATAGGATACTGGTACATTCAGACTATTTGTTCATGTTTTAACGGCAATTAATCTTATATAAGATACTGGTACATTTAGATTTTTAGGAATACAAAAAAATTCGCAAAACGGATTTATTGACTAAACATTATTTTATAATGTTAATAGTAATTTAGGTTTATTAAATATATTTTCTTTAATATATATTTTAGTAATGATTAATAAAGCTCTATTTTTTTATATACACACCAATTAGATTTATTTCAATCATATTTTAAATTTATTAATTATTTAATGTAAAAATAATATTAGTTATAGGCTATGGCCACTGGGGCACAATTTCCCTCCCGTGCTTGTGGTCATGTTACTATTGGCTAATTTTTTGGCCTATTGTAACGAGGGTCAAGTAATGTATAAAAACCCCACATACAGACAACTATTGCAGAATATAAAAACTTAATCACTGTAAGTATAACTGATAAACATGTAGGATTTTGGAAAGCATTTTTAAATATAATTGTATCACAAAAAGGTGATAAAAAGGAGAATGACTCACTTCGTAACTTTAGGGTTCAACTAGAAAGCCTCCTGGTAGAATCTTGGGTATAACTTCTGAGCTATTTTAAATATATATATATATATATATATATATATATATATATATATATATATATATATATATATTTGCACTCGTGTTAAGTATAGTACCCCTAATTCAACCTTATCCCTATGTCACGAGACCGAACCCAAACGAACTTAGTCGGGCAGAGCCTTGACATGCGTTATGGGGCTCCAGATCAATCGGAAAGGGTAGCGGTGATCGGGAGTTAAAACACTTAAAATTGGTCAGGGCTTTATTATTATTATAGGGGAAACATAAAAAGAATATGGATGAGAGAGAGAGTTCGAGAGAGATGGGAACAAAGTTGCCTGCTATTGCTTTGTATATATAATAAAGGTGGAAGGGATGACTTGATTTCTCCCTATCTATGGAGAAGACACGTTCACAATTCTATTTTATTTTTGTTTTATTTTATATTTTTTTTTCCAAGGACACCTATATATACATATTAAATGCACACAATAGATTTTTGTTTTCAATTCAAATGTTGATAGTTATCTGTCCACGTCCACATTTTCATATTAGTTTATTATTATTATTTTTTTCTATTATTTTATTATATATTATAATTAATTTAACTGCTTTACTTATTTGGCGCTTATAACTTATAAAATATAACGTTTTATAAAACAATAAATACGTCATTAGAATGACAATATTTGTATCTACATTTTGAACCAAGTTTCATTAAAAACGGAGTAGGTCCAAATACAATGTATTTTTATAATTTAATTATTAGACGGTTCTAGGCCTGTCTAGGTACTTCATATTTCTAACATTTAATTTACCCGTAGTCTACCCGTTTAATAATATAAGTTTTTGTACACTTTTATTTTAATAGAAAAGTCACCCATATACAAGCCAATTAATTAGTATAACATTCCAACCAACTATATATAAAATAGTTTTAAAACTATTTGGGTCGAATAATTATATTAAAAATAAAACTAGTTACTAGTGGCTAATAAATTTAAACAAACCTATAATTCTTATATGATAAAAATGGGAATGTTACACTATATTCCCAATCACCTTTTAAGGTCCCATATTAGTGCGTCGTGGTTGATCAATTTCAATATATATCGCACAATCAAAATCTTAGAATGGACATATTTGGTTTCTGACTAAAACCCAATTATAATGGGGAGGAAATATTACAATATATTGGCATTATATGAATTGATACATGAACTTTTGCTCTCATGATCATACACTTAGCAAACACATCCAGTGATTGTCTCAATAAATCATGTATAAACTACATGAAGTTTTATGTGTATTGCAATGATCATTATGTGAAATTGATTTATTATCAAAATCATTATATCAATCTGGAATAATATGCTTGCTATCACATTAGCTAAGCCTTAATCACAAAAAACTTTAGGTTGTGGATTTGATAACCATTTAGACGATGCATCAATTTTTAAAACACTAAATGGTATCATGTTGGATATGTATATCCTTTGCTTATTCCAGAATACTTAGGGATTCACACCCTACTTTCATTGATTAACTTTTCTTGAGAACAAAAATTACATTTTATAATTTTCTGGAAGGATCTGTTAGTTCTTCAATACATTTCACATTATTATTTTACTCGGTGTGGTCTAACCGGTCATGCCAAACTGATTATGATTCATAAACTTCTTATTTATGATCATATATGTATTACTTGTAGGTAAAAACACAAAATAGAATGTATGTATTAAACAATTTAATCATAATAATTTGATAGTCTATTATGATGTGAACAAACTTACATTTGAAATTAATCATATAATGAATCAAATTCAGACACAGAATCATAAGGTGGTGAAGGTGGTAGAGTTAGTTGCATACTATTAGCTATTTGTTTTAGCATGTCTTCCAACCATTTATTTCTTTATGTCAGCCGTTTTATTTGTTTAGACAAAATTCGAATCTGATCGTTTAACCTAGCCACTTCAACTCCTATTGAATCTGAAGGTAGATTCATTTGAGATACCGTACAAGGTTCTGTTATATTAATTGGTGGCAGTTGTTGTTCTACTTTGTTTAATAGTGATTGGAAAAACTGTTGCGGTAATGGTGATTGCAAAAATGATTCTGATGCTAACTGCTCTTTTGTATATCATGTTTTCATCAAACAAAGTTTGTTGCATCATTGAATCTTCCTCGAAAACTAAGGGTGAGATGTTTTGTAAGATGTTCGGTGCTAGTGGTTGAGATAGGTTAATTGTAATATGTTCTTGTACGGGTGGCAGCTGTGGTTGCAGATCAAATCGATAAAAAGACGGTTGAGGAAGCTGCAACAATGATTGTTGTAAATTTTGTGTTGAGGTACTTTCTAAGATAACCTGAGCTTCCTCCGACTGGAATGGTTGATTTAGTGTATAATTATGAACAGGGGTTAGCCTAACAGTGTTAAAATTTACAATCCCATATGCCTTTGGTGGGGATAATCCTTGGATAATCTGATTACTTAAGATACCTAATGATTTTGCTATTTTTGTAATGTAAGACCATCCCATGAGACTTCTCAAAGGATTTGATTGTTGATTTAAAAGATATGTAGCAAGTTCGTGGGCAATATTACAAGGAACTTGCTCAAAAATACTATGCAGATGGAAAAGGTCGGTAGCACTAACCCTATGTTGATTATTCTTGCGCCCCGTGATAGTGTTGGCTAAAACACGGTGCATATATTGATAACGAGGGTCTGTGAATTTCATAGAATTATTATTGTTACACCACTCTTTCGATGAATGGCCTAGCCAATATTCTTTCATTTCCTCAGAGGAATAAAAGGTTGATGCCTCCTTAAAAATAGGTTGTTTAATTTCTTCATCTGTATATATGCCCAGATGAACTGTGAATTCTGTTAATGACATATTATGAGATTATCCACAAAGTCGAAAATGAATAGATTCCTCGATAAGACTTTTATCATATTTGAAATAGAAAGTGGACAAGAACTCATATACAAGTTCATCGTATGACGGTTCTAGGATGTCGAAGAAACGACGCCAGGGCGTATTACGTGGTAGTAAT
Organism: Helianthus tuberosus; assembly: GCA_030545235.1. NCBI lineage: Eukaryota > Viridiplantae > Streptophyta > Magnoliopsida > Asterales > Asteraceae > Helianthus > Helianthus tuberosus. The sequence continues at coordinate 8,076,813 of CM060351.1, read as the reverse complement.
CTCGCCAGTAAACCACTTGGATCAAACATTTCCATTTGATACCAATCAATACCGCTAATAGAAAAAACTTCAAGATTCTTTAGTTTTTGATACCTCTCACGATTGGGTAAATCAGTAAACCGAAGGAATCGATGAATGTTTGCTGCATTTGAAGATTCAGCATATGCTACTGGAAGATTTGCCATTTGAATATTTGGTTTTGTTGAAACTAAGAAAAATTTGGGTACGGGTTATTTTAGGTATGAGTTGAATTATATCGGAAGTTGTAGCTTATGTGTAGATTAGCTCGAGTAGTGAGTTTTTTTATATAGATAAGAAAATTTAAGCTTACACCATACGTTTGGTTAAGGCTTCCATGATACATTTTGAAACAGTTCACTGTAGCTAGTAAATGTTATATTGCATAAAATAAATATTAGATGCATAAACAAAAATGTTAGGTACATAAATAAATGTTAGTAGTCCCATAAATATTATATCTCCAGAGCAATAGGTCCCCTGTACTAATTTTAATTTATCACAGAACTGTATTATAAGTATACATATATATAAAGGAGAAACGGGATCTAAAAGATCATCCTAAAGGTGTATGGTTTTACAACTCACTGGTGCACCCTTAGGCTTTCAACCTATATATATGTATATATTTAAATATATGAAATTCTTACATTGAGTATGGTAATAGCTCATTTGCTTTTGTTGATTTGCTTGGTTGACAGCGTTGGTGCTGATAACGTGTTATAAACTAGCCTAAAAGCTTAATAATATAGAAGATAAGTAGAGAGAATTTTCAGAGGATTTCTTATATATATTTCTTGGTACACCAAAACTATAATATTGCATGAGTTTATATAGACAGAAGAAAGAAACTATATTGTACTGTGCGTCAATAATTCGAACGAATTATTGAAGTTACTGTGTCAATAATTAGAATGAATTATTTCCTTTACTGTGAGCTTTTACTGTGAATCTAGTTGTCATCCAATATTGCAATGATTCATAACAATTAAATATTTTTTTGTCTTATTATGTCTTTAATATTTTAATTCAAAAGGGTAGTTTAGTAAAATTACTCTATTTTGTCTTTTTGTATTTATTGTTTTTTATTACTTTTTTGTATTATTATATTAGTTTTTATTTTTTAAACATAATTTTTTTATTAAAAGCATTTTCAATTTCAGATTTTTTTACAGATTTTTTAAACTTTTTACGTTTTACGTTAAACTTTTTATGTTTTACGTTTTACGTTAAACTTTTTACGTTTTTACGTTTTACGTTAAAAAGTTTGCGGTGTACTTTTTTTTTCACAAAAACTTTTATACGCAAAACGAACGCACCCAGAAATCGCAAACTCGGTAGGTGTCTCAGATTGATTATTATCATCATCGACTGGGGAAAAATATAAAAACCAACAACATCAAAACAATGTGTATCTCGAAAAAAAAACGGGGTTTGCCTCAGATTTTCCGATAATCAGAGGCTGCAAAGTGGGGTTGCACGTTCAAAAACCTATCCTCTACCATCCTTGCCGCGCCATCGTCATCAAAATATGCGGGTTTTTTTTTGCATCATCACTGCCTAGAACGCCATCGTCAATGTCAATTGTCGGAAAAAAAAAAGTTTCGATCGGCACAACGGGGCACCACTGGGCACCATCGGTACCGCTTGCAAAATTGGTCACCTATAAAAACAGTCGACATCGAAGCCGGCCAACAGAAGCACACAAAAAGCATCTCTAATAAAAACATCTAACACCTATTTCATATAGAATATCAAAATCAAAGGAAAACCCAGCAAACAAAATCAAACAAACATGTTGTACAGACCCATCAAGCATCTCTAATATAAACATCCAACACCCATTTCATATAGAATACCCAAATCAAAGGAAAAAACAGCAAACATAATCAAACAAACATGCTGTATAGACCCATCAGGATGGATGAGACCCAAATATCAAAACTTATTCAAAAAAAAATTGTGTGATTGCAAAAACAATAGAAACAAGATCGAACCTTTGGACCCCCACCAACCACCTGCACCAGCACCGACTTCCGAACACCCCACCCCCATCACCGTCTTCCGCCACCGACCATCACCAACCACCAATGTCTTCCCCACCAACACCTCCCCACCGTCGTCCTCTTTCTCTCTCCTCGGTAAGAGAGAGATGAGAGAGAGAGCATATCTTACTAGAGAGAGAAACACCCTTCAAAGGCATCCCACCGTCGCCGTCCTCTTTCTCAGCCGGAGCTGCAACGCCGCCGCTGCAACACCGCCGCCGCCGTCCTCTTTCTCTTCATTGAATATGGGTCTTCATCAATCCGGGTCTTTATTGTATCCAAAGCATCAGCGGATCCGGGTCTTTCTCTTTATTGAATATGGGATAAGAAAGGGGGCGGCGGTGATGGTTTTCTCCGGCGATTAGGTTTTGAAGGAGGGCGGCGGTGATGGTTTTCTCCAGCGGCTAGGTTTTCTCCGGCGAGTTTCATGTCTGGTTTGGGGAGAGATGAGAGAAAGATGAACAGAGAGATCCTATTATATCTTCAAAATATGAAATGAAGAGAGAGAGATGATATAAATGAGAGATGACAAGAAAGTCAGATGACTTTTAATGGAGAGAGAGAGAGATTGGACATTTGAAGTAAATGACCAAAATACCCTTTATTCTAATTGGTTGAGAGTGTTTCTCACGGTTCTTATAACTGAGGATGGTTTCCATTTTAGCGGCTCCCTATATATATATATATATAGGGGATGGTTCAAATGAAAACCACTTTTATTGTGAAAACTCGAAAACTAACTAAAAAAAGCCTAAAAAACACAAAAAAAAATTTAATTTTTTTTTATAAAAATCGCTGGTTTTTATATATGAAAAAAAAAAATTTTAAAAAAAAAAATTTGAAGTACACATGTGTAATAATACGCATGTGTGGTACACATACACATGTGTAGTATTACACATGTGCACTACACAAAATTTTTTTTTTAATATAAAAAAACCTACGAAAATTATTATGCAAAAAAAAAATAATTTCTGGGTATGTTTTTTTGGCTTTTTTAATTAGTTTTCGAGTTTTCACAATAACTAGTGGTTTTCATTTGAACCTTCCCCTATATATATATATATATATATATATATATATATATAGGAGAATGATCCGTTAGGAACCACCCTTTATTGCGAGAACCAATGTGAACACAACAAAAAATACCTAAAAATAGCTAAAAAACACACAAAATTTTTTTTTAATATTTTTTATAAAAAAAATCGCTACTTTTAGTAGCCAAAAAAAAATAATTTTTACAAAAAAAAATTTTAATTTTTTTTTTTTTTTTTGCTACTAAAAGTAGCGATTTTAATGTAAAAAATATTTAAAAAAAATTGTGTGTTTTTTGTTTTTTTTAGATTTTTTTAGGTTTTTTGGGGGTTTCGTTTTTAGCATTTTAGCTTGGGTGGGATGGGGGGGGTTAGGGTTTTTTTTTTGGGGGGGGGGGGGGTTAGTTTTTAGGATTTAGCTTGAGGGAGGGTTAAGTTTTTAGCATTTAGGTTTTTTTTTTTTTTGGGGGGGGGGGGTTTAGTTTTTAGCATTTGGTTGTTCACATTGGTTCTCGCGGTTCTCGCAAAAATGGTGGTTCTCTCATGAACCTTACCCTATATATATATATATATAGAAACGGGTTCGGGAGAGAACAGTGAAAAGTGTGAGAACGGTGAGAACGGATTCTGGCCCAACACGTGGCAGGGGGCCCTAATTGTTATGCGGGGGGTACGATTTTCCTTTTATGCGTTCCCTCCTTATTCGCGTTATAAATCTCTGTCAAATTAAAACTTCAAAGATTTATTGTTAGTTGTTACCTCCTTTTGCAAGCTTTCTCAGATCTATGGCGTTTAACGTGGATTATGTTCGGAAAAGTAAAATTCGTTGGCGTTTTCTATTTTTCGTTCCAGCAAATCATGCAACAGATATGGCGTTTTGTTCTTTTATCATTGTTCTATGGCGTTTTTTTGTATTATTATTTTTATAATGTGTTGTATGATTTTTCATAGCGTTATTCAATTATGCAGTTTAATCGCGTTTTAATTGATATTTAATCTATTATTTCATAACTGCAATTGGAGTTTTCGATAATAATTTTAATTGTCGTTTACGTTCTTGTGTATTTTGTTATGTTTTTACGATCATTGGCGTTTTTCGTCTATTTGATTAGTTTTGAATTTTATTTAGTAGTATTTGTGAATATCAGTTATTACTACTTTGTTAATTTGTGGAAACATTAGTTTTGTTAATTTTGGCGTTTTCATTATGTGTTTATTTTGTCTTGTTTATTATTCAATTAATGGCATTTTAATGTATAATGTTATTACGAGACATCACTCTGTTTTTCTGATTTTTTCTGTTCCTCCCTGTGTTTTCTCAGACGAAGTCTCTTCTAGGCATTGCCTCAAAACTGGAATATCATTTATCATTCCTGACGTCAGTGAAGAATTAAAGCCCAGAAAGGACATGGTATTCTCAAGCCTTGATGATTGTTATTCAATGTATGTTAAGTATGCCGAGGAGTGTGGGTTTTCAGTTAGGAAAGGGACTACAAAGAAAAACTCTAAAGGTGTCTTACATATTAAGTATTTCTTGTGTACGAGAGCTGGGGTATATAAGGACAACAAGGTTGATACGTTGGACCACAATCAAAAGGAGCGAGTAGTGCGATCTAACTTTTCAAAGAGGACTGATTGTGGTGCACTGTTATGTGTAGAATTTGAGGATGGATTTTGGAAGGTGTATAAGTTTGTCGAGGAGCACAATCATGAACTTGTTGAACGTCCTGATAAGCATTTTCTTCCAACTGAACGACACCTCACTCAGCTCCAGAAGCATGTTATACACAGCATGTCTAAGCTGAATTTGGGTCCTGTCAAAGCGTTTAATGTTATGAAGACTTGTTTTGGCGGTTTTGAAGACGTGGGCACAAGCAAAGTTGAATTTAAGAACTATAAGAGGCAAATTAACTTGTTCATAGGGGAATATGACGCTGATATGGCTGTGAAACATTTGAATGAAAAAAAACATTCCCAGCCTAATTTCTCGTATGATTACATCACAGACGAAGACAATCGTTTGAAGGGTCTTTTTTGGTGTGACGATCAAGCCAAACGTAAATACCACGTGTTTGGTGATGTGATTTCGTTTGACGCCACATATCGTTCCAACAAGTAATTTTTTATAATTCAACTTCTTTGTTTATGGCGTTTTATTAATTCACATGCATGGCGTTTTTATATTTTACATGCAATGGCGTTTTATTAGCATGCAATGGCGTTTTACTAGTTTATATTCAATGGCATTTTATTATTGTTTCATTTCTCATGGCGTTTTCATATGCAGATACTCTATGGTGTTTGTTCCGTTCACTGGTATAGACAATAATAAAGTTCCGTCGTTTTAGTACTGTTTGTTCAGCTTTATCGGTTAAAAACAAAGTTTGGCGTTTTATATCTATGGCGTTATGTTATGATGAAGTGTGCTATGTGTGTTGAGGTGGATTTTAATAGCGTGAGTTTGGGGTTTTATGTTAAGTCAAAAGACCCTTTTACCCTTAATGAAGCGCGCCAGATTAATAAAAGTGATTTTATTTACGAAAATGGCACCGCGTCATCTAGTCCATAGATTGTTTTGATCTGACGATCCATAAGCGTTCTCTCCATTCTCACACTTTTGAACGTTTTCTCTAAATCCTGACCCTATATATATATATATATATATATATAGGAGAAGGATCCGTTAGGAACCACACTTTATTGCGAGAACCACGAGAACCAGTGTGAACACAAACAGTAATACATAAAAAAATCTAAAAAACACCCAAATTTTTTTTACTATTTTCTTTTGGAAAAATCGCTATGTTTCGTTTATAATATAAAAAATTTCAAAAAAAAAAATTCGAGTAACAGTTATCCATGTACATGTGCATTTGTATCATTTCTTTGACAAATTCCGTAATTCATTACAAATAGTAGACAATTGCACTTTCATTTACACTACCACGTGTAATACACTACTTTTTACGTTAACAACATTAGAAATGCACATGTGCATCTATATGTATCAACATGAAATAAGGTGTGTTGGTACATTACTTTCTCTTTCATCTATCATTCCATCCATAATACACAAACATGCACATGTGCATTTTTGTCATTTCTTTGACAAATTCCGTAATTCATTACAAATATTAGACAATTGCACTTTCATTTACACTACCATATGTAATACACTACTTTTTACATTACCAATATTAGAAATGCACATGTGCATCTATATGTATCAACATTAAATAAGGTGTTTTGGTACACTACTTTGAATACGCTTTCCCTTTCATATGTCATACCATCCATAAGACACTACCATTACCTTCTATCATCCATAATACAATATCATTACCTCCTACCATCAATAATACAATACCATTACCAATATTTTCACTTTATTATATGTATATCAACACCATTTATACCATTCAATCAACATATTACATCATAAATTGACAACTATAACCAAACCATCAACCACTAGATATAACTAACCAAAAAACATGTATATGGACCTACTTCTCCATTCAAAATCACAAACTTTTTGTATCAAAACACGTTATATCATGGTTATACATAATGATGCACATGTGCATTTTGAATATTGGTAATGTAAAAAGTAGTGTGTTACGGATGGTATTGTAAATTAAAGTGCAATTGTCTATTACTGATAACGTATTATGGAATTTGTCGAAGTAATGATACGTATCAACATGTGCATGGATAACTGTTAGTCGAAAAAAAAGTTTTTTTTTTTTTTTGCTAACTAAATATAGCGATTTTTTTAAAAAAATATTAAAAAAAATTTAGGTTTTTTTTTTAATTTTTTTAGATGTTATTTTGTGTTCACATTGGTTCTCGTAATAAGGATGGTTCTCAAATGAACCCTATCCTATATATATATATATATATATATATATATATATAGGGAGGAGCTCATGCGAGAACCACCTTTATTGTGAGAACCACGATAACCATGTGAACACAACCTAAAATAGCTAAACCCCCCCCCACCCAAAAAACCTAAACCCCCCCACCCCCCCCCCCCCAAAAAAAAAAAACCCTAACCCCCCCCCCCCAAGCTAAATGCTAAAAACTAAAAGCTAAAAAAACCTAACCTCCCCCCCCCCACCAAAAAAAAAAAAACCTAAACCCCCCTCCCCCACCCCCCAAAAACCTAACCCCCCCCCCCCCTCAAGCTAAAATGCTAAAAACTAAACCCCCAAAAAACCTGAAAAAATCTAAAAAAAATAAAAAAAAATCTAAATTTTTTTTTTTGGATTTTTTAATATTTTTATGTTAAAATCGCTACTTTTAGAAGCAAAAAAAATTTAATTTTTTTTTTGGCTTCGAAAAGTAGCGATTTTTTTTATAAAAAATATTAAAAAATTCAAAAAAAAAAATTTTTGTGTGATTTTTAGCTATTTTTAGGCATTTTTGGTTGTGTTCACATTAGTTCTCGCGGTTCTCGCATGATCTTCTCCCTATATATATATACAGGGAAAGGTTAAAATGAGAACCAACTTAAGTTGTGAGAACCATGAGAACTAGGCTGTACAAAGGGTTTTTCCACATCTTTTTCTTAAAAATCTAAAAAAAATCACTTGTTTTAGCAAAACAATAAAAAAAAATGTTGCATCCAAAAATTTATATCAGGTGTAAAAAAAATTCATCGCCGTAACAAAATTTACATCAGAGAATAAACAAAACTTATGTCAGGCGTAACTACTAACTCGACAATTTCTTTTTTTTTTACAGATGTGTTTATAATATTTTCATATAAGTTTGAGCAAAAAATTGTGCACCAACTCGCGTGAGAATTAGGAGTTCTCATGGTTCTCACAACTCGTGGTGATTCTTAATTGAACCGAAGCCTATATATATATATATAGGGTCAAGATTTAGAGAAAACGGGGGAAAGTGTGAGAATAGTGAGAACGATTATGGATCGTTAGATCAAAACAATCTATGGACTAGATTGGCGCGGTGGCGTTATCGTAAATAACACCAATTCAATTAAGTGGACTCTTTTCATTAAGGGTAAAAGCGTCTTTTACCGCTCAAATTGAAAATGCCAACAAAAATGATAACACGCCATTCAAAACAAATAAAATGCCATTAAATACAAAACGCCAAAAATTAGTGATAAAACGTGTTAGAGATTACAGGAAGAGGAAACAACACAGTAACTGAAATTCAATTACTAACATTTATCAGAAGAAATTCCCTCCTAAATTATGCGTCAAAAACATCATTATATAAACGGCATTAAACTTCGCTTCCATAATCACTTCAATCTATCATTCTGCAAAACATCTTTTACCAAAACGCCAAGTTTAACCAAAACGTCAAAAACCGGCAACCATCGTTTGGTGGAGACACACTCTGGGAATCAGACGATTCCTCATACGTTTTGACAACAGAAGGAGGGTGTATGTTAGGACAATCAAAGAAATTTTGAAGATGGAAGAAGATGTACAGAGGGGTATCCTATCGCTTGGAATCGCTCTGGATAACGAATGTCATGAAACACATAAGCTTATGAAAACATTAACAAGGAAATTTAGACCAAGTAAAGCAGATGGAAAATCGAACCCAGTCATAACATCATGGCGTTTTGATGAGGAAACAGACATGGTGACCGGTATATATGATAGCGAAGAGCTGGAAGACTACCTGCTTGAAGACATCATGACAAAGCAGGGGATTGGGTTCATGGAAGAATTGCACAACACCACTTGTTTGAACACAGACATGGACTTAAAAATGGTGTTGATGCAAGACATGTTCAAATGGAGGCTTCAGAATCTTCAACAACAAGAAGCCGATGAAAGTGAAAGTGATGACATGGATGAAAGTCTAGATGAAGACTCCGAGGAAGAAGACGACGGAAGTGATGGAGACTTCTTGGATAAAGTACCTTCTGACGAGTAGTTTTACTTTTTTTTTTTTGGTTTTCTTCTGTGTAATCTTTTTTTAAGATAATTAAATGCTATATTTCTCCATTTAGTTTCAAAACGCCAAAAAAATACTACAAAAAGTTATTGCTTACAAAACGCCAAAAATAATAAAAATTATCTTTCCTGTTTAATATTTTCTCTGTTATTGTATTTTGTCATCTTGGTCTACGTAACGCCATTAAAAAAACGCCAAACTTGGAAGATGGGACGTATATCACCATAAAACTGATAAAGCTGAACAAAACAGTAAATACACACAGTAACTGAAAAGACGGTTACTTTATTACTATCAGTTATTATAATAAAAATCCCGCCTAAAATACGCGCAAAAAAACTCCTATAAGAGAGAGGTCTCTACACAATGAATTGATCACACCCAGAAAAACAAACGCCATGTTTCCTAGAAACCACTTACTTTAAACGCCAAAAAAATAGTTAAAAAACCACAGATGGCAAAGCTTTCACTGTATGAATTCTTCTCTGAGGTGGGTATCTCTATAAGTTTATACTGAATGAGATGGACAAATATTCAAGAAAAAGAAACTGATAACAGTGATATGTTATCATGTGAGCTTTGTTCTTGATGAATATATGCATGACATGAAGGGATCAATACCACTGTAAAATGCTATTTTGAACTCCATTATTATAAATAGCTGATGTGTGCAAAATGCAACATATAAATTACATCAAATGAGGCATAAAACTAACCCTTTTTAGTACTAATGTTGGAAAAAAGTGTGCTTTTGTCTTCCTTTTGTATTCTCAGGATTAAATGAGCTCAAATGAACAAAAGAAGCAAAAATGCAGCTAAATCTAACATAATTACAAGAGAAGGAATAAACGTTGCATGCCCGACCCCTCGACAGCATCTTCCCAAGCAAAAACAAGAAAACAGGAGGCTGAACACGCCCCGTGCTCAGTGAGCACGGGGGCGTGCCCAAGTGTCTGCAAAAAAGACAAAGTTGTAGAAGCTTCTATTTCCCAACACGGGGCGTGCCCAGCGGACACGGGGCCGTGGTCAAGACAAAGATTCGCAGAATCTTGGCAAATCTTGATAGTACAGATACGCTTCTGCACACGGGGTCGTGCCCAGTGGACACGGGGACGTGGTCAACTAATGCAGACAAACTGCATTTAATGAAGAAAGAGAAGAGGATGGACACGGGGTCGTGCCCAGCGGACACGGGGCCGTGTCCGAGCTCCTGTTCAGGCTATAAATAGGGGTGCTTGGCTCATTAGCAAACCATCCCTTGGCAAACCACCTCTCTCACACTACACCCACCCTCCACCACCATCACAACACCATCATCCACCACCATCATCCATCATCCATCATAGAGTGTGTGTAGTAGTCTCGGGATCCAAGATTGATCGTAAGAGTTCTTGTCAATCAAAGGTCATGTTTGCCTAAGTCTCTTACATCACTTGGTGAAGACAAGTGTCTAGTGTAATACTTTTTATTTTAAATATTTTCGCACTTTTTATTTGGTTATGTATTAATGACTTTAATAACTAGTTTCTTATGTTGAAGGTGAGTCTTCCTTATCGTTTGTCTGTGGTGTCTTGGCATTATTTTACTGTCTATATAAAATAAAAGATTTTCACCATTCATATCTCCACGGTCTATATGGAGGTATGTTGGCTACCTGGTTGCGGGGGTTAAGGGAACGGTTTGGTAAGAGTCTTGCCTTGCTTAGGATATAAATCCTGCAAGGACCTGGGTCAACTTTAGTAGGATCTCCTTCAATACTCACGGGTATTGGATGGCGGGGGTCCGAACTCCTTGATTCCCTCATATGTAAGCTACTATTAAAACTTTAACCCGACTACTTAGGACTATATCCCTGCTGACTCAGACTACTTAGTCGAGGGTAACGTCACCTTCAAAAGAGGGGCCTACCATAATATGCATTGATAACTTAATTAATTGTCTTCCAAAGATAATCTCTTAACAAGTGCAAAAGTGCGGAAATAATCAAAGGTTGCACTAAACACGAGTCGGATCCAAGTGATTCATCTTGTCTATCTGTTTTATATTTATTTTTCAGCATTTTAGTTAGTTTTATTTTTCTAGTTAAAAACATTTTTCTAAACTTTTGATTTGATTAGACGTTTAGGACAAACCGGTATTAAAAGCTCTTGTGTCCTTGGACGACCTCGGTATCTTACCAACGCTATACTACGCTCACGATGGGTGCACTTGCCGATATGTGTGTTTAGTGTTAGTAAATATCGTGTTTTATAAATTTAGAACTTGACTAAAAATTGTTAAAGGGCTTAAAATATACATTAAATCTATACGACACTTCACACGCATCAAGTTTTTGGCACCGTTGCCGGGGACACAAGGATTTTAAGAAAGCTTAAAATCGACGGCCTAATTAGTTTTTCAAAAACATTTTAAAAGGCACGCATTTTTCTGCATTTAGTTAGTTTTTGCATTTACAGTAACCTGTACACGGGGTCGTGTTCACTGAACACGGGGCCGTGCTGCATATTTTTCATAAAAACACCCAAAAACAGAACCTGAACACGGGGCCGTGCTCACCAAACACGCCCCGTGCTCAACGAAATCAGTAACTTTAATTAAAACGCCCAGATACAGAATCTGAACACGGGCCGTGCTCACTAAACACGGGGCCGTGTCCAGCCTCTGTTTCCACTTTTATTTTTGTTTTCTGATCTTGAGACTTTGTTGTGGTCTGCTGAGTGATTCTCATGGATCAATACTCAGGAGGTTACAACTACACCTATGGAGAGGATGAGTATAGGGAAGAGTATTGCACTAATTGTGGTGACCCGCACTCAGTTCAATATTGTGACTATTTCCAACCATCCACTTCATACACATAATATGAGGAGCCCAGGTACGGCCAACTTCATACATAACCTATGAAGACCCAAGGTATGAACCTCCTCCCTCATACTCATATTTTGAAGAACCGAGGTATGAGCCTTCATACTCGTACTTTGAGGAACCAAGATATGAGCCTCCACCTTCGTATGCTTATTATGAGGAACCATGGCGTGAACAACCCACCTCATATGAGTATTATGAAGAACAAAATTACGACCCTTATCCATCATATACTTACAATGAAGGACAATGGTGTGAACCATCTACTTCCTATGAGTATTATGAGGAACAAAGGATCGAACAACCGGATTCAAGCTTTGAAAATCATGATCCTTACTCTATAGCCGAAGTGACCGATAGGATATTAGAACACATTAAAACTATCGAACGTTGCATATTAGAATCTCGCGCAAGGGAAGAGGAGTCCCGTGCGAGAGAAGAATTAAATAGAAAAAAGATAGTTGAAAGTGTAAAAATGGAAGAACAAATAAGTGAGAAACCGACACATGAGTTAAACAACGAAAAGGGTGAGTTCGACAACGTTAAAATTCAAGAAGAGTCTAATTTTGAAGAAATTAATCTCTTGTCACCTTCTTTCGAAAATCATTGTTTAGTACCCACTCATGCTAAGTTTTTAAAAGAGTTAAACACTAGCACTAAAATTGACGAAACGGTAAGCATTAAATTAACTAATGATCAAACCTCGCTAATAAAAGAAGATCCATTTGAAATTAACATTACACCGGTTTCATGTTTCTTTCAAAATTCCTTTATTAGTAATGTAACAATTGATAAAGATCTTTGTGTTAACATAATGCCAAACTACATTTTCGAAAAATTAAGTATTAGTGATTTTTCTCCACTTCAAATACCCATTTTTCTATCTAATCGGAAAGTAATAAAATCAATCGGTGTAGTTGAGGATGTCTTGGTTCAAACAAATCAATTGGTAATCCCAACCGACTTTGTCATCCTTGATGACGCTCCTCTAGTGTTGGGACGACCTTTTGTAAAAACCCACGAAGCTTTGAAAAACCGGAAGCACAACAATCTATCTATTCAATTAGGGGCATTTAAAAAAAGTGTTGATCTTGAGCGTTCAATGAAATATACATTCGGCAATAATGACCCCATAATTTAAGATGAAGATGAACCACCCGATACAAGTGAAGAGATTGACCACTTTGTTGAAGAGGAGGTCGCCATAGAACAAACTTTTGTAGTTCTTGATCGAAATGAGCAACCAAATAAGCAGTCTCCTAAAGACCCACCTCTTGAGCTCAAAGAACTCCCAAAAGGTTTGGAATATGCTTTTCTAGACAAAGATGGTAAATCACCTGTAATTATTTCGTCTAAATTAACTAGCTTAGAAAAAGAAAAATTAGTTACACTTTTGAAAAAACACAAAAATGCGATCGCTTGGAAGCTTGTAGACATTAAAGGCATAAATCCTTCCATGTGCACGCACAAAATTTTAATGAACGATGACTACAAATCGGTAATACAACCACAACGTAGAGTAAATCCAAATGTTCAAGAAGTGGTTAAAAACGAAGTCATCAAATTACTTGACGCCGGACTTATTTACCCTATCTCCGATAGTCCTTGGGTAAGTCCCGTCCAAGTAGTTCCAAAGAACGGAGGTATGACGGTAATAACTAATGAAAAGAATGAATTAATACCAACGAGAACCGTCACAGGATGGAGGGTATGTATAGATTATAGACGATTAAATGAAGCAACAAGGAAAGATCACTTTCCTTTGCCCTTTATTGATCAAATGTTAGAAAGATTATCCGGTCATAAATTTTATTGTTTCTTGGATGATTTTTCAGGTTACTTTCAAATCCCGATAGCACCAGAAGACCAAGAAAAGACAACTTTCACATGTCCCTATGGAACTTTTGCTTATCGACGCATGCCCTTCGGTCTATGTAATGCCCCTGCAACCTTCCAACGTTGCATGGTGGCTATCTTCCATGACATGATAGAAAAGACAATGGAAGTCTTCATGGACGACTTTTCTATCTTTGGAGATTCATACGACCAATGCCTCGATAACCTTGAACGAATGCTATCCCGATGTGAGGAAACCAACCTCGCCCTTAATTGGGAAAAATGTCATTTCATGGTAACGGAGGGAATAGTACTCGGTCATAAAATCTCAAGCGAAGGAATGGAGGTTGATCGAGCAAAAATTGACACTATTTCTCGATTACCGCCTCCATCCTCTGTGAGAGCTATCAGAAGTTTCCTAGGACATGCCGGATTTTATAGGCGATTTATCAAAGACTTTTCTAAAATCTCAAGACCTCTAACAAGATTGCTTGAAAAAGATACCCCCTTTCATCTTTGACAAGGATTGCAATCAAGCATTTCTAGCCCTCAAGGAAATGCTAGTCAATGCATCTATCATGATAGCGCCTGATTGGAAGTTACCTTTCGAAATCATGTGTGATGCAAGTGACTTTGCAGTTGGAGCAGTCTTAGGACAAAGAAAAGAAAAGCATTTTCACCCAATTTATTATGCTAGTAAAACACTTAACGATGCACAAGAAAATTACACAACAACTGAAAAAGAGTTACTAGTTGTGGTATTTGCTTTTGATAAATTTTGTTCTTACCTTGTTCTTTCTAAAACAATAGTCTATACAGATCATGCAGCCATTCGATATCTCTTCAAGAAACAGGATGCTAAACCGCGTTTGATTCGGTGGATCCTACTCCTCCAAGAATTTGATATTGAAATCAAAGACAAACGAGGAGCAGAAAACACCGTAGCAGATCATCTTTCGTGCTTAGAGGACCCAGCTTTGGAGGCAACCAGGGATGAACAAATCAATGAAAAATTTCCAACGGAGCCCTTGGAAATGGTGGAATACAGAGAAGAACCATGGTACGCCGACTATGCTAACTACTTAGCTAGCGGTATAATCGCCAAAGGATGGCCGCATCATCAAAGAAAAAAAGTTCTTTGCTGATGTAAAGCACTATTTTTGGGAAGATCCTTATCTTTTCAGAATGTGTGCCGACCAACTCATTCGCCGATGCGTACATGGTAGCGAAGCAAGAAGAATTCTCCGCCATTGTCATGAAGGTCCATACGGAGGACATCATGGTGCCGCTAGTACCGCACGAAAGGTATTTGATTCAGGATTTTATTGGCCAACCATTTACAAAGACGCCCAAAGTCTTGTCAAGACATGTGATGCTTGCCAACGAACATGTAATATTTCTTCCAAAAAACGAAATGCCACAAAATGGCATTCTTGTTTGTGAAATTTTTGATGTGTGGGGACTCAACTTTATGGGACCTTTTCCACCGTCAAAAGGAAACAAATATATACTTGTGGCGGTAGATTACTTGTCTAAATGGGCCGAGGCCGACGCACTTCCAACAAATGATGGAAGAGTCGTGGTAAGATTCCTGAAACGTTTATTTTCTCGTTTCGGCACACCAAAAGCACTAATAAGTGATAGAGGTACCCATTTTTGTAATCATCAACTTGAAAAAATCTTAACAAGGTATGGGGTCTATCATCGGGTTTCAACGGCATATCACCCTCAAATAAACGGACAAGCCGAAGTGACTAATAGAGGTTTAAAACGAATACTTGAAAAAACCGTAGGATTAAACAAAAAGGAATGGGCCGATAAATTAGATGATGCTTTATGGGATTTTCGAACTGCTTATAAAACAACAATAGGTACAACCCCATATAAGCTCGTCTATGGAAAAAGCTGTCATTTGCCGGTAGAAATTGCACACAAGGCCTATTGGCAATCAAAAATGTAAACTTAGATTTAGAATTTGCCGGTCAAACCGATTTTGTCAATTAAATGAATTAGACGAACTAAGGAATTGTGCATACTCTAACTCCGAAATTTATAAGGAAAGAATGAAAAATTTGCATGATAAACACATTAAACCTCATGAATTTCGAGTAGGCGACAAAGTTCTATTGTTTAATTCACGACTTCGATTATTTCCTGGCAAACTAAAGTCTAGGTGGTCAGGACCTTTTTCCATCACCCATATTTTTCCGCACGGTGCAGTAGAAATTAAATCTCGAAATGGAAGTCCATTTAAAGTCAATGGCCAACGGCTGAAGCTCTATCAAGGATACATTGAGGATGAGGAAGAAGAGATCTCGTTTCAAACAAGCGAGGAATGAAAGCGTCAACATCATACCTGGTAAAGTTTCAAGTAAGCAGGGTGACATCTAAATCGGTAAGTCTTCTAACCAAGTTTCAGGAAACAGGGCACTCACACGAGCACCAAAAAAAAAAAAAAAAATTTGCTCAGCACGGGGCCGTGTCCGCGCAACTGTCGGGATAAAACCCCCTTTTTCATATCAGTTTCTTCATTCCACACGCCCCGTTTCCCCGAAAACTCTCTGGTTCGGGCGATTTTTCTGCAAGATTTCGACGTCTCCTCTACTTCTAACAACATCAAGGTATGATTCTATCATCATTAGTAGTTAGATTAAGCATTTGCATGTAGTTAAACATAAAAAATTCGGGGAAAAATCTAGGGTTCTTGAACTTCATCCGGATCGAACCTCAAATTTTTGCTTAGATATGTTAGCATTAGTTTAGATACATGTTTTAGGAAGTAAATCAACTTGTATTGTTCATAGATTTGCCCGATTTCTCACAGAAACACCAAACCCTTGTTTTTGAACCGAAAAAGATAAAATTGAAGGGGTAAACGGTTTGTTTTGAGAAAAACGGCACTTGGGGTTTAATTTTCGGGGAAAACCGCTGGTACTGAACCAAAAATTTTCAAGTTTTCGAAACCGGGTCGAAAAATGAGATTTTTGGGTAACAGACGCCTGGACACGGGGCCGTGCTCAGCGAGCACGGGGGCGTGTGAGCACGGCCCCGTGTCCAGCTGGCTGTTCTCACTTTTTTTCCGAAAATTTCACTGTTTCAAGCTAATTGTTTGGTGTATTCTTTCAGATGTCCAAGAAATTCACAAAGTTCAATGCAAATGAGCTGGACTCTAGGGCAAGGTACGACGTGCTTCGAACAAGGCCGGAGGAATACTCAAGAATAGTTTGCATGGATCTTCTAGGTACAATGAACTAGCTTGACCGGTTTAACAACCTTGTCACCGGCCCACTAAGAGCCGCTCTGTGCACTCGGCTTCGTTCAGTCCATGAATATAACATGGAGTTCTACAGCACATTTGTTTACAAAACGAGAACCGAGCCATTCGATAATGATGCTGTAGAATTCTGGTGTGGAGGGACTTATTACTCAATCTCGACAGCACAGTTCGGGTTGATAGTTGGGTTGTATGCTGAGGAAGATGCGGGAAATGAAGAAAACACTGGAGGTCTTCGTGAGATACCAGAAAACCAACGCCAGGCTGCTTCGGCACAAATAGGAGAAGGCCACTACAATCCGAGCAGCACTAAGAGCACTAAGTTAAGGGACCCTCTTTACCGCTACATCCATAGGGTCCTCACTTACTCTCTTAGTCAGAGGCATGATAGCAGCGGTGTTGTAGGTTTAAGGGATCTACTAGTCCTTCACTGCATCCATACCCGCACCAACCTTGATGTTCCGTACCTCATGCTCCGAAACATGCATTTGAACCAGCTTGCTACTCCCCCGACTCCTATCTTCTTTGGGGGATGGATCTACCGTCTTTTCAAGAACTTCGTGAACATGCCAAGGTCTTTTGAAAAGAGCCCATTGTCGGGAAGAGTGGACATAACCATCTGTCGCTCCATGAATCTGATCTATGAAGCAGACGACGGGACGGTTAGCTTCCAAAGAGTCCAGGGACATGCATGGAACCCGCAAGAGGCACTCGTCCTACATGCTCCACACTTCCAACATCCTCCTCATTACCAATACCAGCCTCATCGTGATCCGGGCCAATCCTCCTCACAAGGAGGCGGTTTTCCTAATTTTCAAAGTTTACATGATTTAATGCAGGAAAACCTCATGTGCAGCAGGAACACCTACAACCTAGCCAACAACACGTATAACCAGGTCAGAACAATAGAGAGAAACATATCCGACATACAGGATGACATTGGGTACATCGGGGGGTACATGGCGGGACACGGAGGAGGTGGTGATGATGACGATGATGACAACGAGGATATGGACTGAGCGGGAGGAGTGGAGGTAGCGGTTCATGGTTGGAGGTCCACAGGTTAATCCCTTATCTTATGAACAATTTTCGGCCTGCGTGCCGTGTGTTGAACAATTTACTTTCCTTTAACTCTTTTTACTTTTCTGCATTTTCTTTTAACTTTGTAGTAGGGATGTTTGAACGATGGTAATTTAGGATGTTTGCTATGGTTTGGTTTAGTATTTATTGATAAAACAAGTACATACAAGGCTTATAGTACTAAACATTAGTGCTACTAAAGCCGGGACAGGAAAACCGAAGCCAGAAACCTGTTTTTCACCTTTGCAGAGTGTCTACACGGGGCCGTGTCCAGCCAAGACGCCCTCGTGCCCACTACCCCAGACCTGCTGTTTGGTTAATTCTTCAGATTTTTGCCAGACACGGGGTCGTGCCCAGCCAACACGCCCCCGTGTCCACCTTCTGTAAGTTCTTGTTACTGGCACTTTGGCCACGGGGTCGTGTTCACCCAACATGTGGCCGTGTCCAGACGACTAGTAACATAAAAATTTTGCTTTTCACACCTTTTTATACATTCAATCAACCTAAAAACTTATTTTTGGGACACATTGAGGACAATGTGTAATTTAAGTGTGGGGGGATGCTAAAACCTTAAATTTTGCAAGTCCTAATTACAAGCCTTACACAAAACTCTATTGAAACCGCTAAACACCCCAATTTTTTTCAAAAATCTTTCATTTTTTCTTACTTGTCTAAGTTTAAGTTGGGAATTTCAAAGTTCTAAAAAGGTGATATTTTTACAAATTTACAACCGATAGCGTCGTGATAAAAATAACCAACATAAGAAAATTATGAAAAGGCATGACAAACCTAGTTAAAAATTTGATTATATATACTTGATCACATAAAAACCCATTCTCACAAAAAGTGAGTTTTGAGCCTTTATTGAGCATACAATCACACATCTTTAAACTAAATGCTCATTTTTTGTTTCTTGTGTGAATAGCCGCCTGGTTCTTACGACTCTAGAACTTGCCACGACGATGCATTCCCGGTCCTTACCAACTTAAACCCGAGTAGTAAATAATGGAGGCATTAGGACTAACCTTTTTTATTTCAACACCATTATTTTTCTTTTTTTTTACCACCTACCCAAAACCCCCCTAGTTAACCCCTTTGAGCCTAAACCTTTTCGTTTCTCA
This sequence comes from Helianthus tuberosus, assembly GCA_030545235.1. Lineage (NCBI taxonomy): Eukaryota > Viridiplantae > Streptophyta > Magnoliopsida > Asterales > Asteraceae > Helianthus > Helianthus tuberosus. The sequence continues at coordinate 8,057,591 of CM060351.1, read as the reverse complement.
ACCCAAAACAAACACCCTTTTACCCACCAAAACCCTTTTTCATTTTAACCCTTTTATTTTAGTAACAAAGCTCGGTTTTTGTGTGACTTCCTTATCATCAAAAAACAAAGAGAGAGAGAGAATGAAATTAGCAATAAACAAACAAGGCTCATAAAAAGAAGGCTTGTTTGAATAAAGCTTCATTAGAATAAAAAGTCACAAAAATGTTTTGCAAAAACCGACGCTTTTTACGCCTTTAGCCCTTTTTCTACTAACCACTAACCCAACCACCTACCTTTAACCCAAGCCTAACCCTTCCCCCCAAAAAGTCCTCTTGATGTTTACAAAGGTTTATAGTTAAAAAGGAGGAGGATTGATTGGTTGGCAAGCTTATGGTAGAAGTAAGTTCCATGCCGCTCTCGAGTGTTTCACAAAAATACATCTTCGGCCGAGTGTTGAGTGATCCCCCGTGAGGTATGTGAACTTGTATATAAATAGAGTTTTAAAAATGCATGTTATGCCCTAATAAGTCATTTATCTTATGAAACGTTTTAAATAAATCATGACGAATAGGATTGTAAATAAATAAAAATAAAACTTAAAGAATCTTGGAAATCCCGACACTCTATGACAAGCCCAAAACCTTCTCTTCTACCCATTCCATTTGGGAGTGTTAAGCCACATTATAAAGAGTTTTACTTGAGGACAAACAAAGATTAAAGTGTGGGGTATTTGATGTGTGCAAAATGCAACATATAAATTACATCAAATGAGGCATAAAACTAACCCTTTTTAGTACTAATGTTGGAAAAAGTGTGCTTTTGTCTTCCTTTTGTATTTTCAGGATTAAATGAGCTCAAATGAACAAAAGAAGCAAAAATGCAGCTAAATCTAACATAATTACAAGAGAAGGAATAAACGTGGCATGCCCGACCCCTCGACAACATCTTCCCAAGCAAAAACAAGAAAACAGGAGGCTGAACACGCCCCGTGCTCAGTGAGCACGGGGGCGTGCCCAAATGTCTGCAGAAAAGACAAAGTTGTAGAAGCTTCAATTTCCGAACACTGGGCGTGCCCAGCGGACACGGGGCCGTGGTCAAGACAAAGATTCGCAGAATCTTGGCAAATCTTGATAGTACAGATACGCTTCTGCACACGGGGTCGTGCCCAACGGACACGGGGACGTGGTAAACTAATGCAGACAAACTGCATTTAATGAAGAAAGAGAAGAGGATGGACACGGGGCTGTGCCCAGCGGACACGGGGCCGTGTCCGAGCTCCTGTTCAGGCTATAAATATGGGTGCTTGGCTCATTTGTAAACCATCCCTTGGCAAACCACCTCTCTCACACTACACCCACCCTCCACCACCATCACAACACCATCATCCATCATAGAGTGTGTGTAGTAGTCTCGGGATCCAAGATTGATCGTAAGAGTTCTTGACAATCAAAGGCCATGTTTGCCTAAGTCTCTTACATCACTTGGTGAAGACAAGTGTCTAGTGTAATACTTTTTATTTTTAATCTTTTCGCACTTTCTATTTGGTTATGTATTAATGACTTTAATAACTAGTTTCTTATGTTGAAGGTGAGTCTTCCTTATCGTTTGTCTGTGGTGTCTTGGCATTATTTTACTGTCTATATAAAATAAAAGATTTTCACCATTCATATCTCCACGGTCTATATGGAGGTATGTTGGCTACCTGGTTGCGGGGGTTAAGGGAACGGTTTCGTAAGAGTCTTGCCTTGCTTAGGATATAAATCCTGCAAGGACCTGGGTCAACTTTAGTAGGTTCTCCTTCAATACTCACGGGTATTGGATGGCGGGGGTCCGAACTCCTTGATTCCCTCATATGTAAGCTACTATTAAAACTTTAACCCGGCTACTTAGGACTGTATCCCTACTGACTCAGACTACTTAGTCGAGGGTAACGTCACCTTCAAAAGAGGGGCATACCATAATATGCATTGATAACTTAATTAATTGTCTTCCAAAGATAATCTCTTAACAAGTGCAAAAGTACGGAAATAATCAAAGGTTACACTTAACATGAGTCGGATCCAAGTGATTCATCTTGTCTATCTGTTTTATTTTTATTTTATTTTTCAGCATTTTAGTTAGTTTTATTTTTCTAGTTAAAAACCTTTTTCTAAACTTTTGATTTGATTAGACGTTGAGGACAAACCGGTATTAAAAGCTCTTGTGTCCTTGGACGACCTCGGTATCTTACCAACGCTATACTACGCTCACGATGGGTGCACTTGCCCATATGTGTGTTTAGTGCTAGTAAATATCGTGTTTTATAAATTTAAAACTTGACTAAAAAGTGTTAAAGGGCTTAAAATATACATTAAATCTATACGACACTTCACACGCATCAATAGCATTCAAGCAGGAGTTGATCTTCAATGACATGTCACTAAACAAGAATATCACACCAAAAAACAAGATGCCACTAACAAGCTTCGTCTAAAAAGACGGGCGTTATGTAGGAAAGTTGGCATCTAGCTAAGGTATTCAAAGGTTCAAAACGCCAAAACAAATTCAAGAAGAAGAGGCTGATGACAGTGAAGATTTGGATTAGAAATTAAATTACCATTTTTTATTTTTTATTTTCATTTTCTATTGTTTTGTTATCTAATTATCTGTTGTTTGTTATCTAATTCTCTACTAATAAAATACATTATTATATAAAACCCGAAAAACTACAAACACCAAAACGCTAATAGTATGAAAACTGCAAGAATGGACGCTGGCAAAGCACCTTGTTAATGTATTAAACTCCAAAAAATTGACTAAACGCCATTAAAAACATTTGGTCTTATTGTAACCTTATGAAAATATTAATGAATCGTAATGAATTATTAACAACGCCATGAACGCCAAAAAATTGACCTGGGAAAAGCTATAACGCCAAAAAAATTATCTATGTGACACAAAAACAATTAATTCAACGTGACAGATCCAAAGAAACAAAAAAATGCCAAGTAGTTAATGAATATAATTAACGCCAAAATAATCTTAGATGCCAAAAATGAAGCAGCATGTTACACAAAATTGGGAAAATAAAAGAAGATTGAAAAGACAAAAAAACCCTAACGCCCTGATCATATCCCGCGCCACGTGTTGGGACAGGATCCGTTCTCACACTTTAAGGCGTTTTCTCCTGATCCCGTACCTATATATATATAGGGTAGGGTTCCAGCGTGAACAACCTCCTAAGAGTGAACTGCGTGAACAGATATGGACCCTTGATTTCCTTTTTAGTTGTTAAGGGTAGGATTGTAATTATATAAAAAAATAGATTTAAATCATTATTTTAATAATTGAATTAAGTTACACCTTTCCTAATTTAAATTCATTATCCACATTATGTTTATTTATTAATAAGATTATTATCAAAACAAACAACAAATCACCATATTTCAATTTTAATTTTTATTTCAGATTTCATCACCAGAATTCAAATTTTGATTTTTAAGATCCATGTAACCTTCATATTTCAACGGTATACACATGTGTACTTGGATATAAATAGAACAGTACACATGTGTACTCAGCATCGTACATATATGTACAGTAATTCACAGGTGTACATCAACATTCAATACAAAAAAAAATCTGAGATATCACAAAACAGACGATATACACATGTGTACATCGCATTAAAAAGATGGCAAAATCAGAATACACATGTGTACATCGCATTTAAACAAATAATTATTTTAATAATTGAATTAAGTTACATCTTTCCTAATCCTTGATTTGATTTGTGAGAGATTTGTGCAATCAATTTAAGAGGATAATTGATTACTTGATTTGTGAGAGATTTATGCAATCAATTTAAGATTGAAATTACACATATACCCTTTTTGTATTTAATTAAATGGAAAAAATTAACCAAATAATTACCATCATGTCACTCACTTTAATCTCAAGATCATAAAAATCAAGGGCCCAGATCAGTTCACGCAGTTCACTCTTGGGATTTTGTTCACGTTTGAACCTAATCCTATATATATATATATATATATATATATATATATATATATAGGGCCGCTAAAATAAAAACCACCCCCAGTTGTAAGAACCGCGAGAACCACTCTATACCAATCAAATAATGACAACCAGAAGGGTAATATAGTCATTTAATTAAAACCATGAAATCATCTCTCACTCCTCATTAAAGTTACTTTTTAAAGTCTTTTCAATTTCTCTCTCTTCACATTTCTCTCTCCTCGTTTTGTTACTTTATAAAAAAAAATTGTAAATAGATTTTGTTAAAAAAAATTTAAAACCGTAAAAAAGGTTTTCGTAAAAAATGTAAAAAGTTTAAAAACGTGTGTAAAAAAGATTTTTGTAAAAAAGGTTAAAATCGTAAAAAAATCTTCGTATAAATTTTTGTCTTTTTTAAAAAAAGTTTTTATGAAAAAATAAATTTGTAAAAAATTTTTGGCAAAAAAGTTTTTGAAAAAAAAAGTTTAAAACCGTAAAAAACGTTTTCGTAAAAAAAACGTAAAAAAGTTTAAAAAACCTGTGTAAAAAAAATTGTAAAAAAAAGGTTAAAAGCTTTAAAAAATTTCGTATAAATTTTTGTTTTTTGTTAAAAAGTTTTTGTAAAAAAGTTTTTTTTTGTAAATTTTTTTTTATAAAAATAAAGTTTAAAACCGTAAAAAAAACTAAAAACGTGTGTGTAAAAAACGACGCGTAAATACGGGGCGAAAAAAACGGGGCGCAAAAAACGGTGCGTAAAAAAAGCACGTAAAAAACGAGGTGTAAAAAACGGCGCGTAAAAAGGGCTCGTAAAAAAACCGGGTCATAAAACGACGCGTGAATACGGGGGTGTAAAAAACGGCGTAAAAATCGGGGCGTAAAAAAACAGCTCGTAAAAAACCGGCTCGTAAAAACGGTTTTTGTAAAAAAATCCTGACAAAAAAATTTTTTTTGTAAAAAAAATCAGCTCATAACAAATGGGCATAAAAAATGGCTTGTAAAAAAACCGGGTGATAAAACGACGGAAAAATAAGGGGCGTGAATACGGGGCGTAAAAACGGCGTGAAAAAACGGGACGTGAAAAACGGTGCGGTAAAAAACGGCGCGTAAAACCGGGCATAAAAAAACGGCGTGTAAAAAACCGGTCGTAAAAACGGCGCGTAAAAACAGGGGGTAAAAAATGGCGCGTAAAAGCGGGCGTAAAAAACGGCGCATAAAAGCGGGGCGTAAAAACGACGCGTAAAACCTGGCGTAAAAAAACAGCGTGTGAAAAAGCCGGGCTTAAAAACGGCGTGAAAAAAATTGTTTTTGTTTAAAAATCAGGATCTAAAATGGTTTTTAATAAAAAATTATTTTTAAAAAAACAAGTAATATAATAATACAAAAAAAGTAATAAAAAAACAATAAAGACAAAAAGACAAAAAATAGTAAATTTACTAAACTATCATTTTTCCTTTAAATATTAAAAACATAATAAGACAAAAAGTTTTGAATATTAGTTTTTGTTACTTTTAATCTCATCCATCCATCTAGAAGATCTAATGGTTAGAAAGTGGTTCTCTCGGTTCTTACAACTGGGGGTGATTTTCATTTTAGCGGGCCCCTATATATATATATATATATATATATATATATATATATATATATGTAGAGGTTCCTGTAAAAAAGGGGTTTTTTGTGCGAAAGGTAAGAAAGAATCTACACCATTAGATCTTTGTTGAGATCATAATGGCAAAATTGTAAATAATGTTTACTATTAAACATATTAATTTTCTAGATTAAGGGTATACATGTAAATTTAACATTTTTAAATTAAGAAACTAACATTAATGCACATGCAACTCCCCCCCCCCCCCCCCCGGTCTTTTTTAAACGTCAATAACTTTTTATATGTAACTTTTTTTTAAATTACACCATAATAACGAGTGTTTTTTATCTTTAATATGAGTACCATATTGCTATACTTATATAGAGAAAAAAATATGTTTCGATAAAAACACTACGAATAACACTGCAAACACCATTCAGCATGTATATAACACCATTCAATAAGTATATAATACCATTCAATAAATATATAACACCATTTAAAGATCTCTATAAAAACACTACGAATAACAATGCAAAATCACCATTCGACACATATATAACACCATTCAATAAGTATATAACACCATTCAATAATTATATAAGACCAATAACATTCTAGAAATGGAAGTAGTGTCTTTAATAGTGTTATATACTTATTGAATGGTGTTATATAATTATTGAATGGTGTTATATATGTGCTGAATGAATATTTTGCAGTGTTATTCGTAGTGTTTTTATAGAGATCTTTTAAAAAATCATATTCCTATAAATAAGGTGGTGGTTATCGAAGGTTTTGAATTAATTGAATCAATGATAAAATTACTTATTTACCCTTTTGAATTAATTTATATTGATGACACATGTCATTTTCACAATATTTCTCACACTTCTCACACTTTAAACTTTTTTTACAATAACCTTACCATATATATATATATTATAATAAGAAATTCCAAAATAATAAAAAATTAAAAATAAAATAAAATATAATAATTCTTTTGTATTCAAAAACAAAATTATTTCTTCTCTTCTTCCTTCTTAAACGCATCGTTTAAAATTAGTAATATTATATTTTCTTTAATTTTGTATATATAGTTCTTATTATGGCTATATTTATTCATATCAAAATTTACATTTATTATGTGTCATACAAGAAATAATATGAAATATGAAATATAAAAGATAATTCAAATTTTATAACCGTTTTGTTCTCGGAACACAACCAACCTCAACAATAATATGTTTATTCTTAAAAAAATATTTAAGTTTATAAAAAATGGAAAACACAATTTTTTTCGAATAACCCGATCAAATCCATGATCATCTAAAGACATTTTAGTTTCTATCATCAAACCCATGTAATACATGTTCTATATCCTAGTGTGAAGAAAAAGATATTTGTGTATGCTTTGAATAACAACACCAATAACATAAAATGAAATTCATACAAAACTGGTTGAAATAGTAAAGGTAATTTTATAACCTGATGAAATGTTATGGTTTTATAAAAACATACTATTTTATAGAAATGTGGGTAGTAAAAGTAATTTAATAAACTGATGAAATGTTATGATTTTTATAAAAAAAAAATTAAAAACATACTATTTTATAGAAATTTGAGTATAAGGGGGGAGGGGGTGGTCAATCACTTGCAAAAATTATATCACTCACAAGATCCAATCAAGTTCCGCCATGTCATCAACCATTATTCCATCACTCACAATACCCAACAATAAACCCTCACACCCCCTCACATCCAATTATCACATAATAGCCCATAACGCGTGAAATATATCACGGAATCCTTCCATCACTCGTTGAATTATGATGGTGGCGGTGGTATGTTGCTATCCATCACTCGTTGAACTCACTCATCACGGACAAAACTTTCCCCACCCCCACTCCCCTAAAAGACAGGATGCATTCGTAGTCTTGTAAAGTGAAGGTTCTCATTGAACTTCGGTTCAATTATGGAGCTTCGTATATTTAGCTTCTTTTCAACAAGATGCGGTACTGTGAAGCCATTACACATCTTAATGGTTTTGAAGCCATTATGTTACAAGAGATCTAAAAGCTACCATATAGATCATGTGTTAATGTGTTTGCAATTCCGTTTGTTTGTAACTTGAAATTTTGTGATTTGTAATTTAATATTTTATGATTTGTAATCTGAGATTTTGTGATTTGCAAACTTTATTTCGAGAATTTTTAATCATATTTCCGGGTTTGCAAAAATCATATGTAATTTATTTAATTATTTGTAGTACTATTGGAAAAATCTAAGTTATTCAAAAAAAAAATTAATAAAACAGATATTATATATCTGATGGAGAAAAATTGGAGAAAAATTGGAGGCTAGTTTATTCCCAAAGGAGATTGGAAGACCAACGGGGGGCGTGAGACTCCTTGGGGGAGCTGTGAGCCGGGACCCCAGTTTCATTAGTGCTTTGGCTGCGCGGCGAGCTTCCCGGGCAGTGGACCTTATGAGTAGTCTTTCGCAACTCCGAGACCCGCAAAGTGAGCTTCTCCTGCTGCGCTCTTGCATGGGTGTCGCCAAGCTCCTTTTTGGTCTGCGAACTTGTCAACCTGTGTTTGTAAAGGAGGCGGTGTCCTTATTCGATAAAGGGCTACGGGGGGCTATAGAGGACATTGTGGTGTGTGGGGGTCCATTTTTTGGGGATTTTCAGTGGCGGGTTGCTTCTCTGCCCTGTAAGATGGGGGGGCTGGGGCTTCTATCGGCCATGGATGTCTCCATTTACGGTTTTGTTGCCTCGCGAGCTCAATCATGGGGGCTGCAAGATCACATCTTGCGCGAGAGTGGGGTTGTTGGAATGGATGGGGATTATGACATGGCTCTGGGGGAGTTGCATAGACACCTCCCGGATTTGGATATTGGCGGTTTCGCTAACAGGGACACCGCCCCACCGAAGACCCAGAAGACTTTGGCGAGTGCTCTGTTTTGTCGTATCGCTCAGAATATTGGATCAGATTTCTGTACGACCCCCCGTCAGAACGCCGTCCTAGAATGCTTGCGGGGCCCCCACGCCCAAGATTTTCTATCGGTCATCCCCATCGAGGGCTTAGGCCAAAAGATGTCAGCCGTTGAATATCGTGCTATCTTAAAATATCGGCTCATGATTCCTTTGTTCCCTGATGATGAGCAATGCCCAATTTGCCGGAAAGCTTGCTTAGACCAATTTGGGGAGCATGCTCTGCACTGTAAAGAACTGCCAGGTTTTAAGTATAGGCACGACTGGGTGCGGGATGTCTTGGGGGACATCCTCAAACGGGCGGGGATCTCGGTGAAGAAAGAAGCCCCCGTAAACTTTTTGACAGATCCGAGGGAAGGAAGATCCACATTGCGCCCCGCGGACGTTTTAGTTTTCGGGTGGGATGCAGGTAAACACGCTTGTGTTGATCTTACCGGGGTTTCCCCCCTTGTAGGCTTTCGGGATACAGGTTTTGTCCCTGGTCAGGCGATTGCAAGGGCGGCAGCAAAGAAAATGGACAAACACGCAAAAGCCTGCGAGGATAATCAACATTCCTTTATCCCTTTTGCCTTTGATACCTTTGGCTCGCTAGCCCCAGAAGCCATCCGATTTCTTGAACGGGTCCAACGGGTTGTTCACAGCAACATTTCGTCTCCTAGAGATCGGGGTTTCGTTTTTACTAGGTTAGGTTTCGCTATTCAAAAGGGGGTAGCGGCGCAGCTTGTTGCCCGCTTACCGGCTATCTTGGTGTAATTTGTTTGGCCTTATATATATAATTCAAAAATCATGGATTACCGATGTGTCATCCGTCAGTAAAAAAACAAAAAAAATGTTGAACTGTTGGTCAATAACACAACGAGTCAAATTATGGCCTAAGAACTTAAATATTGGCTGTAGTCGAGGCATCGGTGATCCGTTTAAACAAGTGTCCGTTGGTGATCCGTCTGAAATTTCCATGGGTAAGATTGTTATCCATGATCAATATACCGACAAAGCTTTACCGATGGATTTCCATCAGTGATGGCTTTTTTTTTTTGAACGGCAAATTTTGGATCACTGACGGACCACTAGAGTATAATCGTGCCACCAGCGGAACCACCCGACAAATGCCATTAGGCTTTCATTGACGGTTTTCTAACGGGGTCGTTTATCGAATTGTCGGTGAAGCTTCAGTTATCTTGCAGTTTCAGATTCTTTTTATAGATTCGATACACATCACTTGACCGGTTCATATTTTACGCTACTGACAATTTTTTTTTTGGATCAGCCTCGTATTGCATTCTATGTCCAACAAAAATGAAGGATTTACTAATCGTCTTATCACATAAAACAACTCTGTGATTGTATTTTATATTAACCACATAAAGTGAGTGTAATATAAATGAAGGATCTAAAGTCATAATCATAAGATATTGAGAAATGTGTTATAAAACTGTAACTACAAAGCTTGAAGATCTTGAGAATAATGGAAGTAACAATATGCTTAATTGTTGTTGCATACAATAATAACTGGTGGGTACATGATTTATATAACTGAGGGTGAGTTTATTTGGTCAAAATAAAACAACGGTGGGTAATAATATAATGAACAATCTAGTTGGTTGTCATCCATATTTTTTGAATAATTCATAACACTCCCCCTTGGATGACACTTTGCAAACTTTGGGGTCATTAAGTACTGCCTCATTAAAAACCTTGCTAGGAAAACCCAGTGGGACAAAACCATAGCTAAGGGAAAAAGAGTGTAGTGTATAGTCTTCTCCTGATATTTCTGGATCATGTATGTTGCCTCATTAAAAACCTTACTAAGAAAACCCAATGGGATAAAACTTAGTGAAGGGAAAAAGAGTGCAACTTGTATAGTACTCCCCCTCATTTTAATATGTATTATTTATGTGACTTGTCTCTATCTTTCTTGAAAGTTGATCAAATATTTATAGACAACAATTTTTCGCTTGATCCTTAGGTAGGCAATCTTTTTCGATTAGTGTTATATGATCTTCATATGAGACTTCTGGTTCTTTTTTGGAAACAAATATCATAAGATCCACAACTGTGTTTTGTTACATTACCTGCATTTACAAAACTAACCAAACTTGTTTCGATGGGTTAGTAAAAATATAAATTATACCTTACATACCTCAAGTGTATCAAAAATTTCGTTTCACCTTAGGAGAATATGAAAAGGAAAATATAATTCATCTTGCAACGTGTTAATGAAAAATTTCTAAAATTGTATGGTAAAAATGGTGAAACTGGCCGTCCCCTGGATTGAACACGGGTCTAGGCCACACCCTTTCGCGCACCTAGCCAACCGAGCTAGGTGCCTAGTCTGTGAAATTTCCGTTTTTGGTTAAATATAAGCACATGTATAATAACTTTCTATTTTTTATTTAATGTTTGAAAAATCAAATGGTCTATTATGCTTCAAACTTTCTATTTCATCTTGATTCCATAATATATGTGTATGACCATAATTGACCGACAATTCTATGTTGAAATCATTTACTTCTTCCTAAGAGAAGGTATTATCATTCACTCCTTCCTAAGGGAAGGTTTTATCGTTTACTCCTTCCTGAGGTAATTGAATTTACCATTTTTTCTTTTATGGTCAATTTCCCTTTTAGTGCCTTTTCTTTTTCGAGGATGTTTTATCCTTTGAACCGACTGGCCTCCCATGTTTCAAACGGGATTCAATAGCCATATTAATATTATCCCTTTGCTTGTCTGTAATATCAACTCGAGCTAAAGCATTAGCATCTGGTATATAAGATTTTCAATATGTCTTTGTCCAATTTTCAATATGTCTTTGTCCTTCTTGGACATTAATTTTAACTGGAGCAATTCAAAACCTTTTGGATGAATTTCCTTCTTAAAATATCTTCTAGATATTTTACTCGAGGATACAGATAATACAATGATAACTTCAAAATTTATTTCACTTTCAGTTGTTTTCTATCTCCCCCTCATGTTGGGATTGATAATCAGCAAATGAAGCCCATAAGAAATCTCCCATTTATGGCTATATATTTTATTTATTCCCAACATGTCATTAAAACTCATCTTTGTGCGTTGTGTTGTAACAATTTCAGTATATATATATATCGCACACCCAAAGATTATAAATATTTGGTTTCTAAATAACTGTAATGGGGAGTAAATGTTTCAATAATAATACTTGTTCCAAAGATCATTGATAATTAAGAATTTATCAAAGAAAAAAAAATTTCAGTCTGGAATAATATATTAGCTAAGCCATATGTGCAAACTTCAAGTTGCGAATTGATAACCATTTAGATGATGCATCGATTTAAATACTAAATGGTATCATGCTAGGACATGTGTATCCTTTAATCCTATTTAGGATTATCATATGATATGTGAATCCTTTTCATCATAGTATATCCTTAATGGCTTAATCTGTCATGCCATCATATCCTTGATGATATATATATATTCTTGAAACTCAATAAGTTTCTTATTGATTTTTGGGAAAAATAGAGCGTCCTCTATTTAAAAGCTTTGTACTATCAGGTAATTAGCTTTTCCCATTCTTTCTATTAATTTTGAATGTCCCAGGCAAAACGGTTATTTGCATTATTCGTCTAATTTATGAATAATTTATATATACATATGTTTGTCATTGTATTTCCACAAAACATTTGTATGTGTGTATGTATGTACAACCCAAACTTGTATGTTTATCATGCTTCGTCTTTACCATTTAATATATTTTGTAAATATAAACTTGTTTTTATGAATCAAATAAACCTGACAGTTTTCTAACTTCCCAAAAATAACATTTCCTTAATACATCATTTATTATATATACATATATATATATATAACCGTTGTATATATATAACTGTTGTACAACGGCTATAAAACGGTAATATAACCGTTACAAAACGGTTATAATTTACCACTATAAATAACCAATTATCAATCTCATTTTTTTTTCACATCAAACCCTCTTCTTCTCAAAGTTATTCAAGAAAATTTTTTTCGAAGATGATTCACCCGGTTTTAATATTGACCGGCATAATGTTAATATTATTGCCGATATTAATGTATGAGCTTCCGCCTCATCTATTTAGTACTTATGTATTCATTTATTTGTTCATAGCTGTACCTTTGTATGTTATCTCATTTTTAATGAGTATTTAGATTTTAATATTTATCTTATTTATGTTTTGTAACAAAATTGGCAACCTATCACTGAAGTAATTATTAATATGGTGGTGGGATCCATCTAATGGTGATGGGAGTTGCTGTTGAGATGACAATGCTCGTGTGTCATCTTCCATATCAATGTTGTATGTAAACATGTTTCAATTCATATGGCTACTTATCCAGATATGTAGCCTTTAATTTATGTTTATTCACAGACTTACGAATGGTTTACTTTCAGCTATAGCAAGTAACTCTTTTAGTTTGTACGTATTTCCCAGATACTTTAATAAAACCAATATACCAAATGAAAGAACCTATCATGTCATATGTTTCGTGTCCCATGTCCTCTTTTCAAAATTCATGTCCTATTTCGAGTCCCATTATTATTTTATAATAATAATCACTTAATAAAATAACATATTTACATATAATAAAATAAAAGAAAAATCAAAAAATAAACATATGGATATAAATAAAATAATTGAAACGTAGTAAAATGATTCTAGTATATTGTTATGTTTGCAGACCTCTGTCTGTGTATACAACTGAAATTAATCAGAATCAGAATCATGAGGTGATGGTGGTGGCGGAGTAAATTGTTTTGAGATAATACTAGCTATTTGTCTTAGCATTTCTTCCTGCCACTCATTCTTTTTCGTCAACCACTCTATTTGTCTGGACATTTTCCGGTTCTTTTTTATTAGTTTATCAACCTTCATTGGATCTAAAAGTGGATTTATTAGAGGCACCGTACTTGGTCCGGCTTCAACAATTGACTGTTGTTGTTGCTCCGGATGTAGTGAAGACTGTTGCTGTAATAGTGGTGATATGGGTTGTTCTGGTGCTAACAACTCTTGGAATGTCATGTTATCATTAAATATGGATTGTTGCATCATTTATCCTTGCCCAAAAGATAAAGGTGAAAGTGCCTGGTAGATGCCTGGTGTTTGTGGTTGAGTATGCTGTGTTTGATATGTGTTAGTTGAAATATGTTCAAACACGGGTGGTGTTAGCTGCTGTTGAGACAACAGATCATGCTGATAAAAAGATGATTGAGGAAACTGCAATAGTAATTGTTGTAGATTTTGTGATGTATTTTCTGGGATAACCGATGCTGCCTCAGATTGAAACGATTATGTTTGTGTAGGAATATCAATAGGTAGTATCTCGATATTTGTAAAATTTATCACTCCAGGTAATCGTGGTGGGGATAATTCTTGAATAATCTGATCGTTTATGACACCTAGAGATTTGGCTATTTTTGTTATGTATGATCCTCCCATAAGGTTTTTCGGGGGACGTGTTTGGTATTGCTCAAAGTACATAGCAAGAGAGTAAGCAATATTACAATGGACTGACTCGAATATACTGTATAAATGGAAGAGATCGGTACCACTAACCCTGTGTAGATTAGACGTGCGCCCCCTGATCGTGTTGGCTAGAACACAGTGCATATACTGATAAAGAGGATCTCTAAATGTTCTTGAATTATTATTTTTACTCCATACTGCTGGTGTAAGTGTAGACCAATAATCTTGTATGCGATCAGGATATTCTGTTAATGCGTTTATAAATATAGGTGATCTAACCACTTCTTCTGTATAAATACTTAAATGTACTGCGAACTCAGATAATGACAATTTAAAAGTTTCTCCACCGAGTCTAAAATCGATAAAGGGCTCAGATAGGTCTTTATTTCGTGTGAAATGAAAAGTAGACCAGAACTCATATACAAGTTCATCGTATGAAGGTTCTAAGATGTCAAAGAAACGACGCCATGGTGAACCAATTGATAGTAACCTCGTCAGTCGATCATCTTTGTCTAGAATTCCCGTTATGTTCCAGTCGATACTATTAATAGTATTAACTTTAAGCCTCCTGAGGGTTAGACATTTCGTATGGGTGCGTACATCCTTAAATTGAAGAAATTTATGGACTTCGATCTGGGCACGAATTTCTGCTGCGTTTGAAGATTTAGCGTGTGCACGAGTAGAAAATTGAAGACTCATGATAGTAATATTGGACTTTGTCTGAGCTCAAAATATAATTTGAGTATGAGTTGTTTTAGGTATGTGTCGAACTATATCAGAAGTTCAGTTGATTTGAGGATTTACACGAGTGGTGGGTAGGGGTGTTCAAAATCATCCAAATCCGAATCCGATTTATCCGATTATCCGAATCCGAATTATCCGAAAATTCGGATATCCGAATTTTCGGATATCCGAAATTCGGATAATCCGAATTTTCGGATTCGGATTCGGATAGGGATTTCAGAAAGTTTCGGATATTTCGGATATCCGATATCCGATTTTTTTAAATGTACATGTATATAAATACCACTTTAGAAAACCTAACCCTAATCTATCTTTTTCTCTCAGCCGCTCTCACCTCTCATTCACTCAGACACACCCCACAAACTTAAAAATTTCCAGATCTGTGAGACTGTGAGCATCGAAGAATCAAATAATCAAAACACCAACACGTCGAGATCTGAAAATCGAAGATCCAAGGTTTGTTTCCACTTCCAAGTTTCTGTTTCATACGAATCTGATTCGTTTGAAGATCCAAGTTTCTGTTCGATTTGTTTGAAGATCCAAGTTTCTGTTCGATTTGTTTGAAGATCCAAGTTTCTCTTTGATTTGTTATATACGACTTTGTTTTGATTTGTTCATAAATTCATTGATTTTGATTTGTTATCAGTTTATTATTTAGATCTGGATTAGTTTCAACTAATGTGTATGATTGATAATATGAAGAAAAAGGTATAAGAATAGAACTTTTTATTGTAAAGATGTGAATCGACATGCATCATTTTAACTTTGAGCATAGATGTGAAGGGCTCCAGGTCATTATCTATGTAAAGAACATATGACCTAAAAACACTTTCATTTATATATTGTCTACTATATAATAAAAAACCCTACACATAGTGCGAACAAGTTTTTTTATGTAAATTATTGTGGCTTTGTTTCAATTATGTTATGTTTCATAGATTCATTCTATTTTTTTCTTGTTTCGTCGGTTAGGTTTGAACTTTGAACAAATTTTGACTTTCTAATGTTGAACATGGTTTGTTGCTTATGGTTTTGTTTTGAAATTGTTACAGATTTTTCAATGGAAGTTGGAAGGATGGATTGAATCAGATGAATTGATTTAGAAGATTATATGTTTATCTATGAGACAATGTTATGTGCAATTTTAGAACAATGGATTATGTTAATTTCTTTTTTTATAATCAGATGTTTCAGTTGCAATTTTAGAACAATGGACAAACTTTTAATTTGAAATTTATTCTATTTTAGAATTTCGGATATCCGTTTCACTATCCGAAATGTTCGGATATCCGGATTTTCGGATATCCGGTTTTGAACACCCCTAGTGGTGGGTTACTTATACAAATTAAGCTTACACAATACACTTGGTTAAGGCTTCCATGATACACCTTGAAAATAGTTTTACTGTATTAGGTTTGAAAATTTCGGTAACAAACAAAATGTTTAAACTAATATTAGATTCGGTAGGTATCGTGGGTAACGTGCTGATTATTACTGCTAAATGGTTCTGATAACAACAGTGATGATATTAATAATTGGTAATTTTATAGTAAAATATGCATAGCCATTTTTACGGATATATATATATATATATATATATATATATATATATATATATATATATATATATATATATATATATTAGTATGCACAATAATAAATAAATTATTATGAATAGTGGATGACAACGACGCGCACAGTAAAGGAAATAATTATTACTCGAATTATTTTGCACAGTAAAAGCGCACAGTAAAAGTCTTGTTTTCGTATATATGTAAACATACACCACACACGGATGTATCCATCTTTTGTTTCCTATTGTAATCTTTTTCTTTAAAGAAACTGCAATAAAGGAGCTCAAAAGGAGCCTAAGTTTCCATCATACAAAATGCTTTTAGGCTAGTTTTATAACATAAATAAACGTTATTAAACATTAGATTTTATAAATAAATGTTAGATAACATAAATATAAATGTTAGGTGCATAAATAAATGTTAGATTTTTAGTAGTCCCAAAGTTATTATATATATCCATAGTATGAGGTCCTCTGCACTAATTTAGATTGTTAGTAGTCCCATAGTTATTATATTCCCATAGCAAATAGGTACCTCGTACTCATTTTTATTATTAAGTATGGGATTTAGATGTTTTTATGATAGGAGTGTCTGGATAACTGGGTCTCCTAAAGGAAAACAATCCCACGGTATAAAAGAAATATTACGTTTATCATAACAATTATAGTTTATATAAATTAATCAAACACTTACTTTGATTATAATTGCTTGAACTTTTCCTTGGCTAGAGCCTCGTTCTTGGCTAGAGCTTCGTGCTGATAACGTGTTATAAAACTGTAACTACAAAGCTTGAAGATCTTGAGAATAATGGAAGTAACAGTATGCTTAATTGTTGTTGCATACAATAATAGCTGGTGGGTACATGATTTATATAACTGAGGGTGAGTTTATTTGGTCAAAATAAAACAACGGTGGGTAATAATATAATGAACAATCTAGTTGGTTGTCATCCATATTTTTTGAATAATTCATAACAAAATGGAATATTTTGAATGAAAGATATTTTGGATGAAAGATATTGAGACCTCCAAACAACCCTCCCCTTTTACAATTTTTATAGCAATCTAATGTAATCTAATCCGCTCTTATTCTACATTATTGTTCATCATAAGGCTCGAACTCTTGACCACTTAGAAAGGGACATCAATCTTACACACCTAGATACCATTAGACTAAACTACCTCTAGGATCCGCTTTAACATATTATTCTATTTGCGAATATACGAAATCAATGAGTTCAAATCTTCATGAGTCACGCCACCATCTGCCATTGATTTTCGCAACTCACCACCCAATTCTGCCGCTCTCTTCCTTACTGCTTCTCCTACCTCTGTATCCATTAGCTTCCTTACGACCTTCTCAACCATCACCGAAGTTAATAACTCATGTCTATGCTCCCAATCCCTCATCACCACTGCAACCCCTAAAACATTCGACAATAAAAATGCATTATATGGTTGATCGGTGTGTATAGGCCACGTTGCGACTGCAACTCCGGCCGTCATAGCCTCCATGCACGAGTTCCACCCACAATGACTAACAAACCCACCAGTTGACGAATGACCCAATATTTCTATCTGTGGGGCCCACTCTCTCACAACCAAACCCCTCCCCGCCACTCTCTTTTCAAACCCTTCCGGCAATCCCACACTCCTACACGTGGAGTGTGGGGTCTGATTGGAATTGTCAAAGAGAGGCGGTACGGGAGAGGACCCCGCGGCCTTTACCTCAACACTACCATCCCCCTTATCCGCATCCCGCAACACCCACAAAAATCTTTGCTTGCTTATCTCCAATCCAAGAGCGAGCTCCGCGATTTGATCACTTGTGAACGTAGTCGTCGTGCCAAACGAAACATAAAGGACAGAACGTGCAGGCTGCTTGTCTAGCCATTGCAAACAAATGTGACGGTCTAAACAATCAGAATCCATCTCCACCGGATTAAAAGGCCCAACTGCCCAATGGTATTTTCCATTTACCTGATCTCTCTCAAGGGATTCAACAAACTTCCCTTCTATGATTCTCGAAGAATCATATACATTACCAACATGATTCGTTTGATGGTCATTTTGAAGTTTTATAAACTCCAAGAACTCTGGGCTTATGCTCTCACCAGGAGCCGGCAATTGGCATATCTTGTCCGGTTCAAATGGCAGCTGTCTCCCCAGGTTCCTGCTACTAGAACAGAAGTAATAGAAAACAGGTAAAGCTCGGAAGTTGTATGTCTCCGCATTGGGTATCAAACTCACATCTTGAACAACGTAAGACATGAGTGAATCATGAATGACAGCAACTTTTCTAGCTGTTTGTGAAACCGAACGGATGACGTCGGCTACCGGAGTTCGGAGAAGAAGAGATGAGTTAAAGTAAGGTTGGAGATGGGTAGGGAAGTGGGGGTGGGTGGTGGTGTTTGGAATAATAGGATGTGGGGTGACAATAGGGTCATCTAGGTCATGGAATTGTATAAGATTATTATTTGGGTTCCATCCTTGGAGACGAATGCGGACCTGGCGGTTGTAGGTGGCGGTGGAGATGAAGTGGATGGGGATGTTGTAGGTGGAGATGAGGCGAGAGAGGTGGAGGAGTTGGTTGAGATGACCTTGTGCGATGAACGGCACCATCACCACTACCACCTCATTTGCCATTTCAAAGTATACGTTATCTTGTCCTATGGAGTTTTTTTCAATATTTATACTATGGATAGCACGAGGAATAATGAGACCTACAACTAACGTGACTGTGGTTGTGTCTTAGAGCATCACCAATAAACAAGCCTAAAAACACATAAAAATGTGCCACGTCAGCTATCACTTCATAAAAACACCAATTCTTTAAAAACACCTAAACCCACCCAATAAGAAAAACTAAAAATACCCAAAAACATTGCCACATCATCACCACCTTCTAAAAAAATCCCTCTCTATCTAAATAATATATAATTAAAAGGACAATGTGGCCCACCATCTGGTTGTTTTTAGTCATTTTGTAGAAGAACATATCTCAAATATGGGGCAAAAACAAGGTCTACAATAAGGAAAAATGGATGATGTGGAAAAATGAGTAAAAACAATACCCAAAAACGTATTATTGTGAATGCTTTGTCTTCTTCCAACCTACTTCATGCTCTTTGCTTTTGTGTGTACTAGCCGATTGAGCCATGAGGCCAAAATATATCATAGTATTTTGTTTTTTTATCACCCTACTTTAAAAAAAAGTGACCTACAACTAACGTGACTTTAGTTGCGTCTTGTTATCTTCTTCCAACCTACATCATGTTCTTTGCTTTTTTGTGTACTAGCCAATTGAGCCATGAGGCCAATATATATTATAGTATTTTGTTTATTATCACCCTACTATAAAAAAAAGGTATATATATTTAAATCATTAAATGTGAGAAAAAATCCACCAAAAAGATACGAAAAGTGAACTTTTGAGCAGATTAAGTTTTCAACTCCACTCAAATGAAGTGCACTTTCGGTGTGTGAATTTCAACCCAAAATAAGACTAGTCTGGTGGGTGAAAGATCTCATTTGGTATATAAAACCTCGTTGGTAACGGCTGACTCTCTCCAGGCCTCCACTCCGAGTTCTGGCTCTGATACCAATGTTACATACCAAACGAGAGAACTCAATGCAAAAGACTAGTCTGGTGTGTGAGAGAGCCTATTTGGTATACAAACCTCACATTGATTGCCCATACAACCGATGTGGGACAAGTCCCATACCCTGCAATGGTTTCGGTCCATAACACTCTCACGGTTTCAGCGGACACACCTTTCAGCGTGCAGCCACATGAACTAGCCTCACCTGTCCTGTAAGAACGTAGCTGCGAAAGTTTGCACAACATTATTATTTTTGCTCATGCTTTTCGGCCCGTGAGTAATTACCATTTAATTAATTTGACTAAATTATCTTTACATCCATGAATTTGATAAAAACCAAAGAGAAATAGAGAAACTGAATTCCCTTCTTCATTCTATTCAACATTACAATATATACATAAACATAACTATAAACCCTAAAGCCCATGAGTAATGGGTTGGGCCTAAAATGTCTGGTTTATAACACTCCCCCTCAGACATTTAGAATTATACACAGTTTAACAACATACTTCAGGATGATGTTAAATAAGTACTTCAGGACCTGAATAAATAAACTGATACTACTGGATCATCTATGCTGTCTCATTAAAAACCTTACTAAGAAAACCCATTGGAACAAAACTTAGTTAAGGGAAAAAGAGTACAACGTGTATAATTCTCCCACTAAATTCAACAAACATCTTTCAATCTACGAAGACCGATCTTGTGTGATAACTGCTCGAAACTGCTTCTAGGTAAAGATTTTGTGAACAGGTCTGCTAGATTTTCACTTGACTTGATCTGACGAACATCGATTTCCCCTTCTTTCTGCAAGTCATATGTTGAAAAGAACTTTGGTGAGATGTGCTTTGTTCGATCACCCTTGTTGTAACCTTCTCTGATCTGAACTATGCAAGCAGCATTGTCTTCATAAATAATTGTCGACTCCTTATTGATCTGTTCTAATCCGCATGCTTCTTGTATGTGATTAATCATTTTTCTAAACCACACACATTCTTGACCAGCATCATATAGTGCTATTAATTCGGCATGATTTGATGATGTTGCTGTATGTGTTTGCTTAGTTTACTTCCAAGAAATTGTTGTGCCACCGTGTGTGAATACGTAACCTGTCTGAGATTTTGCATTGTGAGGATCTGATAGATATCCGACATCAACATACCCAACAAGTTGGGACTTTTGATCCTTTTGATAGAAAAGACCTAAGTCTTGTGTCCCGCAAATATATCGGAATATATGTTTCACACCATTCCAGTGTCTACGTGTTGGATTCGAACTATATCTCGCTAGTACATGAACTACAAATGCAATGTCAGGTCTTGTGTTATTTGCGAGATACATAAGGGCACCGATCGCACTTAAGTACGGTACTTCTGGACCAAGTACTTCTTCGCCTTCTTCTTGAGGGCGATAAGGATCCTTGTGTGGATCTAGCAGTCGGACAACCATTGGTACGCTAAACGGATGTACTTTATCCATATTGAAACGTACTAACATCTTCTGGATGTAGTTTGATTAATGGACAAATATGCCATTGCACATATACTCAAATTGTAGTCTGATGCATAATTTCGTCATACCAAGATCTTTCATTTCAAATTCCTTCTTTAACAACTGAGCAGCTTTCTTTATCTCTTCAGGAGATCCGATGATGTTGATATCATCAACATAGACTGCTATTATAGTGAAATTTGAGAGTGTTCTTTTTATAAAAACACATGGGCTGATTACATCAGACTTGTATCCTTCTTTTTTGAGATATTCACTAAGTCGACTGTACCACATACGACCAGATTGTTTGAGACCATATAAAGATCTCTAGAGCTTTATAGAACACATATCTCGAGGTGTTGATTTTAATGCTTCAGGCAATTTTAATCCTTTAGGGATTTTCATGTAGATGTCATTTTCAAGTGTCTCGTATAAGTATGCGGTGACGACATCCATGTAACAACTCTCGCAAAATTTGTTATTTCCTATTCTAAAAAGGTGCATTAAGAAACCCTAATTAAAACCCCCAAGTGGTATGATGCGACCCGAAATTTGAAAAACGCCCGAAAACAGCAACAGGGCCCCCTAAAACTCAAGGGGGGATTCCCTAATCAAGTTTATCCGTTCAAAACGGTATGAAAACACGTTTTTTCGAGTTGTAACAACTCAGCAAGGCTATCCCAGACACCAGGCTATCCTACCCTAGGTGGGTCGCTGTCGCGACACGCGCCAGGGGCTAGGGGAGCCGGCGCGACACGCGGGTGAGACCCGAATCTAGTATAAAACGCAGGGGATTGGCACTTGCATGGAATGTATGTTACGACAAAAAGTTTAGCTACATACGTTAATATATCTCTGTTTCTTTCAAAAACCCAATCACAATCCCGAACCTCTGCTACGATAACGGGGTAATAACTCGATCACTGCTACGATACAATGTCCTGATTAAAACCGATCCGATGGATGTTTAAGTGCTGCCCAAATCTTGGGCTATATTTTGTCATTCGTCGTGAGGGTTTTGATCTCGTGAAATTATCGTAAATGTTGAATTAAGTTACTGACCTAGTTTCGTTTGCATTGTATATTTAACTAGGTTTACCAGCTTAAATCAATAGGCGGACTCTGCCCGTTTAAATTTGCAATGTGAGTCATTCTCTTTTTATCAAATTGCTTTACAAAATCTCAAATTATTTTCAGTTATATTTTATAGGGATTAAGTCTTTGCAAATCTTAAATTATTGGCAGTAAGTGGGGTATTGTATACATTACTGCTGTTTTATCACTTTTAGGTGAGCGCGCCTAAAATAGTGATACACGTCACTTTTGGGTGAATGGACTCAATAGTGTGACAACTGGACTAGATAATAATAAGATAGGGGCAATTGTAATCGCTCTTAATACTGTAAATTATAACAATGTGTCTTTTGTATAAATAGTATGCACTCGCCAGTTGTGACACCCCGATATTTCCACGTTTCACCGGTGGGCCCGGTAGGGGAGTATCGTGACGTAGTTGAGATCATCATAGTCAAACAACACAATATATAAATGCACAGCGGAAGCAAAAGATAAATATATTACAATCCGAATATAAAGTAATATCAAGTATTACAACGGAAAGTAAAGGATCCACAGGCGGATCTTAAAACTTAAACATTGTTCAACAGACTTTAGACGTCTAGAACTTGTAAGATTCCTTATTAACGCCCTGAGCTTCCAGCCAATTACGTTCGGTACCTGTCACTTAACCTTTTTTGGAAAATACGTCAGTTTACACTGGTAAATACAATTAACCGACTCATTTGAAAAGGTTTAATAAAATTGATTTGGATGCACAAGGCACAACATATCTTTTATAACTTGTGACAATTATATAAAATTAATCTTGTATACAGATTTACATGTTTGTTGTACGTTCAGGGCCCGATGTAGAAACCGAGTCAAGATTAACAGACACACCACAAGTATAAGCCCACAAGAGAGTGAGATACCGTTTCCCTTAAGCGACGATCAGGTGTATGCCTACACCCCGTGCTTAAGACGTGGCCATTTTATAATACAATGATGTCAAGGATATCCGGGACATGGTCATTAACCCCTAAAGGCTTTTATTTCAAACAATACAGATTAAAGCGGGTTACCTCAATAATTTAATCACAATACGACTAAACATTCAATACCCGACCAAGCGGTATTATTATAATACCGTATCCCAAGCCCGTATAGGGAAAATAAGTTAAGAGTATTTACCTGAGCTAGAAATGCAATTTATACTCAGCCGTATATTCTAATCAGCAAGCACAAGTACTTTTACTGGGGCTCTTAATCTGGAACGAAGGTTTTATAATAACCTATTAGAATCCTAACGGGTCTTTAATTAAGCCTAAACTTAGACCGGTTAGTTTTAAAGAAAGATACGGTTCAAACGCACGATTAAGCGAAGACCGGAATAGAATGTGATTTAGACCCGACAAGTTTGAAGACTTGTATAATATGGGTAATCTAAACACATTCTGGATTTTGAGATAAAGATGATAAGGTTTGACCCGTTTCGGCTAATATATGTAAACTAGTTACATAAGCCGATCCGAACGCGACAAATGCGTAACAAGTAACCAAAATAGTCATATACAGGTTTCCTAAGTTAATACGCCTTAAATATGTTGTGATATCAGTAGGATACCTTCCATTATGCCCAAAACGAGTTTAAATCTCAATGTAAGCCCCGAAGGGGTATTTTGGTCATTTTAAAGATTATAAAAGAGGTTATTTGAAATTCTGAGATTCGGGTCCGAATACATCAGTAATATAACTTATTTTATTAGGTCATTATCAGTTGGTAATAGGTCTCATATGACAAAATGGTTTTAAACCCATACTAGGCGTTTGATACGCGTAAAAAGTCGTTTTAAGCGATTTCCGGGTTATACATGAAATCTGAGTTTTCTGATCAGGTTATAAAGTTTAAAATACTTCATTTATTAAATAAAATCAGTAGCAATTGGATTGGTGTCAAAATACTATGTAGAACTCTTTTTATAAACAAAAAGGGTATAATCGGTATTTACCGAATCAACGCCATAACCTTAGGTTATGAGCAGGTTAAAAATAATTAAAAATATTTATAAATCCCAAAATATTATATTACATCAGTGGGTAAAAGGTTTGGTGTCAAAAGTTGGGTTTAGATAGGCTTTATGCTAATTGCGCCGTTTAATTAACAAAAAGCTTTTTAAGTGCGCTATTGAGCATAACTCCTAATCTAGACCTCCAACTGATGTGAAATTTTAGGCACATGATTATAAATCAGTAATAAAGATTATTGTCCTTTCACATTTCTTAAATTCTCGTTTTATGGTCAAAAGGGCATATTGGTCAACATTAGGCATTTAACGGAAACTTGTAAACGAATCGGACAATCAACGATCCAACCACAGAGGGTTATACCAACATGTAACCTGGTCCTAAGGAAGCTCTAAAGCATTTCCAAACTTATCTAAATCGGGTCAGAACTGAAGCCAAAGCAAAAGTCAAAGTTTTGCGACTTTCGGTTCCGAACCGGTCCTAAACTGAAAATTGTCGGATCAAACATGTTTAGACATGTTCTTACATTAATTACTAAGTTATAAGAGTAATAAAACAGGTTGCAAAGCTTCTACATTGTTAATTATGTTTTAAATCGCAAATTAGAATCATGTTGAATTTTTATAAACAACTTTGACCCGACAAAAGTCCTAGTTAGAACGGGAATCAGTGGGTGCCCTTTTAAGGGTTTATTGCCCACATAATTACCAACTTATAACTACCTTCAATTCGACTAATCACTGGACCATTAATGATTAATCGCTAAGTCAAACGTTAATTACGACGGTTTGACTTTTAAGCTAATAACTAAGTAAAACTCAATTAGGAAAGGTTAAGCATACTTACAGAAGTCCTATGCGCGATTAGGGATGCTTAGGGTCTGCTCTTGAACTCCCAAAAGCTCCAGAAATGCAGATGGAATGAATTGCTTAAGATCATGACACACAAGGCTATACATGATCCCTGATGATTAAAAAGTGTCCCTAAGGCCTAAGAATTTGTTTAGGCAGCTCTTGGAAGTGTAAAAGGGCGATATAAGTCGTTACATGGGCTGAACAGCCATTTTTACGAGTTGCTGCATCTTAATTACATGTTTGTTTTAATAAACCCGTATTTCCAAATGTTTATGTAATCTTAATTACATGTTTGTTTTACGTAAAACTTACGTTAAACCTTGATTTATACAAACGGGTGTTACAAGTTGGTATCAGAGCCTTGGTTTAAGAGATTCGAGTATGGTGGGGAGGAACCATGCTTGGACTTAAACCATATGCTCTTGACAAAGAATAGTGTTCGGTTCGAAGCTTGATCGCAAATCCGGTAAGTACAAGTATGTTAATAGTCTAGCATGCTAAAGTGTTGTAAACAACACATAGGGCTATCGTGTGATACACGTTACCCCAATTAAAATGATTGGTATAGTTGACGAAAATACGCGCGTTGACGCATATAGTAGAAAAAGCCTTGTATTATAATACGGGCGATTATCGAAGTTGACGTTACTAACTTTGTGAATGTTTTAATTGAAGGACACTCGCGTTTGAAGACGACGAGAGTCAAACAAATTGTGGATATGATGATGGAACGGTCCGAAGCATGACGAGAGGAGCATGCTCACCGAGGACTAAATCGCGTAACGACCGCGAACAAGGTTAATGGCAAGGAACGCCCGTTGGGGCAAACATTACCATGTGCACATTTTAAATAATTGCACAAATAGTAATATGCAACAAATAAGTAGAAATTGAAAGTTGCATATGTAGATTGAAAACTTGGAAAAATCCGAATAGAGAAAGTATTCGGGATATTGTTTCCAAGAGAAACAAATAGAGGTGTTACTTACATAGGGCGTGATGTGAAAACTATAAAAAGGTCATGTGTGTCATGTGTTAATCGCTTACTCTGGCCAAGTAAGTAGTGACATATGATACCATGAGTTTCTTATAGCGGACACATTTACATCCGATGTAGTAAGGACGGAGTGAACGGGACTAATTAAAAAGTACCCAAATGAATCAGATAAGCAAAATATTTGATAATAGTGTAAACGCACAACCGAGTGACGGAAGCGTATTACATTAGGATAATGAGCCCGAGTGAAGGGACAAAGAAGCATGTAAAATGATTTAGACAAGTATTGGGAAGGAGTGTACTTACACTCGAACCCAGAAAACGCAAGCATGTAAAATGATTTAGACAAGTATTGGGAAGGAGTGTACTTACACTCGAACCCAGAAAACGCAAGCATGTAAAATGATTTAGACAAGTATTGGGAAGGAGTGTACTTACACTCGAACCCAGAAAACGCAAGCATGTAAAATGATTTAGACAAGTATTGGGAGGGAGTGTACTTACACTCAAACCCAGAAAACGCAAACATGTAAAATGATTTAGACAAGCATTGGGAGGTAGTGTACTTACACTCGAACCCATAAAATGCGAATATGACCCTTAACGGGTCGTTTTTGTAAAACGTCAAACGTAAGGACAAAGTCAGAAAATTCCGCCCGGAAATAAACAAATGAAGCCTTAGACTACGGTCAAGGTCAACTAAAGCTCATAAGCGAAAATATACAATTTTAAACATAGCAAGTCATGCTTTGAAGCTATATATGAATATATATATACATTTGAATGTAGATACAAATAAAAGATGATTTACGGGATCATCATAACCTACGGGATTAAACACGGTGTTAAGGTCTACGGGACCAGAATGACCCTTGGGTCACGTAAAGAAAAGGAAATGAACCTTAGTGTTTTCAGTAAAAAGGGGGTGAAGACCTAAGGAAATAGCCTACGAGGCTACGTGAAGGAACCTACGGGTTACTTAACAAAGCGAGAGAACCAGTTGAAAATCCCAGCATAAAACTAAGACTGTAAAAGAATAAATTACAGACTGTCAGTGTCCTGTTACGGATAATTGACGAAAGATAAAGAGAAGATCCTAAACTAAAACCTTGGTTTTAGTAAGAAATAACGTTTTTACGAATGAGAATCCTGATAAGAAAATTGAATATTAAGCATGAAAGGTTCAAGTCTTGACACCGATAGGCGCAAGACGTTATATTCAAAAAGTGATATTTCGGAAGGGAAATTTTGGATATAAATTAAACATGATGTAACACGATCACGATCAAGAAAGGTAATGTGAAGTAGAATCACATTATTACCAAGCAAGCGGTAAAAAGTAACTGGACTAATAAGTCTAAGTAGTGAGACCGGTCAAGGTCATTTAAATAAATTTGGTTTGCTTGTAAGCGGTAGGTTCGGTATGACTGAATCGAATAAATAAATTTGAAGACAAAAGGAAATTTGCTGCTAAAAGTGAAAAGATTTCACTAAAGACCTTTAAACGGGTCAAAGTTACGGATTCATAAAGAATTCGATAGTATACGAAAGTGATGAATATCACTAAGTTAATTAAACTAGTGGAAATAACGAGATTGCGTTATTTCAAGTTACATTATGCCGTATATAATACATAGATGATTATTAACCAAAAAGATATTACCATACTTCTCTGGTAATACTAATAATTGGTTAAAGTATAAGTAATGTTTTAAAGATTCTTGGAACAGATACATTGAGTTAAACTCAATGAATTATGTAAGAAAAGGTTTCGAGGACGAAACCTCTTTAAGGGGGGTAGACTTGTAACACCCCGAAAATGGGTTTGGTAATCAAACCCGTTAATAATAAAAGACGGGTAAAGCACCGTTAGTGGTAAAATTTACCCGGTAAATATTAGGATTTAAATAATTAATCCTAATATTGAATAAAAAGTGAATAAAAGCTTTTAAGGAAAACAAGGTATATAGAAGGCCCAAGATAACGGGACTTAAAATAAAACGGGTTATGACTACCCCGAACTCACTAAGTTAAACTAGCAAAGTTTAACCTAGTTAACAAAACAAAGTATTGTTGAAAATAAATAGGTTGTAGCCTACTTATTAGTTAACAAAACTTGAAGGGCCAAAGGTGTAATAATCTAAAAGATTACTTACTAAAATCAAAAACAAAACACACACACATTTAGTGTGTTCGTGAATGACCAGGAGAAAGCTCCAAGGAGAGCCAAAACCCTAACTCCAACAAATCAACAAATTGAAGCTCAAATCAAGATCCAAATCGATGCATGAATGCATATAAATGATCACCTAGTCGTGGGGATCACAAGGTATGTCGAATTTTCAGTTTTGGTGATACTTTGAGATTATGATGAACAATCATAATCGAAATTTTGGAATGAATGTTGAATCTATGAGTGACATTGTGATTATATCTTGGTTTAGGAACAAACCCTAGTAGAAATCTTGATGAATTGTTGTCAAACTAGGGATTTGATAATTACCCTATTATGAGCTAAGTGGGTTTTGGTTGAATTGATGAAATTGATGTTCTAATGGTGTTTATAAACATCACACTAATTCATATGAATGAACTACTCGAACAAATTAGAGATTTTGTTAAGAGTTCATAAGTAACTAGAAGTGGGTTTTGTTAGATATGATGAAATCATGAAGAACTTGAAGTAATATCACTTGTATGTGATTAACAAGTAAACTAGGAAGTGGGTTTTTATGTAATAGTAAAGATGATGATAAGTTTATGTTTAAAATCATCATATTTGATAATAGAAACAAGGCACTCAAACAAATTAAGTGATTTGGGAACTTGTTCATACATGATTGAAATGGGTTTGAATGTTATGATGAAATCGGTAGCCATGTTCATGTAACTAAGTGTATAAGATCATGTTAGCTACTAATTGATAGATAGAACTTGAATGTGCATTTATATGCTAAGGGGCGTTTGACTTTTAGTAGTCAAACCGACCATTAATAAGATCGAATGGTAATTGTGATAGAAAATATGTGAGATGGAATAGTCATAATTAATGATGACTAATATAACCGTCTTACGAATTATGATGATAGTTTGACGCTTGACAAGCTAGGTGGAGGCTTGGAAAGGAAGCGGGTCAAACGAAGCAAGAATGGTGGAAAAGCATAATTCGGATGCAAGGTAAGTATAGCTTACACTAGTCTTATATGTTAGAATATTCTCTTATCGTATTAGTTACGAATAAGATAAATACAGAATTGAGGTTTGATGTTCCGACGTGTAAACATACGGAACAAGGTAGTCGAGCGTGACAAGAAACCATGTTGATGGTTTAAAAGGAATTAAACGGTAAGTTGGTCATGCGTTGACCATAACTAATTGTTTTGAAAGACACTGTAAAGCGTAAGCCATGATAGGCTAAAAAGCGTTAAGAAAACGATTAATAAGTGAAATGACCACACGGTGTAAACCAAAGCGAGTCATATAGATGAGATGGTAATAAATATCATCCCGCCAACATAATCGTTCACTTAGACCAAATGGGTCAAAAGGTGAAAATATCACCCTTTGACAATAACGACTAATGATTATTGTCAAGCTATATTATTTCAGGTATAAATGTCAAATGGGTATTAGCAATACTATGAACTAGCGGTTATAAAAGCAAGGTATTAAAAACGGGTCAATATATTGATCTGCGCCAGGTATGTGAAATAGGGTAACACTCATTTAGAACATGTGGTTCAAGGGTGTTAAAAGAGGTCAAAATGGACGTTTGGTTACTTGATAAGTAAACCAAATGCTTTAAGTAATGGACATTACGTTTGGAAAGCTTAATGACTTTTCAAACAAAATCATAGGTTAAAAGAGGGATTTTGGGTCAAATATGCTTTCAAAAGTCCTTCATTGTTAATAAGAGACTAAATGGACCAAAACGCCCTTGGAGGCTAAATTGAGCAAACAACCTTTAAGAGTTGTTTGGAAATGATTTTTACGATTTAATAAATACTTAGGACATGTATAGAAGTTGAAAGATGTATTACGTTAGTCAAACGGCTCTATTTGGGTCCTTGCCGTAAAACAAAGAGTTAAGGGGTAAAACTTGGTTTGCATAGATTACCTTAGTAAAATCACCATAAATATAGTTGTGGTGGAAGTTCATTTGACAAATATTGCGAAAAAAAAAAGATGCTAGAAACAAATAATTATGAATTATGCGGAAAAGGGTTTAAATACCCTTAACGGGTCAAAATAAGCATTTTAGTACAAACGGGTTTATGAGTATACATAAACCCGTGAATTGAACCTAATATGATAGATAACATTGAAATTATAAGATTCATGTGATATAGGAATCAAACAAATACGTTTGTTTGATAAAACCGCGAATGGGTCAAAACTTGGTAAAAAGGGGAAATAAGCCGAAGACTTAAAAGTCTTAAGTCTTGTTAAGCCGGACGTCGGATTTTAACTCCATATGATGGAGAATCAAATTACAAACATGTAGGAAGAAACGGTAGGTCAAACGGATAAGCGGTTTGAAA
This sequence comes from Helianthus tuberosus, assembly GCA_030545235.1. NCBI lineage: Eukaryota > Viridiplantae > Streptophyta > Magnoliopsida > Asterales > Asteraceae > Helianthus > Helianthus tuberosus. Next base: position 8,026,668 of record CM060351.1, on the reverse strand, counting down.
GATACGAAAGATTTCGTGTCAAATTACGGCAAAATGGAGAAGCTGAGTGCAGGGTCCACCGTAATTTACGGTACCACCGTAATTTACGGTGGAGCCAATAAAGCTACGGTGGGTTTCTTCTGATTTACGGCAGAAGAGTATTAACCCAGAAGCCACCGTAAATTACGGTCCCACCGTAATTTACGGTGGAGGCCAGATTGATAATCTTGTTTTGGTGATCAATTGTTTCTTGGACTCGTTTAGACACGTTTTAAACCCCGTAAGACTAATGTATTTCATGTTTATGAAATGTAGGTATATTTTGGATGCCGAAAGACGATCAAGCTCAACGAAGAACCGAACACGATAAATATACACGCTTCCGCACTTTGCCACGTTGTAAATTTTAAACAACGAATTTCGATCACGTTATGTAGAATAAATTATAAATTGCAAAAGTTTTAATAAACCCGTATTTCCAAATGTTTATGTAATCTTAATTACATGTTTGTTTTACGTAAAACTTACGTTAAACCTTGATTTATACAAACGGGTGTTACAATACGGTCCGTAAGGACCAGCCAGCTCACCAGAAATCTTTAAAAGTTGACACGTTTAGCCCCTGAACTTCTAGACTTGATTTTAAGGTGCTTTCTTGCACTTGTGACCCCCAAACTTGACTTTTAAGGACTCCAAGTCATAAACCAACTTTGTTAGGTCCCCGGTTATTCATACGATCACCGAAAAGTCTTAAATTTCAGCGTTGACGCTTTTAACCCCTCGTATACGAATTTTATCATAACTTCCTCATACGATAACGAAACTTGGTGAAATTTTTTTCATCCATTCTAGTGAGCATAATTAATCGTTACAAAGCTTCGGGTTTGCTTAAAGGTCACTCAGAGGTATACTTTAAACATGTTGACACATTTAACCCCTGTAGTTTGTAATCTCTCACTTTTCTTCACAACTAGCGTCGTATGATCCATGATTTATTCGTTTAAGGGTATAAGCATCATGTAGGGTTATTGTAAAGTATATTTATCCATTGTTGACATTCTGAAACCTTATATTCACATACTTTCCTCGTTTGTCAACTTTAGTCCCTCTAGAGTATTCTTTTCACACGTTCAAAGCTTATGACACGTGTCAACACATTATAGGTCGTGAATTTTCGAGGTGTTACACCAGTATTTTTCGCTGATAAAATATTTTTAAAACATGTTTCAGGTGATTTACTGTGAACAAGGAAAAAGTGCCGCGTAGCACTCCAGCTTGAATGAAATGGCTCAGTAAAATAAATAAACATGTTTTCTGTAATCAGGGGATTTCCCAGTGAAATTCCTTTATTGTAAAATACGGAGTTTGTCAAGGAAATTATAATAAAATAATCCAGTGTTTTCTTTTAAATGGTCCTGTTAAAAATTTCCGCTGCCAAATAAATACCAATACAACAGGTTTTCTATCCCGCGGCTTCCGGACCGGGCAAAACCGGGTCGGGGGTCGTGACAATCCATTAGTCTCATATGAAGTCCTTCAGAGATTGTGAGGCCGATTAGGAACCTAAGGGTTATCGCATCCACTACAGAGGAATACGTTTCCTCATAATCAACTCCTGGGATTTGGGAAAACCCTTGTGCTACAAGTCGAGCCTTATATCGTACAATCTCATTCTTTTCATTTTTTTTATTGCAAACACCCATTTATAGCCTACTGGTTTGACGTCTATGGGTGTTCGGACTACGGGTCCGAAAACATGTCGCTTTTCAAGCGAATTCAATTCGGCGTTTATGGCTTCTTGCCATCTTGGCCAATCATTTCTGTGCATGCACTCTTCTAAATTTTTTGGTACGTAATCATTTTCATTGATTACATCCGTTGCTATAGCATATGCGAATATATCATCAACACGTGTTTTATTCTGGTTCCACATTGTAATATCTTGTACATAATTAATAGAGATCTCATTTTCGTTCGGTACTGGTGTTTCTTCTAAAACTTTATTTTCCTTTGGATTCATAGTTGTCTCCTCTGGGACATTTACCTCTACCGGGGTTTCACTTATAATCTTTGGTGAGTTTTCACTAACTGCGTTACTTTGCTCTTTTCGTTTCCGTGGGTTTTTGTCTTTGGAACCGATTGGTCTCCCACGCTTTCGTTGTATAGTAATCGCTGTTGGGATTACTTCAATTCGAGCAGGTGCATTTGATGCTGGTACATGTGACTTTGTCACTCTATTCGTGTCTGTGAATGCATCTGGTAATTCATTCGCTATTCTTTGCAAATGTATGATCTTTTGACTTCATATTCACATTGACCACTTCGGGGGTCGAGATTTAATAGCGATGATGCATTCCATGTTATTTCTTGTGTTACCAGTCTTTCTTTGTCCTTATCTCCCCCTGAGACTGGGAACATTGTTTCATCAAAATGATAGTCAGCATACCGTGCTGTAAACATGTCTCCCATCATTGGTTCTAAATATTTAATTATGGACAGGGGGTTAAAACCAATATAGATACCTAGTCTTCTTTGGGGTCCCATTGTAGTATGTTGTGGTGGCGGTATTGGTACATATACCGCACAACCAAAAATTCTAAGGTGAGACAAACTTGGTTCTTGTCCGGAGACCAGTTGCAATGGGGAGTATTCGTGATCAGCAGTTGGTCTCAATCTAATCAGTACAGTGGCATGCAAAATAGCATGACCCCATGCAGAAGATGGTAATTTACATCTCATTAAGAGTGGTCTAGCGATTATTTGTAATCGTTTAATCAGAGATTCAGCTAAACCGTTTTGTGTGAACATGAGGTACTGAATGTTCAACATTGATCCCAATTGACATACAATAGTCATTAAAAGCTTGAGATGTGAACTCTCCTGCATTATCCATCCGGATGTTTTTAATTTGATTATCGGGGAAATTGGCTCTCAATTGTATGATTTGAACTAAAATTCGGGCAAATGCTACATTTCGAGTAGCTAAAAGGCTCACATGTGACCACCTTGAGGATGCGTCTATTAAGACCAAGAAATAGCGGAATGGTCCACACAGAGGATGATATCCCCTTGGATTCTTTCTAAAAATGATGGGGTTTCATGTTTCAATTTAGTTTGTGAGGGCCGAGTTATAAGTTTGCCCAGAGAGCATGCTGCACATGATAAGTTTTGTGGTAGCAAAACTTTTAAGTTTTTGAGAAGGTGCCCGGTTGCACTTTTGATTATTCGTCTCATCATTATGCTATTAGGGTGACCTAGACGGTCATGCCATCTATTGAATGTGTCTTTATCTAACAGCTTTTGGTTACTCACCATGTATAATTCGATAGGATTGATATTAGTACAATATAATCCAGAGGATAAGGCTTCTAATTGTTCAACAATTGTTTCTTTTCCATTTTTGTTTGAAGTAATTTGAAGATATTCAATATTATTTTCAGATATTGTTTTTAAGTGGTAACCGTTTTTTCGAATATCTTTAAAGCTTAAGTAAATTTCTTCTAGATTTACTAGAATATAATGCATTATCAATAGTTAATTTGGTACCCGAAGATAATGTTATGTGTGCTCTGCCGGAGCCTTCGATAAGGTTACTGACACCAGATATAGTACTAATCGGTGTCTCTGCTGGAGACAACTCAGAGAAAAATTTCATATCTTTGAGGCTAGTGTTAGTACTACCGCTATCTACCAGACATTCATCACCAATAATAGGTCTACTGGAGCTAGTATACATATTTCTTCAGGAAAATAGAAAATAAATAAAAGTTAATGCAAAGAAGTAAAATGAAACATTGAAAGAGTTTCAAACCAAATCAAGTACTAAGGTCACAGTGTGAAAAGTAAAGCATAAAAGGTACATTAAATATGTTTAAACATCACGAACATTTTCAATGAAATCATATGCATCCAAATGAACGTCTGATATCGTGGTTGAAGGTGCATCCTCAATCAGATTATTTTCAGCATTCTTTACTTTTCCTTTCATCATGCGTTGATATGCCTCAACGAGGTGTTTAGGGGTGCGACATGTGCGGGACCAATGATTTGACATCCCACATTTATAACAACTCTTGCTTTGGTTCCCGCCATTTTTCCCTTTTGAAGGTCACTCCGTATTATGTCGAATCGATTCACCACCGCTATTTTTAGTGTTCCGGGACTCTCGATGCCATGTATATCCTCATCCTCTACCACAACCACGACCTCTGTTGGGGCCGCGGCCTCTACCTCGTCCGCTTTGATAATTGGCCACATTCGCTTCAGGGAACGGGCTTGCACCGACGGGTCGCGATTGATGGTTTTGTAGTAGAAGCTTGTTGTTTTGCTCCACGACCAGAAGATATGATATCAATTCAGAATATTTAGTAAATTTATGTTCCCGGTATTGCTGCGACAGGAGCATGTTTGAGGCATGGAACGTTGAAAAGTTTTTAAGCATGTCTTCATCAGTAATTTTCTCACCACATAGTTTAAGTTCAGAGGTAATGCGGAACAAGGCAGAATTATATTCACTGACAGTCTTAAAATCCTGCAGTCGTAAATGAAGTCATTCATAGCGGGCTTTGGGGAGTAAGACCAACTTCTGGTGGTTAAAACGTTCTTTGATGTTTGTCCATAATTCAAGAGGGTCCTCTACAGTTAGATATTCCCGCTTTAGATCTTCGTGAAGATGATGGCGGAGGAATATCATAGCTTTCGCTTTATCTTGAGGTGAAGTTTGATTACCATCAATAATTGTCTCCCTCAAATAATTTGCCGTCAAGTGAATTTTAGCATCAAGAGTCCACGGGAGGTAGTTGTTACCCGAGATGTCAAGTGCGGTGAATTCAAGCTTTGATAAGTTCGACATATTATCTACAAAGGAAAGAGACATGCATTTAATAACAAGCATTTTTATATAATGGATACCATAGTAGAACTTCGGGTTCTTCGTAATTAGAACTTGAAGTTCTATACAATAATACACTTTTCATGTGTATGTTGTAGTTGCGATTTGTAGATCGGACGAAAGCTCGCACGTGATTATGGTAAATTTTCTTTATATCTTTATTATCATTAAGAATTAAATCACACCCAAAAAAAATCTCTCATATTTGTAAGTACTGATGTGATTTCTTTAATAAATATAATAATGATATTAAATACTAAATAATAGTGTATTTATGTTGAAAATGTAGAACGACGAATGTGGTTTTAAATGAATCGGTGTAATATTATAGCCCATTAATAACACAAGTTATTGGGTCAGAGGATAGGATGACGTGGGTAGGATCCAAACATAACACGGTGTCAAGTAGAGGTGCACAAAATAACCGGTTAATTAACCGTAACCGGTTATTAACCGAAATCGTAACCGGTTAATAACCAATTTAGGAATAACCGGTTCAATAGGTTATTTAACCGTAGGTTAGTAACCGGTTATAAGTGTTTAGTATAATAACCGGTTATTAACCGGTTTTCTAAACCGGTTTTTTAACCGATAGACTGGTTAACCGAAAAAATAACCGAAAAATTCAAAAAAAAGGCAAAAAAACCGGGTAATAACCGAAAATAACCGGTTAATTAACCGAACCGGTTAAAGTAATTAACCGGACCAGTTAAAAAAAATAACCGGTTAAAGTAATAACCGGTTAAAGCATTAACCGGTTAAAGTCAAAAAGTCAAATTAACCGGTATAACTGGTTAACCGAACCGGTTATTAAAATTAACCGGTTTGTGCACCTCTAGTGTCAAGTAAGGGTATCCGGGGCGTACAGCGGGGACCAATTCGGTGACCACCTTCCCCGATCGGGAACACCGCCGCCATCACCGCGGGGACCCGATTCGGGGGGTGGTTTCGGCACTTGTTCACCGCATTGAATTGGCACGATAATTGAGGAACGTTCGTTTAAACGGTCAAATTTTTAAAAAAAAAAATTCACTTTTTAAACAAATATAAATAACCACACCCACTTCACTATTTTTTATACTCTCAAACCACACCCACTTCTTATTTTTTATACTCTCAAACCACACCCACTTCTTATTTTTTATACTCTCAAACAACACCCACTTCACTAAATGGATCCCAAGTTCCCGTTTTTTCCTCCCCTACCCGACTTTCCCGACGATGAAGGTTCTCCGTCAAACGATAGTAGCTTAATTTTCTTCCAAAATCTCATCCAACAAGCGGAGGTACTAGACACGGCATCGTCTAGTAAAAAAAAAGTTGTCCCTCGAGATCGTGAGGGTGGCCACGAAACACTAATGGCCGATTATTTTGTAGAAAATCCAAAATTTAATGTCGGCGGGTTCACAAAACGACATCAACGTGCTCCAACAATCTCCGTTATTTCTTACTCAACGAAACGGAACGGCGCCATATTGTCCATTTCAGGTGAACGACCACTTATACAAACGCGGGTATTATCTTACTGATGGGATCTACCCTAGCTGGTCCGTGTTTGTGAAGTCTTTTCCATATCCTCACATCCCGAATGAAAAAAAGTTCAAGAGGCAACACGAGGCCGCAAGAAAAGATGTGGAACGGGCGTTTGGTGTGTTAAAGGCGAAGTGGGGAATACTAAATCGTCCAATGCGTTCGAAAACGGTGAAAAAGATAAGGTTACTCGTGTATACGTGCATTATTTTACATAACATGATTATAAAAGACGACAGAAGGGCGATAGCACCGGTACACATTCAAGATCCTCCAGTCGAACCCGTCTTCGCTGATACAGCTTATAGCGAGCTCATTGACGAAGACACGCATTGGAGACTAAAACACGATCTCGTTGAGCATCTCGGATGTTTAGATCTACCTCACCTTGAAGTGAGTTCCGACGACGAGTAGTTTGTTTTTATATTTTTTTAGTTTGAATGTAATTTTTATTTTTCTAGGTTGTTTTTTTTTAATTTAATGAAATGTCTTTTATTTAATTTTTATTTTTATTAATATTTTTTTAATTTATAAACATGCATAATTTTACAACAAATAAAAAAAAACCCAAGTCTCCTAAGAGGGGAGTGCCGCCATCAAAATGGGGTGTTAGGGGAGTTTAAGAGGGGAGTTGACGTGGCACTAGCTGATTAGTGGTGCGTAAGAGAGGGGACTCCCCTCTTAGGGGAGTGCCCCCCTCACCCTAAGATGTCAAAGAAATGGGTTTATAAAGAATATGAAATAGAAATTAGGGATTGGTTAAGAAAGGCAACTTTTCTGGATCTTCCCATACACCGAAGATAATCCGATGGTTCACCGCTTCACCGGTAGCCGTCATCGTGATAAGAACGCCACCATAGAAAAGGTTTTAACGGATTTCATGTTCATACAAGTAGTCGTAGGGATAAATTTGTCGATGGGATCCATCAATACCGTAAAACAAGATATACCTTGTAATCAACGGTTTTATCGCCACCAAGCAAGCCGTCGCTAACATCGCAAATCAAGAACATCGGTGGTGTGCAGCGTCGGTTAACCGATGAGTTGAATAGCCGGAGGAAGGTTTTCGGGTAAGATTGTTATGTGTGACGGTAGGAACCGTCATGTGTTTTGAGGAAAAACAATCTAATTTAATCGTATATCGATTCGTTATTTGTTGTATCGGTTCATAATATATGTTTCTGTATGTACAAATCAAAAGAAATTCCTAGTTGTTCTAAAGTCCAAATAAAAAAAAACAAATTGACTAATATAGTATCCAGATCGAAATTCTTATTTCTTTTGTTCCAAAGACTTAAAAACCAATTTGAAAAGTATTTGAAAATGGCGTGGATCCTTTTTGTGAAAAATTACCACCCTAGAAAACATATATATATAGGGTAGGGTTCCTAAGTGAACAAACCCTTATTTGAGAACTAAATGAACCAATATCAACCATTGATATTGGATGGCAAGATGTAATTATATAGAACTGATTTTGGACGGTTTTTTTATATTAGGGGTAATATTGTACTTTTCTAGAAGGCAGTAACAATCATCTCCGGTTTTTAGAATGGTCCCAATAAATTGCATCTTATATTTTTCACTTTGCCCACTACATCATCTTATATTATTTTATTTTTCCACTACATAATCTTCTTATCACATCAAATGCTTTTATGTTAAATGTGTGTTCTTAAATTAATAGTATACTATTACTTAATAAAATATTAATACTTATAAGTGAAATACTATTATACATGTATGTATAATGGTTATATAATATGTTAGTGTTGATAAGTAAACAAATATGTCTATATGTGTAATAGTAAGTTTTTACGTCCACTTGTGCTACATATATGCATTATTTATATCCTTTTATACTTACATAATTTCATAAGTATGTATATGTATAGTTATGTACTACTATGCTTTCGTAAAATACGTATATGTATATACAAGTTATTACATAGTTTAATGATGTACATATGTGTATACACTTGTTTATTTGTTTTATATTGTTTTATAATTCTCAAAATACACATGGGTACACATGAGCTATGTTTTCTAAAGATTCAATTAATATACACACTATTGTGTATAACACACTTACTTGGGTGTATATACGCATATATACACGCATGTACAACATTATCATTAGTTATGACATATTGCTTTATAATAGTCACCATAGAAATTGAACTTGAATTGCTTTCTTCTTCAATCAGAAATCAAAGCATGACGACAAAACTAATTAATGTGTTACATATGCATGTACAAACATAATTTATTGTGAAAGATTCAATCGCAAATCAATAATAGTGTGTTTTGGTTGTTGTTATGTGTGTACATTGTCACAGCTATACAAATATATATGAAAAAACAATCACTTAACAACAACTACAAATATATACAACTATACACATGTGTATAAAAACCAATTGCTCAGTGAACAACAAATATACACATGTATATAAAAAACAAACAGTCACTTAACAACTTATACATATGTGTAAAAACAAACAATCAGTTAACATCAAATATACACATGTGTATAAAAACCAAATGTTCACTGAACAACAATTGGATGTATACAAAAAGAACTAACAAGTGATAATTTGCAATAAAAACATTAGTAAACTTAATACATTTATCGAATCATGTAACTTATTGTATAATTTGATGATATCAATGTTCATATGTGTACATGGCTACTTAAATATATATACAATAACAAAATAATCTTTTATGGTGAATTATTCATATGTGAAGCAAGGAAAAATAAAAACCGGTAAACAAATAAAAAAAAAGAAATAAAAGTAAATAGATGGGATGTGGCTTCAAATTCAAAAAAAAAATAGTCGTACCCTTTAATTTACACTGATTGATAGTTGATGCAACAAAATTTAAACAAGTTGTAGTATGTGGAATAAATTCCAAGTAGATGGGACATGGCTTCAAAAGAAAAATAACAATAATTATTTGCTGAAACTTTCTTTTGCAATCAGATTTATAAAAACGAAAAAGATAGTAGCCGTAATATTGGAAAATCAAACTTAAAAAACAATAATAAAGAATAAAAAGTACAACTACCAAGAACAAGAGATTTCAATGAAAATATGAAAGAAATCTAGTAAACGATGTTTCTTGATTTTTGAGTTTATCTTACGGTTCGACGATCGAGAGCAAAAATTTGGAAAAGTTGAAGTAATGGATTTGAAAATTAGGATGTGATGTAATTGATAACTGATTTGTAAATAATCAGGAGAAAAAATAAGGATAGATTTAATATAAAAAAATAATATTTAAATGTATAATGACCATCCTACCCTTATATTTATTAAACAAGATTAATGGTCAGGATGAGTTCGTTTTGTTCACAAATAGGAAAAGGTTTACAAATGAACCTAATCCTATATATATATATATATATATATAGAGAGAGAGAGAGAGTATAATGTACAAAACGGCTTAACGTACATAACGTACGCGACGAAATTACGCTAGTTTAGTAGTAGTTCATTTGAAAATCACGCAAGTTATGAAGTTAAAACCCTAATCACGCTTTGTACATAATCACGCATGGCAAAATTGTTCAAAATATAATCACGCACGTTGTAAACTTAATCACGCATGTTGTAATTTCGTCGCGTACGTAATGTACGTTAAGCAGTTTTGTACGTTAACCTTTCTCTCTATATATATAGGGAGCCGCTAAAATGAAAACCACCCCCAATTGTAAGTATCGAGAGAACCACTTTGCAATCATTAGATCTACAAGATGGATGAGATCAAAAGTAATTAAAACTAATATTAAATACTTTTTGTCTTGTTATGTTTTAAAATTTTAATGCAAAAGGATAGTTTAGTAATTTACTATTTTTTGTCCTTTTGTCTTTATTGTTTTTTATTACTTTTTTTCTATTAATATATTACTTGTTTTTTTAAAACAGAATTTTTTATTAAAAACCATTTTAGATTAAGATTTTTAAACAAAAACAATTTTTTACACGCCGTTTTTTCATGTCGTTTTTAAGCCCGACTTTTTCACACGCCGTTTTTTTACGCCAGGTTTTGCGCGTCGTTTTTTTAACGCGCCGTTTTTTACGCCTCGTTTTATTGCGGCATTTTTGCGACCGGTTTTTTACACGCCGTTTTTTTATGCCCAGTTTTACGCGTCGTTTTTTTACCGCGCCGTTTTTCACGTCCCGTATTCACGCCCCTTATTTACCTGTCGTTTTATCACCCGGTTTTTTTTACAAGCTCTTTTTTATGCCCCGTTGTTATGCGCTGATTTTTTTTACAAAAAACAATTTTTGTCAGGATTTTTTTACAAAAAACGTTTTACGAGCCGTTTTTACGCACCCGTATTTACGAGTCGTTTTATGACTCGGTTTTTTTACGAGCCGTTTTTTACTCCCTGTTTTTACGCGACGTTTTTTTCACCCCGTTTTTTACGTGCTTTTTTTACGCGCCGTTTTTTTACACACGCGTTTTTTAATTTTTTTTACGGTTTTAACCTTTTTTTTTACGAAAACTTTTTTTATAGTAATCATCTACTGTCATTCCACACGAAAAATGGCAATTACAAAGCAATGGCAGGTAGTCGGGCAACAAGTTGCGCCGCCACCCCCTTTTGTATAGAAAAACCAATTCTACTAAATACAAAGTTTGAAACCTTTAGCGGCGAAGAATTACTATTAACGACTTTTTGAAGCCGATTCAAAAGTCGCACAGTGTCAGGAGCGAGACCACCAAAGGTATCAAACGCATAAACTTTTTAACAAAGAACAAAAATTAATACGAAATTTTTTTTACGGTTTTAACCTTTTTTTTTTACAAAAACTTTTTTTACAAAAACTTTTTTTACACACGTTTTTTAAACTTTTTGACATTTTTTTTACGAAAACGTTTTTTACGGTTTTAAACTTTTTTTTACAAAAACTTTTTTACCAAAATTTTTTTACAAATTTATTTTTTCATAAAAACTTTTTTTACAAAAGACAAAAATTTATACGAAGACTTTTTTACGGTTTTAACATTTTTTACAAAAATCTTTTTTTACACATACGTTTTTAAACTTTTTTTCATTTTTTACGAAAACTTTTTTTACGGTTTTAAATTTTTTTTAACAAAAAGAGGAGAGAGAAATGTTAATAGAGAGAAATTAAAGAGAGAGAAATCGAAAAGACTTTAAAAAGAGACTTTAATGAGGAGAGAAAGATGATTTGATGGTTTTGATTAAATGACTATATATTTAGGGTTTAGAGGTTATGATTTAGGGTTTAGGGTTAAGAGATCCTAGTTAGGGTTTGACGAGCCGGTTCCAACGCCGCCGGAATGAGTCCAATCGGAGTTCGTTTGAGTCGGTTCCCCACTGTTCCCTACTTTTTTAGTGTTCCCCAATGAACCTCACACTATATATATCCTTCACCCCTTTGGATCAGTGTGCATAACATCACAACAGCCAAAATTTATAATTTTTTTTAACGTTCCAAAGTAAATTTTGAATAAAGTAAACTAAGTATAATTAGCCTAGGTCTCAGAGGACCATCAAAGGCATTTGAGGTTTGGACATTTTCCATCACCTGTTGGACAGTGGATCATAAAGTCACAACTGTCATTGTCACAGTTGACAATAAAATATAACCCGTTAACAGATCATCACTAAGGATGTTAATTACAAATGATCATCGCATTTGATGATACTGGCCGTGATCAAATTTGATCATATATGCTATAAAGCTTGGACGTAGTCCATCACCTAGACGGTTAGTGTGGTTTCTCATGTCACACTGCCGGGGGTATTAACATTACTTTGAATGTTAACACTGAATAATTGTCTTAATGGTTTGACAATAACATTACTAATGAAACCGCCTGCAAACAAAAAAGACACATCCCACCTTCGGCTCTAAAAAAGATCGATGAACTTTGTCTTGACCCAAACTTGAGCATGGAGATCTACATGTTTGCTTTCAATGTGACAGCTACTGAACCAAAAGTCAACTAAGAAGCTTTGCAAGAAAATGCAAGTTTTTCTATGCGTGTTTGGCTGCTTGAAGAAAACTGCCGCATTGGTGACTTTTGAGAATTGCATGGTGCCAAATCAGCATCCTCTTTCCTGGCTAAAGGTGGGAAAAAATGATTATTGATAAAAATGGACAATTACCTTAACTGTTCCTAAGTTTAATGAAAGGATCACTTGAATCAATGTTTTAAAAGCCGGTTTTTAAGTCATACCGACTTGGGCTCTAAAATAGTTCAACTTGTTGAACTGAGTTGTATCGGACGGTTGAACCTAGTTACTACTTAACCCTATAAATTCCATAAAATACAAATTCATCTAAAAAAAATAATCCAATCTCAACTAGGATTTATGTAACTAATCATAGTTTAATCTAAAAACAGTTATTTTTATTGTAAACTATTAAGCATTTTAAGATATATTTTTATTAGTTATAACGAATATAGCATTGTTTTATTGTAAACTATTAAGCATTTTAAGAATATTTTTATTACTTATAACCAATATTGCACTGTACGAGGTGAGTAAAAGTTTCAACTAGGGGTGTGAATTTCTGACACGACCCGAAAACAAGACACGAACCTGACACGAAATTCGCGGTTTAGGATTAGTCTAAACGGGTTAGGGTCAGTTTCAGGTTGAACCCGCGAACCCGTTTAGGTAAACGGGTCGGGTTCTGGTCAACCTTGTCGGGTTGACCTGTTTAACCCATTTATAGTATATTTTCTTTTTACAATATATTTTATGTCATAAATTTATTTGGATGTGTATTTTATGCATTTTTATAACTTAAAAAGGAGAGACTGACACAAACTTTTATATTTAAAAAGCAATTTTATTATATACCTTTGTGTTTTTTTAATAAAATTTTAATTTCAGTAAATTAATTTGTGAAAAAAATTAAAAATTTGAAAATTCGGGTTGTACGGACCGCGTTCGGGTCAACCCGCTAATATTCGGGTCATGTTCGGTCTCATATATATGACAAGATTTTCGGGTTCGAGTTCATCTAAAATTTTCGGGTTCGGGTCGGGTTCAACCCGACCCGTTTAGCACCCCTAGTTTCAACAACGATGACATATTGGAATAGAAGGCACTAGGTTAATTACCGGAAATATGGAAAATCAATATTACCCTAATCTCGTATTTTATTAAAATTAAGAAATCAAAACTTAAGGCAATGCAAACCGGTTCAACGGTTTGAACCAGTAGAATCGGATTTACTGCCGATACATAAGACATACCGTATTCAGGTTTTACCGGTCTTTATCGTACCGGACTCGTGTCCGATATCCAGTCTAACTGGTATAGCCGGCCGGTTCATACCGATATTTAAAACATTGATTTGAATCCCATTCTGATTCTTCAAGTGAGAATAATAATGGAAGCATTTCTTAATTAAAGGCTGAAAATGTATAATTTATTGTTTTCTTAGTTCAACTGTAAACACGAGTGCCAATGTTGATCCAATTACAAATGTATGGGCCGGTTAGAGTATGTATCATCCTTTAATGGGTTAAACAAGTGAAAAAATAAATTGGTTAACAAGTCAAATTCTACACTTAAGGCATAAAAGGATCAAATTTTCCATAGGATAAAGCATTTAGGTCTTTCCTTTGCACCATTCAAAGCATTTAGCTTGCATTTGGCTTATATGGGTTTAGTATGTGAGGTGGAATGTATTAAAGGGGTTCACATTTGAGTGGAATGTTTTGAGTAAGAATTATGCATTTGATGGGATGATGAGCCCAATGTTTGTTTTGTATTTATTTTATTCTACACTATTTTAATTTATTTTTATATGCATAAATAAGTTGTACACTGTAAGCTTTAGTGACTTTTATATCATTTTTTTATTTCAAATATAGTAATGAGTTAATTGCCATTTTCGCCCCTGAGGTTTGGGCACACTTGCCATTTTTGTCCAAAATGAAGGTTTTGTACCATTTTGCCCCCAACGTTTGTAACTTTTTGCCATTTTTATCCAAATACCTAACCAAGTTACTTTATATCTTATTATGGGTTATTTTTAACCTAACCAAGTTAGTTTATACCTTATTATTGGGTATTTTTGAAATTTATCAATTATAAGGGGGTAATTTATAAATTATCTTCTAGTTATTATTTATCAGCCTTTATAAATTATCTTCTAGTTATTATTTTTGAAAAAGATGATCCAATATTAAATTTTAAATTTTACTTTAATTAATGCATATATATTGGAGATGGTCTATTATTAAAGATTCGAATTATAAAAATACAATTCATATGATAACATATGCTTTGTTCATTGTTACGCTTTTATCTATTTCTATGTTTGTATACCTAAATAAGATCACATTGGTGTTAACATTTTTATAACATAACACGATTTTTAGCTGTGTATATATTTTTTACATTAATAATATAAGCATTTATACTTTAATATGTTTGCATTTACGGGTCGTGATGTCACGTACATAAACCCAAACACGACACGTATATTCCCGAATTAATGCAAAAACAACCATTTTAACCCGAAAATTTTTATTTTAATATTGTTTGCATGTTAATGCTTTAATCATAAATGTACATATCATTTTAGTTTTTAAGCAATCATTCTTAAATTGTGTATTCTTATATTTAAACTTAGAGTCTTAAACTTATTTATTATGACACAAAAGTAGTCAAAATTTAATTTATTACTAGAAGATAATTTATAAAGGCTGATAAATAATAACTAGAAGATAATTTATAAATTACCCCCTTATAATTGATAAATTTCAAAAATACCCAATAATAAGGTATAAACTAACTTGGTTAGGTTAAAAATAACCCATAATAAGATATAAAGTAACTTGGTTAGGTATTTGGATGAAAATGGCAAAAAGTTACAAACGTTGGGGGCAAAATGGTACAAAACCTTCATTTTGGACGAAAATGGCAAGTGTGCTCAAAACTCAGGGGCAAAAATGGCAATTAACTCTATAGTAATTGGACAAAATAACAAACAAAAAAAATGTAATGTTTTTATTTTAATTTATACGTTTATTAATGCTACTTTAACAAAAAAAAAAACAATTCAAAAAGTTTAACATACGTATATATTAATATTCGTGCTTAGAAGTTTAATGTTTTGTTTTTATAACTTTCGATATTAAATAATGCGAAAATAAAAGCATGTATCTTGGTAGAAATAATTTAATTATTAAAAATAAATGTAAAAGTGGTGATGATGTGGAAATATAAGTATTGATAAAGATGCTTGTAGGATTAGAGCGAAAATGTGTATTTTTAATGTATTTGTGGAAATCTGATGTGACAACTAACTAGACACGTTTGTGAATACATTTATCACCTTACACTAAGGCTGGCAAATCGTGTCTTAACAGGTTTAACAGGTTTCTGACGGCGCGCACAACATAAGTTTCAAACATGATTACGACTCGTTTAACTACTTTCTACCTCATGTTTATAAAACAGTTTTATGTTTTATGTACAAAGATGAATAAATGATGTATCCTAACATTGTAATTTTAATTATTTTAAAAATTAAAAAAGTCAAAGTGTGTATTTTTCAGTCAAACAGGTCTAATCGTGTCTTAACAGGTACCTAATTGCCAGCCCTACCTTACACTGGTAATGGTCTTAAGAATACTTAAAATTAATAACTTTAACCTATGTCATCAATACTCGTTCGAGCATGGCCATGTAGTCTAGGCCTTCCAATTATATTTTGATCATGGTTTGATTATATATGGAAAGTGACAGTCGATTTAAACCAATTATATAGAAAACAGTGAGGAGGCAATTGTCAATTTCAACCAATTGTATATGTTTAAAACGGTCATTTTATCCTTAATGAGTTATGGATCAAATAGGCTAAACGTTTTAAAGAAATAAAATTTAGAGGGGGCACACTTAATACATACATAATTTTTCAGAGGGTCCCGGCTTAATGCATACAATTTTTTTTTAGCGGGGGCACATATGGTATCTGAATTCTCAGGGTAGGCCATGAATACAAACAATTGCGTATGTTTAAAACGATTTTTAACAAAAATTGGATTTAAATAATTGTATTTAAACATGAGTTGGTAATTATTTGCCAATTTGTGTTCTAGCTGGCATGTGATTTACCCTTAAAATGACACCATCTACATCAGTTGCACTCAAAACATATCCCTCTAAATTATGAATATGCGTCGACAGATCTGCACAACAATTACAAAAGAAAGAGACGGAATTATTAATTTGCATCAATTTATCTAGCATGCAGTGCCGTCCCGGAGAATCCCTAATAATTTTTAGGCCCTGTGCGAGTAGGAAAATTGGGCCCATAAATATAAACTTATGTGTATATAAAATCAGTATTAGGACGTTGGTTGTAGTAACAATAAAGAATTAAAAAATATTGTAGCAAAATAATCTATGTTAAATAGTTAGACGAATCATGAGTTCTCCGTTTGTATTCTATCGATGAATAAGTTGCCAGGATCTGACGACATTTTCTACATCTCAAAGTCCACGACCAACAACCAAAATTTTAATATACACATCACATATTTCAATCCAATATAGGGTTTGATGGTTATCTAAAAATGGTATGAAGACGAGCACAATCAATTTCAGGATTGTTAAAAAAATTTATCAGTTATCACAACTATTCATGTACATAGCTCACCTAACATTAGTCTTAATAACATCTAGACAAGCAAAAATAACTAACACTTAAATCCTTATAACCTTTTTATACAAATAAAATAAATGAAACTAGAAAATTGAGTTTTACTAAGTTTATATTGTAAATAGTTAAGTCAGAAATTAGAAATAAAAATAACTTACAAATTTAAACAATAACAAATAAACAAAAACTTACAAATTTAAACAAGAAAACACATGATGTTTTCGGGTGAAGTTTTATTTTTGTAAATGATTACATGAGAATAATAATAAAAAAAAGAACATACAAAAATTAAAGACAAAGGTAAATTTGTGAGAGCATATGTGCCTTTTCAGTATCCACCAATTAAAAGATAAGAAGATAAGCAGAACTATCCACTTGAGGCACAAACAAAACTTGAAAGAACTCCAAAAAAAAATAAAAACAGCAACATGACTAGGAATCGAACCAGGGACGGTTGGTTGGGTGGAAAAGAGACGCTTCCATCAGGACAAAGAGACAATTTGTGCAAGACTTTTTCTACAAAAATATATATCTAAATTAAAGGTATTTTTTTTTAATTTTTGGGCCCCTCGATATGATGGGCCCTGTGCGGTGGCACATCCCGCACAGGCCCATAACCGGCCCTGCTAGCATGTATTGTAGGAAGCTGTTCGCGTAAAATAAATAAAACTTTTTATAAATCTGAATTTACAATACAGAAATGAATAAAGCAGTAAAATTACAATACAAAATTACAACTGAAATAAGCAAATACAAGAACAACAATACAAAACGTAAAGAAATTCTTGGCTGAGGATCATGTTAGACACGGGTCCCTTAAAACAAATTTCGAATCTCCCAGGAGAACTCGTTTGTTTCCAGAATTAGAATACAACACCTAAAGCAGTTGCACTGCTAGAGAAGACGAAAACCCGAAGGTGTACCTCGAAACAAGAAAGAAGATGAAGAAAAATTTGCAGAGATTTTTCGGTGTGTTTTGCAACAGGTCTAACCTCCTATTTATATTGGAAGTTTAGATGAAACTGAAAAAATGAATTGAATGGACGAATTATTCTGCATTAAACGTCTTCAATGCAGTTTAAGAAGCTTCAGTTCGCGCTCGCACATGCGCCATTCTGGCTCAATTCATACGCAAGTGAACCTGCCGGTGTGCCTCCGCGCGCAACACAACTCTGTTGCGCGCGCGCCAATATGGCTCCCTTTCATGCGCAAGCCTATTGATGCACCACTCGTACGCGCACGCCACGTCACCTGTGAGTCTGTACGGTCACGCCACACACATGCGCCGTACTGGCTTACTTTCGTGCGCCACGTGCGCCCACGTCAGGAGTCCGCGTGTCTGCCTAACCTGGACACTGTCTGGTCTTGCGCCAATACTGTGTACCCGCGCGCCACCCATGCCATGTCAACTGTCTGCCACCTGGTCCTTGCAGCCTCTGGTCACGCGCACGTG
Organism: Helianthus tuberosus; assembly: GCA_030545235.1. Lineage (NCBI taxonomy): Eukaryota > Viridiplantae > Streptophyta > Magnoliopsida > Asterales > Asteraceae > Helianthus > Helianthus tuberosus. The sequence continues at coordinate 8,008,142 of CM060351.1, read as the reverse complement.
GTCAAAAATATAAAGGCGGCTCTCAAGCGGCTCGCGAAGTGCAAAGTGCACGCCCATCGCCCACGCCGCGCGCGAGTCAGGGTGCTCTTCGCGAGTACACTTAGTGTGTGCTTCCATGAAACAATAAGGAAGGAGTGTTCTCACTTAAATACTCCTTTAAGTTTCATCTCTCCTCCTATGTGGGACAAGATGCTACTTTCCCATTTATTTCAGCATTTAATGTTTCAAACACCAAACTTTGAGCATCGATATCTCTTTCATCTTAGCTCCCTTTTGGACGCGGTTTGGTTCGTTGCGAAGCCCTTCCAACGTAGAACACAAACCCACAAAGAAATATATATATTAACCTCAGTTTATAATATTTATTTGTAGTCCAAACTTTGGAAATATCCATATCCTATATTTATGAAAAATGTTGTTTTCACAAATTTCCAACATATATAACTTATGTAATGAGAATATACAACAATCATTTAATGAACATAAAAAAATTAAACATAAAAGATATACCAGAAATTCATTTATTTATTCCAATCACAAAGCAAACCATAGAAAATGTATCAACATCAAACATAAATAACCAACACAGACATTTAAAACCCAACCACAATTCCAAGCTCAAACATAACAACGACCACACACATCTAGAACCCACCACGCCGACGAAGAACAAGGTGCAGGGTGGACTCCTTCTGGATGTTATAATCGGCAAGATGCTTTCTGTTGGTCTAAGGAAAGCACATGAAGCATTTGAAGTGTTGAAATTGGCTCTAATACAAGCACCTATCTTCGCTCTTCATGATTGGTCTAATGCAAGTTTAAAAGATTTGAAGCATTGAAATTGGCTCTAATACAAGCACCTATCTTAGCTCTTCATGATTGGTCTCAGTGGCGGATCCAATGGGGGTTCCTGTGTTCCCTCTCGGTTTGGAAAAATGGAAAAATTTAGTGTAAACCTTGTATGATTTGGAAAAAAATAGTAAAAATTATTGAGAATCTAACAAAAGGAACCCCCTAAAAAGAATTCTTGGTTCCGCCAATGATTGGTCTAATGCAAGTTTAAAAGGATTAAGAGTTGTGTTGATGCAGGGTAGGCATCCTATAGCATTTGTGAGCAAGGCAATGCACACTATCTGTATATGAAAAGGAACTCTTGGCAATACTTCTAGCAAATATATATTGGCACCAGTATCTCATCCTAAAGTATTTCACTATAAGAACAAATCAAAAGAGTCACAAACATTTTGCAGTGTTTAATTTCCACATTATGTGTTATTTGTTTAAGTCTGTTATTAATTAAGTTTTAATGTTTAAGCTTATGATGTAATGTTTAATGTTTAGGGTGTAATGTTTAATGTTTTAGTGTTTATTGTTTAATGTTCAAATTTATAAAATAACATTAATATTAAACATAGTTAACATTACCCATAAATACTATTATACTAACGACAATTCAACATCTATTATAAGCTTCCAAATTTCAAGCTTGGTGAACAGTCTTCCATTAACTCGTTGTCGTTGATTCTTCAATAATTTGATCATCGTTATTTGCGTCTTCCAACTCGTCACCATCCTATTACAATAAAATTACAATTTTAACCCCCTCAAGTTAATTTTTGTATATAAGGAGACCGCCGTCGTCAACCACCACAAAAGTGGCCAAAATCTGAAACATGTCCGAAAAATGTTTTCATTTCACAACGTAAGTGTTTCGTATGAACCCTACGAGTCATTAGGAGCTCGGCAATATATTTTTTCGGGAAAAACCTCAAATTGACCCCACATGTATGGACTCTACGGGTCCTCAAGACTCCATTCTAAAGTTCTCCGTAAATGAAAATCAAAAAGGCCCTCGCTGGAATTTGGCCGGAATCTTCGCCAGAGTTGGCTTATCTTCTCCACTGCTTCGTATTTGCAAAAATGATCATCACCATTGTGTTCAGCACTTCGAGATTAGGGGGTAGAGTCGGCCACACGCCGAGCGCTGTTAAATGAGGAGAGATGGGGAAAAGATGTTTATATACGGGTTTAGTGTGGGTAGGTGAGTGAATACCGCGCATTACAAACCCGGTTTAACGTCACATGTATCGAGTTCATTAAATTCATTCGATTACTAATCCAACAAAGTTTTTGGATAAAATTATCCTCACTAGTACAATTAAATTGAATGTTATATATATACACACATACATAACATGTATGTATCGAACTTGTGACAACGCGTGACCAGAATCACCCGTTAAATAATATGTTTCATTCCACGTGGATTTTTCTTATTATTATTTAAAAGTAATAACAACATAATTCATGGCAAGTAATTCTCTAGTGCCCAAACAGTTGATGTAATTTTTTCTCGAAAATGAGTTAGGTCAAATATAATATGTTTTTATGCTTATTATTGTGTACGTTTTCAGTTAGTCTGCATTTTAACGTAATTTTTTTTCCCGAAAATGAGTCGGGTCATATATAATACGTTTTCAGGGTAAAAAATGGTACTAATACTGAATTTAATTACGAATGAATTTGATATTATGCTTTATTTTCGTATTATGGTATGCGTATCAGTTTTACCTATTTGGCACCTGTATTGTATTAGTACTTGTACCAACTTTAGCTATTTAGTACTCGTACGAGTGTTCAAAAGATAACAAAATAAAGTGGTACCAAAGCGGGTACCATACCAAAATACATGTAGCAATATCGAAAGGACGAAAGTACCGAATACCCAAATCAATAAAACTGGACATTGATACATTTACTGAATAGTCAAAATCAATACGGTTATGGTACCAACACAAGTACGGATATTTGATAAAAAATTTCATCCCTAGCATTTTACTTCAATACATTCTTTTCATATTGACATGCCCCAGAAAAATATTAAACGTATTTCTTATCATCTGACAAAATTTTCTTTTTGGGTTGCGATGAACTTGAAGTATATTCTAGGATGACGCTTATAAGAGGTGACAAACTCTTTAGGCTTTCTAAGTAATCTTAATGAGTATAATGCATAAACCCGTTGTAACACGAACCAACTGAACATTTTACAAAAAAGCGGCTTATTTGAGGACTCTGGCCGGGGTTAGACGCGACGCTGGCTAGGACGTCGGATCTAAAGATTGATCGAGTTGGATGTAGATCATTAACATTGAATATTCGAATTCAAACATCGTTTTTTGAATTCGTATTACGCCTACCTATCTATTTATTTATTTTGAAATGGTTTCGTTCATCTATTTTTAATTTATCCTTAATTAATGTTTATCTCTAGGATTAAAACTTTTAAGCTCCTATATTGAAGACATTTTTTTTATTACTAAAAGTTATTTTGTGTTCTTTGTTCCATTATTTTGTCACAAAAGCCTGGATGTACTAACAATGTGTTTCAGAGTTTACTAATGAAAGGAAATGAAAAGAAACAAAAAGAAAGTAAAAATATTTTGTGTTACAGAGTTTTATTTAAGAAAGAAAAATAAATATGTCGTGTTCCCGAGTTTCATTTAAGGAAGAAAAAGAAAGGAAATGAAAGAAAAACTAGGCTAATTTTTTTAGTTTTTCTTTCCTTCCGATTTGGGAGGAAATGGTGTGAAAGACATCTTTTTTTTTCTTTTCTCACTTTTACTTTTTTTTTTTATTTTCCCTCGTTAAGTTAACTCGGGAACAAAGCGTAAATTATCATTTTGCATGTTTTGCAAAACGATTTATTGATTCTGAAAAACAATTAAACTTTTATAACAGAATAATCTGATATTACCCTGCCTAGTCAACTTATAACTATGTTGATATATGCAAATACCATTCTTAGTTAAAGATCACCATTATATCTCACCTTTTTATCGCTACATTTTGACATGTTTAATATTCGTTTTATTATTTTGTTTTCACACCTTTGACCCGTTCTACTTCAACTTGCTATATATTAACCCGCTTGATATACATTCACTACGTTTTGGCTCGTTTGACCCATTTCATATTAAGACCGGACTGAATCCGAACTGATCAAAAATCAAAACTGAAGACATGGTTTAGTCGGGGCGTATGGGCTGCAAACCAGGACTTAAAAACACACATGGGCTAAAAAAAAGAAATTGGACGTGGTAATAAAAATAATGCTTTGCTTTTTTGTGTACTAGCCAATTGAGCCATGAGGCCAATATATATTATAGTATTTTGTTTATTATCACCCTACTATAAAAAAAAGGTATATATATTTAAATCATTAAATGTGAGAAAAAATCCACCAAAAAGATACGAAAAGTGAACTTTTGAGCAGATTAAGTTTTCAACTCCACTCAAATGAAGTGCACTTTCGGTGTGTGAATTTCAACCCAAAATAAGACTAGTCTGGTGGGTGAAAGATCTCATTTGGTATATAAAACCTCGTTGGTAACGGCTGACTCTCTCTAGGTCTCCACTCCGAGTTCTGGCTCTGATACCAATGTTACATACCAAACGAGAGAACTCAATGCAAAAGACTAGTCTGGTGTGTGAGAGAGCATATTTGGTATACAAACCTCACATTGATTGCCCATACAACCGATGTGGGACAAGTCCCATACCCTGCAATGGTTTCGGTCCATAACACTCTCACGGTTTCAGCGGACACACCTTTCAGCATGCAGCCACATGAACTGGCCTCACCTGTCCTGTAAGAACGTAGCTGCGAAAGTTTGCACAACATTATTATTTGTGTTCATGCTTTTCGGCACGTGAGTAATTACCATTTAATTAATTTGACTAAATTATCTTTACATCCATGAATTTGATAAAAACCAAAGAGAAATAGAGAAACTGAATTCCCTTCTTCATTCTATTCAACATTACAATATATACATAAACATAACTATAAACCCTAAAGCCCATGAGTAATGGGTTGGGCCTAAAATGTCTGGTTTATAACACTCCCTCAGACATTTAGAATTATACACAGTTTAACAACATACTTCAGGATGATGTTAAATAAGTACTTCAGGACCTGAATAAATAAACTGATACTACTGGATCATCTATGATGTCTCATTAAAAACCTTACTAAGAAAACCCAGTGGGACAAAACTTAGTTAAGGGAAAAAGAGTACAACGTGTATAATTCTCCCCCTAAATTCAACAAACATCTTTCAATCTACGAAGACCGATCTTGTGTGATAACTGCTCGAAACTGCTTCTAGGTAAAGATTTTGTGAACAGGTCTGCTAGATTTTCACTTGACTTGATCTGACGAACATCGATTTCCCCTTCTTTCTGCAAGTCATATGTTGCAAAGAACTTTGGTGAGATGTGCTTTGTTCGATCACCCTTGTTGTAACCTTCTCTGATCTGAGCTATGCAAGCAGCATTGTCTTCATAAATAATTGACGACTCCTTATTGATTTGTTCTAATCCGCATGCTTCTTGTATGTGATTAATCATTTTTCTCAACCACACACATTCTTGACCAGCATCATATAGTGCTATTAATTCGGCATGATTTGATGATGTTGCTGTAAGTGTTTGCTTAGTTTACTTCCAAGAAATTGTTGTGCCACCGTATGTGAATACGTAACCTGTCTGAGATTTTGCATTGTGAGGATCTGATAGATATCCGGCATCAACATACCCAACAAGTTGGGACTTTTGATCCTTTTGATAGAAAAGACCTAAGTCTTGTGTCCCGCAAATATATCGGAATATATGTTTCACACCATTCAAGTGTCTACGTGTTGGATTCGAACTATATCTCGCTAGTACATGAACTGCAAATGCAATGTCAGGTCTTGTGTTATTTGCGAGATACATAAGGGCACCGATCGCACTTAAGTACGGTACTTCTGGACCAAGTACTTCTTCGCCTTCTTCTTGAGGGAGATAAGGATCCTTGTGTGGATCTAGCGGTCGGACAACCATAGGTACGCTAAACGGATGTGCTTTATCCATATTGAAATGTACTAACATCTTCTGGATGTAGTTTGATTAATGGACAAATATGCCATTGCACATATACTCAAATTGTAGTCCGATGCATAATTTCGTCATACCAAGATCTTTCATTTCAAATTCCTTCTTTAACAACTGAGCAGCTTTCTCTATCTCTTCAGGAGATCCGATGATGTTGATATCATCAACATAGACTGTTATTATAGTGAAATTTGAGAGTGTTCTTTTTATAAAAAAACACATGGGCTGATTACATCAGACTTGTATCCTTCTTTTTTGAGATATTCACTAAGTCGACTGTACCACATACGACCAGATTGTTTGAGACCATATAAAGATCTCTAGAGCTTTATAGAACACATATCTCGAGGTGTTGATTTTAATGCTTCAGGCAATTTTAATCCTTTAGGGATTTTCATGTAGATGTCATTTTCAAGTGTCTCGTATAAGTATGCGGTGACGACATCCATGTAACAACTCTCGCAAAATTTGTTATTTCCTATTCTAAAAAGGTGCATTAAGAAACCCTAATTAAAACCCCCAAGTGGTATGATGCGACCCGAAATTTGAAAAACGCCCGAAAACAGCAACAGGGCCCCCTAAAACTCAAGGGGGGATTCCCTAATCAAGTTTATCCGTTCAAAACGGTATGAAAACACGTTTTTTCGAGTTGTAACAACTCAGCAAGGCTATCCCAGACACCAGGCTATCCTACCCTAGGTGGGTCGCTGTCGCGACACGCGCCAGGGGCTAGGGGAGCCGGCGCGACACGCGGGTGAGACCCGAATCTAGTATAAAACGCAGGGGATTGGCACTTGCATGGAATGTATGTTACGACAAAAAGTTTAGCTACGTACGTTAATATATCTCTGTTTCTTTCAAAAACCCAATCACAATCCCGAACCTCTGCTACGATAACGGGGTAATAACTCGATCACTGCTACGATACAATGTCCCGATTAAAACCGATCCGATGGATGTTTAAGTGCTGCCCATATCTTGGGCTATACTTTGTCATTCGTCGTGAGGGTTTTGATCTCGTGAAATTATCGTAAATGTTGAATTAAGTTACTGACCTAGTTTCGTTTGCATTGTATATTTAACTAGGTTTACCAGCTTAAATCAATAGGCGGACTCTGCCCGTTTAAATTTGCAATGTGAGTCATTCTCTTTTTATCAAATTGCTTTACAAAATCTCAAATTATTTTCATTTATATTTTATAGGGATTAAGTCTTTGCAAATCTTAAATTACTGGCACTAAGAGGGGTATTGTATACATTACTGCTGTTTTATCACTTTTAGGTGGGCGCGCCTAAAATAGTGATACACGTCACTTTTGGGTGAATGGACTCAATAGTGATATAACCATAGTCACAGATCCGGTCGAGTGACAACTGGACTAGATAATAATAAGATAGGGGCAATTGTAATCGCTCTTAATACTGTAAATTATAACAATGTGTCTTTTGTATAAATAGTATGCACTCGCCAGTTGTCACACCCCGATATTTCCACGTTTCATCGGTGGGCCCAGTAGGGGAGTATCGTGACGTAGTTGAGATCATCATAGTCAAACAACACAATATATAAATGCACAGCGGAAGCAAAAGATAAATATATTACAATCCGAATATAAAGTAATATCAAGTATTACAACGGAAAGTAAAGGATCCACAGGCGGATCTTAAAACTTAAACATTATTCAACAGACTTTAGACGTCTAGAACTTGTAAGATTCCTTATTAACGCCCTGAGCTTCCAGCCAATTACGTTCAGTACCTGTCACTTAACCTTTTTTGGAAAATACGTCAGTTTACACTGGTAAATACAATTAACCGACTCATTTGAAAATGTTTAATAAAATTTATTTGGATGCACAAGGCACAACATATCTTTTATAACTTGGGACAATTATATAAAATTAATCTTGTATACAGATTTACATGTTTGTTGTACGTTCAGGGCCCGATGTAGAAACCGAGTCAAGATTAACAGACACACCACAAGTATAAGCCCACAAGAGAGTGAGATACCGTTTCCCTTAAGCGACGATCAGGTGTATGCCTACACCTCGTGCTTAAGACGTGGCCATTTTATAATACAATGATGTCAAGGATATCCGGGACATGGTCATTAACCCCTAAAGGCTTTTATTTTAAACAATACAGATTAAAGCGGGTTACCTCAATAATTTAATCACAATACGACTAAACATTCAATACCCGACCAAGCGGTATTATTATAATACCGTATCCCAAGCCCGTATAGGGAAAATAAGTTAAGAGTATTTACCTGAGCTAGCAATGCAATTTATACTCAGCCGTATATTCTAATCAGCAAGCACAAGTACTTTTACTAGGGCTCTTAATCTGGAACGAAGGTTTTATAATAATCTATTAGAATCCTAACGGGTCTTTAATTAAGCCTAAACTTAGACCGGTTAGTTTTAAAGAAAGATACGGTTCAAACGCACGATTAAGCGAAGACCGGAATAGAATGTGATTTAGACCCGACAAGTTTGAAGACTTGTATAATATGCGTAATCTAAACACATTCTGGATTTTGAGATAAAGATGATAAGGTTTGACCCGTTTCGGCTAATATATGTAAACTAGTTACATAAGCCGATCCGAACGCGACAAGTGCGTAATGAGTAACCAAAATAGTCATATACAGGTTTCCTAAGTTAATATGCCTTAAATATGTTGTGATATCAGTAGGATACCTTCCATTATGCCCAAAACGAGTTTAAATCTCAATGTAAGCCCCGAAGGGGTATTTTGGTCATTTTAAAGATTATAAAAGAGGTTATTTGAAATTCTGAGATTCGGGTCCGAATACATCAGTAATATAACTTATTTTATTAGGTCATTATCAGTTGGTAATAGGTCTCATATGACAAAATGGTTTTAAACCCATACTAGGCGTTTAATACGCGTAAAAAGTCGTTTTAAGCGATTTCCGGGTTATACAGGAAATCTGAGTTTTCTGATCAGGTTATAAAGTTTAAAATACTTCATTTATTAAATAAAATCAGTAGCAATTGGATTGGTGTCAAAATACTATGTAGAACTCTTTTTATAAACAAAAAGGGTATAATCGGTATTTACCGAATCAACGCCATAACCTTAGGTTATGAGCAGGTTTAAAATAATTAAAAATCTTTATAAATCCCAAAATATTATATTACATCAGTGGGTAAAAGGTTTGGGGTCAAAAGTTGGGTTTAGATAGGCTTTATGCTAATTGCGCCGTTTAATTAACAAAAAGCTTTTTAAGTGCGCTATTGAGCATAACTCCTAATCTAGACCTCCAACTGATGTGAAATTTTAGGGACATGATTATAAATCAGTAATAAAGATTATTGTCCTTTCACATTTCTTAAATTCTCGTTTTATGGTTAAAAGGGCATATTGGTCAACATTAGGCATTTAACGGAAACTTGTAAACGAATCGGACAATCAACGATCCAACCACAGAGGGTTATACCAACATGTAACCTGGTCCTAAGGAAGCTCTAAAGCATTTCCAAACTTATCTAAATCGGGTCAAAACTGAAGTCAAAGCAAAAGTCAAAGTTTTGCGACTTTCGGTTCCGAACCGGTCCTAAACTGAAAATTGTCGGATCAAACATGTTTAGACATGTTCTTACATTAATTACTAAGTTATAAGAGTAATAAAACAGGTTGCAAAGCTTCTACATTGTTAATTATGTTTTAAATCGCAAATTAGAATCATGTTGACTTTTTATAAACAACTTTGACCCGACAAAAGTCCTAGTTAGAACGGGAATCAGTGGGTGCCCTTTTAAGGGTTTATTGCCCACATAATTACCAACTTATAACTACCTTCAATTCGACTAATCACTGGACCATTAATGATTAATCGCTAAGTCAAACGTTAATTACGACGGTTTGACTTTCAAGCTAATTAACTAGAGTAAAATGCACGGATAGTCCCTGTGGTTTGGTGAAATTTCACCTTTAGTCCCCAACTTTTCAAAATTACACTCTTAGTCCCTGTGGTTTGACATGTTGTTACTCGGATAGTCCCAAAAGCGATGAAGGTTAGTTTTTATGGTTAAGTGGGTGTGAAATGACAAGGACTATTTGAGTAACAACTTGTCAAACCACAGGGACTATCCGAGTAATAACTTGTCAAACCACAGGGACTATCCGAGTAACCTTCATCCGCTTTGCGGACTATCCGAGTAACAACATGTCAAACCACAGGGACTAAGAGTGTAATTTTGAAAAGCTGGGGACTAAAGTTGAAATTTCACCAAACCACAGGGACTATCCGTGCACTTTACTCTAATAACTAAGTAAAACTCAATTAGGAAAGGTTAATCATACTTACAGAAGTCCTATGCGCGATTAGGGATGCTTAGGGTCTGCTCTTGAACTCCCAAAAGCTCCAGAAATGCAGTTGGAATGAATGCAAGAAGGTTGCAAACATTGTGGCTTTATATAGTGTTCTTGATTGCTTAAGATCATGACACACAAGGCTATACATGATCCCTGATGATTAACAAGTTTCCCTAAGGCCTAAGAATTTGTTAGGCAGCTCTTGGAAGTGTAAAAGGGCGATATAAGTCGTTACATGGGCTGAACAACCATTTTTCTGAGTTGCTGCATCTGGGAGTAGCTTACGGACCGTAAGACTCCCAGCATATGGTCCGTAAGGACCAGCCAGCTCACCAGAAATCTTTAAAAGTTGACACGTTTAGCCCCTGAACTTCTAGACTTGATTTTAAGGTGCTTTCTTGCACTTGTGACCCCCAAACTTGACTTTTAAGGACTCCAAGTCATAAACCAACTTTGTTAGGTCCCCGGTTATTCATACGATCACCGAAAAGTCTTAAATTTCAGCGTTGACGCTTTTAACCCCTCTTATACGAATTTTATCATAACTTCCTCATACGATAACGAAACTTGGTGAAATTTTTATCATCCATTCTAGTGAGCATAATTAATCGTTACAAAGCTTCGGGTTTGCTTAAAGGTCACTCAGAGGTATACTTTAAACATGTTGATACATTTAACCCCTGTAGTTTGTAATCTCTCACTTTCCTTCACAACTAGCGTCGTATGATCCGTGATTTATTCGTTTAAGGGTATAAGCATCATGTAGGGTTATTGTAAAGTATATTTATCCATTGTTGACATTCTGAAACCTTATATTCACATACTTTCCTCGTTTGTCAACTTTAGTCCATCTAGAGTATTCTTTTCACACGTTCAAAGCTTATGACACGTGTCAACACATTATAGGACGTGAATTTTCGAGGTGTTACACCAGTATTTTTCGCTGATAAAATATTTTTAAAACATGTTTCAGGTGATTTACTGTGAACAAGGAAAAAGTGCCGCGTAGCACTCCAGCTTGAATGAAGTGGCTCAGTAAAATAAATAAACATGTTTTCTGTAATCAGGGGATTTCCCAGTGAAATTCCTTTATTGTAAAATACAAAGTTTGTCAAGGAAATTATAATAAAATAATCCGGTGTTTTCTTTTAAATGGTCCTGTTAAAAATTTCCGCTGCCAAATAAATACCAATACAACAGGTTTTCTATCCCGCGGCTTCCGGACCGGGCAAAACCGGGTCGGCTTCCGAAAACATGTCGCTTTTCAAGCGAATTCAATTCGGCGTTTATGGCTTCTTGCCATCTTGGCCAATCATTTCTGTGCATGCACTCTTCTAAAGTTTTTGGTACGTAATCATTTTCATTGATTACATCCGTTGCTATAGCATATGCGAATATATCATCAACACCTGTTTTATTCTGGTTCCACATTGTAATATCTTGTACATAATTAATAGAGATCTCATTTTCGTTCGGTACTGGTGTTTCTTCTAAAACTTTATTTTCCTCTGGATTCATAGTTGTCTCCTCTGGGACATTTACCTCTACCGGGGTTTCACTTATAATCTTTGGTGAGTTTTCACCAACTGCGTTACTTTGCTCTTTTCGTTTCCATGGGTTTTTGTCTTTGGAACCGATTGGTCTCCCACGCTTTCGTTGTATAGTAATCGCTGTTGGGATTACTTCAATTCGAGCAGGTGCATTTGATGCTGGTACATGTGACTTTGTCACTCTATTCGTGTCTGTGAATGCATCTGGTAATTCATTCGCTATTCTTTGCAAATGTATGATCTTTTGACTTCATATTCACATTGACCACTTCGGGGATCGAGATTTGATAGCGATGATGCATTCCATGTTATTTCTTGTGTTACCAGTCTTTCTTTGTCCTTATCTCCCCCTGAGACTGGGAACATTGTTTCATCAAAATGATAGTCAGCATACCGTGCTGTAAACATGTCTCCCATCATTGGTTCTAAATATTTAATTATGGACAGGGAGTTAAAACCAATATAGATACCTAGTCTTCTTTGGGGTCCCATTGTAGTATGTTGTGGTGGCGGTATTGGTACATATACCGCACAACCAAAAATTCTAAGGTGAGACAAACTTGGTTCTCGTCCGGAGACCAGTTGCAATGGGGAGTATTTGTGATCAGTAGTTGGTCTCAATCTAATCAGTACAGTGGCATGCAAAATAGCATGACCCCATGCAGAAGATGGTAATTTACATCTCATTAAGAGTGGTCTAGCGATTATTTGTAATCGTTTAATCAGAGATTCAGCTAAACCGTTTTGTGTGAACATGAGGTACTGAATGTTCAACATTGATCCCAATTGACATACAATAGTCATTAAAAGCTTGAGATGTGAACTCTCCTGCATTATCCATCCGGATGTTTTTAATTTGATTATCGGGGAAATTGGCTCTCAATTGTATGATTTGAGCTAAAATTCGGGCAAATGCTACATTTCGAGTAGCTAAAAGGCTCACATGTGACCACCTTGAGGATGCGTCTATTAAGACCAAGAAATAGCGGAATGGTCCACACAGAGGATGAATAGGCCCACAAATATCCCCTTGGATTCTTTCTAAAAATGATGGGGTTTCATGTTTCAATTTAGTTTGTGAGGGCCGAGTTATAAGTTTGCCCAGAGAGCATGCTGCACATGATAAGTCTTGTGGTAGCAAAACTTTTAAGTTTTTTAGAAGGTGCCCGGTTGCACTTTTGATTATTCGTCTCATCATTATGCTATTAGGGTGACCTAGACGGTCATGCCATATATTGAATGTGTCTTTATCTAACAGCTTTTGGTTACTCACCATGTATAATTCGATAGGATTGATGTAAGACCCTAAATCGTACATGACAAAAATCACAGCGGAAAAATCGAGCCTTAAAATTTCTTTCATTACAATGACTTGACTTACTTGAAAGTTTGTTTTAAACATATCTTTTTCTCAAAACAACAGCATATCTTTCGTTTATTAAAATACATACTCGATATATTACGTACAATCTATCTTCTCACTCGATCTTTGATCTCTATTCCTTGTGATAATCGTCTGTGATCCGTACAACCTGCACTCACCACATACATTCAAAACATTAGCACACAATGTATAAACAAGATCATTCGCGTACACTTCACATCTCGTTCTTTAACAACTTCAAGCATTTCATCTGCGTATCCATTTCCTGGTGGGGCTTCATGAATGTACCTGCATTACTTATCATTCTCAAGGTACACCATTAATAACGTTAATCCTCAATGTGTCTAAATCATACACATATACGTACTTACATACCTACATACATATACATCTACATACGTACATACATTCATACATACCCTTATACATACCTACATACACAACTACATACTTACATATCCTTCCTGCAGCTTTACATACATGCATACGCTCATACATATCCTTATACATACACGCATACACATCTACATCCATACGTACCCTTCCTACAACTAGACATACGTACATACACTCATACATATCGTTATACATAACTACATATCCCACTACATACGTACACTTAGAGTTATAAACATACATACGTATATACCTACATACATACTTACATAACTTCTACATACGTATACAAATACATACAAACATACATACTTGCTTATCTACATATGTGCATACCTATATGCTCACAAGAAGTTTTACGAATCATCGGGTCGAAAAACGATACACCGGGATGCGTTACGGATCATTCGGAGGTGCAAAACTTAAGAAATCGGAGAAGTGGGCTTAGACAGCCCGTCGGCGACGGGGTGGGGACCCGTCGGCGACGACCTCTTAAAACACCCGTCGCCCAATCTTTCCCGTATCCAGTTAGATAGGTCGTCGGCCAAAATAGTGGTTTTGGGAGCCCGTCGGCGACGCCCTCTAGAAACACCACTTTTCTGCAGTTCCGTTCCATCGTTCGTACGCACTAAAACGCGCGTAACTTTTGAACCGTTTACCCGTTTAACCTCCCGTTTCTTCCTACATACTTGTAAATTCACATCCTATCAAATGAACTTAAAATCCCATAACCGCCTTAAGGAAAATCTTAACTTACACGCTATTGGCTTATTACCCTCTTACCCACAATTCGACCCGTTCATGCATTCATCAACGTAACTTGTTTGTTTTACCATAAACTCTTATAAACCTAATAATATCAGTGACATCTATCATAAAATACTAAGTTCTTAGACATTTTGCATCCTCTTAACACATTATCGTTCATATACTTAGTTTTGACCCGTTAAGGGTATTTGCGCGTTAAATGGTTTATGACATACCAAGACCATACTCTTCGCTTCCATACTTGTCCAAAACATTACACTAATCAATAACTTGTTTCTAAACTACTTATTAAGATCGTTTGCCCAAAATACCCATCAAGGGCATTTTGGTCAACTTTAATCCCATCATTTACGACGAAAGACTTTCCTACATATTTGACCTCAAACATCATGTTTAATTAATTTCAACACTTTATTACTTACTTGAACTAAGAAGTGATTACGGAAATCACTTACCTTATGCGTCCGTGCTCGTATCCGATTCCTCGCCTTTTCTTGACCCGTTATCCTTTCATGCTTGAGTCCGTCACGACGTGATTCCTATACTTTCATTTCATCGAAACCACGCTCTTATTAGCATACTCATTTGTACATGTAACAATCATATCATTCGCATAATTCATACTTAACTTTCCTTAGTCATTTCTAACAAGCATTAAAACATCTAATCAACTTCATATCCTTTCCAACACACGTAATTCATCGGGTAATCAAAATTAACACATATTAACATAACATGTATCAAACGACTTCCTATAATCCTGCTTTTACAATAACGAGTCAAATCATGTTTCTTGTACTTGTTGACTTCCAAAAGTCAACTATTAACCATAGGTAACTATCGACTTATCAACATATGCCCGTAACATCATAATCGACTATACGGACGACATTATATACATTTTATCATACACTTGATGTACGTACCACCTTTTAAGCATAACGTACAACTAGTTCATGCATAAATCTTCCAAGCTCATACATAACTCATATAATCCTACTCCTAATCAACATGTACCATTCACACATAAACATCAAGCACTTCAACATCATATTTCATTCAATTAATCTCACAAGAAATCATCATAAATCATCAACCATCACTAAGAATTTAACATGGATGATAATTCAAGTCATCTTCCTTACCAAAACAAGTGGGTTTCACTCCTAATCATCAAATTAACACAAACCATACATAACCTATGTTCTATTTGATGATTCTAACCCTTATACATGATCAATTTCATATTAACTCACGGATTTGAACATAACCCACTTCACACATGATCACGAATCTTAGATTTAAGACATACCTTATGATCCCCTCGTTAAGGTGATCATTAATCCGTGTTTCTTCTTGAATTTGAGCTTCGATTCACCCTTCAATTTGGTGATTTAGTGGAACTAGGGTTTTGGAGCTCTTGAGAGCTCCTGAAGCTTCTACACACGCACGTATGTGTGTTTGTGTGTGTGTATTGACCTTTTTAATTAGTTATCATCTTTTATCTGTTCCACTTTAGCCCCTCGGGTTTTCCTTTAAAACATAACGTGCACTACTTCCATCTTTTAATGCTTTTGACCATACCCTTAACTAGGTTAAATAGCCTAGTTATTTATTTTAATATGTGTCATATAGGAACACCCGACAATATTAACATTCGCATTTTGGGGTGTTACAAGTCTACCACCCTTATATGAGGTTTCGTCCCCGAAACCTTTCTTACCTCTATTTAACACTAATTTAATTCTTCCCTACGTACATCAACACTACCGCTAATCCATCACAATAACTATCTTCTTTCTTAAAGAACCCGTTCCGGAGTTCTTATTAGTGTCGCTTTCACTATATAATGGTTGCTACAACGCACTTCGTAGCCAGCGGCTCATTCATCATTTTGTTTGTTTGAAACATTTGCAACTTCCCATTACTAACATTCCTTTATGTTTATTTCATTGTTCATATCATTTTCATCGACTACGCGATCTTACTTTGAATTTTGTACATACTCATCCATAGCATTATCCATATAATTAACTTCTTCCTAACGCTTCCATACCTTCCTTATCATACTTTCACATATCATCTTCATTTCCTTGACCTGTCGATAACGGTCAATACGCATATTCCTTCAACCTGTAGTCGTACCTACATTTGTATGATCCGTCCTTAACAGATCTAATATCTTCATCTCTTCTTTTATAATTACATTCTCTATATGCAATGTATAACATTTACTTTTGTGTTGTTACCACAACAAGACTACTATTACATAATCACACCTACGTGCTTAACTATAACATTAACCTCATTCTACGTTTTCTACAGATACTGGTACTATACTTTCCTTGCCTTGACGTCACCTTTAAACCATTTCGTTCATTCCATATTACTATGGTTTTCACTTCATGTATTACTTAATTTACGTATATAAATGTGTCCTACCAGTTCATATCTATCCAACATAAGTTAAACATTTTACTAACCTCTTTTTCATTTCACAATCCCACGATCTGTAACCCAGATCGATCATCTTCTCCTCGAGTACTAGCCGTACAGGCCAGGTTTCATTCATTCGTGTAATGAGCTTCCGCTCGTGCACGTCCTTTCACCAATATGATTGGTTTTATCACATCAATATTTCTAACATTATCATTAACAACATCGGCGATTAGCATATGTCCTTCAAACATTCATTACACTAGGTGATTACCCACCTATAACTCTTCTACAATTTCTTACGTACCTACAATAACATACCACACATTCTATTTCTTACATGCAATTCTTTCATTCTATTATTCATTTCGCCAACTGAAGTACACGCTTGTACTTCCTTCTATTAAAGCTTTTTCATTCATTGAATCCGCCTTACGGATTCAAACATTACATTCATGCCTTTCATTACTTCTGCGTTTTGAATCCTTCTCGCGGATTCAAACATATTATCCATGCCTTTCATCCTTGAATCCGTCTCACGAATTCAAACATATCCTTCATACCTTTCCTTCCTTGAATCCGTCTCGCGGATTCAATCATTTCATTCATACATTTCATTCCTTGAATCCGTCCCACGGATTCAAACTTTTTCATTCATATCTTGTTGATCTGTACTTAATTACGGATTCCATATTCTTCATTCTTATCAGGCATGTTTTTTTTTTCATACTTTCCTAGTACTCTCAATTTCCCGAGAGTCTTACTTCCCATTTCACCTACACGCCCGCCTGTTACCCAACCCTACCGGACATACCTGTAACAATTGTCATGATATCACGAACGTCATACGTTTCTCGTGTACTGGCCAGGTACACAATCCACATAGTAGTTTCGTGCCTTCATGTAATTGTCACCTTATGTCCGTAGGCTTAGGCTTCGGCGCGTGTATTACTTTTAGTACTTCATTACATACAATCCTTGTCTTTCATTTAAAACTTTTCTTTCCCTTAATGAGTTTTTACCCTTACTTACGCCCACATATTAAATTTACGTACCTGGGGCTCATTTGGCCTATTTGCCTCTTGACGGTTCTAGTTATTCATCTTAAACTGCATTCACGGATCATCCTCTTGAATCACTTATGCTTACCTTGCACACACAAAACCGTCAGTTTCCTTATACATATACATAAGTACATACTTACATTAGCTTCTATCTTTGGACCTTGATCGAGTCACAGATTGTACGCGTTTCTTATCTCAAGAGCACACAAGTTTGAGTTCAAGTACTTACTTTCTCGTACTTGATTCCCTCAAACCAGGGCTCTGATACCAACTTCATAGACCCTAAATCGTACATGACAAAAATCGCAGCGGAAAAATCGAGCCTTAAAATTTCTTTCATTACAATGACTTGACTTACTTGAAAGTTTGTTTTAAACATATCTTTTTCTCAAAACAACAGCATATCTTTCGTTTATTAAAATACATACTCGATATATTACGTACAATCTATCTTCTCACTCGATCTTTGATCTCTATTCCTTGTGATAATCGTCTGTGATCCGTACAACCTGCACTCACCACATACATTCAAAACATTAGCACACAATGTATAAACAAGATCATTCGCGTACACTTCACATCTCGTTCTTTAACAACTTCAAGCATTTCATCTGCGTATCCATTTCCTGGTGGGGCTTCATGAATGTACCTGCATTACTTATCATTCTCAAGGTACACCATTAATAACGTTAATCCTCAATGTGTCTAAATCATACACATATACGTACTTACATACCTACATACATATACATCTACATACGTACATACATTCATACATACCCTTATACATACCTACATACACAACTACATACTTACATATCCTTCCTGCAGCTTTACATACATGCATACGCTCATACATATCCTTATACATACACGCATACACATCTACATCCATACGTACCCTTCATACAACTAGACATACGTACATACACTCATACATATCGTTATACATAACTACATATCCCACTACATACGTACACTTAGAGTTATAAACATACATACGTATATACCTACATACATACTTACATAACTTCTACATACGTATACAAATACATACAAACATACATACTTGCTTATCTACATATGTGCATACCTATATGCTCACAAGAAGTTTTACGAATCATCGGGTCGAAAAACGATACACCGGGATGCGTTACGGATCATTCGGAGGTGCAAAACTTAAGAAATCGGAGAAGTGGGCTTAGACAGCCCGTCGGCGACGGGGTGGGGACCCGTCGGCGACGACCTCTTAAAACACCCGTCGCCCAATCTTTCCCGTATCCAGTTAGATAGGTCGTCGGCCAAAATAGTGGTTTTGGGAGCCCGTCGGCGACGCCCTCTAGAAACACCACTTTTCTGCAGTTCCGTTCCATCGTTCGTACGCACTAAAACGCGCGTAACTTTTGAACCGTTTACCCGTTTAACCTCCCGTTTCTTCCTACATACTTGTAAATTCACATCCTATCAAATGAACTTAAAATCCCATAACCGCCTTAAGGAAAATCTTAACTTACACGCTATTGGCTTATTACCCTCTTACCCACAATTCGACCCGTTCATGCATTCATCAACGTAACTTGTTTGTTTTACCATAAACTCTTATAAACCTAATAATATCAGTGACATCTATCATAAAATACTAAGTTCTTAGACATTTTGCATCCTCTTAACACATTATCGTTCATATACTTAGTTTTGACCCGTTAAGGGTATTTGCGCGTTAAATGGTTTATGACATACCAAGACCATACTCTTCGCTTCCATACTTGTCCAAAACATTACACTAATCAATAACTTGTTTCTAAACTACTTATTAAGATCGTTTGCCCAAAATACCCATCAAGGGCATTTTGGTTAACTTTAATCCCATCATTTACGACGAAAGACTTTCCTACATATTTGACCTCAAACATCATGTTTAATTAATTTCAACACTTTATTACTTACTTGAACTAAGAAGTGATTACGGAAATCACTTACCTTATGCGTCCGTGCTCGTATCCGATTCCTCGCCTTTTCTTGACCCGTTATCCTTTCATGCTTGAGTCCGTCACGACGTGATTCCTATACTTTCATTTCATCGAAACCACGCTCTTATTAGCATACTCATTTGTACATGTAACAATCATATCATTCGCATAATTCATACTTAACTTTCCTTAGTCATTTCTAACAAGCATTAAAACATCTAATCAACTTCATATCCTTTCCAACACACGTAATTCATCGGGTAATCAAAATTAACACATATTAACATAACATGTATCAAACGACTTCCTATAATCCTGCTTTTACAATAACGAGTCAAATCATGTTTCTTGTACTTGTTGACTTCCAAAAGTCAACTATTAACCATAGGTAACTATCGACTTATCAACATATGCCCGTAACATCATAATCGACTATACGGACGACATTATATACATTTTATCATACACTTGATGTACGTACCACCTTTTAAGCATAACGTACAACTAGTTCATGCATAAATCTTCCAAGCTCATACATAACTCATATAATCCTACTCCTAATCAACATGTACCATTCACACATAAACATCAAGCACTTCAACATCATATTTCATTCAATTAATCTCACAAGAAATCATCATAAATCATCAACCATCACTAAGAATTTAACATGGATGATAATTCAAGTCATCTTCCTTACCAAAACAAGTGGGTTTCACTCCTAATCATCAAATTAACACAAACCATACATAACCTATGTTCTATTTGATGATTCTAACCCTTATACATGATCAATTTCATATTAACTCACGGATTTGAACATAACCCACTTCACACATGATCACGAATCTTAGATTTAAGACATACCTTATGATCCCCTCGTTAAGGTGATCATTAATCCGTGTTTCTTCTTGAATTTGAGCTTCGATTCACCCTTCAATTTGGTGATTTAGTGGAACTAGGGTTTTGGAGCTCTTGAGAGCTCCTGAAGCTTCTACACACGCACGTATGTGTGTTTGTGTGTGTGTATTGACCTTTTTAATTAGTTATCATCTTTTATCTGTTCCACTTTAGCCCCTCGGGTTTTCCTTTAAAACATAACGTGCACTACTTCCATCTTTTAATGCTTTTGACCATACCCTTAACTAGGTTAAATAGCCTAGTTATTTATTTTACGATGTGTCATATAGGAACACCCGACAATATTAACATTCGCATTTTGGGGTGTTACAATTGATATTAGTACAATATAATCCAGAGGATAAGGCTTCTAATTGTTCAACAATTGTTTCTTTGCCATTTTTGTTTGAAGTAATTTGAAGATATTCAATATTATTTTCAGATATTTTTTTTTAAGTGGTAACCATTTTTTCGAATATCTTTAAAGCTTAAGTAAATTTCTTCTAGATTTACTAGAATATAATGCATTATCAATAGTTAATTTGGTACCCGAAGATAATGTTATGTGTGCTCTGCCGGAGCCTTCGATAAGGTTACTGACACCAGATATAGTACTAATCGGTGTCTCTGCTAGAGACAACTCAGAGAAAAATTTCATATCTTTGAGGCTAGTGTTAGTACTACCGCTATCTACCAGACATTCATCACCAATAATAGGTCTACCGGAGCTAGTATACATATTTCTTCAGGAAAATAGAAAATAAATAAAAGTTAATGCAAAGAAATAAAATGAAACATTGCAAGAGTTTCAAACCAAATCAAGTACTAAGGTCACAGTGTGAAAAGTAAAGCATAAAAGATACATTAAATATGTTTAAACATCACGAACATTTTCAATGAAATCATATGCATCCAAATGAACGTCTTATATCGTGGTTGAAGGTGCATCCTCAATCAGATTATTTTCAGCATTCTTTACTTTTCCTTTCATCATGCGTTGATATGCCTCAACGAGGTGTTTAGGGGTGCGACATGTGCGGGACTTGACATCCCACATTTATAACAACTCTTTCTTTGGTTCCCGCCATTTTTCCCTTTTGAAGGTCACTCCGTATTATGTCGAATCGATTCACCACCACTATTTTTAGTGTTCCGGGACTCTCGATGCCATGTATATCCTCGTCCTATACCACGACCACGACCTCTGTTGGGGCTGCGGCCTCTACCTCGTCCGCTTTGATAATTGGCCACATTCGCTTCAGGGAACGGGCTTGCACCGACGGGTCGCGATTGATGGTTTTGTAGTAGAAGCTTGTTGTTTTGCTCCGCGACCAGAAGATATGATATCAATTCAAAATATTTAGTAAATTTATGTTCCCGGTATTGTTGCGACAGGAGCATGTTTGAGGCATGGAACGTTGAAAAGTTTTTAAGCATGTCTTCATCAGTAATTTTCTCACCACATAGTTTAAGTTCAGAGGTAATGCGGAACAAGGCAGAATTATATTCACTGACAGTCTTAAAATCCTGCAGTCGTAAATGAAGTCATTCATAGCGGGCTTTGGGGAGTAAGACCAACTTCTGGTGGTTAAAACGTTCTTTGATGTTTGTCCATAATTCAAGAGGGTCCTCTACAGTTAGATATTCCCGCTTTAGATCTTCATGAAGATGATGGCGGAGGAATATCATAGCTTTCGCTTTATCTTGAGGTGAAGTTTGATTACCATCAATAATTGTCTCCCTCAAATAATTTGCCGTCAAGTGAATTTTAGCATAAAGAGTCCACGGGAGGTAGTTGTTACCCGAGATGTCAAGTGCGGTGAATTCAAGCTTTGATAAGTTCGACATATTATCTACAAAGGAAAGAGACATGCATTTTATAACAAGCATTTTTATATAATGGATACCATAGTAGAACTTCGGGTTCTTCGTAATTAGAACTTCAAGTTCTATACAATAATACACTTTTCATGTGTGTGTTGTAGTTGCGATTTGTAGATCGGACGAAAGCTCGCACGTGATTATGGTAAATTTTCTTTATATCTTTATTATCATTAAGAATTAAATCACACCCAAAAAAAATCTCTCATATTTGTAAGTGCTGATGTGATTTCTTTAATAAATATAATAATGATATTAAATACTAAATAATAGTGTATTTATGTTGAAAATGTAGAACGACGGATGTGGTTTTAAATGAATCGGTGTAATATTATAGCCCATTAATAACACAAGTTATTGGGTCAGAGGATAGGATGACGTGGGTAGGATCCAAACATAACACGGTGTCAAGTAAGATGTCAAAGAAATGGGTTTATAAAGAATATGAAATAGAAATTAGGGATTGGTTAAGAAAGGCAACTTTTCTGGATCTTCCCATACACCGAAGATAATCCGATGGTTCACCGCTTCACCGGTAGCTGTCATCGTGATAAGAACGCCACCATAGAAAAGGTTTTAACGGATTTCATGTTCATACAAGTAGTCGTACGGATGAATTTGTCGATGGGATCCATCAATACCGTAAAACAAGATATACCTTGTAATCAACGGTTTTATCGCCACCAAGCAAGCCGTCGCTAACATCGCAAATCAAGAACATCGGTGGTGTGCAGCGTCGGTTAACCGATGAGTTGAATAGCCGGAGGAAGGTTTTCGGGTAAGATTGTTATGTGTGACGGTAGGAACACTCGTGTGTTTTGAGGAAAAACAATCTAATTTAATCGTATATCGATTCGTTATTTGTTGTATCGGTTCATAATATATGTTTCTGTATGTACAAATCAAAAGAAATTCCTAGTTGTTCTAAAGTCCAAATAAAAAAAAACAAATTGACTAATATAGTATCCAGATCGAAATTCTTATTTCTTTTGTTCCAAAGACTTAAAAACCAATTTGAAAAGTATTTGAAAATGGCGTGGATCCTTTTTGTGAAAAATTACCACCCTAGAAAACATATATATATAGGGTAGGGTTCCTAAGTGAACAAACCCTTATTTGAGAACTAAATGAACCAATATCAACCATTGATATTGGATGGCAAGATGTAATTATATAGAACTGATTTTGGACTGGTTTTTTTTATATTAGGGGTAATATTGTACTTTTCTAGAAGGCAGTAACAATCATCTCCGGTTTTTAGAATGGTCCCAATAAATTGCATCTTATATTTATCACTTTGCCCACTACATCATCTTATATTATTTTATTTTTGCACTACATAATCTTCTTATCACATCAAATGCTTTTATGTTAAATGTGTGTTCTTAAGTTAATAGTATACTATTACTTAATAAAATATTAATACTTATAAGTGAAATACTATTATACATGTATGTATAATGGTTATATAATATGTTAGTGTTGATAAGTAAACAAATATGTATATATGTGTAATAGTAAGTTTTTACGTCCACTTGTGCTACATATATGCATTATTTATATCCTTTTATACTTATATAATTTCATAAGTATGTATATGTATAGTTATGTACTACTATGCTTTCGTAAAATACGTATATGTATATACAAGTTATTACATAGTTTAATGATGTACATATGTGTATACACTTGTTTAGTTGTTTTATATTGTTTTATAATTCTCAAAATACACATGGGTACACATGAGCTATGTTTTCTAAAGATTCAAATAATATACACACTATTGTGTATAACACACTTACTTGGGTGTATATACGCATATATACACGCATGTACAACATTATCATTAGTTATGACATATTGCTTTATAATAGTCACCATAGAAATTGAACTTGAATTGCTTTCTTCTTCAATCAGAAATCAAAGCATGACGACAAAACTAATTAATGTGTTACATATGCATGTACAAACGTAATTTATTGTGGAAGATTCAATCGCAAATCAATAATAGTGTGTTTTGGTTGTTGTTATGTGTGTACATTGTCACAGCTATACAAATATATATGAAAAAACAATCACTTAACAACAACTACAAATATATACAACTATACACATGTGTATAAAAACCAATTGCTCAGTGAACAACAAATATACACATGTATATAAAAAACAAACAGTCACTTAACAACTTATACATATGTGTAAAAACAAACAGTCAGTTAACATCAAATATACATGTGTATAAAAACCAAATGTTCACTGAACAACAATTGGATGTATACAAAAAGAACTAACAAGTGATAATTTGCAATAAAAACGTTAGTAAACTTAATACATTTATCGAATCATGTAACTTATTGTATAATTTGATGATATCAATGTTCATATGTGTACATGGCTACTTAAATATATATACAATAAAAAAAATAATCTTTTATGGTGAATTATTCATATGTGAAGCAAGGAAAAATAAAAGCCGGTAAACAAATAAA
Source organism: Helianthus tuberosus (assembly GCA_030545235.1). Classification (NCBI taxonomy): domain Eukaryota; kingdom Viridiplantae; phylum Streptophyta; class Magnoliopsida; order Asterales; family Asteraceae; genus Helianthus; species Helianthus tuberosus. The sequence goes on along the minus strand of CM060351.1, from coordinate 7,983,017 downwards.
ACAAAGAAATAAAAGTAAATAGATGGGATGTGGCTTCAAATTCAAAAAAAAATAGTCGTACTCTTTAATTTACACTGATTGATAGTTGATGCAACAAAATTTAAACAAGTTGTAGTATGTGGAATAAATTCCAAGTAGATGGGACATGGCTTCAAAAGAAAAATAACAATAATTATTTGCTGAAACTTTCTTTTGCAATCAGATTTATAAAAACGAAAAAGATAGTAGCCGTAATATTGGAAAATCAAACTTAAAAAACAATAATAAAGAATAAAAAGTACAACTACCAAGTACAACTACCAAGAACAAGAGATTTCAATGAAAATATGAAAGAAATCTAGTAAACGATGTTTCTTGATTTTTGAGTTTATCTTACGGTTCGACGATCGAGAGCAAAAATTTGGAAAAGTTGAAGTAATGGATTTGAAAATTAGGATGTGATGTAATTGATAACTGATTTGTAAATAACCAGGAGAAAAAATAAGGATAGATTTAATATAAAAAATAATATTTAAATGTATAATGACCATCCTACCCTTATATTTATTAAACAAGATTAATGGTCAGGATGAGTTCGTTTTGTTCACAAATAGGAAAAGGTTTACAAATGAACCTAATCCTATATATATATGAGAGAGAGAGAGAGAGAGAGAGAAATTATAATGTACAAAACGGCTTAACGTACATAACGTACGCGACGAAATTACGCTAGTTCATAGGGGTGTTCATCGGTTCGGTTTATGGTTTATTTGGTTTATTCGGTTCGGTTTATTCGGTTTTTAAAATTTTGTACCCCAAACCAAAAACCAAACCAAATAAGGAATATGCAAACTGATCCAAACCAAACCAAATTCAATTCGGTTTGGTTTCGGTTAGAAACCAAATCTAACCAAATTGTACTTAAGTACTTTTTTTCCTAATTTATATTTATGTTTGTGTTCCAACTTCCGAACATCACAACTAATTTACACCTAACAATATATGAATACAAGAAAATTTCATTGTGAAATAAAACAAACACATCCATAAAATAGTAGTAGACACAACCACAAAGTTAAAGTTTCAAAACATAGATCATAGAAACTATTGGAAGACTTAAAGAGTGGTTTTGAGTTGGGCTTTTAGATTTACATTTGGTATTTTGGACTGCATAAAAAATAACAATTTTGGACTAATGAGTTGTATATGATTTATAAAATATTATTATTTTTATTTAATAATTAATTAAGTTAAATGGTTTATTCGGTTATCCAAATAAACCGAATAAACCAAATAAAATAAAATGTGGATCCATAAACCGAACCAAAAACCATATTCACAATTCGGTTTCGGTTAGAAACCAAACCAAAAACCGAATTCGTTATTCGGGTCGGTTTATTTGGTTACGGTTAGTAGTTCATTTGAAAATCATGCAAGTTATGAAGTTAAAACCCTAATCACGCTTTGTACATAATCACGCATAAGTGTGCATAATCACGCATGGCAAAATTGTTCAAAATATAATCACGCACGTTGTAAACTTAATCACGCATGTTGTAATTTCGTCGCGTACGTAATGTACGTTAAGCAGTTTTGTACGTTAACCTTTCTCTATATATATATAGGGAGCCGCTAAAATGAAAACCACCCTCAGTTAGGGGTGTTCAAAACCGGATATCCGAAAATTCGGATATCCGAATTTTGGATATCCGAAATTTTCGGATACCAGATTTCACTGTCCGAATCTGTATCCGAAATTTCGGATATCCGGATTCTGGATATCCGAAATTTCGGATACGGATTCGGATAGTTAATCGGATATCCGAAAATCCAACTTTTTATTTAATTTTTATTTTTTATTATTTTTTTCATGTTTAGAAACGGATATTTTGGATAGTTTCGGATATCCTAATATAAGTTTTCGGATATTTTCGGATATTTTTCGGATATTTTTCGGATATTTCGGATATTTTCGGATACTTCGGATATTTTCGGATATGCGGATATCCGAAAAAAATGAAAATTAAATTTTCGGATATTTCGGATAAATCACTATCCGAATCCGAAAAATTTGGATATCCGAATTTCGGATATCCGATTTTTCGGATATTTCGGATTCGGATATCGGATATTTCGTATCGGATTTTCGGATACGGATAGTTTTGAACAGCCCTACCCCCAGTTGTAAGTATCGTGAGAACCACTTTGCAATCATTAGATCTACAAGATGGATGAGATCAAAAGTAATTAAAACTAATATTAAATACTTTTTGTCTTATTATGTTTTAAAATTTTAATGCAAAAGGATAGTTTAGTAATTTACTATTTTTTGTCCTTTTGTCTTTATTGTTTTTTATTACTTTTTTTCTATTATTATATTACTTGTTTTTTTAAAACAGAATTTTTTATTAAAAACCATTTTAGATTAAGATTTTTAAACAAAAACAATTTTTTACACGCCGTTTTTTCATGTCGTTTTTAAGCCCGACTTTTTCACACGCCGTTTTTTTACGCCAGGTTTTACGCGCCGTTTTTTAAGCCTCGTTTTTATGCGGCATTTTTGCGACCGGTTTTTTACACGCCGTTTTTTATGCCCAGTTTTACGCGTCGTTTTTTTACCGCGCCGTTTTTCACGTCCCGTATTCTCGCCCCTTATTTACCTGTCGTTTTATCACCCGGTTTTTTTTACAAGCTCTTTTTTATGCCCCGTTGTTATGCGCTGATTTTTTTTACAAAAAAACAATTTTTGTCAGGATTTTTTTACAAAAAACGTTTTACGAGCCGGTTTTTTACGAGCCGTTTTTACGCACCCGTATTTACGAGTCGTTTTATGACCCGGTTTTTTACGAGCCGTTTTTTAATCCCCGTTTTTACGCGACGTTTTTTTCACCTCGTTTTTTACGCGCCGTTTTTTTACACACGCGTTTTTTATTTTTTTACGGTTTTAACCTTTTTTTTTTACGAAAACTTTTTTTTATAGTAATCATCTACTGTCATTCCACACAAAAAATGACAATTACAAAGCAATGGCAGGTAGTCGGGCAACAAGTTGCGCCGCCACCCTCTTTTGAATAGAAAAACCAATTATACTAAATACAAAGTTTGAAACCTTTAGCAACGAAGAATTACTATTAACGACTTTTTGAACCCGATTCAAAAGTCGCACAGTGTCAGGAGCGAGACCACCAAAGATATCAAACGCATAAACTTTTTAACAAAGAACAAAAATTAATACGAAATTTTTTTTACGGTTTTAACCTTTTTTTTTTACAAAAACTTTTTTTACACACGTTTTTTAAACTTTTTTACATTTTTTTTACGAAAACGTTTTTTCGGTTTTAAACTTTTTTTTTACAAAAACTTTTTTACCAAAATTTTTTTACAAATTTATTTTTTCATAAAAACTTTTTTTACAAAAGACAAAAAATTATACGAAGACTTTTTTACGGTTTTAACATTTTTTACAAAAATCGTTTTTTACACATACGTTTTTAAACTTTTTTACATTTTTTACGAAAACTTTTTTTAGGGTTTTAATTTTTTTTTAACAAAAACTTTTTTACAATTTTTTTTTTTACAAAAACTTTTTTATAAAGTAACAAAAAGAGGATAGAGAAATGTGAATAGAGAGAAATTAAAGAGAGAGAATCGAAAAGACTTTAAAAATAGACTTTAATGAGGAGAGAAAGATGATTTGATGGTTTTGATTAAATGACTATATTTCCCTTTTGGTTGTCATTATTTGATTGGTGGAGAGTCATTCTCACGGTTCTTACAACTGGGGATGGTTTTTATTTTAGCGGTGTATATATATACATATATATATATATATATATGGGAGAGTTCATTGGGGAAAACAAAAAAAAGTGGGGAACAGCGAGGAACCGACTCAAACGAACTCCGATTAGACTCATTCCAGCGGCGTTGGAACCGCCTCATCGAACCCTAACTAAGATATCTTAACCCTAAATCCTAACTCCTAATCTCTAAACCCCAAAGCTAAAAAATAAGGCTAAAACCTAAGCTAAACCGTAAAATCTAAACTATAAACCCTAAAAGCTAAACTCTAAATGCTAAACCTAAAGCTAAACCCTAAAGCTAAACCCTAAAAGCCAATTACCCTAATATATTTAGGGTTTAGAGGTTATGATTTAGGGTTTAGGGTTAAGAGATCCTAGTTAGGGTTTGACGAGCCGGTTCCAACGCCGCCGGAATGAGTCCAATCGGAGTTTGTTTGAGTCGGTTCCCCATTGTTCCCTACTTTTTTAGTGTTCCCCAATAAACCTCACACTATATATATATATATATATATATATATATATATATATATATATATATATATATATATATATATATATATATATATATATATATCCTTCACCCCTTTGGATCAGTGTGCATAACATCACAACAGCCAAAATTTATAATTTGTTTTAACGTTCCAAAGTAAATTTTGAATAAAGTAAACTAAGTATAATTAGCCTAGGTCTCAGAGGACCATCAAAGACATTTGAGGTTTGGACATTTTCCATCACCTGTTGGACAGTGGATCATAAAGTCACAACTGTCATTGTCACAGTTGACAATAAAATATAACCCGTTAACAGATCATCACTAAGGATGTTAATTACAAATGATCATCACATTTGATGATACTGGCCATGATCAAATTTGATCATATATGCTATAAAGCTTGGACGTAGTCCATCACCTAGACGGTTAGTGTGGTTTCTCATGCCACACTGCCGGGGGTATTAACATTACTTTGAATGTTAACACTGAATAATTGTCTTAATGGTTTGACAATAACATTACTAATGAAACCGCCTGCAAACAAAAAAGACACATCCCACCTTCGGCTCTAAAAAAGATCGATGAACTTTGTCTTGACCCAAACTTGAGCATGGAGATCTACATGTTTGCTTTCAATGTGATAGCTACTGAACCAAAAGTCAACTAAGAAGCTTTGCAAGAAAATGCAAGTTTTTCTATGCGTGTTTGGCTGCTTGAAGAAAACTGCCGCATTGGTGACTTTTGAGAATTGCATGGTGCCAAATCAGCATCCTCTTTCCTGGCTAAAGGTGGGAAAAAATGATTATTGATAAAAATAGACAATTACCTTAACTGTTCCTAAGTTTAATGAAAGGATCATTTGAATCAATGTTTTAAAAGCCGGTTTTTAAGTCATACCGACTTGGGCTCTAAAATGGTTCAACTTGTTGAACCGAGTTGTATCGGACGGTTGAACCTAGTTACTACTTAACCCTATAAATTCCATAAAATACAAATTCATCTAAAAAAACAATCCAATCTCAACTAGGATTTATGTAACTAATCATAGTTTTATCTAAAAACAGCTATTTTTATTGTAAACTATTAAGCATTTTAAGATATATTTTTATTAGTTATAACGAATATAGCATTGTTTTATTGTAAACTATTAAGCATTTTAAGAATATTTTTATTACTTATAACCAATATTGCACTGTACGAGGTGAGTAAAAGTTTCAACTAAGGGTGTGAATTTCTGACACGACCCGAAAACAAGACACGAACCTAACACGAAATTCGCGGTTTAGGATTAGTCTAAACGGGTTAGGGTCAGTTTCAGGTTGAACCCGCGAACCCGTTTAGGTAAACGGGTCGGGTTCTGGTCAACCTTGTCGGGTTGACCTGTTTAACCCATTTATAGTATATTTTCTTTTTACAATATATTTTATGTCATAAATTTATTTGGATGTGTATTTTATGCATTTTTATAACTTAAAAAGGAGAGACTGACACAAACTTTTATATTTAAAAAGCAATTTTATTATATACGTTTGTGTTTTTTTAATAAAATTTTAATTTCAGTAAATTAATTTGCGAAAAAAATTAAAAGTTTGAAAATTCGGGTTGTACGAACCGCGTTCGGGTCAACCCGCTAATATTCGGGTCATGTTCGGTCTCATATATATGACAAGATTTTCGGGTTCGAGTTCATCTAAAATTTTCCCCGACCCGTTTAGCACCCCTAGTTTCAACAACGATGACATATTGGAATAGAAGGCACTAGGTTAATTACCGGAAATATGGAAAATCAATATTACCCTAATCTTGTATTTTATTAAAATTAAGAAATCAAAACTTAAGGCAATGCAAACCGGTTCAACGGTTTGAACCAGTAGAATCGGATTTACCGCCGATACATAAGACATACCGTATTCAGGTTTTACCGGTCTTTATCGTACCGGACTCGTGTCCGATATCCAGTCTAACTGGTATAGCCGGCCGGTTCATACCGATATTTAAAACATTGATTTGAATCCCATTCTGATTCTTCAAGTGAGAATAATAATGGAAGCATTTCTTAATTAAAGGCTGAAAATGTATAATTTATTGTTTTCTTAGTTCAACTGTAAACACGAGTGCCAATGTTGATCCAATTACAAATGTATGGGCCGGTTAGAGTATGTATCATCCTTTAATGGGTTAAACAAGTGAAAAAATAAATTGGTTAACAAGTCAAATTCTACACTTAAGGCATAAAAGGGATCAAATTTTCCATAGTATAAAGCATTTAGGTCTTTCCTTTAGACCATTATCGCAAAGCATTTAGCTTGCATTTGGCTTATATGGATTTAGTATGTGAGGTGGAATGTATTAAAGGGGTTTACATTTGAGTGGAATGTTTTGAGCAAGGTTGGAGAACTCGCTAGTCGCTAGCGGGTCGGTGAGGTAGGGACTAGCGACTACTCGGGATTACTCGGGATTAATCGGATCGGACTTTTTATGTATAATTTTAAGTTTTTATACATATATACATATATTTTTATACGTAATTTTTTTAAGTGGACAAGTTTTGACCGGAATCTGGGAGGTTTTGGCCGGAATATGTGTTTTTTCCGATTTTTTCCGATTTTTTCTGATTTTTTTCCGATTTTTTTTGGTTTTTCCCGATTTTTTCCGATTTTTCCCGACCGACTAGTCGCGATTAGGGCCGACTAGGGCCGATTAGGGCCGACTAGCGATTTTTTCACTGATTAGTGAAAAATTACTCAGTAGAGGTCCGACTAGCGACTAGTCGCCGACTAGTCGCGATTTTTGCAACAGTGGTTTTGAGTAAGAATTATGCATTTGATGGGATGATGAGCCCAATGTTTGTTTTGTATTTATTTTATTCTAAACTATTTTAATTTATTTTTATATGCATAAATAAGTTATACACTGTAAGCTTTAGTGACTTTTATATCATTTTTTTATTTCAAATATAGTAATTGGACAAAATAACAAAAAAAAATTGTAATGTTTTTATTTTAATTTATACGTTTATTAATGCTACTTTAACCAAAAAAAAAACAATTCAAAAAGTTTAACATACGTATATATTAATATTCGTGCTTAGAAGTTTAATGTTTTGTTTTTATAACTTTCGATATTAAATAATGCGAAAATAAAAGCATGTATCTTGGTAGAAATAATTTAATTATTAAAAATAAATGTAAAAGTGGTGATGATGTGGAAATATAAGTATTGATAAAGATGCTTGTAGGATTAGAGCGAAAATGTGTATTTTTAATGTATTTGTGGAAATCTGATGTGACAACTAACTAGACACGTTTGTGAATACATTTATCACCTTACACTGGCAATGGTCTTTAAGACTACTTAAAATTAATAACTTTAACCTATGTCATCAATACTCGTTCGAGCATGGCCATGTAGTCTAGGCCTTCCAATTATATTTTGATCATGGTTTGATTATATATGGAAAGTGACAGTCGATTTAAACCAATTATATAGAAAACAGTGAGGAGGCAATTGTCAATTTCAACCAATTGTATATGTTTAAAACGGTCATTTTATCCTTAATGAGTTATGGATCAAATAGGCTAAACGTTTCAAAGAAATAAAATTTAGAGGGGGCACACTTAATACATACATAATTTTTCAGAGGGTCCCGGCTTAATGCATACAATTTTTTTTAGTGGGGGCACATATGGTATCTGAATTCTCAGGGTAGGCCATGAATACAAACAATTGCATATGTTTAAAATGATTTTTAACAAAAATTGGATTTAAATAATTGTATTTAAACATGAGTTGGTAATTATTTGCCAATATGTGTTCTAGCTGGCATGTGATTTACCCTTAAAATGACACCATCTACATCAGTTGCACTCAAAACATATCCATATGCGTCGACAGATCTGCACAACAATTACAAAAGAAAGAGACGGAATTATTAATTTGCATCAATTTATCTAGCATGTATTGTAGGAAGCCGTTCGCGTAAAATAAATAAAACTTTTTATAAATCTGAATTTACAATACAGAAATGAATAAAGCAGTAAAATTACAATACAAAATTACAACTGAAATAAGCAAATACAAGAACAACAATACAAAACGTAAAGAAATTCTAGGCTGAGGATCGTGTTAGACACGGGTCCCTTAAAACAAATTTCGAATCTCCCAGGAGAACTCGTTTGTTTCCAGAATACAACACCTAAAGCAGTTGCACTGCCAGAGAAGACGAAAACCCGAAGGTGTACCTCGAAACAAGAAAGAAGATGAAGAAAAATTTGCAGAGATTTTTCGGTGTGTTTTGCAACAGGTCTAACCTCCTATTTATATTGGAAGTTTAGATGAAACTGAAAAATGAATTGAATGGACGAATTATTCTGCATTAAACGTCTTCAATGCAGTTTAAATCGTTATTCAATTTTCAGTCAACGTCTGTTTCAAATGTTGAAATGTAACTACTGTCATTAAGTCTGGAAGCTTCAGTTCGTGCGTGCGCATGCGCCATTCTTGCTCAATTCATGAGCAAGTGAACCTGGTGGTGTGCCTCCGCGCACAACACAGCTCTGTTGCGCGCGCGCCAATATGGCTCCCTTTCATGCGCAAGCCTACTGATGCACCACTCGTGCGCGCACGCCACGTCGCCTGTGAGTCTATACAGTCACGCCACACAGTCGCGCCGTACTGGCTTTACTTTGGTGCGCCACGTGCACCCACGTCAGGAGTCCGCGTGCGTGCCTAACCTGGACACTGTCTGGTCTTGCGCCAATACCGTGTACCCGCGCGCCACCTATTCCACGTTAATTGTCTGCCACCTGGTCCTTGCAGCCTCTGGTCATGCGCACGTGGTCAAAAATACAAAGGCAGCTCTCAAGCGGCTCGCGAAGTGCAAAGTGTGCCCATCGCCCACGCCGCGCGCGTGCGGGTTAAGGTGTTCTTCGTGCGCGCGCCTAACCTGGACACTGTCTGGTCTTGCGCCAATACCGTGTACCCGCGCGCCACCCATGCCACGTCAACTGTCTGCCACCTGGTCCTTGCAGCCTCTAGTCACGCGCACGTGGTCAAAAATACAAAGGCGGCTCTCAAGCGGCTCGCGAAGTGCAAAGTGCGCCCATCGCGCGTGCGAGTTAGGGTGCCCTTCGCGAGTACACTTAGTGTCTGCTTCCATGAAACAATAAGGAAGGAGTGTTCCCACTTAAATACTCCTTTAAGTTTCGTCTCTCCTCTTATGTGGGACAAGATGCTACTTTCCCATTCATTTCAGCATTTAATGTTTCAAACACCAAACTTTGAGCATCGATATCTCTTTTATCTTAGCTCCGTTTTGGACGCGGTTCGGTTCGTTGCGAAGCCCTTCCAACGTAGAACACAAACCCACAAAGAAATGTATATATTAACCTCAGTTTATAATATTTATTTGTAGTCCAAACTTAGGAAATATCCATATCCTATATTTGTGAAAAATGTTGTTTTCACAAATTTCCAACATATATAACTTATGTAATGAGAATATACAACAATCATTTAATGAACATAAAAAAATTAAACACAAAAGATATACCAAAAATTCATTTATTTATTCCAATCACAAAGCAAACCATAAAAAATGTATCAACATCAAACATAAATAACCAACACAGACATTTAAAACCCAACCACAATTCCAAGCTCAAACATGACACCGACCACACACATCTAGAACCCACCACGCAGACGAAGAACAAGGTGCAGGGTGGACTCCTTCTGGATGTTATAATCGGCAAGATGCTTTCTGTTGGTCTAAGGGGACTGCGGGTGGGAAGCTTTTGTTCGGTGATGGGCAAGTTCAACAAGTGATGGATGTAAAAGACCACCGCCACCTACAAATTCCACGAGTGATGGGATTGAGTCCGTGATATATTCAACGAGTGATGGATTGTGAGTGATGAAACATGTGAGGGGGTGTGAGGGTTATTGTTGGGTGTTGTGAGTGATGACTATTGCCACTAAAAAAGGTTGTGAGTGATGCAAAAATGGTTGATGACATGGCGGAACTTGATTGGATGTTATGAGTGATGAGTGAGTGATGAGTGATGACCACCCCACGGCCACCCCCTAAGGAAGGCACATGAACCATTTGAAGTGTTGAAATTGGCTCTAATACAAGCACCTATCTTAGCTCTAATTGATTGGTCTAATGCAAGTTTAAAATATTTGAAGCGTTGAAATTGGCTCTAATACAAGCACCTATCTTAGCTCTTCATGATTGGTCTCAGTGGCGGATCCAATGGGGGTTCCTGTGTTCCCGCTCGGTTTGGAAAAAAATGGAAAAATTTAGTGTAAACATTGTATGATTTGGAAAAAAAAATAGTAAAAATTATTGAGAATCTAACAAAAGGAACCCCCTAAAAAGAATTCTTGGTTCCGCCATTGATTGGTCTAATACAAGTTTAAAAGGATTAGGAGTTGTGTTGATGCAGGGTAGGCATCCTATAGCATTTGTGAGCAAGGCAGTGCACACTATCTGGATATGAAAAGGAACTCTTGGCAAGACTTCTAGCAAATATATATTGGCACCAGTATCTCATCCTAAAGTATTTCACTATAAGAACAAATCAAAAGAGTCACAAACATTTTGCAGTGTTTAATTTCCACTTTATGTGTTAGTTGTTTAAGTCTGTTGTTAAGTTTTAATGTTTAAGCTTACGATGTAATGTTTAATGTTTAGTGTGTAATAATGTTTAATGTTTTAATATTTAATGTTTTAGTGTTTATTGTTTAATGTTCAAATTTATAAAATAACATTAATATTAAACATAGTTAACATTACCCCTAAATACTATTATACTAACGACAATTCAACATCTATTATAAGCTTCCAAACTTCAAGCTTGGTGAACAGTCTTCCATTGACTTGTTCATACTCGGTCGTTGATTCTTCAATAATTTGATCATCGTTATTTGCGTCTTCCAACTCGTCCATTTGTCGGCGTTAAGTTCAGTGAAATATTCCTATTGGTTGGGCCATGCTTATGATCTTTGTTGACCATTACTTGTATGGTCGGTTTGAAAACTCATTTCCTCGTCAAACCTCTCCTTAACGCGAGACCAAAAACTACTCCCAAAATCATTACCTGTACCCTTCCCCCTCGTAAGTCTTCGGTTCTAACGTGAACAAAAGCTAGACCAGCGCGTACTCCTCGTCACTCCAAACTTGAGACACTTTCGTAAGTTTGTTTTTTGCGGTTTTTTAGGTTTGTTTATATGTTTTCGAGTTGGGTAATCAACCAAATACATCCCAAAACTATTTGTATTGATTTAGAATGACCAAATAGTTTTAAAAAAAGAGTCAAGATATTGTTTTTAACGTGAGGACTCGGTTTGAAAAAAAAAATTACCATTGGAACCGGTTTCTACCTGGTAGATCCAAGTCAGGTAGGAACCGGATAAAACCCGATTTAAGAAGAAATGTAGAACCAGGTAGGACCAATAGAGGGTAGGGACCGATTCCTCCTCCTATCATCAGAACCAATTATTTTGTTAGAAAAAGAAGCCAGAAAAACAAAGGTACCTACTTCTCAACTCTCAAAAGCGGTTAGAAAAAGAAGCCAAAAAACAAAAGCGTATTTTTAATTCATAAAAAACACCTACGTTTTGTAAACCAAAATTTCAAAGATCACACATTCAGTCAATATTTACATATCCAAATATTCAACCGTAAAGAGGCAATTCGCACACAACATTACCTTTAATATGTTGACAACTCTGCCCTGTTAGACGCACTGCTTAGCTCGGTAGTCCGGATGTAAAAGATGAATCGCGTTTGATATGGGTCATCAACACGGAAGATTCATGTCAAATTATATTATACTATATATTAAAACACATCTTTAGCTACAGACTGGTTGTAAAATTCCTGCCTAGGCTGCGAGTACTCTCCGAGTACTCGCTACAAGGTAGGCTGTCGAGTCCTGAGTACTGTTCGCGTAAGCTAATTACTCCCCGAGTAATCCCTGCCTAGGCCGAGTACTTCCCGAGTAGTCCCGAGTACTCTCAAATCCGACTACGGAGCGCCTAGCGACTTTTGCAATCATGACTACAGTACTCATTGTCCCCTTTATTTTTCTTTTAATTACAAGAATGTCATTCACTAACATGCTTACCTTTTCCTTCTTCATGGCATTTTTGTAATTAACTTCTCTTTTAGTGGCATTTGTAACCATCTCACAATATTTCTTTTTATTTTTATGTTTTGACCACCAAGGTTTTTGGTTATTACCATTTTTGCCCCCTCAACCTTTGTTAGTTTTTCATTTGAGTTAATTACTGTTTTCGTCCCTGTGGTTTGTCAAAAATCACTATTTCAGTCCATTAGTTTAAAAATTGCGATTTCAGTCCCTGTGATTTCACTTTCGTAACCATTTCAGTCCCTCTGGTTTCACTTTCGTAACCATTTCAATCCATTTATTCTGTTAGTACAGGTACTGAAATGGTTATGAGGTGGACTGAAATGGTTACGAAAGTGAAACCACAGGGACTGAAATCGTAATTTTTAAACTAATGGACTGAAATAGTGATTTTTGACAAACCATAGGGACGAAAACAGTAATTAACTCTTTTCATTTAAACAATTTACATTCATACCCCTTAAATTTTAACTAATTTATTAAGTGTCCCTTCAACTTTTGTTAGTTTTTTTGAGTTAATTACTGTTTTCGTCCCTGTGGTTTGTCAAAAATCACTATTTCAGTCCATTAGTTTAAAAATTGCAATTTCAGTCCATGTGGTTTCACTTTCGTAACCATTTCAGTCCCTGTGGTTTCACTTTCGTAAACATTTCAATCCATTTATTCTGTTAGTACAGTGACTGAAATGGTTATGAAAGTGAAACCACAGGGACTGAAATCGTAATTTTTAAACTAATGGACTTAAATAGTGATTTTTGACAAACCAAAGGGACGAAAACAGTAATTAACTCTAGTTTTTTTTAAAGTACTTACATTCCTATCCCTTGAATTTTAACTAAATTTATTAAGTGTCCCCTTAACTTTTGTTAGTTTTTTTTTAAACAACTTACATTCCTACCCTTTGAATTTTAACTAAATTTATTAAGTGTCCCTGAATACTAATAAAGTTACTATTATCCCTTCTACATATAGTGATACAATATTTTTTTTTAGCTTTCAAATTAATCTCTTACGCTTTAAATAATGTAGGCATTTTAACGCAATAATTTTATCTTCCTCTTACAGTTCGTTATTTTTTACAACTAAATTCGCGATAAAATATTTTTTGAAACAATACCCACCGTAAAATTTTATATACTTACTTTTACGTTATCCAAAATTGATGTTTTAAACGGTAATTATTATTTAGAACAAGTTGGTTTTGATGTAATATAATTGCTTTACAAATTGATTTATGTAATATAATTGCTTTACAAACTGATTTTCGTACATGGATTTTCCGCCGCAACGCGCAGTAGGGAAAACTAGTTCCGTTTATTCGAGAGTTCGAACTACTACTATCTATTTTTTAATTATCCTTGGATTAAAACTGTTTTGACTTATATGTTTTCTTTGTTCCGGTCAAATCTTTGTTCCATTGTTTTGTCATAAAAGGCTGAGTAAATAAAAATCACCATGCCCTTACAAAACAGTTGCTTAGCATATCATAAACTACCTTTGTAATAATCAACATTTAAACCAAACAAAAACTACTGACAAATCATTTTCAGAATATGCAAACCCAGACTTCAATTTAAAACAATGACAATCAAACCCAAGATTAAACCAGAAAATTCATTTATTCAACAATCATAGAAGCAAACCATAGAGAATCTGTATCCAACAATTGTTCCAACTTCAAACATAAACAACCACCACAGACATTTAAAAACCAACAGTACCAACTTCAAACATGACAACCACCACAAACATCTAAAACCCACCACGCAGACGAAGAACAAGGTGCAGAGTGGACTCCTTCTGGATGTTATAATCAGCAAGCGTACGCCCATCTTCGAGCTGCTTGCCGGCAAAGATCAACCTCTGCTGGTCTGGTGGAATCCCCTCCTTGTCCTGAATCTTCGCCTTCACATTATCGATAGTGTCCGAGCTCTCCACCTCCAAAGTAATAGTCTTTCCAGTCAACGTCTTCACGAAGATCTGCATACCTCCCCTCAGCCTCAACACCAAATGCAGAGTCGACTCCTTTTGGATATTGTAATCTGCAAGAGTCCTGCCATCTTCCAGCTGTTTACCCGCGAAGATCAGCCTCTGCTGGTCTGGTGGGATACCCTCCTTGTCCTGGATCTTAGCCTTCACATTGTCGATTGTGTCCGAGCTTTCGACCTCAAGCGTGATGGTCTTACCAGTCAACGTCTTCACAAAGATTTGCATACCACCACGAAGACGGAGGACAAGGTGGAGGGTTGACTCCTTTTGGATGTTGTAATCGGCCAAGGTGCGGCCATCTTCCAACTGCTTACCGGCGAAGATCAGACGCTGCTGGTCTGGTGGGATACCCTCCTTGTCTTGGATCTTTGCTTTAACATTATCGATCGTGTCGGAGCTTTCGACCTCGAGAGTGATCGTCTTGCCAGTAAGGGTCTTCACAAAGATTTGCATACCACCACGAAGACGGAGGACAAGGTGGAGTGTAGACTCCTTCTGGATGTTGTAATCGGCCAATGTCCTGCCGTCTTCAAGTTGTTTTCCGGCAAAGATAAGCCTCTGCTGGTCTGGTGGGATACCCTCTTTGTCTTGGATCTTGGCCTTGACATTATCGATGGTGTCGGAGCTTTCGACTTCAAGGGTAATCGTCTTGCCGGTTAGGGTTTTGACGAAGATTTGCATTCCACCACGAAGACGGAGGACCAAATGGAGAGTGGACTCCTTCTGGATGTTGTAATCAGCGAGAGTTCGGCCGTCTTCGAGTTGTTTTCCGGCAAAGATCAATCGCTGCTGGTCTGGGGGGATTCCTTCTTTGTCTTGGATCTTCGCCTTGACGTTGTCGATGGTGTCAGAGCTTTCAACCTCAAGGGTAATCGTCTTGCCGGTTAGGGTTTTGACGAAGATCTGCATGCCACCACGGAGACGGAGGACAAGGTGGAGAGTTGACTCTTCTGGATGTTATAGTCAGCCAAGGTACGGCCGTCTTCCAATTGCTTTCCAGCAAAGATCAATCGCTGCTGGTCTGGGGGGATTCCTTCCTTGTCTTGGATCTTAGCCTTGACGTTGTCGATGGTATCAGAACTCTCGACCTCGAGAGTGATGGTCTTTCCAGTGAGTGTCTTAACGAAGATTTGCATCTGTTGAAAAGCATAAGAACAGAAGATCAGTAACAATACCAAAACAACTTTTTAAATACAAGTAAAAACGCCTCAATAGTTGTGTAATTGATTAATCGAATTAAACACAAAGCTATACAACAGAATTTCAACCAAAACAGAATCATAACAAACAGGAGTGCAAGATCTAAACAAATATCTGTTTAAAAATCACCACAAATCGGTTTGTAATCATCAGATCAAATATCATACAAAAAACAGAATCATTATCCACAAAACTGCAAGAACTAAACGAATAACCGTTAAAAATCGTTGTGTACTCATCTAATGGATTCAGACTAAGAATTATAAACATATTAAGACACCTACTATCAACTTTAGGTCTAAATCGATCAATAAACCAACAGATCCGAAACAAAAAACTAATGATCAGACGTAAAACTGTATATATCACCGATCTAGAACGAAAACCTATAAATAACGCGAAATCGAAAGGAATTCAAGATCAAAACACATCAACCTTTGTCTAATCATCAGATCTAATCAGATACAAACATATTTAGCCACCTACCGATCGAAAACCCAACAGATCAAACAATATAACAGATCCATAACGAAAAACTACAATCAGACGTTAAATTGTACATATTAAACCACCAACCATTAAAAATTTCAATCTAAATCAATCAAAAAGCTTACAGATCAAACAATATCACAGATCTATAACAAAACCTAACAATCAGACATAATAGTCACGTACGATCAAATTTTAGGTCTAAATCAATCAAAAAGCTTACAGATCACACGATATAACAGACCTAAATAAATCGAAGAAAATCCTAACCGATCAAACGGATATCACGTATCTAAATCTAAACAAATCGAACTAAAACCTAACAGATCAAACAATACATAACAGATCTATAAACAAAAACTCAAACATAAGACATAAATCGAAAGGAACATACCTTGAGAGGATTGAAGAGATCTGAGAAATTGAAGAAGATAAGAGAATTGGTTGATGAACGAAGGGGATAAATCGGGGGTGAATTTATAGAACAGTAAAGCATAGGGTGCACGCAAAGAAAGGTTAACGTGACGGTGCGGTTAGATGACAAGCGGTGGAGAATGTGCCACGTGTACAAAGTATTGGTGACCAAACACCAAAGTTAAGATAAGAGCCGTTGATGGATTTTGATTTTTAATGGAGTCGCTGATTTTTAGGTTTGGCGTCTTCTTTTTATTTTGGAATAGTATATTGCGTGACCCTTATCTTGTTTCTAACTTTTTTATTTTATTTATCTTTTTTTTAAGCAACAACAACCATTTTGTGTTTGGACGCCGCACTCCTCAATTTGGGAAGTCTCGTTGTCCCATTTTGGTTAGATTATGTTGTTTTAATTGGGTCTACGTTGATTTCAGAATTTGGCCTGAGTGTTCACTCGAGAAACTATACTGCTAGCTGCCACTTGACAATTTTTATGTCACCACAAGAGCAGATCTCTAGCATAACATACGATGAGACGGAAACCTAGATAGACTCGTGATTCAAACTGATAACCTCGCATAAGGGCTAGCATAAATTCATTGCCTTAATCTACCAAAAGTGACATAAATGGATATCGAACTTGAGTCTCCACTGAAACATCAAGCTTCATACACAATTGTATAATGTATAATGTCAATAGGAATATTAATATTTTAAATTGACAAGTGAGGATTTTTTTAGTTATAGTGCAAGTTGTATAATGTCCCTGTAGGAATATTAATATTTTAATTTAATTATATTTATTTGATTAATTTAATGCTATTATACTATTACATCCTTTATGTTTGTATTAGGTTGTAATGTATGCCCTTTAACTTTATTAATTACAGCCACAGTTCTTTATTTGTAAAACCCATTACGCTTTACGTCCTTTAACACTAACTAGGTTAAGATTTTTAGTTAAGTATGACATGTGAGGTTAGTAATTTTACATATTATATTTAAAATATATATTATTTTACTGATCATTCACATCCACATAACCCAAACCTTATTCCCTTTCTCTCTCTCCTCTCTCATGTCTCTCTCTTTAGAAAACGGTCGTCCACCACCCTTGGTGGTTGAGCCACGGCTGCAGCACCAGCTACCACCACCACCCCATCCTCCGGCACCCATCCACCACTACCTACAACCCCACTTCTTTTGGTCCACCCTCCTTCCACATCCCTCAAAATATCCCCAATCTCCAACCTAAAGATCCCCTTCCAAACTTATCAAAAACCCAGGACCAATAAACAACAGTTTCCTCCATGAATCGGCGGTGCTCGATTGACGAACTTTGAAGATTCCGAGAAGGAAAGCGAGTGCGGATACGTTCGCAAGGTCTATTTCTCCGATCAACTTCTGGGATTTATAGATCTGTGATTCATTAGTTGTTCGTTCGATCGGGTTGTTGTTTTTCTGTTTTGATCCTGATCTACTGTTCGTTGTTTTTTAATTGAATGGTACCTGTGTTGTTATGAATTGTAACTAAATGTAATTTAAATTTAAATTTTGATTGTGGGCAAGTTTGAATTTTGATAATTAAAGGAACTGCATTAGCGTAATTAGATGATTAAATTTTGATTTTGCTTTTGCTTTTAAAGCATTGTTTTGTAGTTTCTAGGGTGGTTGTGTTATTTACCAACCAGAATGAAATTTGTTGTTTAATGATCTGTAATTAGAGTGGGGGTGGAGATGAAACGTTCACTGTTAGGTGTTAAATAATAGAGGGACTTGAAGTGTAATTGTAGAGTAGTATAGGGGGTTATTGTGAACATGTCTAGTTGTACTTAAGTAACCAGCAATGAATGAGAAGTGTAGCTAATGATTTGAGATTAATCTCCTTCTTCTTCTGAGAATTCTTCTTCTTCTTTCTCTGTGTTAGCTCAATCTCTCGATTACCATTTCTGTTCGTAACAATGGTATCAGAGCAATCTTTCCTCACGACCATGGGTTAAGATTCGGGTAACAACGGTGTTCTACTGCAGCAATCGAATTAGGGTTCAACAATCAGATGTGGGTGACTTCGAATTAGGGCAAGAAACGGTTCAACCATCAATTCTGGTGATTCACAACAGTGTCCAGCAATCAAGAAATTATTGGAACAACATGGAATTGGCTTTGGACAAGATTATGTCAATACGGCAAGAAGGTGCTGTCAGAGATTATTGTGATTCATTCCTCTTATTGTTCGATCAGGTTAGAAACTCTGAAGAAATGTCTGATTTCTATGCTATCTACCTGTTCATATGTGGTTTAGAACCAAGAATTAGGAATATCTTTGTCGAATGGCATCAATATAGCTATCTTAAGGTGGAAGATGTTATATCTTTGGCTTTGAAAATAGATACCAACAATCTGCATGATTCTTTTTCTCCATTCGATCCCAAGTCTTCTTTTTACATTGAAGGATTGGAGTTTGATATTAAAATTACTCTTGATGAGTTAATGATGGATAATGAGTTTTTTAGGAATGGGAAGATTCAAGAAGTTGATGTTGTTCAAGAAACGATTATAGATGAAGTGGTTGATTATGTGCATAAAACAATTGAAGATGAATCCATTCAAGATGAGTGTAGTAAAGATAAGTTGTATGGTGAAACGTGCAAAGGAGTTGGGAATGTGATTCAAGAATCGTTTAGTGGTGATGTTTTAAAAGAAAATGATATTCAAGAGACTATGGGCGAATTTAATAATAGGAATGATCTTGCTCATATTGATTTTCGTAAGAATGAACATGGTTCTTTAAATCAAGATTTGAGTATTCAAGTGTTTGATGAGACGTCTAATAAGGTTAGTAATGAGAAAAAAGTAACTTTGGGTGATGAGATTCAAGAACTTAGTGATCAACAATCATTTGATAATAAGGGTTTCAGAAAAAAATGGAAAAGATAATCAGGTTCATGTCATTATTTGTAAGGATGCACATGAAAAGGGTATTTTAATTCAGGTTATGGGAGAGGAATTTGCGTATATGGGTCTTTTAGATGATACAGATATGAGTTCCAAATTTGAAGAGGTTTACCAAGAGATGATACAAATGAAACTCATTTTCTTATTTGTATTTGATGCAACACACATGGATGAAGAAATACGAATACAGTCGAGTTTCAGGTTTTGGACAGATACTGGTTGGGTGTGTAAAAATGGTGAAGCCACTGGGTTCGTAGCTGCTTGGGAAAGTGGTGACAAATGTGTATGGAAGTGTTTTTCAAAATACATGTATTCAAAAGTGTTATCTTCAAACACATATATCAATCATTTACAATTAGTGTCTATGGGGTTAACAAAAGAAATAGGTTCTTGGAAATGGAAGAAACGACTAGATTGGACAGATAACGGTTGGAGATGGGTGGAAAGTTTGGGTATGAATGATGAGGGTTTTCAAGTTGTGGGTAAAAAGAGCACAGTGGTTAAGAATGTTTCTTCTAATCAAGCTAGTGTTTCTAGTTCGAGTGCTTCTGGCCAAAAGTTGGATGTGGCTGGTTATGTACCTGTTCGTAATATAAAGACTAGTTATAATCAGCCTTATAATAGTCGAACAAGTGTGTCTAACAGGTTGGACAGGTATGTTCGGACTTTGCTGAATCATGCAGGGTCGACAACTCGTAGTTCGTTCTTCGGGGCCGCATTC
Organism: Helianthus tuberosus; assembly: GCA_030545235.1. Classification (NCBI taxonomy): domain Eukaryota; kingdom Viridiplantae; phylum Streptophyta; class Magnoliopsida; order Asterales; family Asteraceae; genus Helianthus; species Helianthus tuberosus. The sequence goes on along the minus strand of CM060351.1, from coordinate 7,962,821 downwards.
TGTTTTGAATTTTTTTGGTGGTAATGTTGATAATTTTTTGGTTGTTGCTGGTTCTTCCGGGCAACAGCGTGTTAGACACAGTTTCGGTTACTGGAGTGTTATGCAATGGGCTAGTAAAGGTATTAATGTGTTGATATTGACGAGAGTTAGTGCATCTGCAGCATTTTGTCCTTTCCAGTTCCACAAGATTGATTTGAAGCATGCTAAAACTGACCACCGACTGCAGAATCAAAGGGATACAACATTGAATGGACTTAGACACGGAAAGTTTATTGTGTTTGTTGCTACTGATGTTTCTTTTGGTGATCTTGATATATCGAATTCAATATCGATTTCTCAGCTCATTATTGAAGCACTTGGAGTTAAAAAGTTCAAGCTACAACAAGAATCACATATTCAAGATTCTTTTCATTGTGTCATAAAGGCTGCAACAGCCTTTGAATTGGCTCAAAAGCTTCATGTATTTCTATTAAACAATGCCAGATCAACAACAACAACATGCTCCAACTTTGTTGCTTATTTTCATGCAGATGAAGAATTTTCCAAGTTTGGTTTTGATAGTTTTGATTAGCAATTTCTTTTTTTTCTTTTTGATTTTTGGGGACAAAAATCTTTTATGGGGGGAGTATTGTTAGGTGTTAAATAATAGAGGGACTTGAAGTGTAATTGTAGAGTAGTATAGGGGGTTATTGTGAACATGTCTAGTTGTACTTAAGTAACCAGCAACGAATGAAAAGTGTAGCTAATGATTTGAGATTAATCTCCTTCTTCTTCTGAGAATTCTTCTTCTTCTTTCTCTGTGTTAGCTTAATCTCTCGATTAACATTTCTGTTCGTAACATTCACTGATTTACAGGTGGCCGATGGTGGTTCTATGGTGGTTGTTCAATTGATTTGCAGGTCTTATGTTTCAACATTAAAGATTGAAGATGCTAACAAATAAATGGGGATCAGATAATTAAAGGCCTGGATATATATACTAATGTTTTTTTCTGGTTTAAATAGATTGGGGTAAAAAGATATAAATGCCCTTATGTGCAAGTCACATGTTATACTTAACTAAAAATTTTAGCATGGTTAGTGTCAAATGACGTAAAGTGTAATGAGTTTTACAAATAAAGGATTGTGTCTGTAATTATTGAAGTTAAAGGGTATCCAATACAATCCGATATAAACATAAAGGATGAAAAGTGTAATTTACCTAAAATATTATATTAAGTTGAGTTCAATTATTGCAAGTTGTAAAACGTTGATTGAAATATTAATATTTTAAAGTAGAATTTTTTTTAATTATTGCAAGTTGTATAATGTCGATAGGAATATTAATATTTAAATCTGATTATATTTATTTAATTAATTTAATGCAATTATATTATTAGAATCGTATAAAATATTACTAGGTTAGAACCCCGTATATTACACGGGTTGAATAAATGTAATTTTATATACTATATTTAAACAATTATTCTTTAAAAGACTCGTTTATTATACGGGTTGAACAAATGTAATTTTATATATATAAATTATATCTCTAAGAACCTCATGTATTGTACTGAATAAATATAATTTTATATACCAAATAATAAAAACCCGTGTATTGTACGGGTTGAATAAATCTAATTATATATACTAAATAATAAAAAAAGTTACATCTTTAAAAACACTGTGTATTACACGGGTTAAATAAATGTAATTTTGTAACCTTGTTTATTACACGGGTTGGATAAATGTAATTTTATAAACTAAATAATAAAAAAGTTATATCCTTATAAACCTCATGTATTATGCGGGTTGAATAAATCTAATTATATGTACTAAATCATCATCATCATACTTAGTAAATCTCACCAATAGCAAAGTTAAGGTAGGGTCTGAGGAGTGTAAGATGTAGAGGCTGCTTTCAGTGAGACCCCCGGCTCGATAGTAGTTTTGCATCAAGCCTTGGACATAAGGCACATAACACTCAGCAATCGGGACAAAGACCAATTAGTGCATGTTCCCTTTTGTCTTTCTGTTATCAACGCCATAACATGATGATGATGCATTATTAATCGTCCGCCGCTTTTAACGTTATTTGTATGAACTTAGTAAAATAACGTTAAAATTAGTGCAATTTCACTTTTGCCCTCCGAGCGTCCACACATATACATTATATGCGCATACCGCAAGCGGGGCGAATATATACTAAATAATAAAAAAGTTATATCTTTAAAAACACCATGTATTACACGGGTTAAATAAATGTAATTTTGTATAGTAAATAATATGCTATTGGATTCGTTTAAAAAATCATAAATTTGGTTCGGTTTAATTCGAATCAAATCACAAACTTGGTTAAGTTTAATTCGAATTGATTATAACCCAAATTTGAAAAATCAAAAATAGAATTATATTATTAGCTTCTCTTCCTAATAGTGTTTCTTTTAAAGTTTGATATAATGTATAATAAGTTATTTTGTATATTTTGTTTCTACTTTAAATTTTTTACATGAGCGTATTATTGTTTTTTAAGTTTAAGATTATTGTTTTGTGCTATTATTTAAAAAATATCTTTAATTTATAACTTAAATTTAAAGATAATATATTATTAGAAAAAATAGAATGATTCTATCCGACATTCAAAGTAAGATAAGATTTAATATTAATTGATTATTTATTATTTAATTAATTGATATAAGATAAGTATGAAAATGCAGGAAATTACAAATGTAGACATCTTCAATGAATGACACGTGTCCATTTATTGGTTTCTTTTATTATATGTATAGATATTGAGTTCAATTTTAAATTTTGGTGGCTCCGTAACGTTTGCTAAAGATGTTTTGAGGTTTTTCTTCTAGATGTAAAATTGGGACTTGAATATTTGATTATCTTCAAACTATATATTTAATTAGAATAGATAATTCTAGAAACTTCATCACGTTGTTAGATTTTTTTTGTAAAGCAACTTTCATTAAAACACAACGGCCTATCTCCAAGACGGAGATAACCACAAGCCACAAACAATTACATTACATTAAAATCAAAAGAACGCCAACCCTCCCATGACACCTCAAGACCCTTGCGTCTACTATTAAACCAAAGAAAACTAAGGGCCTTCACATCCGCAATCACTTGAACGATGGACACATTCGTCTCCCTAAACACTTTCTCGTTTCTAGCCTTCCAAATGCGACATAACGTAATCACCAAAATACCACGAATGACTTCTTTCTTAGGCTGCGAGTACCCCGAATGCATCGCAATCACATGGATGTCATGATCCGAAAACAGAAAAATTGGCGGAATCCGGCACCACCTAGCGATACCACACCAAACACCATTTGAGTACAAACACTCGGCAACAATGTGATCAATCGTCTCTTCCGAACCTACACATAAAACACAACCTGCAGTATCAACGTGTATGTTTCGTCTTCGAAGAGCATCTACCGTAGGCAACCGATTTAATCCAGCTCTCCATAAGAAAAGGTTACATTTTGCCGGAAGCCATTTCACCCAATTGTCCTCAGCATTCAGCTCCGATAGACTTGCATCAGTAACCCATTTTTTCGCATCCTGGACTGACACATACTGCAGCGAATTGTTGTTCCATTCCCACGAATTTGGAAACGTTTGAAGCTCCGTTGCAGCAGCTAGCCGAACGCACTCTATTAACTCCGAAGACTCTTGATTCGAAGCTGGATATGTCTTCCAATCCCAAGCCATAATACCCGTTCTCCCATCAAAATTTACTCTGTCCGCCACGACACACCACTTGTTTATTTCAAGACGGAACAAAGCCGGAAACATAGTCTTTAGCGGAACCCGACTTATCCAAGGATCGATCCAGAATCTAATCTCCTTTCCATTACCCACACGCCCTTGAAGCAAACTAGAAAATGACGACCCGTTGACTATAAGTCGATTCCCACAATTAACAATCTTTCCCCAAACCCCACGCACATTCTTATTGTGAGGAACAGAGAGCCATCTCTTTTTCGAGCCATGGATGGCTTCTATCACTTGTCTCCATAACGCTTGACCCTTCGTACGATAACGCCAAAACCACTTAAGTAACAAAGAGTTATTACTAACTACTAACTTGATCAATCTGAGACCCCCAAATTTTATCGGACGCGTCACAGTGTCCCACCCAACCCAATGTATTTTATTTTGGTCCGCATTTCCGCCCCATAAAAACTTACGAACCATCTTCTCGAGTTTAGTAATGACCGCAACTGGGGCCTTGAATAAGGAGAAATAATACGATGGGAGACTCTCCAGGACCGATTTAATCAACACCACTCTCCCTTCCATAGAAAGCGTCCTAGACTTCCATTTAGAGAGTCTTTTATTGAAAACCTCCACTATCGGATCCCAATTATTTATTCTCCCCATATTAGCTCCAACCTGAATCCCAAGATACTTAAAAGGCATGTCCCCCGAAGTACATCCCAACACTTCGGCTTGCACCGAAACCTCTTCACCATTCAAACCAACACCATACAATGTAGACTTTTTAATGTTAATTTTTAACCCCGAGCACAAGTGAAAAATACGTAAAATGCGGTTGAGAATTTTAAAATTAGAGTCCGACCACTCCCCCATAATCATGGCGTCATCCGCATACAAAAGATGAGATATACACGGTCCATCATTGGGAAGATTCACCCCTTTAAAGTCCCCATCCAAACACGATATTTTAAGAAGACCGGAAAGTGCTTCCATAGCAATAATAAATAAAAAAGGAGATATAGGGTCGCCTTGCCTCATACCTTTACCAGATGAAAATTCAAAAGTAGGAACTCCATTAACTAAAACAGAAGACCTAGCCGAGGATAAAACTCCTGAAATCCAATTACACCACATCTCCGGGAAATTCATTTGCCGCATAACCATCAACAAGAACCCCCAATTCACATTATCATAGGCCTTCTCAAAATCAATTTTAAACATAAAAAACCGTTTCCCACTTTGTCTCGCCCACGCCAATACCTCACTAACAATCAAAGGACCGTCAAGAATATATCTACCCGCAACAAATGCCGTTTGAGTCTCATGAATCAACGAACTCAAAACAGTCTTCATTCTATTAGCAAGGCCTTTAGAAATAACTTTACTAACAATCCCTAATAAATTAATCGGGCGATACTCACCTAAAGAAACTGGATCACTTACCTTGGGGATTAAAGTAATGAATGACGAACCAGCTCCCCGACTAATAGTTCCGGTCTCGTGAAATTCCTTAAAGATCTCAATGAAATCAACCTCAAATAAAGACCAAAATTTCTTGACAAATCTGAAATTAAACCCGTCCGGGCCAGGAGCTTTATCACTACCACAACTGAACACAGCTTCCTTTATTTCTTGCTCCGAAAACGGAACCTGATGCGTGCGAAGTGTCGTATATATTAGGTGTATATTTTAAGCTCTTTTTAACACTTATTTTAGCCAAGTTTTAAATTTATAAAACACGATATTTCACTAACACTAAACACACATATGGGCAAGTGCACCCATCGTTGAGTGTAGTATAGCGTTGGTAAGATACCGAGGTCGTCCAAGGACACAAGAGCTTTTAGTACCGGTTTATCCTCAACGTCTAACCAAAATAAAAGTTTAGAAAAATGTTTTAAACTAAGAAAATTAAAAGCTAACTAAAATGCTGAAAATAAAAATAAAAATAAAAACAGATAGACAAGATGAATCACTTGGTTCCCACTCGTATCTAGTATAACCTTTGATTATTTCCGCACTTTTGCACATAATTAAGAGATTATCTTAGTTATTGTAGTAGGCCCCTCTTTTGAAGGTGACGTTACCCTCACCCCAGTAGTTTGAGTCAGCAGGGATACAATCCTAAAGGGGTGGATTATTGGAAGATAATGAATTAAGTTATTAACGCAGTATTGTGGTAGGCCCCGCTTTTGGCGGTGACGTTACCCTCGGCTAAGTAGTCTGAGTCAGCAGGGATACAGTCCTAAATAGTCGGGTTATAGTATTAATAGTAGTTAACTTATGAGGGGATCAAAGAGTTTGGACCCCCGCCATCCAATACCGTGAAGTATTGAAGGAGGTCCTACTAAATTTGACCCAGGTCCATTGCAGGACCTCTAAACGCTGAACAATGGCAAGACCTTTACCAAACCGTTCCCTTAACCCCCTACCAGGTAGCCAACATACCTCCATATAGACCGTGGAGATATGAATGGTGAAAATCCTTTATTTTATATAGACAGTAAAATAATGCCAAGACACCACGGACAAACGATAAGGAAAGATCACCTTCAACATAAGTAACTAGTTATTAAAGTCATTAATACAAAACCAAATAAAAAGTGCAAAAGATTAGAAATAAAAAGTATTATACTAGACACTTTGTCTTCACCAAGTGATGTAAGAGACTTAGGCAAACATGGCCTTGATTGTCAAGAACTCTTACGATCAATCTTGGATCCCGAGACGACTCACACACTCTACGATGGACAATGGATGATGGTGGTGGATGATGGTGTTGTGATGGTGGTGGGTGGTGGATGAAGTGTGAGAGAGGTGGTGTGCCAAGGGATGAGATGAAATGAATCCAAGCACTCCTATTTATAGGCTGAACAGAGTGCTGGACACGGCCCCGTGTCTGTCTGACAATCTCTCTCCTCATTAATTGTAATTCGCAATTACAATAAATGCGCCTGCTGTACTTTCGACACGCCCCCGTGTCCGCTGAGCACGGCCCCGTGATGGGCAATAGAAGCTTCTATGGATTTGTCTTTTCTGCTGCTTCTTGGGCACGCCCCCGTGCTGGCTGAGCACGGGGCGTGTTCAGCCTTCTGATTTCTCTCTTTTGCTTTGGAAGGTGCCGTTGAGGGGTCGGGCAGTCCACTAATATCCCTTTTCTTGTATTTATGTTGGATTTAGCTGTCTTTTTGCTTCTTTTGCGTTTTTGAGCTCATTTAATCCTGAAAATACAAAAGGAAGACAAAAACACTCTTTTTCCAATATTAGTACTTAAAAAGGGTTAGTTTTATGCCTTATTTGATGTAATTTATATGTTGCATTTTACACACATCAAATACCCCCACACTTGAACTTTTGCTTGTCCTCAAGCAAAACTCTTTAATATGTGGCTTACACTCCCAAATGGAATAGGTAGAAGAGAAGGTTTTGGGCTTGTCGTAGAGTGTCGGGATTTCCAAGATCTTTTTGGGTTTTATTTTTATTTATTTACACTCCTATTCGTAATGATTTATTTAGAACTTTTCATAAAAGAAATTACTTATTTGGGCATAACATGCCTTTTTAAAATTCTATTTATATACAAGTTCACATACCTCACGGGGAAATCACTCACACTCGGCCGAAGGTGTATTTTTAGTGAATCACTCGAGAGCGGCATGGAACTTATTCCTACCATAGGCTTGCCAAGAAATCAATCCTCCTCCTTTTTAACTTTTATACCTTTGTAGATATCAAGAGGACTTTGTGGGTTAAGGGTTAGGCTAGGGTTAAAGGTAGGTGGTTGGGTTAGTGGTTAGTAGAAAAAGGGCTAAAAGCGTAACAAGTGTCGGTTTTCGTATTTTTGCAATTTTTTATTTTGATGAAGCTTTTATTCAAACTAAGTTATTTTTGATTAACTTGTTTGTTTATTTTCTTTTTGCTTCATCATTTTTTTTTTTTTGCGAAGAACCGAACTTGTTACTAAAATAAAGGGTTAAAAATGAAAAAGGTTTAGGTGGGTAAAAGGTTTTTTTTTTGTTTGGGTGATGAAACGAAAAGGTTTAGGCTCAAAGGGGCTAACTAGGGGGATTTTTGGGTAGGTGGTAAAAGAAAAAGAAAAATAATGGTGTAGAAGATAAAAAGGGTTAGTCCTAATGCCTCCATCATTTACTTACTCGGGTTTAAGTTGATAAGGACCGGGAATGTATTGTCATGGCAAGTTCTAGAGTCGTAAGAACCAAGCGGCTATTCACACAAGAAACGAAAAATGAGCATTTAGTCAATTGATATGTAATTGTGTGCTCAATAAAGGCTCAAAACTCACTTTTGTGGGAATGGGTTTTTATGTGATCAAGTATATATAATCAAATTTTAAAAAAGTTTGTCATGCCTTTTCATAATTTTCTTATGTTGGTTCTTTTTATCACTACGCTATCGGTTGTAAATTTGTAAAAATATAACCTTTTTGAGAACTTGAATTTCCCGAGTTAAACCTGGACAAGTAAAAAAAATGAAATTTTTGAAAAATTTGGGGTGATTAGCGGTTCCAATAGAGTTTTGTGTAAGGCTTGTATTTTAGGACTTGCAAAATTCAAGGTTTTAGCATCCCCCCACACTTAAATTACACATTGTCCTCAATGTGTCCCAAAAATAAATTTTTAGGTTGATTAGATGTGTAAAATAGTGTTTAAAAAGCAAAAAATTGTGTTACTGGGCACTGAACACGGCCCCGTGTTATCCGGGCACGGCCCCGTGTTCAAGTGCCAGTAACAGAATTAAAACAAGAGAAACAGAAGTCTGGACACGGGGGCGTGTTGGGTGAACACGGCCCGTGTCCAGTTACCTGAACTGGGCGTTTTCTGCAGGTGGTTCAGCACGGGGCCGTGTTGGTTGGGCACGGCCCGTGTTGAACCTTCTGAAATGGAGAAAATTGTCGGGTTGCCTTGTTCTTGTGCATGGGTTCATTTTTTCTCGTTCCCCTTTTCATCCTTTACCACCATGAGTGTGTTTTATTCATTACAAACCATCCAGACCTTAAAACCATCATTTCATTTCATCATAGAGAGAACTTACATAGTCCTAAATTAAACTAGATAAAACAAAGAAATAACAAACCATGGAATCCTAGCCTTTACTTTATTTTAATTAGCAAAATTTCCAAGAAGTAATTAATCTTGGTTAAACAAGGCCTATTTGAACTCCTTCTTCCGCGTGCGGTTCTCCTCAAATGTCGGCGAGCCATTCTTCCACCTCCCTTGGAAGGAGAAAAGAAGGCTCATTGGCATTAGTTTGAGGAGTTTCAACTTCCACCGGGATCTCTTGTTGGTGTTCCACGGGAGGTTCCGCTGGAAAGTCTTCCCACCCGGTAGGGTTGTTGATTCCGAGTGCCAGGTTCCAATCTTGTTGAGGAAGGACTGGTTCCATTGGAGGTGCTACAAGAATATTTAACCTCTGGTACAAGAGGTTAATTTCTTGGAAGCTGCTTTCAAGTCCCATCGTAAGATTGTTAATACGGTCGATTAGGACCTCCTCTACTGACGTCATTTCATCGAGAGCCTCCCTTAATGCTACAAGATAGTGCACAAGTGTAGCTTCAATAGAGGGTCTTCTTCCTCTTCGGCTGTTTGACGAATGCACAGAAGATGTTTCGCTGTTTTCACTCGACATCCTACGAAAAATAAACTAAAAATAGTTTATTTAATGAAACAGTGACCGGACACGGCCCCGTGCTCACTGAGCACGGCCCCGTGTTCATCTTTCTGCATAGTTTTGGAACAAGGAAACTTGGATTTTTAAGTTATTTTCTGAACTTGTGGGGCCTTTTTAGCTACTAATAACTTAAAACAATGTTTCATAACATGTTTTTACCAAGATTCTTTGAACAAAACTCATTTATCCCTACCATAGAGTTGGATGGATTCCAAACTTTCAATGGTAGCTCTTGGAGAAAGATGGAGAAGAAGGAAATGGCTAAAAGAAGAAAGGACAAGATGGGTTGTTGGAACCTTCTTTTAGACTTACCTAGGATAGTTTGAGAGAAGATTCCTGCAAATCTCTGTCCCAAGTTGGTCCAAATGTGCAGAATTCTTGGCTGCATTTATAGAAAATGACAGCATCCTGGACACGGCCCCGTGTTCAGTGGACACGGCCCCGTGTGCAGGTGGAGTTCTGACACAGTTTGTCCGTATTCTGACGTTTTAATCAGAATGGAATCTTTCGATGGACACGGGGGCGTGTTGGCTGGGCACGGCCCCGTGTCTAGGGACTGTTTTATGAAGTTTGTCTAGTTTTTTAAGGAACTTGTTAGTATCGGGTGGCTCCTGACTGGTTGGAACAACCCCAAAGTGCCTAAGATACCTTAATTGTTCTAGACTAAGGCGAGAACGCAAGAGGTTGTCGGTGAGGGTAATTCCTATTTTTATTATAGGTGGACAAGTCCAACCCTTTCCCGGGCTCTTGTTAAAGAAGGTGTATGCCGAATCGCTCAGGTCTATGTATGCACCGAACGAAGTCGGTGGAGAGTCCTTCACGGCACAATCGACACAGGGACGACTATCGTCCAAGTCTTTGCTAGGTACGAAGGTATTTTCGGGAGCAACGAGGTTGTCGGAATGCGGTTCCAACTTTTCTTCATGGTTATCGTCTTGGGGTGGATCAATAAAATCCTTCCTAAGCTCTTCTAACCAATCCTGAACTAGCTTTTCTAGTTGAAATAACTCATCAAGGAGCATTTCCCCTAGAATATCTGGCTGGGCGCATTCGAGGGAGAAATAGTGCTTATTTTTACTTTCGCCCCTCTTAAGGTTGTGAGAAGTTGGTGGGTTCATGTAGTGGGGCTTATAATTTAGAAAGTAGCATTTTACTTCTTCATGTTTGCCACCACATAATTGACACCACGTACCATAAGAGTGCCGAAAGTAAAAACAATTACTATCACTCATGTTTATGTCAGAAATTACCAACCGCCGGGATCTAACGGTTCTGTTTTCAGTAACTGAATCTTGGGCACGGGGGCGTGTTGGGTGAGCACGGCCCCGTGTTCAGCTTACTGTCTGACGTAAAACAAGATTGCCAGTTCCAATGATTGAGCACGGGGGCGTGTTCAGCGGGCACGACCCGTGCTGAGCTCTGCAGAAGCTGAAAAACTAAGAAAAATCCTAAAAAAATAAAAAGAAAAATAAAAGATGATTAGGCCGTTGATTCCTAACTTTCTTAAAATCCTTGTGTCCCCGGCAGCGGCGCCAAAAACTTGATGTGCGATAAAGTGTCGTATATATTAGGTGTATATTTTAAGCCCTTTTTAACACTTATTTTAGCCAAGTTTTAAATTTATAAAACACGATATTTCACTAACACTAAACACACATATGGGCAAGTGCACCCATCGTTGAGTGTAGTATAGCGTTGGTAAGATACCGAGGTCGTCCAAGGACACAAGAGCTTTTAGTACCGGTTTATCCTCAACGTCTAACCAAAATAAAAGTTTAGAAAAATGTTTTAAACTAAGAAAATTAAAAGCTAACTAAAATGCTGAAAATAAAAATAAAAATAAAAAGAGATAGACAAGATGAATCACTTGGTTCCGACTCGTATCTAGTATAACCTTTGATTATTTCCGCACTTTTGCACATAATTAAGAGATTATCTTAGTTATTGTAGTAGGCCCCTCTTTTGAAGGTGACGTTACCCTCACCCCAGTAGTTTGAGTCAGCAGGGATACAATCCTAAAGGGGTGGATTATTGGAAGATAATGAATTAAGTTATTAACGCAGTATTGTGGTAGGCCCCGCTTTTGGCGGTGACGTTACCCTCGGCTAAGTAGTCTGAGTCAGCAGGGATACAGTCCTAAATAGCCGGGTTATAGTATTAATAGTAGTTAACTTATGAGGGGATCAAAGAGTTTGGACCCCCGCCATCCAATACCGTGAAGTATTGAAGGAGGTCCTACTAAATTTGACCCAGGTCCATTGCAGGACCTCTAAACGCTGAACAATGGCAAGACCTTTACCAAACCGTTCCCTTAACCCCCTACCAGGTAGCCAACATACCTCCATATAGACCGTGGAGATATGAATGGTGAAAATCCTTTATTTTATATAGACAGTAAAATAATGCCAAGACACCACGGACAAACGATAAGGAAAGATCACCTTCAACATAAGTAACTAGTTATTAAAGTCATTAATACAAAACCAAATAAAAAGTGCAAAAGATTAGAAATAAAAAGTATTATACTAGACACTTTGTCTTCACCAAGTGATGTAAGAGACTTAGGCAAACATGGCCTTGATTGTCAAGAACTCTTACGATCAATCTTGGATCCCGAGACGACTCACACACTCTACGATGGACAATGGATGATGGTGGTGGATGATGGTGTTGTGATGGTGGTGGGTGGTGGATGAAGTGTGAGAGAGGTGGTGTGCCAAGGGATGAGATGAAATGAATCCAAGCACTCCTATTTATAGGCTGAACAGAGTGCTGGACACGGCCCCGTGTCCGTTGGACACGGCCCCGTGTCTGTCTGACAATCTCTCTCCTCATTAATTGTAATTCGCAATTACAATAAATGCGCCTGCTGTACTTTCGACACGCCCCCGTGTCCGCTGAGCACGGCCCCGTGATGGGCAATAGAAGCTTCTATGGATTTGTCTTTTCTGCTGCTTCTTGGGCACGCCCCCGTGCTGGCTGAGCACGGGGCGTGTTCAGCCTTCTGATTTCTCTCTTTTGCTTTGGAAGGTGCCGTTGAGGGGTCGGGCAGTCCACTAATATCCCTTTTCTTGTATTTATGTTGGATTTAGCTGTCTTTTTGCTTCTTTTGCGTTTTTGAGCTCATTTAATCCTGAAAATACAAAAGGAAGACAAAAACACTCTTTTTCCAATATTAGTACTTAAAAAGGGTTAGTTTTATGCCTTATTTGATGTAATTTATATGTTGCATTTTACACAGATCAGAACCACAAGCCCAGACGCACTAACCGAGGATAACCTTCGCAAATCAGAGCACCTTAAGTACGGCCGAACAACCATCTCCTCTTTAAATTTATTCCGAAAGAAAATCATCACCTCTTTTTTAACTATATTCGGCCGTGTTTCCCACTCCCCGTTAATCATAAGCCCCGGGATACCATTGGTCGCTTTCCGGCCATTAATAAAGCCATGATTTGAAGAAACATAAACTAAATAAAGAATTTGATTCCTCTTTGAACCCCAGATTGTTAATCCCCGTTAGATGCATTTGATTCCTCTTTGAACCCTAGATTTGAAGAAACATAAACTAAATAAAGAATTATGATTAGGAAGGTTGTTCGGACAAGACATCATCTATCTACATATAATTATATCAACTGTTTGAACCACTTGACAGAAAAATTTAAATCATGTTGGGCTCCTCGTCTGGACTCTTATTTTCCATAACTAACTGGCCCATTATTGTTGTTCACTAACTAGGCCCAAGTTTGACAGAAGGACTAATGCAGTGGGCTGAGCAGAAGACCCGAAAGAGAGCAAGGCTCTTAGAACAGACCACTGTTCCGATAAGGATGACCGGTGATGGGACTTCTCATAAGCGTTAATGTCACACCCCGATTTCCACGTGTCACCGGTGGGCCCGGTGGGGGAGTATCGTGACGTGGTTGGCAACATAATAGTCAAACAACACAATAATTAATATGCACAGCGGAAGCAAATTTAAAAAGATATAATACAACCGAATTTAATATTGTAATATCAAATGTCACAATATTCGGAAGTTTATCCACAGATGGATTGGAAACAAATTGGAAACAATAGTTCAACAGACTTTAGGCATCTTAAGCTTGCGAGACTTCTAGTGATGCTAAGGAGAAATCCCAGCTAATTACGCTTAGTACCTGCATTTAATCTTTTTGGGAAAATACGTCAGTTTACACTGGTAAATACAATCAACTGACTCATTTTAGAAAATGATTGAAAATTGATTTGGATGCACGTGGCATAAACATTTTATTTAACTTGGGAGAATTATTTAATATTATAATCTTGTGAACGAATTACATGTTCCTGGTGCGTTCAGTAGCCCGGATCTTGTCCGGGTTAAAGATCAATAGACACACCACAATATTCTTTTGTGCACTGACGGGTGTACGCCTACACCCCGCGCTTAAGTCGTGGCCATTTCGTAAAATGATGCCAAGGATATCCGAGACATGGTCATTAACCCCCCAAAGGCTTTAAGTAACAAGACAGTTTAAACGAGCCGATCAAATTATTCAATTAACCACCCAACGATGGAAGATTTGATGCCCGATCAAGCGGTATTCTATATACCGTAACCCAAGCCCGTATAGGGAAAATAAGTTAAAAGTATTTACCTGAGCAATGTATAAATCACAATAAGCAAATTGCAAGTAGCTTTTACTGGTTCTCCTAATCTGGAACGAAGGTTTATAATAACCTATTAGAATCTAACGGGTCTTTAATTAAGCTTAAACTTAGACCGGTTAGTTTCAATGATACGGTTCGTACGCACTATTAAGCGAAGACCGGATAGAATGTGATTTAGACCCGACAAGTTCAGAGACTTGTTTAATATGGGTATTTTATGCACACTCTGGATTTTGAGATAAAACCGATAAGGTTTGACCCGTGTCGGCTAATTTATGTAAACTAGTTACATAAATCGAACCGAACGCGTAATAAGCGTAGCGGGTAATAATGAGAGCCATTTACAGGTTTCCTAAGTTAATATGCTCCATATATGTTGTGACATCAGTAATATATCATTTATTATGCCCGAAATGAATTTAAACACAAACTATGCCCTGTAGGGGTAGTTTGGTCATTTTAAAGGTTGTAAAAGAGTTTAAGTGTTAACCTGAGTTACAGGCCTGATGTAATCAGCAAATATACTCAATTTTCTAAGTTATATATCAGTAGGTTAAAGTATATATGTGAAATTTATCAATTTTAACCAAACTATGCACCGTAGGGGTATTTTGGTAATTTCACATAAGCCGAAAAGCTCAAAACCGAAGTCTGAGTTTAACAACTTTTTCTTACAGTTAAAATATTATAATTTACCTCAAATATCAGTAGGTATCACCCTTAGTATGTTTAAAATAGTTCTAGTACATACTAGTCGTTAAAAACGCTTAATTAGGCGATTAGAAGCCGTTTCCGGGTTCTATATAGAAATCTGATATTTTTATTATTCCAGGAGGTTTAAAATAATTTATTTATCATTTAGAATCAGTAGCAAAAGGTTTGGAGTCGTTTAGATATGTAAAACTCATTTTATGTCCCGTAAGGGCAAAACCGACAATTACCGGATTAAGCCTACGACTATGAGTTATGCTCAGCCTAAAATTAATTAAAAATCTTCAAAAATCCCAAAATAATATATTACATCAGTGGGAAATAAGTTGGATATCGAAAAGTAGGCTTAACTAGGCTATACGCTAATTACGCCATTTAATTAACATAAAGCTTTCATTTTGCGCTAATGAGCATAACTCTCAATCTACACCACCAATTGATCTCAAATTTTGGGTACAAGTATATATATCAGTAACAAAGGTTTATACTCTTTTACATTTTCAAAAATCACGTTTTAAGGTGATAAGGGCATAATGGTCAACATATGAGCAATTAACGGAATCATGCGAATTAATTGGTTAACTAATGAACCATGGTGTATAATCACAGAGGGTTATACTAGCATGTTACCTGGTCCAAATTAAGCTCTAAAGAATTTCTAAATCATGCCTAAACGGGTCAGAACTGAAAGTCAATGCAAAAGTCAAACTATGCGACTTTCGGTTCCGAACCGGGTCTTTACAGGAAATTGTCGGGTTGAACATGTTTAGACATGTTCTTACACTTATTACCAAGTTATATTAATGATCAAACAGGTTGTGTATGTTCTACATTGCTAATTATGCATAAATTAGAATTTAAGGATCCTGTTGACTTTTTCTTAACAAGTTTGACCCGACATTTGACCTAGTTAGAGTGGGAATCAGGGGGAACCCTTTTGAGGGTTTATTACCCACATAATTACCAACTTATAACTACTTTTGATTCGACTAATCACTGGACCATTAGTGATTAATCTTAAAGTCAACCGTTAATTACGACGGTTTGACTTTTAAGCTAAAACTTAATTAAGAAAGGTCAAGCAAACTTACAAGAGTCCTATGCACGAAATGTGAAGCTTAGAGAGAAGTCCTTGGCTCTAGAAGTGCTCCAATATGCAGATGGAAGGTGTGAGGGACTTGTTGCAACTCATGGCCTTTATATAGTGATTTAGACACCACAAATTGTTGACAAGCAAGTCTAACACTGACCACAACCCATCAATATGTGTCCTTAAGTGTCTAGGACTGTTTAGGGGTCGCCCACAATGTGCAAATATCTGTTAAGGGGCGATTGAGCGCGTTTACAGGCTGTTGTCTTCACTTTCTGCATCTGGGCGATTGACGTGGCCCGCGTAAAGTTATGTTAACCTTTACGCGGCCCGCCTTGACCCTGTTATCAGATTTTTACGTTTTCCATTTGTTGCATACTTGACCCTTGGCTCTTCGAAAGGGCAACCAAGTTTATTTCTTGCATTTTGACCCCCTCTTATTTACCTACAAGGGCTTTAGGACTTATACCTACTTTGCCAAGCCCCTGGACATTCCTGGTTAACCCGAAAAGTCATAACTTTCAACGTTAACGCTTTAACCCCTCGCACACGAATTTGATCATAACTTTCTCATACAATAACGAAACTTTATGAAATTTATATCGTGCCTTCTAGTGAGCATAATTATCAGTTACAAAGCTTCGGGTTTGTCAAAAGGTCACTCAGAGGTATAACTTAAACATGTTGACACATTTAACCCCTGTAGTTTGTAATCTCTCACTTTTAGCTTCGCATGATCCATGATTTATTCGTTTGATGCTATAAACATCATGTAGGGTTATTGTACAATATTTTTATTCACTGTTGACATTTAGAACTCGTATATTCACATACTTTTCATGATTGTCAACTTTAGTCCTTTCAGAACATTCTTTCACACGTTCAATCATTTGACACGTGTCTACACATTATAGGACGTGAATTTTCGAGGTGTTACAGTTAATTACATGTAAGAGATAAGAGATTGAGGACGACAAGGTTGCTGAGATTGGGATACCTATCATTTCATGAAATGATCTTTTTAGATCCCACAAAGGATACAAAGGACTGTCTTGTACCCAGACATTCCCTTTGCCCAGAGGTTTGTTCGTGAGACCTCAACGATAGTGGGTCCCGTCTGATAAGTGGATCTGCCCATATAAGCCATGGGGGAGATCAACAATAGGTCGCAACTGAAACCCTAAAAAACCATCTGCATTTACTACCATAAAAACATTCTCTGAGACATTATTGAATAAGCTCATAAGAAATACACACCATTTACTCCGACCGATTTAGCGCGTCGGAAGCTCCGTTTATTGTCCCGGCAAGTTTTCTTATTCTCACGCCAGAATTTGGTCACGTATCCCCCCTCCTCCGAGGGTCCTCCGTGGCGAGGCTAACGGTGTTCTTTTTTGTAGTGATCTTGAAGGCAAGCTTGGACGTGGATGAGCCTCCATAATCGGCCCAGGAAGCTGATTTTTAGGGATTCGACATTGGTGTCTGAAGGGGTATGGTCCCAAATCTCGCACCAACATGGTCGCGAGTGACCATTACCCTTATAAAAAACTCCCACAGGCAAGAACTTATCTGCGTTCGTGCGGGCACGCGCGTACGCAGCGGTCGAATCCAATCTGTCAAGTGATGAGAAAACTTACCTTGTGTATGAAAATGGGTATTGCACATAGCGATGCGGCTTAGCACCGCATCCTATGAACATTTTTGTCACGACAAGGGATATAGAAAAAGAAGTTACCAAGTATGGCGATGCGGCTCTGCACCGCATCCCATAAACATCTACGTCAAGCCAAGGGACGCGAAAACAACCTCGGTTACCGCAGGCAGCGATGCGGCCTAGCACCGCATCCTACTGACAACGCAAGTGGGACTGACACTTTGACTCAGGTAGCCAAAGCAGCAAGTGGCACTGATGACAGTCATCTGTCAGCCCATACGTAAACGACACTTGTCACACCCCAACCGATGGCGGAATCATCGGGGCATGGCACTGAGCGAAACAGATTGTCCAGAAGTTTCCATAACAACTATCATTACCATTCAATTTAAATTAACATGTACCATACCATGTCTCAAATAGTAAACAAATTATTACAGATAACATCTAGGCAAATATTCTTGTTCCGACAACTCAGATTCAAACAAAGTGTTTTTTAATTGGTTTCTAGGACTCCTTCCCTAGCCTCGATTTCATCACCAGCAAGCTAAGCATAGAAACAACCTAAGCACCTGTCACATACGTTAAAATAAAGTCCATACATAAAATGTAAAGGTGAGCATACAAGTTTGATAATAGCATATAGAGTTCGAATTCGTTTACGCATAACCAGCACGTACACATAGTGAAATGAAGCACGTTAGTTATCGACATAGATCCATCGATACCAATGACTCCGGGTTGACTGCCCGAGGCAGTTCGCAATACACGATTACCACCGTAATCCATGCAAGTAAAAGATCCTTAACAACCCCCGTGTGAACGGGTGCTGAGTCCAAACTATAGTACTATCGTTAAGGCAAGTAGACAGCATTCCATGTGTAAACATAACAAACAAGCATTCATAAGCCACGTATAACATGCATTAACGGTTAGCGTTCAAATAGTTTGAGTAGTGTGATAGTTGTAGTTTGAATATTCGTAACGTATGTAACACCCAAAAGTGCCAAAAGCAAAAAGGGATCGAGTATACTCACAGTGATTTATGGATTGAAGGGAGCGCTTAGCGAATACGGTTAGCCTGAATAGATTCGGTAGTATAACGATAAGTGAAACATAAAACAGGAAACAGGTATTGAGGAGTCGGACAGCTGGACGATCGGACGGCAGTTCGATCGGATGGCTGACCGTTCGGCTGACAGTCCGTTCGGTCTGCTGTTCGGTCGGTCGGTAGGCCGATCGGATGGCTGTACGAGTGGATTGTTCCTTCCTTTGAGAAGGATGTGTTTATGGATGATGGCTTGACCTTTGAAGTTTTCGTTGTAGCATTTTGAAAACATTGAAGTACCTTTGCCTTTCAGGTCGGTCGATCGGACGGCTGTTCGATCGGCCGACAGCCCGATCAGTTAGGCATTCAACAGAATTTCAAGGTTTAGCCTTTGAATCGGACAGGTGTTCGATCGGTTGGCAAGTCAACAATAGTCAACCACTTTAATGAATTGCAAGGTATTGTTCAGTGGATCGGATGGTTGATCGATCGAATAGCACAACTGTTGTTCGATCGGACAACAGGGTGTCACCTGATCGGATGGCTGTTCGATCGGGTGGCACTTCTAGTGCATTAAACATGTTGAAAATTGATTAAGCATTGAAGTATAGTATCTCATGATCCGAAGAGTAATCAGATCGGACAGTAGTTCGATCGAACAATAGTTCGTTCAATACCATTCTTCAAAACAAGTTGATTGTGTGGGACCATGTGCTAGCCGATCGGCTGGCCAGTCGATCGGCTGGTTTATCCGATCGGTTGGCTGTCCGTTCGGACAGCAGTCCGATCTGTCAGCATCCTGACCTGATCAGCCTTGCATCTAACACCTTGGTTGTTCTGTTTGTTTGTCGTTTTATCGAGGTATTTTGACAGCGAGTAAAACCATAGATGCCTCGTTCTTAGTTGGTTTCCCCGGGTCGAACAGGAATCACCCAAATCCGGTCGGTGGTCTGTTCGGAACGAAGTTTAATATTTAACCCAGAGTCGGTTAACCGCGTGGATAGAATCTAGATCTTGAGCCGTATAACCACTGAAGTGATTTGTAAACCGGCTCAGGTTCCGTTTCTACTGGTTCGAGTGAAAAGAGTTGAAGAAAGTTGGGAAAATCCATCCTTCAATCCTTTTCACCATGTATATGTTCAGATCTATAAAGATCCTTGTTTGTTTATGTGGAAATCGGCTAGATCCAAGTCATTCTTGGTGGATTGAGGCCAAAACATGAAGTTCTTCAAGAACCCATGATGACATCATCCTAGAACACTTGATTCTTGATGATTTCACGGTTAAAAGTTTATATTTGAAAGATAGAAAGGTGTAGGAGTGTGTATAGATCAAGAAAGTACAAGATTTAGGGCGAAAACTTACCGGAATCGAGAGAAATCTGAGAAAAGGCCAGTTGAGCGTGCTGGTCGAACAAGGGTTTCCAAAAGTGGAAAGAATGACAATGACAGGGGTATTTATAGGATGACAAAAGAGGAAAGGGCTGGCCGATCGGCTGGCAGCTCGATCAGACAGCCTGTCCGATCGGACAGCAGTCCGTTCGGCTGGCTGTTCGATCGGCTGGGAGCCTGATCGATCGGTTGCACCTTTTGAGTGTTTCGTGCGACGATTTTTGATATTTCGATTATGATTGCGCGCGGATCGATTCGGTAGGGTTTCCTAGTCAAATTACTTTCAGTATCAACCACTTTGTATCTAGCGTAATCTCTTTTCCACTATCTATCCTGGTTCGATTTGTGATTCGAGTTCGAGTTCGATTGCATTAGAGTTAGATTTCGAGTTCGATTGAGTTCGCTTGATTATCACAACATATCATAAATAAACATGCACAGTTAACACGTAAGGCACACACACACGTATAATGATAAGTAAAAATACGTAGCTCGAGTTGCGAATTGATGTCAATTCGATTAACTTAGCTTGATTGTTAGTTGATTAACTTTATCGCATTGTTACTTCCTATAGTTCACAGTCGTAGGTCGATTGAAATACGATTAATACTCATCGATTATTGCAATTAACAACACTTACTCCACATAATATAAATAAAATAAAGACATTTCTACAAGTCAAGTTGCGTGAAATCGGTCGTTGACTTTAACCTTGACTTTGACTTTCACTTACGAAAACACGGGGTGTTACAGCCTCCCCTTGTTTAGGGAATTTCGTCCCGAAATTAAGCTGGAAGCTGCTACAACCGCCATGAATCACGTGAGGACTTTCTCTATCTAGACTTTCTCCTGAAACAACTGCGGGTACTTTACCTTCATGTCGCTTTCGAGTTCCCAAGTAAACTATGCGCCTCGTTTGCCTTCCCATCGGACCTTCACAATAGGAATGCGTGAGCGCCTGAGCTGTTTGGTTTGGCGATCCATGATTTCGACAGGCTTTTCCACGAAGTGTAATGTTTCGTCCACTTGTAGATCGTCTAGAGAGACATGTAAATCGTGGTCGGCATGCACTTTCGGAGGTTTGACACGTGGAAAGTCGGGTGGACGTTACTAAGTTCCTCCGGTAGTTCGAGTCTGTAGGCGACTTTTCCGATCCTTTCCAGAATCTTAAAAGGTCCAACATATCGAGGCGCGAGTTTCCCTTTCTTGCCGAATCGGACTACACCCTTCCAAGGTGATACCTTTAGGAGTACGTAGTCACCAACGCCAAATTCACGGGGCTTACGCTTTTTATCGGCGTAACTTTTCTGTCAATCCCGAGCTTTCACCAGGTTGTCTCAAATTTGGAAAATTTTGTTTGTCGTTTCTTGTAATAGCTCCGGACCGGTTAGTTGCGAGTGACCGATCTCGTGCCACACAATAGGCGATCGACATCTTCTTCCGTATAATGCCTCGAAAGGTGCCATCTCGATGCTAGAATGATAGCTATTGTTATACGAGAATTCGACTAACGACAGGTGTTTATCCCAATTACCACCGAAGTCTAGAACACACGAACGGAGCATGTCTTCAAGAGTACGGATCGTTCTTTCAGTCTGACCGTCGGTTTGTGGGTGGAAAGCAGTACTTAGATTAAGCGTTGTACCGAGTGCCGTTTGAAACGTTTCCCACAATCGTGAGGTAAACCGAGCATCACGATCAGAGATGATGTCACGAGGCGTCCCATGATTACAAATGATCTCATCGGTGTAGATTCGGGCTAATCGTTCTACCCTGTAGTCTTCTCGTATGGGTAGAAAGTGAGCGGATTTAGTCAAACGGTCGACTACTACCCAAATGCTGTCGTGGCCTGATGACGTGGGTGGTAGCTTGGTTACGAAATCCATAGCTATGCTCTCCCACTTCCACATGGGAATTGGTGGTTGTTCGAGCAAGCCAGAGGGTCTTTGATGTTCAGCCTTGATTCTAGCACAAGTTAGGCATTTTCCGACGTAGAGAGCGATATCCCTTTTCATGCCCGGCCACCAGTACTTATAACGAAGGTCCTGGTACATTTTGTCGGCACCGGGGTGAATAGAATACCGAGATTTATGGGCTTCGTCCATCAGAATTTGTCGCAAATTGGTTCTCTTGGGAATCCAAATTCGGTCTAAAAAGTGGAATATCCCGTTTGACTTGCTTACAAGTTGGGCTCCATCATGGTAGATTCTTTCTTTCTTCAAGGTACGTTCGTTGAAACATGCATGTTGAGCGTCGCGGATAAGAGTTTCGAGATTGTGCTGGGCTTGAACATTACGAGTGCTAAGTAGGTAGCTCCGTCTGCTAAGTGCGTCGGCAACAACATTCGCTTTGCCTGGGTGATAACGAATCTCACAGTCGTAATCGTTGAGGATTTCTACCCATCGGCGTTGACGCATATTAAGTTCCTTCTGATTAAAGATATGTTGTAGGCTCCTATGATCGGTGAAGATCGTACACTTGGTACCATACAGGTAGTGTCGCCAAATCTTTAATGCAAAAACAACTGCGCCTAGCTCGAGATCCTGGGTTGTATAGTTCTTCTCATGGATTTTGAGCTGACGAGATGCGTAAGCTATGACCTTGTCTCGTTGCATAAGAACACAACCAAGACCAAGGTTGGAAGCATCACAGTAGACAATGAAATCATTGTTTCCGTCGGGCAATGTGAGAACAGGAGCATTGCAAAGCATGCGTTTGAGGGTTCGAAAGGCAGACTCTTGTTTGGTTCCCCAGACAAAAGACTGGTCCTTATCAGCGCCTGAATCGAATAACACTCTCGCATAAATATCATTTACGAGAAAGGTACCTGTTATCACATTGTCGTCCTTGACGGCTTCCTTAGCATCCATCCTGAAAACCCTAGCATTGGTCTTCCTAGTCTCTTCGGGCTTCTTGGCGTATTTTGGGCAATTACTCTTGATGTGCCCCTTTTCATTGCAACCGTAGCAGGTCGCATCCTTTATCTTTTTGCAATCCAAGGTTTTGTGTTCCTTGGACTTGCACAACCCACATGCAAAAGCTTTCGATTGTGAATTCGAATTCGATTCAAACCTGCACTTTCCAAAGTGCTGCCTCTTACAGATTTTACATCTGGGTTTTTCACCCGACTGCTGACCCTCCTTCCTAAATCCTGACCCCTTCTTTTGGTCATTGTTTCCCTTCTGCTTCTTGTCTGAACGTCGTGAGTTGTCATCCTCACGCTTCCTCTTTTCGGTATCAGTTTTCCTCTGCGATCTCAGCCTGACAGCATCTAAGGTAAGGGACAACGATATGTCCGCTACTGACCGAAAAGTGGTTGGTCTGGAGGCCTTCACATTTGCTTTGATCTCCGGTTCCAAACCCCCAATGAATCGATCTATACGTTTAGGCTCCGGAGTTACCAAATATGGAACCAACCTTGACAAAGTGTTGAAACTGGTAAGGTAGGCCTGACAGTCCAGGTTTCTCATGACCAGCGCCAAGAAGTCAGATTCAATTCTCTTAACCTCGTGTTGAGGGCAGAAATTTTCCTTGATTATTGCCATGAACTGTTCCCAGGTCATGTTGTATAATGGGACTTTCCCTGTAGCTTGGATCAAAGATTTCCACCAAGCTAATGCTTCTCCTTTGAAAGATTGTGACACGAACTTCACAATATCCCTATTATGGCAACCACTGATATCCACCACAGTATCCATTTCGTCCATCCAAGTCATGCAATCTACCGCTCCTTTTTCCCCATTGAAATCCCTGGGTTTGCACGAAACGAAGTACTTATAGGAGCAACCCTTATTACGGGGTTCTTGATCCCGTATGACTCTTTGGGATGGAGCACTCCTCTTGTTTGATGAGTGGTGAGAATTACTGTTGTGGGCAGTGTGAGTCCTGGAGGGTGTTCTGGAGTGTGGTGCAGATTGGGTCCTTGCACGGGTACTACTGGATTCATGGAGCTGTCTATCCATAGCTCGATTTACGGCATTATCGATCATTGCCTGTAATTCTGCACCCGCTACATTTACTCGGGCATTATCATGCACTATCCCTGGGTGACTGTTGACCTCGTTTGAGTCTGCCATATTGCTTGAACTGTAACATATCGACAATAATTTATTGATGAGTTTATTATAGAATTGTCTTTTATGGCAATTTTATTAACCATGGTAATCATAGACCATATATGGTTAATTTATTACTCACATAAATTTAGGATTTCTAATATAATTTATCCTAATTATAAAACAATAACAGTTTTATTAGCACATAAGGCCTAGTCACAGGGACAATTTAGATTATAAGCTATGATTTCAGAGAATCAAAGCATGAAGGTTTGAACAAAGTTCATTACCTTTATCAGACAGGGTCACAGACTAATACTGTCTTTTGTCTCATATGAAAATGAGAAGGGCCCGTAGGCATTCTATTACCAATGGATGGTAAAAAGAATTTATCGTATTTATTAATGATTTAACCCATGATTCAGAGATCATTTATTTGGGTTTAGAATCTTTGAAAAGATCCTTATATTATAATAACACGTGTGTTTTTGACGAATCATGTCTGCCAGGAGTGTTAACATGTTTTCAGATGTTAACAGGGATGTGAATCTTTTTTAACGGGTTTTACCATCTAGGCCAGGTCTTAAAATGACATGCCGGCTAGGTTATACCTTTAAGATTCTTAATTAAAAATATACATAGGCAGATAGATTCTAAAAGGAATGATTCTAATTTATTTATTTCACATCAAATTTAATTATGTATAACATAGCAAAGGTGAAATTTATAAACTTACATTCCACTAAAACTTAAAAGTAGTACATTTTGCCCTAAACGGGACTTTTCACAGAAACACATACCCACGCAGGAGCTATACAGATAATACATGTCCTCACAGGGACGGTTTGCAAAAGTAAATGTCCACGCAGGGACTAATAGAGACAAGTCCTCGTAGGGACTAAGTACAAAGATAGATGTCCACGTAGGGACTTGATTAAACAAGGAAATACAATAATACATATTGGGATTTAACGATCCCGTTTCTTCTTTCCTTTCAGCAAACTTGCCAAACCACTCATGAATCCCTCATTCTTCTTACGTTCTCTCTGGAGGTCTCGCTCAACCCTGCCTAGTCTTTGACGGAGATCCTCTTGCTCTGGTGGAGAAAACCGTGGTGGCTGGTACTGTAGTGGTGGCTGAACAGGTACTTGATACCCACGAGCTGGGTATCCCACTCCCCAGGGTGTTCCATAAGGTCCTTCTGGGTGAAGGGCATTGTAGTCTGCTGCCACTCGGTATGGGTCGGCCTCGGCATAATTATAGTTAGTGTATGCCGGCGGTCCGTATGGGTTGTAGGCTGCCGGAGCAGTATAAGCGGGGATAGGGTTGCCAAAACCCGGTGATGGCGGTGCAATAGGTGCCGAATTCACCTCTGAAACAGGAACTGAAGGTCCACCCATTTGTGGGTCTTCATATATTGGCGGGTAGTGGCTGCCGCTAGAGTGTTGAGGGGTACTGAAATGAAACTCCCCTCCTCGTGCTGACATCCGTGCGCCAGTCCTCCTACGTCTTGGTGGTTCTGGAGGCTCTAGATGAACTGGCGGCGGTGGAGGCGGTGGCGTGACTGCCACGATAGGTGGATCCCCAGAGGGATCTTGCTGCTGATGAGGTGAAGAATGGTGAGGTGGTGTAAAGTACCACTCACACCGTTCGAACCGTGCCTGATGACTATCCGAACCTTGGTAAGGTGTTCCGTGAAAAGACGAACCATCTGAGATCACATAAGGATGGTTCGGGGTTCCGGTTGAAGCCTCGACGGGATCTGTGTCCTCGTCCATGTCCATCGCTTGATCACCTGAATGATCCTCCGGTCCTAGTGGGTTAAAACCCCCTTGTTCTGGTAGATAGTCTGCCGGGTTAAACTGGCCCCGAAAGACAGGAGTAGGGTCGTCGAAGGAACGCTGGGACATGGATCGCTGTAGAGGTATGTATGAAGGTGGCCGATTGTTGGGCTCATTCTCGGACTGAGGCCCATAGGAGTGATGATATGGAGGCGTTGAGCTATACGACGTAGATCGTCTGGAAGGCTCCTCGTAAATCCTCCAAGGTTCTCATGGATCTGCACTCCTTGTAGAAGAAGAAGTTCGCCGGCCCGAAGGCCCGGCCTCGTGGTCGTTAGGGGCGCTCATTGGCTCCTTTCCTCGACTTCCTCGCCTGAATCTTGGCGGCATGGCTAAACCTGTTAATATAAACAAGGTAATAACAAGGAAAAATAAAGGACAAAATTTAAATTAAAATAAAAACATTTTGAATTATTCCTAAGTTCTTTGTCTAGACTCGAAGATTTAGGAATGTGCAATTGTGTCATTGAGATTAAACACAAAAGGCTAGTGTTTAATTCACTCAATGTTGGCTCTGATACCAAATTGTCACACCCCAAATTTCCACGTGTCACCGGTGGGCCCGGTAGGGGAGTATCGTGACGTGGTTGGCAACATAATAGTCAAACAACACAATATTTAAATGCACAGCGGAAGCAAAGTATAGATTTATTTCAACCATACAATATTGTAATATTAAGTATCACAAGTAGTCGAATATAAATCCACAGGTATATCAAAATAAAAGGAAACAATGTTCAACAGTCTATGACATCCAAGCTTGCGAGACTTATTGAGGATGCTAGGAGAAAAGCCAGCCTATTACGCGTAGTACCTGCACTTAACCTTTTTGAGAAAATACGTCAGTTTACACTGGTAAATACAATCAACCGACTCATTTTGAAAAGAGTTTATGAAAATGCATTTAAGGCACAAGGCATAAATAATATTTTATAACTTGGGATGCTTATTTAAATATATAAACTTGTAAAGGATTTACATGTTCCTTATGCGTTCAGTAGCCCGGATCGAGCCGGGTTAAAGATCAATGGACACACCACTTTATTTATGAGACAGTGACAGGTGTACGCCTACACCTGTGTGCTAAGGTCGTGGCCATTTCGTAAAATGATGCCAGGGATATCCGGGACATGGTCATTAACCCCCCAAAGGCTTTAAGCAAACAAAACAATTTAAACGAAACATCTCATTACTTTAACCATCATACAATTAAAGATTCAATGTCCGACCAAGCGGTATTTTATATACCGTACCCCAAGCCCGTATAGGGAAATAAGTTAAAAGTATTTACCTGAGTAAGTATAATTCAAAATCAGCGAGTGCAAGTATCTTTTACCGGTTCTCCTAATCTGGAACGAAGGTTTATAATAACCTATTAGAATCCTAACGGGTCTTTAGTTAAGCTTAAGCTTAGACCGGTTAGTTTTAAAGATACGGTTCGTACGCACGATTAAGCGAAGACCGGATAGAATGTGATTTAGACCCGACAAGTTTGAAGACTTGCTTAATATGGGTATATTATACACATTCTGGATTTTGAGATAAAACCGATAAGGTTTGACCCGTTTCGGCTAATTTATGTAAACTAGTTACATAAACCGAACCGAACGCGTATGAAGCGTAACGGGTAACCATAAGAGTCCTAAACAGGTTTCCTAAGTTAACATGCCTTAAATATGTTGTGATATCAGTAAGATACCTTCCGTTATGCCCAAAACGAGTTTAATCTCATATTAAGCCCCGTAGGGGTATTTTGGTCATTTTAAAGATTATAAAAGGAATTAATTTATCTTCTGTGATCCGGGTCTGATTAAATCAGTAAAATGGTTTATTTTAACAGGTTATAACATTTGGTTATAAGTCTTATATGCCAAAATAGTTTTAAACCCTAACTATGCGTATAATACGCGTATAAAGCCATTTTAAGCGACGTACGGTTTAAAATAGGATTCTGAGTTTCCTGATCAGTTAAACAGGTTCAAAACACTCCATTTAATATTTAAAATCAGTAGAAATTGGATTGGCACCAAAAGGATTTGTAAAACTCATTTTATGGCCGAAAAGGGTATATTCGGTATTTACCGAATCAAGGCACTAATCCTAGCTTATGATCAGTTTAAAAATATAATTAAAAATCTTCAAAAATCCCAAAATATTATATTACATCAGTGGGTAAAAGGTTTGGTGTCGAAAATTGAGTTTAGATAGGTTTTACGCTAATGACGTCATTTAATTACTAAGAATCACTATAATTACGTCATTAGGCATAACTCCTAATCTAGACCTCCGATTGATGTGAAAATTTATAGACATGTTTAATAATAAGTAACTAAGATTATTTTACTTTCATATTTCAAAAATTCTTGTTTTATGGTCATAAGGGCATTACGGTCAATATTTAGGCGATTAACGGAAACATCGGACAATTAAGGATTCATGTGGTATAAACGCAGAGGGTTATACCAACATGTAACTATGTCCTAATGGAACTTTAAGGCATGTCTAAACCTATCTAAACCGGGTCAGAACTGAGGTCAAAGCAAAAGTCAAACTTTTGCGTCTTTAGGTTCCGAATCGGTTCAAAACAGAAAGTTGTCGAATCAAACAAGCGTAGACAAGTTTTTATACTTATTATCAGTTTATAAGAATGATAAAATAGGTTATACGCCTTTTACATCGCTAATCATGTGTTAAAATGAAATTACCATTTCTGTTGACTTTTTCGGACAACGTTTGACTCGACAAACGACCTAGTTAGGAATGGAATCAGTGGGTGCCCTTTTAAGGGTTTAAAGCCCACATGATTACCAACTTATAACAACTTTCGATTCGACAAAACCCTGGACCATTTGTGTTTTAACGTGAAGTCAAACCGTAGTTACGACGGTTTGATTTCTAGGCTATAAACTAAGCATAACTGAAATAGAGAAGGTCAAGGGTACTTACACTTGTCTAATGGATGATTTGGAATGCTTGGGATCTGCTTGAATGCTCTGGAAATGATCAGGAAGTGAATGCAAGATGAATGCAAAGAATGTGAGTCTTTTATGTGAATTCAAACATCTTGGATCATCAACACATAAGTCTAGGAGTGTTACCAAATGACCAACATGTGTCCTACATGCTAAAAACCACCTTAGGCAACCCAAGGTATCGAAAAACTTGCATGTAAGTCGGTTAGGAGCTGAAAACAGCCACCTGCCATTCTTTTCTGCTTCTGGCAGTCGTAGGCGGCCCGCATGGGCTTTTGTTATATGGGAGGCGGGCCGCGTGGCCCATCAGATCAGGTCACACATGATTTTTGTTATTGCATTTTGGTCCTTGGTCCCCTGAAAGGTCGTTTTCACTTGTTTTCCAGAGTTCTTATCCTATAATATTGACATATGGGGGCTTTAAGACTTATACCCACCTTGTAAAGTCCTCGGGTAACTTTGTGATCACCCGAAAAGCCCTAAATTTCAATGTTGACGATCTTAACCCTCACACACGAATTTTATCACAACTTTCTCATACAGTAACGAAACTTGGTGAAATTTTTATGGTACATTCTAGTGAGCATATTTAATCGTTACAAGGCTTCGGGTTTGCTAAAAGGTCACTCAGAGGTATAACTTAACATGTTGACACATTTAACCCCTGTAGTTTGTAATCTCTCACTTTCTTTCACAATTCGCTTCGTATGATCCATGATCCATTCGTTTAAGGTTATAAACATCATGTAGGGTTATTGTAAAGTATATTTATTCATTGTTGACACTTTGAACCCTTATATTTACACAGTTTCACTGTTTGTCAACTTTAGTCCTTATAGGACATTCTTTCACACGTTCAAACCTATGACACGTGTCAACACATTATAGGACGTAAATTTTCGAGGTGTTACATCCTCACCCCCTTAAAAGAAATCTCGACCTCGAGATTTACTGAAACAGGTAAGGGTACTTTTCTTTCATGGTGGACTCAACCTCCCACGTATACTCGGGACCTCTACGGGCATCCCATTTGACCTTTACAATCGGAACACGCTTCCTTCGAAGCTTCTTAACCCGTCGATCCTCGATCGACAATGGTTTTTCCACGAATTTCAAGCTCTCATCTATATGCACATCTGTATGGGGTATAACCAGTGATTCGTCAGCGAAACACTTCTTCAGATTGCAGATGTGGAACACATTGTGTATACTACTGAGCTATTCAGGTAAGTTTAACTTATAGGCAACTGACCCGACACGTTCGATAACCTCGAAAGGTCCTATGTATCTCGGGCTTAGCTTGCCTTTCTTACCAAATCGCATCACTCCCTTCCAGGGTGACACTTTAAGTAGGACTTTATCACCTACTTCGAAGTGAAAATCCTTACGACTTGGATCAGCGTAACTCTTCTGCCTATCCCGGGCAGCTTTGAGACGATCACGAATCTGGACAATCTTGTCCGTCGTCTCGAACACTATCTCTGGTCCAGATAACTGGACATCTCCAACTTCTGCCCAACAAATGGGCGATCTACACTTTCTACCATATAATGCCTCAAAAGGCGCAGCCTTAATGCTGGTATGGTAGCTATTGTTGTAGGAGAATTCAACTAATGGTAGGTGCTTATCCCAGCTACCACCTAAGTCAATTGCACATGCACGAAGCATGTCTTCCAACGTTTGAATAGTACGCTCACTCTGACCGTCTGTCTGTGGATGGTAAGCCGTACTAAAGTTCAAACGTGTGCCCAGAGATTGTTGGAAGCTTTTCCAGAAATGTGACGTGTATCTAGTATCCCGGTCAGAGATAATAGACACAGGTATGCCATGTAAAGCTACAATCTTATCCACGTACAGTTGGGCTAACATATCGGGGCTGTAGGTCTCCTTAATGGGTAGGAAATGTGCTGACTTCGTCAGTCGGTCAACTATCACCCAGATGGTGTCATTTCCTTTCCTTGTCTTGGGTAACTTGGTGATAAAATCCATAGTTACCATTTCCCACTTCCAAGTAGGAAGTTCAGGCTGTTGTAACAAACCTGACGGTTTTTGATGTTCTGCCTTGACTTGCGCACACGTCAAGTATTTAGCTACATAGGTAGCTACAGACTTCTTCAAGCCTATCCACCAATAGTTTGCCCTTAGATCTTGGTACATTTTATCAGCTCCAGGATGAACAGAATATTTGGAGCTGTGGGCTTCCTGGAGGATAACATCTCGGAGTCCTCCATAAATTGGAACCCATATTCGTCCATTCAATCTAAGAATTCCATCCTTACTAAGAGATGAGTGCTCCTCAGTTACTCCTAGCTTTTCGTTAGGATAGTTAGCTTCCAACACAGCTTCCTTCTGTGCAGCTAACAACCTTTCTATCAAATTGTTCTTTATTTCCATGCGCTTGGCATTGATTCGGATGGGTTTCACCTTCTCCTTCCGACTCAAGGCATCGGCGACTACATTCGCCTTGCCGGGATGGTATCTTATTTCACAATCGTAATCATT
Organism: Helianthus tuberosus; assembly: GCA_030545235.1. Classification (NCBI taxonomy): domain Eukaryota; kingdom Viridiplantae; phylum Streptophyta; class Magnoliopsida; order Asterales; family Asteraceae; genus Helianthus; species Helianthus tuberosus. Next base: position 7,931,497 of record CM060351.1, on the reverse strand, counting down.
CAGAGTTTCCATCCAACGGCGTTGCCTCATGTTCAAGTCCTTCTGGTTGAACAGATGTTGAAGGCTTTTGTGATCAGAATAGATCACACATTTTATTCCATATAAGTAGTGCCTCCACAGTTTTAGTGCAAATACAACGGCACCCAATTCCAAGTCATGGGTGGTGTAATTCTTTTCGTGCACCTTTAACTGACGTGAAGCATAGGCAATGACTTTGCCTTTCAGCATAAGCACACATCCCATCCCGGTGTGTGATGCATCACAATAAACTACAAACTCCTCTATCCCATCAGGCAATGTCAGTACTGGAGCATTGCTCAACTTTTGTTTCAGAATATCGAAGGATTCCTGCTGCTTAGGACCCCAGTAAACTTAATCTTCTTACGTGTCAGCGAAGTCAGGGGTGCAGCAATCCTTGAGAAGTTTTCAATGAATCGCTTATAATATCCTGCCAAACCTAGGAAGCTACGTATTTCTGTAGGCGTCTTTGGCTCATGCCAATTCATGACAGCTTCAACTTTAGCGGGATCTACTTGGATACCACGCTCACTAACAACGTGTCCAAGAAATTGGACTTCCCGAAGCCAAAATTCACACTTCGAGAACTTGGCATAGAGCTTTTCTTTATGAAGTAGTTCCAGAATGCAGTGAAGATGCTTCTCATGGTCAGCTTGGTTCTTGGAGTAGATGAGAATGTCGTCGATGAAAACGATGACGAATTTATCTAAGTGCGGCTTGCAAACGCGATTCATGAGATCCATGAACGCGGCTGGTGCATTAGTGAGCCCAAAAGGCATCACTAGGAACTCGTAATGACCATAACGAGTCCTAAATGCTGTTTTGTGCACGTCTTCATCTCTAACCTTCAATTGATGGTAACCTGACCTCAAGTCAATCTTCGAGAAGAAACTTTCCCCTTGAAGTTGATCGAACAGATCGTCGATTCTGGGCAAAGGATACCTATTCTTGATAGTGACCTTATTAAGCTCACGATAGTCGATGCACAGACGCATCGATCCATCCTTTTTCTTGACAAATAGAACTGGTGCTCCCCAAGGAGACGAACTAGGTTTGATGAAACCTTTGGCTAGCAAATCATCTAGCTGCGTTCTCAATTCCTTCATCTCTGTTGGTGCCAACCTATAAGGCGCCCTAGCAACTGGTGCTGATCCAGGAATAATGTCAATTCTGAATTCTACTTGCCTATCTGGTGGCAAACCAGGTAGTTCTTCAGGAAAAACTTCGGGGTATTCAGAAACGACGGGGATATCTCCAATCTTGGGCTTCGACTCATCAATAATCACTTGTGCCATATAGATGACATAACCCTTCTTCAAACACTTAGAGTCTTTGAGTATAGACATTTTCTCGGGTAGCCCATGCTGGGTATCTCCCTGGATAGTAAGTGATTCACCAGACGGAGTCTTGATCATCACTTGCTTCTTATTGCAAATAATTTGGGCCTGGTTATGAGATAACCAGTCCATACCCAAAACTATGTCAAAACCGGCTAGTTTTAAAGGCAGTAGGGACAAAGGAAAAGAGTGGTTCTTAATGGATATGAAACATCCATCTAATAAGGTTGAAGCAGTTTCTAAAGTGCCATCTGCTAGTTCCACCTCATACTTCACACTTAAAGTCTTAACAGGTAATTTCAACAATTCACAAAACTTATTATCTACGAACGACTTATCAGCGCCTGAATCGAATAACACTCTCGCATAAATATCATTTACGAGAAAGGTACCTGTTATCACATTGTCGTCCTTGACGGCTTCCTTAGCATCCATCCTGAAAACCCTAGCATTGGTCTTCCTAGTCTCTTCGGGCTTCTTGGCGTATTTTGGGCAATTACTCTTGATGTGCCCCTTTTCATTGCGACCGTAGCAGGTCGCGTCCTTTATCTTTTTGCAATCCAAGGTTTTGTGTTCCTTGGACTTGCACAACCCACATGCAAAAGCTTTCGATTGTGAATTCGAATTCGATTCAAACCTGCACTTTCCAAAGTGCTGCCTCTTACAGATTTTACATCTGGGTTTTTCACCCGACTGCTGACCCTCCTTCCTAAATCCTGACCCCTTCTTTTGGTCATTGTTTCCCTTCTGCTTCTTGTCTGAACGTCGTGAGTTGTCATCCTCACGCTTCCTCTTTTCGGTATCAGTTTTCCTCTGCGATCTCAGCCTGACAACATCTAAGGTAAGGGACAACGATATGTCCGCTACTGACCGAAAAGTGGTTGGTCTGGAGGCCTTCACATTTGCTTTGATCTCCGGTTCCAAACCCCCAATGAATCGAGCTATACGTTTAGGCTCCGGAGTTACCAAATATGGAACCAACCTTGACAAAGTGTTGAAACTGGTAAGGTAGGCCTGACAGTCCAGGTTTCTCATGACCAGCGCCAAGAAGTCATATTCAATTCTCTCAACCTCGTGTTGAGGGCAGAAATTTTCCTTGATTAGTGCCATGAACTGTTCCCAGGTCATGTTGTATAATGGGACTTTCCCTGTAGCTTGGATCAAAGATTTCCACCAAGCTAATGCTTCTCCTTTGAAAGATTGTGACACGAACTTCACAATATCCCTATTATGGCAACCACTGATATCCACCACAGTATCCATTTCGTCCATCCAAGTCATGCAATCTACCGCTCCTTTTTCCCCATTGAAATCCCTGGGTTTGCACGAAACGAAGTACTTATAGGAGCAACCCTTATTACGGGGTTCTTGATCCCGTATGACTCTTTGGGATGGAGCACTCCTCTTGTTTGATGAGTGGTGAGAATTACTGTTGTGGGCAGTGTGAGTCCTGTAGGGTGTTCTGGAGTGTGGTGCAGATTGGGTCCTTGCACGGGTACTACTGGATTCATGGAGCTGTCTATCCATAGCTCGATTTACGGCATTATCGATCATTGCCTGTAATTCTGCACCCGCTACATTTACTCGGGCATTATCATGCACTATCCCTGGGTGACTGTTGACCTCGTTTGAGTCTGCCATATTGCTTGAACTGTAACATATCGACAATAATTTATTGATGAGTTTATTATAGAATTGTCTTTTATGGCAATTTTATTAACCGTGGTAATCATAGACCATATATGGTTAATTTATTACTCACATAAATTTAGGATTTCTAATATAATTTATCCTAATTATAAAACAATAACAGTTTTATTAGCACATAAGGCCTAGTCACAGGGACAATTTAGATTATAAGCTATGATTTCAGAGAATCAAAGCATGAAGGTTTGAACAAAGTTCATTACCTTTATCAGACAGGGTCACAGACTAATACTGTCTTTTGTCTCATATGAAAATGAGAAGGGCCCGTAGGCATTTTATTACCAATGGATGGTAAAAAGAATTGATCGTATTTATTAATGATTTAACCCATGATTCAGAGATCATTTATTTGGGTTTAGAATCTTTGAAAAGATCCTTATATTATAATAACACGTGTGTTTTTGACGAATCATGTCTGCCAGGAGTGTTAACATGTTTTCAGATGTTAACAGGGATGTGAATCTTTTTTAACGGGTTTTACCATCTAGGCCAGGTCTTAAAATGACATGCCGGCTAGGTTATACCTTTAAGATTCTTAATTAAAAATATACATAGGCAGATAGATTTTAAAAGGAATGATTCTAATTTATTTATTTCACATCAAATTTAATTATGTATAACATAGCAAAGGTGAAATTTATAAACTTACATTCCACTAAAACTTAAAAGTAGTACATTTTGCCCTAAACGGGACTTTTCACAGAAACACATACCCACGCAGGAGCTATACAGATAATACATGTCCTCACAGGGACGGTTTGCAAAAGTAAATGTCCACGCAGGGACTAATAGAGACAAGTCCTCGTAGGGACTAAGTACAAAGATAGATGTCCACGTAGGGACTTGATTACACAAGGAAATACAATAATACATATTGGGATTTAACGATCCCGTTTCTTCTTTCCTTTCAGCAAACTTGCCAAACCACTCATGAATCCCTCATTCTTCTTACGCTCTCTCTGGAGGTCTCGCTCAACCCTGCCCAGTCTTTGACGGAGATCCTCTTGCTCTGGTGGAGAAAACCGTGGTGGCTGGTACTGTAGTGGTGGCTGAACAGGTACTTGATACCCACGAGCTGGGTATCCCACTCCCCAGGGTGTTCCATAAGGTCCTTCTGGGTGAAGGGCATTGTAGTCTGCTGCCACTCGGTATGGGTCGGCCTCGGCATAATTATAGTTAGTGTATGCCGGCGGTCCGTATGGGTTGTAGGCTGCCGGAGCAGTATAAGCAGGGATAGGGTTGCCAAAACCCGGTGATGGCGGTGCAATAGGTGCCGAATTCACCTCTGAAACAGGAACTGAAGGTCCACCCATTTGTGGGTCTTCATATATTGAAGGGTAGTGGCTGCCGCTAGAGTGTTGAGGGGTACTGAAATGAAACTCCCCTCCTTGTGCTGACATCCGTGCGCCAGTCCTCCTACGTCTTGGTGGTTCTGGAGGCTCTAGATGAACTGGCGGCGGTGGAGGCGGTGGCGTGACTGCCACGATAGGTGGATCCCCAGAGGGATCTTACTGCTGATGAGGCGAAGAATGGTGAGATGGTGTAAAGTACCACTCACACCGTTCGAACCGTGCCTGATGACTATCCGGACCTTGGTAAGGTGTTCCGTGAAAAGACGAACCATCTGAGATCACATAAGGATGGTTCGGGGTTCCGGTTGAAGCCTCGACGGGATCTGTGTCCTCGTCCATGTCCATCGCTTGATCACCTGAAAAATGATCCTCCGGTCCTAGTGGGTTAAAACCCCCTTGTTCTGGTAGATAGTCTGCCGGGTTAAACTGGCCCCGAAAGACAGGAGTAGGGTCGTCGAAGGAACGCTGCGATATGGATCGCTGTAGAGGTATGTATGAAGGTGGCGGATTGTTGGGCTCATTCTCGGACTGAGGCCCATAGGAGTGATGATATGGAGGCGTTGAGCTATACGACGTAGATCGTCTGGAAGGCTCCTCGTAAATCCTCCAAGGTTCTCATGGATCTGCACTCCTTGTAGAAGAAGAAGTTCGCCGGCCCGAAGGCCCGGCCTCGTGGTCGTTAGGGGCGCTCATTGGCTCCTTTCCTCGACTTCCTCGCCTGAATCTTGGCGGCATGGCTAAACCTGTTAATATAAACAAGGTAATAACAAGGAAAAATAAAGGACAAAATTTAAATTAAAATAAAAACATTTTGGATTATTCCTAAGTTCTTTGTCTAGACTCGAAGATTTAGGAATGTGCAATTGTGTCATTGAGATTAAACACAAAAGGCTAGTGTTTAATTCACTCAATGTTGGCTCTGATACCAACCTGTCACACCCCAAATTTCCACGTGTCACTGGTGGGCCCGGTAGGGGAGTATCGTGACGTGGTTGGCGACATAATAGTCAAACAACACAATATTTAAATGCACAGCGGAAGCAAAGTATAGATTTATTTCAACCATACAATATTGTAATATTAAGTATCACAAGTAGTCGAATATAAATCCACAGGTAGATCAAAATAAAAGGAAACAATGTTCAACAGTCTATGACATCCAAGCTTGCGAGACTTATTGAGGATGCTAGGAGAAAAGCCAGCCTATTACGCGTAGTACCTGCACTTAACCTTTTTGAGAAAATACGTCAGTTTACACTGGTAAATACAATCAACCGACTCATTTTGAAAAGAGTTTATGAAAATGCATTTAAGGCACAAGGCATAAATAATATTTTATAACTTGGGATGCTTATTTAAATATATAAACTTGTAAAGGATTTACATGTTCCTTATGCGTTCAGTAGCCCGGATCGAGCCGGGTTAAAGATCAATGGACACACCACTTTATTTATGAGACACTGACAGGTGTACGCCTACACCTGTGTGCTAAGGTCGTGGCCATTTCGTAAAATGATGCCAGGGATATCCGGGACATGGTCATTAACCCCCCAAAGGCTTTAAGCAAACAAAACAATTTAAACGAAACATCTCAATACTTTAACCATCATACAATTAAAGATTCAATGTCCGACCAAGCGGTATTTTATATACCGTACCCCAAGCCCGTATAGGGAAATAAGTTAAAAGTATTTACCTGAGTAAGTATAATTCAAAATCAGCGAGTGCAAGTATCTTTTACCGGTTCTCCTAATCTGGAACGAAGGTTTATAATAACCTATTAGAATCCTAACGGGTCTTTAGTTAAGCTTAAGCTTAGACCGGTTAGTTTTAAAGATACGGTTCGTACGCACGATTAAGCGAAGACCGGATAGAATGTGATTTAGACCCGACAAGTTTGAATACTTTCTTAATATGGGTATATTATACACATTCTGGATTTTGAGATAAAACCGATAAGGTTTGACCCGTTTCGGCTAATTTATGTAAACTAGTTACATAAACCGAACCGAACGCGTATGAAGCGTAACGGGTAACCATAAGAGTCCTAAACAGGTTTCCTAAGTTAACATGCCTTAAATATGTTGTGATATCAGTAAGATACCTTCCGTTATGCCCAAAACGAGTTTAATCTCATATTAAGCCCCGTAGGGGTATTTTGGTCATTTTAAAGATTATAAAAGGAATTAATTTATCTTCTGTGATCCGGGTCTGATTAAATCAGTAAAATGGTTTATTTTAACAGGTTATAACATTTGGTTATAAGTCTTATATGCCAAAATAGTTTTAAACCCTAACTATGCGTATAATACGCGTATAAAGCCATTTTAAGCGACGTACGGTTTAAAATAGGATTCTGAGTTTCCTGATCAGTTAAACAGGTTCAAAACACTCCATTTAATATTTAAAATCAGTAGCAATTGGATTGGCACCAAAAGGATTTGTAAAACTCATTTTATGGCCGAAAAGGGTATATTCGGTATTTACCGAATCAAGGCACTAATCCTAGCTTATGATCAGTTTAAAAATATAATTAAAAATCTTCAAAAATCCCAAAATATTATATTACATCAGTGGGTAAAAGGTTTGGTGTCGAAAATTGAGTTTAGATAGGTTTTACGCTAATGACGTCATTTAATTACTAAGAATCGCTATAATTACGTCATTAGGCATAACTCCTAATCTAGACCTCCGATTGATGTGAAAATTTACAGACATGTTTAATAATCAGTAACTAAGATTATTTTACTTTCATATTTCCAAAATTCTTGTTTTATGGTCATAAGGGCATTACGGTCAATATTTAGGCGATTAACGGAAACATCGGACAATTAAGGATTCATGTGGAATAAACGCAGAGGGTTATACCAACATGTAACTAGGTCCTAATGGAACTTTAAGGCATGTCTAAACCTATCTAAACCGGGTCAGAACTGAGGTCAAAGCAAAAGTCAAACTTTTGCGTCTTTAGGTTCCGAATCGGTTCAAAACAGAAAGTTGTCGAATCAAACAAGCGTAGACAAGTTTTTATACTTATTATCAGTTTATAAGAATGATAAAATAGGTTATACGCCTTTTACATCGCTAATCATGTGTTAAAATGAAATTACCATTTCTGTTGTCTTTTTCGGACAACGTTTGACTCGACAAACGACCTAGTTAGGAATGGAATCAGTGGGTGCCCTTTTAAGGGTTTAAAGCCCACATGATTACCAACTTATAACAACTTTCGATTCGACAAAACCCTGGACCATTTGTGTTTTAACGTGAAGTCAAACCGTAGTTACGACGGTTTGATTTCTAGGCTATAAACTAAGCATAACTGAAATAGAGAAGGTCAAGGGTACTTACACTTGTCTAATGGATGATTTGGAATGCTTGGGATCTGCTTGAATGCTCTGGAAATGATCAGGAAGTGAATGCAAGATGAATGCAAAGAATGTGGGTCTTTTATGTGAATTCAAACATCTTGGATCATCAACACATAAGTCTAGGAGTGTTACCAAATTACCAACATGTGTCCTACAAGCTAAAAACCACCTTAGGCAGCCCAAGGTATCGAAAAACTTGCATGTAAGTCGGTTAGGAGCTGAAAACAGCCACCTGCCATTCTTTTCTGCTTCTGGCAGTCGTAGGCGGCCCGCATGGGCTTTTGTTATATGGGAGGCGGGCCGCGTGGCCCATCAGATCAGGTCACACATGATTTTTGTTATTGCATTTTGGTCCTTGGTCCCCCGAAAGGTCGTTTTCACTTGTTTTCCAGAGTTCTTATCCTATAATATTGACATATGGGGGCTTTAAGACTTATACCCACCTTGTAAAGTCCTCGGGTAACTTTGTGATCACCCGAAAAGCCCTAAATTTCAATGTTGACGATCTTAACCCTCACACACGAATTTTATCACAACTTTCTCATACAGTAACGAAACTTGGTGAAATTTTTATGGTATATTCTAGTGAGCATATTTAATCGTTACAAGGCTTTGGGTTTGCTAAAAGGTCACTCAGAGGTATAACTTAACATGTTGACACATTTAACCCCTGTAGTTTGTAATCTCTCACTTTCTTTCACAATTCGCTTCGTATGATCCATGATCCATTCGTTTAAGGTTATAAACATCATGTAGGGTTATTGTAAAGTATATTTATTCATTGTTGACACTTTGAACCCTTATATTTACACAGTTTCACTGTTTGTCAACTTTATTCCTTCTAGGACATTCTTTCACACGTTCAAACCTCTGACACGTGTCAACACATTATAAGACGTAAATTTTCGAGGTGTTACATCCTCACCCCCTTAAAAGAAATCTCGACCTCGAGATTTACTGAAACAGGTAAGGGTACTTTTCTTTCATGGTGGACTCAACCTCCCACGTATACTCGGGACCTCTACGGGCATCCCATTTGACCTTTACAATCGGAACACGCTTCCTTCGAAGCTTCTTAACCCGTCGATCCTCGATCGACAATGGTTTTTCCACGAATTTCAAGCTCTCATCTATATGCACATCTGTATGGGGTATAACCAGTGATTCGTCAGCGAAACACTTCTTCAGATTGCAGATGTGGAACACATTGTGTATACTACTGAGCTCTTCAGGTAAGTTTAACTTATAGGCAACTGACCCAACACGTTCGATAACCTCGAAAGGTCCTATGTATCTCGGGCTTAGCTTGCCTTTCTTACCAAATCGCATCACTCCCTTCCAGGGTGACACTTTAAGTAGGACTTTGTCACCTACTTCGAAGTGAAAATCCTTACGACTTGGATCAGCGTAACTCTTCTGCCTATCCCGGGCAGCTTTGAGACGATCACGAATCTGGACAATCTTGTCCGTCGTCTCGAACACTATCTCTGGTCCAGATAACTGGACATCTCCAACTTATGCCCAACAAATGGGCGATCTACACTTTCTACCGTATAATGCCTCAAAAGGCGCAGCCTTAATGCTGGTATGGTAGCTATTGTTGTAGGAGAATTCAACTAATGGTAGGTGCTTATCCCAGCTACCACCTAAGTCAATTGCACATGCACGAAGCATGTCTTCCAACGTTTGAATAGTACGCTCACTCTGACCGTCTGTCTGTGGATGGTAAGCCGTACTAAAGTTCAAACGTGTGCCCAGAGATTGTTGGAAGCTTTTCCAGAAATGTGACCTATATCTAGTATCCCGGTCAGAGATAATAGACACAGGTATGCCATGTAAAGCTACAATCTTATCCACGTACAGTTGGGCTAACATATCGGAGCTGTAGGTCTCCTTAATGGGTAGGAAATGTGCTGACTTCGTCAGTCGGTCAACTATCACCCAGATGGTGTTATTTCCTTTCCTTGTCTTGGGTAACTTGGTGATAAAATCCATAGTTACCATTTCCCACTTCCAAGTAGGAAGTTCAGACTGTTGTAGCAAACCTGACGGTTTTTGATGTTCTGCCTTGACTTGCTCACACGTCAAGCATTTAGCTACATAGGTAGCTACAGACTTCTTCAAGCCTATCCACCAATAGTTTGCCCTTAGATCCTGGTACATTTTATCAGCTCCAGGATGAACAGAATATTTGGAGCTGTGGGCTTCCTGGAGGATAACATCTCAGAGTCCTCCATAAATTAGAACCCATATTCATCCATTCAATCTAAGAATTCCATCCTTACTAAGAGATAACTGCTCCTCAGTTACTCCTAGCTTTTCGTTAGGATAGTTAGCTTCCAACACAGCTTCCTTCTGTGCAGCTAACAACCTTTCTATCAAATTGTTCTTTATTTCTATGCGCTTGGCATTGATTCGGATGGGTTTCACCTTCTCATTCCGACTCAAGGCATCGGCGACTACATTCGCCTTGCCGGGATGGTATCTTATTTCACAATCGTAATCATTCAGAGTTTCCATCCAACGGCGTTGCCTCATGTTCAAGTCCTTCTGGTTGAACAGATGTTGAAGGCTTTTGTGATCAGAATAGATCACACATTTTATTCCATATAAGTAGTGCCTCCACAGTTTTAGTGCGAATACAACGGCACCCAATTCCAAGTCATGGGTGGTGTAATTCTTTTCGTGCACCTTTAACTGACGTGAAGCATAGGCAATGACTTTGCCTTTCTGCATAAGCACACATCCCATCCCGGTGTGTGATGCATCACAATAAACTACAAACACCTCTATCCCATCAGGAAATGTCAGTACTGGAGCATTGCTCAACTTTTGTTTCAGAATATCGAAGGATTCCTGCTGCTTTGGACCCCAGTCAAACTTAATCTTCTTACGTGTCAGCGAAGTCAGGGGTGCAGCAATCCTTGAGAAGTTTTCAATGAATCGCCTATAATATCCTGCCAAACCTAGGAAGCTACGTATTTCTGTAGGCGTCTTTGGCTCATGCCAATTCATGACAGCTTCAACTTTAGCGGGATCTACTTGGATACCACGCTCACTAACAACGTGTCCAAGAAATTGGACTTCCCGAAGCCAAAATTCACACTTCGAGAACATGGCATTGAGCTTTTCTTTATGAAGTAGTTCCAGAATGCAGTGAAGATGCTTCTCAAGGTCAGCTTGGTTCTTGGAGTAGATGAGAATGTCGTCGATGAAAACGATGACGAATTTATCTAAGTGCGGCTTGCAAACGCGATTCATGAGATCCATGAACGCGGCTGGTGCATTAGTGAGCCCAAAAGGCATCACTAGGAACTCGTAATGACCATAACGAGTCCTAAATGCTGTTTTGTGCACGTCTTCATCTCTAACCTTCAATTGATGGTAACCTGACCAAAAGTCAATCTTCGAGAAGAAACTTGCCCCTTGAAGTTGATCGAACAGATCGTCAATTCTGGGCAAAGGATACCTATTCTTGATAGTGACCTTATTAAGCTCACGATAGTCGATGCACAGACGCATCGATCCATCCTTTTTCTTGACAAATAGAACTGGTGCTCCCCAAGGAGACGAACTAGGTTTGATGAAACCTTTGGCTAGCAAATCATCTAGCTGCGTTCTCAATTCCTTCATCTCTGTTGGTGCCAACCTATAAGGCGCCCTAGCAACTGGTGCTGATCCAGGAATAATGTCAATTCTGAATTCTACTTGCCTATCTGGTGGCAAACCAGGTAGTTCTTCAGGAAAAACTTCGGGGTATTCAGAAACGACGGGGATATCTCCAATCTTGGGCTTCGACTCATCAATAATCACTTGTGCCATGTAGATGACACAACCCTTCTTCAAACACTTAGAGTCTTTGAGTATAGACATTTTCTCGGGTAGCCCATGCTGGGTATCTCCCTGGATAGTAAGTGATTCACCAGACGGAGTCTTGATCATCACTTGCTTCTTATTGCAAATAATCTGGGCCTGGTTATGAGATAACCAGTCCATACCCAAAACTATGTCAAAACCGGCTAGTTTTAAAGGCAGTAGGGACAAAGGAAAAGAGTGGTTCTTAATGGATATGAAACATCCATCTAATAAGGTTGAAGCGGTTTCTAAAGTGCCATCTGCTAGTTCCACCTCATACTTCACACTTAAAGTCTTAACAGGTAATTTCAACAATTCACAAAACTTATTATCTACGAACGACTTATCAGCGCCTGAATCGAATAACACTCTCGCATAAATATCATTTACGAGAAAGGTACCTGTTATCACATTGTCGTCCTTGACGGCTTCCTTAGCATCCATCCTGAAAACCCTAGCATTGGTCTTCCTAGTCTCTTCGGGCTTCTTGGCGTATTTTGGGCAATTGCTCTTGATGTGCCCCTTTTCATTGCAACCGTAGCAGGTCGCATCCTTTATCTTTTTGCAATCCAAGGTTTTGTGTTCCTTGGACTTGCACAACCCACATGCAAAAGCTTTCGATTGTGAATTCGAATTCGATTCAAACCTGCATTTTCCAAAGTGCTGCCTCTTACAGATTTTACATCTGGGTTTTTCACCCGACTGCTGACCCTCCTTCCTAAATCCTGACCCCTTCTTTTGGTCATTGTTTCCCTTCTGCTTCTTTTCTGAACGTCGTGAGTTGTCATCCTCACGCTTCATCTTTTCGGTATCAGTTTTCCTCTGCGATCTCAGCCTGACAGCATCTAAGGTAAGGGACAATGATATGTCCGCTACTGACCGAAAAGTGGTTGGTCTGGAGGCCTTCACATTTGCTTTGATCTCCGGTTCCAAACCCCCAATGAATCGAGCTATACGTTTAGGCTCCGGAGTTACCAAATATGGAACCAACCTTGACAAAGTGTTGAAACTGGTAAGGTAGGCCTGACAGTCCAGGTTTCTCATGACCAGCGCTAAGAAGTCAGATTCAATTCTCTCAACCTCGTGTTGAGGGCAGAAATTTTCCTTGATTAGTGCCATGAACTGTTCCCAGGTCATGTTGTATAATGGGACTTTCCCTGTAGCTTGGATCAAAGATTTCCACCAAGCTAATGCTTCTCCTTTGAAAGATTGTGACACGAACTTCACAATATCCCTATTATGGCAACCACTGATATCCACCACAGTATCCATTTCGTCCATCCAAGTCATGCAATCTACCGCTCCTTTTTCCCCATTGAAATCCCTGGGTTTGCACGAAACGAAGTACTTATAGGAGCAACCCTTATTACGGGGTTCTTGATCCCGTATGACTCTTTGGGATGGAGCACTCCTCTTGTTTGATGAGTGGTGAGAATTACTGTTGTGGGCAGTGTGAGTCCTGGAGGGTGTTCTGGAGTGTGGTGCAGATTGGGTCCTTGCACGGGTACTACTGGATTCATGGAGCTGTCTATCCATAGCTCGATTTACGGCATTATCGATCATTGCCTGTAATTCTGCACCCGCTACATTTACTCGGGCATTATCATGCACTATCCCTGGGTGACTGTTGACCTCGTTTGAGTCTGCCATATTGCTTGAACTGTAACATATCGACAATAATTTATTGATGAGTTTATTATAGAATTGTCTTTTATGGCAATTTTATTAACCGTGGTAATCATAGACCATATATGGTTAATTTATTACTCACATAAATTTAGGATTTCTAATATAATTTATCCTAATTATAAAACAATAACAGTTTTATTAGCACATAAGGCCTAGTCACAGGGACAATTTAGATTATAAGCTATGATTTCAGAGAATCAAAGCATGAAGGTTTGAACAAAGTTCATTACCTTTATCAGACAGGGTCACAGACTAATACTGTCTTTTGTCTCATATGAAAATGAGAAGGGCCCGTAGGCATTCTATTACCAATGGATGGTAAAAAGAATTGATCGTATTTATTAATGATTTAACCCATGATTCAGAGATCATTTATTTGGGTTTAGAATCTTTGAAAAGATCCTTATATTATAATAACACGTGTGTTTTTGACGAATCATGTCTGCCAGGAGTGTTAACATGTTTTCAGATGTTAACAGGGATGTGAATCTTTTTTAACGGGTTTTACCATCTAGGCCAGGTCTTAAAATGACATGCCGGCTAGGTTATACCTTTAAGATTCTTAATTAAAAATATACATAGGCAGATAGATTCTAAAAGGAATGATTCTAATTTATTTATTTCACATCAAGTTTAATTATGTATAACATAGCAAAGGTGAAATTTATAAACTTACATTCCACTAAAACTTAAAAGTAGTACATTTTGCCCTAAACGGGACTTTTCACAGAAACACATACCCACGCAGGAGCTATACAGATAATACATGTCCTCACAGGGACGGTTTGCAAAAGTAAATGTCCACGCAGGGACTAATAGAGACAAGTCCTCGTAGGGACTAAGTACAAAGATAGATGTCCACGTAGGGACTTGATTAAACAAGGAAATACAATAATACATATTGGGATTTAACGATCCCGTTTCTTCTTTCCTTTCAGCAAACTTGCCAAACCACTCATGAATCCCTCATTCTTCTTACGCTCTCTCTGGAGGTCTCGCTCAACCCTGCCTAGTCTTTGACGGAGATCCTCTTGCTCTGGTGGAGAAAACCGTGGTGGCTGGTACTGTAGTGGTGGCTGAACAGGTACTTGATACCCACGAGCTGGGTATCCCACTCCCCAGGGTGTTCCATAAGGTCCTTCTGGGTGAAGGGCATTGTAGTCTGCTGCCACTCGGTATGGGTCGGCCTCGGCATAATTATAGTTAGTGTATGCCGGCGGTCCGTATGGGTTGTAGGCTGCCGGAGCAGTATAAGCAGGGATAGGGTTGCCAAAACCTGGTGATGGCGGTGCAATAGGTGCCGAATTCACCTCTGAAACAGGAACTGAAGGTCCACCCATTTGTGGGTCTTCATATATTGGCGGGTAGTGGCTGCCGCTAGAGTGTTGAGGGGTACTGAAATGAAACTCCCCTCCTCGTGCTGACATCAGTGCGCCAGTCCTGCTACGTCTTGGTGGTTCTGGAGGCTCTAGATGAACTGGCGGCGGTGGAGGCGGTGGCGTGACTGCCACGATAGGTGGATCCCCAGAGGGATCTTGCTGCTGATGAGGCGAAGAATGGTGAGATGGTGTAAAGTACCACTCACACCGTTCGAACCGTGCCTGATGACTATCCGGACCTTGGTAAGGTGTTCCGTGAAAAGACGAACCATCTGAGATCACATAAGGATGGTTCGGGGTTCCGGTTGAAGCCTCGACGGGATCTGTGTCCTCGTCCATGTCCATCGCTTGATCACCTGAATGATCCTCCGGTCCTAGTGGGTTAAAACCCCCTTGTTCTGGTAGATAGTCTGCCGGGTTAAACTGGCCCCGAAAGACAGGAGTAGGGTCGTCGAAGGAACGCTGCGATATGGATCGCTGTAGAGGTATGTATGAAGGTGGCCGATTATTGGGCTCATTCTCGGACTGAGGCCCATAGGAGTGATGATATGGAGGCGTTGAGCTATACGACGTAGATCGTCTGGAAGGCTCCTCGTAAATCCTCCAAGGTTCTCATGGATCTGCACTCCTTGTAGAAGAAGAAGTTCGCCGGCCCGAAGGCCCGGCCTCGTGGTCGTTAGGGGCGCTCATTGGCTCCTTTCCTCGACTTCCTCGCCTGAATCTTGGCGGCATGGCTAAACCTGTTAATATAAACAAGGTAATAACAAGGAAAAATAAAGGACAAAATTTAAATTAAAATAAAAACATTTTGAATTATTCCTAAGTTCTTTGTCTAGACTCGAAGATTTAGGAATGTGCAATTGTGTCATTGAGATTAAACACAAAAGGCTAGTGTTTAATTCACTCAATGTTGGCTCTGATACCAACCTGTCACACCCCAAATTTCCACGTGTCCCCGGTGGGCCCGGTAGGGGAGTATCGTGACATGGTTGGCAACATAATAGTCAAACAACACAATATTTAAATGCACAGCGGAAGCAAAGTATAGATTTATTTCAACCATACAATATTGTAATATTAAGTATCACAAGTAGTCGAATATAAATCCACAGGTAGATCAAAATAAAAGGAAACAATGTTCAACAGTCTATGACATCCAAGCTTGCGAGACTTATTGAGGATGCTAGGAGAAAAGCCAGCCTATTACGCGTAGTACCTGCACTTAACCTTTTTGAGAAAATACGTCAGTTTACACTGGTAAATACAATCAACCGACTCATTTTGAAAAGAGTTTATGAAAATGCATTTAAGGCACAAGGCATAAATAATATTTTATAACTTGGGATGCTTATTTAAATATATAAACTTGTAAAGGATTTACATGTTCCTTATGCGTTCAGTAGCCCGGATCGAGCCGGGTTAAAGATCAATGGACACACCACTTTATTTATGAGACACTGACAGGTGTACGCCTACACCTGTGTGCTAAGGTCGTGGCCATTTCGTAAAATGATGCCAGGGATATCCGGGACATGGTCATTAACCCCCCAAAGTCTTTAAGCAAACAAAACAATTTAAACGAAACATCTCAATACTTTAACCATCATACAATTAAAGATTCAATGTCCGACCAAGAGGTATTTTATATACCGTACCCCAAGCCCGTATAGGGAAATAAGTTAAAAGTATTTACCTGAGTAAGTATAATTCAAAATCAGCGAGTGCAAGTATCTTTTACCGGTTCTCCTAATCTGGAACGAAGGTTTATAATAACCTATTAGAATCCTAACGGGTCTTTAGTTAAGCTTAAGCTTATACCGGTTAGTTTTAAAGATACGGTTCGTACGCACGATTAAGCGAAGACCGGATAGAATGTGATTTAGACCCGACAAGTTTGAAGACTTGCTTAATATGGGTATATTATACACATTCTGGATTTTGAGATAAAACCGATAAGGTTTGACCCGTTTCGGCTAATTTATGTAAACTAGTTACATAAACCGAACCGAACGCGTATGAAGCGTAACGGGTAACCATAAGAGTCCTAAACAGGTTTCCTAAGTTAACATGCCTTAAATATGTTGTGATATCAGTAAGATACCTTCCGTTATGCCCAAAACGAGTTTAATCTCATATTAAGCCCCGTAGGGGTATTTTGGTCATTTTAAAGATTATAAAAGGAATTAATTTATCTTCTGTGATCCGGTTCTGATTAAATCAGTAAAATGGTTTATTTTAACAGGTTATAACATTTGGTTATAAGTCTTATATGCCAAAATAGTTTTAAACCCTAACTATGCGTATAATACGCGTATAAAGCCATTTTAAGCGACGTACGGTTTAAAATAGGATTCTGAGTTTCCTGATCAGTTAAACAGGTTCAAAACACTCCATTTAATATTTAAAATCAGTAGCAATTGGATTGGCACCAAAAGGATTTGTAAAACTCATTTTATGGCCGAAAAGGGTATATTCGGTATTTACCGAATCAAGGCACTAATCCTAGCTTATGATCAGTTTAAAAATATAATTAAAAATCTTCAAAAATCCCAAAATATTATATTACATCAGTGGGTAA
The DNA here is from genome assembly GCA_030545235.1 of Helianthus tuberosus. NCBI lineage: Eukaryota > Viridiplantae > Streptophyta > Magnoliopsida > Asterales > Asteraceae > Helianthus > Helianthus tuberosus. The sequence continues at coordinate 7,914,211 of CM060351.1, read as the reverse complement.
AAGGTTTGGTGTCGAAAATTGAGTTTAGATAGGTTTTACGCTAATGACGTCATTTAATTACTAAGAATCGCTATAATTACGTCATTAGGCATAACTCCTAATCTAGACCTCCGATTGATGTGAAAATTTACAGACATGTTTAATAATCAGTAACTAAGATTATTTTACTTTCATATTTCCAAAATTCTTGTTTTATGGTCATAAGGGCATTACGGTCAATATTTAGGCGATTAACGGAAACATCGGACAATTAAGGATTCATGTGGAATAAACGCAGAGGGTTATACCAACATGTAACTAGGTCCTAATGGAACTTTAAGGCATGTCTAAACCTATCTAAACCGGGTCAGAACTGAGGTCAAAGCAAAAGTCAAACTTTTGCGTCTTTAGGTTCCGAATCGGTTCAAAACAGAAAGTTGTCGAATCAAACAAGCGTAGACAAGTTTTTATACTTATTATCAGTTTATAAGAATGATAAAATAGGTTATACGCCTTTTACATCACTAATCATGTGTTAAAATGAAATTACCATTTCTGTTGACTTTTTCGGACAACGTTTGACTCGACAAACGACCTAGTTAGGAATGGAATCAGTGGGTGCCCTTTTAAGGGTTTAAAGCCCACATGATTACCAACTTATAACAACTTTCGATTCGACAAAACCCTAGACCATTTGTGTTTTAACGTGAAGTCAAACCGTAGTTACGACTGTTTGATTTCTAGGCTATAAACTAAGCATAACTGAAATAGAGAAGGTCAAGGGTACTTACACTTGTCTAATGGATGATTTGGAATGCTTGGGATCTGCTTGAATGCTCTGGAAATGATCAGGAAGTGAATGCAAGATGAATGCAAAGAATGTGAGTCTTTTATGTGAATTCAAACATCTTGGATCATCAACACATAAGTCTAGGAGTGTTACCAAATGACCAACATGTGTCCTACATGCTAAAAACCACCTTAGGCAACCCAAGGTATCGAAAAACTTGCATGTAAGTCGGTTAGGAGCTGAAAACAGCCACCTGCCATTCTTTTCTGCTTCTGGCAGTCGTAGGCGGCCCGCATGGGCTTTTGTTATATGGGAGGCGGGCCGCGTGGCCCATCAGATCAGGTCACACATGATTTTTGTTATTGCATTTTGGTCCTTGGTCCCCCGAAAGGTCGTTTTCACTTGTTTTCCAGAGTTCTTATCCTATAATATTGACATATGGGGGCTTTAAGACTTATACCCACCTTGTAAAGTCCTCGGGTAACTTTGTGATCACCCGAAAAGCCCTAAATTTCAATGTTGACGATCTTAACCCTCACACACGAATTTTATCACAACTTTCTCATACAGTAACGAAACTTGGTGAAATTTTTATGGTACATTCTAGTGAGCATATTTAATCGTTACAAGGCTTCGGGTTTGCTAAAAGGTCACTCAGAGGTATAACTTAACATGTTGACACATTTAACCCCTGTAGTTTGTAATCTCTCACTTTCTTTCACAATTCGCTTCGTATGATCCATGATCCATTCGTTTAAGGTTATAAACATCATGTAGGGTTATTGTAAAGTATATTTATTCATTGTTGACACTTTGAACCCTTATATTTACACAGTTTCACTGTTTGTCAACTTTAGTCCTTCTAGGACATTCTTTCACACGTTCAAACCTATGACACGTGTCAACACATTATAGGACGTAAATTTTCGAGGTGTTACATCCTCACCCCCTTAAAAGCAATCTCGACCTCAAGATTTACTGAAACAGGTAAGGGTACTTTTCTTTCATGGTGGACTCAACCTCCCACGTATACTCGGGACCTCTACGGGCATCCCATTTGACCTTTACAATCGGAACACGCTTCCTTCGAAGCTTCTTAACCCGTCGATCCTCGATCGACAATGGTTTTTCCACGAATTTCAAGCTCTCATCTATATGCACATCTGTATGGGGTATAACCAGTGATTCGTCAGCGAAACACTTCTTCAGATTGCAGATGTGGAACACATTGTGTATACTACTGAGCTCTTCAGGTAAGTTTAACTTATAGGCAACTGACCCGACACGTTCGATAACCTCGAAAGGTCCTATGTATCTCGGGCTTAGCTTGCCTTTCTTACCAAATCGCATCACTCTCTTCCAGGGTGACACTTTAAGTAGGACTTTGTCACCTACTTCGAAGTGAAAATCCTTACGACTTGGATCAGCGTAACTCTTCTGCCTATCCCGGGCAGCTTTGAGACGATCACGAATCTGGACAATCTTGTCCGTCGTCTCGAACACTATCTCTGGTCCAGATAACTGGACATCTCCAACTTCTGCCCAACAAATGGGCGATCTACACTTTCTACCGTATAATGCCTCAAAAGGCGCAGCCTTAATGCTGGTATGGTAGCTATTGTTGTAGGAGAATTCAACTAATGGTAGGTGCTTATCCCAGCTACCACCTAAGTCAATTGCACATGCACGAAGCATGTCTTCCAACGTTTGAATAGTACGCTCACTCTGACCGTCTGTCTGTGGATGGTAAGCCGTACTAAAGTTCAAACGTGTGCCCAGAGATTGTTGGAAGCTTTTCCAGAAATGTGACGTGTATCTAGTATCCCGGTCAGAGATAATAGACACAGGTATGCCATGTAAAGCTACAATATTATCCACGTACAGTTGGGCTAACATATCGGAGCTGTAGGTCTCCTGAATGGGTAGGAAATATGCTGACTTCGTCAGTCGGTCAACTATCACCCAGATGGTGTCATTTCCTTTCCTTGTCTTGGGTAACTTGGTGATAAAATCCATAGTTACCATTTCCCACTTCCAAGTAGGAAGTTCAGGCTGTTGTAGCAAACCTGACGGTTTTTGATGTTCTGCCTTGACTTGCGCACACGTCAAGCATTTAGCTACATAGGTAGCTACAGACTTCTTCAAGCCTATCCACCAATAGTTTGCCCTTAGATCCTGGTACATTTTATCAGCTCCAGGATGAACAGAATATTTGGAGCTGTGGGCTTCCTGGAGGATAACATCTCGGAGCCCTCCATAAATTGGAACCCATATTCGTCCATTCAATCTAAGAATTCCATCCTTACTAAGAGATAACTGCTCCTCAGTTACTCCTAGCTTTTCGTTAGGATAGTTAGCTTCCAACACAGCTTCCTTCTGTGCGCCTAACAACCTTTCTATCAAATTGTTCTTTATTTCCATGCGCTTGGCATTGATTCGGATGGGTTTCACCTTCTCCTTCCGACTCAAGGCATCGGCGACTACATTCGCCTTGCCGGGATGGTATCTTATTTCACAATCGTAATCATTCAGAGTTTCCATCCAACGGCGTTGCCTCATGTTCAAGTCCTTCTGGTTGAACAGATGTTGAAGGCTTTTGTGATCAGAATAGATCACACATTTTATTCCATATAAGTAGTGCCTCCACAGTTTTAGTGCAAATACAACGGCACCCAATTCCAAGTCATGGGTGGTGTAATTCTTTTCGTGCACCTTTAACTGACGTGAAGCATAGGCAATGACTTTGCCTTTCTGCATAAGCACACATCCCATCCCGGTGTGTGATGCATCACAATAAACTACAAACTCCTCTATCCCATCAGGCAATGTCAGTACTGGAGCATTGCTCAACTTTTGTTTCAGAATATCGAAGGATTCCGGCTGCTTAGGACCCCAGTCAAACTTAATCTTCTTACGTGTCAGCGAAGTCAGGGGTGCAGCAATCCTTGAGAAGTTTTCAATGAATCGCCTATAATATCCTGCCAAACCTAGGAAGCTACGTATTTCTGTAGGCGTCTTTGGCTCATGCCAATTCATGACAGCTTCAACTTTAGCGGGATCTACTTGGATACCACGCTCACTAACAACGTGTCCAAGAAATTGGACTTCCCGAAGCCAAAATTCACACTTCGAGAACTTGGCATAGAGCTTTTCTTTATGAAGTAGTTCCAGAATGCAGTGAAGATGCTTCTCATGGTCAGCTTGGTTCTTGGAGTAGATGAGAATGTCGTCGATGAAAACGATGACGAATTTATCTAAGTGCGGCTTGCAAACGCGATTCATGAGATCCATGAACGCGGCTGGTGCATTAGTGAGCCCAAAAGGCATCACTAGGAACTCGTAATGACCATAACGAGTCCTAAATGCTGTTTTGTGCACGTCTTCATCTCTAACCTTCAATTGATGGTAACCTGACCTCAAGTCAATCTTCGAGAAGAAACTTGCCCCTTGAAGTTGATCGAACAGATCGTCGATTCTGGGCAAAGGATACCTATTCTTGATAGTGACCTTATTAAGCTCACGATAGTCGATGCACAGACGCATCGATCCATCCTTTTTCTTGACAAATAGAACTGGTGCTCCCCAAGGAGACGAACTAGGTTTGATGAAACCTTTGGTAGCAAATCATCTAGCTGCGTTCTCAATTCCTTCATCTCTGTTGGTGCCAACCTATAAGGCGCCCTAGCAACTGGTGCTGATCCAGGAATAATGTCAATTCTGAATTCTACTTGCCTATCTGGTGGCAAACCAGGTAGTTCTTCAGGAAAAACTTCGGGGTATTCAGAAACGACGGGGATATCTCCAATCTTGGGCTTCGACTCATCAATAATCACTTGTGCCATGTAGATGACACAACCCTTCTTCAAACACTTAGAGTCTTTGAGTATAGACATTTTCTCGGGTAGCCCATGCTGGGTATCTCCCTGGATAGTAAGTGATTCACCAGACGGAGTCTTGATCATCACTTGCTTCTTATTGCAAATAATCTGGGCCTGGTTATGAGATAACCAGTCCATACCCAAAACTATGTCAAAACCGGCTAGTTTTAAAGGCAGTAGGGACAAAGGAAAAGAGTGGTTCTTAATGGATATGAAACATCCATCTAATAAGGTTGAAGCGGTTTCTAAAGTGCCATCTGCTAGTTCCACCTCATACTTCACACTTAAAGTCTTAACAGGTAATTTCAACAATTCACAAAACTTATTATCTACGAACGACTTATCAGCGCCTGAATCGAATAACACTCTCGCATAAATATCATTTACGAGAAAGGTACCTGTTATCACATTGTCGTCCTTGACGGCTTCCTTAGCATCCATCCTGAAAACCCTAGCATTGGTCTTCCTAGTCTCTTCGGGCTTCTTGGCGTATTTTGGGCAATTGCTCTTGATGTGCCCCTTTTCATTGCAACCGTAGCAGGTCGCATCCTTTATCTTTTTGCAATCCAAGGTTTTGTGTTCCTTGGACTTGCACAACCCACATGCAAAAGCTTTCGATTGTGAATTCGAATTCGATTCAAACCTGCATTTTCCAAAGTGCTGCCTCTTACAGATTTTACATCTGGGTTTTTCACCCGACTGCTGACCCTCCTTCCTAAATCCTGACCCCTTCTGCTTCTTTTCTGAACGTCGTGAGTTGTCATCCTCACGCTTCATCTTTTCGGTATCAGTTTTCCTCTGCGATCTCAGCCTGACAGCATCTAAGGTAAGGGACAATGATATGTCCGCTACTGACCGAAAAGTGGTTGGTCTGGAGGCCTTCACATTTGCTTTGATCTCCGGTTCCAAACCCCCAATGAATCGAGCTATACGTTTAGGCTCCGGAGTTACCAAATATGGAACCAACCTTGACAAAGTGTTGAAACTGGTAAGGTAGGCCTGACAGTCCAGGTTTCTCATGACCAGCGCTAAGAAGTCAGATTCAATTCTCTCAACCTCGTGTTGAGGGCAGAAATTTTCCTTGATTAGTGCCATGAACTGTTCCCAGGTCATGTTGTATAATGGGACTTTCCCTGTAGCTTGGATCAAAGATTTCCACCAAGCTAATGCTTCTCCTTTGAAAGATTGTGACACGAACTTCACAATATCCCTATTATGGCAACCACTGATATCCACCACAGTATCCATTTCGTCCATCCAAGTCATGCAATCTACCGCTCCTTTTTCCCCATTGAAATCCCTGGGTTTGCACGAAACGAAGTACTTATAGGAGCAACCCTTATTACGGGGTTCTTGATCCCGTATGACTCTTTGGGATGGAGCACTCCTCTTGTTTGATGAGTGGTGAGAATTACTGTTGTGGGCAGTGTGAGTCCTGGAGGGTGTTCTGGAGTGTGGTGCAGATTGGGTCCTTGCACGGGTACTACTGGATTCATGGAGCTGTCTATCCATAGCTCGATTTACGGCATTATCGATCATTGCCTGTAATTCTGCACCCGCTACATTTACTCGGGCATTATCATGCACTATCCCTGGGTGACTGTTGACCTCGTTTGAGTCTGCCATATTGCTTGAACTGTAACATATCGACAATAATTTATTGATGAGTTTATTATAGAATTGTCTTTTATGGCAATTTTATTAACCGTGGTAATCATAGACCATATATGGTTAATTTATTACTCACATAAATTTAGGATTTCTAATATAATTTATCCTAATTATAAAACAATAACAGTTTTATTAGCACATAAGGCCTAGTCACAGGGACAATTTAGATTATAAGCTATGATTTCAGAGAATCAAAGCATGAAGGTTTGAACAAAGTTCATTACCTTTATCAGACAGGGTCACAGACTAATACTGTCTTTTGTCTCATATGAAAATGAGAAGGGCCCGTAGGCATTCTATTACCAATGGATGGTAAAAAGAATTGATCGTATTTATTAATGATTTAACCCATGATTCAGAGATCATTTATTTGGGTTTAGAATCTTTGAAAAGATCCTTATATTATAATAACACGTGTGTTTTTGACGAATCATGTCTGCCAGGAGTGTTAACATGTTTTCAGATGTTAACAGGGATGTGAATCTTTTTTAACGGGTTTTACCATCTAGGCCAGGTCTTAAAATGACATGCCGGCTAGGTTATAACTTTAAGATTCTTAATTAAAAATATACATAGGCAGATAGATTTTAAAAGGAATGATTCTAATTTATTTATTTCACATCAAATTTAATTATGTATAACATAGCAAAGGTGAAATTTATAAACTTACATTCCACTAAAACTTAAAAGTAGTACATTTTGCCCTAAACGGGACTTTTCACAGAAACACATACCCACGCAGGAGCTATACAGATAATACATGTCCTCACAGGGACGGTTTGCAAAAGTAAATGTCCACGCAGGGACTAATAGAGACAAGTCCTCGTAGGGACTAAGTACAAAGATAGATGTCCACGTAGGGACTTGATTAAACAAGGAAATACAATAATACATATTGGGATTTAACGATCCCGTTTCTTCTTTCCTTTCAGCAAACTTGCCAAACCACTCATGAATCCCTCATTCTTCTTACGCTCTCTCTGGAGGTCTCGCTCAACCCTGCCCAGTCTTTGACGGAGATCCTCTTGCTCTGGTGGAGAAAACCGTGGTGGCTGGTACTGTAGTGGTGGCTGAACAGGTACTTGATACCCACGAGCTGGGTATCCCACTCCCCAGGGTGTTCCATAAGGTCCTTCTGGGTGAAGGGCATTGTAGTCTGCTGCCACTCGGTATGGGTCGGCCTCGGCATAATTATAGTTAGTGTATGCCGGCGGTCCGTATGGGTTGTAGGATGCCGGAGCAGTATAAGCAGGGATAGGGTTGCCAAAACCCGGTGATGGCGGTGCAATAGGTGCCGAATTCACCTCTGAAACAGGAACTGAAGGTCCACCCATTTGTGGGTCTTCATATATTGGCGGGTAGTGGCTGCCGCAAGAGTGTTGAGGGGTACTGAAATGAAACTCCCCTCCTCGTGCTGACATCCGTGCGCCAGTCCTCCTACGTCTTGGTGGTTCTGGAGGCTCTAGATGAACTGGCGGCGGTGGAGGCGGTGGCGTGACTGCCACGATAGGTGGATCCCCAGAGGGATCTTGCTGCTGATGAGGCGAAGAATGGTGAGATGGTGTAAAGTACCACTCACACCGTTCGAACCGTGCCTGATGACTATCCGGACCTTGGTAAGGTGTTCCGTGAAAAGACGAACCATCTGAGATCACATAAGGATGGTTCGGGGTTCCGGTTGAAGCCTCGACGGGATCTGTGTCCTCGTCCATGTCCATCGCTTGATCACCTGAAAAATGATCCTCCGGTCCTAGTGGGTTAAAACCCCCTTGTTCTGGTAGATAGTCTGCCGGGTTAAACTGGCCCCGAAAGACAGGAGTAGGGTCGTCGAAGGAACGCTGCGATATGGATCGCTGTAGAGGTATGTATGAAGGTGGCGGATTGTTGGGCTCATTCTCGGACTGAGGCCCATAGGAGTGATGATATGGAGGCGTTGAGCTATACGACGTAGATCGTCTGGAAGGCTCCTCGTAAATCCTCCAAGCTTCTCATGGATCTGCACTCCTTGTAGAAGAAGAAGTTCGCCGGCCCGAAGGCCCGGCCTCGTGGTCGTTAGGGGCGCTCATTGGCTCCTTTCCTCGACTTCCTCGCCTGAATCTTGGCGGCATGGCTAAACCTGTTAATATAAACAAGGTAATAACAAGGAAAAATAAAGGACAAAATTTAAATTAAAATAAAAACATTTTGGATTATTCCTAAGTTCTTTGTCTAGACTCAAAGATTTAGGAATGTGCAATTGTGTCATTGCGATTAAACACAAAAGGCTAGTGTTTAATTCACTCAATGTTGGCTCTGATACCAACCTGTCACACCTCAAATTTCCACGTGTCACCGGTGGGCCCGGTAGGGGAGTATCGTGACGTGGTTGGCAACATAATAGTCAAACAACACAATATTTAAATGCACAGCGGAAGCAAAGTATAGATTTATTTCAACCATACAATATTGTAATATTAAGTATCACAAGTAGTCGAATATAAATCCACAGGTAGATCAAAATAAAAGGAAACAATGTTCAACAGTCTATGACATCCAAGCTTGCGAGACTTATTGAGGATGCTAGGAGAAAAGCCAGCCTATTACGCGTAGTACCTGCACTTAACCTTTTTGAGAAAATACGTCAGTTTACACTGGTAAATACAATCAACCGACTCATTTTGAAAAGAGTTTATGAAAATGCATTTAAGGCACAAGGCATAAATAATATTTTATAACTTGGGATGCTTATTTAAATATATAAACTTGTAAAGGATTTACATGTTCCTTATGCGTTCAGTAGCCCGGATCGAGCCGGGTTAAAGATCAATGGACACCCCACTTTATTTATGAGACACTGACAGGTGTACGCCTACACCTGTGTGCTAAGGTCGTGGCCATTTCGTAAAATGATGCCAGGGATATCCGGGACATGGTCATTAACCCCCCAAAGGCTTTAAGCAAACAAAACAATTTAAACGAAACATCTCAATACTTTAACCATCATACAATTAAAGATTCAATGTCCGACCAAGCGGTATTTTATATACCGTACCCCAAGCCCGTATAGGGAAATAAGTTAAAAGTATTTACCTGAGTAAGTATAATTCAAAATCAGCGAGTGCAAGTATCTTTTACCGGTTCTCCTAATCTGGAACGAAGGTTTATAATAACCTATTAGAATCCTAACGGGTCTTTAGTTAAGCTTAAGCTTAGACCGGTTAGTTTTAAAGATACGGTTCGTACGCACGATTAAGCGAAGACCGGATAGAATGTGATTTAGACCCGACAAGTTTGAAGACTTGCTTAATATGGGTATATTATACACATTCTGGATTTTGAGATAAAACCGATAAGGTTTGACCCGTTTCGGCTAATTTATGTAAACTAGTTACATAAACCGAACCGAACGCGTATGAAGCGTAACGGGTAACCATAAGAGTCCTAAACAGGTTTCCTAAGTTAACATGCCTTAAATATGTTGTGATATCAGTAAGATACCTTCCGTTATGCCCAAAACGAGTTTAATCTCATATTAAGCCCCGTAGGGGTATTTTGGTCATTTTAAAGATTATAAAAGGAATTAATTTATCTTCTGTGATCCGGGTCTGATTATATCAGTAAAATGGTTTATTTTAACAGGTTATAACATTTGGTTATAAGTCTTATATGCCAAAATAGTTTTAAACCCTAACTATGCCTATAATACGCGTATAAAGCCATTTTAAGCGACGTACGGTTTAAAATAGGATTCTGAGTTTCCTGATCAGTTAAACAGGTTCAAAACACTCCATTTAATATTTAAAATCAGTAGCAATTGGATTGGCACCAAAAGGATTTGTAAAACTCATTTTATGGCCGAAAAGGGTATATTCGGTATTTACCGAATCAAGGCACTAATCCTAGCTTATGATCAGTTTAAAAATATAATTAAAAATCTTCAAAAATCCCAAAATATTATATTACATCAGTGGGTAAAAGGTTTGGTGTCGAAAATTGAGTTTAGATAGGTTTTACGCTAATGACGTCATTTAATTACTAAGAATCGCTATAATTACGTCATTAGGCATAACTCCTAATCTAGACCTCCGATTGATGTGAAAATTTACAGACATGTTTAATAATCAGTAACTAAGATTATTTTACTTTCATATTTCCAAAATTCTTGTTTTATGGTCATAAGGGCATTACGGTCAATATTTAGGCGATTAACGGAAACATCGGACAATTAAGGATTCATGTGGTATAAACGCAGGGGGTTATACCAACATGTAACTAGGTCCTAATGGAACTTTAAGGCATGTCTAAACCTACCTAAACCGGGTCAGAACTGAGGTCAAAGCAAAAGTCAAACTTTTGCGTCTTTAGGTTCCGAATCGGTTCAAAACAGAAAGTTGTCGAATCAAACAAGCGTAGACAAGTTTTTATACTTATTATCAGTTTATAAGAATGATAAAATAGGTTATACGCCTTTTACATCGCTAATCATGTGTTAAAATGAAATTACCATTTCTGTTGACTTTTTCGGACAACGTTTGACTCGACAAACGACCTAGTTAGGAATGGAATCAGTGGGTGCCCTTTTAAGGGTTTAAAGCCCACATGATTACCAACTTATAACAACTTTCGATTCGACAAAACCTTGGACCATTTGTGTTTTAACGTGAAGTCAAACCTTAGTTACGACGGTTTGATTTCTAGGCTATAAACTAAGCATAACTGAAATAGAGAAGGTCAAGGGTACTTACACTTGTCTAATGGATGATTTGGAATGCTTGGGATCTGCTTGAATGCTCTGGAAATGATCAGGAAGTGAATGCAAGATGAATGCAATCTTTTATGTGAATTCAAACATCTTGGATCATCAACACATAAGTCTAGGAGTGTTACCAAATGACCAACATGTGTCCTACAAGCTAAAAACCACCTTAGGCAGCCCAGGGTATCGAAAAACTTGCATGTAAGTCGGTTAGGAGCTTAAAACAGCCACCTGCCATTCTTTTCTGCTTCTGGCAGTCGTAGGCGGCCCACATGGGCTTTTGTTATATGGGAGGCGGGCCGCGTGGCCCATCAGATCAGGTCACACATGATTTTTGTTATTGCATTTTGGTCCTTGGTCCCCCGAAAGGTCGTTTTCACTTGTTTTCCAGAGTTCTTATCCTATAATATTGACATATGGGGGCTTTAAGACTTATACCCACCTTGTAAAGTCCTCGGGTAACTTTGTGATCACCCGAAAAGCCCTAAATTTCAATGTTGACGATCTTAACCCTCACACACGAATTTTATCACAACTTTCTCATACAGTAACGAAACTTGGTGAAATTTTTATGGTACATTCTAGTGAGCATATTTAATCGTTACAAGGCTTTGGGTTTCCTAAAAGGTCACTCAGAGGTATAACTTAACATGTTGACACATTTAACCCCTGTAGTTTGTAATCTCTCACTTTCTTTCACAATTCGCATCGTATGATCCATGATCCATTCGTTTAAGGTTATAAACATCATGTAGGGTTATTGTAAAGTATATTTATTCATTGTTGACACTTTGAACCCTTATATTTACACAGTTTCACTGTTTATCAACTTTAGTCCTTCTAGGACATTCTTTCACACGTTCAAACCTATGACACGTGTCAACACATTATAGGACGTAAATTTTCGAGGTGTTACAAATGTTCGCCAAGAAAGCCCTGTATTCCTTGCGGAGATACTTGCTGGCTTGGATACATGACATAAGCTTGAGCCCCTTTGAAGTAGTATCGCCATATACACACAATAAATCACCATTCGCCAGCGAAAATCGAATCATCTTGTCGAAGCATACAACTTCAGCATGGTTTTCTCGAAGAAAGTGCATGCCTATTATGATATCAAAGCTTCCGAGTTACATTGGAATAAGGTCGATCGAAAAGATGTGATTGTTGAGCTCAAGAGTGCAATCACGAAGAACAGAATTGACAGTGACGGTTCTTCCGGTAGCGACGTCCACATCGAATATCGAGGAAAGTTTGGAGCGCTTACGACTAAGGAGTTTCTCAAATTCGAATGACACAAAGCAATTATCGGCTCCAGTATCAAACAAACATGAAGCATAAATACCATTCACAAGGAACGTACCATTGACCATGTTGTTGTCGGCCTGGGCTTGACGCACGTTGAGGTTGAAAGTTATGGCGCGTGCGGTCTGTTGTTGCTGTTGCTGTTGTTGCTGCTGCTGTGGCTGCTGTTGCTGAGGCTCTTGTTTCACAGCCCTGTTCGGGCACATGTTGGCGAAATGGTTCGGGTCGCCACATGCGAAGCAGGCTCTGGCTTTGACTGCGGGTGCCGGAGGAGCTTGTTGACCCTGTGGGGCAGTGAGTAGAGCTTGATTGGCAGGAGCTTGACGAATACGGCAGTTGGCAGTGAAATGGCCGTACACATTGCAATGAGCACAAAAACGGCATTGAATAGCAGTCGGGTGGTGGTAGGTGCAAGTAGGGTAGAGCGGATGTGGTCCAGTGTATGCACGTTTTGCAGGCGGTGCATTGGCCACAGGCACCGCTACTTGACGCTGTTGGGCAGGTACAGCTTGAATCGGTGCAGCAGTGATCGCACAATTCTTGTTGCTAGAGCTGTTCTTTCTCTTGTTCTTCCTCTTGTTGCTCGATGAGGTGGGTTCAGCAGTTGGTGTGGCAGCAGTGGCTTGATGCAGATGCTTGGAAGTCTTATCCCATACCCCAGCCTTAACCCGTTTGTCATTGATTTCAGCGGCCAGCAGATAGGTTTCCTCGATCGTCGTAGTCTTAGCCGCTTGCACGAAATCAGCAACGCAGTCGGGCAAAGCTCGGATATACTTCTTGATGGTCATGTCGGGAGTCTTGACTTGATCGGGACAAATAATGCTGAGCTGCTTGAAACGAGCAGTAAGAGCAGCATTGTCACCATCCTTTTGTTGTATGTGCCAAAATTCATCTTCTAGTTTTTGACGTTCGTGAGGAGGGCATAATTCCTCCAGCATGACTTCCTTGAGCTCGTCCCACGACAAACCGTAGGCTGCATCGTTCCCTCGCTTGTTCCTCTCGGCCGTCCACCAGTCTAGTGCTCGGGACTGGAGAACGCCGGTAGCATTCAGAGTTCGAAGGTCATCAGGGCAACCACTCTGTCGCAGGGTAACCTCAATGGAATCAAACCAGTGAAATAGTGCAGTAGGACCTCCTTCGCCAGTGAATTCCTTTGGCCTACACGACTTGAATTGCTTGAAACTGAAAGGCCTTGCGGCAGCTTTAGGACCTTCGGTCCTCGGCTCCTCAGATGACTTGCTGGCATTCTTGTAAGCATCACTCACGGCCTTTGCCACACTCTTGGCGATGATGGAAGCAAGGCGTTTGTCCCTCTTTTCCTGACGAGAGAGTGCATGACGGGATCCAGACGACATGGTCTGCAACAGACATCGTCACAGGACTCATCACATTGTATTCGAATCTCACCTCACACGTCTACTACCACTACTAAAGCTCAGTAACACGTACCGTGTAAACATATAGACTTATAACTACGCAAGTCACAGAACCACTTAATCACATAACCACATAAGCACTTAGAGCACAGATCACGTAATCACGTAGAGCACATAAGCACGCAATTTCCTATGTAGAGCAAAGAAACAAGGAAACACATACGCATCTAGTCACCAAAAGCAGTTAGAAGACAGAAACCTAGGTCTGGAGAAAGAGCTAGAGAGAGAAAGTGGCAAGGTGATTCATGGTTCTTGTACGATTTCAATTCTGTCAATAGAATCACTGATTATAGTACGTTCTTGTGTGTTCGGTCACGCACGTTCACGGATTTCGCATGTCGAATGTGTCGTTACGCAATCGTTTGGAGTCAAAATAAGTACAACTCACAAAATGCAGTGCGAATCGTGTATGTCGATCGAAGTAAAAACAAAGATCAAGTAAATCCCAAATTTTAAACACATAAACAGGAAAGCACATAAATGGACACATAAAATTGACGAAACATCAGAGTCTGCAGTTGCGGACTCAAAATCGAAATTTATAAAAATCGAGGAATAGATTGTCTGCGGCTAGTTGACTTCGACTACCCAAGGTGGTTCAACTATTCTCAAGGACTTGTCATTCTTGTCTGACCCACAGAACTGTGCTTTTGCCTCGATTCTTGGGCATTTGGCACCTTTTCCGTTAGTCATGTCAAGATTTCAGGTCATTGGAGTCCGTCGAGGCCTTGGTGAGAGTTTTGTAAAATGTGCAGAACAAGTTGTCAAGGTTAGGGTTTCACCCCTGGCTTAACAACTTCGTTCTTGTTTTGATAAAATTGAGGAGATTATTCATCAAAATATGGATTTCACTCCTGATTTGGCATAATTCTCCTCGTTTGTAGTTAAAATGCGAGCTGAGTAAGCAACTTTAGTCGAGAGTTTGCGGTTTTCACACCTATTCTCGACTTTATTTCCCACTCATAGTTGGAAATTTCGAGTGTGGTGATGGCGTGAAGTAAGCAAGAATAACGAGAAGTAAGCTCGTACTTAACCCCTACTGGTTATGCACAAGTCGGTCTTGCTGGTTCTTAACTATAGTCTAGGTATCTAAGACTTCGACCCGGACTAGGTCGAGTCTTGCCTAATTCCCTATAGTTATGGCTCTGATACCAATCTGTCACACCCCAACCGATGGCGGAATCATCGGGGCATGGCACTGAGCGAAACAGATTGTCCAGAAGTTTCCATAACAACTATCATTACCATTCAATTTAAATTAACATGTCACATACCATGTCTCAAATAGTAAACAAATTATTACAGATAACATCTAGGCAAATATTCTTGTTCCGACAACTCAGATTCAAACAAAGTAGTTTATTAATTGGTTTCTAGGACTCCTTCCCTAGCCTCGATTTCATCACCAGCAAGCTAAGCATAGAAACAACCTAAGCACCTGTCACATACGTTAAAATAAAGTCAATACATAAAATGTAAAGGTGAGCATACAAGTTTGATAATAGCATATAGAGTTCGAATTCGTTTACGCATAACCAGCACGTACACATAGTGAAATGAAGCACGTTAGTTATCGACATAGATCCATCGATACCAATGACTGCGGGTTGACTGCCCGAGGCAGTTCGCAATACACGATTACCACCGTAATCCATGCAAGTAAAAGATCCTTAACAACCCCCGTGTGAACGGGTGCTGAGTCCAAACTATAGTACTATCGTTGCTAAGGCAGGTAGACAGCATTCCATGTGTAAACATAACAAACAAGCATTCATAAGCCACGTATAACATGCATTAACGGTTAGCGTTCAAATAGTTTGAGTAGTGTGATAGTTGTAGTTTGAATATTCGTAACGTATGTAACACCCAAAAGTGCCAAAAGCAAAAAGGGATCGAGTATACTCACAGTGATTTATGGATTGAAGGGAGCGCTTAGCGAATACGGTTAGCCTGAATAGATTCGGTAGTATAATGATAAGTGAAACGTAAAACAGGAAACAAGTATTGAGGAGTCGGACAGCTGGACGATCGGACGACAGTTCGATCGGACGGCTGACCGTTCGGCTGACAGTCCGTTCGGTCTGCTGTTCGGTCGGTAGGCCGATCGGATGGCTGTACGAGTGGATTGTTCCTTCCTTTGAGAAGGATGTGTTTGTGGATGATGGCTTAACCTTTGAAGTTTTCGTTGTAGCATTTTGAAAACATTGAAGTACCTTTGCCTTTCAGGTCGGTCGATCGGACGGCTGTTCGATCGGCCGGCAGCCCGATCGGTTAGGCATTCAACAGAATTTCAAGGTTTAGCCTTTGAATCGGACAGGTGTTCGATCGGTTGGCAAGTCAACAATAGTCAACCACTTTAATGAATTGCAAGGTATTGTTCAGTGGATCGGATGGTTGATCGATCGAATAGCACAACTGCTGTTCGATCGGACAACAGGGTGTCACCTGATCGGACGGCTGTTCGATCGGGTGGCACTTCTAGTGCATTAAACATGTTGAAAATTGATTAAGCATTGAAGCATAGTATCTCATGATCCGAAGAGTAATCCGATCGGACAGTAGTCCGATCGAACAATAGTTCGTTCAATACCATTCTTCAAAACAAGTTCATTGTGTGGGACCATGTGCTAGTCGATCGGCTGGTTTATCCGATCGGTTGGCTGTCCGTTCGGACAGCAGTCCGATCGGTCAGCATCCTGACCTGATCAGCCTTGCGTCTAACACCTTGGTTGTTCTGTTTGTTTGTCGTTTTATCGAGGTATTTTGACAGCGAGTAAAACCATAGATGCCTCGTTCTTACTTGGTTTCCCCGGGTCGAACAGGAATCACCCAAATCCGGTCGGTGGTCTGTTCGGAACGAAGTTTAACATTTAACCCGGAGTCGGTTAACCGCATGGATAGAATCCAAATCTTGAGCCGTATAACCACTGAAGTGATTTGTAAACCGGCTCAGGTTCCGTTTCTACTGGTTCGAGTGAAAAGAGTTGAAGAAAGTTGGGAAAATCCATCCTTCAATCCTTTTCACCATGTATATGTTCAGATCTATAAAGATCCTTGTTTGTTTATGTGGAAATCGGCTAGATCCAAGTCATTCTTGGTGGATTGAGGCCAAAACATGAAGTTCTTCAAGAACCCATGATGACATCATCCTAGAACACTTGATTCTTGATGATTTCACGGTTAAAAGTTTAGATTTGAAAGATAGAAAGGTGTAGGAGTGTGTATAGATCAAGAAAGTACAAGATTTAGGGCGAAAACTTACCGGAATCGAGAGAAATCTGAGAAAAGGCGAGTTGAGCGTGCTGGTCGAACAAGGGTTTCCAAAAGTGGAAAGAATGACAATGACAGGGGTATTTATAGGATGACAAAAGAGGAAAGGGCTGGCCGATCGACTGGCAGCTCGATCGGACAGCCTGTCCGATCGGACAGCGTGTCCGATCGGACAGCAGTCCGTTCGGCTGGCTGTTCGATCGGCTGGGAGCCTGATCGATCGGTTGCACCTTTTGAGTGTTTCGCGCGACGATTTTTGATATTTCGATTATGATTGCGCGCGGCTCGATTCGGTAGGGTTTCCTAGTCAAATTACTTTCAGTCTCAACCACTTTGTATCTAGCGTAATCTCTTTTCCACTATCTATCCTGGTTCGATTTGTGATTCGAGTTCGAGTTCGATTGCATTAGAGTTAGATTTCGAGTTCGATTGAGTTCGCTTGATTATCACAACATATCATAAATAAACATGCACAGTTAACACGTAAGGCACACACACGTATAATGATAAGTAAAAATACGTAGCTCGAGTTGCGAATTGATGTCGATTCGATTAACTTAGCCTGATTGTTTGTTGATTAACTTTATCGCATTGTTTCTTCCTATAGTTCACAGTCGTAGGTCGATTGAAATACGATTAATACTCATCGATTATTGCAATTAACAACACTTACTCCACATAATATAAATAAAATAAAGACATTTCTACTAGTCAAGTTGCGCGAAATCGGTCGTTGACTTTGACCTTGACTTTGACTTTCACTTACGAAAACACGGGGTGTTACAACACTGGCGCACAGACTGACACCACAGTAGGACGTGGCATCACCTCCGTGACCGACAAGCCTGACACACCTGCAAGGGCCTGCGCGTTGTCAGTCTAGCCACTCAATTACCCTCCTTCACTCCTCGGCTATAAATACCCATCCCGAACCAGGTTTGAGGTATCGCTTATCAAACTCTCTCACTCTTACTACTATTACACACTTTGCTCTCAAGCAAATTACTGATTCTCACACCGGAGAGTGGTAACAAGGAGCACCACCCACCTCATCCTCCTTGTTACGAGTTAAAGTGTGTTTTCCTTGTGCAGGAGACAGATTAGCGGACGATCCAGCCACCGATCCTCGAAAGAAGGGATTAACCCTACTTGACGAAACCGGTGAATTAACCTCCCTTGGTTAACCATTATTTCATCATTGGCGCCCACCGTGGGGCGCCAATTATAGCATACCTACAATTCGGCCTTGCTTTCCTATCCAGCTTGCCAATCATCATCCGCAGCGCCTGATGAGCTCTGAAATATACATATTTTTATATTAAAATTCCTACACTTTTGAGTAGATATAGGATTCTTTTTATTATATTATACTCGAAACTGGTTTATATTTGGAGTTTGATAACTTTAAGAGAAAACGAGCTAAAATGACGTATTTCCTATCAAAAGAAAATGGTGATAATTTGCTAGAAAGAATTTATAGAGATGGGTTAAAGAATGTAGAATTCTTGGGAAAATAATTGAATGCAATTAAATGAGTTGTGAGAGTTGAATTAGTTTTATTACTCAATTTAATTTGTTTGTTTGTTTAATTGTGATGTAGGGAACGTAAATGGAATATGCATCTATGGACATCCACAATTAATTAATTGACATGCATTAATTGGATGGTTGATGACATTTATTGAAAAAAGATGGGAATAGAAACGACAAAACATAAAGTGACTTTTAAGAATTATGGAATCTTGTTGATACGTAACCACTGCCACCGCCTCTATTTTTTGTTTGATTTGGACTTCTGGTGATACGCTAGCCCAGGCCCAAGTTTTTCTCATGATACGCTAAAAGGGGCCCAGATTGTGAAGTAGAATTTGAATCCAATTGCATCACCGTATTTTAGGAGGATTCGCATTAATATATAGGGACGGCCGCACACAAGGAAAACGGAGGAACATCAGACGGCAGCAACATCAGATTGGACGGCAGAATATACGAGAAGTGGGGGTCGACGATCAAGAAGGAGAAGGAAAAAAAGAGACTATTGGTTCGAGCTTCAAGTCGCGATTCGAGCTTCGGGTTTGGTTTGCAATTTATTATTTTTAGTTTTGTTAGACTTTGTGTTTTACAAAATTATAAACATGATTTGCTTATCGTTTGAGACTCGTTTCTTGTTCATGATATGATTCTTGGCTAATTTTCTTAAACTACCTGGGTTTAGATGAACTTGATGATTGTAATGCGATTTTGACATGATTATGGTTATTTGATGTGATTTACATAACTTTGCCTTGTGATTGATCTTGATATTGCATGTTGGTGTGTTTTGATTGATTATTGGTTGATGAATTCAGCGGTTTAGGCACATAGAAATATACCCTAGACTTAGAGTTTAATTTGAATCGTTGATCTTAGGGTTTTCGGTTTGAATATTGAGTTGAGAAATTGACCAATTCGATTAACAATTAAAATCAATATACTAAAACTTGCATCCTCATCTTGTGACTCGAAAGACGATTAAGGTGAGCTAGGTTATTAGCTAATCATTGGTGGGTAGATTGGGTGACCGATAGCTCGGGCTCGTTTATTACATCGTGGTTAAGGTTTCCTAGGATTTCAATCTTCAAGGTTTGGTTTGCTTTACGTTTTGAGAGTTTTGGGGGTAGAGTTACTTTCATTGCTTGATTCTCGTAGGATTTGGTATCAATAGGTCGAGCCAGTTCGTTCTAGCACTTCACATTTCGTCTTTATCTTTCGTTTGATACATCTCTAGTGGGGGTTAATCGAGGGAGTAGGATATTTAACTATTGTCACTGTCAGAGTAGCATTGCATGATTCTAGGGATTCGACACCTAGGTAGTCCTTGTCTCATATATATTTGATCAACCTTTGCTCTCGTGTTCGTGTTTGTTTCACGTTGTTTGTCGTGTTTGCCATCTTCTTAGTCATTAAGTTTAATTAGTTAAAACCTCAAATCCAAAAAACAAACTAAAACCAGTTAAGTAATTAGTTGAGTCAGAGTCTAGTTTAGCGTCGCTAGTGTCTCGTGGGTTCGATACTCGGACTTCATTAGGCTTTACTACGTACGATAGGTACACTTTCCTGTCAGTGGTCTAGCATTAGGATAGTCTTAGTTTATAAATTTAAAACTAGGGTATCTAGATTAGGATAGTTTTTTATAGACCATATTCAGCACATCAGCGCCCACAACTGCCTGTTATCCAACTTAACAGAACCAATGATACGCAACTGTGGGAACCAATCCACCGTCTCCGCTTTGGGGACACTAATGTTCTCAGTTATAATCGTCCCCATCACATTCCTAAACTACAACTTTGCAGTAATCGCGGCAGCTTTAACATAGAAGAACTTGGTCTTCCATTTAGTCATGTCCTTGGGTGGGCTCATCAACTTGGGAGCATGGTCTCGCTGACGGAAAGAAAAGAAACCCAGTTGCACAGTCAACTGGTAGAAAAGCCGAAAATCTCCTACCGAAGGCTCTATACCTAGAGCACGAAATGTATACCCAAAGTTTCGAACTCGGATCATTCTCAACGAACTCAGTTGGGGAATATGGAGTTTGTAATACTCCAGTACTTCCACCACAAAAACCGTCAAGGGCAACTGGAGGTTATAGTCTCCAAAAAAGTCGGCAAACATGGTGACATACCCCGCCGGAGCATCACCGGCGGGGTCACCTTCCCGGGGATACATAGCCCCATACTCTGCAGACATTTGGGTGTTCGTCAACAATGTCTGGAACGCCGACTCCGTCCATCTCAATTCTGCCAGACTCTTGGCAGGGGCATTTACTTCAGCCTCCTCCTCCACCGCCGTCGGCAACGATGGTTCAGGATTTTCAACGGCAGTAGACACAGGGTTGGAAGGTTCAGCCATTGAGTAAAGAAATAACAGACGAATGTAAGAAACTCTGAAAACTCTCACCGAAAAATCAAGGTTTTGATCGGAGAAGAAGAGGAAACTAACTTTCTCTCACCGGAAAATTTTTGAAATTTCGAAAAAGTGAGGTGAAACCCTAAACGGTTTCCCCTTTTATACTCATCGCAATTAATGCGATCACAGAAACCGAACAGACGTGTAAATTCAGAGCCCGTCATGCGTCGTCACGTGTCAAGCGACGGTTTCTCTGACGGTTATCACGCGCGCATGGCCCCCCACGCGCCTGACAGAAAGTACCTTTTACATTACCGCTACAGTGCATTTATTACCTTGGGCAGTTCAAACATCCTTTCATTTCAGCACATGCCAGCTAAATCTCACCAACTTCCACCAACCCACACGTGCGGTCTACCACGTATGCAACAAACAAAAACCGACGACAACCTTCAGTTAAGCGGCATGCGGTTTCTCTGGTATTCTGCACCATAACGCATACCGCATGTCGTTTTTTACAGACCCCCTCAAAAAAGAGAATATATTTATTTACACTATATAAAGGGGGATAACCAATATCTTCATATCTCCACTCCCACACGTCGAATATGCGGAGATGACACACACGAGCCCGCACAGGTGTGTTAGATACTCAGAACTAGCAATGTTCTTTGGACTGCGAAAACCGCTTCTCAGGAACAGGCAAACCGCATTGCCTTAAAGCTTCTTCAAGCTTCAAATCCCTCGTGTCCAGTTCACAACCATAGAGGGGACACAAACAGCTTCTCCATAGGGAAAGGTTAAGTATGATGAGTGACCGCACATCAGCAACCCTGACTCCTGAACCTTCAAGAGATACATCCAAGTGTAACACTCTTTTAAAGAGAGTCTTCTGTTACAAACCACAGACACTCATGAGTCACTGCGGCCGCACATAACTACGCGAACGGTAGCTACAGAAGAGCCACGACTAAGTCATCACACAGATGATCAAAGCTACTTCAAGGAAAACTGCCCTACAGCTTCCTGTGAAGGAAAGTGGCTACAAAACGAATGCGGACGAGTTTCACCCAGATTCCTAACTATCCGCAGTGATCTCATTGAGCAACAAGCCAAGCAATGATGGTAACAAGTCTGCTTATGACTTTGTTTACCTACCAATTGGTCGCATAGAATAAACAAAGGTGGCCACTAACATGCCTATGACCATGTTTATTTGCCCATAGTTCAACTGAACTATTCGCATTGTTCGACCAAACACGGCCAACAATGACGCAAAATTCCTCACATTGTTCGACCAAGCATGGCTAACAACGTTCAGGAACGAGGTAACCGCAAAGGACGTGCGGTTACTTGAAAGCTAAACTGGAAGAACACGAATACCCCACAGGATAGGGATCATCGTTTCATGTCCAGTTCATAAACATAAAGCGCCAGCAAGGCACTTAGCGCATTGCATCCGCAACCACAAAGGTTACAGCTAGAGTTGCGGGTACTGACATCTTCAGTCATCGTCTCAAAGGTTGGTTCGGCACACCAACAGGTGGCAACCAAGCCTGACGACATCAGAAAAATGTAGAGCACACTACCTAAGTCATCGGCTGATGTTAGAAACATCAGCCTGAACTTGCTCACCGGTACGGAAGAGACGTCACACGACTCTACCGGATCTCCGATTTGATTTACTTGAAGTAGGAGTAACCAACCGGGCCAAGAATCTTCTCCACTCCAACTCAAAAGTACCCACTCAACCTAATAGTCCATATTTCTCCCACATGCAACTTGCATGAGGAAACAACACTGGACTGGGGGACTTGAAGGGGTATGGTCCCAAATCTCGCACCAACATGGTCGCGAGTGACCATTACCCTTATAAAAAACTCCCACCGGTAAGAACTTATTTGCGTCCGTGCGGGCACGCGCGAACGCTGCGGTCGAATCCAATCTGTCAAGTGATGAGAAGACTTACCTTGTGTATGAAATTGGGTGTTGCACATAGCGATGCGGCTTAGCACCGCATCCTATGAACATTTTCGTAACGACAAGGGATATAGAAAAAGAAGTTACCAAGTATGGCGATGCGGCTCTGCACCGCATCCCATAAACATCTACGTCAGGCTAAGGGACGCGAAAACAACCGCGGTTACCGCATACAGCGATGCGGCCTAGCACCGCATCCTACTGAAGACGCAAGTGGGACTGACACTTTGACTCAGGTAGCCAAAACAGCAAGTGGCACTGATGACAGTCATCTGTTAGCCTATACGTAAACGACACTGGCGCACAGAATGACACCACAATGGGACGTGGCATCACCTCCGTGACCGACAAGCCTGGCATACCTGCAAGGGCTGCGCGTTGTCAGTCTAGCCACTCAATTACCCTCCTTCACTCCTCAACTATAAATACCCATCCCGGACCAGGTTTGAGGTATCGCTTATCAAACTCTCTCACTCTTACTACTATTATGCAATTTGCTCTCAAGTAAATTACTGATTCTCACGTCGGAGAGTGGTAACAAGGAGCACCACCCACCCCATCCTCCTTGTTACGAGTCACGGTGTGTTTTTCTTGTGTAGGAGACAGATCAGCGGACGATCCAGCCACCGATCCTCGGAAAGAAGGGATTAACCCTACTTGATGAGACCAGTGAATTAACCTCCCTTGGTTAACCACTGTTTCATCAGTGTCATCCGTGGGACCTTTACTTGCAAAGGTCTTTTGATAGAACACCCTCACGTCCAAGAAATCCACCAAACGATCTTACGAGATGGCAACACCTCCACCGTCCTTTTCCATCAGAGAGAAAGCGTCCAAACCTCTTCAAACTGCTGAAAAGCAAATCTCAGTGGAAGTCATCATCGACGAGTTTGAAAACACCACGGAGCCAAAATCTCTCCATATGAAGAAAGTAGATATAATACCTGAGTTTGAATCAAAACAGATGGACGAGCTACGAAAACAACTCGAGGGCCTTGAAAGAATGAAAAAGTTGGAAGGCCTCCGGAAGTATAACGCTATCCTAGGAAGACCGGGGATTGGAGACCTCCAAGCACAAGTGTCAACCCCTCACGAGGCATTAGTCTTCCAAATCCCTAGGGGACTGACATTGGTAAAATCCTTTTACGAAGTTAAATCATCGGTCTCGGAAGGAAAAGCAAGGAAGGAACCGAAAGAGGAAGGAAAATGGGTCCTGAACAAAAGATTCCCAAAACAAACCATACGTGTAGGTGCACAACTCAGCGACAAATGTTAGAGTTCCCTTAAGGAGATGTTACTCTTTAATCTAGACGTCTTCGCATTCCAACACAGCGACATGCGTGGGATACCCCAAAGCCTAACGGAACACCGGCTTAACACCCATAGCTAGTTGTAAGAGTGCCCTCAAGGAGATGTTACTCTTTAATCACGACCGTGAAATTGACAAGTGTTCGTAATAACAGTCATGATGTTCGAGGGGATTTGCCATGAGTTTTCGTTAGTGATTGGTAGGACGGTGATAGAAGAGTTCACGTCGGTGAAACCGTCGGTGGATTGTCCTACGGTTAGCTATTTGAAAATTGGGGTTTTGTCTAGGACTGGGTGGTGGGGAATTGTGGGGTGATGACTTGGGTGTACAGTCAAAGTTTGGTGGTTTAGATTAGAGAGTAGACTCATAACAGGCTGAAGATGAAGAAGAAGTTTTACTAACCTTTGGAGTGTAGACTGTGACAGAAATATTATCTAACGACGGCTTTGGAGACGGTCCTTGTTAACGTGTATGGGGCATTCACTGCAAAACAGACACGGAACAAATAAGAAGACTCTACTAATTAATACTCTAAAGATATGAAAGTAAAAAAGACACTACTATTTAGACTCTTACGACTCATAACAAAAATAGCACATATGAATAGGGCAAGTCTAATCAAAGCCAATGAACGCAATCGCCAAGAGTCCCCGATAACGGCGCCAAAAACTTGATGTGCTAAAAGTAGTTTATTAGTTATTAACTAAACTAGCCTAATCTAGACACAAAGTTATACTCTAGACTTTCTAAAACTCGACTAAACTACTAACCGACAAGCAAACCGATCGACTCTAGTAAAGCTAAGTAGGTCCAGAAATTGAACCCATGAGACTCTTTTGATTACGTGAACTAAACTCTCTAGACCTATTGACTGATACGACTAAATGTTTTTATATTTTAAGAGGGGGTTTTTTTAAAATCCTATAATTGCAATTAAATTAAATACTAACTAGACGAACGGATTAAGACACGAATTCGAGTTCTGGTTTTACTCAGATGATGTTGAAATAACCACCTAGACAGGAATCCTACACAACCCGGATTAGCTTTCTATTGGTTTAACTATGTTATGGGACCAGGATCTTAGAATACTAAATTTGCTGGATAACCGAACTGAACCCTCAACCCCTCTCAAGGAGACACCTATGAAAACCTAGCAAGTTGTTAAATTACCTTTTTTTTAATTCTTTACGAATTTTCAATTATGTTAATAAAGTACCTTAATATGACAATTACCTCACGGTCTTAAAGTCTAAGGTAACTATGGTAAATTGGTTTGACTCGGTTAGCAAGAATTGTAAGGTGAACTAACGTGGTCTTTTTACAAAGATCCTAACTTTAGCGATCTAACAACCTAAACAAACCGACAATCTCTCACCTTACAGATTTTAAGATTAGTTAACCACCTAGACCTACTTGATTCACAAAATTACCTCCTATGGTGTATTAACCATAAGAACATAAACACACATGAATATAATCTAACACAAACCTATTATAAAGGACATTTATCAAGATACATGTGAAGGCAATAAATGTGAAATCAAATAAATCAAGATAATCATATACACCAAATCAATATTACCAAGTTCTTAACTTATTAACAATCCGTAAACGATAGTCAAAACCAATAAAAATCCAAACTTTGTCATGTAATCATCCTAGCGTAGGTAGTTTAATAACTTTAGCCAAGATACATCACGAATAAACAAAAAAAGATCAAAGAATAAACGGAAAACATGCTTTGAATCAAAAAGAGTAGAAGAACGATGAAACCTGAATGCTTAAACACGAGCCACTCGATCTCTGACCTTCAAATCTTCAACCAAAGCTACGAAATCCTCAATATTAGCTTCTTGATCTACAAAATTCGTCCAAATTACTCTCCAATTCATAGGGTTAGAGTTTATGATACATAATGATGTTTATATATGGAATTACATCTCAAACTCAACTGCAAATCGTTTCTTTCTGTGAAAACAAGCTCCTCGTCTCGCGTGAGGAGCATATCATTATCCGTCACGTTGCGCGGCGCCTTACTTTCGTCAACTCGGTCAACACCTCCGCCGCGTCACGCGACAGACCTCTGTTGCATTGCTCGCACGACTCAGCGGACCACTTTTCCTTGATCTTCTTGCCGTTTCGGCTCCCGTACTCCTAAACTCGATCCGATGCTCGGTTTTTAGCAAATATGAACCATTTTTCGACCTTTTCAACTATTCTTAACACCCGAGACTTAGAAAACACAATTTGACCAGCAGAATACACATTCTAACTAAAAACGAAATTAAAACTAATAAAAACTATACAAACTGTGCACGGGAAACATATATATTTTGCAATACATCAACCGTATTCTATTGGGTCTGTGATGCTATGATGAGACGATTGTTGTTGAAAGTTTATGAGGTAATGGTTATTCGGTGGATGAGGATGACTTTGTTGTCGTAATACATTGTTTACAATATGTTTATGTGTCTATTACGCTATGCTGAGACACACAAAGCCAAAGGTACAACCAACAATGCATAGAAATTTTTGACTTGGGTTGTTTCCAAGGACCATGGTGTCCTATGGGTATGTGATGCTCTGCTGAGACGTTATTGGTTGCTATCGTAGGTCACGTATTGATTACATGTTTATCTTTCACATTGATTCATTGTTGTATTAAGTTTGCTGGTGAAGAGGCGATGATGATAAATTGTAGGACTAGCAATATCGAACGAGTTTATTTGTTTTTATTGTATAAGAACTTTTATGAAGTTGTTATGTACTCGATTGTATTCTAAGTATGTAACAAGTATAAACGGTTGGTCTAGGGTAGAGACGCTTTGCATTCTTGATGCCTACGGTGCAACGCACTCGAACATCATACTAGTTCTAATAATAGCATCTGCATGTTTAGTGAATAGAAGCTTCTATATTTATTTTATTATATTAAGCTTCATTTTATCTTTTATACTATAAATTATATACGAGTTTTACCCAATAGTTTTGTTTTCACTTATAAATTCCATTCATCAGTTTTTTTTATATTAAAACTAAACACTTAGCCGCATTTATTTTTTTCCTTAACATTCCGATATAAATTTTATTGGAAACAGAGTTATATTAGAAGTGGCGATACAATGACAAATCAAGCCGCTACCTACGAATTAACATTGATGCCGGTATCAATATTCGTTTTTTATGGTTTTCGATGATACAACTCATATTCTTATAACGTTCGTTTTTATGGGACTTGTAATGTAATGTAATGTAAAGTAGTCCATACTAATTGGTACACTTGGATAATCACATATATAAGCTTTTTGTAATAATTGACTACATCAGAAGATTTTTCGTTTTTTTTATATATAATTTTCCAATATAATATTTTTTTTATAATTCATTTTGATTAGATTTCATTTTTCGATATAACTTAAAATATATGGTGTTTTATAAAATTTCAAGCATGTCATTGCAATGTGCTTATTTTGATCTTTTTTAGACATAAACTCTATTTAAAACCGAGTTATACACAATATATAAAGTGAGTACGTTTACCCTTTTCATTATTTAAACAATACAATATGACGCTTATAAGCTATCTCCCTTTTCTTTAATTGAGTAACGTAATATGATGTTTAATAAAATTTCGAATATACCATTGTGACATGTTTTTTGTTATCTACAACTCGATAAAAAAATTTATTCGAATGAACATTGGTACCACTATTGTATGCGGTTTTATGGTTTTCTCAACATGGTGATACAAAACAAGTTGCGGTTTTTTTTATATATAGTAATGTCAGTTACGTTTTTTTATTATTTGTGTAGCATAACATACAATTTTGAATATATCGTTGCGACATGCTTATTTTATTTAAGATCTGATAAAATTTTTAATCGGACAAGGAGATATAGTTGATTTTTTTGCTCTTTACCATGACGAACCGAACCAATCTCGTTTGAACTATATCGGTACTGGTACCGTATTCGTTTTTATAGTTCTCTTGATATGGCGGTATAAGAGTGATTAAAAACAAAGTTGTATTGATAATATAGTATTTTTAGTACCATATGCTATAGTAAGTATTAGTGACTGAACCGATGCCCCACCCGAGCAACATTGGTATCGGTACCGGTATTTGTTTCTATTGTTTCCGATTGATGTAAAACACGTGTCGGTATCCTTTTAGGCGTATCTCTTTTGGTTGCTATGTCAAGTGCACGTACCATACCAATACTTTAATAAACCAAACCAATACCAATTAAAAGCCCGCCACAAAACACGAGAATCCCCCTAGTTACTAGCAAATTACAAATAAAGGTAAAATCACCCAAACTATCTAACACGAAAATAAACCATAAAAATATATTATTTTATTATAAGTACCCGTTTAAACTAGGATTAATTGCATATTTCCCCTTAAAAACACCTTTAATTGCATATTTACCCAAGCCTAAATAAAAATTGCATATTTCCCTTTCTCTGTTAAAATGACAAAACTACCCTTTCTCAAAATTAAAAGATCAAGTTAGAGAATAATCAGATCATTCTGGATTAAGGTGCGCGTTTGGGTTTTCTTCATCTACGGCGACACAGCAGGGGATTCCGGCCGGCGATTCTTCTGCCGGCGACACAGCGATTCCGGCCGGCGATTCTTCTGCCGGCGACACAGCGATTCTGGCCGGCGATTCTTCTGCCGGCGACATTCTTCGGCCGGCTTTTGTTCAGGTTAGTTATTGTTTTATGGGTTCTTCGGCCGGCGATTCTTCAAAGTTAGTTATTGTTTTACGATTTGATAAATTGATTTTGTTATAAAAACATTGGTGTAAAGAGTTCTAATGTAAATTTATTGAATTATCGTACTTTCAAGATTGTTTGAGAACAGTGTCATTAAACATTGGTGTAAAGAGTTCTAACCTTCATGACACATAGCAGCGGTTTTGACAGTGACTTTGTTTGAGAACAGTAACTTCAAATCCTTAAAAACTTTGTTTTTAGGAAACTTGAAATTGCATATGTAGGTTAAACTTGACAGTGACTTAAAGGGTAAAATATGCAATTTTCTAAAGTTTAGTAAAATGAAGGGTAAATTAGTCTTTCTATAATTTAATTTTAATAAATTAAATCAAAATTGGTAAATTTGCAATTTTACTGGTCAATAGAGTGGAAATATGCAATTGAATTTTTGGCTCGGGTATATATGCAATTTCAAAGTTTTTTAAGGGGAAATTTGCAAAAAACCCTTTAAACAATATGGTGTTTGAGACTTTAATATATTTGGGCTTGCCTTATGGCCCGCTTACATAATTGGTCCAACGAGTTGGGTTGGCCCGATCTATAAAATACTTTGTTTAGGCCCCCCGCTCATTTCTAAAGCTAACATAACTTAATTACTTAAAGAAGTAGCCCATTGTTTAGACAAGGGGGTTCATGGTAGTGGTGCACAAATCGGGTTTTTTTAAAAACCGGGTTTCGGGTAGGATCGGGTTCGGGTAGGATCGGGTTTTACAAAATCGGGTTTTTTTAAAAACCGGGTCGGGTCCGGGTTCTCTACCAAAAATGTATACCCTATATACCCGGGTTCGGGTAGGATTCGGGTCGGGTTTTATAAAACCCGGGTATTATAATACCTTATTTCCGGGTTCGGGTATTCATCGGGTAGGGTTCGGGTATGCATCGGGTTGGGAAAAAACCCGCACCGGGTATTAAAAAAACCCGACCGGAACTATGCTTATAAAATGTATCAAACATAACTCTCACACATAGACATCAAATCTATTGATAAACAGAGGCACAATTTATAGTTCTTCATGTGGTTATTCTTGAACTTTATAAACAGAGGCACATGTGATATTAAACAAACAAAGAAAATAGAAGGGCCAACATATATTGGCATATTTGTTTCCACTTGTAATGAAATATACTAAATAATTAAGTAGCGGTGGCAAATATCATTAGAAACCTAATAATTAAACAAGATTACATCAAAGTGCATACATAAGTTTGTTAAATCATAAGAACTAGAAGTCTTAATGCATACATAATTAAACAAGATTACATCAAAATCGAGTTTTTTTAAAAACCGGTTCCGGGTATTTATAAAACCCGGTTCTGGGTTCGGGTTCGGGTATTTATAAAACCGGGTTTCGGGTATAAACTAGGTATAAAAAAAACCGGTTCCGGGTTCGGGTTTTAGATCAAATATGCATACCCGGTCCCTATCCTACGGGTAGGGTCGGGTTCGGGTATAAAAAACCCGGGTTTTATAATAACCGGTTCCGGGTTTTTTTTCGGGTCCGGGTTCGGGTTTTTTGTGCACCACTAGTTCATGGCGAAGTTTACACTTAGGTTTTAAATCCGTATAGACATTGGCGAAGCTTGGGGGTCGATATTATACTGGTGTAAAGCCCAGTTGTATGTTAAGACTTATTTGTATCGTAACCTAACCCTTATTATAAAATTTTAAAAGATAATAATTACAGAAATTGAAACTTTTTGTACTAAACTATATTAATCGATCAAATAAAAAAAAATATTAGAGCTCTCGTTACGTGGCTTAAGAATGAACATGTTGAGAGAGCTTTTGTCCTTAGCAAGAATGGTGGGTTGTTTGAGGTTCAGGGACGTCTCTGAGAATTTATGTATCCTTGTTCGAGCTCGAAAAATGTGTCATTCCGTAACGTTTTATTATTATTATTATTATTATCATTATTATTATTATTACTATTATTTAATTTTAAAATCAAATGGGTATTGGACTCACTAAAGCTAATGCCAATAGGCTAACTTCCAAACCATAAAAATTGTTTTGTAAATGAGCCTCTCTAGGATTTGGTATAGGTATGCTATTTAAAAAAAAATTAACATATATATGTCGGATTTTTTTTATAAAAAACACATGCCCCTTGAAATCACGGGTCCTGTACGGTGGTCCTCTCCGCACACCCTCATCATAGCCCATGTTGAGGTTCTTAAGGACGTCTATAGCTATTAGCTTCATATATCTTTTTCTAATGTATTTAATACAAAAAAAAAAAAACAATTAACTACACAAATTTGTTTTGGAGATTTAAAAACTGACATAATATTACGTTATGGTTTTATTCATATCATTTCACATGCTATTTTATCACTTGATTATATAATCTAAACTTTATAAATCAAGCAATTTTGAAATACTTTTGTACCTATATCATTATGTATATTTCCATCAACATGGATTGATGCCTAGTATTCCTGGGGTTTGCAGAAATTCCAGCAATGTTTATATGTTTATATATTTATGTGCAGAGTTTTATAATTATTCAAGTGACACATATATAAAAATAATATTATATGCGTACTTGATATGTTATTTAAATAAAATAATAATTATATTCACCAGCCTATGGATCAGCGATGTCTGGGATCAAGCATACAGTACTACGAGTCTACGAGCATCTTCAGCTGTTTACGGATTAATTCATTTCATAAAATAATAGGGATTATCTCTTAAAGTAGTATAATATTTATTAGAGTTAAATGTCATTTTAGTCCATCCTTATGGTTTTGGTCATTTTGTCAGTTTAGTTCAAAGGTTTCATTTTTTGCATTTGATCCAAAAAAGTTTCACCGTTACCATTTTGGTCCACTGAGTTAACTTCATTCATTTTTCTGTTAACGATAAGGGCAATTCCGTCATTTTATATGGCCGAATAAAATGACCGAATTGTATTTCTAGTTAACAGAATTACATATAAAATGACTGAATTGCCCTTCTCGTTAACAGAAAAAATGGATGAAATTAACCCAGTGGACTAAAATGGCAACGCTGAAACCTTTTTGGACACAGAGGTGAAAAATAAAATCTTTGAACTAAACTGAAAAAATGACAAAAACCATAGGAACTAAAATGACATTTAACTCAATTTTGTGCCATTTGGCAGACCAAGGCTAATTGGCTTTAAGCCCATTCTAAAAAGTGTGTATATGTTAAACGAGTCGTGGTTTTTATTGGACAACTGAAATCGACTTATTAAGAGCTCGAATCGAGCAACGATTAAATGATCCAAAGTCAAACAATGGACTTGAACTCCACGTATCAAGATTAATTAATATCAGAGTAAATTACAAGTTTTGTCCTTTACGTTTACATCAAATTACAGGCGCTGTCCTTTTGGCCAATAGTTTATAGGCGGTGTCCTTAACATTTCAAAATCTTGCACGTTTTGTCCTTTAGTCCAAACCTGGTTAGAAATCTCAGTTAAAAACTATCATGAGGGTAAAATGATAATTTCTCTCTTAACCCTTACACTTTCCCTTCTTCTTCTTCTTCAGGGATTTAAACCTGCAACAAAACAAAACCACCACCACCACCACCAATACTCAACCCAAGTCCCAATTCAAGATCACCCAAATTCTGATCACCAACAGGGTATGCTGAACTAACCTTAGAACACATAACCATATTGTTCTTGTTGTTATCTTCTTTAGTCAAGATTGACTTAACGGTGGTTGACCCACCGGACGACACTCCACCACCGTCATCACCGGCCGGAGAATCAGGTAATAAACCAAGGGTAACATCCATTTTGTAAAAAAGATTTAATCTTTACAAGAAAGATTGGAACTTTGCTGTGCAAGAAGATAGAAAACATGGGATATGTGTTTTGTAAAAAAGATTGAATCTTTGCAAGAAAGATTGGAACTTTGTTGTGCAATAAGATAGAAAACAGGTGATATGTGTTTGTAATCAACGACATCATAACCCCTTAATTCATCTCTGTATCATATACGCTGTCCCTCACCAATCAAAATGTGAATTAAGCTCGTAAATTAGGGCATTATTCAGAAACGAATCTGAAATTTAGAGAGAGAATCAGAGTTGTTTGTAGTGAGAGAAAGCTCTGGCAATTTAGAGAGAGAATCAAGTTCGTAAATTAGGGCATTATTCAATGTTGCAGGTTTAATCATTGAAGAAGAAGGGGAAGTGGGTTGGGTTGGGAGGGAAATTACCATTTTACCCTCATGTGCATTGCACATGACAATTTTTAACTGAGATTTTTAATCAGGTTTGGCCTAAAGGACAAAACGTGTAAGATTTTGAAAGGTTAAGGAAACCGTCTGTAAACTTTTTGTCAAAAGGATAGCGCCTGCAATCTGATGTAAACATAAAGGACAAAACTTGTAATTTACTCTTAATATCACAACCTATACAAACTTATTAGAATCACATAAAAATGCGTTGGTCATTGTGACCATGATGACGAATCTTCTATTTACCGCGTGATGATGATGACAAATCTTATATTTATCAATGGAGTAAACTGCCAAAATGCTCCCTAAGGTTTGTCACTTTTGCCACTTTAGTCCGAAACTCAAACATTTTAAATCTGGGTCCGTGTGGTTTCAATTTTGTTGTCATTTTCATGCAAAAGCAAAACCTGGTCAGACTTTTCAGTTAACATCCAGATTTTTCAGTGATCAAAACATGTTGAAAATGATCAAAACCTTTTCCAGTGACCAACACCACATTGAGAATGATCAAAACCTGTTAAAAAAAAACCTAGATATTAACTGAAAAATCTGAACAGGTTTTGCTTTTGGATGAAAATGACAACAAAATTGAAAACACAAGAACCCAGATTCAAAAGTTTTGAGTTTTTGATTAAAATGATAAAAGTGACCAAATCTTAGTGATCATTTTGTCATTTTACGCTTATCAACGTAAAACAAATGATATACTCGATATTATATTCCATCAACATTCTCTGTAATTTTTCCTCCATTTCATCAATCTCATCCTTCGACTTTCTCTTGGGTTTCCTTTATATCTTTCTCACAGAAATTCATGCAACTTTAATTATGTATACCGGTTATATATTTTAAATTATCTTGATAACACAATTTCTATTTTCTAAGATTCTTTTAATTTAAAATATATTTTTTACGATAAATTCACAATCTCTCTCGTTTCTGGGTAATCACCACTAAACCAAAGTCATCCATTGATATATATTTTTTTTAATGAACAACTAAATTACCGGATTAGCATCCTGATATTCTCTCAATCGAGCAAATACATCATCTCCTTCATAATGGATAGAGTTGAATGCATACCTGAGCCATCAGTTCCGGGGAAAACCTGTCCGGAAGAAGGCCCACTGCGGTAAAACCCGGTTCGGCTTGGTTTTGAACTGGCGACCTCCAGAGAGACCTAGTTCTACACTTTATTGTCGCCACCAATGTCCTTCAAAGTGATGCCAGTGATAGTTGAATTTGGAACCTTAAAAGAGAGAAATGAAATGACTAAGGTGCTGTTTGTTTTTGCAGACATAAACTGTCTGCAAGCTGATTTTATATGTTTTCATGTCTGCAACTGAAGATATGGTATGAAGCTCTGTAAGCTGAAAATATAAGACTGTTTGTTTTTGTAAATTGATACTGTTTGCACAAACAATCATCATACACTTTGTATCTTCACAATTAACATATACCCGAAAGAAATTGGCACACATATTCCTACATTCCAAGTATCCAACTCACATGTTAATTAATGTATCTTCACAATTAATAAATTAAAAAATCATTAACTGAAAAAAAAAAACAACCACCCCATCTTCACATTATTCAACGTGAGTAGCAACCATATTCAACAACCCCATCTTCTTCAAGATTCAAACACCTTCTTCAAGATTCAACACCTTAACAACCCCATCTTCAACAAGCATAGAATACCTCCTGGACCTAACCCTTAACCCAACTGGTGAGGTCGGAGATGGTGATGGTTTGGAGTTCGTCGGAGGAGTCAGTGGAGTTCGTCGGAGGAATGGGTGGTGGTGTTTGAGGGGCGGAAGGAGAGGGAGCGGTGGTGGGTGAAGGGGCTGTGGTGGTGGCAGACGGAGGCGACGGCCGACGTTGTACCTTCCTCTGAAAGAGGCCTTCATGGTTTTGTGTGGAATTGAGAAGAAGAAGAGGATGCTAGAGATGGTGGTAGCAGGATGTTTGAAGGGTTGTGTGAAGATGTTTGAAGGAAGGGTTCATAGCATTTGTTTTTTGGTGAAATAAGCCATTTTCAGATCTGTTTAAAAAAAAAACAGTCTTCAAGGAAAATGTCTGCGCACCTGCAGACAACAGTTCCCTTGAAGATGTTTGAAGAAAAAATAAACACCCCCTTAGATTATAATTTATACTATGGAGTAGTAATTTGCACTAGTACAAAAATGATCTTTGGATGAGGTGAAAATGACTTTTAGACGGGGTTTTTGCTGAGAACGCGTCTAAAAAATATTTGGGACCGCGTCTAATGCTTCAATCTTCAATCTGTACTAGTGTTGTGCAATTTTCATTAAAATACCAAAACAACAAATTACAAATTACAAATAAATAACACGTAAATGAGCAACAAGCTACGCCGCAAACCCCTTTTGTTATACACACAATGCCATTGTTCATTTAAATTTGTTCAAAAGTACTTTGTATATGTTTAAATTTTCCAAATAATCATTATAAAGTTCATGAATCACACACATAGGAATACTTTGAATGTAGCAAAACCACCATTGGATACTGCCTGATTTAAGGTCTTAAAACTTCTACTCGTCTTGAGGTTGATGGAGGCACGAAGGCACATGATCACATGAATTTCTTTATTTATTGAATTAAAGTTGTGCACATGGTAATCTTGGTTCACGTGAATAACTTTATGATATAAGGATAATGATTAAAAAGTATATAACAATATTATAAAAATCATACATTTCATGTAACTTTATAATAGGGTTATTGGATTTTATCACCCAAAACTATTGGCCATTGGCCGCTGTCACCCCCAACTATCACTTTGACGTCCGTCACCCCCAACTTAACACTTAGTGTGTTTTGTCACCGGATAGTTAACTGATCACTAATTTTTGATCCTGTTACTATACTTTTGGGGGTGTCATATGGATCTTAGGAATGATTTAGGGATCTTAGGACACCCAAAATGTTTAGGAACATGATCAAAAGTTAGCGATCAGTTAACGACGTGGTGATAGAATACACTAAGTGTTAAGTTGGAGGTGGCGGGCGTCAAAGTGATAGTTGGGGGTGACAGCGGCCAATAGCCAATAGTTAAGGGTGATAAAATCCAATAACCCTTTATAATAAAAACTAGACTTAATATTTGATGAAATCCAAACAATTTTATTTAATTGTAACGATGATCTTAATTACTGACAGAAAAATATATTTAATTTGTTTAAATAATATTTTTGTGATAGTAAGTGTATATAAAGAAAGAATTAATAAAATGCATTAGGGTAAAAGAGAATAATATGGAAATGTTACTTCAAGATCAAATTTGCCAAAATATGGTAGGTGAAAACTCAATTGACATTACAAGCATCTAAAGCTTAAACCTCCTAAATTCAACTAATTAACTTTTTTTTTTCAAAACTTCACAAGTTTAACTTAACCCTATGAAATTTTGGTTTAAAAATTGCAAATACTTAAAAAAAAACTAAAACAAGTTGTTGACTACATCAACTTAATTAGATTAGTTGCCTGTAATCCGGACCAATATGTTGGTGGATCAAGTAATCCTCCCCTTTAGGAACATCAAATATCATATTTTGGTGATGGAAGAATGGTTGTTGGTGTACACTTTGCATCTCCTTTTGTCTTCTAAGCTCAAGTACCTTACGGTGCGAATTTGAGTGTTTTGCAAGTACAAATGTGGGGCTTGAAGCTGGTCGATATTCAGGAACCAATCGACCAGACTTGTAGCGAACCCCACAAGCATTACAAAGCGTTTTTGGACCTAATGGTCCAGTACGCCACTGAGGGGTTTTATCAGTGGCACAATGGAGACACTTCCGCCCTTCTCCATTGTGCGAGTCGTTGTCATAAACCTCTTTCTTCTTTGGGAGAGCTTTCACTGCTTTCTTGCCAATTAAACTCGGGCCAATGTCAGACTCTGACTCCGACGACACAAGAGGGGTTGGACCCATTGAGGGTTGAGAGAGACCAACGAGTCGTGAAGTCCAATTGCGTGGTGCAGCACGAGAACGCTTGGTGCGAGCCTTGGCTGGAACCGCCACATCCTTGTCAAACATCGCGTTGTTGGTTTGGTTATCAATGTCATGTTGGAATTTTTGAGTCTCGGAAGCTTCAACAGGTCGCGATTTGACTCCCGACAACAACCTTAGCTTCTCCATATCTTCAGATGAAAATGATTCTTCCACAAAATTTGATAACCATTCTAGCTCAGCCATATCATCATGCTATAAAAAAATATATTAACAAAGTCATTTAAAGCTAGATTCACTCATAAACTACAAGAAAATAGTTACGATGTAACTTGACAAGTATGAAAGAAACTAGTTATGTGATTTATTAAAAAAAAAATTCAGTCATAAACTACAAGAAAATATACACAAAATATTACTAACAATTTACTTTCTTTTTTTTCTTTTTTTTTGATATTGATATCAATATTAATATAATTATGGTATTTTAAAAACCCAAACCTAAGTAATTTTACT
Source organism: Helianthus tuberosus (assembly GCA_030545235.1). Taxonomy (NCBI): domain Eukaryota; kingdom Viridiplantae; phylum Streptophyta; class Magnoliopsida; order Asterales; family Asteraceae; genus Helianthus; species Helianthus tuberosus. The sequence continues at coordinate 7,876,473 of CM060351.1, read as the reverse complement.
CAACACTTGGACAAGTACATTAACTTTTAATATAAGTGAATAATTTAAAAATAATAGTATTAAATGTTTACATAATTATATTCTCAACCCTAAAACTATTTTCATATTATGGTTATGTTGAAAATAATGATACAATAAATATGCATGGGACTAATGCATATATATTATATATACATGTATTACCGGGACACAAAGGTCATGGGAGAATTGAGTGTCGGTGAGGCTCCGGCGAGCGACATCTCCGGAGGAGTTGCAGCTGTCGACGGTGGTGGTGACGATGGAGGAGTCGTTGGTGTCTGCGACGACATCATACGGCTCATCGGTGTCATCGTTAGGGAAATTGAGAAGGTCATCAATGATGAAATGGTCGGTTTTGACGTCGGAGTGTCGCTTTTCGGGTGTGAATTGTTGGGTGTTAGCATGGAAGAATTGAGGAGTTTCCATTTTGTTTGATGAAAATGGTAATGTAGAGAGAGAAAGTGTGTGTTATATAGAGAGAGAGTAGTGAGAGAAAGTGTGTGGAGAAGGAGAGAGTTGAGGAGTGAAGAGAGGTGAGGGTGAGGAAACCAGAGAGTTTATTTGCGTTTGAAGGGGGATGGTGACACCTAAAAATATGCAACTTTAACTATAAATATTATTATTCTTTTTATTATTTTATTAGAATTATTAATATTATAATTATTAAATTTATTATAGTATTATTTAGTGGGCTTTATTCATATATATGAAGAAAAATAGAATATGCTTGTATATATGACGATTTATTTTTGGTAATTTGGTGTTCGATTTTTTTGACTAATTCACTGATGATTAAAATCCATGAATTTATTTAGTTAACTATGTAACTAATATTATAGGACGAAATACACGGGTTAAGACTGTTTGCTAGTAAATAGGCAACATGCAACTCGTTTGATAGTGGGTTTGGTTTTATTTGACATGATCAACTTGTCTTTTTAAGTACTTGTGAACTTGTTTAAATTCTGTAAGTATAGAAATATATACTAGTCATTATAAAACTGATGTATTAGACAATGTGTAGTGGGGGGCTATGCACCCACATAAAGCCCCTATAAAGCCCCAAACACCATTACGGAGGGCTTTATGAGACAAAAAACCGGGGAGGCGCCATGCATATAGCGCCGGGTATGAGGGATGTTTTCAAAGATTGGACCAATCACAAACAAGCAAGGTTTTTAAAATTAATTAATAAAATTGAAAATTAATAATTAGGTAATGATGGGTAGGGGCTTTATGACTACGGACTCTAGTGATATAACGCCCCCATGTGACGTGGCATGACACGTGTCGTATAACGCCCCACAATGGGCTTTATGACTACGGATGACCTTAGTTTAAGCGACAATATATGTTTTAATCTTAGATTAATTTCGTTGTATATATTTTTAGTTTAGGCGAAAATATATGTTTTAATCTTAGATTAGTTTCGTTGTATAAATTTTTAGTTTCCTTGAAATGAGATTTTGAATTCGAATTTAATTCGATTTTACATTCAAAAAAAACAAAAATGAATTCACATATGAGCATTGGCGAAGCATAGCGGGGGCGGGAGGGGGCGACCGACCCCCCGAACTTTTCGCTCAGTAGTGGAGAGTATGTAGCTTTCGTATAGAAATTTTTGGGTATATACGTTTTCAAACCCCCGTTTTATAGAAATTTTTGGGTATATACGTTTTCGACCCCCCGGTCGGAAATCTCAAGCTTCGCCAGTACATATGTTACAACAACAGTTAAAGCATATTCACATAGAATTTGTACATGAGGAAGTGTCCGAGATGTGATAACCATGAGGGGATAGTAAATCATTTGATTGTGTTATGTAGCATGTCAAAATCAATATGGTGGAACATATTAGCATGGCTCAAACTTCCTGTAACAACAATCTTCCTTTCAAGCATGGACCCACTGTTATATGTTGAAGAGTTGAGTGGATCAAAGATATGGAAGCAGGTTATCAATTTGGTTTTCAAACAACAATGTGGCACGTGTGTAAGACAAGGAACGAGACAGATCGACGGCTTTTTACGATCAGATAATTACGTCGTGAAAGCTATAAAGGCGGACTCCTTATAGGTGTCGAGTAGATCAAAGCTAAGCCGATTGGTCTGGGAGAGATGGAGATGTGTAGACTTCAATATTAGAGATATAGCTAAATAAATGTTGTAATGGGGTGTGAGTTTTATTTTTGTTCTGTTCTTTCTCGGGTTTTTACAGCATATGTTGGTCATGTTCTATAATTATAGAATCTTACCGTTAAAAAATGTTTATATTTAAATTACATTACATTAACTCAAACATGTTCTAAGTTCTTAAACATAACTTTTGTCAATTTCAGAGCTTTTGGGGTGTGTGAGATGCATATGGTTTATGGATTGTATTCATTTGATTAGATACGTTTGCCTTGTTATGCACATTTATATACCATAAAGTCTACATGCACCTTATGATAGAGATAATGTGTGTACAATATATTATTTGACTGTAATATTAAATCATTTTCATTTTGCAAACAGATGATAATGCCACGTAGGATTATGTTCTTAATTACATTGTGGGGCCAAAGGTGAATGGAACGATCCCTAGGAGTGATACCGAATGAATGATTCTTGTACTACTCACCTCCTCATTGGTAATCGTCCTTTAAATATAAAAATCAATATTTTGCTTTAAATTTTTTTTACTTTTATATGTAAGTAAAAACATTGAGTTAGTAAATGAATAAGTAAAGAAAAATAGTTAAAAAACACTATAATAATTCATTCATAAGCTTATAAAATTTAACATCCCTTGCTTTTTTATAATAAATATTTAGATATCATAAACACAAAGGTAAATCAGGCTGTGTTGTCACGTTGAGTTGACTAACTCTAAGACGATTCATATATTTATGTACATAAAGACATTAACCTCAGACCTTGGCATACTCAAAGTCGTATAACGCTAACATAACATATGTAACTCATTCATCTAAACGAGTTAGACGGGTAAATGGATTGTAAACTAATTGATGGGTTACATATGGGTTGCAATCAAGTTGTAACATAGATACATGAGTGGTAACAAGTAAGTTAAGCCAATCGTTATGACAACAAAAGGGTTGGCCTTATAAAAGTCGACAAGCTTAATTAAGCGGTATGAACATGTCAACTTGATTATGCTCAGTGTACTTAACTAACAGCTTAACTTCTCACGTCAAACATGATCGATTAATAAAACATATCGGATATGAGTATACGACAACAAAAACTAAATAATTTCATGTTGGGTTCATATTGTTTAAGACTTCGGTGATGTTTGACAACTTCTAAATGTGTAAGTGCTGAACCAATAAGAGATCCGAACCATTAAGTGTTGAACTAGTAAGATGTCTGAACCATTAAGAACCAGTATAATATTTAACAATTCAGTGACAAATGTCTGACTAATTCAGATAAGATGTCTTAACCATTCAGAGTCAGTATAATGTTTAACCATTCAGAGACAAATGTCTAAACTATTCAGACATCTACTTGCAAAATAAATAGTATAAACTTAAAACACAATCTCGTTTTTCAATGTTGGGAACTTGGGATTTTAACTTTGAAAAAGAAAAATTATTACGAATATAAAGAGTTAAAAACAGCACGTGATAGTGGGTTGAGGGGAGTGTCAGCTGAGCATGTGAGGGGTTCACACACGTTCAAAAGCCAATAAGGCGGTGGGTCAATGACACGTGGTATTTTATTATTGGGTAACCGGACGTGCTTTGTTTTTAAAACAATTTTAACAAATAAAATTACAATTAAATTGTTCGTTTATGCAAATTATAATTCTAGTATTTTGTTTAAGTTTTTTCTTTTCTTGAACGTGAGAGCACATGTCTTGCTTCCGTCACGTGATTCGAGGTGGGATGCACGTGCCATACTCACGTGGAAGTTGGTGAAGATGAGAGTTGAAGGGTGAGAGCTTTTGTTTTCTACAAAAATGGAATATCCCTCTTTATACATATCAAACTAGATCATACAACATATGATCGTCAAAACTTTAACTACTTTCTAACCCTTTTCGGAAAAAAATATGTATATGTTCATGGTATTAGTTGGTGTCCTAGGTTAATGCCTAAACCATCAAATGTTTGACGCAACATATTAGTAGTTTTCGAGGTGAAGTTATTTATAGGTGTGTAAACAAGCCCAAATATTCGAGAGCTGCTTGTAATCGGCTCGGTTAAAAGCATGAAATGGCCGAGCCTTAACGAGCTCGGGCCCGAGCTCGAGCTGAGCTTTTAGATCGTTTGAGGTTGTTCTCAAAATAGCTCGAGTTGAGTCGAACCGAGCTCGAGCTTTGGGTTTTACTCGCAAGCCAAGCTCGGGCTCAAATAAGTAGGCTCGAACCGAGCCGAGCCGAGCTCAAGCTCGAACTTCATAAAAACATAACGAGCCGAGCTCGAGCTTAGTCAGGCTCTGACTCGGCCTGGCTCGTTCAGTGGCGAAGCTTGAGATTTCCGACCGGGGGTGGGGGGGGGGGTAAAAACGTATATACCTATATTCTATATGAAAAGTACATGCTCTCCACTACTGAGCGAGAAGTTTGGGGGATCGGCCGCCCCGTCCCGCCCCCACAAAGCTACGCCCTTGAGCTTGTTTACACCCCTAGTTATTTATAAGAATATTCCATTTGAGTGTTGAAGTTGTTTGTTGCTAGTCCGGACCACATCGACTAGATGAGAGTTTTTTACGCTACACCATTTCTATAGAGTTTGCGACAAAAATCATGGCCTTTTCCACTAACTAGAAATAATATTTGGGCAAGTCAAATTACCATGCTTGGTAAGCAATTTTACAACAAAACAAATGATTTCAAGTTTTCAACAACAAAACAATTAGTAAGAATTCCTTATGTGAAAGTGGGAAATTTGGCGAGGGTATGTTGGTTCAGTTCTGTTTGAACATAATGGAAAACATGAAAACATACCTTTGGTTGCATCAGCACAAGTTAGCAGAGAATCCAGATGGAGACGCAACAATTAAGGTTTGACATGATTGTCATCTTGGTCTGGTTCCTCCTTAGGGTGCTGACTGATGATGGTGATTTAGAAAACCGATAAGGGATCGGTATGGAGATGGAGGTCGAATTTTATGATGTTATGGCTAATGGGTTGTGTCTAATGTGTAACTGTCTAACCCTTTAACCTCCACATAACTCTCCTTATATAAGCACCCAGGAGGAAACCCTAATTAGTTAATAAGGGTAATATGGTCCATCAACAATTACCAACTAATTATTTAATAGGATTGTTATATATTTTGATCTATATAATGTAAATGATTATAATGGCTACAGATTAAATATTAATACGTAATATATTTAATCTTACATTCTCCCACTTAGCCGAGTAATCATTTACTATGAGTATTAGATAAGCCTGATCAGGAGTTAACACTCATTTTAGCCTTAAACAAGTACTATAGCAGAGAAATACAGCCGTTGAATCATTATGCGACTCAGGACCCCCATTAATCATACTATAGCCTTAATTTAAAACCTAATCGTCATGATCAAAATACGCGTAAGCCCTTTGTTTGATTTGTAACTTTATTTGTCTTATATGCCATTATGTCGACTTGACATATTCTTAGAGACGTACAAAATCAAACTGATGAGGAAAATTAACTAATACTTAGTCATTCATAGTACGATATGCAATTGCGCATGGCCATCAAATAATACCCGTCTCTGAGCTCTCTTAATAAGACTTATGGGTAATAGCCCTTCAGTTACAGGATCCTTAAGCATATCATGAATGTATTCGATACAAACTTAGTTTCCTCAATTCGTTCATAAACGAATAATTAATTGCGTATCGAAATTTAATGCAGCACCTCTCGAACTGTTACTGTTCAAGGAGTCATGGTAGCTGACTTTATCACACTAAGTCTTCAAAACATCAATTATATGGAGTTAATAAACTTATGAGTCTACTGATATATTTCCAACAACATTTAGTGACTATATTATGTCGTTATAACTTAGGTTGTCATTATCAGTGCATTATGACTCCTCCATGAGATATGTTTTGTCTGCTGACATAAAGATATACCCGAAATTACATTTTATCATCTTTGAATATCTCAAAGTTAGAGTAATAAACCGGTTTTAATTCTCACTTCTTCTTCAAATAATAGCCTCTCGTTTCTTTTAAAGATATTGTAATACTCCATTAGATGCTACACATTAATCTAGACATATCTAATGTGTTGCAATGTGAGTAATATCTAAACGAGTATAGACTTAAACTTACATAAGGCTTCTAATTTAATGAAGCGTAAATAAATAATCTCACTTATCCTATTATCCTCTAAAGGAGAGCAGTATTGTTTGTTACATATGTAAGGACCCATTTAATGTTAAACTTATGGAACAGAACTAATATCCCATTGGGTCTATCTCAGTATGTTATGATATCAATCATGTAAGAGATATCTATGAGATTTATTATATCAAAGTTTGTGTTAACGATACTTTGACTTATGTAACATATACTTGTCAAAAGAATGTCATCTATATAGACAAGTTTATCTTAGTTGCTCCCACTCATCTTGAGGTAGGTACATTAATCCACTTGGTTGTTGATGAAAATGATTACGTTAAGATTTCATCACATTATGATGTTTGCATTAACCCATACATGGATTTTATTGGCTTACAAATAAAGTGTTCTTTAACCTTCAGTTTGAAACTTTAGGTTGTTATCTAATGAACATGTAAATGTGTCAGCCATTTGTTATGGAAAATTGTTTATAATGTTCATCTAATGTAGCTTTAAACTATTATAAGCTACTAGAACAGTGATGATCCTCAAAGAAATCTTCTATAAGATATGTAATAAAGATTCTTTGATAATTTATCTCTTCCTGAGTATAACCTTTGACAATCAATCATGCTTCTTCGTATCTTAACGCTTATATTAGGATTTGGTTTTGTTATGAACACTCTTATGTAATTCAATCAAATCCCAAACGTTATACGAACACATAAAATCAGTTTTACTAGAAAACTGTTTTATTCCATTAAGAATATTGATTGACACTAATGGCTTAATTTGAAAAGATAGGATCAGTAAACATTTCCAAAATCCATTTCAACTTCAGTTAGGGAGGTTATGTAATCATCAAAATTAGTAGGCTTTTAAACCTAGATGACCTCCTGAGTTGATTATTGGGTTCATTAGAAGTTTCAGTTTTATGGATTAGCTCTTGGTTAGGTTGCTATCATTTTCATGATTCTAAGTTTGTAAGAGTTGGAGCAGTATGGTATACAAGAGGTGTAACCGGAGTTAAATTTGGAGTGAAAGAAATTTAATGACACTCTTCCCCCCGCCTCTTGTATTCCTTGCAAGTCATGATAAGGACTTTGACTGCTCCCACTGACCTTAGAAAACGTTAGGAACTCAGCATGCTTAGGGTCAATACTTAACGACTAACAAATTCTAATAGAGAAACAAGTTAATGACGTCAGTCGTTGTAGTTTCTCTTGTTGAGGATTATGTTAGTTTAGGTAAGAAATCTAAGTGTGCCCACAATTAATCAGCAATGAAACTTTTGTAAGAGTAGCATTGGATTTTAAGGAGATAAGTTTTGATAGAACAGTGTCGTGATGGAACGGTGTCTTGTACAAGAGGTGCAATCAGGTAATGTAAAATTTTCACTCCCCCACCTCTGGCAACTATTGCAAGTTGTTATTAAGACACTTAATGCTCCCACTGATCTTTGATATCTCTAGAAATGCTACAAGAGAAGTTTCAATGAGGTACGTGACGTGGGAACCTATCATATATACGTTAGACTTTATTTGATTTCTTTAAAGTCCAAATGTCATAAGAAACTTAAGGACATATTTAATAGAAATCCTAATAAGTAAACATATGAATAGATTTCTTTTAAATGATAAATGAATTATGTCTGAATATTCCATTTTGAATAAGTTCCACGAATGTCAATGAATGACTTATGATGGACCCATACTTATTCCTTAAGCCAAGTAATATTTTAGGGCTTTAACGTCATGATTTGAAATCACTTAGAATGAGATTAGATGAATAATCATCCTTATTAACCATGTCATAATTTCTCATGAATTTCGGTTATAATGGATGAAATTTATAAGTCTCATTTTCCTTTTGTCAAATTCTCATTTGCATGATGACAAAAGTTGTGAAAATGTAAGGTATCATCTAGTTTCATTTTAATAATGTTTCTATCTAGATATTTAGAACAAATAAGATGAGAGTTTAAGATAAGTGTGACTTTATGTTGACTATGCAAACCTCACAACCTTCATGACATAGCCTAAGTAATGATACTGTACTCTGATTAATAATCAGAATATGTAATGTATCGAAAAGCTTTGTTAGAAGACTGCTTAGTATGGTTCTTATAGCGTTAACAATTAATTTTGTCACTAACTCTCATATTAGTTATTTGTCAAGTTCTGGGAAGGAAACGTATGGAACTAGAGTCAACTAATCATGTGTTAATTGGAATATTAAAATTACCAGACTTAAATATCATTAGTAAGTGACTATCTAATTAACTTACCCAACTGTTCTTTAGAATAATGGATAGTCTCGTTGCTTATGTCTAGTCTAATGACATAATTATGCAGTGAGATTTTCCCTTGAAGAACCTTAATGTTGGAATTAGCACTTGTAATTTGTCTATGGACCTTAGAACAATCCTCTTTTAAACTATTAGTGGTTGTAAGGTGAATAACAACTTATTTTCCAGCTTTAAACATTTACTTCTTTGTACATATGTTGCTTATCAACACACTCGTTATACTTTGGTATTTTTGAGTGTTGTAGTTGATTTATAAGGCATCAAATTGTACAAGTGAAAATCTTAGTATGTAATGTACTGGAAAAATGTACTTATTTCCATGCGTAAACCCTTAACTTTATGGGTCATGGTTTTGTACATTATAATGTATTCACATATACCACTTAACTTTATAGTTTAGAGTTTCAAATTAAGGCATGCATCTTAGGAGTTCTAGTGATTATTCCATAATTATAGATTAGTCTTAGGAAAGACTTAATCTGGAATAACTTTAGTGATAGCATTTACGTTAGAGAGTTCTTGATTATCATAATAGACATCATGGTCGATTTATCCTATTCATCATGCTCTAACTTTCTTCTGTTATAATCTTTATCAGAAGAGAGCAATAGGATTATCGTGTCTTAGGAAATAATCAAGGATTTAATTTAAGAGCTAATTCTAATAGAAACTTTAAATAAAGCAAACATTTTAGGTTTTTAAAAAATTAGAGTGGATGAGATATAGATTAATAGAAGAAAATTACAGTGAGTAACATTATGGGTACTAAGAATAAGGCAGACGAAATGATCATAAAACTTAATTAAGGATCATTAATCTAAGGATCATTATGTGAAGAGATTGTGATATGTCTATTACTAACATCAAAATAATAGACTTAGCTAAAAAATTCTACTTAAATGAAGACAAAACAGCTTTGGCCAGAAGTGTAATCATTTAAGCATATGTGCAAAGTAGTTGTAACAAATCAGCTTTGGCCAGAATTGAAACAATCACTTTAGTTATGCACTTGTTGAGTATACCATCGATGAATGAATTAAATCAGCTTTGGCCAGAATTAAGACATTCATGCTTATGATGCATACACAACATAGCTTTTGTAATACTTGAATGATAAGTAGATGTATCAAGTCAGCTTTGGCCAGAAATGATATATCAGAAGCTCATTCAAGTTAAGCTATTTTGGTTTTGTAAAACATTATGTGATCCTTATTAATTAGCTAAGTAATTACAAAACCAATTATTTAATAGCAAACCACCTGTTAGCGCGGATCGGTAATGCCCAAGTCTTGTGCGATCAGTAATGACTTGTGCGATCGGTAATGCCCAAGTCTTATGCGATCAATAAGGCCCAAGTCTTGTGCGATCCATAAGGCCCAAGTAGACTTGTGCGATCCATAAGGCCCAAGTAGACTTGTGCGATCCACAAGGCCCAAGTAGACTTGTGCGATCCATAAGGCCCAAGTAAACTCGTGTGATTAATAAGGCCCAAAACTTATGGATCAGTAATGCCTTGTGCGATTAGCAAGGTCTTGTGCGATCCACAAGTCTTGTGCGATCCACAAGTCTTGTGCGATCCACTAAGGCCTTGTGCGATCCGTTATGTCTTGTGCGATCAGACCCTTTTTTTTTTTTTTTTTTTTTTTTCTCGATCTGATCTTGTGCAAATGTTAAGGGGCTTGTGCGATCATGAACATTAATGATTTCGAAATCACTGATAAGGCTATTTATTTGTGATAACATAACAAAAAAAATTCGAAAAATATGAATTGTGATATGGTTTCCTATTATAATATTGATCTATTTTTATCACTAAATTTCGAAATCATGATATGTTTATCCCTTTAACATATTTCGAAAATCCTTAATAGAAAAAATAGATCAAAATAAGGAAAAACACATAACAATTCAAATCATACTCCAAAACTTATAGGATATTTCGAATTTTATCTAAGAACGTGATGAACCCTAAATAAAAAATACTCAAACATTCATCCGAAATCTGGAATTTTATTACACATTTAATCATATTTCTGAAACTTCAGATTTCGGAACAGTAATCACGAATGAACATAATGATCCGAGATGTATATCAGATGACAGAAATCGAACTGTAATGATTTCTGATGATGAAAAACGAATTTTTAATTATCGTTTTAAAACCTGTTTTCCAGTTTTTTAATCCAGATTTACGGATAGAAGACAGAACCGACTAATCAACATATGCTCTGATACCACATGTTGGTTCAGTTCTGTTTGAACATAATGGAAAACATGAAAACATACCTTTGGTTGCATCAGCACAGGTTAGCAGAGAATCCAGATGGAGACGCAACAATTAAGGTTTGACATGATTGTCATCTTGGTCTGGTTCCTCCTTAGGGTGCTGACTGATGATGGTGATTTAGAAAACCGATAAGGGATCGGTATGGAGATGGAGGTCGAATTTTATGATGTTATGGCTAATGGGTTGTGTCTAATGTGTAACTGTCTAACCCTTTAACCTCCACATAACTCTCCTTATATAAGCACCCAGGAGGAAACCCTAATTAGTTAATAAGGGTAATATGGTCCATCAACAATTACCAACTAATTATTTAATAGGATTGTTATATATTTTGATCTATATAATGTAAATGATTATAATGGCTACAGATTAAATATTAATACGTAATATATTTAATCTTACAGGGTAAAGAGTTTTCAACAACAAAACAAGTTTTCAATCATGGGATAGCAATCGGTAATGGTCCATTGGGAAATATGGCGAGGGTAAAGAGTTCACAAATAGATCACTAATGTAACTAACCGAAAGGTCACCGAAGTTACCTATTGAAAATGTATATATTTATTTTTCGAATGATTACTCTCATATACTATAAAGAGTAAATTACGATTTTGACCCCTGTGATTATATCACTTTTACCATTTTAGCCCCAAAAGAAATCTTTTAACATCTGAGCCCCTAATGTTTTTTTTTCTAACCCTTTTGGCCCCAAACATCTTTTTTTCTAACCCTTTTGGCCCCTAAAAGTAAATGGATGTGGTTAGTGTTAGGGGCCAAAATGGTTAGAAAAAAGGCGTTGGGGGCTCAGATGTTAAAAAATTCATTTTTTGGGCTAAAAGGGTAAAAGTGATATAACCACAGAGGTCAAAATCGTAATTTACTCTACTATAAAATTCAATTTTTTTAGTGTTTGACAAATCCATCAGTGTGTTTTTCTTCATTGAAAGTCAATCTCCTAGGCGTGTTAGTGACGGTTTAAAAAAAAAAAAAAACCCTTGCCACATAAACATTATTAGCACAAGAACAAACAAGTGTTTATTTCATCATCATCCATAGCTCTGTTCCCGAGTTTACTTAACGAAGGAAGAGAAGAGAAAGACTTTATTTCGCTTTCATTGCCTTTCCTCTCATTTCTCTCCTCTCCTCTTCCTTTCACTTTCTTCCAATTTAGAATTAGAAAGAATGATGAAATTTAGCCTCATACTTACCTTCCTTTCTCTTCTCTTTTTTCTACTTTTCTCCAAAACAAATATATGGAAAACAACTTTTTTTTTTTTTTACTTTTCTTCCACTTCTCTAAAAAAAAATTATATAAACAAAACCAAAATTTTCCTTTCTTCCACTTTCTTTATTTTCTTTCATTAAGTAAGCTTGGGTCAAAGTCCATTCTTACATGCATAAATATGGGTCAAGTTATTCTACAAAGGCTTTTATAGTTGTAAGAAGTGTAAGAAGCATTTATAGAGTGACAAGTGTCCAATAACCTAAAATTAAACCCACTATATCACCACCCAAAACCTAAACACCCACCCCCACCACACCCCACCACCACCCAAAAACCCCCCACACAAAAACCTAAACCCCCACCCCCTCAACATTTTTTTTGGGGAGGGGTGGGGGTTTAGGTTTTTGGGTGGTGGTGGATGTTTAAGGTTTTTTTTTTTTTTTTTTTTTTTTTTGTAGTGGGTTTTTTTAGGTGTCTCTGTACCCTTCTTACAATTAGAATCCTTTGTATTTGATCCTAATCCCAAAAATAGTGTTCGTGTTAAAGACAACAACTACATCAAACAAACTATATGACATCACTCAAATGACACATATGCATATAAACATGAAAAACTCAATGTTATGTGGCATCTATCATACTAAGCCGGGACTACCTCTCATAAATGTTACATAGTTTGGGTGACATAACAAAAACACTTTATCGCTGAAATCATAAAGTTTTCCCACTACCATATATGTTCCTTTATACTTAAGTTTATACAAATGTAACATATTTTTAAATTGTTGAGTGTGTTTATCAAGTAAAAATTTGTTAAAAACAAGTTTTAACTCGGGTAGAACATTGTTATTTTTGATCATAGTCATATGGTTTGCGATACGCTCTCGTATGGGCATGTGGAATGGAATCGCAATTCGCTAGGTCCTTAAAATTCGGTACGAGGGGGCAGGCTTATTTTGGATCAGTCCTGTACGATGTACCATATAATGTTGTACGATATAGCAGTAAAACTTGGTGCTATTTTACTACATCAAATTTCATAAGTAACTTCAAGACTTCAAAACTCAAAATAATTGGTTTAAACATCAATACATATTTCATAACTTAAAATTTGAAAGACATAAATGTTAAATTTAAAAGTACTAAAAAACATGATAAAACTCACAAAATTAGACCACACTTTGTTTTTTTTCCTTTGCCATTATCATTGTCTTCATCCCTATCTACATCTTCCCATACCATGTGTTTAGCCTTGAGCTTTCCAAGTTTGTAGATTCGGAATCCATATCCCACTTATGTGTTCCTTTTTTATATGCTTCAGAAAACCCTTGAACTCAGGCGAATATTAGAATGAACATAACCAAGTTTATCCATCCTTTTATAGTTAAGTCGATTCCTCATCACACAATGAATTTCTGAATAGGTGCTTCAATTTCTTTCGGCTGAAGAACTACTTATAGGTTGCGACCAGATCTTTTTGCCAGTTCAGCTAGCTAATTCAAGTTTTTTCGCATCATTAGTAGACCACCAGTCAATTGATTCCATTGTTGTCACACCCTAACCGATGGCGGAAACATCGGATTGAGACGAAAACGATATTGTAAGAGACTTCATAACGATTATTTGTGACAAGTATTTAATAATCAAAATTTCATTTCTAAATCAGAATTACAACGTTTGGAAGCAAAGTACAACATCATGTGACAAGAAAACAAAGTACAATACACAAACAAAATTTAAAGTGTGTTTCTAGCCGTCCTACTAGATTTCTTTACTAGACTCCGCGGTCAGGGGTACCGTGCATTACCCTTTTTTTTACTAGATTTCTTTGAACGTATCATCATCAAGTTCCTGCAATACATATTAAAGTACATGTCAACACATAAAGGATTGGCAAGCATACAAGTTTGAATTACTAGCATAAGTATAAAACGGTTTAAACGAATCCACCTGGCATAATAGTAAGCTAAAACATATCATTACAACACTAGCATGCATCTCATAATTGTCAACCCAAAGTTTCCCACTAGTGTAATCTTGTCGTCGCAACGACAAGATCGTTTTTATATGACCTAGCATGACCTCAAGAATATGGGCGGTGTGTTACTCCTATAGCACTATACATGTTATGGGAGGCTTGTACGGAGTTAATGACAAAGTATAGAGAAGGTAAGGATTCTAGCATGTATGAATTTTCTAAGCAACACGTATTAAGCATGTATAATGGATTGTTTGTTTGTGTCAAGCATGTTTGTATGTGATTGTGTGAGTTTAATAAATCATAAGTATTGCACCCAAAAGTGTCAAAAATAAAAAGTGGGTCATGTACAATCACGAGTTGGAAAGCTTTCCAAAGTAAACGTGAGTTGACGAGTCGTTGAGGGCGGAGCACCAAAGTTACCCTACATTGGGGAAACAGAGGTGTGTGAGTATATGGAGTTCATGGAGAGTTTGGATTCGGAATTAATATAAAAAGTATATGTGAACGAAAGTATATCTTGTCTAGATACTTGTTTGGACACTAAGTTTTCATGGGTCCTAACTTGCCCATTAGAATCAGAAACAAGGAGTCTAGAAACGAAGATAATCTAACCTTCGTTCTTGACATCTAACCATAATCCGGTTAGTATTAAGAATTCGGTTAATAAGTATATATATATTATATAGTATAAGTTATAATTTCGTTCATCAAGCATTATCATGTAAGTCAAGCATAGAGGTATAATGATTTCCATCCATTAAACCTCATTGTATGATTCAACAAAGCACAAACTCATCAACTTAGTTGATGAGTTCGGTTGATCATGAATGTATGATTAAATTTAACTAACTAAAATAACCAAGTGAGCAAACTAGATGCGTATATCTCGATGTAGGATTGTCACTTTGTGGAAGTTGTTTTGTTCTAAAACATGCAAGTGAGGTAGTGGAACAAGTTTGGAGAGCCAAGGCTTCCATGGTTCACACATTACTCATACACAAGTCTTCCAACATTGAAGGTTGGAAGCTTGGATGGTTTCAACACTTAGAACATTTTGGGCATAATTTTAAAGATGTTTTAAGCCTTATTTCTTGGTGGAAATCAACCACAACACAAATCCACAACTATAATATTAGTTGGGACTTGAGAGCATGGTGGGTACAAGATTCCACTAAGTTTCAAGTAAAATATACATGAGATAAAAAGATACATCAAATGAGTTGTTTAGGTGCTTTTCTTCGGCATTCAGAAACATAAAACCATGGCTATTTACGGCAAATTGTACTAGGTTAAGTGACATACGAAGAAAAGCACCTAACCTGGATAAAGAAGTTGTACAAGGTGTCATGGAAGCTTTTTGTCATATTACTGAAAATAAAGACAAAGAACAGATGTTACGAGAACAATTTTCTATGTTTCACATGATGAAGGGTCTTTGTTCATTACCTTAAACTCAGTTGGATGCGGTTACAATGGAAGCAATTGACCGGTGGTTTACTTATTGTACGAAAACACCGAAATTAGCTAGCTGAAGAGGCGGAAATGATCTTGTCGTAACCTATATGCAGTTCTTCACCCGAAAGAAATTGGTGCACATATTCCTACATTCATAGTGTGAGGAGGAATCTATGTTCATTCTAATACCCACAGGATTTCAAGGTTTTTGGAATCATATAAAGAAGGACCACACAAGAAGTGGGATATGGATCCTGAATCTACAAACCTAGATAGCTCAAGGGCTGGAAGACATGGTATGGGGAGATCTAGAGAAAGATAAAGACAACAATAATGGCAAATGAAATAAAAACAAAGGGTGGACTAATTTTCTGAGTTTTATCATGTCTTTTGTAGTATGTTTAAGTTTTACCATTTATGTCTTTTAAAATTTTAAGTTATATAATATGTCTTAGACTTTTGAAATAACTCTTTTGAACTTTGAAGTCTTGAAGTTATTTATGAAATTTGATGTAGGAAAATAACACCACGTTTAACCGGTACATGATACCACATTATATGGTACATCGTACGAGAGCAATCCAAAATGTCCGACCTCTTGTATCGAATGTTAGGAACCTAACAAATTGCGACCCGTTCCTCGAAATCCACATGATTTTAAGGTTTTCTAAATCATATAAAGGACCACACTAGAAGTAGGATATGGATTGATATTCCAGGATTCGACGAGTTTGACGGAGCTTCGGTCCCGAACGACGTGTTCGGTGCGTTTATTATTACTAAGAAAGGAGTAGAAGTTGAATACGACACCGAGCAGTCAATTTTAATCTGGTCTCTATTCATATCTTGACAAGTTACAGCACCGTGAGACCAGTCGGACAACATGTCCCCTCTCGGACCCAAAAGCTTGTCCAAATGGGAACCCCAACTCCCTATTTATAGGCAACAACCTATCTGGATGAGCTAATGTCCATCCGTCCGGATGGACTTATACATTTATGAACCTGTCTGGATGGGGTTTACGAATGGACTAAATGTTGTCCATCCATCCGGATGGATCTTGACATTACAATACCGTGTTCAACTTTTCTAATTTATACAATATTCAACACACGCTCTATCTAACTATTCGCACAGTGGTAAACGTACGAAATATGCACCAACATGGATCCTGAATCTACAAACTTGGATAGCCCAAGGGCTAGAAGACATGGCATGGGAAGATCTAGAGAAGGATGAAGACACTAATAATGGCAAATGAAAAAAAAAAACAAAGAGTGAGCTGATTTTCTGAGTGTTATCATGTCTTTTATAAGTTTTATCATTTATGTCTTTTAAAGTTTTAAGTTATGTAATATGTTTTAGACTTTTGAAATAACTCTTTTGAACTTTGAAGTCTTGAAATTATTTATGAAATTTGATATAGAAAAATAGCACCAAGTTTAACTAGTATATTGTACCACATTATATGGTACAATGTATGCACATGAGCGATTCGAAATGAGCCGACCTCCCCTACCAAATGTTAGGAACCTAACAAATTGCGACCGTTCCTTGAACTCGTACCGGAGCGTACCATGAACCATGTGACTATGGATGATACCCTAAACAACAAGATGAATTAGAAAAGAACACCAAAAATAATGAAAAATAACATTACTTGAAAAATTATAGAGAAAAAAAAAAAACTTCCCTGAACAACACATGTGGATGTTCACCAATTTCTGAAAGGCTCCATCTACTTGTTTCCAGGGCCGGACCTATAGTATAAGTAACCCAGGCTTGGGCTAGGGCCTCCAATAAAATGAAAATTCATATGCTAACTACTAATATTAGCGCAAATTTATGTTTTAGATTTGTTTGATTTCTTATACAAGCAAACCACTATATGTTATAGTTGTGTTAGATTTTACTTGGTTCCAAACACGGATAAAGGAGTGCCGTGCATAATAATCAAAAAATGAAAAGGACCCCAAAATTTCATTTCACTTTGGGCCTTAAAAAAGGTTGAAACGGCCCTGCTAGTTTCTATAGTTCTTCCTCTCATACCACTCACCAACTTATTAGTAAGTTTTGTTTTTCATCTTACTTGTAGTGTTTCTTCACAAAGTACAGACCACAAAATGTGTACGCGTGAGTTGTGTCAACTCTCTTCACTTAAGAACGTCTTGTGTCAAGGTTTTGATGTCTTACTAATGAAGCTACAATTTCCTTAGATCCTTAATTTAGGATTATAACAACAAGAATAATAGTTCTAATTATAGGAACAATAGTTCTAGAAGACCAATCCACAAATAGAGTTTAACACTCATTCGATGGGAAAAAAGCGAAACCCGGGCACAAACGGTAAACAAAAACACGGAAGCAATCTTCTTCTGACCAAAATTTTTTGTAACTTAAATGAACGTGCGCGACGCAAACAAATATGGTATAAAAGTAATAATAAAGAGACACCACATTTTAGCGTGGAAAACCTCTCAAAACGGAGAGTAAAAACCTCAGGAATACTAGAGTGACTTTAAATACACTATCACCGGTAATAGAGTGACACAAAGTCTTCTGTAGGTATATTAGAGGCATACAAAAAATCATCATATATTTGGCACAAATCACTTCAAGTATGTGGAATCAAAAAAATAACGAATAAACGAGTAAGAGGTAACACCAACGAAAAATTATCGATCTCTGAAACGGCTCTTGCGTCGGCACTCAAGAGGAATCCCATAAAAACACTTTTTCTTGTTTTTGTCTCGATAAAAGAAAACGGGTAGAGGCACTCTAAGATAAATAAGGATTTGATCCGGATTTTTCTTCCATTTAGGTGTCATAGACCGAGAGGGATAATCTTTCTTGCATGTGTAATCAAACTTTTTCACCAAGAAAATATTCTTTCTTGCATGTGTGATCAAATTTTTTCACCAAGAAAATATATAGGTAAAAGATCAAATACAAATAAAGTTAACGTACAAAACGTACGAACTGAAGGAAAGGACAAAAAAGCACGGTGACATTTTTGTAATTATCAATAACTATCCAAATTACTCTACAAATGATCCAGTAGAGTAATTTTGATTTTTTGTAGAGTAATTTTGTAAAATGTTCTTGTAGAGTAGATTTGTTCTTGTAGGGTAATTATCAAAATTACTCTACATCAAAATTACTTTTACAAGTGAATCAAAATTACCCCGCAAGTTTATCAAAGAACATACAATTAAAAATTACTCTACAAATGATTCTATAGAGTAATTTTGATCTTGTAGAGTAATTTTGTAAAATGATCTTGTAGAGTAATTTTGTAAAATAATCATATAGAGTATTTTTGATCTTTTGTAGAGTAATTTTGTAAAATGATCATGTAGAGTAATTTTGATATTGTAGAGTGATTTTGTTAACATTTAGTTATGGGGTTTAGCTTTATGGTTTAGTTTTTAGCTTTTAGTTTGGTTGGGTGGGGGGGGGGGGGGGGGGGGGGTGTAATTTTGATAATTACCCTACAAGACTAAAATTACTCTACATGAACATTTTACAAAATTACTCTACAGTATCATTTGTAGAGTAATTTTGATAATTACCCTACAAGCAGATAATTACAAAAATACCACTGCGTGCTTTTATCCTTTTCATGCAATTCGTACTTAGTACGTTAAATTTATTTGTATAGTAACTTTCCCCAAATGTATAACCTATTATTGTTTTCTCGATCAACTTTGACGGCCCACTAAAAAATCACATTTGATGTACCCAAGCAACCCATACGATTTTTAATTTTTTTTCTTTTCTTTTCATTTAACTCTAAACTTAGGAAACACCCATGTAATTAGATGAGTTGGGCTTTCGTATAGACAAAAAAAAAAGGTCTTTTGAACAGGCCTTGGGCTTAAAACACTCAAAAGTCAAAACGTTTGCTTCATTTGGATCCATTTTGCATTTGGACCAGCAAGCATTCTTGAGCCAGGCCTAAATGTTGGGCCATCCCCACTTGGGTATAACGGATTATTCAGTTGGCCTAAGCTTTTATTAGACATTCTACAGTTTTATTAAATTACTGTAGTAGCCAAGATTAATTATATAATAAACTAGAAATGCAATCCGCCGCGATGCGACGGGGGCTAGATTTATATTTATATTCAGCCAATTATCGCTGAGTCACATCGATATGGTTAATTACATAAGCTAGAGCAATAAGTTAGTATTTTGGTTTTATACAAATGTTGTGGTTGCAAGTTACGTGACTAACATTAAGCATGTTAGATTAACCCGAATAACCCAATCAACCCAACCCCCTTAACCCGAACCTTAATAGGGTTGGGTTGCGAGTGAGTTTTTTATATAAAAACCCGACTAACACGACCCTATTAATCCGAAACCCGAATGGTTTGACCCGATTAACAGCCCTAAATTTAGAATCATAACATTAAAAACACAGTCTATGTAAACATCTACTATTTTGACTTTTATCTTGAAACCCTGAAGCTATCCAAGAGTAAATTTCATACCATTTGGATTTCCCCTTTTTTTTCTCACAATCAATATTAACTAAAAGATAGACCAGTTTGACATCCAAATCCAGATAACATCTTTGAAAATCAAACTTGGGTGACACAATAGATCAGTTACTTCAAATTTACCTTCAAAGTAGTCTGTTTCGGGTTGGTTTGTGGGAGATTTCCACCCCTTTGACCGGTTTTAGCTATATAAAATCTTAGGTAATTCTTCATATCCGGCCCATGAAAATTTAAAACTCAACGCCAAACGAAAAGCATCCCTACAAAGCACACATAATGCAAAATCTATAAAAGTAAGATATACTTTCTAAGCTACGGTTTCAACTAAGAAAAGCAAATAACACAATTTATGCACATCTTACAACACCAATAAGCACAAAGATGTTGAAAATAATTTTTCTTTTTTGGATTCTGTGAGTATCAATTAAAGCCTGATTGGTTGCCATTTACTTGATTTAAAAAAATGACAATATGTCGCAAAAGGAATTGTGCTAAGCCTAACACTCGCAAATATGCTACACATCAGCATTGATAACTATAACTCGATATAACCTCTAAGATCCCAACTATGTCATTTTATAAGCAGACCAGAATGCAAATAATAACACAAATAAACCCCTCATTTTAACCTTCAACCCAACTTCAAGAATCTATCTTATTTACTATTAATAGTTAATAGTATATCCTAAGTCCTAACAGGCTAACACACGACCGTGCATACTTTACCCAAGCAGCTTTGCATGCCTCATTAATGTAGACATTCTATTGACATGAACACCCCTTGATTTTTTCTCATTTTAGTAAGCTACCATGTTCAGTCAAACCTTAACATTCCACACCACCCCTAATTAACAACACCCCCCCCCCCCCCCCCCCCCCCCCCCAAAAAAAAAAAAATCCCCAATTCTAGTAACAAATGTGGATCATACAAGACACTTTTGTTAACCCCAAACCAACACCTAAAGATTGATCAAATTAAGTAAGCGTCATTAATTACAACATGCTGTTGAAATAACACACAGAACACCCCTTGATTTCACTTCTAATAGTTTCACAATGTTCAGTCAGCTACCCAGTTTTCAGTCAAACTTGACATTCCACATCACTAACCCCCCCCCCCCCCCCCCCCCCCCCCCCCTAAACAAACAAAAAAATCCCTAATTTCAGTAACAAAAGTCATCATACAACAAACCCATTGATGATTAATTAACCCCAAACCAAAACCTAAAGATTCACACAACCCGCGTACTGATCAGTCCCAGAACAGAAGAAAAAGACGTAATTGATGAAATTAAGCAAGCCAAATCAAAATGCAAGCAAGTGAAGTACATATTGTGGTGAAATTAGAAGAAACCTAGTTGAAATTAGATCGAAATACAGCAGATTAACATGATGGGAAGAGATACCTTTGTTTGGATCTGCGATGAAGGAATTGGAAGATAGAGGTGTGAAAGAAGTAACCAACGTTAGAATTGTTCGATTAGGAAGAAGAAGATCCGAGATTCGCGTAAGAAGCTGGTTGAACACGATGTAGTATCACCGGACCTCCGGCGTCCCAATACGCCGACATCGGTGTAAGTTGAAACCTGAACACCGCCGCTACGCCGGAACCGGTGGCTGGAACCTCTGGGTTCCTTTTGCTCTGCTTCTTTCTCTTCTCTCTGTCGCTCTCGTCTCTCCGGTCTCCACCATACGATCTGTTTATTCTCTCTATTCTGCGCAGTAGGTGAGAGGCGTGGCATATGGATGTGGACAAAATGGAAAAGTAGTGTACAACTTTCTATGCCATGGTTTCAACTAAGGGGGTGTTTGGCGTAGCTTTTTTTTATCTCCGACAAAATGGAAAAGTAGTCACCTCCGACAACCATTAACACCACCGTCTCCTCACCGCTGCACCATCACCATAACCCACCACCACTTCACCGTAAACCACCGTTGCTATCGCTCAATATGAAAAGCACCGTAAACCAAAGAATGAACAATTATGAAAAGCATCAAGGCTGGTATTTAGAAGGCAATTAAATCCACCAATGCTATCGCTCAATATAACGTCGTTAGTATATCTACATGATGGTACATCCAATTCTAACGGTCCTAAAGAATCAGCCTGCAATATACGAAAAAACGAAATATTAGGTCCGTTCAAAAACCAACTTTTGATTAAAAAACATCACCATATGATATTATGGAATAATGTTTTTTTATTGTTCCTTTATTCAGTGAAATAAGTTATAGACTTATAGGTAACTAATTATGAATCTGTTTTATTTACTATAAAACGGATAAATATGATATTATGAATTTTTGAAGATATATATATGAATTTGATCCTATTTAGAGACATACCCAGTATGCATCAGTAAGCGAGTTGACATCCTTTGCAGAAATATCCTCATGATTTCCGTTAAATTACACTCGTTCATCAAATGCACTTTTGCGGGATCATCTTTCTGCTCCTTTTGTTCAGGTGATTTCTGTTAACAAAAAATGAAATAAAATCATATTAATG
Organism: Helianthus tuberosus; assembly: GCA_030545235.1. Taxonomy (NCBI): domain Eukaryota; kingdom Viridiplantae; phylum Streptophyta; class Magnoliopsida; order Asterales; family Asteraceae; genus Helianthus; species Helianthus tuberosus. The sequence goes on along the minus strand of CM060351.1, from coordinate 7,853,893 downwards.
TGCTTCAAAATATGTTATTCTCATTGGAATTTCAGTAAAAAAGAACAATTAAAAAGAAAGGGAGTTTGTTGTATATTCGTATAAAAGTTCTGAACTTCATATGTATTTATGTATCCTTCTAAATTTCGTACTTACTCTTTCATCACGGAGAAAATATCAAATTTACACATTTCATTGTAAATAATAAAAACCAGTTGCTTATAACGTGTTTCACTGAATAAACAAAGAGTGTGATATTCACCTCTGTCATCACCTCCGTTCACCACTGTAAAACCGACAACCTGCAACTCATCTTCATCAATCATCATCACAGTCGGAGAGATAACGACGAGAGAGAGAGAGAGAGAAGGAGGCGGCAGAGAGAACCGGCTGTGGTGGCGGTGGTGGTGGTGGTGGCAGTGGCTGTGGTGGCGGTGGTGGCGGTGGTGGTGGTGGCAGCGGAGTGGTGGTGGTGGCGGTGGTGGTGGTGGTGGCAGCGGAGTGTTGGTGGTGGCAGGGCTAGTGGTGGTGGTGTTACAAATTTACACAATCAGTCCTTTATGTTACAAATTTACATAATCAGTCCTTATTTACAAACCGACTTAACTGGGTTATGATTTTTGGACTGAAATGGCACCTTTCCAGAACGTCGGGGAGGAAAATGGCGCATTTTTTAAAAATGGACTGAAATGGCCAAAGTGACCAAACCACAGGGACGAAAATGGCAGTTAACTCTTTTTACAAAATAAGCACTAATGAGTGTTTGGTTTAGCTTTTTAAGCTTATGCTTATTAGCTTATATAAGCTAATTCCAAGAAGCTTATGAGAACATGGTTTTTTAGCTTATTTGAATAAGCTTATTTGAAGAAGATGGTTTTTACTCATTACACACAATTATATTATACCCATTCCCATAATACAAAATAACTTAACAAACAACTAAAGATTAATTATTAATTATCAACTTGTAAAATATAAGCTAATCCAAACACTTAAAAATAGCTTATCAAATGAAAGAAAATAAGCATAAGCCAAAAAAATAAAAGCTAGGCCAAACACCCCCTAAGAAAAGCAAATAACACAATTTATGCACAGCTTACAACACTAATAAGCACAAAGATGTTGAAAATTAGAAGTATATATAATTGTTTTGTGCAAGCTAAATGTGAATACTGACGTTTAGCTTAGGGTGGAGGGTATGATTAAACACTAGGGTGTTTGAGTTTTCTCTATCCAATAATCTCATGCCATGTTAACTCCCCCCTCCCCCCACTCCCCATTTTTTACTCAAACACTAGGAATGATTTAAACACCCATTCAATTAATTTTTTTTTAATTGGTTATCTCTCTCCTCCATTTCTTTTTCTTCACCTTCGGTGAATACTCACTGCCCACACCCCTTCTCTTCTACTCCCCACTCACCGATTATCCACCCGGAATCATCCCCCATGCGGCAACCCCACTCACCGATCCACCTTCGGTGAATCATACCGTCCCCCCTTAAGGGGAATGTTAAAAACTTAAAATAATAACATGAGTTAAATAAAAATACTCGTTAGCTAGGGGTATTACAGTATTTACAATATGTATTAGAGTTTGTTAGAGCATTCATATCAACATCTTTATCCCCACCTACATAATTATACTAAAAATTATTATATTTTTTTTCAATTAAATAATTTTTTACCTCTATTATTACTTTTTTTCCCTTCCTCACTCACTTTAAAAAAAATAATAAAAATTAAATACGAGAGAACAGTGTTTACCTCAAATATACAGGTATACAGATAAATGGTAATCTTTTCTCTCTCTTCTACTTTTTAAAATTATCAAAACTCACTTACAAATATATAAAGAAACTGTTAGTGAATGCTCTAATGGATGCCCTCCTCCTTGGAATTTCTTGAGTTAATCAATATACAAGTTAAATTTACATTACAAATATTAGTTGCTACCTTCGTCAGCAAAGATTATATTAAGAGGATGATAACAAAATCACAAGCCTTTTCATATTTGTGAAATTTTATTTTGCTCTGTTTCCATAATTTTTTTAATATTTATATATCTGATAATAAAAGTAATCAATAAGAATTTAAATAATAAAAAGCTGAAATTGTCGGGAAAAGAATTTGGTGGATTCTATCAAATGTTAAAAACACTTATATTACAACCCTCCAGTTCTTTAATCAAGTTTGACCAGTGGACTAATAAGGTGACTGGTTTGCTATCCGGTCTAATTATAAAAACATTGCTTACCGGTCTTATTATGAAAACATTGCTTACCGGTGATATAGGTGGTTGATTCTAGCAAATGTTGAGAAAGGTGTAACCCGCTATCCCCTTTCTCGGTAGCCGGCTTTCGATGATGTAGGTGGTGGTTCTTGAGATCATAGGTGTTGAAAATGTATAATGAAGGCGAGAAGTAACTGTTCCAACAACTTAGCTGTGAGATCCGACAACCGACTCTTTTGGCAGAATGGTGTTATATGCTTATTGGTTTTGGAGAATGGTGTAGGTTTGAAATCATTTTGGAATCTGGTTGTTACGCCTGTACTACAAGCGTATTGTCATAAAAGTTGTCTATTGCGCTTGTAGTACAAGTGTAATAACCAGATTCCAAATTCATTTCAGTCTTACACCATTTTCCAAAACCAATAAGCAAAAAACACTATTCTTCCAAAAAAACTCCCGACAACCGGGTCAGGGTTCCCGTAAAGTCAAAACAACCAACTCATGGCTTTCATGTCTCGTTTCTAAGCACATCGTGGCAGTAAGGGTAACATCCCAGGAACCTATTTCTTGTTACCGTGACTTCCGTGAAATTGCCCACAAGATCTTCATTGCTGCTTGACGTACCTTCACCGAAAAACCTTTCACTTACACTTTAAACAATGTCTAAGCACCGACTCACGCACAATATTCTCAGTCATCGTCATTGTCCAGCTCACCGTCGTAGAGATCACTTTGTTACCGCCTCGAAGATGAAAAGCAAAATTTAACATGAGTGCGATGTGTCCAAACATAACGTCTACGTCTCAGATGGGGTTTCCCATTGCCATAAATGTCCGCGGCGACGCCAATAATACCTAGTTGAACTTGTAACGCAACTGTTGTTACAACGAGAATGAGACCTGAAGTAGTGATCAGACTGGTTAGGCAAAAGGCTTCAAGGGTTGAAGTTTGCCTAACGGAGGTCGTGGGGTCCCCCCACGTTTGTAAGACGTGGAGAGAGGTTCACTAGAATTGTTGTTATTCTTCTTAGATTCTGAACTGATTAGAAATCAACCTAGAAAGCGATCGTTGGAGAAGATGAATTATTTAGTGTGAAGAAGAGAAGCAAGCATGAAGTTAGTTCTCGAGAGGGAGAAGAAAAATCAGAGAGTTAAGATAGTTTCTGCTGATTCTGGAATGTTTGGCATGCTTGTCATGGCCTTCATTTTATAGGGAAAGAGGTTTCTCAAAGGAGAAACATTTGACTAGTGAATCTGGCTTGCAGTGAGGGACTTACCCTTTTAGGGGTTGAAGGGTTTGGACCTGCGGATAAAAGAGAGTTCCTTGTGCACATGCTTGCTTTTGCGGTTGTGGGAGAGTTGTATAAGCAATCAGTGAAGCGACTGATTACTGTACACTTTCTTTTTGCTGTTCACCTTAGTTCCCGGGTTTTAAACCCTTTAACCTTTTAACCCTTCAAGCTGTTATGCATTCTTAATCATTTTATTGAGGCTTGAGCTACCTCCGTCATCAGCAACAATAATGGAATGGACATGTAGCCTCGATGGGAAGCCTCAAACTGTTTGCGGCAAGCGATCAACTATCGCTAGGTTTCTTTTCCACCTTTTTACCGAAATATGGAAGTAAATCTTGGAATTATCGAGATTTTACTAACAATTTAAAAGTTAAAAATAAAAAATGTAGATTACAAAACCAACACAACAGTTTGAATCGATATTACCAGATTTACCGCCATCACATAACTTTTATCATTGATAGTTTAACCTGGCCATTATTGTACCAAGCTCTAGGCCGGTGGTCGGTATTACCGGTATGAACCGGTATTATCCGGTATTTAAAACATTATTTGTTTGAAGCGTTTTTCGGTTGTGATTGCCTCAATAAAAAGACAATTGAACGCTCCTAACAATCGTATGTGTACTATTTGATCAGGTTTTTATTTCTCGTTTGAGGTATAATGGAAATGTGAATGATTAGTGTATTGTTTTTGTAAGTAGATATAGATTACCATTATAATGATGATTATATCTTTACAAACATTTTGATTTCACAAGCTAGCTAATATTGCAACTTCTTAATTAACATGATTTCAACTAAGTATTAATGAAGACTCACACATCCAACCATAAACAGTCTCTTCGCTATCACTCAAACGAAACATTATCCGAAAAATCAAAAAGCAAGATGAAAACAAAATACCAAAAGCTTGATTAAATGTAACTAAAAACATAAAGTACTTGACCTCCTAACAGACTCTAGTGTTTTCACTACCTCCCATGCATATGGTCGTGTAGCCGGATCATGAGACGTGCATTGCACGGCGAGATTCATGATCTCGACAATCTGATTAAGGTTTTTCAACGCGTCTACCTTAATTAATGGATCAACCCATGCCTCAAAATGGCAATCCGAGTAGCAATATCGCGCCCAATCTACTAGGTTTCCATGCAAACCAATCTCAGCATCAACCGGAGATTTTCCTGTAAGTAGTTCAATGAGGATGATGCCCAAGCCGTACATGTCACTGCTTTCGGTTAACTCTTTGGTCTCTTTTGTCTCTGCATCAAGACATGTTAACTTTTTTTTAAAACATTCTACAAATTTGGTGAATAAAAGAAATTTGCCGTTCAAAAAAATCATTTTTAAGTACAGAAACATGACAGTGAAACATGTCATAAAAAAGTTCATTATCCTAAAATTACATTTTAACAATATTTATTTGTTTGTGTAATATATTAGTAAAACCACTGATTAATGTTTGCATCTTTTTAATACAAAGGATGAGGATGAAGAGTAAATAACAAAATCTTTTTCTGAGACAGTTGAAAAAGCAAAAAGGGTGCAAATTCATGATGTTTTGTTGTGGCTTTGTCTACCTTGTTCAATACATATGCATGGGTTATTGCTAAAGTATAAATAAAAAATGATTTTGTAAAAGTACTTGAAATGCTATTTTACATGCAATATAATAAATTGTGATCATGGCCTAATAATTTATAAAAACACCATCATGTTTGTTCTCATATATATAATAATTATCAGCAAATCTTATTTTATATTATACATAATTCATCACAGCTACAAACAATTTATAGTTTTTTTTTTCTTTTAAGTTGTAAAAGAATTATTATTTCTTACATGCAAAGATTTATTTAAAAAATTGTTTAGCTTCATGTTTTTTTCAACTTAATAATACCATATTCTCTAAATTAAATAAATTAAATCATTTAGCCAGAATAAAATTACATAATTTGTTTAATCAAACATCACTCTTATTATTAATTTTTACCTGGTGCAACATAAGCTGAAGAAACCAAACACTTGGTGATCTCAGGAAAAGCTATCCATGGAGGTATCAATTTTACACATGCATCATCTTTTCCATCAACCACCATAACATTTTCCGGCGAAACATTGCCAACAATGCCCGCCAGCGAGCAACACCCATGCAAATAACGCAGAGCTTTTGCGATTCCGATAGCAATTTTTAAGCGGTTTTCCCAACTTAAATCTCCCATTACTTCCCTCAGTTTCTTCCCTTCAACATGTTCATGAACCAAAATCATTCTTCCATTTTCGCCCTTGCAAATTGCACATAGTTTGATGATGTTTGGATGCCGAAATTTGCCAATCTTCTTGAATTCATTGATGGGATCAGTATTGAGATTAGTATCATTGAATTCCTTGATGAAATATCGAATGTTTTTCGCTTCTACAACGTTCCTATTAGAAGATAATGAAAACTATGTCAGATTTCTGTATTATTAATCAACTATTTATATTTATTAGTAGTGTATTGACTATATATTTTTTTAACGACCAACAAAAACCCAATCACCAAGGTAAACCCAATGGTAAAAGGCAATCTACGCATGCGAACACAGACTGCGCTGGTGAAAACTCACAAATCATATCTTCTATGGTAATGATATAATAAATCATAAGTAATATATTTTGTATAATATACCTGTGTCCTCTCAAAGATTGTAGAATTTCATTAATCTCCATGGTCTTTGAAGCTTTCGGATCGAAAAACCGCAACTCCCATACCCCACCGCCATCTAATTCCGTTTTCATCATCTTTGTCACCTCATGAACATCTTCATTTCTTCTTTTAACATACAAAAAGAGCAAAATACACATAGCACTACATGTGACACCAGCCACAACCAACCCTAAAACCCACCAGTTTGGGTTTTTAATTCCCTTGCATGGTGGTAAATGGGTGACAGATCCACCTCCACACAAGTTGTTTCCAGTGACCGCGGTCCAATTGATCGAGAGAAACACTCCGACCGACGGTAATTTCCCATGAAAACGGTTGAAAGATATGTTCACTTCCACAAGTGACTCCAAATTCCCTAGGGGTTCCGGGATTTCACCTGAAAGTTGGTTCATTGACAAATCAAGATTTCCAAGAACCGGCAATTTTGAAAGAGTTTCCCGGATCCCACCGGTTAGATGATTGTAACTTAAGTTAATGCTCACTATCTTCTTGCATGAAGATAATTCGTTGGGTATGTTTCCTGTGAGCATATTCTTGCTTAACTTTAGTTCCATTAACTCCGAAAACTTATCGAAACTAGGAGGAATTGAACCTGAAAATTCATTCTCCGACAAGTCCAGATTCTCAAGTTTGTTGCTTCCAAAAGAATTAGGCAACTCTCCTGAAAATCGATTTCTTGACAAACTCAACATTTGAAGCTTTGGCATTTTCCATTTTAAACCGTTTATTTCACCAGAAAGATTGTTCGCCGACAAATCAAGAAAGTAAACAAGCGGTAGTTGAGCGAAATCTGGTGACAACTGACCGGATAGTTTATTGTTTTGAAGACGAACCCTAGCTAAGCTCTTGCAATGGCTCAAGCTTTTAGGGATTTCCCCTTCAATAGAGTTTGAGAATAGGATAAGTTTTTGGAGAATCCCGGAAGCACAAAGGCGTTCCGGGATTCTTCCGGTGAGATTATTGGTGGAAAGATCTAATATGGTTAGGTTATTGTACCTACCAAGATCTTCTGGAATCTCACCGGAAAACTTATTAGACCATAACTGAAGTACTTGTAGGTGAGGTAGAATGGTCAAAGATTTTGGTATTTTTCCTGAAAATTGATTGGAAAACAAGTGAAGTACTTCTAAAACCCTAAACTCAGAAACTAGTTCTGGAATCTCACCTGACAAAAGATTATCACTCACATCAAGAGCTTTTAACTTCTTGAGGTTAAAAATGGTCTTTGGAATTGGACCCTTGAGCTTGTTAAAGTACAAAAAAAGGTAGTTAAGTTCGGTTAGATTACCAAGTGAAGGTGGGATTTCACCGGTGAGGTTATTGAAAGCAAGATTGAGATGATTCAAGGAGGTTAAATAACCAATTTCGGTTGGAATTCGACCCCGAAAATTGTTGTAACCCAAGTAGATAAACTTCAAGCTTTTCAAAAACCCTAATTCAGATGGTAGTTCACCAACTAGCTGGTTTGATGCCAAAGTTAAATATTGTAACTTTGTTAGATTTGAAATGGACTTTGGAATCTGGCTAGATAAAACATTTCCACCTAGATCAAGATATTGTAACTCGGAGAATGATCCAATTCCATCCGGGATTGGACCGGAAAGGAAGTTGTTTGACACATCTAACTTTTCAAGATTTGGAATGGAACCTTTGGGAATCCATCCTGTTAGATTGTTGTTGCTTAAGTTGAGATGAACAAGTGAAGAGCAAGTGAATATGTTTTTTGGAATCTCACCAATGAGCTGGTTGTTGGAGAGATCAATTGTTTCTACATGCAAGAACTTGAACAATGATTCCGAGATTGTCCCGGATAAATTCTTACCAGAAAGATTAATATCGGTGACACGTGTGGAACTGGAATTGGAATCGGAATTGAAATTACATGATACGCCATTCCAGTTACAGAAAGATGAAGAGTTGTTCCAGTTGGAGAGGAAGGATGATGGATCATCTATGGAAGATTTGATGGATAGAAGTAATTCATGCTCATTGTAGTCTCCAAGTCCATCACAAGTACTCAATGAAAAGAATAAAAATAAAAACAAGAACATGAAGCATGTTTCTTGTGTGTTTCTTACTCTTGTCTTCCTCATAGGAATTAGAACCAGAATCTGAAATAAATCGGTCGCAATTGCTCAGTTTTCTAGTAGCGAGATGAGACTCACCACCAAAATTAAGCAATAGTTTGATCAATCACTTTCTGCCATTATAATGAAAAAACCATGTTAAACTAAGTCATTGGATCCAATAATTAGACTATTTAATATTCGATTATGTTAAAGTAAAAGTGATCAAAGGCACACAAACCCCAATGATTGTTAGGCATATATTGTATTTAGTTTAGTACACATAAAGGCTAAATGAAGTGCAATAAGTGTTCGAGGTAAACCCCAAAACATCTTTTTGAAGCAAATTATACTAATGATCAACCTTTTAAAAATTTGGAAAGTTTCGACAAGCAGAATAACTTTAGAATTAATTGATACATGCATACGAAAAGTAGCAGACCATGTTGCTATGTTTGCTCTGATTCATGTTTAAAAAAAAATCATTTGTCATAATCAGGAATTAGGATGTTACATGTTATATGCAGGGGTGTAAACGAGCTGAGCCGAGCCTGAGCTTGATCAGGCTCGAGCTTGAGCTCGTTCAACATATGAAAGCTCGAGCTCGAGCTCAGCTCGATTCGAGCTTTATTAATTTCTAGAGCTCGAGCACGGCTCGAAGGTAATTTTTAAGCTCAAGCTCGACTCGTTTAGTATTTATTAATACTTTATATTAATTATAATTATTATTATACATATAATTTAGTTATTTTTTATATTTATATAAATGGTAATTAATATTAATTTAAATATATGTTTAAAATATTAATAAAAAATATATAACCGGAAAGCTCGTTTAGGCTCGCGAGCCAGCTCAGGCTCGATAAGCGAAGCTCGGGCTCGTTTACTAAATGAGCTTGTATTTAGGCTCGGGCTCGAGCTCAAGCTCGTTTAAAAGCTCGACTCGTTCGAGATTTTTTCGAGCCGAGCTCGAGTAGCTCGCGAGTAGCTCGGCTCGTTTGCACCCCTAGTTATATGTAGTGATGAAAATAAAAAAAAAATATTTCATATACATATAAGTATAGATATATCTATAAGAAGCATACACATAAACACATATATCGTTAACAACTTTTAGCTTTACTGGAAGTATGAATGTAGTCCTAATTGAGACAATCTATTTGTGAAAATAACTATATATAGAGGAAAATGATTGTTCCGCTTTTGAAATATTATTAAATGAGACAATTAGAAAAATCTGTGAATGCAATTATAAACCGAAATAAGAAAGAAATAAAGTGGTAGATGTTATCTAAACAAGAAGTATAACATTTTTTATGACATAATGAATATAGATGGACACAAAACACACACAAAGTGAATATAAACCAAGAGAAAACATACCAAAATATAATGATTATAGACTTTGAAGATCAAGATCTATGATTATGATTTTGAACCAGAAGTGAAGTGTGTGGAGGTGGGAAAGATATGATTTGAGGGTCAGTGTTTAAGCAATTTAGTGTATATATAGAGCGATGGGCTACAAGTAAATCAAGGACTCAAAGGGATGTTAAGATGTGCTATAATTACCAAAGTGGACCTTTGGACTTTCTGTTTGATCAAAGCTAAGAGTTGAAAGGAGGGCAAAAAGCAAAAGAACAGATGTGGGGGAAAGTTTAAAGATTTTTGTCGGAATTATAAGGTCAATAAGCTCTTTTGACTGAATTTGAAAGGTGAGAAAGGCAACCATAAAACGTTGGAAAGTATATTTCTCCTTTCCTTTTTTAGTCTGTTGGATTGGATTATCAAACTTAAAATCATCATAACTAAATGTCGCATCATCAACACTACAAGAAAAGTCACCATTAGCGGCGACACCTTTAGCCGCGAAGCAGGGCATTAGTGGCGACAACATTATGTGTCGCTGCTAATGCCCTGTGTCGCGGCTAAAGGTGTCGCCGCTAATGGTGACGATCCGTGTGAGCCCCTAGCAGCTGCTCTTGGCCACTGATTATGTGATGATCCAATGGTGGACATCTCTCCTGCTCTTCTTCTCTATCTTAAACAAAACACACCTCCTCTCATTCTTCATCCTCCTCATACACAACACACTTTCCATTTTCTCCAACCTTCAACTACACACCACTAACATCAAGCTCTACCACCGCCAGACCAAAACGACTGTCAAGCTCATCCACCACCACTGGACCACCACCGTGAAGCTCTGCCATTGTCAAGTCGGACCACCACCAATGTCACCGTTAAGCCGGACCACCACCACTGTTAAGCTGCACCACCACGTCAAGCTCCACCGCCACCGTCAAGCTGCACCCGTCAAGCTTCGTCGCTTCGCCACCACTGGACTGCCACCGTCTGCCATCGTCAAGCTCCACCACCACCGTCAAGCTCCACCACCGTCAAGCTCCGTCTCCGGCCAGTAGCTAGTTTTTATTTCTTGTAAATCATGTTTTGTTTCATTTTCAAGTTCAAACAATGATGAACAACTGGAAGGTAGATAATCGAGCATTAGCGACCTGTCAAACTCGTCTCCAGTGAAGTTTCAAGCAAAACTCCGGCTAAAGCATTAGCAGCGACATCTCTCGCCCTTTAGCGGCGACATATAGGCAATACCGGCCGACCTTTAGCGGTGACCCTTTAGCGGCGACATGTCGTCGCTATTGGTAATAGCGGCGACATAAGGGATCTTTAGCGACGACATCTGTCGCCCCTGTGGCCCCGTTTTCCTATAGTGTAATTTCTCAATGGAAAAATATTGCGACCATTATGGACTATAAATGAGTTAATTTACAAAAATTAGTTCATACTTAACTACTAATTGTACAGAATTCCTACTAACTGAGAATTATTACCAACGTCCGACTCCATCACTTTGACAATAACCATTTACATTGTCGCACACCCTACCTCCATACACCAATCCAATGTGAGGATGTTCTTCGGCTCACACCCATTATCATTGAAAGTCCAATCCATTTTCATGCCAAATTATTGAAAGTCCATGTAAACATTGCGCCTTTGAATATTTTTTCATACACTATGCAGTAGGAGGATATGACTAAAAGGTCTGCTAAGGCCTGATGTTGGAGAAGTCAATATGGGAACTCGTATTTCCTGCTTAATGCCTATACATACATCAATATACTTGTTGGCTTTGATAAGAATAAAAAAGGTTAGACCAAGTTTTCAAGCAATGTAACGCCCGATACATTGTTGTGCGAGTGGAAGTGGGTGGTGAGGGTTACAAGTCAAACTGGGCTTACACGGTCTAGGTTAGGAGTCCTAATCGGAAGTTTAGCAATGTGATTCATAATATTTGTATGGTGGATTGGTGTTTTTGGGCTATAGAGATTATTGAAATTCTAGTTAGAACCATGCTTAATGCCCATTGTGCTAAAAGAAACCGAGGATATGTAGGGCTGTAAACGAACCGAACGAACACGAACAAGGCCTTGTTCGTGTTCATTTGTTAAGGAAATAAATGTGTTCACGAACTGTAACACCACGTAAAAACATGTCCAATTATGTATAGACACGTGTCCTAAACTCTAAATATGTGAAATATTGAGTTTGAAGGACTAAAGTTGACAAACAGTGAAATTATGTATGCGAAGGGACAAAAAGTGTCAACATGCCAAACTTGAGCCTCTGAGTGACCATATGTGAAGAATATATTCTTAAATGAGTGATTAATTGGATATAAGAAGCCGTTTGTGAAAATAATCGGAAGATTATAAAACTACAAGGGTTAAACGTGTCAACATGTTAATTCTGACCTCTGAGTGACCTTTTATCGAAACCGAGGGTTCGAAATATTCAAATATACTCTCAAGAATAAGTGGTATAAATTTCACGTGGTTTCGAGATCGTTAAGCAAGTTTTCAAGACTTTGGGTGAAAAGTGTCAAGTTGAAGAAACTTGCATTTATAGTGATATTTAACGAAACCGAGCTTAACGAAGTTTGTTTATACATCCTTGGGCCTCAACAAACTAACTACAAGGGCCTTACATGTCAACAATGAGGTTTTAAATGACCAGGGACTAAAGCTGCCAAGTTGTAAAGTGTTTTAACCTGTAAAACAGATCTACGCGGGCCGCCTAAAAGTGCCCAGCGCAGAATTTTGATGACAGGTGCAGGTTTCAGCAGTTGCACCACCTTAACCTCAATTTTAACGAATCTATGGCTGTTGTCGGTCTTGATAAACCACTAGGATACCTGGGGTGATCCTAGGGACTCCCATAACAGCTGTGAATGATCCTAGAGCTTGCAACTTAGTATATAAAGGACTTTAGTTCATAGTTCATGAACTCACTCTTGCAATAATTTCAATTACCTCACTTTTGGAGCTTTCAATCAGTAGGAGAAGAATACCAAGTGTAGAAAAGATAGCAAGGACCCTAAGTAAGAGTTTTAATCCCTGCTTAGTCCATTTAATTAGCTTAAAAATCGAAAAGTCAAACATATCGTAATTTAGGTTTGACTTTCGGTTTAATCACATATGGTCCAGTCACTGATCAAAACGAAAGTGGTTATGGAACCATATTAAGGTAGGTGATTAACCCTTAAAAGGGCACCTCATAATTATTTCGTTTGGCTAGTTAATTGTCGGGTCAAACTAGTTTGACAAAAAGTCAAACTGGACAGAGGCTCTAAATTATATTTTAACATTCTAATGACTTGGTAATTAATATTAGAACATGTTTAATCAGTCCTAACCTGACAATTATCAGTCTAAGGTCAGTTTATAACCGAAAGTCGCAAAAGCTTGACTTTTGCTTTGACTTTCAGTTCTGACCCGTTTAATCTTAATTCTCCCATGTTTTAAGCTTCCATTAGGACCATATTATTCAGTAGTATAACCATCTGGAGTTATATTGCATGGTTCCTTGTGGTTTGAATTATATACTCTTGTTTGTTTAATATGCTTATAAATGCCGTAAATGCCCTTTTTACACATAAATGAGATTTTTAGAAATGTGAGAGGACAAAAACCTTTGCTACTGATATTTAGACTTGTCCAAAAAATTTGACATCAGTTCTTGGTCCCAATAGAAGTTATGCTCGATATCGTAATTAGAAGCTTTTTATTAATTAATTTGCGATATCTTGCATAATGCATGTTTAAACTTGGATTTTGAACCAAAACTCATTACCTACTGTTAAGATATTATTTTTAAGGAATTTTAAGATTTTTGGTCAGATTATTATCTATTTAAAAAATAGAGTTCTTGTATAATTCGGTTAATGATGATAATACCCTTTTAAGCATAAAATGAGATTAACAAATGATTTGAATGCCAAACTTTTTCCTACTGATTCCATACATTAAATAAATTATTTTGAGCATCTAGAACTGATAAAAATCTCATATTTACATAAACATATTGATTATCGTCAATTAGCGAGTTTTACGCAAATTAGGTACATAGTATGGTATAAAACCATATTTAACACCTAAGACTTGTTACCTACTGAATTTTTAAACAAATTTAAATATTATTACAGTAGGTATAAGTTATGAACTCAGTTTACCAAAAATGTCCTTAAAAGCCTATGTGAAATGACCAAAATGCCCTTTCGGGGCATAGTTTGGCCACAAACGGTAAATCTCACATATATGTAATATCTTACTGATGTAATGAGATAAATTAAATATTTTTACTGATTACAAAGGACCAGAACTTCAGTTTGTTATAAAATATCTTTTATAAGCATTAAAATTACCAAAATGCCCTTATGGGACTTAAATTGGTTTAAATTACTTTGTGGGCATATATGTTAGCATCTTACTGATGTTTTAACATATATTAAGCATAATAACAATTAAGACCGGTATATAATTCATTTGGTTACCCGTTACGTGTTTACGCGTTAGGATCGGTTATGTGACTAGTTTACGTAGAATAGCCGAAACGGGTTTAACCTTATCATTAAATCCTCAAATTCCAGAATGTGTTTAGTTTACCCATATTATACAAGTATCCAAGCTTTTCGGGTCTAAACTACATTCTATTCCGGTCTTCGCTTAATCTAGTGTATAGAACCGTAAAGTTTCTTTCTAGCTAGCCGGTCTAAGTCATTGACTTAACTAAAGACCCGTTAGCATCCTAATAGGTTATTAAACCTTCCATATAGATTGATAGCATCCAGTAGAAGGTACCATCATACAGCTTAGGATTTTACTGCTGAGTTACCTTTCACATTAGCTCAGGTAAATACTTTTAACTTATTTTCCCTTATACGGGCTTGGGATATGGTATTATAATAATACCACTTGGTCGGGTATGAAATCATTTAATCGGATTGTGATTAATAAATTACATAACCCGTTTTAATCTGTCTTGTTTGATAACATAAACACTGGGGGTTAATTCGACCGTGTCCTGGATATCCTCGGCTCATTTCATTTGAAAATGGCCACGACCTATGCACGGGGTGTAGGCATACACCTGACAGATGCAAATGCTAAAATATAAACCCACATGTTGGGGATAACTCCTTTGTGGGTTCAATAAGTGGTGAGTCGGTTAATCATGACCGGCTTCCAACCGGCCCCAATTGTAAGACAAACATGTAAATCTGTATACAAGATTATCTTTAAATAATTGTCCCAAGTTATAAATGATTTGTGCCATGTGCACTTAAATTAATTTTCATAAATGTTTTCAAAAGAGTCAGTTAATTGTATTTACCAGTGTAAACTGACGTATTTTCTAAAGACTGATTAACAGGTACCTCTCGTAATAGGCTGGAGCTATTAGGTGTCATATAAGAGGATCTTGCAAATCCCTAAGATACCTGAAGTCTGTTATTTTGTTTCCTTGTACTTTTATGATCCGCCTGTGGATCTTATTACATTCCAGTCTGTATATTCTTTCACTCGAACACTCAGAAATTATGGTTTGTAATAGTTTATTCACCAAGCCTTCCGCTGTGCTATTATATTGTGTATATTGACTATGATGATATCAACTACGTCACGATACTCCCCGCCGGGCCCACCGGTAATATGTGGAAATATCGGGGTGTGACACGAACGGTTCATGAACACTTACAGAACGAGATGTTATGTTCGTGTTCGTTCATTAAGGAAATGAGCGTGTTCGCGAACGGTTCACGAACACAAATAAATTTGGCGAACGTGACGAAGGATAAAGGTAGATGGCCTAGAGAGTATCACTGGAACTTGAATCCCTTATTGTGGAATAGAGGTCAATCGTATTCGCCGATGTAAATAATGAGAAAAGAAAGGGAAATGGTGTATAAACAATGTGAAAGAGGGTTTCCTAGTTTAATTGTTAGGATAATAAAATAAATAAAAGTTTAATAATATAAAAAGTATAGATAAAATATATGAAAGTTCACAAATCTTTAATTAAAACACAAACATACGAACATAAACGAACGCATATGAACGAATGTTCACGAACATCTTACCGAACGTTCACGAACACAATCGAACGAACGAGACCTCTGTTCATGTTCGTTCATTTAACTAATCGAACGAAATTTCTTGTTTATGTTAGTTTGTTTATTAAACGAACAAACATAAACGAACTTCCCGCCGAACGGTTCACGAACTGTTCGCTGAACGTTCGGTTCATTTACAGCCCTAAGGATATGACTAAAAAAGGTCTGCTAAGGCCTGATGTTGGAGAAGTAAATATCGGAGATCAAATAACCTATTCCAAAAATACCCCTTAAAAATTGCCATTTTAAAATTGTAAGTATGTCAATGAAGAGTGCATTGTACTACATTAAGACAGTTATAGTAAGTTCTTGTGGTTTAGAGTGCAACGACTATTTGGAAAATAAATTCAAAGTGGAACGATAAACGGAAAGAAAGAGGGATCTTATATGAAGATCGAAGAGCAATTTGGATAGCTAAGGACGACTTGCCTAAATCCATCGACTCAGGTTGGTTAAATTAATAAAGATGTTTCAGAAGCAATTAATTAATTACATGAATCAAAATGTAGACTTAAAAAATTTGGTGGGTTAGCAAAGGAATGAACCATATATAATTAAAAGAATCGTGGTCAAGAATTCTTAACAAAGGAATGAACCATGAAATCATTGAACTAATTCAGTTTAGTATCCATAAGTCAACCATCTTAAGATAAATCATACCAAAATTAAAGTACCCACAAGTCGACACATCTTAAACAACCTATTTCTTACCGAACACGAATGTGATAGTACATTTATTGCAAAAGGTTGAATTTGGATATTCTTTTGAGGCCTTCTTATTCTCATAATATGGATATATTCCCACAAAGGGAAAAATATTTTCTTAAGCGTGACAAGCCCATGATGCTAAGCAATTTTCTCGACCTCCTACTGGTTATAAGGCAGTTCGTCTTCACTAAAATATGGATCTAGCCATTTGTCTTAATCAACTTTGAGTCGTGCATAAATTCATCAATTAATCCCTAATTTAACTTGAAAAACCAAATATCCCCTACATAGAGATAGTGTAAGGTTTAGGGGTGTGCACGGTTCGGTTCGGTTCGGTTTTTGGGTAAAATCAAAACCGAAACCGAAATGTCGGTTTTCGGGTTTTAAAAACCGTTCGGTTTCGGTTTTTTTCGGTTTCGGTTTTTCGGTTTTTACGTCGGTTCGGTTCGGTTTTTCGGTTATTTCGGTTTTTGAAACAAAATTATGTAAGATTCAAAAAATAAAAAGTATAATTTATATTATAACAATCTTTTTATATGTTTATATTTAAGTTATTATAGTTAACCTCTTTAATTAATATTGTTTATATATAAACCTAACCTTTTAATCTATTTTTATGTTTCTTCAAAGTTTTTATTAAATTTAATTTTTATATTAAATTTTGTTATATCTTATAGGTAATAATAAATCATTTCAGTTATAATGTTTTTATTATAAACACTTAACATTCAAGAATAAAATTAACATTTATTGGGTTAAACACTTAAACAATTTAAACTTAAACATAAAAATATATGGATTGTAACTTATCGGTTCGGTTTTTTTCGGTTATTGAAAAAGTTTATCCGAAAACCGAACCAAAATTTTCGGTTATTAAAAATCCGAAAACCGAACTGTCGGTTTTTGTTTCGGTTCGGTTTTTTCGGTTCGGTTATTTCGGTTATTCGGTTACGGTTCGGTTATTTCGGTTTTCTTGCTCACCCCTAGTAAGGTTGATTTGAAGGATAAGAAGTGAGAAAATTTTTAAATCAAATAAAGTAGGCCCATTGAGAAAAATTTGCAACGAACAGTTTTAAAAGTTACTTGATTGAGGACATTCACTAACCTATTAACCCAATCTTCAGTGTCTTTCTTATGAATGCCAACATGAGGCCTGTTAAACTATATAGTCGTATAGTGTTCTGTTGAGTTATGGATTTTTTTGGTAGATTCGTCGCGTTAACGTCAAAGAGAAAACTTTACCCCAAGTTTAACAGATCCACGTAGGTGATGTTGAACATCCAGAAACATTTTTTTTCAAGTCAGTTGTGTAAAAAATTAGTGTGAATTATGTTGTAAAATTAAATAGAAATCTTATTTTTCAGAAAAATATTCTCACCCAAGCTATTCAGAGTAGTTGCATACATCAGTGGTGCTACCATGGGCCTCGCTACCACACTGTGGGCGAAACTGAAGTTGGCATCTCCCACTAAGAGAATATTTTGGTTGCAATGATATAAACTTGTTCGTCCGTAGAAGTTTTCAGCATTTAGGCCATGTTTCAGAATGCGCACTTCGTCATTCAACCTTCTAAGTTCCTCAAGCGTTGGTTGAACTCTTAAGGCAATGATATTGGAGAAGCCAATACAACTAACCTTATAACCCGATCATCAGAGTCTTTCTTATGAATGCCAACATAAGGCTTGTTGAACACTATACAATCGTATAATGTTTTCTTGATCTGTGGATTCTTTAGTAAATTCATCGCGTTAACGCCAAAAAAAACCTTTACCCCACACTTTACAGATCCATATATGTGATGTTGGAAGATTAAATAGAAAACTTATTTTTCAGATAAATATTCCCATCCAGGCTATTCAGAGTAGTTGGGCGATATGTATACATAATAACCATAAAAGAAGTATATGTGAAAACAATTTTGTTTGGGGTTGCTAGTGTGGTTCATAGTGTTAGGAGATTTTATGTCGTCGGAAAACTGTGAACAGAATAGGTAAAATTGTCTAACACATGGTTATACGGACGAGCGTATAAAAGAGAGATAGCGACAGACAAGTGGTCCTCACTGGGAGATCGAGGATTCTTCAGTGGGTCGCCATCGATACAACAATGGTAGTTAGAGACCTGCTGGTCAAAGTTTTGACCATCCCCACCACCAAATCTCCAATCATGACAAAATATCCTTTTCTCTATCTATGTATTCCTTCATATTTTATCATTTGATTTAGCGTAAAGTACACAGATGGTCCATGTGGTTTAACAAAATTTTGGATTTAGTCTCTAGCTTTATAGAAGTACACAGATGGTCTATGTGGTTTGCATTTTGTAACGCATTTAGTCATCAGCCAACAAATTTAAAGGTTTTAGTATGTCCAAGTTAGGGACAAAATGCATTACAAAGCACAAACCACATGGACCATCCATTTACTTTTGGAAAAAAAGTTAGGGACTAAATGAGTTACAAAGTGTAAACAATAAGAACCATTTGTGTACTTTTGGTAAGATATGGACAAAATCGAAAATTTTAGTAAACCACAAGGCTATCCATGTACTTTACTCTTTGAATTATGTGTTTTCTTTTGTTTGTCTTCTTTCTCATTTATTCTTTTTAATTTTTTTTTATGATTTATACCTTTCTAAAGTTAAAGTTTATAACTATTAACTTCTTTATTTTTATACAAAAAATTAATTTTAGTAAGTACTTTAGTCTTGTTTTGTTGCTGTGATCAAGTTCTTAAATTAGTTTTTTTTTATATTTATCTACCTTTATAAAAAGAATTCGTAGTTATTTAGTTCTATTCCTTTTATAATTTTATTCTAATATATATCATTGTTATTTCAAATAACTGATCATAATTACAGGATTATTCCTCAATTTTTTTTTTTTTTTGAATGGCAAATGTTACATTACTCCTACTTCTAAACTACACCAATAAATACTAAACTACACCCCATGCCAAGATTTGAACCCTAGTCTTTTCTCCAAGAGACAAGAGCCTCTACCACCCAGCTATAGCTGGAATTACTTGAGTTTTTATATCAAAATGACACGTTAAATTTCTATACCTTTATATCTATTATAATTGTTTACTTTCTATAGGTATTTCAATATATCACATAGCAATATATTTCGGATTAATATTCTATACTTTTCGTCAAAAACAAAAGCAATCCTATATTCTTCCGTTTAATCTCCAAAAATCTATATCTATATCTATACTATATAATAAAAGAAACCATTTTGGGACACTTGTCATCATATTAGGCCATCTCTTATAGATAATTATTATTTTAGTTAAATATTATCTAATTAATTATAGATAACTCTTCTACTAAATATTATTTAATTTAATATTTTATATTATAGATAACTCTCCTACTAAATATTATTAGTTTAATATCATATGGATAATTATTATTTACTTTAATCTCCATCTCATTTATAATATTATTTATTTGAATTTTACGAAACTTAAAATAAATTTAAATAATATTATTTATCATTTATACATTTACGGAGTTTTAAATAAAGGGTTAAATTTATTGAGACTTCGTTAACAAATTTTGCAACAACAGAATAATCTATTTTTATCACGAACCCCAAACTTTGTATTAATATATTAAATATTTTTATTTTTACTATACAAAATTACATTTACTCGGCCCATGTAATACATGAGGTTTTTTAAAATATAACTTTTTATTATTTGATATATAAAATTAGATTTATTAAATTCGTACAATACACGGGGTTTTTTTTAAGGATATATATTTTTTTTATTTAGTACAGAAAATTACATTTATTCAAACCGTGTAATGCGAATATTTTAAAAAATGTATTTTTTTATTATTTGGTATATAAAATTACATTTATTCAACCCGTGTAATAAATGAGGTTTTTTAAAGATGTATTATTTTATTATTTGGTAAACAATATTACATTTATTCAACTCGTGTAATATACGTGGTTTTAAAGATATAACTTTTTTATTTGGTATATAAAATTACATTTATTCAACCCGTACAATATAGTTCTTATAGATATAACTTTTTATTATTTAATATATAAAATTATATTTATTCAACCCGTACAATAAATAAAGTTTTTAAAGATATATTGTTTTATTATTTAGTATATAAAATATATAAAATTTATTTATTCAACCCCGTGTAATACACGAGGTTATAACCTAGTAATAATATATGTAAAATAAAAAAGTATTTCTAAAACCTATAATTAAACTCTTTCTTTTGGATATGCATAATCTTCTTCAATAAAATGGGACATCCATAATGATTAAAGAATAAAGCCTTAAACCTTAATACTTTAGAATAGTCTCCAGATGAGTTGGCAATTTTCGATACTTCAGATTTTTCGATTTGATCAAGAACACTTGTGCGACAGAATGATTACCAGTTAGCAACTTGTTAAAGTATGCATGCAAAATTCTCTTTCGATACCTAAGCACGACAAAGCTTGCATCGAGAATCAACACATGTTCATCCCGTTCCATTTCAAACATTTGGCGCTCTTGCCCCTGACGTGGTGCGGTTCCTCAACCGGGTTCAGCAGGTGGTAAGCAGTAAGACCGCGTATGTTAAGGGGCAGAATTTTGTGTTTAGTAGGGTAAAGTTTGCTATTCAGAAAGGGGTAGCGGCGCAGCTTGTTGCCCGTCTATCTGCCATTAGTCTGTAATCGTCTCAGTTTTAATGAAAATATGTTATTTAAAATAAATTATCATTAAGAAAATATATAATAAAAACCACAATTAGGGACAAACTATAAAACAAATACAAAAATTGTTAGATATGTATTTTATCGGAGAAAGGATATATAGCTTCATCTTCATGCATGCATGAGAAACAACAAAACCATATCATCGTCTAGAACACTCACTTCATTGTATACAAAATCATTACTAAATGTGGTGTTATTTACTAGTTGAACAAATAATTATAACTGCCTTTTATGTATGTTCAATTTAGTGTTTATTACATAATATCATCACTATAATCCTACTAGAAAAAAAGTAGAGAATACAATATTCTAAGACATAGGGGCTGTTTGGTAGCCTCTGAATGGTTATTAAGATGCTGCCTCTTAATGGAACCATTAAGAATTTTACCAATGAGAAGGTAGAAGAATGTGACATGTGATGATTTACCATTCAAAGGTTACCTCTTAACCATTCAGACTTGAGGTTGCCTCTTATTCATTCAGAGCTTTTAAACCATTAAGAGGTAGCATCTGAATGGTCATTAAGAGGCTACCAAACAGCCCCATATATTGAATTTAAGTTCAGAAAATATGTATAGAGTAAGTTTTCTTAAAATCGAAAAGGGTTTCTAGCAAATGCAAAAAACTTTTTTTTGGTTAGGATTTTCAAAACGGTCTTGCATATTAAAATTGTTTGAATTTCTTAAAGATAACATTCTCGAACAGTGTTGCAAAAATCGCGACTAGTCGGCGATTAATCGGCGACTAGTCGCTAGTCGGACCTCTACTGAGTAATTTTTCACTAATCAGTGAAAAAATCGCTAGTCGGCCTAGTCGGCCCTAATCGGCCCTAGTCGCGACTAGTCGGTCGGGAAAAATCGGAAAAAATCGGGAAAAAACAAAAAAAAATCGGAAAAAATCAGAAAAACACATATTCCGGCCAAAACCTCCCAGATTCCGGTCAAAACTTGTCCACTTAAAAAAATTACGTATAAAAATATATGTATATATGTATAAAAACTTAAAATTATACATAAAAAGTCCGATCCGATTAATCCCGATTAATCCCGAGTAATCCCGAGTAGTCGCTAGTCCCTACCTCACTGACCCGCTAGCGACTAGCGAGTTCTCCAACCTTGTTCTCGAATGATATACTTGTCTTTTATTGTTGTTACTGGTACTGTTACTATTGTGGTGGTGGTGACGGTGGTGGTGGAGATGTTTATTTGAATTATTTAATGTTACTGTACTCTTAACAAAGTACACAATGTCTTAGCATAGGTTAGGTGGTTTTTGTTTTTTTAACACTATGTGTGACTAATTTAATAACATTATTGTTACAGCTTAATGCTATGGACCACGGTTGACTATGGTGGCCCTATTTGGATCGCTTTTGCTAATGTATGTGTGATATGTTCACACATGTGCGTTGATAAGCAAAAGGAGATGAGAAGAAACCTAATAATTATATATATATATATAGGTTTAAAAATAAACAAAGAAAGAGATAAAGTTACTTTTTCAGACCTTTTGTCACGGACTCGTTTTGACGTGGGATTATTTATTTTACAGTCACAAAAGTATTTATTTGTGACTGTGGTATGTGGAGTTATCTCACTTGTTAGAGGCACATGCAGTCAAAATAAATTATTTGTGGTAATGAATATTTTTGTTCGTATTCATTAGACTTTATAATTAATTTGGTAGGACGTACTGATCTGATAGAACAAAATATAGATAGATAGATGTATTACATATATTTAAGAACAAAATAGTGGGATGGTTTAGGCTACAAGGTGTGGGGGTGGGTGGGGGTGGGGGGGGGGGAGGTTGAAAACCGTGCACGCCTCTAAGCAGTGGCGGATCCAGGAATTTTAGTCAATGGGTGCAAAATACAAGTCCGCGTAGGATGGGAAGACTAGAAAGGTCAATACAGAATAGCTTGGGTCAAAAGAATTATATTACATAAACCTCATAAATAAATCAAAGCAACAAACTTCATTAGATATAATAAAACAAAATAGTTCATTAGTTAGACATAATAAAAGAAAAAATTGATTACAATTGTCCTCTACGTGATTTCATCTTTTGAAAACGGTCGATCACAGCTTCATTGGTGACACTTTCAAGTGCTTCTTTTTCGACACTACAAATTACACAAGCATTCAAAAAATCTTCACCAATCCGATTGCGCAAATTTGTCTTTACTATCTTCACTACTGAAAAACATCTCTCGACGGTTGCAGTTGCAACAGGCAAAACCAATGTTAGCTTTAATAATCGATACACCAAATGAAAATTAATATGATTCCTTGTTTCCACCATAACTCTAGCAAGATTGGCAATACCCTTCAAGTTAGCAAATCTTTTGTCTTTTCTGACGCTGTCGATGTACAAGCCAAGTTGATGTGAAAGAACAATTTTCTCCCCGTTATAAAATCATATGGATAAAACTCACACAATCTCATTAACTTTGATGCATCAAACTTAGAAAACGAGTCTTATGGGATGAAAGCTGACATGTTTTGAAGTAATTCCGTGTTAAGAATTCCATTGAGAAGTGTTGCCGATTGAGAAGTGTCGTGAAAATAACAAAGCCGGTTGATTCCAGTCTTCTAGAATTCCATTGCCGACCTTGAGTTTTATTAAAATATATATTGCCCTAATTGCTTTTAATCTCTAACTCCCGTATAATATTCTAGTCCAATGTTTGCATATTGGGAAGTTGGGCTTAGGAAGTTTGGCTGATTAGTTTGGGGCACTTCAAAAAATATAAATGGGGCACATTATAAAGATTGGCTTATTTTATTAGAATATTATAAATAAACTAGAAAGTTGAGTGGGTGCATGACCCCCACCTCAACCCTTAGTCCATCCGCCCCTGCCTCTAAGGTTCTACGTATTGCAAGATCAATGTTGTTACCGTGTGACATGTATGGTCGGTTGAGAGTGAGAAGGAGAAGCTGAGCAAAGCATCGTGGTGAGCTTGTGATTGTGGCTTCGACATGACTCCTCCCATCCTATAAGAAGTTTTAGACAGAAAAATTACGATGTTTTCTTTAATCTAATAACTACTAAATTTAATAATTTATCACACGTTAAATGGTTCAAATGTATCTTAGTTTCACATCAGTGTCTTGTTACTATTAGCTCTTATAAGCAAGCATATATTAAAATTGAATTTGTATAACCTTTTGCAATATATTAATGTTAATACATGGTTACGTTTCACCCAACTATGAAATGTTGATTATTAACATAATCAACTTGCTTTCACTTATGCTCTTAAATGTCATATATTCTATATTTTCTAATGTTTTAGTGACATCTTACAGATATGTGATACCTTCAAATGATTGCATTTGAATAGTTATATATTCTGAAAAGAAAATGGGAAACGATAAGTGGGAAAAGGGAGATAGCTTTTTAATGGTAGATATAGAACAAATAATGGGTGCTCGTGCATATCCATGGTCTTGGTGGTGGGGACTGTATGAATAGTAGAAAAGAATATATAGTGTGTAGTCTCTGACTCTCTGTCACTCACTAGCATGCTATGCTTTCTTTCTTCTCCATTTTCTAGGGCTTTTCGATCACAATTCTCTTTTGCCCCACGCTTACTACTTACTCTCCACTTATTTTCCCTTTTACATATCCCTTATATATTATGTTAAAGTTAACATATTTATATTCGTCTATATATTCATCAGTATAAAAGATTGAATGTGTAATATCAAATTCAGAAATCTAGGTAAGTTCTCATAAGTTATTAGATAAAACCATGTTTGTTATTGGGGAAAATTACTAAAATAAAATAGACAGAGTACTTTAGTCTTCACCAAAATAGTCAGCCTCATTGAGTAATTTATTCTTCACCAAAATAGTCAGCCTCATTTTCATCAATTAAAATCTGCCACATTAGCTCCATCAGCTGAGACGACTAGTGATTTAGCCTACATTTTTTTACAAGGCGACAAAGATGTCAGAATGGATAAGCCTACACTTTTACGAGGCGACAAAGACAGCTTAGCCCCTTTTTGGATGTAGGCTAAGGTGCTGTTTGTTTTTTCTGAGGGAAAAGGTCTGCAGTCTGCGGACCACATCTGTAAGCATCTGCAGAAGAAGAGGTGGACCAAATGTCTGCAGTCTGCAAGGAGAAGAGGGTTTGTTTTTTTACTTCTACAAAACCCTTTCTCACACACACACTGATCTCTCTCTCCTCCCTAGACCTCTCTCTCTGCCCTCATCTACCACCACCACCACCACCGTCACCACTACACCACAGCCACCACCGTCACCACTGTTCCAGCGACCAAGAAAGGGAGTCGGCCCCTGATTTTTCATCTCCGACACACAACCCTCACCCCACTTCACAGTCACCCCCCATTTTTCTACGATGTTTGATTGGTGGCCACACCGACCGGCCGCCAGTCATCTGTTTCTCCGGCGGTTCGCTTCGTCGATAAACCACACCCACAGCCGACGATTTTAAGAGATTCAAGAGAGAGATATGTGAAATCCGAGGGAGATAGAGATGGCAGCAGACGGCGCCGCCATCTGTCGAGGAGCGACAGAGGAGACGACGTGGCAGCGGTGGAGTCGACGGCGGACTGAGAGGTGAGCAGCGGGTTCGAGTTGTCTCACCGGTAAGTTGCTGATGATGTTCATTGATTCGGGTTCGGGTGTTACGGGTCAAACTCAAGCTTCAGTTTTAGTTCGTGGATTTGGGGGTTTCGATTTGGGGGTTTTATTCGATTTGGTGGCGGAGCAGGGGTGGGAGGTGGTGGCGGAGGTGGAGGTGGTGGCGGAGGTGGAGGTGGTGGCAGAGGAGGTGGTGTCTGGAGGGAGAAGAGGAGAAGGTGAGAAGAGGTGAGCAGACCTTAGAAGACATGGGTCAATGTCTGTGCCAAGAAGAGGTCTCGCAGACCTTTTTTAATGAAAGGTCTGCGAGAAAACAAACAAGCTGCAGCACTCAAACGTCTGCGCGCGTCTGTGCGACGCAGACATAAGTGGCCAGAAGTGCTTCTGGCCAAAAAACAAACACCACCTAAGACTACTTTGGAAAATGTTGAAAGTCATTATCTATTTTATAAAAAGGGTGGGGATCAAATAGAAAGTTTATTTTGGCTAGGAAGGATAGAAAGCAATAGGATTATGACATGTGGCAAATTTTAAAATAAAGAGAAATGGTATTTTAGTCAATCTTATCCTTTCTTCTTCCTTCTTCTCCCTAGTTACTTCAAAACCCACCATTTTCAAAACCCACAATCTCCAACCTTTTCTTCACTTACTATCTCAATAATCACTACATTATAGTGCGATTTTCGTCATCAATCAATGATTCAAACACCCGATCAACGTGTTCTTCAGCTTTTTTTTGAAGAAAACCCAGTTTAATTTCATTCAAAATCTTGTTTTTCCCGTGATTTTGAAGATAATCACTCAATCCGTTCGATTCAATCGCTGATAAGTGTTTCTATCATTCAAATTTCGTCAATCGATGAAGAAATCGGCTTCAATCCATGTAAGAAATTCTTTAATTTCATTTTCACGATCTGGGTTTTTGATTTAGTCATTGCGTTTTACGATCTTAGCAGGGTCCTAGGGGCGGCAGCCCCTGGCGAGGTCCAAGGGGCAGAGCCCCTGGCTGGGGTTGAGTTGCATTCGTTTAAATTGCTTTAATAAAAATGCATGAGAAAATTTAATTTTCTATAAATTTGCCTCTAGAAAACTGCATTCGTAGACAGTTTTATGCCATTGCGTTTTAGAACTGCATTCCTGGTTCAGACAATTCACGGACAACTATTGTACTGGTTCAATGCGTTTTAGAGTGAACACTTTCTTTGGTGTTTTTATGCCATTGCGTTTTAAAACTAAGACTTTTTTATGCGTTTTCTGGTCATTGCGTTTTAGAAAAACACATTTTTGAAGTGTTTTTAGTCATTTCGTTTTAGGTAAAACACATTTTTAGGTGTTTTCAGTCCATTGCGTTTTACAGAGAACACTTTCTTTTGTTTTTTTAGGCCATTGCGTTTTAGAAATGAGACATTTTTAAGTGTTTTCTGGCCATTGCGTTTTATAAATAAGAAATTTCTTTGTGTTTTTTGTGCATTGCGTTTTAGATAAAACACATTTTTATGTGTTTTCAGTCCATTGCGTTTTAGAAAACAGATATTTTAAGTGTTTTCTGGCCATTGCGTTTTAGAAATAAAACATGTGTTTGTGTTTTTGGTGCATTGCGTTTTAGGTAAAGTACATTTTTATGTGTTTTCAGTTCATTGCATTTTAGAAACTACACTTTATTTTGAGTTTTTAGGCTATTGCGTTTTAGAAATAACACATTTCTTTGTGTTTTCTGTCCATTGCGTGTTACAAATAAGACATTTATTTGTGTTTTTTGTGCATTGCGTTTTAGAAAAATGTCGTTTTTTAGGTTTTTTTCCATTGCGTTTTACGCAACTGAGTTTTTTCTATTGCGTTTTACGCAACTGGGTTTTCAAAAAAAAAATTCGAAAATATAGCAATAGTATACTCGTTTTAAAGATAAAAAACGCTCGTTTTTTTGTGCAATTTTTATTAAAAAATAATGTCATATGAAAGAGTTATCAACGTTTAAAAAATGGGGGGGGGGGGGGGAATTGGAGGAGAGAGAAACTATTGCCTTGTATGGACTAGAATGCCCATAAACAAACTCACGCGTCTCTTTTCTTCCCTTTAATTTCCATCATTTAATCTTAGCCCTTAATTAACTAAATGGATAGTCAAGATCACTTCTTAGTATCTCCACCCTTTATAAAAATCTTGGTCAAATATATCTACACTTTTTGTCATAGAATCGACTAGAAACCTCAACTTAACGGGAAGGGACATATTTTATCACTTCCGTACCATTCGACTACAAACCGTTTGATCTATGAAGGTTTAATGATAGTTTATATGCATTAGTTAACAATTATAATTATAATTATAATTATAATATAAATAATATAAATCTATTAATAAGTGATGCTTGGGAACAGTGACTTAACGACGTCATATATTGTTTTTCGGTTACAGTTAACGGCGTTTGGTGTTTCATCTTTTGTGGGACGCGTGTTGTCTTTTAGAGCCTCCCCACTCTCTTTCCACCATTCACTTCATCTGACTTCTCTCTCACCATCTGTTTCTCTCTATTTTTGCCGACGGATTAGGCGATGTTGGATGGTGTTGACGGTGGTGGTTCAGGCATGGTACTCAGTGGCGGACCCAGGAATTTTTCTATGGGGTGCGGAACATTTTTAAAAATTTTAGGCCCCTAGGTATATTAGTAAAAAAATCGGTTCGTATCGGGTCGGGTCGGGTCATGTAAAACAAACGAACATCAAACTAAATTTATATAATCATCAAAAACATGTCAAACCTTGTTACAAACATAATTAAAACGTCGACGCCCTGCGGGTTTTCATTTTTTGAAATCTATCCAAAACATCATCTAAAGCTAATTTCTTAAGCAATTCTTTCTCTATATAACATAAGTTTATCGCTCCATAACATAATGTTTCAATTTTAATTTTCAACTATTCAAGCCCTAGAAATCATAACGTAAGTTGTAATCACCCTAAAAATATATAAACAACATAATCACCCTAAAAATCATCTAAACAACCATAAACAACGTCAAAACACGGCTGCTGGACTGTTGTCGCTGGGTGATGTTGTTCGTTGGCAGTGCAGGGACGCAAGAGAGAGAGCGGGATAGAATTTCTTAAGGTTTTGGGCTTTAATTATTTTATTATAGTTTGAAATATTGTTGGGTTTGGTTAATGGGCTAAGACTTGGGCTAGCTAGTTAGGAATTATAAGTGGGTAAAGGTATGGGTATTTGGGTTTAGTTTGTTAGGTATTTAAAGTTATATAATTTAGGTAGTATATTTTTTTTAAAAAAAATAAGAGTTTACTAAAAAAAATTTAAAATATAAATTGATAACACTTTTTACCTAAGGGGTGCGGACGAAAAATTTCAAAGGGTGCGGTCGAAAATTCCAAGGGGTGCGGACGAAAAATTTCAAAGGGTGCGGTCGAAAATTCCAAGGGGTGCGGACAAAAAATTCCAAGGGGTGCGGACGGGATTTTCGACGGAATTTAGCCCTAATTTTTTTTCCCCCGGGGGTGCGCCCGCCCACCTTGGGGTGGGCTTGGGTCCGCCCCTGATGGTACTCTTGAACCCCTCGCCTCTACTTGGGTGGGTTTGCCGTCTTTGTCTATCTGTATAAGTTCAAATATTTGTCAATTGGTTCGAAACATATTACTTGGCAAAGTAACATTCATTTAACATATCTAGAGGCTCATAACTGCCAGATAACTTAAACCTATGATCTTTGTGAGTAGCTCTTAATCTCTTCTAACCCATAAACCTCATGTTGCAACACACCTCTATGAAAATATCGAACTAAAATTGCTCAGTTGATGACAAATCATACCAACTATCTCGTTTTATGACAAAGCTTTTCATGATGATCAAGTCTTACTATGCGTTCACCTTTGGTCGACATGGAAATGACAAATAACACCACCTATCCCCTATTCCCCTTTAACGGCAGCGTGTTATGGAAAGAGCTAAACACGAGGCATCTTCCTAAGTTTTAAGAAATCCGTCGTTGCTATGGTTGTCTAATCGTAGGGAACTAAAACGGTATATATAAGTAATGTTTTTTTTTTTTTAAATGGTTAGATGAAGTTAATGCTAATATGTTTTAGATGAAAAAGGAATTGTGAATTTATGCATTATACAACAAAAATCAAACAAATAAAGTCTTTATGGTTAGTTCAAACTTTGTGGTGTGCGTTATCATTCCACTAGTTTCATCTGAAAGTGAGCTTGTGTATCAGGCGTATATCCATTAGCATATGAGGTCTAGTTGCATTGTGCTTTCCTACGCACAGGTCTCGATTGGATATAATATACAAATAATACTGCAAATTTTAGAGGCGTGTGAAGGGTGAACACCCTTTCATAAATCCATATTATAGCATATATATCACATTATTTCCTGTATAACAAAAATAAAAACATAGTATTTTTTCTTTTTTATTTACCATGATTGGATTGTGTTAAGAGTAGGGCTGTACATGAATCGAACGAATACAAACAAGGTCTTGTTCGTGTTCGTTCATTAAGGATATAATGTGTTCACAAACGGTTCATGAACAATTATCAAACGATATTTTCTGTTCGTGTTCGTTTATTAAGAAAAGGAATGCGTTCACAAATGGTTCACGAACACAAACGAACCCAGATAAATTTGGCGAAGACAACGATGGCTAAAGGTGGATGGTGAGAGGGAGCGGCACTATACCTTGAAGCCCTAATCGTTGAACGAAGGTCGATAATATTTTTCTATGTAAATAATGAGAAGGTAAGTGGAGTGGTCATAGGCGGCTATGATGGTGTGCGGGAAGGAACTCCGCACAAGGCACGAGATTTCGAGGGGCACGCAATTTAAAAAAAATCGATATTTATATGTTATTTTTTAAATAGTAAACACATACCAATTCCAATATAGGCTCATTTACAAATCATTTTTATGGTGTAAAATTTACCCCACTTGGCATTAGGTTTACTAAGCACAATACTAATTTGATTTTTTTTAAATAATAATAAAACATTACGCAATGACACATTTTTTCGAGCTCGGACATGGTACGTGAATTCTCAGAGACGCCTCTGGGAGTGGTGCGTAAACAAGGTGGAGATAAGATTTTATATTTTATCTGTTTTGGTAATTAGATAAATAAAAATTAAAGAATATAAAAAGTTTAGATAAATTAAATAAATGCTAAAAGATCTTTAGTGAACAACAAAAATAAACGAACATGAACGAATGTTCACGAATGCATTACCGAACGTTCACAAACGTAATTGAACGAACAAGACATTTGTTCGTGTTCGTTCATTTAACTAACCGAACGGAATTTCTTGTTCATGTCCGTTCATTAATTAAACGAACGAACGAGAGTAAACGAACTTCCTGCCGAACGGTTCACGAAGTATTCGCTGAACGTTCGATTTATTTACTTATATTGAACCTTTTATTTTTTTCAACTTATATTCAAACTTTTTGTGTATCTATTTTTTTTTTCTTAACAATAGGTTAGAAATTTATTTATAATTAAGCATGAATGTAAACTTGACACATGCAATTATTTCACTTATCTCGTAGTCAGTATTTGTAATAATCTTGCTACAATTTACACCAGAGACTTAATTTTCTCATCAACCAAAAATACCCTAGTCAATTCTCTTTAAAGTTTTATTAATAAAAAGAGTAGCACAAGTTATGCATCACGTTGATTCCAAAGACCAAGGATCCTACTAACCTTAGAAATTACCGCCCTATAAATCTAATTGGAGTTATCAGCAAGACGATCTCTAAAATTACTGCTTTCAGATTTAAAAGGGTCATTGGTAAGGTTATTTCGAACTCCCAATCAGCTTTTGTTTCAGACAGGTATATTCTCGACAGTCCCTTTATGCTTAATGAGGTTATGGCCTGGTTAAAAGTTAGAAAGAAAAAAACATTCCTGCTCAAAATAGATTTCGAGAAAGCGTACGACAATGTCAACTGGAAGTTTATTATTAACATTCTTGATCAAATGGGGTTCCCGGCAAAATGGCGTATGTGGATCGAGGGGATTCTCTCTTCTGCCAGATCTGCGGTCTTGGTCAATGGTTCTCCAACTTTCGAGTTTCAATGCCAAAAAGGAATGAGACAAGGAGATCCTATCTCTCCTTTCCTTTTCTTGATTGTTGACATTTAAGAGATATACAATCAAGAAAATCAAGGGCAATGGTGATATATATGCGGATTAGACACAAAAAAAAAAAACACTCAACAAATGGCTACAATTTAAGGAATGTGTTTAGTAACAGCATCAGATTCCTAATTGATGGAGAAAGGTCTAGTGGCAAGAAAAGCTGCTTCTAGGAGGTTGTCAAGTGTTTTCTCTCGACGATTCCATTCTTGGGTGGTTGGTTTGTGTAACGCCCACTTTTTACAAACGGTCAAAACAACGACAATAACATACAAATTTTAACAAAAATTGGGCATGACCCGTTTGTACTAAAAACATTTCCCTGCTTTTAACAACATCATTCAAAAACACAATCTACGACATTTTCAAAAGATATAAAAGTTGTGACCATGCAAGATCCGTCACAAGTATTTTTTTTTGTCCGGACTTCCCAAAATAAGGTTTACCTACATCCATAACATAAACTTACATGTTAGTTCGGATAAAACATATTACTAATAAACTTTAACTTTTTCCCCATTATTTGACCCATTACCGTGCCGCTTCATATTTACACCATTTCATTAGAATTTCTCATACGACAATTCCGCTTTAACGGATATCATTCATAACACCAAACATTTATTAGTTCGACATATATATGGGATAACAAATCTTTTATTTAACTACCATCATTCGACCCGTTAACAAAATTTATCCTTTCGTCAACAACCATATTTCAATTCATTCTTTCCTTTCTAGCATAAATTTCTTTATGCTCTTCAACATTTCTTTCGGAAATGTCAACATATAGTCTATCCGACCCATCCGTAATGGTTCGATAGATACCATTCATTTAACATACTTTCATCATTTTGACCCGTTATCAACAAGTCAATCTCTAATCATTTACCATTCTACTTCCCAAACGATTTATGACTCACTTGAGTGGTCGTTACACATCCAATACTATTAGGCTACTTATCCGTTTTCC
The DNA here is from genome assembly GCA_030545235.1 of Helianthus tuberosus. Lineage (NCBI taxonomy): Eukaryota > Viridiplantae > Streptophyta > Magnoliopsida > Asterales > Asteraceae > Helianthus > Helianthus tuberosus. The sequence continues at coordinate 7,820,954 of CM060351.1, read as the reverse complement.
AACATACAACATAGAATTAAGTTCATATGAACTTACCGCGATCTTTTAAGGATCGAACACACGCTACATCGCCCTTTATACGCTTCCGGTTAAAGTCGCACTTTTGTAAATGGGTCAAAACGTCTCTTTAATGTAAATGTTAAACTTATGTTTAGGATTAGGATGTCATGTAAGTAAGCTAGTATTTTAAACCTTATTTTGGGAAGTCCGGACAAAAAAAATACTTGTGACGGATCTTGCATGGTCACAACTTTTATATCTTTTGAAAATGTCGTAGATTGTGTTTTTGATTGATGTTGTTAAAAGCAGGGAAATGTTTTTAGTACGAACGGGTCATGCCCAATTTTTGTTAAAATTTGTATGTTATTGTCGTTGTTTTGACCGTTTGTAAAAAGTGGGCGTTACACAAACCAACCACCCAAGAATGGAATCGTCGAGAGAAAACACTTGACAACCTCCTAGAAGCAGCTTTTCTTACCACCAGACCTTTCTCCATCAATTAGGAATCTGATGTTGTCACTAAACACATTCCTTAAATTGTAGCCATTTGTTGAGTGTTTTTTTTGTGTCTAATCCGTATATATATCACCATTGCCCTTGATTTTCTTGATTGTATATCGTCTTATTTCGAATGCTAGCAACATGGGGATTTTCAAAGGGATCAAAACTCCAAATGATGGGCCGTTGATTTCGCACTTTCTCTACGCGAACGACGCGCTAATTCTGGGGGAGTGGGGTTTTGATAATATAAAGACTATAGCTAGGATATTGAGGATTTTTCACATCTGTTCATGTTTAAAGATCAATTTTCACAAATCAGATATCTTCGGGCTAGGGGTTGGCGAAGAGGAAACGGAAAGTATGGCTGGTTTTATGGGATGCAAGACATGTATTTTTCCTTTCAAGTATCTAGGGATCTCGGTTTGAGCCAATATGAATTGGATCAATAATTGGTACCCGGTTGTGGATACTTTCCAACGAAGACTTTCTTCTTGGAAGGCTCACTCTCTTTCTATAGGAGGTAGGGTCACTTTAATTAAAGCGGTTCTCGAAAGTCTTTCCAATTTACTACCTTTCTTTGTTCAAGGCCCCGGTTAAAGTTATAGAAAAACTTGAATCATTGATGAAAAAGTTTCTTTGGGCTGGAAATGAAGAAGTTAAAAAGATGCATTAGGTATCTTGGGACCGGATGGCTTTACCAAAAAAAAACTCGGGGGGCTTGGATTATGTAAACTTAGATAGATCAATATTTCCCTATTATCCAAATGGATATGGAGACTCAAAGCGGAAGAAGGTAGCTTATGGAAATCGGTTATAATGGAGTTTCACGGATCGGGAAGGAAGTGGTCGTTTTTACCGTTGAATTCCGCTATTCATGGAGTATGGAAGAACATTGTGAGAATGGAGGAAGGCACTGTCATTAAGGGGAACAAACTCTGTACGTATTTCAAAGGTCTGCCGGGTAAGGATAAACACATAAAATTCTAGTCTGATTGCTGGATTGGTGATAAACCCCAAATGTATACTTGGCCGAATCTTTACAATAAAGAGGCTGACAAATTCTGAACCATTGCGGATAGGATTAATTCTTCGGAGAACCATCTGTCGCTGAACTGGAGCTGGTCGAACCCAGTTTTCTCGGATAGAAATCGGTCCGATCTGGGGGTTTTGGAAAATTAGCTGAACGAGGTAAGTCTCTCGGACTTAGAAGATAAATGGAATCTGAGTGGTAACAAGTGTGACAACTGGCACCAAACCGGTAATTTCCGTACACTTTAATTATTATTTAATGACTGCAATTATGTGCTTAAATGTCAACATTGACTAATTACATGCTAAACAAGTGAATTCATGCACATTGTATACTACAAAATATTGCTTTATGCATAAACGAGAGCGTTGCGTCAGAAATACTAGTAAACTCACCGGTAAGACACATTGTGTCAACAAATCTGCAGAAAGCAGTTAGACAATAAAATTGGAGCCTAGGTGTAGGTCCAACAACAAGAATACATTAAAACCCAAGAGTACATACAAGGGTTTAATATATATACTCTCCGGAAACAAAAATAAGCACTAAAAAGCACCCGAAACGCACTTTAAGTGCAGAATTTATTTAAATCAGCTACAACCAGCTATAATTCAGCATTTTTACATTAATTTATCATGCAGAATTATGATTTATCATCCAGAATATTTCCATAAGTGTCGGGAATTGAAAGTGTCACAAAAGAGTACTTAAAAGACACTAAAAGGTGCAATTTAGCACTTTAACGAACCGGTATATAACCGAACAACCGGATATTACCCGCAACACCAAAATAATGCTAGAAGCATTGTTTTTATTTTTTTCCAAGCTAGTTAGGGTCCCCGAACACCCTAACACACTATATATTACTAAACACACTTAACACTAAAATTAACACTTAACATGTAACTAGGATAAGTAACTTGGAAGTTGAAATGTAACCAAGACCCCCCCCCCCCCCTCAACCATACGGTTACAAGGTGGTTCCCACCTTGATTTTATTTGAATATCTAACTTGATCTTGTCTAGTCCTTCACCAACACATTAGCCAAGGATTAAAGGGAAATATGATTTATAAAAAGGCATGAAGGGTTATAAGCATCATTCATTTTCACCAAACTCTCACTCCCTCCTCCCTCCTTACCTCACGGCTCACCGCCACCACCAACCCATCCACCATTTTTGTTCACCATCCATCTATTCCAAGCATGATTCAAGGTGTAAGAAGGCCACCAACGAAGCTTGGTGCACTCGGAAGCTCAAGGACCTCTCTCGTTTTCTTTTATCCACCACCTTTGCGCTTTGTTTCTCCCCTAGCCTTGTGCTAGTAGTAATTGCTCCAAATCTTCATCTTGTTCTTGTTTTTGGTGGTTAATAGTTGAGTGAATGGTGAAATGTTAAGAAACACTAATGAACATAATCCAAGTCTTGAACATAAAGGATAAAAAGTGGATAAAGAGAAGATGTATGGTTAAAACATGATAATCTTGTGTTTGTTATGATTTTTGGATGATGTTTGTTAGTAGAAGCAAGATGGATCATCATCTAGACATACTAGTTCATGTTTAAGAACATGAACTAGAAAGATGTAAATGATAGAGATATGAAGGATGATGAAACCATCCATTCATGAACTTTGAACTTGAATAAACAAAAGATTTCTTGTAAAATAAAGATGTAAACTTGTAGATCTAAAGATCTATGAGAGGGTCTTCGGAAGAACCAAGTGAAAATACTAGCTTTGTTAAAAAACTTGGATATTACATGAAACAAATACATTTTTAGTAAGTAAACAAGTGTAGGAACACTTGTGTAGGAAGAAAATTTAATAAAGAAATATTTTTGTAAATCATGACTAGAAGTTGTAAAACTTCAAACCCTTTAAAAATAAAGCTTTTAAGAAACTTATCACATTTTTAAAGGTAACAAGACCTACTAAATATGTTAGTAATTTACTACATATTTTTACAAACACATTCAAGTTCACAAGTTTATGGTTCATGTTTATTTTATGTCAAGATTGTGTTGTTGATATTGTTGTTTTATTTTAAAAGAAAATAAACACATGTTTTGAAAACATGGGAAACCTCCATTTTTAGGGGAAACTCTGTCGAAATTTCTATAAATTTTGACACTTAGAAAAATACAAGTTTTTGAGAAACTTATTCCCTAAAAATGTGCCTAGAAAATTTACCAAGGTTTCCCTAATTTTTGGTGATAAGAAACGAGGATTTCTTCAAGAATAAAAACGGATATTAAGTATGTATATATTTTGAGAAAAATATATATATTTATTGATCGCCACATTTTGTGCTAAGTGTATGTAGTATGTATTATACTTGATAGTGTATTAGGACTTAAAAATACACTAAATACTCATGAGAAGTAAACACACAAAAATACACATACAACATACAAGGTACATAATTCGGGTGCAAAGTGCAAAATACAAGATACTTATATTTATTTTTGAGAAAATAATATAAGTAAGATACATAGTTAAAAATATAAAATATTTTTAACACAACAATACAAATACAAAAGAGGGTAACTGTACTTGTGCGACACAAGTCTAGTGACTAACGTTAAGAAAACGCGTATAGGTCACGACGTTAATTAAGCAAATCCGGTGAAGTTTACGACGCAAGGAACGCAAAGTTGTGAGTTCATGCTCCCCTTTTTCTCTTAACTGTTTTCAGTTTTATAACTTCGGGGGTGAAATACATGTACAAATGTTACAATGTTTATAAATGGTATTATACAAAAATAAGAAGCACTCTTGGTGAGAACGAGTACCAAGTATGATGCGTTTTGAGAATACAAGAAGTACTCTTGGTGAGAACGAGTACCGAGTATGATGCGTTTTGAGAAATGATATGAGAAATTGTGTCACGAATAGGGTACCATAAGCACCATTAATCAACAATATACCTAGACCGCAGAACAAAAGGTTAGATCTAACGGGTGCCGGGCAGCCACACTCTCGGTGAGGACAAGTACCGAGTAGTGCTTTTGTGTCTCAGAATATGCCAACTAGAAAAATGCCTAAGGTTTGGTGACTTCCTATGTCGTGTCACATGTTAATGGCCTTGCAACCCATTAATAACCATGATACATACATGAATACTTTATTTATACAAGAATCATCCCACAAGAATACTTGATTTAACATGAGTACGTGGAGTACTCAAGAATACTGGATTTACACAATATACCAACTATGTTTTTGTACAAAGTATACAAACGTGAAATACAAAAACTGCATGAATTCACACCAACATTATGTTGACGATTTTCCAAAACTCACATGTATTTCAGGTAACTAGTGGATGTGCGTGCGGTCTTACTCATGCTCCTGGATGTCGCTTATGTTTAGCTTTAAATAAAGTTGTAAACTTTTAAGACAATGTTTTATGCTATCTCGCGATGTAAACGCTAACTTGTGTTTTCAAATTATGGAATGGTTGGTATTTGATGTTAATTTTTACAAGCATGTAGTATGTTTACCTTTCGTATGCAATGAGAACCTTTCATGATCACACCTCGTGCTTCCGCCGCTGAAAGCGGTGTGACAGATTGGTATCAGAGCTGCGATTGTAGTGAACCAGGATTCCTTCTCGAGTCTAGTCTACAATCTCTAGGATCCTTTCATGAAAACAATTTTTCAAAGAGTTTTCATTGCACAAAACGTCCCGCGACATCCACTACCTGAAACTGTTTACATGAGTCAAGAAAAGACACTACGAGTCTTAGGGTGCACAGAAGTAGCACTTGTCTTTAACTGAGAAATTACTTGCGATTATGTGTGATAATTGATATTTACACATGCTAGAAGTAGAATGTCACAAGTATACGTGACTTTACCTGAAAGCGATGGCCTATCTGAAGGAAGAAATACTAGGATGAAACGAACTGTGCAGACTGCGCAAGGAGTTACGTAATTATGGATGCATACATAATTATGGAATTCAGTGCACAGAAACCACAGCAAGTCTTGTCACGTGTAGATTCCCTCAGTGCAAGCCTACTAAGTACTCTGCTAGAGTAATAATTGTTTGATGTCACTTATGTGTTATATACCTGAATATATATACTACTACTGTCTCGTAAGACGATATCAAACAAATATCTAACCTTGCTGTGTTGTGTTCTGATAGAACATGGCACCCAGGAAAGGTGTGAATGCTCGCAATGATGATCAACCTCCTCCTCCTCCCCCACTGCCAAGAACTGCTGAAGAGCTTAACGCTCTACTGGAAGAAAGGATCTCCGCTGCTATCGCCCAGTACGAGGCCAACCGTACTCAAGACAGTGGAGGACCAAGCAATGCTAGACGTAACGGGCATGGAGATTCGTCTGGAGGAAACGCAGCTCAAGGTAACCTTAAGACAATGTACTAAGCATGGAGAAATTTATGAACGGTCTTTGTTTCATTATTTCTTCGATTGCTCACATGTGAATTGGTTGAATCAATTCCAGGCTGCACTTTCAAGCAGTTTCTCGACTGCAAGCCGATGAACTATGATGGCACAGGAGGTGCAGTAGCATTTGTACGCTGGACGGAGAAGACTGAAGCTACTATCCGCATGAGCAAGTGTACCGCGGATCAACAAGTCACCTTTGCTACTGGGTTATTCGTCGATGAAGCTCTGACTTGGTGGAACTTGCAAGCCCAAACCTTGGGCGATGATGCCGCTTATGGCCTAACTTGGGATGAACTGAAGGAAAGAATGAGAGAGAAGTATTGCTCTCGTGCTGAACTCCAAAGACTGGAAACGGAGTTCTGGCACTTGACCATGGAAGGTGCTGATATTTTTAGGTTTTTGGGGGGTGGGGGGGGGGTTAGGTTTTTTAGGTTTTTGGGGGGGTGGGGGAGGGGTAGGTTTTTTTTAGGTTTTTGGGGGGTGGGGGGAGTGGTTAGGTTTTTTTAGGTATATTTGTAGAGTAACTTTGATAGTTATTGATAATTACAAAAATGCCACCTTGTCTTTTTGAGTTTTCCTTCAATTTGTATGTTTAGTATGTTAAGATTATTTGTACAAGAACTTTACCCTATATATATATTGTTCATTTGTTTATTTTAAGTTTATATTTATTAATTTTCTAAGGAACCGGTGTCAATATATCTGGGGGTTAGCGTTAAAGTTTCATGGTGGTCGATCGATATTAGATCGTAAAAGATAATAATTTCATGGGGGTGGATGACCCCGGCTCCATTGAGTAGGTCCGAAAGCTGGCCTTTGGTCCTATGGACGCATGTACTTACCTATATTTGGTGAAAACAAACTAGATGAGTTTTGTTTGGTCCTCCATTATTATTCTTGTTTAATAATTGTGTACCTATGTCGGAACCTAAAGGATTTTGATATTATTTTGATATAGATTATCTCCTTTATTTTCGGTTTAGCTGTTATTGTGTTTCCTAGTTTTGGGGATAGGTTTCCTAATAGGCTTATGATTGTATGGCTATTTAAAGTCTTTTGATTTGATGAATAAAATTAACCTTTTGGCTAATACTAAATTTTATATGGTATCAGAGCAGAAGCTCCAAACCTAAACTCGAACCAAACAACCAGCCATAGCTGGTGAGGATCCACCTTCCGGCAGTGGAAAAACTGGAGACAAAACCATCGATTCAAACTCCCCCTATTACATACACCCTTCCGATTCCCCTAGACAAGTTCAAGTGAATGAGCTCCTCAATGACAATAACTACAACGATTGGATTCAAGAGATGACGAATTTCTTGTTTGCCAAAAACAAGATCGGATTTGTTGATCGGACCATACCGAAGCCAGAGAAGACCAATGAGATGTATATGGCCTGGATGCGTTGTGATGCAATGATAAAGGGATGGCTCACCACTGCGATGGAAAAGGAGATACGGGGCAGTGTTAAATACGCTAATACCGCTGCCGAAATCTGGAAAGATTTATAGGAAAGATTCGAGAAAGAAAGTGCTCCGCGCGCGTATGAGTTGAAGCAATCTGTTACCATTACTCGTCAAGAAGGAAGTTCTGTCTCTGCCTACTACACCAGGCTTCGAGGGCTGTGGGATGAAATACAAACTGTTTCACCTACACCTGGATGCACATGTAGTAGTTGCTCCTACGAGATAGGAAAGCGGCTGGTGGAGTTCAAAGAGAAGGATCGTTTGTATGAATTTCTCATGGGTCTGGACTCTGATTTTTTCACCATTCGAACACAACTTCTGTCGATGAAGCCAATTCCGACACTAGGAGAGGCTTATCGATTGGCATCGGAGGATGAGCAGTAGAGGAATATTACCACAGGAAGAAAGGGGGCAGCCGAAAACGCAGCAGCCTTCCAAGCTAGTTATCGTGGTGGATCTGATTAGCAGCATAAAAGAAAAGAAAACAAGCGAGTTGCAATCAATGAAGTTGTACAACGCACCTATTGTGGACGTGAAAGGCATAAACGCGAGGGATGTTTTAAGCTCGTGGGGTATCCAGAATGGTGGCCGGGTAAGAAGAATGTAAACATAAAGTCCAAGGCAACATGCGTTGACCACGATCCGAAAGAAGAAGTCAAAACAGTAGCGGGTTTGACCGACAAACAATATGAGACTCTCTTGAAGCGCTTTGGTGACGCAGGAAACAAAAACGCAGGTGAAAATATTCGGAAAGCTAATATGGCTGGTAAGATTAATGCATCATCGATTGAACCCGACGATTGGATTGTTGATTCGGGTTCAACGGATTACATTGTCTGTGAAAAAAATATTCTTGACAATGTCATTAAGAATGACAAAGAGTCACCAGTTATGATTCCTAATGGGGACAATATACTGGTTCAAGCCAAAGGAGAGTGTTCACTCATTGGAGGGGAAAAGATTAAAGGCGTGTTGCACATTCCAAATTTTAATTGCAACTTACTTTCAGTTAGTCGATTAACTAAAGATTTGCAATGTTTGGTGACATTTTTCCCAAATTTTTGTGTTATGCAGGGCTTACGTTCGGGGAGGTTGATTGGAACGGGTAATTGCGTTAATGGTCTTTATCGGATGGGCATGACGGCTAGAAGAAGAGGAGCTATGGTTTTGAAGACGGATGAAAAACTTTGGCATTCAAGATTAGGACACGCTTCCGACTCTAAGCTATGTCATATTAATTTCTTAGAAAAGGTTTCTTTAAAGGATGTTTTATGTGACTCTTGTGTTAAAGCAAAACTCACTCGTTCCCCGTTTCCTAAAAGTTCAATTAAAACTACTAGTTGTTTTGAGTTAATCCATTGTGACGTTTGGGGTAAATATAGAAGGCCTACGACTGCAAAAGAGTTTTATTTTTTAACCATTGTAGATGATTTTAGTAGAGCTTTGTGGGTTTTCCTTATTAAACACAAACGCAAAGCTAGTGATCATCTAATTTGGAAAATTAATTAAACGAATTAGATGTGATAACGGTGGGGAGTTCACTTCTAATAAAATGATGAATTTTTATGCTCATGAAGGAATCCTTTTGGAGACGACATGTCCACACACACCTCAACAAAATGGTGTGGTGGAGCGTAAGCATCGTCATATCCTTGAAACAGCTCGTGCCTTGATGTTTCAAGGAAGTCTTCCAAAGAGATTTTGGGGAGAATGTATACAAGCAGCCACATATATTATTAATCGCCTTCCCTCAAAGGTAATTAATAATAAAACTCCTTATGAGATTATTTTCTGTCAAAAACAGGAATATGATCATATGAGAGTTATAGGGTGTCTTGCTTATTTTTGGAGCATAGAAACAGGGGGAGACAAGTTTGAAATAAGGGGGAGACCGGGTGTTTTTATTGGGTACCCTCAAGGAACCAAGGGTTACAGGTTGTTTGATGTTGAACATGGAAAAATAATAACGTCCAGAGACGTTAAATTTTTTGAAAATATATTTCCTTTTAGCAAGTTAAAGTCAAATAAAAGAAATGAAAGTTTGTTTGAAGTTCCCAATGGATGGGATGATGTGGAGACAGTCGCAGAAAAGAGACAAGAAGATAACGGGCCTGGTGAACATGATAACGGGCCTGATGAGGCTGATGGAATTGGTTTAGGAACGGAAGACATGGGTCTAAGTTCGGATGATATTGGACTTGATAACGGGCTTGATGGGCCTGAGTTGGGGACAGAATTTAGTCCTGTTTCTGACCAGCCAACTGACGAAGCTGGTGTACAACCTGATTCTACAGTTGTGTTGGAACAAGGAATACAAGACAGTACTGTTCAAAGGCAAGCAAGAGTTAAAGCTCAACCAAAGTACCTACAAGATTTTAATGTGAAATTGCCGCCATCCGTTGACCAACCAAAGCCCGTTTCCGAAGCATTCCTCTTCGACGGTACACCCTCTTTCTAACTATGTCTCATATGAAAAATTTTCGGATTCTCACAAAGTTTTTTTAGCGGCCATTACTTCTCACAATGAGCCGAGAAATTTTCAAGAAGCTATGCAGGATGAAAAGTGGCGTGATGGCATGAAGCAAGAAATCAAGGCTCTTGAAGATAATCAGACTTGGACGCTCGTTCCACTCCCAGAAGGAAAGCATGCCATAGATTCCAGGTGGGTTTACAAAGTAAAATATAAACCAAATGGCAAGATTGAATGTTACAAAGCACGACTTGTGGCACGGGGATTCACTCAAATAGAAGGCATAGATTATCATGATACCTTTGCCCCAGTGGCAAAGCTTGTCACGGTCAAAACTTTATTGACAATAGCCGTGAAGAATAATTGGTTAATTCACCAGTTGGATGTAAATAATGCCTTCTTGCATGGGGATCTCAAGGAGGAGGTTTATATGAAGGTTCCTCAAGGTTTTTCTTTACAAGAAGAACAACGAGTTTGTAAACTCAAAAAGTCAATGTATGGTCTAAAGCAGGCTTCACGGACTTGGTACCAAAGGTTTACTATGGCCTTACTCAGTCTCAATTATAAACAATCTCAAGCCGATCATTCTTTGTTCACGTTTGCTAAGGATAATTTGTTTGTTGCTATCCTTATTTACGTGGATGATGTTATTATTGCGGGAAGTGATTATGCCAAAATCCGTGAGACAAAGGAGTGCCTTGATGCTACTTTTAGTATCAAAGACCTTGGATCATTGAAATATTTTTTGGGAATTGAAGTGGCCCGAATAGAGGATGGTCTGGTGCTAAGCCAAAGAAAATATACAATGGACATTCTTGAAGATAGTGGAATGCTTGGAGCTCGTCCTAGTCCGTTCCCTATGGAACAAAATTTCAAGATAGATCAATGTCTTGAAAGTCCCAAGACATATGCGAAGCAATATCGGAGATTAATGGGTCGATTGTTGTATTTGCAAGCTACTCGACCTGATATAGCATATTCGGTGAATGTTCTCAGTCAATTCGTTTATGATCGCCGAGTTGATCATATGGATGCGGCTAGTCGTATTTTACGCTATTTAAAATGCACTCTGGGACAAGGCATTTTATTCCAAAACAATGGGGGGGGTTTCTTTTGCGGCATATTGTGATGCTGACTGGCTAGGATGTCAAATGACGAGGCGTTCCCAAACTGGTTATCTCCTTTTGTTGTGAGGGGCACCAGTTTCATGGAAAACAAAGAAACAGTCGGTAGTTTCACGATCATTGGCTGAAGCAGAATATCGAGCAATGGCTAGTACTGTTAGTGAAGTTCTTTGGATGAGGTGGCTTTTGAAGGATCTTCTTGTTTCCATCACGGGTCCCACGCCTCTCTTTTGTGATAATGTTGCAGCTCGACATATTGCAAATAATCCAGTGTTTCATGAGCGTACTAAACATGTTGAGATGGATTGTTATTTTGTTTGTGAATGAGTTGAATCTCAAGAAGTCTTGCCATTAGATATAAACACGAAGCATCCGGTGACAGATCTTTTTACCAAGCCGTTAGGTGCTCAACAGTCGAAGTTTCTTCTTGGCAAGCTGGGCGTTCGTGATCTTCACGCTCCAGCTTGAGGGGGAATAAAGGATTTTGATATTATTTTGATATTGATTATCTCCTTTATTTTCGGTTTAGCTGTTATTGTGTTTCCTAGTTTTGGGGATTGGTTTCCTAATAGGCTTAGATTGTATGACTATTTAGGGGGTGTTTGGTAGCCTCTTAATGATCATTCAGATGTTACCTCTTAATGGTTTAAAACCTCTGAATGAATAAGAGGTAACCTCAAGTCTGAATGGTTAAGAGGTAACATCTGAATGGTAAATCATCACATGTCACATTCTTCTACTTTCTTATTGGTAAAATTCTTAATAGTTCCATTAAAAGGTAGCCTCTTAATGACTATTCAGATGCTACCAAACAGCCCCTTAAAGTCTTTTGATTTGATGAATAAAATTAACCTTTTGGTTGATACTAAATTTTATAGAACCTCAAAAACCTTTGGGTAGAAACTATATTAGATGAGATCTTCGGATAATATTCAAAGGGCCATGAAGACATATGGTTGATCATCAATGATTTTGGCATCTACATTTGTAATTAAACTTCTAAGGTGAGTGGTCCTTTTACTATGTTAGAATTTGGATCTCAGAGTCAGACTAGAGTATTAATACTAAAAAAGTGGTTATCACAAAGTTTGAAATGTCAGTTCATATACCTAAATCTTTGCACTTGATAATTATCTTTACCCTTCCACCCAACCATGTCAAATTAAGTGTATGTGGAGGGTGTAAACGCCTAGACCTACTTGTGTAGAGCTCTATTTTGACGGCTCGAACCCTGTTGAGGCTCGTCGATGGTTTTTTTTTTTGTTAATTATTGGGTTATTGGATTTTATCACCCTCAACTAGTTAGTACTGGCCACTGCCACTCCCAACTATCACTTTGACTTCCACCACTACCAACTTAACATTTTGTATATAGAATCACCGGGGTAACTCTTTACCAAAAAAAAAAAAAAAAAAACCTTAACATTTTTGTATTGTGTCACTCCGGTTGAGTGGGTTTTTGACTCACCTTTTGTCTTTTAGGACCAAATTCACCTGCAGTCATTAGTAATTCATAAAGTGTTAGCCTAATATTACCAAGAACACAAGTCAAACACTAAGAAAGGTTCGTATGCTGAGTGACACAACACACTAAGTGTTTAGTTGGGAGTGGAAGTGATAGTTGGAAGTGGCAGCAACCAATACTCAATAATTGGAAGTGATAACATTCAATAACCCTTAATTACTTAATTAATTCATTTATATACATTTATAATAATTTATTGAGTTGCATACACAAATAGGTTTGCAGTCTTACTTTATAAAACAACAAATTTGAGATTAAAAGGTTTGTTAATTTGTGTTAAATAATGCCTATTTTACTATTTTACAAACCATAAGAAAGTTTGTGTAATTTAGTCAAATTAAAAAAAATTCTAAAACCCAACACTGCCCGATTGTTATTATTTTTTTAAAGTTTTGATCTATATGTGTTTAAAGGGGGTGGGAGGTTTGTAACTCGAGGGGATGACAAGATTTAAAATGTGGTCTGTACATTTTAGATACACCTTTAATATTAGTTATAATATAAACTAGTATTAAGTCTTCGTGCAGCGTAAAACCGTGACAAATAGCATTAATGCGACACCACTATCAGCGATCATCAACACTAAAGTTGCGGCGTGTTAATGCGGAGCAGGGCCGGCCCAATATAAGAACCAGGTAAGGCTTGGGCCTAGGGCCACCCAAAAAATAGGGCCTCCAAATTTTTAAATGTTTTATATATTATATATTAAATGAACTTTCATCAGTAAATCAAAACCTTATGTTCATGGTACACCGGTTAAGGTTTTGTTGTATGTTTTCAACGTGGTTTCGAATCCCACTGCTAGTGTTTTTTTGGTTTCGGAATTTCAGACATTGGCCCTTGGGAAGCCCTCCATATTTCTTTAACATCCGGGCCCTTTAGTTACCAAACCCATTCAAAATCAAAATTGCAATCCTACGTTTGTTTATTCAACAACTGCAAGAAGCATGATGTAATATTCTTTATTTAGTTTTAGCTCTCTGCTGGTTAGCCAGGTCTCTTGTTTTGTTACCACTTAATTTTTGATAATGGTAAGATTAGAACATTATGTCTTAATGTATCATTTGTTTAAATTAAGTTGTCACTAAAACGTTCCTTTTATACTCTGGAATTATCATTGTTTGACCCATCCATTTGTTTGTGACATATTTGATACGTTTTGATCGGCTTACTCCTGACATATTGGACCATTTCTCAATAGGGCCCCAGTTTTTTTCCTTCGCTTTGGGCCTCTAAAATAGTTAGACCGGCACTGATGCGGAGAAATTAGACCGAAACGTAAAACATAAAAAATAATAACTAAGTCGATTGAGGACCCGCACGTTGCGACAACCTATCAAACAGGAAAAATAGACGTTGTAAAATCGTTGAACCACACATGCACCATTCCACCATGTTAACTTGCAAAATTTAGAGAGTAGTGTAAAATAAAACGTAAAAGCGTTGAACCACACACGTACGTTGCGCCCTTTTTAACTCGTAAAATTTAGAATGAAAAGTAAAACAGAAGTTTTGAGGAGTATATAAAGTATACGGGACCGTTGAAAATAAAAAAGTTGTTGAGTGAAATTGAAAAAGATGAAAACTTTTGGTTGAAAGTAAAAAAATCAAAGAGTTATGGGTTAAAATTGTAATGTTAATTTTTTTTTAAAAAACCCCCAAAGTATGGGGTACAACACTACCATGCAATAACTTGTTGCTAATTTATAATATGTAATACATTAAAATAGTATAAATCATAGTATCTTATTTTCTATCATTGTGTGGAAACAAACTAAAACAATCCTACAAACCTAACCATAACATAAAACAAATGCTTATGAAAATACAAAATAAATAAAGTAAAGGAAAACAGTTTTAGTTTCGTTAAGTTTGCATCAAATGAGAGGTCCCGGGTTTAATTCTGGGCAAGGGTGAGCAACTTAAAATATTGGTGAATAGTAGAACAAGCGTTGTCATTCAAGAAAAAAAATGAAATGTTTAAGTTAATTGGTTTAATTAATTTATTAGTGAGTTAACTTGGCGGAGGAATAATTGTCATGTGAATTAAATTGCCCTTTAGTTTGTTACACAAGAGAACCAAAATTGAATGCTACAAAAGTGTGAAATGGTCCATAAATTAATTCATGAAAAATCATATTTCGACGGGCTTATATAATTAGTTTTGGTGACATGGGTTGAAAGTTAAAGGCTGAATTAATTTAGTGGGCTTGTAGTGGGAGCTATGAAGTCATGGGTTGAAAGTTAAAGGCTGAACTAATTTAGTGGGCTTGTGTTGGGCTGCTATGAAGTCATGATTCAGATTCATGAAGATCACAAACAATTATAGTACTGGGAGCTATCTTGTGGCACATTTGCATTTGGTTAAAAATTTCTCTTCATGTTCATGTGTCTTGTTGCAATGACCTGCCAGAAGGGTTGGATGGGCTTAAAGGTTCAAACAATAAGTGGAAAAAGATGGTGGAGGTCGTGATCTATGCGACTCTATGGAGAATATGGAAAGCTAGGAACGTGCTCATTTTTGACAATGTGCCTCTCTCAGTAACGAAGATGGTGGACATGATTAAAGAAGACGCTAATTGATAGCTTAAGAATGGATCCCCGTTTGGTAATCTCGAGTTGAATAGATTGTGCAATTTTAACGTGCGCGATGTAAGTTTGTAGCTCTTTTGTGCTATTGGGATTCCCAACTCCTTGTTGGCCCCTTTGAATTATTTTTATGCTTTTTGAATAAAAATGGTTGTTGTATGAAAAAATAAACATTACAAACACAATAGCAAAGGGCCCGAAAAGTTTTTATAAGCTTTTATATATATACTAAATTATATATTTAACATATGCATCCATTTATTATGCCATCATCTCAAGATAATGTAAAGGTTTCAAGTTCAAGTCTTGGCTCCACCACCAAGGTTTTATTTTTTTTTAATTTATTTCCCTTTAACCACAATTTTGGGCCTAATTTTTTTTTGTCGCGCGAGGTCTAAATTTTTTTGAGAGTTCTCGGTGTTGGTTCAGTTCTGTTTTGAACATAAAGGAAAACATGAAAACATACCTTTGGTTGCATCAGCACAGGTTAGCAGAGAATCCATTAAGGGTTGACATGATTGTCATCTTGGTCTGGTTCCTCCTTAGGGTGCTGACTGATGATGGTGGCTTAGAATGAACCGACAAGGGGATCGGTATGGAGATGGAGGTCGAAATTATGATGTTATGTGTTATTAGGGTTGTGTCTAATGTGTGACTGTCTAACCCTTTAACCTCCACATAACTCTCCTTATATAAGCACCCAGGAGGAAACCCTAATTAGTTAATAAGGGTAATATGGTCCATCAACAATTACCAACTAATTTAAATAATAGGATTGTTATATATTTTGATCTATATAATGTAAATGATTATAATGGCTACAGATTAAATATTAATACATAATATATTTAATCTTACATTCTCCCACTTAGCCGAGTAATCATTTACTATGAGTATTAGATAAGCCTGATCAGGAGTTAACACTCATTTTAGCCTTAAACAAGTACTATAGCAGAGAAATACAGCCGTTGAATCATTATGCGACTCAGGACCCCCATTAATCATACTATAGCCTTAATTTAAAACCTAATCGTTATGATCAAAATACGCATAAGCCCTTTGTTTGATTTGTAACTTTATTTGTCTTATATGCCATTATGTCGACTTGACATATTCTTAGAGACGTACAAAATTAAACTGATGAGGAAAAATTAACTAATACTTAGTCATTCATAGTACGATATGCAATTGCGCATGGCCATAAACTAATACCCGTCTATGAGCTCTCTTAATAAGACTTATGGGTAATAGCCATTCAGTTATAGGATCCTTAAGCATATCATGAATGAATTCGATACAAACTTAGT
Source organism: Helianthus tuberosus (assembly GCA_030545235.1). Lineage (NCBI taxonomy): Eukaryota > Viridiplantae > Streptophyta > Magnoliopsida > Asterales > Asteraceae > Helianthus > Helianthus tuberosus. The sequence goes on along the minus strand of CM060351.1, from coordinate 7,804,518 downwards.
TTCCTCAATTCGTTCATAAACGAATAATTAATTGTGTATCGAAACTTAATGCAGCACCTCTTGAACTGTTACTGTTCAAGGAGTCATGGTAGCTGACTTTATCACACTAAGTCTTCAAAACATTATATGGAGTTAATCAACTTATGAGTCTACTGATAAATTTCCAACAACATTTAGCGACTATATTATGTCATTATAACTTAGGTTGTTAATATCAGTGCATTATGACTCCTCCATGAGATATGTTTTGTCTGCTGACATAAAGATATACCCGAAATTACATTTTATCATCTTTGAATATCTCAAAGTTAGAGTAATAAACCGGTTTTAATTCTCACTTCTTCTTCAAATAATAGCCTCTCATTTCTTTAAAGATATTGTAATACTCCATTAGATGCTTCACATTAATCTAGACAAATCTAGTGTGTTGCAATGTGAGTAATATCTAAACGAGTATAGACTTAAACTTACATAAGGCTTCTAATTTAATGAAGCGTAAATAAATAATCTCACTTATCCTATTATCCTCTAAAGGAGAGCAGTATTGTTTGTTACATATGTAAGGACCCATTTAAGGTTAAACTTATGGAACAGAACTAATATCCCATTGGGTCTATCTCAGTATGTTATGATATCAATCACGTAAGAGATATCTTTGAGATCTATTATATCAAAGTTTGTGTTAACAATGCTTTGACTTATGTAACATATACTTGTCAAAAGAATATCATCTATATAAACAAGTTTAATTTAGTTGCTCCCACTCATCTTGAGGTAGGTACATTAATCCACTTGGTTGTTGATGAAAATAATTACGTTAGCTCTTCATCACATTATGATGTTTGCATTAACCCATACATGGATTTTATTGGCTTACAAATAAAGTGTTCTTTAACCTTCAGTTTGAAAACTTTAGGTTGTTATCTAATGAACATGTAAATGTGTCAGCCATTTGTTATGAAAATTGTTTATAATGTTCATCTAATGTAGCTTTAAACTATTATAAGCTACTAGAACAATGATGATCCTCAAAGAAATCTTTTATTAGATATGTAATAAAGATTCTTTAATAATTTATCTCTTCCTGAGTCTAACCTTTGACAATCAATCATGCTTCTTCGTGTCTTAACGCTTATATCAGGATTTGGTTTGGTTATGAACACTCTTAGGTAATTCAATCAAATCCCAAACGTTATACGAACACATAAAATCAGTTTTACTAGAAAACAGTTTTATTCCATTAAGAATATTGATTGACACTAATGGCTTAATTTGAAGAGATAGGATCAGTAAACATTTCCAAAATCCATTTCAACTTCAGTTAGGGAGGTTACGTAATCATCAAAATTAGTAGGCTTTTAAACCTAGATGACCTCCTGAGTTGATTATTGGGTTCATAAGAAGTTTCAGTTTTATGGATTAGCTCTTGGTTAGGTTGCTATCATTTTCATGACACTCTAAGTTTGTAAGAGTTGGAGCAGTATGGTATACAAGAGGTGTAATCGGAGTTAAATTTTGGAGTGAAATTTAATGACACTCTTCCCCCCGCCTCTTGTATTCCTTGCAAGTCATAATAAGGACGTTGACTGCTCCCACTGGCCTTAGAAATCTTTAGGAACTCAGCATGCTTAGGGTCAATACTTAATGACCAACAAAATTCTAATAGAGAAAACAAATTAATGACGTTAGTCGTTTTGATTTCTCTTGTTGAGGATTATATTAGTTTATGTAAGAAATCTAAGTGTGCCCACAATTAAGCAACAATGAAACTTTTGTAAGAGTAGCATTAGATTTAAGGAGATAAGTTATGATAGAACAGTGTCATAATGGAGCAGTGTCTTGTACAAGAGGTGTAAATTGAAGTAATATAAAGTTTTCACTCCCCCACCTCTTGCAACTATGGCAAGTTATTATTAAGACATTTAATGCTCCCACTGATCTTTGATATCTCTAGAAATGCTACAAGAGAAGTTTCAATGAGGTACGTGACGTGGGAACCTATCATATATACGTTAGACTTTATTTGACTTCCTTAACGTCCAAATGTCATAAGAAACTTTAGGGACATATTTAATAGAAATCTTATTAAGTATACATATGAATAGATTTCTTCTAAGACTGTGGGCCATATGCGACAAAATTTAGATACAAGTTGATAGTCTTTTAAATGATAAATGAATTATGTCTGAATATTCCATTTTGAATAAGTTCCACGAATGTCAATGAATGACTTATGATGGACCCATACTTATTCCTTAAGCCAAGTAATATTTAGGGCTATAACGTCATGATTTGAAATCACTTAGAATGAGATTAGATAAGAAATCATCCTCATTAACCATGTCATGATTTCTCATGAATTTCGGTTATAATGGATGAAGTTTATAAGTCTCATTTTTCTTTTGTCAAATTCTCATTTTTCATGATGACAAAAGTTGTGAAAATGTAAGGTATCATCTAGTTTCATTTTAATAATGTTTCTATCCAGATATTTAGAACAAATAAGATGAGAGTTTAAGATAAGTGTGACTTTATGTTGACTATGCAAACCTCACAACCTTCATGACATAGCCTGAGGAATGATACTGTACTCTGATTAATAATCAGAACATGTAATGTATCGAAAAGCTTTGTTAGAAGACTGCTTATTATGGTTCTTATAGCGTTAACAATTAATTTTGTCACTAACTCTCATATTAGTTATTTGTCAAGTTCTGGGAAGGAAACGTATGGAACTAGAGTCAACTAATCATGTGTTAATTGGAATATTGAAATTACCAGACTTAAATATCATTAGTAAGTGACTATCTAATTAATTTACCCAGCTGTTCTTTAGAATAATGGATAGTCTCGTTAATTATGTCTAGTCTAATGACATAATTATGCAGTGAGATTTTCCCTTGAAGAACCTTAATGTTGGAATTAGCACTTGTAATTTGTCTATGGACCTTAGAACAATCCTCGTCAAACGTTTTAAGTGGTTGTAAGGTGAATAACAACTTATTTTCCAGCTTTAAACATTTATTTCTTTGTACATATGTTGCTTATCAACACACTCGTTATACTTTGGTATTTTTGAGTGTTGTAGTTGATTTGTAATGCATCAAATTGTACAAGTGAAAATCTTAGTATGTAATGTACTGGAAAAAATGTACTTATTTCCATGCGTAAGCCCTTAACGTTATGGGTCATGGTTTTGTACATTATAATGCATTCACATATACCACTTAACTTTATAGTTTAGAGTTTCAAATTAAAGCATGCATCTTAGGAGTTCTAGTGATTATTCCATAATTATAGATTAGTCTTAGGAAAGACTTAATCTGGAATAACTTTAGTGATAGCATTTACGTTAGAGAGTTCTTGATTATCATAATAGACATCATGGTCGATTTGTCCTATTCATCATGCTCTAAATTTTCTTCTTTAGAATCTTTATCAGAAGAGAGCAATAGGATTATCGTGTCTTAAGAAATAATCAAGGATTTAATTTAAGAGCTAATTCTAATAGAAACTGTAGATGAAGCAAACATTTTAGGTTTAAAAAATTAGAGTGGATGAGATATAGATTAATAGAAGAAAAATTATAGTGAGTAACATTATGGGTACTAAGAATAAGGCAGACGAAATGATCATAAAAACTTAATTAAGGATCATTAATCTAAGGATCATTATGTGAAGAGGTTGTGATATGTCTATTACTAACATCAAAATAATAGACTTAGCTTAAAAATTCTACTTAAACGAAGACAAAACAGCTTTGGCCAGAAGTGTAATCATTTAAGCATATGTGCAAAGTGGTTGTAACAAATCAGCTTTGGCCAGAATTGAAACAATCACTTTAGTTGTGCACTTGTTGAGTATGCCATCTATGAATGAATTAAATCAGCTTTGGCCAGAATTAAGACATTCATGCTTATGATGCATACACAACATAGCTTTTGTAATACTTGAATGATAAGTAGATGTATCAAGTCAGCTTTGGCCAGAAATGATATATCAGAAGCTCATTCAAGTTAAGCTATTTTGGTTTTGTAAAACATTATGTGATCCTTATTAATTAGCTAAGTAATTACAAAACCAATTATTTAATAGCAAACCACCTGTTAGCGCGGATCGAACTTGTAATGAGTGCGGTTGCGAGTAGCAACTACGGTCTCGACTAATCACGTTATGGTTGCGAGTCGCAACTACGGTCTCGACTAATCACGTTATGGTTGCGAGTAGCAACCTCATGGTCTCAAGTGATGACGTAATGGTTGCGAGTAGCAACCTCATGGTTGCGAGTAGCAACCTCATGGTTGCGAGTAGCAACCTCATGGTTGCGAGTAGCAACCTCGCTAACAGCTGTTAATTGTGATATCATAACCGAAAATTCGAAATCTAAGGGATTAAGAGATATTCTTTCCTGTTTCAAGCTGATCTAATTTTGTCAACAGATTTCGAAATTGCAATCTCTTTATCTTTAAAACAGTTTTCTAGTAAACTTTAGAGGACAAAATAGATCAAAACCAGGAAAAACACTTAATAATCCGAATCATATTCCAAAACATAACAGAATACTTCGAATTTTCTCAAGAACATGATGAACCCTAAAACATAAAACATGATTCTGGAACTCGAAATCTGAATTTTTAATCCTCTTCTAAACAGATTTCGGTTAAAACATAACCCAGATGAATTTTAACCCAGATTTCGGTTAAAGCATAAAGCATATAATTAATTCAGATTTCGAAAATAATGATTTCGGTCTAAGACCCAAAATCGGCTGTTCATAAGATTATTCAAAGAAAAAATTCCGTTTTCCAAGTTTCAATCCCAGAATTATGGATACGAAAACAGAACCAACTAATCAACATATGCTCTGATACCACATGTTGGTTCAGTTCTGTTTTGAACATAAAGGAAAACATGAAAACATACCTTTGGTTGCATCAGCACAGGTTAGCAGAGAATCCATTAAGGGTTGACATGATTGTCATCTTGGTCTGGTTCCTCCTTAGGGTGCTGACTGATGATGGTGGCTTAGAATGAACCGACAAGGGGATCGGTATGGAGATGGAGGTCGAAATTATGATGTTATGTGTTATTAGGGTTGTGTCTAATGTGTAACTGTCTAACCCTTTAACCTCCACATAACTCTCCTTATATAAGCACCCAGGAGGAAACCCTAATTAGTTAATAAGGGTAATATGGTCCATCAACAATTACCAACTAATTTAAATAATAGGATTGTTATATATTTTGATCTATATAATGTAAATGATTATAATGGCTACAGATTAAATATTAATACATAATATATTTAATCTTACACTCGGGAAAGGCTCTGTTACTTCTTATCCCAAGGTAACCCGTTACCATACTTTTTAGAGCACTTGTACTAACATACTGCAAAGTGGCTTTCCAACCAATCTTGTAGCACTACAATATTTGTTGAATTTGAAGTTTGGAAACCTTACAAAGATCTTTATATCGTTACAATTGTAACGGACAAAGTGATTGTTGACTAGAAATCACATGCAATTTGACAATTAATAACAAAAGACTTTTGTATCATTTCAAATGGCTTTTGCATGTGTGATATTCACGGGGTGTGCAAGAAGGCTTGGAAGGCCTAGATCTATGTTTCAAGGCTTAGATTATAGACCCACCTAGCATTTAGCTTAGGCTTATCCCAATCTTAATTGAGTCACTTTATGTTTATCGATTATATAATTACGGTCTTTGTGTTTACATTCCATAAAATTAAATTTGGGTTTTAATGTACTAATTTAAGATTGTTATGTGAATTTTTTTTTTTTTGAACGGCAAATTTGGATCACTGACGGACCACTGGAGTATCATCGTGCCACCAGAGGAACCACCCGATCATATCCATCTCCACTAGGCATAATGCCACACCAATTCAGGAGGAAACCCAATAAACATGGGAAAACCCCCTTGTGGGAATCGAACCCAGGACCTATTGGTCCCAAAGCCTTATCCCACCACCAAGATGCCACTAGGCTATAAAGCCATGGGCTTGTTATGTGAATATTAGTTGTTAACCTTTAAATGAATCAATGTTTTATGTGTTATCATTATAAACCATTAAATGATTATATACATAAAGACAAACACAATTACATTCAAACAAACATCCTTTATCACCCTCATTTAATCTTTGGCCGTTTGGCGACGAGCGCCAACTATATAAACACTTAATTATTGCACCCATCGAACACCACTGCAACCATATATCTTCTTCGTTTCTGTCTCCTCTCAGCTCCCCATCGCATATGCGACTATTTGTATGCGTGTTCAATATATGTTGCAACCTCAGGGTTCGTATGTATACACTGCACAATGTTCTATATATGTTTGTGTTTTTAAAATTGCTAAACTTGACATGTAAAAAAAATTATTAATAATAAGGGCACACAGGGTGGTCCGTTATACCACCCCGATCACGCATTATAAACTAACGGAACACCGCCGCCGGCTATAAATCAACGCGTTAGTTTTTGAACGCGTTAAAGCTATCACGCGTTGAAAATGGCAATCATTCATTTGTGAAATAAGGCTCTGCATGTAACACGTGTACATATTCATGAAAATGGCAATCATTCATTTGTGAAATAAGGCTCTGCATGTAAATGGCAATCATTCATTTGTGAAACGTGGCAGCTTAATTTTAAAATAAAAATTATAAAAATTTGGGAGTGATAGAATTCTATCACTAGTGACCACCCCTCCTACATTTCTATCACTAGTGATAGAATATTGGGTGATGACATGGCATGATTTAATTGGATAGTGGGAGTGATAGAAACTATCACTAGTGAACCACCCCTCCTCCCCTAATAATAGAAAAAAAGGTGATAACTAATTTCCATGTCAACATTTTATAAATTACAAATAATATTGCAAAACTAGCATATATCATGTCAACTAAGGCCGGTGGGGGCGTTCTCGGATGGTGGTTGCGGATAGTGCCTACCCGATCTGTTACACTAATACAAACGTACCGTCTTATGTACATCTATAAATTAATCTACATATAGTAAAAAAAAAAGCTATAATTATTAAATGAATCAAGATTAAGATTAATCTGAAGAAACATCTTATAACAAACAAATAAATTAGTTATAATATGTATGTTTCTACTACATTAAGATATCAATACTAAACCCAAGAAAGTAGCATAAAAAACACAATTTACTAGTAACTTGGTGATGCTTTGTTTCCTATATGGAGCTAGTAACTTGCTAGCTGCCTTAACAATACTTCATTTAACTTTACAATATAAGTTACTCAGTTGGAAGGATTGAATTGATATTAACTAGAGTACTAAAACCTTCTATCGAAACACACTACTAAACAAAAGAGTATCATCGGATCATCACCCACAACCATTTGTGAAACTCCTTGTTTCGTAATGACAACACGTACTCATCTGAACAACGGATAATAAGTAACAAAAATTGGATATACATAAAATGGATATCATCAACTTGACTTAGATATAGAGCAAACTTTCACAAGTTGACTTTGATAATAGAGTAATCTTTTGCAGTATCTATAAACTGCTAGAATACCATCAACTTGACTAGGATAAAGAGCAAATTTCATGTAAAGGTGTATAGAGTAGGCTTTTAAAGCTCCAAAGATATTTTATGGTGGAATAGAAAGAGAGTTACCTGAAAGATACTACTTTTCCATGTCTACACACATATGTATGTATATATATGTATCCAAACATTTTGGTATATGCATGACATTCAGTTTCTATTTGTAATAACCACTGATAAACAATTGACATCAAGTGAATCAGGCATTGCATATCATGGTACGTTATAGCGATTATTCGATTCCTTCATTGCATCCATGGATGATATCAATATGTATCTCTATTTTTCACTCTGGTACACATTGTTTATTTGTGAAGTACAGATGATTTTGCATCTAAATTAAGATAAAATAAAAATTAGTCGTTTCTAGCTTCCACTCTTGGTTTGTCGTAGGAATTTTGAGCCAACGGATGTTGTAAACTGTAAGCGATAAAAATAATATAATGGTTAGGGTTATTGTATAATCTTACCATAATTATGAGTTATGATTTGATTAAATTTCATTTATAATTATATGTATTATACTCTTATGCAACAATACTTTACAGGTTTTAATTATTTTATAATAAGTTATATTATCTCTTTTTTTTTCTAGAACTCGCGCAATCTTCACAAGTCTGTTTCAGACATCTCAAATGAAATAGAAAAGATCAGGAAGGACATGGATGTCATAGCCGAAATAGATGAAGTTTTTCAAGTAGAGTGTACATGTTGTGGCCAAAAGGAGGATTGCACCAACAACTACATACTTATAGTTAAGAACAATCATGCAGGATCATGGGTTTGTGGATTATGCTCTGAAGCTATTGAAGAATATTTATCAAAGAACCCTGGAAAGACCATGGAAGAAGCAGTTAGTTCACATAATAAAATTTGTCAAAACTTCAACATAACTTGTAGCATAAACCCAAAGATCACACTAGCATGGGCACTGAAGAACATAGCAAAGAGAAGCCTCGAAAATAGAATGGTGAGGAATTCCCCGAAGTTGAATATGTATCGAAGTTATAGCTGCATCCCAACTCTCAAGAATTAACCCAAAATAGAAAGTAATATCCAAGCAATCATATATTATGTTATCAGTTATATGCAAACGTTAGCGTGTGGGAATTTGGTTGTATCGTTGTTCTTATATCGTGTTCATATATCGCGGACAAGACCCCTTGGTACTAGATAAATGGCAATGAAACAGAAAGATAGAAGACCCATGCATGCATATTTAAAGATTTCTTGTTGTATGTCAAATAAGTTATGTGAACACCTTACTTCTATTGTAATTTAATGTATTCATCAACCGCTAGTGTGACCTATATATATAATTTGAATCACATCATTATGTCCTTAAATTTAAGATTAGAAAAGTATTTTATATTTTTATCAATAAGTTTGTTTGGTACAATTACTTTTATTAATTCCTTTCTTCTAATCTGATTATTTCGACTCTTAATCTGAATTTCAGTATCACAGACACCTTTTATAACACAAACGAAGCCAGTTATAATTTTTCACTCTTTTGAATCCTGATTAGAAAAATATTTTTTTTTTGTAGAAAACTACAATCTGCCAACAAAAGTTACATTAGACATCCATGCGCACATGGAAGAGAAAAAAGTGATAGGTGTGTTCTAGTAAACTTATAGATAAAACTCAAATTAGAGAAATCTAATCTAACTTATAATAAAACTAGGTTAGACCCCGCATGTACACGCGGTTTAACAAATGAAAATAGTATAAAACTTTAAATTATAATCAAGTGAAATAAAATTTTAGCGTAAAGATGTGAAATGATTAACTATCTACATAAATCATAAATTTAAAATCTTTATATATAATGTAAAATAAATAGTGCATTACATTGCTTCAGTGCATACATAACATAATGAGAAATGAAAAAGTGTTTACATATGTCATAAATATGTACTAACAAAACTCCACATTCAATTATTGGTAAAAGACAGACAAAGGAAGTCACATAACCGAAACCCAAAATCAGGAATCAAAGATGCATTACGAAATCAGAAGCCAAATGAAGGGGTCGACATATGATCCGAAATAAAAAAGTATAATTTAAAAACAAAAACTATATTATTACAACATTAATTAAAGTTACCTTGAAAACTTTTGGTTCCAAGTTAGTAAGCTCAATCTCATGATGCTTCTGTGCATCTTGTGTAAAGAATACAGACCGAAATACGGGGGATCGAGCGGCTAACACCAACTTATGGGCATGAAACTTTTCTCCAGCCACATGGAAGACGACGTCTGAACCTTCCATGTTATCGAGTAACGTACCGAAATGTGATCCGAGGTCAGTCTCGGGTACTTTGATCGAGTGTTGGTAAGCCGACTGTGATTAATGAACTTGGGCTATTCTCTTTGTATGTCTTCGACAACGCGATCCCAAGAGCGATCCCAAATGGAATCGTTATTGAGAAGAAAAACACCATTGCTGCTTTCTTCAATCTTGTATTCAGCCTTCCATTTCTTAAATATTTAGTTATATATGTAGTGATATATATCAAATATATAAATATAAATATCATTTTTTTAAGACCTGAGCAAACATATAATGCAATGGAGCCCCTTTTGGAGTGTATGAGCTGTTTAAAGATAAAGAACCACCACTGCAGCCCATAAGAAGCGTAGCTGCACACCGCTCGAGTTTTTGAATCTTACCACCGGGAATACAAGAAGTTTATTAAAGTTATTATAAACCTACCTTTAAAATTTATAAAATTTATACCCGTGTATATTTATTCTAGAATTTTTAAATTAAAAACCGATTTATCTAGAATTTCATAAAACTAATAACTATTATTAATGATCAAGATATATTGATTTCTTTTATTAATGATCAATAGATATCGAGAAATTAATACAAAGAATAGATATTATTATTAATATTAATTCAAAGTTGATAAAACTGATTTTATCTAGGATTTTTTAATAACTTTACATAAAACTGTTTTTATCTAGAATTTTTAAATTAAAAACTAATTTATCTAGAATTTCATAAAACTGATAACTTTTATTAATGATCAAGAGATATTGATTTATTTTATTAATGATCAAGATATATCGGCAGGGGTAGGGATGATATACCTTGGCGTTAACACCATCAGAGACAATACGATTTTCAGATTTCCACTGCAAATAATCAGTACGGCTGAACTTGGTGAATCCCCTGCAACAACATAACAAACATTTGGTTTAGCCGGAACCTAGATAAAGGGTAATATAGTAAAATTACAATCCAAGAAGCATTAATCAAGATTCAAGCACTTGAAAAGCAGTCCAGAATCATTAACAGTGGTGGAAAAATTAAGCAGGAATATATATCATTTGCATACCTACAGGTTCACAATAAGGATGAATGGAAGTTTTTTCCCAGCTTCCGACTGTAACACAAAAATGGACTTAGAGTAAGCAGCAGATATATAAAAAACAAAATAATAGACAAAAAGTAGTTAACAGAGAAGAGGAAAACACAAAATTAAAATGATAAAGGCAAGTATCTTATTGTACATAAATTACTATATATATAAATCTTTGATGTTCTATATTTTTTGTGTTACGCAAAGTATTCTATGAAAAAATGATGAATAAAGTACCTGCACAAGGCATTTGGGATGCAAAGCCACTTTACTTCTGGGAGTTTCAAGTGTAAACCAGTCAACTGCTATAAGCTTTAGAAGGGGGTCCCCTCTGGCTACCTGGAAGTCGATGGTAATGGCCTGAACTATGGCGGCCATTGGTGGTGTACGATGGTAATGGCCTGAACTATGGCGGCCAGTGGTTGCGTTGGCTGTGTGGCGGATCTAGCAAAACAAACAGATCCAAAACAAAACGCCAAACAATTTAGATAACAAAACGAATCAGATCGTATACCTTCGCAGCCGGATGAACAACATCCCAGCCAATACGCTGCCGTTTTTCTCGGTCCGATATCAACGTTACTCATCGGAAACTCCGTCACACGCTCCATCTCCATGATCTGATACAAATCTAATGAAAATTGATGCAAATCTGATGTCAATTTGATGATAATATGAACAGATCTCCGGTTGAATTTCTTCTCTCCGATCGCCACTGCCATTGAACCGGTTGTTTTCTCTTCACCCAAACGAATCGGAACTATACGATTGAGGATTTTGGAATTAGGGTTTGTAGATGAGAAGGGAAGGAGGATATCAATAACATTAATTAAATAATAATAAATAAATTATATATTAACAATATTATTAGTTTGATATAACGTGAGATATTATTAACGTGAGATATTATTATCGTTATTTAATTAATTTATTTATTTAACATAGATAAATAGGAAATAAGGTGAGAAGGCATGAGGAAGTGACATGTGTCCCAAAACAGGTTTCTTTTATTATATAGTATAGATACTCCAAATAATGTCATATGTCATTCTCTTCTCCAACCTCATAAATTTTATTTATATTTGTTTAATAATTTTCTTTTAATATTAATATTAATTAATAACCAATATATAGATATCACTTATTTTTATCCTTATCTTTATCTAAAATTAATAAATAACTTCAATTTTGCAATTTAGACCCTTTGTTTTTTTACTTTTAACCCAAAGTTTTTCATCTTTTACAATTTAATCTCAACTCTTTTTTATTTTCAATTTTGGTCCCGTTTTTTATTTTCAATTTAGACCGTTATTTTTTTCCCGTTTTTATTTATTTTGTTTTTACGAGCTTTTACGGTGTTGGTGGTTGCTGACAACGGTATAGTATTGCTACTACTTAACACAGTTTTATGACAACCGCTGCTACGCAGAGGCTTAATATATACTAGTTATATTATAATGTGTTCTACTAGTGTATCAATTAACATGTTATCAAGTACCATGGTGATCACTATTTTTAAGCTAAGCATAATTTAAGCAAATCTATAAAACAAACGTATTCATAAATTTTAAATATTGGCAAGATTATCATATTAACCATCTTGTAAAAATTACGATGAAAACCACTTTACTATTTTATAATGGTTTTGCCATCTTGACTCGTTTGTGGGCAAAGCCGCAAAAGGACCAAAATGGGTATTGCTAACCTTTTGCACAGTGCTTTTGTTATGAATTGGATCTGAGCCCAACCAGCCCAACCAAGTCGGCCCAACAATATTCCATTACTGTTCGAATTATCGTTAGATGTGAATTCTCCATTCACAAGCTTTGGCTTTTAAACACTTATGAGAGTATTTGGAACATCATAAAACATAGTTGGTCAACTAATTCAAAAAAAAAAAAAAAAACAAGCACTTCTTTATTTTTATTTTCTTTAATCACATTTAACCATTCCAATATTGGATTATGTTTCAAAACACATCCAATGGACATCATATTAAGTTTTAATTAAATATTAGTGTTTTATACATATTTTGTTATCAAAAACCCATTGTATGACTCTTTATGACTAAGTTGATGGTCGTTAAGTCAAGTAAAAAGCTAGATAACCTAGATAGCTAAGGTAAGTCAGGTAGTGGAGAGTTCAAATGAGAAGAAAAATTTTGTAAGAATAAAAAGAATAAGTTTTAAAGCAATAGAAATGCTCTATTTTAGTTCATTTAATATGTGTATTTAATGTTATTAATAAGGGCATATAGGTAAATTTCTAATTGTAATTAATTAGCTAACTTATTAAACTTGTAACTCTCATTTTAAATATACTCTTTCAAGGTAAAATAATTTAGGGTGAAGGATAATTTTCGACATGTGTAGGATAAATTTTTGTATGTGTAGGATAAATTCTTAAATGTGTATGATAAATTTAGATATGCGTAGGGTAAATTTCGGTAAGTGTAAGATATATGTAGGATACATTTTGAAATGTGTAGGATAAATTGTTTTTTGCTTTATTAATGAGAGATAACATAATTAATGTGAGGAGTTATAAACTATTTAATGTTTTACCAGTATACCCTTTCTTCTTTTTCTTCTCACATTAAATTTCTTCTCAAATGAACCTTCCCCAAGTCAGGTATCGTATCTACATAAAGCATATGGTTATTACATGGTTTATTTGATAACGAAAACTAAAACCAAAGACGTTGACTGACTTGAATTAAATTAACTAGGTTGTAATTATACTAAGAAACAAGGTTGACATAAAGATCGCATAATAAGAACAAGATAAAACCGCAATCACTTTTGTTCAGGTTCGAATTAATCAAACTTGAACTTGTAATTTTACTTGAGTGCTTGACAAATTACAGACATAATTTGTGGACCTTCTATATTGACCAAATATATTAAAGTCAATCGATCTCATAGGCCATCGTACAACACAATGGAGTCTCTCCATAATGGAATGAAATATTGGTAATTCGACCATAATCCGTAACAATTCGGTCACATAGGGACATAATACCTCAATCGAAGAATGACTGTCTCAATGAAATGATTAACAAAAAAGTCATACAAAAAGGAACAATCGTAAACATTTGTTAGATCATGAACATGATTGTCTAAAGTTCAAACATACTAATAATTTGAAGTTTTCAAAATGATGATTGAAACCCTAACACCATTGTGATTGCAAAAAAAAAAAAACAAAGAACAATTTAATTTAAGAAAATCATGAAAAATATTTTTTTTAAACAGCAAATTTCATTACCCTATATATTAATAATAGATGGAATGAATAGTATTTTTAAAATATTTAATATAATAAACCATCAAATACAATTTTTTATAGTTTTATTATTTTAATATTATAAAGTTGTTATTTTCTTTACTTTTTAAGTTTGATAATTTTGGTGTCAACCGATACTTGTATCGAAAATACCGATTCGCTATCGGTACATGAAGGTAAAAACCAGCACCAGCCTGGTACATAAAACGTCAAAAGTCGGTACCGGATTGAGTTTGATAGTCTTTTAGTTTGAGAAGTTTGGTACTGCTACCCAGTACCATTTGCTCATCCCTAATCACAGGTACCGTACGAATAACAACGGTATCCTACAACTTTTTTTTAGTTTCAGGGGTAGGGATGAGCTCGGTGCCAACTGATACCCCGGTTACGGTATCGGTATATGAAGGTAAAAACCGGTAGCGAACCGGTACCAGGAACGCCAAACGTCAGTACCGAACTGATACTTAGGATATTTCGGTTCAGGAAACTCGGTATCGGTACCCATTACTATTTGCTAATCTCTGACTACGGGTTTCTACCGAACAACATCATTACCATACAATTTTTTTAGTTGATTTTCTTTCGGTTATTTTTTAGTGTTTTTTTCTACATTTTTTTTATTCTTGTTAGCGGTTCCGTGTGCAACGCGTTCGTAGTGATTTCAAACACATATTAAATAACAAAATAAGTTCGCCGCAACGCGGCAATAGTTTTTATAACTAGTTTTATTAATTCTTGAATGTAGTCCACCAAACCCATCGGCTAGCTAGTTTTTATTCATTCCTAAAACCATATATTTATTAATTAAGTATCAATGATATTTACTAAACTTAATTAGATTTAGCATAATAAAACTTGGGACTTTTTTACTTTAAATATACCGTTTAATGCATAAACGTCTTGAAACTTATAAGGGTGGACGGTATAGAGTAAGTAAACCCAAGTTGATTCCGAATTGGCGAAGCTTGAAAAAAAATTTCGAGGGGTCGGAAGGCATTAGACCTAAAAAAAATTTCTATGTTCGGTCGAGCAACGGTGATTCGATTCGGGTCGGGTCGGGTAGGGTGTCGGTGATGCGATTCGGGTCGGGTAGGGTGTCGGTGATTCAACAAGTGAACAAATCAACCTAAGTTTAGGGCTAAAATTCACACCTAAAAAGAGGTTATGCATTTATTCTTCCCCATGGCAATCTAATAACATATGTGAACAAATCAACCTAAGTTTCAAAAATTCTAATAGCTAGAGAAAGATTCAACAAGTTTAGGGCTAAAACTCACACCTAATTTCAACCTAATTCATATAAATTGGAGCCCTAAACCAAACCTAAACATAAAAATTAACATACCTGAGGATGATTGAACAAGTGAAATCTCGAACTTGAAGTCTCGAAGTCGAACAGTCGAACAAGCAGCAGGCCAGCCAGTCGCTTCCCCCCAGCCCCCCTGCGTTTTTTCTTCTGGTCTGCGCACAGTCGAACAAGGAACAAGGGAAATAAGCTGATTATTGGGTTTTCTTTCATATTGGGTTTAATTTCTTAAATGGGCCATGAGTTTTGATTTGGTTATTTTGGGCTTATGATAAAAATACATAACACACTCTTTTATTTGGCCTAATTTAGTATTTTATTTGGGTTATATAATTTATTTTTTAGAAAACCGGAGGGGTCGAACACGTATATACATAATTTTTATTTTTAGAAAACCGGGGGGTCTAACACGTATATACATATATTTTTTTTAAACCGGGGGGTCTAACACGTATATCCCTAAAAATTTCTATACGAAAAACACATACGTAACACTACTAACCGAAAAGTTCGGAGGGTCGGGCGACCCCCCCGCCCCTCACATGCTGCGCCCGAATTGTGTTTATGTGGTATTTGGCATGGAGTAACCCCGCCCCCTATATGGTGGTACCGAGAAAATTGGTATGAGTGTCTACGAGTTTGCCATACATAAACGAACAACAGTCACTTTTTTTTTTGTAAGTCATGATTTCGACCGTTTCATTTTAAAAAGGTTTTAAAAAAAATTAGTTTAAGACCCTATATAAAACATGGCTCTAAAACATCATGATACTCAGTAAATCCCACTAACAACAAATCAAAGGTAGGGTCTGAGGAGGGTAAGATGTAGACACCCTTACCTCTACCCCGTAGGAATAGAGAGGCTGCTTCCAGTGAGACCCCCGGCTCGATGCTCTAAAACTAATGTGAATAATTTAAATATTAGGATGCTACAACTTAAAACTCAGTGTGAATCATATAAAAATAGTAATAGTGAGCTTGTCGAACAGACGCCTTTATCAAGTAAATGACAGTGATCATATATAGATTCATATATAGATGTGGTCGTAACATGTTCTCTATGAGTGATCGATTGTTCGCTTGTGTAGAGTGCTTAGGGGTTTTCTTGGTACGATGAGAGATCCTTCCTTTGTGTGGGTGCTACACAATTTTCTCGATAATATGACTCACCATACATGCTAGTGGCGGATCTAGAAGAAAAAATCACAGGTATCCTAATAATTTTTTTTGACTTAGGGGTATCCTAATATTTGTTAACGAGTATACAAGACATAAAATGGAGAAGACAAAGAAGTTTTTGCACTTCGCCGACAAAGTTAAGGGGTTGCCCTTGCTACCCCGAATTACATGCTAGTAGTAGCTCCACCCGGCCCCTATGCATGCACTTGACTTGTGTGGGTGTTATGAGATGTACTCGTTAAAAAGAGTGTTCCGTTTTCTTTGTTTTAATGAACACGGGTATGAAATTATCGAAACCATAACACCAAAAGGGAAGGTTAGCGAATTGGTTGAGAAATGAACCCTTTTTGTAATGAACCAAGGTTGGAAAGTAATTCATGCTTAACTTTAAAGAAGTTGTATGTATGATAACATTGTGTTTACTAACACCAAACACACATATGGGCAAGTGCACCCATCGTGAGCGTAGTATAGTGTTGGCAAGATACCGAGGTCGTCCAAGGACACAAGAGCTTTTAGTAACGGTTTATCCTCAACGTCTAATCAAATCAAAAATTAGAAAAAGGTTTTTAAACTAGAAAAATAAAACTAACTAAAATGCTGAAAAATAAAAACAGATAGACAAGATGAATCACTTGGATCAGACTCGTGTTTAGTGCAACCTTTGATTATTTCCGCACTTTTGCACTTTTTAAGAGATTATCTTAGTTATTGTAGTAGGCCGCTCTTTTGAAGGTGACGTTACCCTCAACCCAGTAGTTTGAGTCAGCAAGGATACAATCCTAAAGGGTCGGATTATTGAAAGATAATTAATTAAGTTATTAATGCATATTATGGTAGGCCCCTCTTTTGAAGGTGACGTTACCCTCGGCTAAGTAGTCTGAGTCAGCAGGGATACAGTCCTAAGTAGCCGGGTTAAAGTATTAATAGTATCTTACATATGAGGGGATCAAAAAGTTACCCTACACCTTTCGAAAAATTACCCTACACATGTTGAAATTTATCCTACACAACCCGTAATTTATCATATACACATTGTAATTTATCCTACACTCTAAATTATTTTATTTTATTTTTTTGAAAAAATATATATTTTGAAGATAAGTTACAAATTTTAATGTTCTAGCTATTAAAGAGGAATACTACTAATTAATGATCTTTATAGGTTTACCATATTACCTTTATAGTAACATTAAATACTTATACTAAATGAAGTAAAATGAAGCATTCTTATTGGTTGAAATTTCTTCTTTTTTCTTCTTCCAAAAATTTTTTCTCATTTGAACTCTCACTATATATATATATCATTTGTTTATTTTAAGTTTATATTTATTAATTTTCTAAGGGACCGGTGTCAATATATCTGGGGGTTAGCTTTAAAGTTTTATGGTAGTCGATCGATATTAGATCGTAAAAGATAATAATTTCATGGGGGTGGATGACCCCGGCTCCATTGAGTAGGTCCGAAAGCCAGCCTTTGGTCCTATGGATGCATGTAGTTAACTATATTTTATACGGTGAAAACAAACTAGATGAGTTTTGTTTGGTCCTCCATTATTCTTGTTTAATTTTATACGGTGAAAACAAACTAGATGAGTTTTGTTTGGTCCTCCATTATTCTTGTTTAATAATTGTGTACCTATGTCGTAACCTCTAAAACCTTTGGGTAGAAACCATATTAGATGAGATCTTACTTCTTAGAAAGACCTCTTAAGGCTTTTTATGTCACAACCTCAAAGATCTTCAGATAATATTCAAAGGGCCCCACAAGATATCATGATGAAGACATATGGTTGATCATCAATGATTTTGGCATTTACATTTGTAATTAAACTTCTAAGGTGAGTGGTCTTTTTACTATGTTAGAATTTAGATCTCAGAGTCAGATTGGAGTATTAATACAAAAAAAGGTGGTTATCACAAAGTTTGAAATGTCAGTTCATATACCTAAATCTTTGCACTTGATAATTATCTTTTCCCTTCCAGCCAACCATGTCAAATTGAGTGTATGTGGAGGGTGTAAACGCCTAGACCTACTTGTGTAGAGCTCTATTTTGACGGCTCGAACCCGGCTGAGGCTCGTCGATGGTTTTTTATTTGTTAATTATTGGGTTATTAGATTTTATCATCCCCAACTAGTCGGTATTGGCCGCTGCCACTCTCAACTATCACTTTCACTTCCACCACTCCCAACTTAACATTTTGTGTATTGTGTCACTCCGATTGAGTGGTTTTTGACTCCATTTTTGTCTTTTAGGACCAAATTCACATGCAGTCATTAGTAATTCGCAAAGTGTTAGCCTAATATCACCAAGAACACAAGTCAAACACCAAGAAAGGTTCGTCTGCGAAGTGACACAACACACTAAGGTGCTTTTTGTTTTTGAAGAGGTAAAAGGTCTGCAGTCTGCGGACCACATCTGCAAACATCAGGAGAAGCGGTGGACCAAAGGTCTGCAGTCTGCAAGGAGAAGAGTGTTTGCTTTTTTTACTTCTACAAAAACCCTTGTTCTCTTTTCACAACACACACAACACAACACCTCTCTCTCTTTGCCTTCATCTACCACCACCACCATAACCATCCGCCACCACCTCCTCCACCGTCCACCTACCACCGCCACAACCAACAACCACCGTCAACACCTGCCGCGAAGCCAAGCACCACCGCAAACCCTAGCCCCGACTCCAAGAACCCACCTCTGCTCTCTCTCAAAATCAGGCCACCGGAGACGTCGGAGAGAGAGATCGACAAAGAGAGGGAGACGTCGGAGAGAGAAAGAGATCGATAGAGAGAGGGAGACGTCGGAGAGAGAGAGACACATGAGAGAGAGAGAGACGCAGGAGAGAGAAACAGAGCCGACCACCACTCCTTGGTGGCAACACTCGACGATTGCGGCGGCGGAGGTGGATGGAGATGGTTCAGGTAAGTTCAGAGTGGGGGTGGAGGTGGAGGAGATGGGTGTCGGAGGAGGTGGTGTGTCAGAGGAGATGGGTGTCAGAGGTGGAGGTGGGCGGCGGAGGAGGTGGTGTCGGAGGTGGAGGTGGAGGTGGTGGCAGAGGAGGTGGTGGCAGAGGAGGTGGTGTCGGCTGGAGGGAGAAGAGGTTTAAAGAGGTTTGAAGACTTGGGTTGATGTCTGCGTGGGGAAGAGGTGGGGAAGAGGTTTTTAGTGAGAAGCTCTTCAAGAAAACAAACAAGCTGCAGGACCCAAAGATCTGCTCGAGTCTGCGCGACACAGACATAAGTGCTCAGAAGAGCTTTTGCCCAAAAAACAAACACCACCTAAGTGTTTAGTTAGGAATGGTGAGAGTCTAAGTGATAGTTGGAAGTGGCAGCACCCAATACCAAATAATTGGGAGTGATAACATTCAATAACCCTTAATTATATAATTAATTCATTTATATACATTTATAATAATTTACTAGATTTTTTTACGTCACGCGTTGAGGCGAAACCGAACAAATAATAATGTAGAACAAACGTGATTTGAATATATAACATGTTGTTTAGAAAGTCAAACCATTAGAACGGTTTAGTTTATCATTGTACATTTTTATCATACCAAATAAATACTTTATTTTGAGTACAACTTTATTTTTAACAAAACTTATAACGGAATGTCGAGGGAAAAAATTAAGCACAACTACATACGTAAGTTTTAGAAAAAAAGTTATAAACATAATTTATTAAAGAAGTAGCAAATTAATTGATAAATTAATTTATGTTCTAAAAAAGAAAAAAGAATTATCAAAAAAGTTGGTAAGAAAATATATGGTTTAAAAAGGAAAAAAAATTAAAAATATGTTATTAAAAATAAATATAAGAGTTAATTACTGTTTTCGTCCCCGTGGTTTGTCAAAAATCACTATTTCAGTCCATTAGTTTAAAAATTGCGATTTCAGTCCATGTGGTTTCACTTTCGTAACCATTTCAGTCCCTGTGGTTTCACTTTCGTAACCATTTCAATCCATTTATTCTGTAAGTACAGGGACTGAAATGGTTACGAGGTGGACTGAAATGGTTACGAAAGTGAAACCACAGGGACTGAAATCACAATTTTTAAACTAATGGACTGAAATAGTGATTTTTGACAAACCACAGGGACGAAAACAGTAACTAACTCTAAATATAATAATAAACTATTATAATATTAATTAAAAATAATAATAAAAAGCTATATATTATTATAAAAATAAAGTTACTATTCATGAAGGAAAAAAATTAAAAATATGTTATTAAAAATAAATATAATAATAAACTATTATAATATTAATTAAAAATAATAATAAAAACCTATGTATTATTATAAAAATAAAGTTACTATTCATGAACCTTCGTTAACAATATATATAATATATAATATATATATAATTGAGTTACATACACAAATAGGTTTGCAGTCTTACTTTATAAAACAACATATTTGAGATTAAAAGGTTTGTTAAATTTGTGTTAAATGCCTATTTTACTATTTTACAAACCATAAGAAAGTTTGTGTAATTTAGTCAAATTAAAAAAAAATCTAAAACCCAACACTGCCCGATTGTTATTATTATTATTTTTTTAATTTTGATCTATATGTGTTTAAAGGGGGTGGGAGGTTTGTAACTCGAGGGGATGACAAGATTTAAAATGTGTTTGTACATTTTAGATACACCTTATTTAATATTAGTTATAATATAAATACATAAAAAATAATAGAGTTAATTACACAAATGGGTCCTGTGGTTTATAGTTAATTTCGCCTTTGGGTACTAACTTTTTTTTTAACATGTTTAGGTCTCATGGTTTCAGTTTTGTAACACCTTTGGGTACTAACACCAAAATTAGTTAATTAATGACCAAAATGCCCTTGCATTTTTTTAAGTTTATCAATGTAACACATTTGGGTACTAACACCTAATTTTATTTAAGTTTAAATCAATTTTATAAAATCTATTTATTTTCATCTTTTTATTATATTTCTTTATTAACATAAAGTCTATTTATTTTTTTATTTTCATATTTTTATTAAATTTCTTATTTAACATAAAATCTACTAGTTACACCAGTAAAATCTACTAGCTATATAGTTTTATGTAAATTAAATATCTTACTCGTTTTAAATAATCGAAACCTTACTCGTTTTCAATTTTGGATAGATAATAATAAATATAGAAACTGTATAAGTTCTAAAATAGTAAAATGTAAATGAACAAAAAAACGAGTTAAAAAAAAGTTTAATTATATGAAAGATATTTATTATTATCAATTATATCTATCCAAAATTTATTATTATCAAAGATATTTATTATTTATTACTATCCAAAATAATTGATAATACTTATCTTTGATAATAATAAATTTTGGATGGATATAATTGATAATAATAAATATCTTTCATGAAAATAATTAAACCTTTTTTTAACTCGTTTTTTTGTAACGTGTTGTTACATAAAGGCTTAATTTTGTAAAGGCTTAATTACATAAAGGCTTAATTTTTTTTTTCATGAAAGATATTTATTATTATCAATCATATCTATCCAAAATTTATTATTATCAAAGATATTTATTATTTATTACTATCCAAAATAATTGATAATAAATATTTTTTATAATAATAAATTTTGGATAGATATAATTGATAATAATTAATATCTTTCATATAAGAGTAAACTGCCATTTTGGTCCCTGTGGTTTGGCCAGTTTTGCCACTTTAGTCCAAATCTCAAACTTATTACATCTGGGTCCCTGTGGTTTGCATTTTGTTGCCATTTTAGTCCAAAATTCAAAAACCCCATTTATTTGACTGTTACAACCTCCTATTTTATCCTTTAGTGCAGGGGCATTTTGGTCATTTTTTAAATTTAATTTGTTTTAGTTTTTTTTAATATATATTGAGGATGATGATGTTGGGGATGATGATGATCATAATCAGTTCTCTCTCTCTCTATTGCACCACAACCGCCACCTCATCCCTCTCTCTCTTCTCTCTCTCTATAGCACCACCACCACTGCCACCTCCTCCTCCTCCTTCCCACCACCACCACCGCCACCACTGAAACCCTAAAGCGCCACCACCGCTGTCACCATCAAAGCCGATACTGAAACCCTAAACCGCCGGAAGTTTAGCAGATCTGGAACCTTCTATGTTCGATCTACGATGGTGTAGCAAAAGTATTGTTGAAAACCAGGTAAATAATCTGCTTTTACAGTGTGGTCAGAGACGGTGGTGGTGGAGGGGAGACGGTGGTGGAGGGGAGACGGTGGTGGAGGGTGTACGGTGGTGGAGGGGAGACGGGTGATGATCTGTGATTTTGTGATGGATGATGATCTGTGATTTTGTTAGTTTTAAGGGATCGAGATGATGGATGATGATATGTGATTTTGTTAATGTTTTAGGTGGTTGAGGGTGATTTTGTAACAAACAGGATGATCAAAACTTGAACCCAGTCCTTTTATTCACCACGAGGCTGTGATGATTTCACCTAATCCGAGTCAAAATTGGGTCAACATTTGAGATTTTTCGCAGCTTGGCGTGGCAGAATCGGAGGAGGGCAAGTGCGCTTGCAACCTCTGTTTGCAGCCATGGCGGTTTTGATTTGTTGTTGGAGCCTCGTTTCTTTTTACAAATCGGTTTTTGATTTTCTTGAAGATGATGTTCTTGATTTTCTGGATTTTCTGGGTTTTGATGATGATGTTTGATGATGTTCTTGAAGATACAGATCTGAGCCTCGTTTCTTTTTACAAATCGGTTTTTGATTTTCTTGAAGATGATGTTCTTGATTTTCTGGATTTTCTGGGTTTTGATGATGATGTTCTTGAAGATACAGATCTGAGCCTCGTTTCTTTTTACAAATCGGTTTTTGTTTTGATTTGTTGTTGTTTGTATTTTGATTTTTGTGATGGTTTCTGGTTTTGTTCTGGGTTCTTGATTTTCTTGAAGATGATGTTCTTGATTTTCTGGATTTTCTGGGTTTTTGATGATGAAGTTTGATGATGTTCTTGATTTTCTGGGTTTTGATGATGAAGTTTGATGATGTTCTTGAAGATGATTTTATTAATTATTGAAATGTTATAATAAATTAACATGGACCAAAATGCCCCTGCACTAAAGGACAAAATAGGAGGTTGTAACAGTCAACAAAATGGGGTTTTTGAATTTTGAACTAAAATGGCAACAAAATGCAAACCACAGGGACCCATATGTAATAAGTTTGAGATTTGGACTAAAGTGGCAAAACTGGCCAAACCACAGGGACCAAAATGGCAGTTTACTCTTCATATAATTAAACCTTTTTTTAACTTGCTTTTTTGTTCATTTACATTTTACTATTTTAGAACTTATACAGTTTCTATATTTATTATTATCTATCCAAAATTGAAAATGAGTAAGGTTTAGATTATTTAAAACGAGTAAGATATTTAATTTACATAAAACTATATAGCTAGTAGATTTTACTGGTGTAACTAGTAGATTTTATGTTAAATAAGAAATTTAATAAAAATATGAAAATAAAAAAATAAATAGACTTTATGTTAATAAAGAAATATAATAAAAAGATGAAAATAAATAGATTTTATAAAATTGATTTAAACTTAAATAAAATTAGGTGTTAGTACCCAAATGTGTTACATTGATAAACTTAAAAAAATGCAAGGGCATTTTGGTCATTAATTAACTAATTTTGGTGTTAGTACCCAAAGGTGTTACAAAACTGAAACCATGAGACCTAAACATGTTAAAAAAAAAAAAGTTAGTACCCAAAGGCGAAATTAACTATAAACCACAGGACCCATTTGTGTAATTAACTCAAAATAATATAAATCATATTATCTTATTTTTTAATCATTGTGTGGAAACAAACTAAAACAATCCTACAAGCCTAACCATAACATAAAACAAATGCTTGTGAAAATACAAAATAAATAAAGAGAAGGAAAACAGTTTTAGTTTCGTTAAGTTTGCATCAAATGAGAGGTACCAGGTTCAATTCTGGGCAAGGCCGAGTAACTTAAAATATTGGTGAATAGTAGAACAAGCTTGTCATTCAAGAAAAAAAATGAAACGTTTAAGTTAATTGTTTAATTAATTTAGAGTTAAATGCTCGGATGGTCCCTGTGATTTTACGTTTTTTCACGTTTAGTCCATACCTTTTGGAAATAGCAGGTATTCTCCCTATGGTTTGTCATTTTGTTACTCGGATAGTCTCCTGACATTTACTCATGGGACTATCCGAGTAACAAAATGCAAACCATACGGAGCATACATGCTATTTCCAAACTAACTGACATCTACTCAAGGGACTATCCGAGTAACAAAATAACAAACCATAGGGAGCATATCTGCTATTTTCAAAAGGTGTGGACTAAACGTGAAAAAACGTGAAACCACATGGACCATCCGAGCAATTAACTCATTAATTTATTAGTGAGTTAATTTGGCGGAGGAATAATTTTTTTTTTTTGAACGGCGGGAGGAATAACTGTCATGTGAATTAAATTGCCCTTTAGTTTGTTACACAAGAGAACCAAAATTGAATGCTACAAAAGTGTGAAATGGTCCATAAATTAAATCATGAAAAATCATATTTCGACGGGCTTATATAATTAGTTTTGGTGACATGGGTTGAAAGTTAAAGGCTGAATTAATTTAGTGGGCTTGTGTTGGGCTACTATGAAGTCATGAAGATCACAAACAATTAACAAATTATGGTGGGAGCTATGAAGTCATGGGTTGAAAGTTAAAGGCTGAATTCATTTAGTGGGCTTTATGTCTTGTTGCAATGACCTGCTGGAAGGGTTGGATAGGCTTAAAGGTTCAAAACAATAAGTGAAAGAAGATGGTGGAGGTTGTGATCTGCGCGACTCTATGGAGAATACGGAAAGCTAGGAACGAGCTCTTTTTTGACAATGTGCCTCTCTTAGTAATGAAGATGGTGGACATGATTAAAGAAGACGCTTATTGATGGCTTAAGAATGGATCCCCGTTTGGTAATCTCGAGTTGAATAGATTGTGTGATTTTAAAGTGCGCGATGTAAGTTTGTAGCTCTTTTGTGCTATTGGGATTCCCAACTCCTTGTTGGCCCCTTTGAATTATTTTTATGCTTTTTGAATAAAAATGGTCGTTGTTCGAAAAAAAATAACAAACACAATAGCAAAGGGCCCAAAAAGTTTTTATAAGCTTTTATATATATATATACTAAATTATATATTTAACATATGCATCCATTTATTATGCAACCATCTCAAGATAATGTAAAGGTTTCAAGTTCAAGTCTTGGCTTCACCACCAAGGTTTAATTTTTTAATTCATTTCCCTTTTACCACAATTTTGGACCCAATTTTTTTTGTCGCCAGAGTCCTAATTTTTTTTGAGAGTTCTCGGAAACGACTCTATTGCTTCCTATCCCAAGGTAACCCGTTACCATGCTTTTTAGAGCACTTGACAGCGGCGAAGCTTGAGATTTCCGTCCCGGGGGGCGGAAGTTATCGGACCTAAAAATTTCTACAAAAACCGGGGGGTCGAAAACGTATATACCCAAACATTTCTATACGAAAACTACATACTCTCCACTACTAAGCGAAAAGTTCGGGGGGTCGGCCACCCCCTCCCGCCACTTAAAAGTTTCGCCCTACTAACATATTGCAAATAGGGCTGGCAATTTATACACGAGACACGAATACACGACACGTACCTACACGACTTTAATAGGTAACAGGTAAGACCTTAACAGGTTTCGTGTACTAAACAGGTAGACACGAAATTACCTGTTAATTTTCGTGTCTAAACAGGTATAATACCCGTTTACCTGTTAAGTACCTGTTAGTACCTGGTTATTTTTAAAATTAAATAAATATAATATATATATATAAACCTAAGACTGAGTGTAGTGGGGCAACCTTTTGAGTGGGCGTCTTGCGACACGTGGCGCCACGTCACATAAGAGGATTTTGACCAAAAAAGGGGTAGTGGGGCAACCTTGCTGGGTGGGGCGTCTTGCGACACGTGGCACCCATTTAATCAAATAACCATGTGCAAATCCTAGTGTGCATGATAGTGTAACTTGTCTTTAATGTGTGTTAAGAAAATGGCGGCCATGTGTCCTGATCTAATCAAATAACCATGTGCAAATCCTAGTGTGGTTGTCAGAATTGTGTGTTGAGTGGGCGACGAGAAGATGTTGGGCAAGGGGGGGTCGCCACCCAAGTCGCCCCCGGGGGCGGTGTTCCAGGCGATATGGGGCGACTTGGGGGTGGGAGTCGCCCCACTACACTCAGTCTAACTTCTTTCATGTCCAGCCGTCACTCTCAAAGTCTCAACTCTGTCTCTTCTTCAACTCTCAACACAGCCACAGGTATTACACAGCCGATTGAATCAAGCCCGACTCCGAGTCCGTCACCGCCCGGCGCCGCCGTCGCCAGCCTTCCCTTTCACGGGTATGATGTATCAATTTATGTTACTTTGTTCTTGTATATGGTATGATGGTATGATGTATCGAATCGGTTTATGTATCGATTTATGTAACACCCATGTTCTTGTAAATCCGATGATGTATCGAATCGGTTTCTTGATGTATCGAATCGGTTCTTGTTCGGGTATGTATCGATGATGTTGGTTTGTTCGAATCGATTCATCATCGGATTCTTGATAGTTGATGTTGATTTGTTCGAATCGATTCATCATCGGATTCTGTTACTTTGTTCGAATCGATTATCATCGGATTCTGTTACTTTGTTCGAGTCGATAACTTTTCAAACAACGTTTGCTCTCTATACATTGCCATCGTCAAATTGAAATGATTTGTTTACCAGTTGTAGTTTCATTATGAACCATTGATGGTGTTGATTATGACATACATAATTCCTTCAATTTTGTTGACTAGTCATTGCAACTTTTAGGATTGAGCCAACACTTAGAATATTTAAGGTCAATGGTTGCAGTTTCTATGGAAATAGGGGTATCATTAAATTATGTTTGGTTCACTTGGTTTACGACACATAGGAGCTCATAGCCATAGGTATAGAAATTCAACATCACAATTCATGACATGTGTATTTAAAATGAAAACAATTTATCAACTATTACTACATTATTACCAATTATTTACCAAGTGGAAATTGTTACAAGTTAAAATTCATAGTATTTTTACGTTTCTTATTTCTTAACGAGTTTATATGTAATTTCTGTTTGAGCAGGCAGCACATGGGATCAACTGTTTGGAGCTTCCCCTTATGTAGCTGCAAAACATTTTTTTCTTGAAATTCATAATCCTTTTGTTCCTTTAATTCCAATTATATGCTTGTATTAGAAAGTCATGAAGCATACCGTATGAATCAATGTAATGAATCATAATACCATCTAAGATTGCCACAGTATAGGTGAATTAATTTGTAACAGTATTCTTGTAATTATATGGTGACAGCCACTACTTTTGATTGGATCATCATAACTTCACCTGAAGCGGCTTTGGTATTTCTTGATGCCTGGAACTGGAAGTAAGTACAGAACCTTGCTGCAGATAATATTAAGAGTAAAATGCCATTTTCGTCCCTGAGGTTTGGCCAGTTTTGCAATTTTCGTCCAAAGGTTTGTTTTTCAGCAGATAATATGAATATGAATATGTCCAATTATCCATGATTAATATGACTAATTGACTATACTTATTTTGTGTGTAGGTTTGATTGTTTGAAATTGAAGATTTGAGAAGAAAGACCAATTGGAACTTGGGAAGTTTGGGACTTGATATTGTTTTCAATATATGTTTTGATTATAATTCTATGTGTTTTTGTCTTAAATTTGTTAAGGAGCATGGATTTATGTTTTATTTTAAGACTTTTATGAACTTTCGTCGACTTTTGTTTCGCTGAAAGGTTGTCTAATATGTGTTTCTAAACAGCTATTATCGTGTACTATCGTGTATTATCGTGTATACCAGGTATAAGCAGATTCGTGTTCGTGTATGGGTTACAGGTACACGATAAATTTTCGTGTCGTGTACAGGTATACCCATTTCGTGTTCGTGTCTTATCGTGTTCGTGTCTTATCGTGTACGGGTATACACGATATGCCAGCCCTAATTGCAAAGTGGCTTTCCAACCAATATATCTTGTTAGCATTACAATATTTGTTGAATTTGAAGTTTGAAAAACCTTACAATGATCTTTAGATCATTACAATTGGACAAAGTGATTGTTGACTAGAAATCACATGCAATTTGACAATTAATAACAAAAGACTTTTGTATCATTTCAAATGGCTTTTGCATGTGTGGGATTCACGGGGTGTGCAAGAAGGCTTGGAAGGCCTAGATCTATGTTTCTAGAATTGGCTACAACGGGACCATATATATGTGTGAAACCTTACTCTCTTAGATTATGGACCCACCTAGCATTTAGCTTAGGCTTATCCAAATCTTAATTGAGTCATGTTTATCGATTATATAACCTTTCAATGTTTTATGTGTTATCATTATAAATGATTATATACATAAAGACAAACACAATTACATTCAAACAAACATCCTATATCACCTTCATTTAATCTTTGGCCGTTTGGCGATGACTGCCACCTATATAAACACTTATCGCACCATCACTTCCATCGAACACCACCACGTACCATATCTCTTCTTCGTTTTTGTCTCCTCTCAGCTCCCCATTGCATACGCGACTATTTGTATGTGTGTTCGATATATGTTTCAACCTCAGAGTTCGTATGTATACGCACAATGTTCTATATATGTTTGTGTTTTTAAAATTGCTAAACTTTACATGTAAAAAAAATTAATAATAATAATAATAATAATAATAGAAAAAAAGGTGATAACTAATTTCCATGTCAACATTTTATAAATTACAAATAATATTGCAAAATTAGCATATATCATGTCAACTAAGGCCGGTGGGGGCGTTCTCGGATGGTGGTTGCGGATAGTGCCTACCCGATCTGTTACACTAATACAAACGTACTGTCTTATGTACATCTATAAATTAATCTACTTATAGTAAAAAAAGCTATAATTATTAAATGAATCAAGATTAAGATTAATCTGAAGAAACATCTTTTAACAAACAAATAAATTAGTTATAATATGTATGTTTCTACTACATTAAGATATCAATACTAAACCCAAGAAAGTAGCATAAAAAACACAATTTACTAGTAACTTGGTGATGCCGGTTAATTGTTTCCTACATGGACCTAGTAACTTGCTAGCTGCCTTAACAATACTTCATTTAACTTTACAATATAAGTTACTCAGTTGGAAGGATTGAATTGATATTAACTAGAGTACTAAAACCTTCTATCGAAACACACTACTAAACAAAAGAGTAACTTCGGATCATCACCCACAACCATTTGTGAAGCTCCTTGTTTCGTAATGATAACACGTACTCATCTGAACAACGGATAATAAGTAACAAAAATTGGATATACATAAAATGGATATCATCAACTTGAGATATAGAGCAAACTTCATCAAGTTGACTTTGATAATAGAGTAATCTTTTGCAGTATCTATAAACTGCTAGAATACCATCAACTTGACTAGGATAAAGAGCAAATTTCATGTAAAGGTGTATAGAGTAGGCTTTTAAAGCTCCAAAGATATTTTATGGTGGAATAGAAAGAGAGTTACCTGAAAGATACTACTTTTCCATGTCTACACACATATGTATGTATATATATGTAACCAAACATTTTGGTATATGCATGACATTCAGTTTCTATTTGTAATAACCACTGATAAACAATTGACATCAAGTGAATCAGGCATTGCATATCATGGTACGTTATAGCGATTATTCGATTCCTTCATTGCATCCATGGATGATATCAATATGTATCGCTATTTTTCACTCCGGTACACATTGTTTATTTGTGAAGTACCGATGATTTTGCATCTAAATTAAGATAAAATAAAAATTAGTCGTTTCTAGCTTCCACTCTTGGTTTGTCGTAGGGATTTTGAGCCAACGGATGTTGTAAACTGTAAGCGATAAAAATAATATAATGGTTAGGGTTATTGTATAATCTTACCATAATTATGAGTTATGATTTGATTAAATTTCATTTATAACTATATTTGTTATACACTTATGCAACAATACTTTACGGGTTTTCATTATTTTATAAAAACTTATATTATCTCTTCTTTTTTTTCTAGAACTCGCGCAATCTTCACAAGTCTGTTTCAGACATCTCAAATGAAATAGAAAAGATCAGGAAGGACTTGGATGTCATAGCCAAAATAGATGAAGTTTTTCAAGCAGAGTGTACATGTTGTGGCCAAAAGGAGGATTGCACCAACAACTACATACTTATAGTTAAGAACAATCATGCAGGATCATGGGTTTGTGGATTATGCTCTGAAGCTATTGAAGAATATTTATCAAAGAACCCTGGAAAGACCATGGAAGAAGCAGTTAGTTCACATAATAAAATTTGTCAAAACTTCAACATAGCTTCTAGCATAAACCCAAAGATCACACTAGCATGGGCACTGAAGAACATAGCAAAGAGAAGCCTCGAAAATAGAATGGTGAGGAATTCCCCGAAGTTGAATATATATCGAAGTTATAGCTGCATCCCAACTCTCAAGAATTAACCCAAAATACAAAGTAATATCCAAGCAATCATATATTATGTTATCAGTTATATGCAAACGTTAGCGTGTGGGAATTTGGTTGTATCGTTGTTCATATATCGCGTTCATATATCGCGGACAAAAGACCCCCTGGTACTAGATAAATGGCGAATGAAACAGAAAGATAGAAGACCCATGCATGCATATTTAAAGATTTCTTGTTGTATGTCAAATAAGTTATGTACACCTTACTTGTATTGTAATTTAATGTATTCATCAACCGCTAGTGTGACCTATATATATAATTTGAATCACATCATTACGTCCTTAAATTTAAGATTAGAAAAGTTTTTTATATTTTTATCAATAAGTTTGTTTGGTACAGTTACTTTTATTAATTGCTTTCTTCTAATCGGATTATTTCGACTCTATCTGAATTTCAGTATCACAGAAACCTTTTTCACACAAACGAAGCTAGTTATAATTTTTCATTCTTTTGAATCCTGATTAGAAAAATAAAAAGTAAATTACAAAAATTGTCATTTATGTATGTATGTTATTGTAAAGAGAAAAATGCCCGGATAGTCCCTGTGGTTTCGCCTTTTTTCACCTATAGTCCCCAACTTTCTAAAACTACCTGAGTAGTCCCCAAGTTTTCAATTTTTGTTCCCGGATAGTCCCTGAAACGGATGGGGGTTAGTTTTTGGTGTTAAATTGGTGTGAAATTACTAAAATACCCTTAATATAAAAAATAAGTGTTAAGTCATTAAAATAAAATAACTAATATATTCATTCAGGTGGGGCCCACATGGTTTATTATATACCTATTTTTCTGACTTGTTCACTATAGCCACCAAACCATCACCACCCCCTTTACCAGAGAACCACCGCCACCGCCATCGCCTACCGGCTAACCCAAACGAATCGTCGCTCCATCTCCGGCCATCCGTCACCGACAAGCCGAACTAGATCTGAATCAAAGTTTGTTCCAGATCTGAGTTGTATTGTGCGGTCGCAAATCAGTAAAAAGTGAGCTCCAATTTCTAACCTCGTCACCGTCACCACCTATCACAACCACCAGCCGACCAGACCAGCCCCACCCACCCTACACCCTCTTCTAACCCCTCATCTCTTCTGAAACAAATCTGAAATCAGACCATCGAGTGTAGACGACGGAGTTTGTTCGATTTGCAGGGACGATTAGGGCTTCGATTAGGGATGAGGGGTTAGAAGAGGGGGCTATTATTACTTGGAAAAGGCGATTATGTGACCAACCTTCATTGTGATATGTCGGATGCGGTACTAGTTCAATCCTGGATTAGTATATTTATACTGTTAGTATAATGATTGACGAGTGAAACTTTTCAGGTGAATATATTGACACACATCATGGAAGCGACAATTAGAGATGAGCAGCAGGTCAAAAGAGTCAAAAGAGATGATGGTAATAGTGAGTATTCCACATACAGAGGAGATAGAGGGGAAAAAATTGGTGCTCTTTGGGACATATTCCGGAAGGAAGATGCTGATAAAATTAGGAATTATCTACGGAAGCACTCAAAAGAATTTGGTTTACACATTGCAGATCTTCATTGATTTAAGAAACAAAGTGTTTTTTTATATTTATTCGATGGTCTGTGGATGGTGGCGGATTAAGTGGTGGTTGATTGGCTGAAGAGGCAATGATTGGAGGCGGTAGGCGGCGGCGGCGGTGGTGGTGGTTCTCCGGTGGAGGGTAGTGGTGGGTGCTGGTGGGTATAGTGAACGAGAGAGAGAAAGAAGGGATATGTTTATAATAAACCATGTGGGCCCCACCTGAATTAACATATTAATTGTTTTGTTTTTACATTAAGGGTAAATTGGTCATTTCACACCCACTTAACAGGGAAAACAAACTGAAGTTAGACCCAGGGACTATCCGGGAACAAAAGTTGAAAACTTGGGCACTATTCAGGTAGTTTTAGAAAGTTGGGGACTATAGGTGAAAAAAGGCGAAACCACAGGGACTATCCGGGCATTTTTCTCTATTGTAAATCATGTCCTTTGTCTTCAATAATTACACTAATCCTACCTAATGTTTACAAACCCTAACATGTTATATCGTTTACCCCAAACCCAATTAATTTTCACAGTTAATTGTTGTCACGTGGAACCCACGTGAGGGCATTCATGTCTTTTAACCAACCCATTTGTTTTTCCCTATTTAAAACCCTAAATAACCCTGATCGACCCTCAGTCATTCCCCTGAAACCCCAACCTGTCCCTTAGGTTTATCAACGACGATCAAGTGCGATGTCTCAATCGGAGGGATGGTAAATACGCAAAGGGATTGATCACGAATAAGTGTTGCTTCTATATGGTAATGTACCCTGAATTTGTTGTTTTGTTCTGTGTTCATCATTATTGTAATCCCTGATGAAAATGTATTCATTGTAATAATACTGATGATGTCTAAAACTTGTTGAACAGTGTAGATGGTTTACCTAATCTTTTCACGCTCAAGATTCATCATGGTGGCAGGTTAACAAAATCTCCAGGTCAAAGTTATGTAGGTGGTAAGATTAACTACATTGACCTTATTGACATTGGCCTATTCTCAGTGCACGAGGTTTCGTTAATGATCAACATGTAAGGCCATGCCGGTAATGAACATATAATATACCATTATTGTCATTGTGAAAAAGATTTGGACAATGGTCTTGAAGACCTAAGTTGTGACCAGGATGTTTTAAGGTTAGCTGGGCATATAGAAGAGCATAAGGTCATTCATGTGTATACCACCCATGGGATAAAGGAACATTTCTCCTCACCAACCAAAATACAAAGACAACTCACTATTGAGGAGATTGATGATGTTGGACCTTATGCTCTTGTCCCAGTAGGATTAGTCTTTTTAAAGTGTGGGTGGCCAATCTAATGGGGTTGGTCAGCCAAGTAGTCAAGTAGTAGGGGGTTTGGTCATTCAGGTGAGGCTGGGGAGCCAAGTACTGTGATTGTTCAATCAAGTGCAATGGAAGAACTAGACACTGCTGAGTTGGATTATGATGAAAAGTTTTCATATGCCTTGGATAATGGCTTAGGTGATAATATGGTTGATGATGGCATAGATAATGGCTTAGGTGATAATATGGTAGATGTACAGGATAATGAGTAGGTAGATGTACAGGATAATGAGCAGGTGAATGTACATGATAATGTTATGGTTAATGATCATGAAGAAGAGCAGGAAGAAGAGCATGAAGATGATTATGAAGATGATCAGGAAGATGACAGTGAATTCATGGTTGATGAAGATAATGCTATGGTTGATCATGAAGTTGATATGACAAATTATAGGTTGAATATTGACTTAGAAGTAGAAGACAATATCACTAATCAACAAGATATAAATTTGGGGGATGAAGTGTTAGACAGTATGGAATATGGCTTCTAATGGGAGAAAGGTTGATACATTAGAGAGTTGGGATAATCCCATCTACACTTTGGCAAGGTGGAAGCAGGTTTATCATTTTAAGGTGAACCCTATGAATGGAAGGTCTTTATGGGCTAAGTCTTTAGTTCCTACCACTATTGTTAATAGTCAAACATATCACACTCAAAATCTTCAAAAACAACACCACAACATAAAATGGTGGAAAATTGGGAATTCAAACACAAGATACAAGATAGACGAATTTGTTATTAGTATGGTGAACTAGGGCACAATATACAACGACGCAAAGTGAAAGAAAGAAATGAAGCGACTTTACTCATACGACAAGTGGTCAACACGGGAATAAGAGGAATGCGAGAAAGCGACAATTATGTGGAGGAATACATCATTAGCGGAATTGAATTAGGATGTGGGAACGATATATGGTATGTTAATATTAAGTTTCAAAATCATTTCACTGGTATTTTTAGTCACCTTCATAAGATTAAGAAATCTTTTGGTGTTGAAACCCAACAATCTAGAAACATTTTATTCATTAGAGGAATTGGGGTGATTAGATTACACTTGCAGTTAAATTGTATGATCCCCGGTGTTTATTATACTTTGGATATTGATAGAAACGTGTTGAGAGTTAATCAATTAAGACAACAAGGTTTTATAGTGAAATTATGGGGAGATAAATGTACTATAACCATTACTAGAAAAAAGACCTATAATGACACATAATGCGTGTCATTAAAGGGTACATATGACACACAAAAGTGTGTCAAGGAAGCCCCTGTCATAAAATGGAGATGACATGCATTTATGTGTCATCTTTTTTATGACACACTTTTATGACATGTGTTTATGACACACATTTATAACATGCAATGCGTGTCAAGGATACAACTGTCATAAATGAAAGATTATACATAAATGTGTGTCATGGTTTTAGGTGTTTTAAAAAATATTTATTTAGAATTATTAATTTTCACATTAAATGAAAATTAATGTCTCATAATACAAAATATTTTTTAATGGTTAAATTTGAATACCATGGGGATTGAACATTTAACCTCTCCTATCCTAAGTTTTATCTAACTCACCAACACCACTAGATTATTCCCAAGTGAATACTGTGACTACCCTCATGATTACATGTATCTGTACGATTAATTAATATTAAATTGTGCTTAATGACTGTGCTTAATTACAACTGATGACATAACTGCATTTTTCAGCAAAACAGTTTTTTTTAACATACTAGTCTTACATAAAAGACACTATACGGAACAACTTAGCACTTTAACGAACCGGTATCTAACCGAACAACCGGACATTACCCGGAACACCAAAATATTGCTAGAAACATTGTTTTATTATTTCTGAACTAGTTATGGTTCCCTAACACCCTAATACACTACATAATACATCATACACATAAAATACTAGACATAACACTTAACTTCCACTAGTTACCTACTTACCATTACAATTTACACTTGGACCCCCTCCCCCTTTATATTTTCGGTCACATGGTATGGCCCCACTTGTGATCTCCAAAATCCTACAAAATATTTCCTTTGATTTCATTAGATCTTATAAGATCTATGGAAGATCATAAGTATGGTGCATATCTTCATAGATCATTTCATATCTTCATTCTCTCACTTCACAAGATCACACCACCTCCCTCAACATCTCTCACTCCCTCTCGGCTCACTCTTGTGCCACCACCACCACCTTGTCACCACCATCATTCCATTTTTAAGCTTGTTTTAAGTGTTAGAAGGTGATACATGGAGCTTGAAGCTTGAAGATCTTGAAGAATCCTTCTCATTTGCTTTCATCATCCATCTTTGTCATCTTCTTCTCTAGTATTCTTCCCTAGCTTAAAGCTAGTAGTAAGACCTCTCATAACTCTTGTTTACTTTTAACTTTATGTTTAAATGATGTAGTATGATGAAAATAACAAGAACACAAGAACCATAAACATAAAGTTACACAAAGATGAAATATGGTGAAATGTTGTTAGAATGAGGTTGTTTAGTAGATGGATGATGATTGCATGTTGATTTCTAGTAATATGATGATTGATCATCATACGGAACTTGTTAGAGCATGATTAAAAACACGGTTTAACAAGTTAGAAGGTGTTGTGATCATATGTGCGTGTTTTAGTAACATTTAAGCGATTAACAACATGCTGAGTAACATTTACAGCCAACTTCAGTTGGCTGTAAATGGACCGTTATAAATCAAAAAATTGATTTTCTGAAGTCTAAATTATGTGTTTTCGAAAAACGAATCAAATGGCACTTGAATCATATTTTTTCGAGGTCGTTTACTATTTTTAAAGGTCCGTTTTGTACAGCAGAAAAAGCTACGTTTTTACTGCAGAAAATATGTGTTATGATTTTCTTTATAACTTAAAATCTGTGTAGAATTAGCTCATGAAATTTGTACTGTAGATGACCACTGATGTCGTTTTAATGCTCCAACTGGAATTTCATCAATCGGACTTACGATGAATTTTAAATAAATTATTCCGTGGACTGCAGTCAGAAAGTAACGAATATGATTGCAGTCAGATAAATGATTTTTTATAAAATATTGGTAATGAATTGGATCCCGATATTTTTACACAATAATATTTGGGCCGTTTAAAACAATCTGAAAAAATTTGGGAATTTTTGGAGTAAATTAACTATTTTATTAAAATTCCCGAAAACAGCCCAGTTTTGAATGTTAAAGATGAAACGACATAAGTAGTAATTTGCGTATCTAAATGTCGGGTAGGTTATCTGAGAATGATCTAACATGTTATAGGTCAATGAAAGTGTTATGTGCAATATCATATGTTTGCTTTTGAATGGGTATAGATGGGATGTTTATATGGGCGTGAAATGTTAATGTGAGTGCGTGCTATGTGATAGATGTGTGTAGGAACTTTGTGTTTTATTTAAAACTATTAACAAACTAAATGGTAATCATATTAGGACATGATTGACCAACCCTGACCGTTAGTAATGTCGATACAATATTTCATTAAATAATAACATTTCAAAGTTAACAATATTATAGTAATGTCGATACAAAATATCACCGGAAAATAAAGGTTGCCACAAATATAGATCATTCTTCGTGAAGTCTCTTGGTGCCCGAGTTGTCGCGAACAACAAGAAACCATTATCTTCATCATGTCTCAACCAAACTTTTGAAGTAGGTTTTAATCTTCACATATTCAGGTGTCTTTTTTCTATCATCGTCTTTTTTTTCCTGAGAAAAGATTAACATTTGATTCAGTTTATTAAATGTTCTTACTTCTTGTTTCATAAAAACTAGCCCTTAAAGAAAGTAAGCATAAAAAGACTGGTAGATGTTACCCCACTAATTAAGACTTGTCTCGCTCGGGCCACAACACGCACAAGAAAAGGAAAACCTGTATGATTGCAAGTTATAACCATATAGATTTACTGGTTATTAATAGTTCATATAAATTAATTACCATAGTGTCAGAAAATACAAACCCTCTTTTGCCTAGCGAAGGACCAAAACAAGCTAGACTAGAGTAAATGGTAGGGGTGCAAATAAGCCAAGCTACTCGAGCTCAGCTCAAAAAAAAATCAGATAAGCCAAGCTTAAACAAGCCTGAACCCAATCCTATAAACAAGCTTGTTTAGTAAACGAGCCTGAAATCTTCTGTTAGTCCATCACCTATGCACACTAATTACTTAATTAACAGTCGCAGATACAAAGAAAGTGCCCTAATCATTTTCTAATACAGACAGATTATTAAAATTACCAAATCCAAACAAACATAAATCTGATAGAAACAAAAAGGCACAAAAAACTAGGGTTTTGAAAACAACGAAGAATAATAATAAGATACCAAACCATGGCGTTCACCGGAAAGAAATGAGAGTGTCTGTTGAGTCATGGCCTGCGAGTAAAGCAAACTCATTACAATAAATCCTCTTGAACCTAACATCCATACGGGCTGTTGAAGGGGCTACTGAACGAGGATGAAAGGCATTCTCAATAGGTGGTGTGGTAGTGCGATGGTGATGCAAAGATTTTGTTATATATTGATCAGAATTGATAGAGAACAATTAGATCTGATTTGAGTGGATGTAGGGGAAATTTTTGGGATATAGGAGGGAAATTAGAAATTTTGAAGAGTCTACAGGAGGGAAATTTGAAATTTGAAATTGTTTCAAATAATTATAGATAAGTGTATGTCATAAATTCTTTAGATTTTAGAAACGATGACACACAAAAATTGTTACAACACATAAACAATGACACATAAAAATATATGTCATAATTTTTTTTAAATTTAGAAACAATGACATTTTTTTATGACACACGTTTTTTGCATATCATAAAATGAGTGTGTGTCATCGTTCGTGTGTCATTAAAGGTGTTTTTTCTAGTAGTGAACCCACATGTTTAGACATGAACCCTTATTGTTTGATTCAAGTTGATCTATTAAAACTGAAATGAATGAAGAACAGTTGCAGAAAACATTGGGTGATAGTAAGGAACATGACGAGTTTAAGAAAAGTTATTTAGAAACCTATTTTGAAGATCTAGAAATGAGTTTGAATAATGATAAGACTGCATGGGTGAATTTGATCTCCAACAATCTAGAATTCAGTATAAACAAATACTGCAGAACCCTCTTAGATCTAATAAAGTAAATAAATGAACCATGGTCCTTTAGACATCAAATAAAAGAAAGGTTTTTTCAGATGGTAGATTGGTTCTTACATTTCTATAAGAAAGGGATGAGTGTAGAATTGTATGATATGTATGTTGTAGTTAAGAAAGAGGGAGTACATAGGAGAGTATCTCAGTATAATTTATGGGTTGTTGTGACAAAAGATCTCGGGTTAGATTATGAAAATGGGGATATGGTTCGAATAATATATGCACAATATCTGGATGTCCTCGAATGGAACAACCGTATCATAGTTGCAGCAAGAAGTTCAAAAAGAAAGAAGACAATGGAGGAGCAAAAGCGAGCAGTTTATCATAACCTGCAACAACACAATCGGCAACAACAAGAGCAGCCATTAACTCAGGCAAAGAAAACGAAGTAATGTTACAAGAAGAAGCAGATTATGCGTTGTATATGGGAGGAGGTTGGAGCGCAGCAAAATGACTACTCAAGAGGCAAAGCTAATGTTTCTCCCAGGCGGTTAAAGCACTGGATGAAGCTAATAGATCCATACCAAATATGAAGAAGGAAGTTTAGTTTAGGGGAATGTATTAGAAGATCCTTACCAAATTGAATTCGAATATTTATTAGGACTAGAAATGTTATGTCGGGTGACCTCCTTGTTCGAATGGTTACGCTTACACAAGTACCATTATCAACAGTTACGTAATGGTGCCAAGCCGTCGCAACGGTTTGAAAGCAGTTACATGCCATAATCGTATATTTTTATTTTGTATTGTATAGTGTTCATCACCAAGATTAATCCATTCATTTCTCTGAAATTAATCCACTATTGTTCAATTAAAATTTCGTTGTTTTAATTCGTGTTTGTGAAATTGAGTTATGGGCTAACAAACACAGAGATACAAAATTCCACTGTATACGGGAATGTGTGGAAATAGGACAAGATTTGTGTTGAGCATGTTAGTGGGGAGCAACAAAATACTGATATTTTGATAGAAGTCCTGCACGGGTGAACTTCATGGAGATGAATGATCTGTTAGGAGTTGAGAACTATTGGAGCAAGTCAAAGCACGTGGGATTAAATTGAAGATGGAGTTATGGGTTAGTTAGTGGTAAAAGTACATGGGTCATGAAGTTTTTTATTTAACTTAGGTTATTTTAGTTTTATTTGTTTTCGTGGGTTTGTTTTGCGTTTGTTTAGAAGTCTTTAGCTAAGTTAGTGGTGAAGTTGTTTCACCCCACTTTTTTCTTTATGTTTCCCTATTTAAACTCTTGCAAGTATTGAATGAATTATCGGGTCTTCAAAGTTATTTGTGAGTTTGTGATAAAGCATGATAAACTAACATTTGGTATCAAGGCTACGCTCAAGTTCATCGTCATCATGGCTAGTGCTTCATCTG
This sequence comes from Helianthus tuberosus, assembly GCA_030545235.1. Classification (NCBI taxonomy): domain Eukaryota; kingdom Viridiplantae; phylum Streptophyta; class Magnoliopsida; order Asterales; family Asteraceae; genus Helianthus; species Helianthus tuberosus. Next base: position 7,763,689 of record CM060351.1, on the reverse strand, counting down.
ATTCCACTCAACAACAACTTGTCACTCCTGTCTTCAAGGGTGAAGGTTATGAGTTCTGGAGCATCCGCATGAAGACGCTTCTTTGATCAAAAGATCTCTAGGAGTTTGCGAGTCAGGGTTTCCATGCTGAAGATGATGATCATACTAGATTGAAGAAAAACAAGAAGGAAGATGCGAGAGCACTGGCTCTCATTCAGCAAGGGGTTCACGATAGTGTGTTTTCTCGAATTATCGCTGCAACAACTGCAAAACAGGCCTGGACTCTTCTTCAAACACAGTTTCAAGGAGATTCCAAGGTTCTAACCGTGAAGTTACAAGGGTTGCGTGGGGAATTTGAAACACTGCAGATGAAAGACAATGAGGCGGTTTTTGATTTTCTGTCTAGGGTTATGCAGATCGTGAACAAAAAGCGTGCTTATGGTAAGGAAGTAACTGATCAAGTGATAGTTAAAAAGGTGCTGCAAAGTCTGTTGTCTAAATGGGACCATGTCTTTACAGCAATTGAAGAATCAAAGGACCTAACAACTCTTCTTTTGATCAACTCATGGGTTCGTTACAATCCCATGAGGCTAGGGTTAACAAGTCCAGTGATGTTGTTAAAGAGGAACAGGCGTTTTCGGCTGAGGTCGATGAAACTCATATGCCAATCCGGGGTAGAGGACGAGGAAATTTTCGAGACGTGGATGTGGACGTGGTAGACCATTTGGTAGAGGTAGAAATAGTATTCAATGCTACAATTGTAACCGTTATGGACATGTGCAGTGGCGAAGCTTGAGATTTCCGACCGGGGGGTCTAAAACGTATATACCCAAAATTTTCTATAAGACCGGGGGGTCGAAAATGTATATACCCAGAAATTTCTATACAAAAACTACATACTCTCCACTACTGAGCGAAAAGTTTAGGGGGTCGGCCACCCCCTCCCACCCCCACTACATTGCGCCCCTAGGCATGTGAAAGCTGATTGTTGGGCTGAGCCGCAGGTTCATGCAGTTCTAAACAATGAAGGTTTGGAGGAAGAAGAGAATCTGCTCTTCATGGTCATGGAAGATGATGAAGGTTTGGATGAAGGAGATAGCAAAGTCTTTAAGGCCGAAGGACGAGGTAGAATCCAAGTGAGCAAGGTGTGGTATCTAGATAGTGGGTGTTCTAATCATATGACTGGACAACAAGAGTTGTTTCAAAGATTAGATGGAACAAAGAATGTTTCGGTTAAGATGGATAATGGGAAAAGCATCCAAGTTGAAGGAGAAGGGAGTGTTAAACTTGAGGTGTCACCTAGAGTTACCAACTCTTTGTCTTATGTCCAATTCGCTCCTGCCCTAGGGTATAATTTGTTGAGTGTTGGTCAGATGATGAGGACAGGTTTCAGGCTTGTGTTTGATGGAGATGCATGTACAGTTACAAACAAAAGAACTGGTGAAAGGATGTGCAAAGTTATGATGAGCGCTAATAATGTTTTTCCTTTGAATGTCACTCAACACCATGCAACTTCCTTGGCTGCAATCATACCAGATGACCCGTCTCTTTGGCACCAAAGATATGGTCATCTAAATGAGAACAACCTTCGAACATTGAGAGACAAGGAACTTGTAACAGGGCTGCCTCGCATCAGTTCTCTTGCATTATGTGAAGGTTGTATTTACGGAAACAAGTTAGGCGATCTTTTCCTACTCATGCATGGAGATTAAGTCAGCCGTTGCAACTTATGCATGCAGACTTGTGTGGACCAATGCCTACACCATCACTTGGCGTAACCACTATTTTTTTCTTGCTAATTGACTATTACACTCGTATGAGTTGAGTGTATTTCTTGACAAAGAAATCTGAAAGTTTTGAAAAATTCAAGTTTTTTAAGGCAAGGGTTGGAAGGGAATCTGGGAAATTACTTAAGACTCTCCACACGGATCGGGGAAGAGAGTTTTGTTCAAATGATTTTAATAGTTTTTGTGAACAATAAGGTATACATCGTGAACTCACGGCACCCTACACTCCGGAGCAAAATGGGGTTTCCGAAAGGAAGAATTGGACTATTTTTTAAATGGCCAGGCGTATATTGAAAGCAAAGGGACTGGGTAATTAGTTTTGGGGAGAAGCTGTAGCTACGGCGGTGTACTTGCTTAATCTTTCACCTACGAAAGCAGTTGAAGACAAGATACCTTTCGAAGCTTAGTATGGGTACAAACCATCAATGAGTCATTTAAGGGTGTTTAGGTGTGTTGCATATGGCTTAAAACCTGCTCAACAATGGAAGAAACTTGAAACAAAATCCAGCAAGTGTATTTTTGTTAGCTACCGCACTCATTCTAAAGCATATAGGTTGTACAATCCAGAGAAGAACATCATTGTAACATGTCGAGATGTGGTGTTTGATGAACATGCTGCGTGGGATACTAATGTTGCTATCGAAGAGCAACCTGTTGTGCTTCAAGATGGTGATGAACAGGAAGAACACCCATATGAAAACGGGTCAGAATCAATTGAAAATCAGCAAAGTCTAGTTAACAGTTCAGATGACAGTTCCAGTGAGAAAGTCGGTTCAAGTAGTTCTGAAAAAGGGACTCCTAAGGTACGGTCTATTGCTGATCTTTATGATTGTACCTCACCAATACGTGATGTTGATGAAACCTACCAGCTTGCACTTTCACTGGTTGAACCAGAGTCGTTTATAGAAGCGATCAAGTATGCTGAATAGCTAAGTGCAATGAAAGAAGAGCTACAAGCTCTCGAGAGACACGGCACCTGGTCCTTAACAGAACTTCCTAAAGACAAGAATGCTATTGGGCTTAAGTGGGTCTACAAGACTAAGGTGGGACCGGATGGTAAGATCCTAAAGTACAAGGCGAGGCTTGTCACCAAGGGTTATAGTCAAGAGTACGGAATTGATTTCGAGGAAACATTCTCGCTGGTGGCTCGATTCAAAACAACCAGGCTAGTCTTATCTATTGCAGCGCAAAAAGGTTGGAAAGTACATCAGTTTGATGTAAAATCGGCGTTCTTGAATGGATCTTTACTCGAGGAAGTATACGTTTCTCAACCACCTGGGTTTGAGATTCATGGTGAAGAAAGCAAGGTGTACAAGCTTCACAAAGCCTTGTACAGACTAAAACAAGCCCCCCCGGGTTTGGTACAGCAGGATTGATGCTTACTTTCAGGAACATGGCTATGAAAGATAAAAAAAACGAACCAACGATGTATGTTAAGAAGGGCTCAAGTGTTGAGTGTGAATTCACTTGAGCAAGTGGACATCAGAAATTCCTTTCTGATCAAAATAGGATAAGAAGATAAAGGGCTGGGATGATCCAATCTTCTCTGAAACCCATTTTTTACGGATCTTGTTTTTTGCTGATCTCTATATAAGAGATTGTTTTGTATCTGTAATACTTGTGGCTGGGATGATCCAATCTTCTCTGAAACCCATTTTTTACGGATCTTGTTTTTTGCTGATCTCTATATAAGAGATTGTTTTGTATCTGTAATACTTGTACCAAGCTCAATACAAATACTCCTAGTTACCGAGAGTGGATGTAGGTCAGAACCGGACCGAACCACTATAAATTTATAAGTTCTAAATAGAGTGTGTGTGTGTGTGTGAGTTCTGTGTTGTGATTGTGTTCGTGTTTGACCCTTGTCGATCCCCAACAACTGGTATCAGAGCACAGGCTCTTGTTGTTGAACACGAACACAGAGGTGTAGAAGGAGGAAGGAGATACTGACCTGTGAAATCGGAACTAGGGTTCTGATCAGAGAAGCTCGTCAGCCTCCGCCTCTCATCAGCCGCCGCCGCTCGTCAGCCACCGCCACTGCCGCTGCCGCTCTCTTCATCGTGAAGCTATGGTTTCCGATTGAAGACTAGAAACAACACACCAGCCGCCGCTGCCAGAACCGTCGCCGCTGAGGTGAATCACCGCCGTGATTCCGAAGCCGCCTCTGCCAGAACCACCGTCGCCGTCGTGACTGTTTAGGGTTCCAACGAACCTGTCGCCTGCTCGTTCTCTTGGGAGATCACAAGAAGAAGAAGAACAAGAACAAGAACAAGAGGTTTTTTTTTTGTTCCGGTGAAATTGGGGAAGAATAAGCACATACGTGCTTTTAATTCCGAAAAAAATTGAGTTTCTCAATTTATTAGAAAGGCCCCTCAACTTTTATTTCTGGTGAAGAAAATTGAATTTCTCAATTTTATCAAGAAAGGTCCCTCAACTTTGAACAAGATCTCATTATCCATCAATACTTGTCCCTTGCCATTAAAGCTTGAAACAAATAAGTTATTTGTTTCTGATTATTGCTTTCACTCGTATAAATTACCACTTAGCAGTACAAACCCGTTTGGTTAGTAGTAATTTGGTAAAAAAAAAATTAATGGCAGAAGATAGTAAAATCAAGATTGATAAGTTCGATGGAAGTGATTATGGATTTTGGAAAATGTAAATTGAAGATTTATTGTATCAGAAAAGTTTGCATTTGCCTATGTCAGGTGAACAACCATATGACATGTATGATGAAGAATGGAAGTTGTTGGATAGACAAGCTTTAGGTGTGGTTAGGCTATCTTTGGCAAAGAGTGTTGCTTACAACATTGTCAATGAAACAACCATATATGGTGTATTGAAAGCTTTGTCCAACATGTATGAAAAACCATCCACTTCAAACAAAGTATTCCACATCCGACAATTGGTTAACACCAAGATAAAGGAAGGCATGTTGGTTACCGCTCACATAAATGAGTTTAACTCGATTATCTCTCGTTTAGCCTCAGTTGAAATAAGGTTTGAAGATGAAGTACAAGTACAAGCGCTACTCCTTTTATCATCATTGCCCGACAGTTGGTCAGGCCCAGTCACAGCTGTTAGTAGTGCATCCGGCACTACCAAACTCACTTTTGAGAGTATTCGTGACTTGATAGTAAATGAAGATATCAGACGGAGAAGTGATGTTAAGTTAAAATAAGCATAGTTTATAGTGTTAAGTGTCGATTGTTAGTTCGTTACATACGTTAAGTTGTATGAGTTAGGTTACTTATAGAATATTGATGTTTGTGTTTAGCAGGGTTTAAAACAGGTAATAATGAAGGTTTATGAGAGATGTAAGCGGAAAAGGGAGTTGACAAGTCAATATATGGAGCTGAGCTGGAAAAAGTCAACAGGGACAGCCCCGCGATACGCGGCAGATGAGATGAATAGCTTCGCGACTCGCCTGAGGCAATAAAATGAAGTCGGTCAAGAGACTCACCCCCGCGATACGCAGGGGGGATACGTGCTTCCTACCACGACTCGTGGCCCGATGTGCCGAGAAGAAAAAGTATTTAAACATTACGATTTGATTTTTAGGGTTTCACCTCCTGATTCTCAAATAAGCAGCCATCGATCAGAGCCTTGGACGAACTAGGAGCATCATCTTTTCATCATACACCATCTTTCAAATCCATTCTTCATGTTCTGCAATTCCCGAATCACTCCTGAAGCTATGATGACAACAATGAGCGGCTAAACTTCTTATAACTTCTACCCGGATGAACTTTTACATTGTTTGCATTAAATCTTGTTTGTGGATTCGTATAACTGGTACATCTTGACCACTCGTGTTGGATTCTTGGTAAACGTTTCTTGTGTTTGAATTACTTGTCGTTTATTAAGCGTATTGACAACTTTCTTGCGTTGTTAGCGGGTTGGTAAATTGGCGGGTAGTTGATACAATCGAACGGGTTATTAGGTTGTATAGTGAATCTTAAAAACTATCCTTGATAACTAATCAGATTCATTAATTCCGAGGCCATATCTATGTAGTGTTTTGAATCGGTAAACAGGTTTTGATGTTAAACGGGTAATTGGGATTCCGGGTAGAGGTTATTCTTTCTCGTATTGATTACAACTTTATTAATTAGCTCTTTAGTTTTTACAAGCAAATTCATAACACCCCCAATCTAGTTAATTTAGTTCTTAGTTAAAAACGCGACACTGACCACAAATTCCCCGTGGATACGATACCTTACTTACGCTATCTACGTAGCTTATTTAGGTTTTTGATTGACCCTTACGAAAGTCATCAAAAATGACGCCGTTGCTGGGGAATTCGTGTGCTTAGTGTTAGTTTAGTAGTAGTTGTTTCTTTTATTTTTTTTTGAAAAAATCATAAAAACCCAAAAATATTTCTTTTTGTTTATTTTTGTCTTGTTCGGTATTACGCTTTGTTTTCTTGTTTCCTTGTGTGCAGGTGATCTTTTTGCATGCATACTCGGTTTTCAGGAAGATCTTCTCCGCTCTTGTTTGATCCCGAAATTGAAAAGACCGCACGCCAAAATCTGCTTCTTCGTTCAGCCTTGAAGGGAAAAGCAATTCAAACCACCATGAATCCATCAGAAAACCAAGCCACCCCACAACAGCAACCACCCCAACAAACATCGACTACTGAATTGCCACCAATGCCACCACCTCCATTTACATCTGAACCACAACAACAAACCCAAACCCAACAAACCCCAACCATTGCACCATCATCAAGCACAACCACCCAACCAACTTCTGCTCCAACTGGAGAATTTCTTATTATTGGTGAACCACTATATTCTCTAGAAAGCCGACTACCACCACAGCCCAATTCTTTGCGGGCCGTGAATCAACCGAATCTAGTGCCACACCCGAACCGGTCGGGTGCTATGTTTGAGCAAGTGGACAATAGGGTGAGAACATATACATGGGATGATGGTTACGGAGATGAGGAGTGGGGGATAAACGATGGGTATATGGGATATCCAGATGGGTACCAAAATCAGGCATTTAATCGCAATCAACCAATGTATCAGTAACAGAGACAGCCACGGGGAGTAGATGCTTATCAGACCCCGCCACAGGTTCATAGGGCACCAGCTGCACCTCGTCAAAGACAAAGAGATCCGCGATTTTCGGATCCGACTATTCGAGCTTCAGACCACACATTGCTGAGCATGCATCACCGATAGTGATGCCAGTAGCACCGGGTAATGTGGAACGTTCGTTTGAAGCAAAACCACATATTCTGAACATGCTACCTACCTTTCTCGGGAAAGGTACTGAGGAGCCATATGCGCACATAGCGGATTTTGAGGCAGTTTGTGGTATGATTGCTGGACACGGGTTCACGTCAGATCAGGTTAAGTTGGTTTTATTTCAGTTTTCACTAAAGGATACTGCGAGGGATTGGTTTACATCTTTGCCATATGCTAGTATTTATACATGGCAAGAGCTGCAGCAACAATTTTTGGATGAGTATTATACCCCGCAAAGAACCAAAACGGGGAGAGCAGCAATTAGAGAGTTCCAACAATTACCGGGTGAGCTTCTTTACGAGTCTTGGAAACGGTTCAATCAATTGATCCGTAATTGTCCTCACCACGGTATTCAAAGATGGGAATTAATTACTGCCTTCCACTATAGGATCTCAAATGAGGATAGACGAGATATTAAGGCTATCACCGGGGGTACCTTTTTGAGAAATCATGTGGATGTAGATTGGGATTATTTGGATATTGTTGTAGCGGATTCAAAGAGGCAAGCACATTCGGATAGGAATAAAAAGTATCCGATTGTGGCACCATCAAGTGCGGGAGCCTCTAATGCAAGGGTTGCTCAGCTAGAGAGAGAAAAGGAGGCGTTGGAACGACAGTTAGCGAAGTTTAAGGGTCTTGGCGAACGGGATGCATTGCATGCAACGCAAACCTTTCCGGTTTGTGATTCATGTGGAGATTTGGGACATACGTTGGATGCATGCCCTGGTCAGTTTGTAGCGGCTGAGGAGGACGTGAACATGGTGTATAGAGAGCAAAGGAATTATGATATGAACTCAAACACATATCATCCAGGTTTGCTTAATCATCCAAATTTTCGGTACAGTAATACTAATCAATTGAATCCTAATTTTCAGGTACCAAACCAAGGAAGCCAGCCGTATCAGAACCGTCAATCGAATAATATTCAGAATTATAATCAAGGAAATTACAGCAAAGGCAACCAAAGAAATTATCATCAACAACAAGAGCAGGGTAAGGCAGATACTTCAAACGAGGAGATTTCCAATCGTGAGATTATGGAAGTGTTGAAGCAATTTAAAAAGGACCAAGAAGTGTAAGCTAAATCTCATCAAGCATTGGAAAAGCAGGTCGCCCAATTGGCGACCGAGATGGCACAGGGGAGAAAAGATTCGAGGCGATTGCCTAGTGATACCACGAAGAATCCACAGCATCAAGGGAGCTCGTCTAACGCCAGAATTAATCAGGTAAGTATTCTTCGTTCTGGGAAAGTTTATGATAATCAGGTTGGGACTCCTCCACAGTTGGTTGAGGGTATCGTGGAGGAGGTTGATAAGGAAAATGAGTCCGATGCTGAACCGGAACCTATTAGCCCTAAAAAGAATAAAAAAGAAACTCTTGAAAAAAAATAATAGGGTGATAGATACTGAACCGGGTGACAAAAAGGAAAAGGGTATGGAGGGTAATACCGTCCCATTTCCTAAGGCTTTAATTAATCCCAAAACAAAAGTCGTTAATAAACGGGGCCCACAACTGGATGAGATGTGGGAAGTTTTTAAACAAGTAAAAATTAATCTTCCGTTATTAGATGCCATCAAACAGGTTCCGGCATATGCAAAATATTTGAAAGAGCTTTGCACCCAAAAACGGCACAATAAATTTCCGAAAAAGATAGCTTTAACCGAAAAAGTTAGTGCCGTTTTGTCGGGTGATCTTCCACCAAAGCTCCAAGATCCAGGTGCTCCTCTAATCCCCATTCAAGTGGGTGAATTTAAGATGAGTCGAGCCTTGCTGGAATTGGGAGCAAGTGTTAGCATCCTACCGGGAAGTTTATACGATCAATATGACTTCGGACCATTGAGACAAGTCGACACCACTGTGGTGTTGGCCGACTTGACGTTAAAACTACCCCGGGGGATCTTGCATGATGTCATTGTCAAAGTTGATGAGTTTTATTACCCGGTTGACTTTTTGGTTTTGGATTATATGCAAATTGAAAATACTAAACAACCTAATGTCATACTTGGTAGACCATTTTTAGCAACCGCTAATGCATTAATCGATTGTAGAAATGGTACGGTTGACATCACGTTTGGAAATCGTAAGGTCCGATTAAATGCTTTTTCCCGTGCATCTGATTCTCTAGTCAATGATGAATGCTTCATGGCGGACATTATTGACGGGTGTCATCCTCACGAAAGTGGGGAAGGCGCTATAGAGACGTGTTTTGTTTGTGATAGGGATTTGGCAGAAATAGAGTTGGATTTGGAATATGCAGAAGAAGAGTTGAGGTTATGGCTGCTAGGGAATTGAAGCCGACTTGGACACATCAAGTCGAGAATTTACCGGATCATATTGATACTCAATTGAATCCATCACTTGAATCACCTCCACAAGTCGAGTTGAAGACATTGCCAAAGCATTTGAAGTATGCTTTTGTTGGCGACAACAACACCTTACCGGTAATTATTGCTTCCAATTTATCATCTGAACAGGAAAAAGCATTGATGGAGGTGTTGATAGCCAACCGGGCCGCCATTGGGTGGACAATCGCTGATCTCAAGGGGATTAGTCCATCCATTGTTATGCATAAGATCATCACCGAATAGGGAGCAAAACCGGATCGAGATGCTCAACGAAGACTGGACCCGAATATGCGGGAAATTGTGAAAAAGGAAGTCTTAAAGTGGTTGGATGCAGGGATCATCTATCCCATATCGGACAGTACTTGGGTGAGTCCGACACAGACGGTGCCTAAAAAGGCGGGCATCTAGATTGTTATAGGTGAAGACGGTAAGGAAGTCACCACCCGGCCGGTAACCGGGTGGAGAATTTGCATAGATTATAGAAAGTTGAATGCTACAACTTCAAAGGACCACTTCCCACTTCCCTTTATTGATCAAATTGTGGAAAAGCTCGCAAGTCAGAAATTTTATTGTTTTCTTGATGGTTATTCAGGTTATAATCAGATTGCTATTCATCCTGATGATCAACAAAAGACCACGTTTACCTGTCCTTACGGCACTTTCGTGTTTAGGCAAATGCCGTTTGGACTGTGTAATGCCACGGCCACCTTCCAAAGGTGTATGATGAGTATCTTTTCAGATATGGTCGGCGAGTCATTGAAGATTTTTATGGATGATTTCTCAATTTTTGGCACATCTTTTGAGGCCTGTTTGGAACAATTGTCCCGAGTGCTAAAAAGATGTGTTGAAACAAACCTGGTATTAAATTGGGAAAAGAGCCATTTTATGGTTCAGGAGGGCATCGTGTTGGGACACGTTGTCTCGAGTAAGGGGATTGAGGTAGACCACGCTAAAATTCAAGTAATTTCGACCTTACCACCACCCACAAGTGTCAAAGGCGTTCGTTCCTTTCTTGGACACGCCGGTTTTTACAGACGGTTCATTAAAAACTTTTCGGTTATCACTAAACCGTTGTGTAATCTTTTGTTAAAAGATGTCCCATTTGTTTTTGACAAACATTGTAAAAGATCTTTTGAGACACTAAAACAAAAGTTAGTTGAAGCACCCATCCTACAATCCCCTGATTGGTCACTTCCTTTTGAAATAATGTGCGATGCTAGTGACTATGCAGTAGGTGCAGTTTTGGGACAGAAAGTTGACAAGAAACCAGTGGCAATCTACTATGCGAGAAAGACTCTCGCGGATGCTCAGTTGAATTACACCACCACGGAAAAGGAGCTTCTTGCTGTTGTCTATGCTTTAGACAAGTTTAGACCTTATATTTGTGGTAGTAAAGTAATTGTGTTTTCCGATCACTCTGCAATCAGGTATCTTATGGAGAAAAAGGATGCAAAGCCAAGGCTTATCAGATGGATCCTTTTATTGCAAGAATTTGACTTGGAGATACGAGATAAGAAGGGAAGCGAGAACGTGGTGGCAGACCACCTGTCACGAGTGGTGAATGAGATTGAAGGACCTGAACATGATATTTTGGAAACTTTCCCAGATGAGCATTTACTTACTATTGATACTCAACCATGGTTTGCTAACTTTGCTAATTATGCTCATTCAGGTATCATTCCGGATCATTGGTCGAGACCTAGGAAGGCACACTTTCTTTCACAAGCAAAGCAGTATATATGGGATGAACCGGATCTCTTTAAAGTTGGAGCTGATCAGATTATCCGGAAGTGTGTTGAGGATGAAGAAATTCCATCGGTTTTATCATTGGTGCATGAGTCCGCGTGTGGTGGACATTTCAGTGGACAGAAAACAGCACGCAAAGTGCTATCATGTGGGCTATATTGGCCTACGGTGTTTAGGGATTCGTTTGAATACGCTAGGAATTGTTTACGATGTCAACAAATGGGTAGCATTTCGAAACAGGATGAGATGCCCATGCAGCCAATCCTTGTTGTCGATATTTTTGACGTATGGGGAATTGACTTTATGGGCCCATTCCCGAATTCGTTCGGAAATCTCTACATCTTGGTGGCAGTGGATTATGTGTCTAAATGGGTTGAGGCCATTGCCACCAAGACCAATGACCATAAGGTTGTTTGCAAGTTCGTTCAATCGAACATTTTTTCGAGATTTGGTGTCCCTCGTGTGATCATAAGTGATGGGGGATCTCATTTCAAAAACTTTAACTTTGGCAAACTCCTTAAGAGATATGGTGTTGATCATCGAATTGCCACTCCGTATCATCCTCAAACGAGTGGGCAAGTCGAAGTTTCTAATCGGTAAATTAAAGAAATCTTACAAAAAAACTGTGCGAGCTGACCGCAAGGATTGGTCCAATAAACTGGATGATGCTTTGTGGGCGTATTGTACAGCTTACAAAACACCGATTGGAACAACACCGTATCAATTGGTCTATGGAAAAGGATGTCACTTACCGGTAGAAATTGCACATCGTGCATTTTGGGCAGTTAAACAGGTTAACATCGATTATGATACTGCAGGTAAGGAGAGACAGTTGACATTGGGAGAACTGGAAGAGATAAGGAATGAAGCTTACGACTGTGCTGCTGCATATAAGGATAAGATGAAGAAAGTGCATGACGCGAAGATTAAGCCAAAAGTGTTTGAAGTTGGCCAGCTTGTTTGGTTATACAATTCCAGGTTGAAACTGTTCCCTGGAAAGCTGAAGAGTAAGTGGACAGGGCCTTATCGTGTAACCAAGGTGGGAAAAAATGGTGATTTTGAGATTGAGGACTTTGATGATCATATTCGCCAGATGGTAAACGGTCACAGACTAAAACCATACTTCAATGCTCGAGAAATCAACGGTCCTGGGAAGAACGTGGAGGTGCTATACGTGAGCACCGTCCGCGAATACGTCGAGTAATCACACAGGTACGATCTGGCTGAAGATCTAAAACTTAGCGCTCTTAGGAGGCAGCCTAAGGTTCGTCTGTAGTTATTTTTGCTTTCGTAGTTAGTTCGATTGTTTTCTGTGAGTTTTCGAGTCTAACCGTGCCGTTATTCAAGTGTGGGGAAGCTCGGGAGGTTTGGTTAAGCTTTGGTGCAGTTGAGGGCAACGCACATTTGTTTGGGGGGTAGGACAAAGTGATTTTATGATAACATAAAAATTCTGGCCCCAAAAAAATGATTTTTGGAGCGTTTTCGCAAAATTTTCGGTTGTTTTCGGTTTGTTTTCGGAGTATTTCAGGGATAGGAGATGATTCGGAGAAAGAAAATTATGAGAAAAGGAGCCCCAGGTACGTTTCTATTGCTAAATTATCATAAAAACTCGTTTGGGGGGGGGGGGGGTGAAGGTTGTGAAAACAAGTAAAAAAACCAAAAAAAATTTCTAAGGCATGGAGCCTAAAATTTTAAGCAAACTCCTGGAAAATTCGTCCACAGGCGTGTCGCGGACGGATCCGTAGTCAGTTCCGCGTGTCGCCTAGAATTCAGGTCAAAAAGTTTTAAAAAAACAGCTTAGCGTGTCGCGGGGGTTCCTCTTTTTCTTCCGCGTATCGCGGCCCAAACCAAATAACTAAAACCCTTGGTCACGCTCAGTCTTTCACCCTCAATCCCCTCTATTCTTTTTGTTCTTCTCCATCGCTGAACATACAAACAACCGGCGACCCTCAATCGACCATCTCTCTACCTACCTTCTTCATACCGTCTCCACCACCGTCCACAATCACCATAACCCTTCCTTCTCACCTCTTTTCCAGCGCCGATTACACCCCCCATTCCCTTCGATTCCCCTTCAGCCGACCGCCGTTCACAGCCGGCGACCACCTTCTGACACCACCAGAGCCGACATCGTCCAATCATCCACTGTGGCTACGATTAACCTCCGTTGATTCCGATAAATTATCATTCGTCTCTGATTAACAAATAAAGTAGCATAATTTCTCTGTCATCAGTTCAAGTGAATCCAGGTACGAAAACTAAATATATATATATATATATATATATATATATATATTTTGGTTGTTTTATATTCTTGTTGATTGAATTTATGTAGATTGATATGTGGGAATTGAGTTGATTATTTTGAGTACAGAGATGTAAGGAATTTTAAGTTAGGTTGCGTTGCTTATTTTGGAGTTGATGAATGTTATGGTGAGAGGTAGTTTTGAGTTGATGAATGTGTCAAAAAGCAGAAAAGTTAGGATTCGAGAAGGCTGTCTTATAGAATAAGTTTGAATTACATGTGTAGGAATGTGTTGAATTGGCCATGAAAGTCATTAAGATTTGATGTTTGGTTTAAATACCACATGTGTTTTGCGGGTTGAGCGAACCTAGGAGGTAGAGATTCAGACATTGCCATTTAGTGTTGTATGTCTAAACATAGGTTGCGATAGGGTGAAAACGGGTCGATGAAGCAGGTAAGTTGTAAGTAAGTACAGTTATTGGCTATGTGGCAACTGCCGAGTCTTGTGGAAAAGGGTTATGAAGCATAATGGAGTGTATGTACTAGGTCGGGAAGGTCAGTTGTTTAAGTGTGTTAAAGGTGTAATGAAGTCAATGAGCGGTTCGGTTAATATCTATTAGAAGCTGAAGTAAGTTGAAAGGAAAGTAAGGTCGGTTTAGTCGGGGCTCGGGTTGGATATTGTGTATATATATTTATATATATATATATATAAAAAATTAAAAAAAAATTAAAAATTCTGAAAAATTATAAAAAGCTTTCTACCTTGTTTCGAATGCCGATTCTGATTTTTAAGAGCTGAAATCGAGTTAGAAAATGAATTTTTAATTGTCGGTCGGTCCGTTCGTACTCAATCTCCATTCGAACGGGTTGACCGACTTGAATGATTTTTCAACAAAAGTGGCATTCGGTGGGAACTTGTAACCGCGAAGGGAATGCTATACGGTTACAAGTTCGACGTTATGGTATTAATTGTGCGATGTGTTTTCTTTTTGACAGGATGTCGGATGAGGGATCTAGCCACACCGGGTCAAGGAAAAGGAAGAGGATAAGGGAGCCGATTCGATACAATGGGCCGGAAAATCCTCCTATGCCGGAAACACCAATTCTTCCGGTAGATCAAAGAGTGTTACGGGATCATACGCTTTTGGATTTTGAACTGGGCACAAACGAATTATTGCGAAAGGATAAGTTTTGTGGAATGCAATTGTACAAGCATAGAACATTCAACTGGGAAATGTTAGAATCCATGGGGGAAAGGCAAAGAATGGAGGAATTCTTGGGACCGAGATGGTTAGACGCGCTTAGATGCAATAATCCGCAATACGCTGAGCTGACAACGGAGTTTCATTCCACATTTAAATACGACATGGATCGATATATTGAGCCGTACACGTTGTCGTTCAGTTTAGGTAGGCATCATTATGTATGGGATGTGGCACAGTTTGCACGTGCGGTTGGGTTTTATGCTGAGGGAGAATTATTTCAGAGTGCATTACGTGGGCCGTGCAAGAAGAAGAAGGATTATAGGACAGAGTATGTGCTGGAGTCTGAGTTGGCACTGTTTTGGAACACTATAGTGTTTGGTCAGGGGGTCATCACCATTCATCTGCACCGGCTGATGTGGCGGAAACCAATCTGGAATGGGCACCTGCTGCTGCTCTAACCTATACCTCATCATGTTTGACTGCATCCTAAACATATTTTCCTGAGCAGCACGACTATCCATCACACTATCATAAACCGTCTCCAATGTCAACGGATCAGGCCGCGGAGGCCTCAATGGGTGATGTGGTCTTGGCCTCTCAAGTCGAGGAACGATAACTTGACGCCTCGTGGAATGCCCAGCCTGCATGGCCTCAGACGCATGTGTTCCCCCCGGTGGTAATACTTGCGGTGACATCTTCACCGGCTTCCATCTGATCGGATCATCCAACTCAACAACCCCTGTCAACTTCAAACTCTCTACATCAAACGGCTAAGTAGCCGGCCCCTCCGTCAAATGCACCTCGGGGTATCGTGCAAACACATCGGGCATCCCACGAGGCGTCAAGTTATCGTTCCTCGACTTAAGAGGCCGAGACCACAGCACCCATTGAGGCCTCCGCGGCCTGATCCGTTGACGTTGGAGACGGTTTATGATAGTGTGATGAATAGTCATGCTGCTCAGGAAAATATGTTTAGGATGCAGTCAAACATGATGAGGTATATGTTAGAGCAGCAGCAGGTGCCCATTCCAGATTGGTTTCCGCCACATCAGCCGGTGCAGATGAATGGTGATGACGAGTAGATGGTTCTAGCTGTATCAGCGCCGGTGATTTTGGTTATCTTTTGTATTTTTTCCGTTTTATTTTGTTTTTAGCTGATGATGGTCTGTACTTAACTTGATATTTGACATATTTGGGGAAAATTGTAAGGGTTAACCGGTTGGGCTGATATATATCTATTATTATGCTATGATTATGTTTGGTGATGTTGCTAGAATTATTAACGGGTCGTATTTGGCTGGGAACTGTGGTTGGAGTACTAGAGCGTTTTGGAAGGCATGGAACTAGACAGATGCAGAGCGGCAAGGAAATCAGGGGAGTATGTTCCATTTGTTGTTGTATTTTTATTTTCAGTTTGTTTGAGTCGTAGTTTCCTTCTTCATTGAGGACAGTGAAGGAAATAAGTGTGGGGAGGGGGAAACTAGTGTCTAGTTTAGGTTGTCGTGTCATAGTTAGTTCAGTCGTAGTTTTAAGTTAAAAAAAAATTGAAAAATATAAAAAAATCCATAAAAATGAAAAAAGTAGTAAATGTCCCGTAAAGGTTTTCGCTCAAAATGGAAAATGATAGGTGTAATTAAATCAGTGGCTTTTCAATTATTATATATATATATGAGATAATAAATAATTGGTCACACGTCTAATTTAGGATATGTGGGTAGGCCCAGCTGGTTGAAAGGTTCCTTAGATTTGATATAAAATAACTTAAAATAGGAGTCTTGTGGGTTCCCGCCCTAGGAGCTATGGTAAAACTGAAACTGTAGAGAGTATAAGGGGTACGTCATAAGTAAAAAACTTATAAGTTTTTCCGATTAAACTGGCACACCTATTTCTTTTTGTGAAAACAAATCCGAAACAGTGTGGCGCCAAAAAAAAATTCCATCCATTCATCTGAGCACATGTAAAAAAAACGTGAAGTTTATGGCATTAACCATGGGGATGGTGACTCGTATGGCGTATGTCCGCTAAACTGATTGTATACAAAAGCATGTAAGCTCACAATATCATCCATTCATCCATCATAAAGTTTAATCGGAATAATATAAGAGTTTTTTATATAAGGCGGTAGATTATAAATCTTTTAATCTCATAAGCTTGAAACGGGAATAGGTGGAGTCGTAGTCTTTTGAGTGTGGGATCCATAGACAACTATAAATTACTTGAACTTAATAGATCGAAAATAAGGGCTTCGAAACCGGCGGTTGGGTTTAAGTGGACAGTATATTCACAATCTTGGTTAACGTGTGGTTAGATTTGTTCTAATAAAATAATGAATATATTGAAAGCCATTTGTTTTAATTGTGATTCCATTGCGAATAATTTTTTTCGGGGACGAAAAAAGATAAGTGTGAGGATGTGATGTTAAGTTAAAATAAGCATAGTTTATAGTATTAAGTGTCGATTGTTAGTTCGTTACATACGTTAAGTTGTGTGAGTTAGGTTACTTATAGAATATTGATGTTTGTGTTTAGCAGGGTTTAAAACAGGTAATAATGAAGGTTTACGAGAGATGTAAGCGGAAAAGGGAGTTGACAAGTCAATATATGGAGCTGAGCTGGAAAAAGTCAACAGGGACAGCCCCGCGATATGCGGCAGATGAGATGAATAGCTCCGCGACTCGCCTGAGGCAATAAAATGAAGTCGGGCAAGAGACTCACCCCCGCGATACGCCGGGGGATACGTGCTTCCTGCCGCGACTCGCGGCCCGATGTGCTGAGAAGAAAACGTATTTAAACATTATTTTTAGGGTTTCACCTCCTGATTCTCGAATAAGAAGCCATCGATCAGAGCCTTGGACGAACTAGGAGCATCATCTTTTCATCATACACCATCTTTCAAATCCATTCTTAATGTTCTACAATTCCCGAATCATTACTGAAGCTATGATGACAACAATGAGCGGCTAAACTTCTTATAACTTCTACCCGGATGAACTTTTACATTGTTTTGCATTAAATCTTGTTTGCGGATTCGTATAACTGGTACATCTTGACCACTCGTGTTGGATTCTTGGTAAACGTTTCTTATGTTTGAATTACTTGTCGTTTATTAAGCGTATTGGCAACTTTCTTGCGTTGTTAGCGGGTTGGTAAATTGGCGGGTAGTTGATACAATCGAACGGGTTATTAGGTTGTATAGTGAATCTTAAAAACTATCCTTGATAACTAATCAGATTCATTAATTCCGAGGCCATGTCTATGTGGTGTTTTGAATCGGTAAACAGGTTTTGATGTTAAACGGGTAATTGGGATTCCGGGTAGAGGTTATTCTTTCTCGTATTGATTACAACTTTATTAATTAGCTCTTTAGTTTTTACAAGCAAATTCATAACACCCCCAATCTAGTTAATTTAGTTCTTAGTTAAAAACGCGACACTGACCACAAATTCCCCGTGGATACGATACCCTACTTACGCTATCTACGTAGCTTATTTAGGTTTTTGATTGACCCTTACGACAGTCATCAAGAAGCAATGGTGAGACTTCTAATTCTAGTTCTTTATTGCATATAGAAAGTAGAGGAAGAAGAAACGAAAGAGGACATAGTCGAGGCAGGTCCAAGTCCAGAAGAAGGGGACAGTCAAAGAACAGAAAAGACGTTGAATGTTGGAATTGCAAAGAAAAGGGTCACTATAGAAGCCAATGTGTCACAACCCCCGCCCCATATCTGTCCCGGGAACGGGCGGCCACGAAACCAGTTTTGGTGGTATCGATGTTTATTATTTTGGCAGCGGAATTTATATCAGAACCGTAGTTAGGAAATATTTTATCAGAGTAAATACCACACTTTTATAATATTAAACATATTGGGATAAAACCCATGTTTTTATTACAAACTGATTTATAGAGATAAACTCTATTTTATTTAATAAAACATCTTCTTTTATTTAGGTAACTTTTATAGCCACTTTCTCCAAGCCTTCAGTGTTGTCCAGCTGGCTTCTAGTTGGCTCTCACATTTTGTTACCTGAAGCGCGTTTAAAAACATTTTGTTAGAAACATTTTGTCAGTTTAATCAAGAAGAGTTTTATCAATTAACACAGTATTGAGAGCGATTACAATGTTTATATCTACACAATTACTCATTCGGTACTTGCCACTCGACCGTATATGTGGCTATGGTCATATCACACATTGGCTAACCCGTTGTCCAATTGTGTAGGTTATCAAGTAATGTATACAAAACCCCATAATACCGGCAGCAATTGAAGAATTACAAAGACTCAATCACCGCTTAATCACATTGTAAAATATTTAAGGTTTTGTAAAAATAGTTTACAAAAAGGAGAATACTCACAAAAAGGTTTACACAAAAAGAGGATTACTCACATTGTTGTCTTAGATTTCTTCTAAGGTTTCCTGGTGATTATCTATAATTTACACAATGCACACGCGTTAGTATAATAACCCTTTATATTTACATTAGTAATACCCTCCCCGAGTCGGCATTCCAATGACTACGTCGGGCAGAACCACGACAGCCGTTACGGAACCCTGGATCAATTGGGCAGCGTATCTAATACGTAACCGGGGGTTATGATACTTACAACGGAGCAGAACCTATGCAGTTAACTCGGCCGATATAGCGGTGCTATATCACCGATATCTCGGTTATCGGACCTAGCTCAACTTCTCGGTGTGCCATATCGGTCCATATCTCGGTGGCCGATAATATCGGCGATAAATACCGCTATATCGCCGATATTCTGCATTTTTTATATCGGCTGTATCGGCGAGATCTCGTTTGGGCCTTTTTTTAATCCAAAAAACTGTATTTTAATCCAAAAAACTGTTTTGAAGGTTTTTTCTGAATCCTGGTTTAAAAAAACGAAGCCTAGAAGGTGCAAAAAGAAGAAAACACATGCCTGTTGCGACTCCGACGATGATTTCCGGCGAAAAATTCTGATTCCCTGATGCTTTCTGTTGGAAAGTAGGAAGAAGAAGGTGAAGAAGAGAGCGGCTGGGGTGTTTTAGCAGGTTTAGGGTTTCTTGAAAGCAGGAAGAAGGTGAAGAAGAGAGCGGCGATGTTTTTTTAGTGTGTTTTAGGTTTAGGGTTTTATAAAACTTAATGTATTTTAACATTTAACCCCTTTATCTTTTACCAGTTTCCATTTAGTACCTAAAAGTGGTAAAAAATTACATTAAAAAATGTAAAATTGGTTTGGGTTTGAAAACAACTTAGTTTAACACTAAATATGACTAAATTGTTGCACTAATTAATTCTAGATGTTAATATACATATATTATATAGGTTCTAGATATTAATATACATATATTATATAGGTTCTATATATATATATATATATATATATATTTATGCACTATATTAGAAATTACCGATATCTCACCGATATATCACCGCGATAAACGATATCTCAGATATCGGTCCTTGACCGATAACCGATATTTTTCCGCATTAACTGCTTAGGCTACAAGTGACAAATTTAGTTGAATAAACAGGTTATCTAATACATCACTTGCTTTTCCGAACTTATTTTTGTTTCGCTTCTTTTAGCTCATCTGCGCTATAACTGGTCTTCGAATGATATCACCAGCGATGGCAAAAGCCATTGACTTCACAACGTTTTCCCTAAATTTGCAAGTTTTTAGTTTATTTGTTTTTTAGACAAGAAGTTGTCTTTCATCATCGTAGAGTGGTTGAGGAAGAGAAGAATGGGGTCTCCAAACTCGCCCTTTAAAATTTTAGATCTATCAACTGCTCGGTAGAGTTGTATTTTGTATTTTTTTTTGTGAAAGGTTGTTGTGGGATCTTGAGCTGATGTCAGGTTAGACAAAGCATTGCTACATGATAATGAGTCATAGTTATGTTATGTAGAGATTAGGCATGTTAGGATTGGGTCTTCATCTAGATCTGATCCATACAGGGATTGACGGATCCAATTGGTATAACACTTGATCCACTCATTTAATTCATTGACCCATATAAAACAATTGTCTTTCTATTTATTTTGAGTGTGCCTATTGGCACACTAAAGTGCCTATATGTAATTAAGTTTCATATTCTAACAGCTCTGGACAGAGGATAAACTGGTTAAGGCGTTACGGTTCTAAACGAGAGGTCATGAGTTCGAGTCTTGCAAGGGCCGGTTCTTAAATGAAGACCCCCTTTTACCTCTTTTTTGATATTTTTACAAAAATGGTCCCTGAGATTTCGTAAATTTATACAAATGGTCCCTGGTTTTTCGAAAATTTACAAAAAGGTCCCTAAAGTTTCGAAAACTGACAAATATGGTCCCTGAAGTTTCATAAATTTACAAAAATGGTCCCTGTTTATAAGCTACGTATTGCTCAATACGCAGCTTATATAAACCTGGGAAAAAAATTACACTTCAAACCTACCTAAATGACCCTAAATTTGCATCAGTTTTATATACGCTGCGTATTGACCAATACGCAGCGTATAGAAACTTTGTTTTCTGTGCAATGATTGGTAATCAGGCACTGAGATCTATGGTCTATATACGCTGCGTATTGACCAATACGCAGCATATAGGGTTAACCCTATACGCTGCGTATTGGTCAATACGCAGCGTATATAAACCCTAAGTGTGCAGATAGGCAAAGCGAGTGTCTAGATAGTGAGAGCCTTTATTTTCTTGTCATATTCTCACTTTCTTTTAGAAAGTGATTTGGTCTATGGCAACAATATTTATAAAGTAAAAATATGATGAAGTTGATTTCATCATAACGTTTTCTTTTTTATGTGATAATTTGAATACAGTTACTTTTCTTTTTATTTAACTTGAGTGGTTTATTTGGTATATTCTTAAAGCAGGTTTAACTTGATGTGGCATATTTTAATTATGAAACTTATTAAAAATGACAAGTTATTAGACGGGACACCCGCTGCAACGCGCGGGCATTCCCACTAGTTATACTTAAAAGTCGAATTAAATGGTAAATTCATGAGAATCAGCGTAAAAAGTAAATATTGATAAACTGTGATAAAATTCTATAAACCTTTAATCCACGTCCAAGACGTCCAGCTAGAGCCAAAAGTAGTGTCGTTTTACCAGAGCTTGGGGGACCCAAAAGGAGAGTTGACCTGAAAGATTAATAACAAATTGACATTATGTAGTTACTTGAAGAGCTAATTGTACAAAAAAATATATTGCTTTTTTTATTATGTGAAGAGTAAACTACACGGATAGTTCTTGTGGTTTACCAAAATTTTGGATTTGGTCCCTAGCTTTCCAAAAGTACATAAACGGTCTCTGTGGTTTGCACTTTGTAACACATTTAGTCCCCAGATTTTTCCAAAAGTACATGGATGATCCCTGTGGTTTGCACTTTGTAACACATTTAGTCCCTAACTTAGACATGCTAAAACCTTTAGATTTGTTGGCTGGGAAGTAAATACGTTATAAAGTGCAAACCACATGGACCATCCGTGTACTTTTAGAAAACTAGGGACCAAATCCAAAATTTTGGTAAACCCCCGAACCATTCGTGTACTTTACTCTTATGTGATAGTCAAGGAAAGTTATGACATAAATGTTTACCTGGAAGGTCTAATAATACCACTAACATCATTTAAAATGCTCAATTTTGTTCTTCTGCCAGGAAAGATCCTTAATTTCCTCAAGAAAGCCTTGAAAAGGTGTCACAGGGTTATATGTCAGCATGTATAACATAACAAATATATTCTTTTCTTTGATATTATTTATATTTTTGACTAAATCATTGAAAATTTCTTAGGAGTAATTGAAATCAGTTTTAGCCATAATAGCATACCCCAAGTATTGAATTTTCAATGGAATTTCATTGAAGTCAGTTGTTTTATTTGAAACCCAGGTGAGCAGGGTATGAAATAGGAACTTTATGGGAGGTGGAAATTCCCCTTTTTGCATTGTTACTTTTGTTAACTGTCCTACATACCCTCTTTCAATCAAATCAATTTGATACTCATCCTTTGGGAAAGAATTTTTACCTGTTTGATCGTTCATCTCAAAAACCTCTGATATGGTTTGTGGTGTGATTGAAACCGGAATTTCTCCTACTTTAGATGTAATGGCCCAAGGCTTTTTGTCTTGTACTTCAAGTTTAGAATTTTTCCAGAAATCGCGTAGGGTATCTGGGTAGATGGTTGCGTTATAGGTCAACAAAGTTTTGTACTTTGAGGATGAAACTGCGTCAATGATGGAATGGAAATGTTTGTTTTTACTTGTTTTCTCAGTGCACAAAGATAATTGTGTGGGTTTTTGAGAGAGAGAGAGCCATGGTGATTTTGAGAAATTGCGAATGGAAGAAGAAAATGAATGAGAGATGAAAACCGCTTTTGAATGAATTTTGAATTCGATACGACAGTGAAAACTCTGTTTGGGGTTTTAATCAGGGTTTTATGAGAGTGCAAAGTGAATGCTGACGTGGCAGCGGTTACAAAGATTGGACGGCTAAGAACTGTCCACGTGACAACCTCTGATGGAAGGTGGAAGATAGTTGTTTAGAAAACCATTGATGGACAATATCAGTGGTTGACAGCAGTGAAAAATGAGAGCAGTGGCTGATACCAGCTGATTTTAATTATCAGTGGATAGACATCAGTGGTTGAAAACACTGATGTTTGGTCAACAGTGCTCAACAATAAGAAGGAGGAAACAGAGGTTGTCTTTCAACAGTGGATAATTTTCAACAATCAGATGTTTGAACCAATCAGTGGTTATGACAGACTTTTAAGGACTAATGAAAAATTTCATTTTTAACTAGTTTAAGGATGGATTTTCGATTTTCTGAAAACATTTTAATGCTTTTTATTCATAGAAAAACAAGATTTTTCTTGTTATTCCATGTTAAGCATGCCAATCCTAGAGATCAAGTTTTCAAAGGTGGATGAGTCTAATGATTTTGTTAGCACATCTGCCACCTGATCCTTAGTTGGAAAATGATGCAGAGAAATCAAACCTTTTTCATAGCAATCCCTCACAAAGTGATGTCTGATAATGTGCTTGGTGGTTGAATGTGAAACAGGATTTTTGATGATATTTTCTACTGTTTGACTATCCAACATAAGGGGTGACTTTAAAGTAGTGATACCAAAATCCAGGAGTTGATTTTGAAGCCACAACAGTTGGGCTGTACAGCTTGTAGCAACAATATATTCAGCTTCAGCAGTGGATGTTGAAACAGTTGTTTGCTTTTTGCTTTGCCAAGATACTAAACAATCACCTAGAAATTGACACCCTCCTGATATGGACTTCCTTGTTGTATTGCATCCAGCAAAGTCACTGTCTGAAAAACCTGAAAGCTTAACATTCCCATTAGCAGGGTACCAGATACCAAGTGTGGGAGCACTTTTTATGTATCTGAATATCCTTTTCGCAGCAATGAGGTTAGACTTCCTAGGGGCTGATTGGGATCTTGCACAAACACATGTTGCAAACATGATGTCTGGCCTAGATGCAGTTAGGTACAATAAAGACCCAATCATGCTTCTATATAAGGTTTGATCAACCAAATCATCCTTTTCATCAGTCATGACTAGCTTGGTGGTTGCCATGGGTGTACTACATGGCTTGCAATCATTCATCTCAAATTTGTTTAAAAGTTCTTTAGCATATTTGCTTTGATGAATAAAAGTGCCATTTTGCAGTTTCTTAACTTGGAGACCAAGAAAGCACTGTAGTTCACCCATTGCACTCATCTCAAACTCAGCTGTCATGAGTTTTCTGAACTCTTCACACATTTTGTTACATGTGCTTCTAAAAATGATGTCATCCACATAAATCTGGACAATCATCAAATCTTTTCCTCTCCATTTCAAAAACAGTGTTTTGTCAATTTTGCCTCTTGTGAAGCCAACAGAGATTAGAAAAGTGAAAAAGTTTCATACCAGGCTCTTGGTGCTTGTTTCAGGCCATACAAAGCTTTGTTTAGCTTGTAGACATGATTTGGATTAAATGGATCCTCAAAACCAGGAGGTTGACAAACATATACCTCTTCTTGAATCTTACCATAGAGGAATGCACATTTGATATCCATATGAAACACCTTGATGTTGTGGTTGACAGCAAAGGCCAAGAACAGTTTAATAGCTTCCAATCTTGCTATAGGGGAAAAAGTTTCATCCTAGTCAATGCTCTCTTCCTGTCTGAAAACTTGAACCACAAGTCTAGCTTTATTCTTGACAACAATGCCCCTTTCATCAGTTTTGTTTTTAAAGACCCACTTTGTGCCAATAGGACTCACACCCTCTGGCAGTGGTACACGTTCCCATACTTGTTGTCTTTTAAACTGTTGGAGCTCTTCCTGGATAGCTACTTTGATTTCCTCTTAAAATCGAAATCTATGATTCCAAATTTCTATAACTTTCTAACCTGTATTCAAACCAATTTCTGACCTTATATAAATTCCAGAAAAATGGAATGAAAAAACTTGGAATTTCGCGAATCCTTTGGCTTTCTGGATGCTTAGAATGAACAACACGAGTTCCTTTTCTTTGTTTCATTCTCCTTACATAATACACAAAAACGCAGCCACACAACCCACTTGATTTTGCGACCGTCTTTAAGCAATCGAACAACAACCTGATTCTTTGATTTCACACAGCAAAACAAATAACAAAACTTCCCAGAATTCGTTTCTGTTTTCCGAACTTCAAACTAACAGAATTCGAATTTCAATTTCAATTTCTGCTAATTGAGAACACCTCTTTGACCAATTTTTTATTTCAATTCTGCAAATTGAGAACACTTATTCGAAATTCAATTTCCGCTAATTGAGAACGTATCTGCGATTTGAGCCTTTGGCTCTGATAGCACTATTGCCCAGAATCTTCTTGATGATGAACACAATGATAAAGAACGATAATAAACAAAATAGTATCTTTGATTTCTGAATGAACAATGATTGTGAATGTATGAGTATGTATACAATTGAAATATCTAACCCTATTTATACTAATCGAAGAGGTGTGTCTCGAACCATCGCGTCTCCTTCTTGATCGACGTGTCTCTTGGTCGTATGTGATGTTGCCGCCCTTGAAGAGTTGCGTCTCCAGGAGAGACGTCGCTTCCTTTAGTTGTAGGTTTTAATCTTCTATCTTGTCGCTTCCGGTTCTCACACTTATCTAACTAATCTAAGAGTTAATTGCCAA
Organism: Helianthus tuberosus; assembly: GCA_030545235.1. Lineage (NCBI taxonomy): Eukaryota > Viridiplantae > Streptophyta > Magnoliopsida > Asterales > Asteraceae > Helianthus > Helianthus tuberosus. The sequence goes on along the minus strand of CM060351.1, from coordinate 7,737,958 downwards.
AATCGTCCCTAAGGTTTGGGTAGGTTTGCCATTTTCGTCCAAAATGACACTTTTGTACCAAATTGCCCCCAACGTTTATAACTTTTTGCCATTTTCATCCAAACCACTAACTTAGTTTATTTTTTCTGTTAAGTTGAGGATATTTGGATGAAACTGGCAAATATAAAACCACAGGGACGATTTTGGCAATTTACTCAAACTCTTTTAAATTTCTTTTATTTAATTAAGTTTGTTACATATATAATAAAAAAGAATATACATGCAATTTTTATATGAAAAAAATAATAGCTTTGTCACATAATTTTTATAATTTTTTCATCCAACCACTAACTAAGTTAATTTTTCTATTAAGGCGAAGGATGTTTATAAAATAAGACAGAAATTAATTTCTAATTTTTTATATAGATCAATTTTATAAAAATAAATCTACTTAAACCTCTAAATTTTATAAAAACTCAAATAAAAAAATCTTATCATATGTACCAAGTTTGTAATTAATCTTCTACTCTTTTAAATTCTCTTCTAAGGAAAAAAAGAAGCCAGCGCCCCCCCTCTCTATCAAACAACGTATCGTTACCAAACCTTAAAATTACCCACCGAATTGTAATTATAATGTTGTGAATCAAAAGTTTCTTTACTCAAGCAACTCAGAATAGGTATTAATTAGTTACCCTCATAATCTTAATTAAATAAATATTTTATTTCTAACAATATATTTCCTAGGTGCTCAACACATTTAAAAAATATGTAACGTTTTACAATTTTTTTCTATCTCTGCAACTGATAAATACTAAAAGTTGTAATCGATTGTTATGTGTTGCACATCAATGACGTTTTCTCTTTATAAAACTGATTTATATAAAGAAGCTGTAAATTAATTTATGTCTTAATTTATAAAATTTAAAACATCCTTCACCTTAACAGAAAAAATAAACTGAGTTAGTGATTTGGATGGAAATTTATAAAAATTATGTGACAAAACTATTAATTTTTTTTTCTAAAAACTCCATGTATATTCTTTTTTATTATATATGTAACAAAAATAATTAAATAAAAAGAAATTAAAAAGGGTTTGAGTAAATTGCCAAAATCGTCCCTGTGGTTTTATATTTGTCAGTTTCATCCAAATATCCTCAACTTGACAGAAAAAATAAACTAAGTTAGTGGTTTGAATGAAAATAGCAAAAAATTACAAACGTTGGAGACAATTTGGTAAAAAAGTGGCATTTTGAACGAAAATAACAAACGTACTCAAACCTCATGGAAATTTTTGCAATTAACTCCTAATCTAATTATAACATAAACTAACAATTAACTATTTACATAAACTACCCACTACTTTGACCCGTATGGATTAAGGAATTACAAATCAATAGTGTTTTCTTGGAAACAAAAATATGAATTTTTTTATTAATAGTCAAAGTAACAACCTTTTGTATGATTATGATTTCTGTTTCAGGCAGTAAGCTTATTTTAGGCAAGAAAAAACCATCAGACTTCAAAAACTATGCTTTAAGGTACTGACCACCCCAAAGTCAACATGGTCAAAACTTACTGCCAAGTGATCATTTTTACATGTAACGTGGTCAGATTACCATAAATCACGGTTTTTAAAATTTGATTACCTGAACTAAAAACCAGACCAAAGATAGATGCTTTTTATGCAACTATCCCTAAATCAAAATACTCATTTTTTTAGAGTGTGCCTATTGGCACACCAAACCCTAGCAAAATTAGGGTTTATCTACGCTGCGTATTGGTCAATACGCAGCGTATAGGGTTACCCTTATATGCTGCGTATTGACCAATACGGAGCGTAGATAGACCATAGATCTCAGTGCCTGATTACCAATCATTGCACAGAAAACAATGTCCCATACGCTGCGTATTGGTCAATACGCAGCATATATAAAACTGATGCAAATTTGGGGTCATTTTGGTAGGTTTGAAGTGTCAAGTTTTTGCCAGGTTTGTATACGCTGCGTATTGAGCAATACGAAGCGTATACCCAGGGACCTTTTTTGTAAATTTAGTAAACTTCAGGGACCATATTTGTCAGTTTTCAAAAACTTAGGGACCTTTTTGTAAATTTTTGAAAAACCAGGGACCATTTGTGTAAATTTACGAAATATCAGGGACCATTTTTGTAAATATATCAAAAAAGGGGAAAAAGGGGGTCTTCATTTAAGAACCGGCCCTTGCAAGACTCGAACTCATGACCTCTCGTTTAGAACCGCAACGCCTTAACCAGTTTATCCTCTGTCCAGAGCTGTTAGAATATGAAACTTAATTTTTATATGTAGTAGGTATACTATACGCTGCGTATTGACCTATACGCAGCGTATATAAGTCTTCAAATACGCTGCGTATTGACCTATACGCAGCGTATTTGAAGACTTATATACGCTGCGTATAGGTCAATACGCAGCGTATACAACCTTCTGAATTTTAATTGCACACAGAACCTGTTAAATAACCTGTTAAATAACCTGTTATATTCCAGAACCTGTTAAATAACCTGATATATTCCAGAACCATATCGATACAACAAAACATGTTATATAACCTGCCATAATTTTATATGTACACCACAATATAAAAGTTTGTGCATACATAACAAAATGATATATACAAGAGTTTGATATATACAATAAAAGTTTGTGAATACATAACAAAATGATAAAATACTACTACTGCTGCTCCTGCTGCTGCTCCTGCTGCTGCTCCTGCTGCTGATGCTGATCCCATTCCGCATCCGTAATGAAGGGTAGTGGAGGTAACCCGTTATGCTGTCGCTGCTGCTGCAGCGCCGCAACCACCCACTGCAACAGATAATTGTTTCTTTCAGATAACCGAAGTTGCCGCTGATATGATGGGTCAGCACCGGGCCAAACATGGCGTGGGAACTGAGGCGCCCCTGGTGGTCCACGCGGCGGTGGTGGCTGCGGAATGACGACGGCCGGCTCATACGGCTCCGGCGGCTCCGGATCGTGCGGGGGATAATACGGAGGGAACTCCGCCGGCAGCTGTTCAAGCTGATATTGCGTGCCGTCCTTGTTCTTAAACCGCTTCCCGTCTGGGAAGTCTTTGGTAACATGCATTCCGGATATAACATTCTTCCCCATCCGCTTCGGCTGTGCCGGCGGACCTACATTGTCGCGGTCAGTCTCCGGATGATAGCCCAACGAAAGGGCTATCCTAGTCACGTAGGCTCCGCCGAATAACAATCCGCGCTCCTGTCGATGATGCGCGGAGGCGAAGTATTGCGCCAACCCGTGGGCGAGAGCGCACGGCCTCTTGTATAAGAGGCAATATAAGAAAAATAAATCGCCACTGGTGCACCACTCCTTGCTTTTGTTTCGAGCAGTGATCGAAGTGGAAATCATTTTGTGTAAATACCTGCACAAAAGGAAACCAGTCAGTAAATAATAATCAGACGACATCGACTAAGATCGTCGTTAAATAATATTTTTTTATTATTTAGTCGACGTCGTTCGTAAGGCGCGTACGGGCCTAACGAGCGTCGAAACTAAGTCCGTCGTTAAAATATATATTTTTTTTATTGTTTAGTCGAAGTCGAACCGTAAGGCGCGTAGGTCTCTAACGAGCGTCGAAACGGAGATCGTCGTTAAAGTATAAAACTTCGATCTTAGTTTCGACGCTCGTTAGGGACCTACGCGCCTTACGGTTCGACTTCGACTAAACAATAAAAAAATATATATTTTAACGACGGACTTAGTTTCGACGCTCGTTAGGCCCGTACGCGCCTTACGGACGACGTCGACTAAATAATAAAAAAAATATTATTTAGTCGACGTCGTCCGTAAGGCGCGTACGGGCCTAACGAGCGTCGAGGCCCGTACGCGCCTTACGGACGACGTCGACTAAATAATAAAAAAATATTATTTAGTCGACGTCGTCCGTAAGGCGCGTACGGGCCTAACGAGCGTCGAAACTAAGTCCGTCTTATATTTTAACGACGGACTTAGTTTCGACGCTCGTTAGGCCCGTACGCGCCTTACGGACGACGTCGACTAAATAATAAAAAAATATTATTTAGTCGACGTCGTCCGTAAGGCGCGTACGGGCCTAACGAGCGTCGAAACTAAGTCCGTCTTATATTTTAATGACGGACTTAGTTTCGACGCTCGTTAGGCCCGTACGCGCCTGATCGTCGTTAAATAATATTTTTTTATTATTTAGTCGACGTCGTCCGTAAGGCGCGTACGGGCCTAACGAGCGTCGAAACTAAGTCCGTCGTTAAAATATATATTTTTTTTATTGTTTAGTCGAAGTCGAACCGTAAGGCGCGTAGGTCTCTAACGAGCGTCGAAACGGAGATCGTCGTTAAAGTATAAAACTTCGATCTTAGTTTCGACGCTCGTTAGGGACCTACGCGCCTTACGGTTCGACTTCGACTAAACATTAAAAAAAATATATATTTTAACGACGGACTTAGTTTCGACGCTCGTTAGGCCCGTACGCGCCTGATCGTCGTTAAATAATATTTTTTTATTATTTAGTCGACGTCGTCCGTAAGGCGCGTACGGGCCTAACGAGCGTCGAAACTAAGTCCGTCGTTAAAATATATATTTTTTTTATTGTTTAGTCGAAGTCGAACCGTAAGGCGCGTAGGTCTCTAACGAGCGTCGAAACGGAGATCGTCGTTAAAGTATAAAACTTCGATCTCCGTATCGACGCTCGTTAGAGACCTACGCGCCTTACGGTTCGACTTCGACTAGATAATAAAAAAAATATATATTTTAACGACGAACTTAGTTTCGACGCTCGTTAGGCCCGTACGCGCCTTACGGACGACGTCGACTAAATAATAAAAAAATATTATTTAGTCGACGTCGTCCGTAAGGCGCGTACGGGCCTAACGAGCGTCGAGGCCCGTACGCGCCTTACGGACGACGTCGACTAAATAATAAAAAAATATTATTTAGTCGACGTCGTCCGTAAGGCGCGTACGGGCCTAACAAGCGTCGAAACTAAGTCCGTCTTATATTTTAACGACGGACTTAGTTTCGACGCTCGTTAGGCCCGTACGCGCCTTACGGACGACGTCGACTAAATAATTAAAAAAATTATGTTTAAAAAAATAAATCTGTTTAAAAAAAATCTGTTAAAAAAACAGTTTTCTGTTTAAAAAACTAAGATCGTCAAAAAACAGTTTTAACGACGATCTCAGTTTCGACGCTCGTTAGGACCGTACGCGCGTTACGAGCGTCAAAACTAAGATCGTCAAAAAAAATCTGTTTAAAAAAATATTCTGTTTAAAAAAAAATTCTGCATAAAAAAATCTGTTAAAAAAAATATGCGTTCGGGAATACTTTAGAACACGCTTTAATTAGGGCAAGCTCCCTATCCGTGACTATCACACGCGGCATCATACATTCATGCAATATTGACTTGATCCGCTCAAGCACCCACACGTAGTTACCCCTTCGTTCTTTACAAATAACGGCATGTGCTATACAAAAAGACTTCGCAGTCGACGTCATACCCACAACCTGGACAAATGGCATGTTGTAGAGGTTTGTTTTGTAGGTCGCGTCGATCAACATCACGTGCGGGAATGCACGCCACATAGTGATTGAATAAGGATGAACAAAGAAAATCTCTGTTACGACATCTGTTTTGGGTTCCTGTCGGGTGTCGTAAATGAATCGGTGGTCGTGTAGCAGGCTTTCCAGTGCCTGAATAGGATTCTTTCCGTCCATTATTGTCGCTCTAATTTTTTGTACCGCATTTTGCACGTCTTTCTGAACGTGCAGGCTGTCGGGGAACTGCTTTCTTAGGGTTTGAAATATGATACGTGGCTCCATGTTTTGAGCAGTTAGCTGCTCCACTAGCTTGTATTCGGCTTTAGTAAATCTTCGCACAAAAGCGTGGCCCAACAGACTCGTCGTAGGTTCGTGGTTATGGTTCGCACAGTCCACTTTAACTCCCACGTGTCATTCGTCACGTCCCGGATGGCGAGTAATGAAAATGGGCAACCGATTTTTTTGCTACCTGCTTTCCTAACTGTTGCTTTACTACGGTGCTCACCACTACGGTCGCACACAAGCCATACCATCCCAGTAGTACCGCCAAAATTTTTTGATTGGCGGGTAACAATTACGTAACCATACTTCTTTCCCGTTTCTTGTACCCAATTCTTCAAATCAGTTAGAGACATGAAACACTAAAAAAAAGTTACGTTAATAATAATAATAATAACAATAATAATAACAATAATAACAATAATAACAATAATAACAATAATAACAATAATAATAATAACAATAATAATAATAACAATAATAACAATAATAACAATAATAACAATAATAACAATAATAACAATAATAACAATAATAATATTAACAATAATAACAATAACAATAATAACAATAACAATAATAATAATAAAAATAATAACAATAATAATAATAATAATAACAATAATAACAATAATAATATTAACAATAATAACAATAATAATAATAACAATAATAATAATAATAATAACAATAATAATAATAACAATAATAACAATAATAATAATAACAATAATAACAATAATAATAATAATAATAATAATAATAATAACAATAATAATAATAACAATAATAACAATAATAATATTAACAATAATAACAATAATAATATTAACAATAATAACAATAATAATAATAATAATAATAATAATAATAATAATAATAATAATAATGTGATACCTCATTTATTTGAAACGGATTGCCCGGGGTAGATGGTTCATAAAGTGATGTATCGTATCCACTGTATCCACCTTCACCCACGTATCCACTGTAACCACCTTCACCCCCATATCTATCGTATCCACTGTATCCACCTTCACCCACGTATCCACTGTAACCACCTTCACCCCATATCTATCGTATCCACTGTAACCACCCTCACCCCCGTATCCACTATAACCACCTTCACCCCCGTATCCACCCTCACCCCCGTATCCACTGTAACCACCTTCACCCCCATATCTATCGTATCCACTGTAACCACCTTCACCCCCGTATCCACCTTCATCCCCGTATACCCCGTAACCCGGATACGATTGCTGCGTCGGGTAATATGTTTCATCAACAGGTGCATTCTCAGCACCGTATCCACTTTGTTGCACGTACGGAGATTCATACCCGTATCCGTAATCTGGATACACTTGATGCGCCGGGTAATTTGGTTCATCAACAGGTGGAGTGGGAGTCTTGTTCAAGTCTGGCAACTGTGTTTTTTGATCAACGGGGACTCCAGACACAACCTCCTCCTCCTCCTTGGCAGCATTTAATCCCCATGTGTCGTTAGAATAGCGCTTACCGAAATAATTATCGGTCCAAAATGATGACATTTTAACAAGATTGAACAAAAAACGGAACAAATGATGTGTAAATTGCTTACTGAAGAAGAAGATGAAAAAGAAAGCAGTAGGCAGTGAATTCGAATTGTGAACAGATGGATAAATAGACTTTCACGTGACAGTTCAATAGGCAGCGTATTGCCCTCTACTCCCCGTATTACTTTATTCACGTGCCTGGACAACATCGTATCGATGTCAAATCAGTCTGACATACGCTGCGTATTGACCACTACGCAGCGTATAGGGTTACATCTATACGATGCGTATTGATCACTACGGACCCTATGTCAGACTGATTTGACCATGGTACTAGGTTTGACTGTCTGGTTGTGTCCCTACCATTAACATACGCTGCGTATTGATCAATACGCAGCGTATAACCTAACTAGTGTATATATGTAATTAAGTTTCATATTCTAACAGCTCTGGACAGAGGATAAACTGGTTAAGGCGTTACGGTTCTAAACGAGAGGTCATGAGTTCGAGTCTTGCAAGGGCCGGTTCTTAAATGAAGACCCCCTTTTACCTTTTTTTGATATTTTTACAAAAATGGTCCCTGAGATTTCGTAAATTTATACAAATGGTCCCTGGTTTTTCGAAAATTTACAAAAAGGTCCCTAAAGTTTCGAAAACTGACAAATATGGTCCCTGAAGTTTCATAAATTTACAAAAATGGTCCCTGTTTATAAGCTACGTATTGCTCAATACGCAGCTTATATAAACCTGGGAAAAAAATTACACTTCAAACCTACCTAAATGACCCTAAATTTGCATCAGTTTTATATACGCTGCGTATTGACCAATACGCAGCGTATAGAAACTTTGTTTTCTGTGCAATGATTGGTAATCAGGCACTGAGATCTATGGTCTATATACGCTGCGTATTGACCAATAAAAAGTAAGATGCGTAATTTTCAAATCCTATAGCAAAACGATATGAAATTTGATATGCTATAGCTTCTTATTACAAAAGTAAGATGCGTAATTTTCTATATTGTCAACTACAAAGCACAAACACTACCACAAATACAATAAAAACTTCAAAATCAAACATTTGCTAAAACATACACCAAAACCACCATAGCTACAACATTCTTCAAGTGCATATCCCCATTTGCTTATTATCTCTCTTCTGCAAGAAATTAATCAGATTCACAACGTGAAACATACATATGCCGAAAAGGACTAACCTAATAAGTTTAATCGCTTAAAAACCTTAATTATTCGGTCAAGAAAATACACCTTTTATCTTAAGAAGATGAGGAACTCAACAGATCTTGAATATCTTTCTGTTTATAATCAAAGAACCAATTCAAGAAATCAGTAACCCAAATTGTGTTTTTTTTTTTTTTTTTTTCAAACAAGCCTCAAATTCTAAAGGTGGGATGCGACTTGCGAGGACGGTCTTTGGATAACTTTTCCTTATTTGTTCAACATGAACTTAGTTAATAAATAAAGTTATCCAAAGATATTAAACGGTAACCATTTTCGGAACCAAAAAAAAATCATACCACCATAGACGGCTTCTAAAATACGTCGTTCCAACTCGAAGAATTTTGACGCAACTGAAAGCAGTGAGTTGTAACCTTTGCATTGACTTTGATTACACAAATCTCTGTTTATTTTCCTAAAAACGCATAAAATAAACATAATATGTAAGCTAATTAATGACTAAATATACGGTACATGGAAGATAGAACTGTGTATGCTAAGAGTTATATACTAACTTGATTAGTCATTTCAACCGTCAATGAAGCTGCAGTTTTCAAAGACCCCAAAAAAAAAAACCAATACCTGCATCAAGAGTTGTACAAAAACAGTATTTAAGTGAAAAGTAAACATTTAAATTGCAAGTCAAAGAGGTAAATAAACAGTCAAAACCCTATGTGTGACAATTAATAAAGATATTAGAAAAGAAGAATTAACAGGAAGCAAAGAAATAAAAACTGAACAGAGATGAATAACAGCGAAAAATCAAATTCCCACAGTTGAAAAATCAAGGTTATTAATTAAAAAAATTGAAATTAAAAATAGGTTGAATCATAAATAAGGGCAGACGAACTACCTGTTGGCGGTTCTGATACGGATATTACGAAGAATCGGTAGCGGTAGGCTGATGATGACACGGTGATGGTGATGGTGGTGGGCCGGTGTCCTGCTCTCACGTGTGTGGGCTTAGGAAAAGAAATGGTAGGTGGCAACACGTGGCAATGTAAACATAGAGGCAGCTTGAAAGAGTTGTACATCATGCTTGGGAAGCATGTACAATCAACTACAGTAGCAACTCTCTCAAAATTAAGAATGAGAAATTTCGACATGGGGAATGTGAGAAATTTTATGCCATTCTACACCGGTATCCTTTTTATACCTTTCCCTTAATTGTTTACAGTTGCTTATAGTAAGTCGTTTCAAATCCTTGAAACTCTGAATGTCATCCGGTAGAGAAACTAAAGCATCGCACAGAGCTAAGCCTAAAACCTTGAGTTTTGGAAGGTTACTTGGCAAGGAAACCAAACTCGGACAATTAAAAATGTGTAATTCTTCTACAGAAAGAAACATATTGGTGGTGTTGCCTAACATGTTTGTGTCGTCATCAAGAAAACTCTTAAAAGAAACCATGTGACTCAACTTAATGACCCTAAGATTGGGTAATCTTCCAAGTGATGGAATATGCTCACAGCGATCACACCCCCAAATTACAATTTCAAGCAAATTTTTTAAATTCACCAACCAACTGGGAGAAATAATCATTCCCATGTAACCATCTATTCTCAAATTCTTGAGACTTGGATTTGGTTCTAGTCCCTCGAGAACCTCTTCATCTACATGCTCTTCTGGTTGCATATTTGTAGACCAACACAACTCCAAATCCAGCAAATTTCTTTTGCATTCAAGTTTGGCACTCTTGGCTTCTCCTAAACTTCCAACATTCTCAAGCCCTTCTAACCTCAACTTGCCCTCAAGTAGATTTAATTCCCCCAATTCCCCTATTTTGGCCCCATTCTCTTTACCAACAGGAAATCTTGAAAGTGTTCGCAAACCGGTTAATTCTTTGATTCCTACTGGAAAATGTTTGAGGTAAACACAATTGATGTCCAAACAATGAAGATTTTTCATGTATTTCAGGCCTTTAGGCAACTTACGCAGTGAATAACAATGACCCAAACACAGCATTTGCAAGTTTTGAAGATACATAATTGACTCGGGTAAAACTTTTATAAACGAACCTGATAAGTTCAAGTATTCCAAGTTTTGGAGATACATAATTGACTCGGGTAAAACTTCTATACTTGTATTTGGTAAATACAAGTATTTTAGATGTTTGAGTTTGCAAAATGATTCAGGGAATGTCCTAAACTGAATACCACCCAAGTGTAATACCCTTAGATAAGCTTGCTTGATTTTTTTGCTGCATTTATACTCTTCACTGAACATGAATATTGACCTTAACGAAGTCAGTTTTCCTAGATCCTCATATGAAAACTGAACGGGGCATGACGAGCTCAAATGAAGCACCCCATTTGGTATTTCAACCTTGTTATTTGCAGGCTCTATAACTAAACAATCTTGTCCCATCACATCATGTGCCATGTCATGCATCAGATCATGCATTTTATATCTATAAATACCATCCCCGTATTTTACGGGCTTAACAACAACCTGCAAGAATGACCTCCAAACAAAGCAATTAAGAATTTCTTCCCCAAGCATATACAAGTCTTTCCCTCCTTTGGGTGGAATGAAACCATTTGACGCCCACAATGAAATTAGTATATCCTTTTCCAATTCCCAACCTTTAGGAAACAAACAACAATAAGCAAAACATCTTTTTAAATGTGGAAGTAGTTTATCATAGCTTAACTTCAAAATAGCAGGCACGACTTTAACTTCATCCAAATCCCATATGTTGTTGTCTTTCACATGTAGCCAATCGCTTGTACTACTTTTCGACCACATTAAGCTACCCAAGGTCTTCACTGCTAGAGGTAGTCCTTTACATTTCTCAACTATCTCTCTTCCAATAGGCTCTAGTTCACTTATGTCGTTCCTCTCTCTTCCCTGTGCAAATGCATACTTCTTGAATAGTAACCACGAGTCATCTCCTGATAAACATCCCAGTTTATGTTGTAACTTGGGAACCTTACTAAACATTTGACTAGTTGCCTGGGATCGTGTTGTCATCACAACAATACTTCCATCTGCCCCACACCTTAATGTTTCTCTTAATTCCTCCCACATGTTCTTTTCATTTTCATCATCTTCAACCCAAACGTCATCTAGTACAACCAAAAATTTCTTCCCCCCTAACCTGCTTTGAACGGACTCTTGCAACTTATCTAGCAATGTAAGTGTGCACCCACAATCATCTATGGACTCGATGATTTTTTTCATTATCTCCTTAACCTGGAACTTTTCAGAAACATAGATCCAGCATTTTAACTTGAAACATTGCTTCACCCATTCATGGTTATAAATTAACTGAGCTAAAGTGGTCTTTCCCAAACCTCCCATACCCCATATAGAATACACCGGAACCTCACCATCGTCACATTTTCCGACATGTTGGTCACATATCGCTTTAGTCACCATCTCCATCTCTTCATCTCTTCCAAAGATGATTGAAGAATCATGTATAAGCGAGCTAGTTTCTCTATTTGGCATCTCATTTTCAACTACCATATCATCTACATCACTTATAGCATCCGAAGGGATCAAACCTAACTCAAATCTCTTAAATGCAATGTCATCAAGTTTCTTTCTTATGTCTTTAACTTTGTGAGCAATCCTAAGACGGGACATAAATTTATTATGATTGGGAGAGAAGAAGGCTTTTACCCTGTATTTGATTCTTTTTTTGTATAGGCTTTGTAGCAACGCTTCAGTTGAGATCTCGTCCAGCACATTTTCTACCTCCAAGGATGCTGATCTGAGGTGCTTAAGCCATACTTTTACAACGTTATTCTTGACGTGTTTCTCTTCTGCATCTTGAAGAACAGCTTGGATCTGCTCGAAATCATTCTTGAGACTCGAAATATCGCCTTCAAGTCCCCTGAGTAGAGCAAGCTCTTGGTTAGCTACAGAACCCAGTATCCGCACCACCTCCTTCACAAGGACAGCAACAGCCGCATCAGCCATGATTACTGTTTTAAGATAGTATAATCAAAAGTTTCTCTATTCCCTTCAAAGATCGATGGTGATCCAAGAACAATTTGTTTGAAAACCAAAGCAAAAAAGTGAAGAAAATGAAAAGCAATTCAACTATTTATAAAACCGGGGGGTCAAAAACGTGTATACCCAAAAATTTCTATATGAAAACTACATACTCTCCACTACTGAGCGAAATGTTCGGGGGGTCGGTCGCCCCCTCCCGCCCCTACTATGTTACGCCCATGTATATAAACTGATTAGGTTTAAAAAACCGGTTAATCTATTAAAGGTTTAAAAACCGCTCATTCAATATTTATAAATGCAAAAAAGTTTATAAAAAATCTAAAGAATGCTAAAACACATGAAACGCGATTACTATTTTGAGATAGTATAATCAAAAGTTTCTCTATGCCCTTCAAAGATGGTGATCCAAGAACAATTTGTTTGAAAACCAAAGCAAGAAAGTGAAGAAAATGAAAAAGCAATTCAACTATTTATTTTTCACATGTAGTGGGTAGTTAAAGCGTTAGCATGTGATGTGTTTCTTATCCTCTTGTACTATATGTTGTTAAAAGCGTTAGCAAGTATTGGATTTTAACCAAACGACATATTTCCTTTCTAAAAGCATTCTTCTTTTTCCATTAATTTTTTAAAGTAATACTGCTTTTGAATTTTATATGTTAGAATTTCCAATAATGCGGTTTTTATCATTTTTAATTATTTAATCTTATTTCTTTCGCATATTAGTTGAATTGTGTACAGGAACAAAAAGAAATTACCTGCTATTATATTATATATAGAGACTACCAAGGAACCTGAATAGTAATTTTTAATTTAAAATAATATATATCTTTTTAATATTTTATTAATCTAAGCAAATAAACCGAACTTATTAACCAAAAACCAAATGTTTAATAAAATAGACTAACCGATATCTTTAATTTTGGTTTCAATTACGAACCGACCGAACCATACACACTATGATAGTGTCTGTGTTTCCCGTCGCATCACGCGGACAATCTTCTAGTTATAACATAATTAAGAAACTTGATCAATTTACCAACGTGTCAAATTTGGTCCCCAAGAGTAGTGGTGCACAAATCGGGTTTTTTTTTTAAAACCGGGTTTCGGGTAGGATCGGGTTTTACAAAATCGGGTTTTTTTAAAAACCTGGTCGGATCCGGGTTTTCTACCAAAAATGTATACCCTATATACCCGGGTTCGGGTCGGGTTTTATAAAACCCGGGTATTATAATACCCTATTTCCGGGTTCGGGTATTCATCGGGTAAGGTTCGGGTATGCATCGGGTTGGGAAAAAACCCGCACCGGGTATTAAAAAAACCCGACCGGAACTATGCTTATAAAATGTATCAAACATAACTCTCACACATAGACATCAAATCTATTGATAAACAGAGGCACAATTTATAGTTCTTCATGTGGTTATTCTTGAACTTTATAAACAGAGGCACAATTTATTAAATACAAAACTAATAATGATATTAAACAAACAAAGAAAATAGAAGGGCCAACATATATTAGCATATTTGTTTCCACTTGTAATGAAATATACTAAATAATTAAGTAGCGGTGGCAAATATCATTAGAAACCTAATAATTAAAGAAGATTACATCAAAGTGCATACATAATTTTGTTAAATCATAAGAACTAGAAGTCTTAATGCATACATAATTAAACAAGATTACATCAAAATCGGGTTTTTTTAAAAACCGGTTCCGGGTATTTATAAAACCCGGTTCCGGGTTAGGGTTCGGGTATTTATAAAACCGGGTTTCGGGTATAAACCGGGTATAAAAAAAACCGATTCCGGGTTCGGGTTTTAGATCAAATATGCATACCCGGTCCCTACCCTACGGGTAGGGTCGGGTTCGGGTATAAAAAACCCGGGTTTTATAATACCCGGTTCCGGGTTTTTTTTCGGGTCCGGGTTCGGGTTTTTTGTGCACCACTACCCAAGAGTCATCAACTTGTTACTTGTTTAAACCCATTTAGTTACTGAGTTGGGCCCCTTGCTTGGGCCAAACCACAATTTAGCCAACAAAAGTCTTCATATTATCCATGCTAAAGATGGCTAAACCCTTTTAAAGTGTCTTTTTTTAACATGGATAAATGTTGAAAACATAAGGAGATAAGCTAGATATACAAGCATCATATCTTATACTAGTGAGTAGTGTAGGACCGTGTTTCGGGACCGAAACCGTGAATAGTGTGAGATTAGTTCAAGACGGGAGAGATTAGAGATGGATAAACAAAACTTCTTTGTATTAATCCGTAGTAAAATATTACAAATCGGCCCGATTACAAGATAACCGAACTAATACCAAAGGAGTATACATCCGGGGAGAGACCAAGTGGTGATCTCTCCCCCAAACCAAACAACTCACTGTGAACTCTCTCAAATGAGTTCACTCACTCTAACTCTCTCTAGTGCAAATGAAAGACAAGGGGTGGTATTTATAGTCACACCCACTTCACTTGCACACGCACACACGGTCAAATCCATAACCCTCTCTTTTGACCACTTCAAACGAGCGGGTCAATACACATTTGTTTGACTGTTTCACTAACTATTACATAATCAACATAAATTACAAACTAAATTATTCGAAGAGCATCGGACACAAAAACTGCACCAACAAATTCCCCCTTGTCCGTTGCTGTCGAATGCAGAAAATGCAACTGCAATCGATCTTCAGTCAAGTATTCATCTTCTCTGTGTTAACAAATTCCCCCTTGACCGATGATCCGGTTAAGTAGTATCTTGACGCTCCTTGTATAATATTTCCCCCTTAAAGTACGCGTATCCGTGTTGGGTGTTGTGCAATTTCCTCAATTGACCGATCTTCCGCTGATCTTCCAATACTCCAACCGGCATTTGATAAGGGTTCCATTCTTTAAGAACTGCATCAAGTCTTGATATGTCATAAGACAAACTCTACCACCTGTGATTGCGTTTAGAAATTTACCGAAGAAATTCAACATATGAAAAAATTTTATCCCCCCATTTCTTTGGTAAGATCTTTAAACCTTAACAGATTCTCTCCACTTCAAAGAAACTGTCGTCAATTTCACATAACAAATTCTCTCCACTGAGTAGAATTTATCTTCAAATGTTCACCAATTCCCTCCACTGAGCGGAACTGTCGTCAATCTTCATTGAATGTTCTCGGTTGTTCCAAAAATCACGAAAACGACTTTCTTCTTTGCATATTCTAGTTGAATAAGAACGTCCCCTAGTACCCCGTATGATCCGAATTGTATTCCTCCAAAGACTTTGTGAACTCGTTAGGACCAGTATTGACATTCTAGGTTCATTCATTCGTTACCAAATGCGAGAATATGACAATAAACAAAAAGATTTCTTCGTTGCATATTCTAGTTGATAAAGAAATTTCGCCTAGTACCCCGTATGATCCGACTTGTATCCCTCCAAAGACTTTGTGAACTCGTTAGGACCGGTATTGACATAAAGTCTTTGGAGGGATACAAGTCGGGAGAGATTAGAGATGGATAAACAAAACTTCTTTGTATTAATCGGTAGTAAAACATTACAAATCGGCCCGATTACAAGATAACCGAACTAATACCAAAGGAGTATACATCCGGGGAGAGACCAAGTGGTGATTTCTCCCCCAAACCAAACAACTCACTGTGAACTCTCTCAAATGAGTTCACTCACTCTAACTCTCTCTAGTGCAAATGAAAGACAAGGGTTGGTATTTATAGTCACACCTACTTCACTTGCACACACACACGGTCAAACCCATAACCCTCTCGTTTGACCACTTCAAACGAGCGGGTCAATACACATTTGTTTGACCGTTTCACTAACTATTACATAATCAGCATAAAATACAAACTAAACTATTTGAACAGCATCGGACACAAAAACTGCACCAACAAGTAGACACCTTGATTAATGGGTAAAAAGATGTATTTAAATTATGAAAGTATGTTGGATGATGCATTAATTGATTTTGTGATAAGCAATGCGATATTTGTATACATGTATGGATTTAAGGGAAGTATGTAAAATTTATTTATTAATTTATCTGTTTTTCATACTTGAGATGAAGTGTGCACACAGGAAACTAACTTAAAGATTGAGAAATGCAGGTTAGAAGTTCAAACGAAGTTTTATGGGTCAAACAAGGTGTTTTACTTAGAATTTAAAGGATGGGGTTGATGGGGGTATAGGCTACGCCAACCAGCGTAGCATACCATGCACAAGGGGAACCTACGCTCAGAAGATAACCTTCTGAGCTACGTTTGGTTTACGCTAAGCAAAACATTGGGCCAGATGTGTAGCCAACGTACCCTACGCTGGCTTGGGCTTATAGTACGCGTCCAACATATGGTACGTCTGTCACTGTTTCCTGGGAGTTGTTTGCTACAACTAGTCAGATTAGAGTTTCATTTTTTTTAAAGCACACATAGAAGTGCAGTTTGCTAGAGATTCCAAAGATACATGACTACCTTAAGGTAGTGTTCGTTTCATGGAATGGAATGGAATCTTGAGGGAATTGGAATGTTGATTTCACATCTTATTTTGTTGGTTTAACAAGAAAATGAATTGGAACTGAACAACATAAGGAAGGGAATCTACATTCTAATTCTATCCAAATTTCATTCCATTTTGCAAAACAAACACACCTAAATTACAAATCAAATTTCAATTTCTGCGCGAATTCCAATTCCATTACAATCCATGAAACGAACACTACCTAAGAAAACGTAGAAAATGCATTTAAGAGGATATACAGGTGATATATTACTAAAATAGTCATAGAGATATACTAGCCGTTTACCCGCGCGATGCGGCGGGAAACATATCACTTAGGTTGGTGAGTTTAGGGCTATGTACGGGGCGGTTTGGTTTTGAGCCATAACCAAAACCAAATTCGTGATGCAACGGAAAACACAACACTTGTAGTAATTCTAAGGGTGTGCATGAGTGCGCCTCGCGCCTTTAATAACTATGGTGGAAGCTAAATTCGTCTCGGTATCCAACTATCTCGGATGGTGAAAAAGGTATTACTTGTTTATGTTGACAGCTCCTAAATATGACCAAGTTAAACCAGCATATCCTACAACACAATGCCGGTGTAACCAAAATATTCAGAGTACAAATCACAAATTTCAACAACAAATCTACTCTACACAAAGCTACATTACCTCAAATTTCAACTTTAACCCGGTCGATGTACTGAGACTTGTTGAAACTTGTACTCAAATTTCACAAAGCTACAAGTTTCAACAACAAATCTACTCTACACAAAGCTACACTACCTCGATTATGTCAATCGAGTAGGAGGCCCACGCGATGCGGCGACGAGTGGTGGGTGGTGGCGGCGGCTGTGGGTGGCAGTGGTTTGCTAGTACGAAACCCACGCGATGCGGCAGCGGCGACAATTTACAACGCAGTACTCATTTTGTGTTAGTTTATCAATCCTCTCGTGAAGAACATCTCTTTGTAGCAGCAGGCACAACCAAGACCAATAACTAAATGCCTAATAAATGGTGGCTTCCCGACTGCATGTCTGATCCAATCTTGAAGAACAATGTGGACTATTGACGGGCTAAGCCCGAGTTCATAAATTTGTAGGGAAAAATAATTTATAATCTTGAATGTTTTAAAAGGATTTATGTTAAATAATATAATTTTTAAACCAAAATATTTAAAAGAGTTAAATGCCTGGTTTGTCCCTGTGGTTTGCAAATATTGCAGATTTGGTCCCAGTGGTTTACTAATTACAGAGTTGGTCCCCAGTAGTTGCAAATTTTGCACTCGGGTGGTCCTTATCACTAACTTATGTTAAATTTATCAGTTAAATGTGTGTAAAATGACTAAATTACCCCTGACTAATTAACAAAAATAAAAAAATATAAAGATGGATGGCCCCAATCTTCTTCTTCTCCCCCCCCCCCCCCCTCCTCTTTCTCTCTGTCTCTGTAGAATCCTCCACCACCTTCACCTCCAATTCCACTGTCAACCCACCACCACCACCTCCTCCACCGTAAATTCCACTGTACCCAAGATAAAAAAACTAAAATACTTTTCTCAACACACAAAATGTCGCTAATAGTCTTTATCAAACAATAGCGTTAACAACACTTGCTGATTTTATGAAATTTCTTTTCCCCCCTGCAAGTTCAAAACTGTATCACCTGCACTTCTTAAATCAAATATGTTCACAATCAGTGGTGGATCTAGGATTCACGCCAAGCAGGAACGTTTTATAAGAAAAGCGGTAACGAAATTGAAAAAACGTCAAATTTTTCCAAAATTTACACTAAAAACGTCAATTTTTTCCCCGCCAAGCGGTAGCGGGCGCTCCCCCTTGTGTCCACATAAGTCCACCCCTGTTCACAATTAAGGTATAGCAGTAATCAAAAACTCATAAACTCGAACTGAAACCAACGAAAATCGATTGTAAACTGTTCAAAACTTATAATTTCGAACTGAAACTCAATTTGAAATCAGTGACAAACTGTTTGAAATCTTCAAAATATATAGAACTCGAACTAAAAATCAGGGCCGGCCCTAAGAATTCGTGTACCCTGTTCGAACTCGAAAAAAAAAAACGTGCCCTTAGGCCTTAACGAAATTGGGTATTGGGAGGTCTAAACCTAATTACAATGAGTTAATAACTAATCTAAACCTTAAAAATAGTTTTGTAAGTGGACCTATGTTGGTGTTTATATGGGTATAACCTATTAATTTATTTATTTTACATATACATATCAATATTTTTTAAATGACATGCCCTTTGAAATATCGGGCCCTAGCCGGTGGTCCTCCCCGCCCACCCTCAGAACCGGCCATGCTAAAAATCAACGATATCAATGAATTATATCCAAACTTTGTCAAAATTTATTAAAATTTCAACCGAAACTCAATGAAATTCAACTGATCCGTATACGAAATTGATGAATAATTGTCCGAAAAGTTCAAACGACACACCGAATCACACCGAAACTCGTCCGAATCAAACCAAATCACACCGAAACTCGTCGGCAACCACATCCAACGGTGGTGCACCGCAGCCGCCCCTCCCGAGTCGCGACAAAGGTGATTCTACAATTCCCTGTTTCCCCTGAAGCAATCAGTTCTTGACTTTTGGTAGCTAAAGAACACAGTCTCCCTGGAATCCCACGATATCGGATACTTTGATGTTTCCATACCAGACCGGCTAGTTTCCGATGACGGAGAATTGAATTGTACAACAGTTTCAAGTGTTCGAGATCGTGAAGAGAGTCCGGTAGACACCGAATCGATTCGAATAGTGAAGCTCGGGTGCTTAGGGCTTCGATGTATAGACCGGCTTCTAGGCGGCGATTTCGGCCGTTTTACGACGGAGGAGGAGCTTGATGTGGCTGAGGAGATAACAGATGTTTTCAGGCTCTGTTCTCGGTAGCGTTTGTGGCTGGTTACCGTCAGTGAAGGTGTCGCTGGAGGTTGTGGTGGTGGGTTGAAGGTGACGGGGGAGATGGTGGTGGGTTTAAGTTGCAGGTGGAGGTGGGTTAGAAAGAGAGAATGTGTGTGTGAGAGAGGGAGAGAGGAAGAAGATAAATCTTTTATATCGTTTTTACTTTTTTTTTATTGGTTAAAGGTAATTTAGTCATTTTAACATCTGTTTAACTGAGAAACTTAACAGAAGATAGTGATAAGGACCACCCGAGTGTAAAAATTACAACTATTAGGACCAACTCTGTAATTAATGAACCATTAGGACCAAGTCTGTAATTTTCACAAACCACAGGGACCAACCAAGCATTTAACTCTATTTAAAATATTGAGGTATACATATTCATAATTTATAATCTTTAATGTTTATAAAGGATTTATGCTAAAAAGGATAATTTTTTACTTGGTGTTTGAATATCAACATCATTGATGAAGTTGAAGTAAATGACTACGAAATGGAAGAAAATTGAAAGTCAACAATTTTTAAAGTCAAAGTCAAAGGTGAGTAGTGATATTTTTTAGGGGTTGGTAATTGATTTGTGTGTATTTCAGTATCATTTGGGTGTTGGAATTTGGTTGTCATATTCCTTTGTTCTATCACCAATAAATAAAGTATTCTAGTTTTATCTTTCAAGTAATTTAGCAACTACTTCTAATACCACAAACTAACAGATCAAGTGCACATGAGAATAAACAAACCAATATTATCAACTGTTAGTAGATGACAGCACTACACACCAAACATCTACAATCAGCAAGGATGTGAATTTCAATCAAGGCCACACAGACCCAAGATTCGTGTATAAATTTACCTGGTACCAAGGGTAAGATGTCATTAACAACCTTAAAAAAGTGGCCTCTAGGAATCGACAGGTTAAAACCTACACCACTTGGTTTCTATACTTTCGAGTCACAAATCAGTTATAGGTCATGAATACATCATAAAGAATATCTGGGTTCTCCAATTTTAATATACGACCTAAAAACTCATCAAACCATTAAAAAAAGATCACCAGAACCCTGTGACTGGACCCTTAACCGGCTGCACAAGTTTACCACTCTACCCCAGCCAAGGCTAACATTTTTAAGACTTCCCTACATGCCCGTATCCATTACATGTATCACAAAAAGAACATGTGTGACAGAGGTATTGTTCCTAATGAGACCTTGTCCCCAAAAACCTTTTTTGTGTATCTTATAATATAAGATAAGGTAATTCAAGGAAACAAACATACAGATATGTTAACAATACAAGTGTCCAATTTATAAGCTCGATTTTAGTATCTTTAGAGAAGGAACCGCCCCTTGTGGCTCCCCTGCCATCACCACTGCCCTTTGTGGCTCCCATGCAACATTTAAGCCTAGCCTCTCCATTCCTATCATATTTGTATCGTTTTTCATTCATCGGATAAAACCTGCATCAACATTACGAGTCAAAGCATGTGAACTTTTTTTTGTTTAGAAGCATTAACGTTCTATTCGTTTCATTTAAGCTATGTATTTATAACGAAATCCAAATGAACCAATTTACAAATTACCACCTCCTATGGCATATTACCTCATAAGCATAGTTAATGTCCTTGAACTTTTGTTCAGCTCCTGGTTCTCTGCAAAAACATGATAAAACTCGAGTGCATTGAAGGTGGATATAGAACTTGAATCTTCTCAGTTTCATCTCAACAACAATTCAAATAGACAAATAAACAGAACACAACAACTACAAATGTACAGTGTAAAAACTTACTTGTTCACATCAGGATGATAACTCCTAGCGAGTTTCCTATACGCTTAACATATATTAACACGAGTTAAAACCTTTTGTAAATTTATCATCGACTTGTAAATTTGACTAACCACTCTTAATTTCTGATTTGCTGGCAGTCTTTGACACCCCTAGTATCGAATAGAAACCCTGGGCAAGAAGTAAAAAGAATATTAAAACTCTCGACGAGTTACAACAATATAGAAAAGCAAATTATTATTATTGGAATATAGATGAAATAGCTCAACAGCAAACTTACCGGTTTAGCTTGAACAATGAGGCTGCGGTGATGAAAATTCCCACTTGCAGACCTCATATGATAATGATATGGTGTGTGCAAGGAATGTTGTGACAAGAAGCTTGAACATGGTGATGCAAATCCTCTTGTCTGAGTTGACAAACTGATGACCAAGTAGGAAAAAAAAATACATAATTGAGATTAATACTGGATATCATAGGTAACCAGTGATTGGTTTTAAAAGCAAAAAGTGCACTGAGGCGACAAGGTCTAAAACCGAAGCGCAAAAGAGGAAGGCTTTTCGTACACAAAGTGCATTGTACTTATATATTTTATATGTCCCATAGGTTTTTAGCATCCCCTACCCAAAATATAGCCATATATGGTTTATACATTGATTTAATGTATAAATTACTTGCATGTACAACCTTTTAGCTAAATATATAACACTTTGATACAAAAAAAAACTCCCTGTACAAAAGGTGTGTGCCTCAGTGGGATTTTTTTTGAAACACGTTTTCTTTTGCGTCACATTATGTTAACAAAAGTGCAGGGCTTTGCTTGCGCGTAGGCGCGTTTCCTTAAACCAATAATCAGTGTCAACAAATAGGTTGAGGGTATGAATCAATCAAAGTGTAAATGACATAAAAAGGTCCACCACACCTTTAGAGATAACAAATCTAACCTTTGTTTGATATGAAATTAGTTCCTTCCCTTTTACTTACTTCTGTTGGTGACTAAACATACATATGGACCAAGCAGGAAAGATGTATACCGGGGCAAGATATCTGACAAGATCCCTCACGGTCATAAGAACCCTGCAAAACAGTAAAAAAAAATCTGAAACAGGAACATACAATCCATATAACACTCTTAAATATCGAGACATCTATAATTGTCTTACTAAACGAAGAATCTCTCACTGTAACAAAACAAGAATCTCTAAAGATGCTCCAACCAGTCGTAAGAAAAATAGAAGCATATATCTTGACCTAAGTTTCTAATTCATCCTTACCTTACCATACCAAATCAATAGTATAGAAAAATAGTCAACTTCTTACTAAATTGACTTTAAGGCCAGTTCAGAACCTCCCAATTTGTGAGATTCAACCACAAAAATGGCAACCAAAAAATGATGCATCATCAAAACTAATAAATGGGTCGATGCGGGTTAGTGTCTTAAAGAAACGGGGCAGGTTTCGGATCGGAATGGGTTCAGTTCAAATTGAGTTTCGGGCCGAGACGGGTTTCGACACGACACAGGTTTTGGATCGGAACGGGGTTGGTTCGGGTCGGGTTTCGGGCCGACACGGGTTTCTGCATGGGACGAGTTTCGAATCGCTACGGGTTTTGGGCCGACACGAGTTTCCGCACGAGACGAGTTTCGGGTCGGAACGAGTTTCGTACCGTTTCGACGCAAACCGTTTCGACGCAAACCGTTTCGACGCGAACCGTTTCGACCCGTACCGTTTCGACCAGTACCGTTTCGAATCGAACCGTTTCGACGGGAACCTTTCGGAACCGTTTCGACCCGTACCGTTTCGAACCCAAAGTTATTGCTAAACAGGTCCAGCGGTTACTAACGGAGATCTGAGCCCAAGATGGAAAAGAAACGGAGGTGGAGTGTTTGTTGTCTTCGTCTTGTTGCTTACGAAATTCAACTGAAAGTCTATGAGCGGCTCGTGCACCTTTTTAAACCAAGATACTGATACTAGTTTTAGTTTTCTAGTTATAAGGGCCAAAACAATCAGATATTGAAGAAGCAAGTTATAAGTTGCTGTACAAAAAACTGATTACCGAGTATAAAAGCAAAGTAACATACCAATTCCTAATTAATAAATTCTTCAACTGGATTATCTAAATCTAATTCACGAAGTCGCAATAATCACGTTTCAAACCCTGCAACTCCAACAAGCAATGGCTTCTGCTCGCTCATAGACTTCACACGACATCGTTTTCAACTCTCTACAACCTTCTATTCGCTGCAATTTCATTCTAATTTCACCGTATACACGATGATGTCTCCAAATCACACTCTGGATGATCGAACCTCTTCTCATACCGCTAAACATTAAAAAAAAACATTTTTTTAACCAACCCGACCCGAAACCCGTTCTGACCCGAACCCGTTCCAACCCGAACCCGTTTTGACCCGAACCAAAACAACCCTTTTTTTAATTGACCCGTTTTGACCCGAACCCGTTTCGACCTGAACCCGTTCTGACCCATGACCCAACCCGACCCGACCCGTTAAGTGTGAGATGTGAGAGACAAAGGTGGATGATGTTCTTGAGTCGCCCGAGAGAGAAGGTGAGAGAGAGAAGGTCTGATGAAGCTTGTGAGATGTATGAGTTGTGAGAGAGATAGAAGGTCTGATGAAGCTTTGATCCGTGTGAATTGAAGTGGACGGCTGAAGATGGCGATCCGTGTGAAAAAGTGAGATAAATGGACTGAAAAAGTGAGATAAATGGACGGCTGAAGATGAATCAGTTGAAGGGTAAATTGTTTGTGTTTTCTTGTGCTTTAAATCTTGTACATTGTGGATTAAGTGTGTTTTCAACACATTGGCAAATTACCATTCCTATCCCTTGGATATCCTTTTATATATATATAGTATAGATAACATCCCAAGGATATATTTCTTTGAAAGGGATGTGTGCATGTGTGTATATATATATATATATGTATATCACTGAGATTATACTAACTAAATGTTTAGTATCATTGACAAGATTTGTTCAAACTAAAAAAGAAATTGAATATCCAATATCCATTGTACATATTTGTCACCTACATGACTTTGTTCAAATTACAAAAACCTAAATATTTTCGGTTTATTACTATATTTGATGCCTGTACACCCTCGGTGTGTAACTATATCAAAACAAAACCGCATGATTTAATCTGCAAACAACACAAAACAAACACTTGTTGGAGGATTCCCAACGCCCTGTCAACTAGTTTTTAGAGGCATTACAATTTACACATCTTCATCTCCTTTGGAAGTTGAAGGATTTCATAGTAAATGCAAATGTCACTGCAAACAATAGACAGAAACCCACCACTGCAGTGGCAGCAACACCCAAAAATTCATGGCGGTACCCCAATTCGTCTTTAAGAAACTGCCGTAACGGAACTGAATGCAAACCATCAGCAAGCTTTAAGGGTTCATTAACATCTCCATATTGTGATGTCAGCAGCCCATACAAACTCCATGATACTGGATTCGCCCAATAATACCATCTCCACCATATTGGAAGCCTCTGTTGATCAACATTGACAAAAATGAACCTTTCTTTATTTTAGAGTTAAATGCCATTTTAGTCCCTGTGGTTTGAGTCATTTTGCCAGTTTAGTCCAAACATTACATTTTTTGTATGTGGGTCCAAAAAGGTTTCACTGTTGCAATTTTAGTCCACTGGGTTAACTTCATCCATTATTCATGTTAACGAGAAGGGCGATTCGTTCATTTTATATGGCCGAATTGTCTTTCTAGTTAACAAAATTATATATAAAATGACCGAATTGCCCTTCTGGTTACCAGAAAAAATTGATGAAGTTAACCCAGTGGACTAAAATGGCAACGGTGAAACCTTTTTGGACCCACAGGAGAAAAATGAAACCTTTGGACTAAACTGGCAAAATAACCCAAACCACAGGGTCTAAAATGACATTTAACTCTTTTATAAAATACACAAAGAATAAAAAAATTAATAATAAAACTTTAGTTACCATGCGAGCGATCATAAATCCGCTGAAAAGGTTCCACAACATGTAAAAAGGAGCAGCAACGATAGCAGCGATATTATGGTTGGGTGTAACAGCAATCGTCATCATTCCAAAGAAGGTAAAGTATAGTAATGTGAAGTACATAAAATATATGTACCAAAATAATTTGAAAAAACTCCGTTCAAACGAAGCTAAAAAGTAGAAAATAAGGCTGTACACAAGCGATTGCACATACACATAAGGGAACTCTATTGCAACCTGCAAAAAGTAAAAAATAAATTATGTTAAGAATATAGGTTTTAATAGTACAAACATTTAAGCAGAATGTACCTGTGCAAATGCAAATGGTAAAGCAGAATACATCCCTGCTGCTCTTTCTCTGTATGAAACAGATCTTTCAACGTAAACCACTGGTTGGACTGAAGCAGCGTTAGTGATTCCAATAAATAAAACTGCAGCATACATTGATCCCATTGCATTAAAAATATCCTGCTGTGTTTCCCTGAAAAAGTTACGAATTATTTGATTAATAGTCAACTTAACTACCTTTAGTATGATTATGATTTCTGTTTCAGGCAATGAGCTTATTTTAGGCAAGAAAAAACCATCAGACTTCGAAAACTATGCTTTAAGTTAGGTGGGCTGGTTTCATAAGCACGTTAGTGCCACATCAGTGCCTCGTCAGCATGGTCAAAACTTACTGCCTAGTCATCACTTTTTTTACCACTAACATGGTCTGATTACTATAAATATTTTAAAGAGTAAAATGTCAAAATGGTCCCTGAGGTTTGGTCACTTTTGCCGCTTTAGTCCAAAACTCAAACCTTTTGAATCAGGGTCCTGTGGTTTCAATTTTGTTGTCATTTTCATCCAAAAGAAAAATCTGGTCAGATTTTTCAGTTAAGATCCAGCTTTTTCTTTTGGAGGAAAAAGACTAAAAAGCTGGATCTTAACTGAAAAATCTGACCAGATTTTTCTTTTGGATGAAAATGGCAACAAAATTGAAACCACAGTGACCCAGATTCAAAAGGTTTGAGTTTTGGACTAAAGTGGCCAAACCTCAGGGACCATTTTGGCAGTTAACTCTATTTTAAAAAGTGGTAAATTGAATTTTAATAATCCCACATTTTCTCGGTTGGCCAATAATAATTCAAATTGAGAATATTATAACCTCTAGTCCCTACTTTCTAACTAATTTTTCTCAATGGACCTCCGTTAAAAAAAACTTAACCCAGTTAGTTTTTCGCTGATGTGTACATGAGTTGGAAAAAAATTAATGTCCATGTCAGCAAAAAAAACAAAAAATTTTTTTTTTTTCACCACATATGTCCACATCATCATCCATGTCAGCGAAAAACTATCCACGTCAGCAAAAAACTAAAGATGGATGCCTTTTTATGCAACTATCCCTAAATCAAAATACTCAGATTATATTAAAAAAGTTCACCTTTTATCACCGAATTTCCAGCACATTGTCCCAAACATCAACGATATGATAACTGTGTAGAAAAACCGAACAGCTGTATATTGCGGGTTCCGCCAGTAGGACAGATTTTGCTTCCAAAGGCATGCAAGAAATTGACCTAGAAATGTCTGGGAATATTTGGTTGGAAAACTCAAGAATTTTGAATTCCTATCTGGTTTGCTTAAGTTCTCGGCTAATTCTTGGTTTTGCCTACAAAAACAAAAACATAACAAATTATTAAAGATTTAAATCCATTACAAATAGAAAGTACTAACTTAAATATTAGCTTACAAATATAGATATGATTCACGGTAAATTTCAGCAAAATCGACACCAAGACGGTTTTCTTCTGTTGCTGAAGTAACCTCGAGAATCCAAGCAGCCGGGTTATATCCAGGTCGGATCTTAGGTACTCCTTTTACCGCCTATAAATAACTCAATATTTAAGCACACCAAAGGAGGTATATAATTATAGATCATTACATTTTAAACATATATAATATAATTGTTATGAAGAAACACAAACCTCAAAATATTGTATCAGTTTGTGGGACCCAGTGCCTAAGGGACCAGCATAAATGAGCTTCCCGCCACGTTTCATCAGTAAAAGCTATTTGTTTGAAGGCAGTTGACCCGTTACGAATGAAAAAAGTAAACACAAATCAACTCATAATAGTTAAATAGGTCGAAAATGCTACCTCATCAAACGATTCAAAGATATCAATGCTGGGCTGATGGATGGTGCAAACAATGGTCCGGCCTGTGTTGACTATATTTCTAACCGTTCTCATAACAATGGCAGCGGCCCGTGCATCAAGTCCCGAAGTAGGTTCATCCATAAATACAATAGAGGGGTTTGCAACTAACTCAACTGCAATTGTTAATCTTTTTCTTTGTTCAGTTGATAATCCGTCAATTCCAGGTAGACCAACTAGGGCTCCCTTGAGTGGATTTAGTTCCACAAGTTCCATAACCTCTTCTACAAAGTCCTGAAATTTATATTGTCAATTTAAAAAAAAAAAATGTGTTTTGGAACTGATAATCTGATCATATGATCTGATTATGTGATTCTGAATTATCGCATAATTACTGTTATTATATATACTAAAAAGCTATTTTGTCAACTTTTAATAATGACATGTTTAGCCCCTCAACTTTAATAAGGTTTTTTTTCATTATTTACCCTTACAGTTTATTATAATTATTATTTAGACTCTCAACTTTTAGTTTTTTTCCCTTTACATTTTATTGTAATTACAATTTAGACCCAGAATTTTTTATTTTTCTTTCTACTTATTTGTAGTTGTTTCTTTTTAGTTTCTTTCTCAACATAATGTTTTTTTTCTAAATTTTCTATTAAATTTTCTATATGTACCGTCGTAAGTAGGTTATTTCAATTGCATTCCGAACCCGCCGCACATATTCGTTTTTATGGTCATAACGAGTGTCCATACCGTACCGTCACGGACTGAACCGATAACTTTTCCATGACTTTTGAACACTGCCGCAAGATGGTTTTTTATCTTCACGTAGACTTGTCTGTCGCAATTTGCTTATTTTTATCTACGTTTCGACCCCACTGCGGAGAACGAGCGGATACCCACTAGCTTTCAAAAAAAATGATAACTTAATTTAACTAAGTTCTTACCCTTTTCGTTGCTGCATTAATATCAGAAGGTAATCGAAGCCAAGCGGAAAACATCAATGCTTCATAAACGGTCAAACACGGCGAATGAACATCGTTTTGTTCACAATAACCAGAAATTCTTGCAAATGTTTCTTGGTTTTTAAGGTAACCCGAAACATAAATTTGGCCCGAGATATGGCCGCCGGTTTTTCTGCCAGCTAAGACATCCATTAGAGTCGTTTTACCAGCCCCACTAACACCGACCAACGCAGTAAGGAGACCCGGCCTAAAAGCTCCCGTTACATTGACCAATAATTGTAATTTGTTGACCGATAGACCTTGTTGCTTCAACTCCTAGAGCAAAGATTATATGAGATTGATAGATAAGTAAGAAAAAAATTAGAGTAAAATGCCATTTTCGTCCCTGAGGTTTGCACCTTTTGCGACTTTCGTACAAAGGTTTGTTTTTCGCATTTGGATCCAAAAGGTTTGAAATCTTTCCATTTTCATCCGACTCGTTAACTCCATCCATTTTTTAACGATAAGTCAAGGGTATTTTTGTTATTTTAGCTATTTTTTTTGTTTAGTTATATCAAATGGCAGGATTAGATGGCGGAAATACCCCTGACTTGACGTTAAAAATTGGATGGAGTTAAGGAGTCGAAATGAAAATGGCAAGATTTCAAACTTTTGGATCCAGATGCGAAAAAACAAACCTTTGGACGAGATTCGCAAAAGTGGCCAAACCTCATGGACGAAAATGGCATTTTACTCGAAATATTATTTTTGAAATATTTAACATACCCGTGGGACATCGACGTAATAACTAATGTTCCGGAAAGACATGGTGAGAGGCTGAAATGGAAGAACCATTCCTCTTTGACTGTCGCCTTCGGCACCTACAGTAACCGTGAAGAAAACAGTTAAAGTTGACTGGTCAACTTCGATTGAGAAAGAATGTATATTTAGTTATATAGTGAAAGTGTAATAATACAATATTGCTTAACGTACGAGCGTACGCTATGGAATATTGTACGTTAACCTTCCCCTAGTTATATAATTATATTGATTTATGCTACACACCAGCATATGAAGGTGAACGCTGTAAGTAATCTTTTAACTCAATGATAACAGAGACAATCCCGTTTCTCGTCTTCTGCGATTTGACGGTCCCACGAGGGATAATTGCTTGATGGTTTCCAAGAGCTGTATGTAATATATTAAAAAAAAAAACATAAATATGGTCTTTTGCAAAATCATATGAAAAGTTGATTAACAGAGATAATATATACATAGGTCACCCAAGTGTATAAAAGTCTTCACTAAGGCACCCAACTATCAAAACATCTTTAGACACCAATCAAGTATTAATTTGGTTTTGTTTACGCTGTTTTCATAAGATTAAAAAAATTAAAAATTGTAAAATGACAATGCCCCTAAAGTTAAAGCTTTTGTCACACCTAGAGATTATATTTTTTTTACAAAAATGCCCCTAAATCTACTCAAAAGAATCAACTCTAGACGGATTGTTGAAACATATTTGAGCACACTTTTGTCATTTTACAACTCTAGAAATCACAGGAGCTTTAAATTAAGGGCACTTAAAAAAATTAAGAGTAAAGTACAAGGATGGTCCCTATGGTTTACCACAATTTTAGATTTGGTCCCTAACTTTCCAAAAGTATACAGATGGTCCCTGTGGTTTGCACTTGGTAACGCATTTAGTCCCCGGATTTTTCATACATGGATGTTCCCTGTGATTTTCACTTTGTAACACATTTAGTCCCTAACTTGGACATGCTATGACCTTTAGAATTGTTGGATGGGGACTAAATGTGTTACAAAATGCAAACCACAGGAACTATCCGTGTACTTTTTCGGCATGTTTTTCTCCCGGAATCAAAAATAACAAAACCAAAATGATATTTGGGTTGACTATCTATACATTATCCCTAATTGTTACAGCAAGGAGAAAACTTACGATTAAGATACGTAAGGAATAATGTAAAGAGAACGTTGAATAAAATAGTGTAACCAAGTAAAGCACCAACTCCAATCCAATACCAATAATCTTCTGGAAACAGACTTCTGACTTTCAGTAGCATAGTTCCCAAAGGGATGTCGGTATTGTTTCCAGCTGCCTGCGCACCCGATACAAATATAAGTCAGAGAAAATGTCTCATATTGAGCATATTTTATGTTAACGGGTCAACGGGTAAAATTAGAGTTTTCAGCTATATATAAGTCTTACCTTATCCCAAGTATCCCCCAAGAACTCATTGACTGAAACCGCATTTTGGGCATACATTAAAGGGGAAAACCAGTAACCCCAAATCCACCAAGCCGGGATGCTATCTACAATAATATTATAACACTGATTTACTTTCGATATGTATATTTTATTAGCCTAATTCTGTAGAAACACAGATTGGATCGATAACTAGCATACGGTGATCAAATTTGATAACAAGATGGAAGTCTGAGATAATAACATCAACCGGTAATCAAACAGACAACATAATGTTTAGATAATCACAAACATAGAACCGAATGTGTGATGTCATCAATAAACTGCATACAAAAGTAACCAACTTTCAAAAATTCTGATTAAAAATAATGGGTAACAGCTCACATATCGGTAACTTTTGACAATGTTGACTTTTTTCCGGTACCTAATAACTGGTATCTTAGGTAAAATACTTAAAAATATATATATTTTTTTAAAAGTTCTATAGTTTTCTTTGGCTTTTTAAAAAGATGGTTACCAAGAACAGAAAACAGACCAAAGTTGGCCACTTTTTCATAAAATTGGCCCTTTTATAAAAAAAACAATTAAAAAAACATACAAGGTAAAAATATACCTCTAGATAGTATAAATCCACCAAGTGCCATGACAACCAACATGGCAAAAGATCCGAACGTATTAGCAACTATCATATTTCTGCCTAAAGATCCCATCACACGAAATAAACCGATCGACATTTGGTTCAACAAGAAGTATAACAAGAACTGCTTCAAGCATCTACAGATATCAACATAATAAAAGTATATAAATAATGGGAATTAAATACTAATGATTAAACATACTAATGTAAAGGAAAATTGGATTTTAATAATTCCAACTTTGACATGTTGGCCGGCAATAATCCTAACTAAAGAAATGTTTTGTGACAGTCCCAACTTTTAACCTATTTTCCCCAGCGATCTCATACTAACTAAAAATTAACCTAGTTAGTTTTTGCGGACGTGGACTGCTTATGTGGCATATAAGTCAAAGTTTTGATGACGTGGACTGCTTATGTGGCAAAGTTCTGATGACGTGAACTGCTTGTGTGAGAGTCCATGTCAGCAAAAACTAACTGGGTTAACTTTTAGTTAGTGTGGGATCGTTGGGAGAAATAGGTTAAAAGTTGGGACTGACACAAAACATTTCCTTAGTTGAGACTA
Source organism: Helianthus tuberosus (assembly GCA_030545235.1). Lineage (NCBI taxonomy): Eukaryota > Viridiplantae > Streptophyta > Magnoliopsida > Asterales > Asteraceae > Helianthus > Helianthus tuberosus. The sequence continues at coordinate 7,705,670 of CM060351.1, read as the reverse complement.
TTGTCGGCAAATATGTTAAAGTTGGGATTATTAAAATCCAATTTCCTAAAGTAAATAATTTGAAGAAGATGCACCTTGATAATTGGGGATCAAAACCAACGAGATAATATGTGACGGCCACCCAAATACCGGATTCTATAATTGATGAAGGAATGCTTAAAAGCCAAGACGGAAGAGTGTAAACCCAGCAGGGGTAGAAATGTAAATCTCTGTGCTTGTAGATAACGGGAAGTTTGGCTATTAACATTGGGACCTCCATAAAACCGTTGAATAATATCATAACTATTGCGAAATATAGAGCGCCAAGATAAACTCCACCATCATCCAGTGAATTACGATGCAAAGTTGTACGGAAAAATACACTCGTCATGACCAAAACTACCAACATAAGCTGCAAAAAAACAACAATCAAAATCAGTTAAAAAAATAAAATAAACAAGAATGGAATTTTGTAAGATACCATGCCTCAATTCCTTTTGTAAATAATAATAATAATAATAATAATAATAACAACAACAATAATAATAATTATAAATAATAATAATAACAATAATAATAATAATAATAAGAGTAAAATGCCATGTCGTCCCTGAGGTTTGGCCAGTTTTGTGACTATCGTCCAAGGTTTATTTTTCCACATCTGGATCCAAAAGGTTTGAAATCTTGCCATTTTCATCCGGCTCGTTAACTCCATCCATTTTCTCCATTAAGAACGAATTGCCCTTTAAGTTAACATATAAACGAAGATACCCCTGCCTTAACGGAGAAAACGGATGGAGTTAACAAGCCAGATAAAAACGGCAAGATTTCAAAAGTTTTGGATCCAGATGCGGAAAACAAACCTTTCGACGAAAGTCGCAAAACTGGCCAAACCTCAGGGACGAATATGACATTTTACTCTAATAATAATAAAATCCCAAAAGAAAAGGACAAAAAAAGACCTGCTAACTGGTAGAATCAAGAAAGAGTGCATATATAGTATCTTGTGATTTTATGTAAAAAATGTGTAATAAACAATAAAAGTGTGTAAGTATATACCTGAAAGTATTTGAAGATATAAACCAACGATTCACGTTTAAGAAGTAACATCTGCCATTTGAAACTAATTTTGAGTAGCTTCATTCTTTTTACACCATAAGTGTGTGTAGAAAGGGCTGCAGGATGATTACGGCATTTATCAAACGGAATTGTCAGCTCACGTGATAAATTTCTACCGAGAAAGTTTGATTTAAATACTTCTACAAATTTCTCAACGGGAACGTATTCGTAATGTCCGTCAAGTGACCAATATTGTTCTTGATCTTTTACCGATGTAACCTGAGTGCAAAAAGAAAAATTTAAGTTTGAATAAAGGGGAACAATGAGGTGATCCAAATTTAACTAAATGCCCTTTGACAATAATCACATATCTAATAAGTATTAATATTCTGTGTGTCCTTTTATGTCAATTAACACTTTTAAGCTACAGCAACAACTACTCGAGATAGGCTCGAGAAAAACTTCGAAACGAGCCAAGCCGAACCTTATCGAACCCGAGCCGACCTTGAGCTTAAAATAAAGCTCGTTTATTTATCGAGCCGGAGCTCGAGCTCGCATGTGAAGCTCGTCAGGCTCATTGAGCCTTATCGAGCCTTAGTGTAATATTAGTTTTTATTAATATTTAATAACATTTACCGCGTATTTAAAGGTGTCTAGTAAACGAGCCGAGCCAAGCTTATTTAAACTTGTTTGCGAGCCGAGCCCGAACCTAAAAATAAGCTTGTTTAGTAAACGAGCCTGAGCCCGAGCTTCACTTATCGAGCTCGCAAGCCTAAACGAGTCTATTATTTATAATATTTTTATTTAATATATTAATTAATAGATGATAATCGAGCCGAGCTCGAGCTTAAGAAACTACCAACAAGTTGAGCTAGAGCTTTAAAAAGGAAGCTTGAGCTGAGCTCGAGCTCTCATAAGTTAATCGAGCTCAATCTTGGTCGAGCTCAGGCTCGGCTCGTTTGATATCAAAAAAGTAAGTGATGATGATTACTTCTTGTAAAAAATCGGCCACATTTTTCCTCTTTGGGCACTGAAAACCCATAGAAGCAAAGAAAGCGACGGCAGCATTGCGGGGCCCTTGGTACACAATTTGACCTTCACATAGTAAAATCAAATCATCAAACAACTCAAACGTTTGAGGATCCGGTTGCAACAACGAGACAACGGTTGTCCCATCAAGAGCACGAGTTGAATGTTTAAGGTAGTTAATGATTTGATAAGTGGTTGAGCTATCAAGGCCGGTTGATATCTCATCCATGAAAAGAACCCGTGAGGGTCCCACTAGCAGTTCTCCTGAAGTCAACCGTTTCATTTGACCGCCGGAAATCCCTTTACGCATTTCGTCTCCTACTAGTGTATCCGCGCATATATCCAATCCTAAAATCTTTGCACACATTTCAGAATCATACAACACTTCAAAATATTTTTTTTAATTTTCAATGGTTAAAATATGATCTTTAAAACCATAGCGTACCTTCATAAGGTAATCCACTACGAGACTCGTCTTGTCTTCTCCAAGTGCCACCGTCTAAAGTGAAAACATATAGTTTTGTTATAGAAAATTGGGCTAATTGAATAAAAAGGTAGCCAACATATATCAAATTTTTATTTTGGTGATACGTATTTTCTTTCTCTATAAAATTACAAAATTTCTATATTTTCATATTGGGTTACCAGCTTTCAGGAGTGGGTGACTTAGGGCTGCAACGAACCGAACGTTCAGGAAGTTCGTTTGTTCGTTCACTTATTAGAACACGAACAAGGAATTTCTTTTGTTTAGTTAAATAAACGAACATGAACAGAGGCCGCGTTCGTTCATTTATGTTCATGAACGTTCGGTAACGTGCTTGTTTATGTTCATTTGTGTTCGATAGTTCATTAGTCTTTTTATTTCTTATATTTTATTTGAATACTTCAAAATTCTGACAAATAAAATATATCTAATAAATATCAGTGTATTATATATTATGTTCATTAATGCTTGTTTGTGTTCGTTTGTTTCCATTTGTGTTCATGAATATTAGTTTGTGTTCATCAACGTTCATTTGCGTTCGTTGCCTAAAATTAACAAATGAACACAAATAACAAACACGAACATGTTCATTTCCATAACAAACAAACACGATCATAAAATCTTGTTTGGTATGTGTTCATGAATAGTTCGTGAACACATAAATTTCCTTAATAAACGAACAAGAACAAGGTCTTGTTCGTGTTCGTTCGGTTCGTGTGCAGCCCTATGTGTGAGCGTGGGAAAACTAAGATATATTAACAAAAAAAAGGATAGAGGGTAAAAGCATGCACCTTTATAAATATATCAAGATCTTCATCGGGTCTAATTCCAGCGTTTTTCTCTCTTCTTAAAAGTTCCATAATCATATCTATTATCAAGTTTCCATAGTACCACATTATACATATAAAACAACTAAATTGTTAAAATAAATCACAATCAACTTGAATATACCTTTTTTATAACCAAAACCTTGACAGCACTCTGCAAATTGAAGCGTCTCCCTAACCGTCATATCAGCCATATGACAATCTTGCTGACTGACATACGCACAAGTTCTTTGAGGTACAAATTCATTTAACTCGCTTCCATTATATGCGATTTTTCCGGACAACTTCACAAAATAAATATATTATACTTTTAAATGTCGAATTAAATGGTAAATTCATGAAAATCAGCGTAAAAAGTAAATATTGATAAAATTCTATAAACCTTTAATCCACGTCCAAGACGTCCAGCTAGAGCCAAAAGTAGTGTCGTTTTACCAGAGCTTGGGGGACCCAAAAGGAGAGTTAACCTGAAAGATTAATAACAAATTGACATTAAGTAGTTACTTGAAAGGCTAATTGTACAAAAAAAATATATTACTTTTTATTATGCGAAGAGTAAACTACACGGATAGTCCTTGTGGTTTACCAAAATTTTGGATTTGGTCCCTAGCTTTCCAAAAGTACACAGATGGTCTCTGTGGTTTGCACTTCGTAACGCATTTAGTCCCCAGATTTTTTCAAAAGTACATGGATGGTCCCTGTGGTTTGCACTTTGTAACACATTTAGTCCCTAACTTGGACATGCTAAAACCTTTAGATTTGTTGGCTGGGAACTAAATATGTTATAAAGTGCAAGCCACATGGACCATCCGTGTACTTTTAGAAAACTAGGGACCAAATCCAAAATTTTGGTAAACCCCACGGACTATTTGTGTACTTTACTCTTATGTGAATATTCAAGCAAAGTTATGACATAAATGTTTACCTGGAAGGTCTAATAATACCACTAACATCATTTAAAATGCTCAATTTTGTTCTTCTGCCAGGAAAGATCCTTAATTTCCTCAAGAAAGCCTTGAAAAGGGGTCACAGGGTAATATGTCAGCATGTATAACATAACAAATATATGCAAAATATTTTATCCAAATCAAAAATGAAAAATTCAAAACAAAATTAAATACAATGTTATGACTCTAAAAACTTACCTCACTGAAGTTAAAAATAGAATTAGGTAAGGTAGGCAATGCTCTGCTCCCCACATGTACAAACGCATCTATATGCAGATTCTCAAATCGAACCTCCACTTTCGGAAATTTCAGATCAACACTAGCAAGAACACAATCAGATACAGATGAAATTAACCATGCATAATCAGAATTTACCACACACTTAACAACTTAAAAGTGATTATTACAACATGGAAAATGAAGGGTTGTAAACGACCCGAGCCAAACCAAACCAAGCCGGGATGGGCTGGGCTTGAATTAAAACGAGCCGGATCGGCTTGGCTCGTTTATGTTAACGAACTGAAAAGTTGAGCTCGAGCTCGGCTTGTGAAAGGATTGAGCCAGCTCAATTATTTAACATTGTAGTGTTCACACATTTTGATATATATGAAAACAAACATAAAAAAACAGTATTAGAGCTGATAAAACAATAAATAAAAGACATTTTTTTTCAAATTTTTTCATATTATTATATTTCAAGAAGCACTAAGCAAGATTCAAAATCTTATATGTATTACTTTTGTTTATTTTTTTTTTCAACTTTTTATATATTTTAATTTGGCATTTAAATTAAACGAGCCAGCTAACAAGCTATTTAATAAGTGAGCCAATGAGTCAGTTTATGAGCGAGCCAACGAGTCAGTTATCGAGCGAGCCACAAGCCAAGCCAACCCTGGCTCAGGCTCGACTCCTTAACAAACCGACCCGGCTCGGCTCCTTTACAAACGAACCTTTTTCCGAGCCTAGCTTTTTTTTTACAAGCAAGAAATCAGCTTTTTAAACATCTAAAAAAAATTACACATTGCTCATCATCATCATCATCATACACAGTAAATCCCACCAATAGCAAAGCTAAGGTAGGGTCTGAGGAGGGTAAGATGTAGACAGCCTTACCTCTACCCCGTAGGAATAGAGAGGCTGCTTCCAGTGAGACCCCCGGCTCGATAGTAGTTTTGCATCAAGCCTTGGACATAAGGCACATAACACTCAGCAATTGAGACAACTGCCGATTAGTGCATGTACCCCCTTGTCTTTCGGCTATCAACGCCACCAGATGATGCATGATTAATCATCCCCCTCTTTTAACGTTATTTTCACAAAATTAGTAAAATAACGTTAAAATTAGTGCATTTTCACTTTTACCCCAGAGCGCCCACAAATATATACATTGGCATACCGCAAGCGGGGCGTTAATAATTACACATTGCTAAGAACACTAAAAATAAACAGTGAATAAACAATGGCTTACTTATCAAACCGGCGTCGAATCCGATCAAAAAACAACCCAGGATTCGCATTAACCGTACTAACCAACCTATCCAACACAATCTTCTTCTCATCATCATCAAGCTTACTAACATCAACAAGAGTAAACTCCCCGCCACAACTCCTAAACACCGAGGTTCTCGCCTGAACAAACGTCGGCGATCGCTGCAACGCAGCCACCTGCAACGCCTCTTCATCGTTATCCTGTGTCCTCACAAACAAATTCCCAAGAGAATCCCACATTATAATCAATTGATCGAACAAACCATACTGAAACCGATGAACATTGTGAGGGATTTATGGTAATTGAGTTCAGTAAATTCGTCATTTTCTCAACAACTTTTGAATATGTTTGGGATGAGAAAGGCGGGTTGTTGAAGCAAGAAGGTTCTGTGAATTAGTTGTTTATGTTTTTTTTGAAAATTAGTGAAGAATTTGTGTGGGATTCAAGCGAGAAAGGGGATTTGGGAAATTAGGGTTTTAGGTTGATTTTGGTGAGAATTAATTTGGGGGAGAATGTTGTTTCTTTGGAGTTGTTGGAAACGGTTGAGAATATTATTAGTTTTCCCTCTTCATTTTTGGCTTCTAAGCATTTTGAGAAAGTGTTTTTTTTTTTTTTTTTTGAGTTAAATCTCATTTTAGTTCATGTAATTTGGGTTATTTCATCAGTTTAGTTTAAAGGTTTCGTTTTTCGTCTGTGTGTCCAAAAAGGCTTTACCGTTGCCATTTTAGTCTACAGGGTTAACTTCATCCATTTTTTCTGTTAACGAGAAAGGCAATTCAGTCATTTTATATGGCCGAATTGCCATTCTAGTTAACAGAATTACATATAACATGACCGAATTGCTCTTCTCATTAACAGAAAAAACGAATGAAGTTGACCCAGTTGACTAAAATGGCAACAGTGAAACCTTTTTTAACCCACAGACAAAAAATGAAACATTTTAACTAAATTGGCAAAATGACGCAAACCACATATACTAAAATGCCATTTAACTTTTTTTCGTATAAGTTTGAGATAATAAGGTTAATAAGTTTAAAACAATAACAACTATAAAAATATTGCCAATACTTGCTTAATATATATAACTAGAATTACGACCCGCCGCAATGCGGCGGGGATTCTTTAGTTATAACTAAGTCGATTTAGGACGTGCACGTTATGTTGAACGTGTCAAACGGGAAAAAAATAGACGATGTAAAAACGTTTACCCACACACGTACGTTGCGTCGTATTAACTAGTAAAATTTAGAACGAAACGTAAAAACGTTAAACCAAAAACGCATGTTGCGATGTGTTAAGTCACAAAATTTAGAACGAAGCATAAAGCGAAAAATTTGCGGAAAATGAAAACTATAAAGGACCAAAGTTGAAAGTAAAAAAAGTTATGAGGATAGATTGCAAAAGATAAAAAGTTTTGTGTAAAAGTAAAAAACAAATAGTTTTTGGTTAAAAGTAATTTATGAATACTTTTGGGTGAAAAGTAAAAAAAAACATTTTTTTTTAAAAACCGCCAAAGCCAATGTTACAACAACCATATGCATAACCATTTTTTCTTTGAAAAACCCCCAAAGGCAAGATTACAACACATAAGTAAAAAAAGCAAAGTGGTTAAATCGCAAAAGATGGAAACTTTTGAATTAGAAGTGAAAAATCAAATTAATCAAAGGGGTTAAATTGTATAAGATGAAAACTTTTGAATTAGAAGTGAAAAATCAAATTAATCAAAGGGGTTAAATACCAAAGATTAAAACTTTAAACTTAAATTGTCAAAGATTAAAACTTTAGGGTTAAAAAGAAAACAAAGATTGAAACTTTAATCTTAAATTGTCAAATATTTAAACTTTAGGTTTGAAAAGGAAAATTTCATTTTTTTTTTGAAAAACTCCCAAAGCTAAAGGTACAACATCCTTAAGCATAACTAAGTTACTAATTTATAGGTTTATAATTATAATTAGTCATGTCATTACAATTTTGGTTGGAGATAGAGGCTCTCGTCTTCCGAAGAGAACACTCAATTCCTAACATGGGTAAGATTAGAAATGTATTGGTGTTGTTTAGGAGTATAAATAGAGTAACATTCGTTGTTCAAAAATATGAATAAACGTATAATTAGTCACATCAATTGGTTCTATTTATAGACCTATTTTAAGTTGCATCAACCATTTCAAGTTACAAATGAGTGTTTAGGTTTTGGTCATTTTTGTTAACCGGACGTACAACATAGTTTTCATTTAATTTAAACGGCCGTATAAAATATGTAAATAGGCAGTTAAACAACTGTAGAGCCATGTAAATGGGCGTGAAAGTGAAAGGCACGCCACGAAAGCGGAAGACTCATCACATTCACATTCACTATCACTTAATACTTGGTGCGTCACGATGTTTGCGTGATAGAGTTCAACGTGACTAAGCTTCCATTCACAACCACATAACACATAGTCTTGTTGTTCTATTTAGCCTTTTAAGTTACATGTTATATAATGTTAACTTGTAGTTATTAAATTCATATGGTCAATTGTGGGGTAATGTACTTGATACGTACTACACACGATTACCATCACTTAAACATAAATTTAGCATCAAGATTAAAACCTTAACTTGTTAAAGTGTTTTTCAAATTGATGTACAAAAGATTGGTTCACCAATTGTCAATATATATTACTTAATTTGTTCCTCTCTAATTATTTGTTTATCGAATAATAAAAGATGACTTTATATGGATTATCGGGCCAATATCTAGCCGGAAACTATATCGAGATAGAAGGTAAACGGGTAACAAGCCGGAAATTACATCTAGCCGGAAATTATTTGTTTAATGATATTTTTAGTGATATCAATGTACGTCATTTGTTTATTGAATAATGATTTTTTAGTGATATCAATCTACTAAGGCCATCCGTAGTCATAAAGCCCCTTGTGGGGCGTTATGCGACACGTGTCGTGCCACGTCACACGGGGGCTTTATGGGGCGTTATATCACTAGAGCCCGTAGTCATAAAGCCCCTACCCATCATTACCTAATTATTAATTTTCAATTTTATTAATTAATTATAAAAAACGTTGCTTAAATTTGATTGGTCCAAATTTTGATAACTTCCCCCATACCAGCGCTATGTAGATCGCGCTCCCCCCCTTTTTTTGCCTCATAACGCCGCCCGTAGTGGTGTGCCAGGCGTTATGAGGGCGCTATAGGAGAAAAGGGCGCCATATAAAGCCCCACTACACATACCCTAATCGCCTTTGTATTAGCAATATAAAAAACTAAATCAAACAATCATTACAAGTTACAAGAGAAAGTGGTGTATTAAATGGGCGGCTTGTAATCAAACAATCATTGTGTTTGTCTCCAAAATAAAAAACTAAATCAGATGTGTAAGCGTCTTTAGCGAAGTTAGATCGGTGGGGTTCTTATGTTTAAGCATAGATCTAAGTTTAATTCTATTTCTTGGTCGGATTGGTGTAAATTTGTAATTATGTAGTGTGTTTTGTTTGGGTGTTGGTCCGGCTCGGATTTCAGGCTTGGGCGTTTCTTAATGAAGTTTTCGTTTCAAAAAAAAAAAGATGCACAAGCGCCTCCTATTAGTTTTAACTATAGTAGATAGGTGGCTGTTATAGTGTTATGTCATTTATAAAAGTAGTAGAAGGATGAATTGGTGAACATGTAACCAACTAAAAAATAGCTGATGTTAGTTAATAATACTTAACAGGCTGGTTTAACTATATGGAATGCACATCAAATTTGAGCAATTACTGAATTCTTCTTTTACACTTAACAATTCATCTTCTTATTAACAAACCAATTAAAATCAACATCTAATTTATTACTTTTCAACGACGAAAACTTAGCTTCGTCTCCATCCAATCAATAATATCTTGCCCGATTTCTTCACGCTCTGGCTCAAAAAGAAGATCATGCAAGAACCCGTCATACAGCTTTATATGCTTGTAACTCGAAGCCGCCTGGTTGTACAAATCTTGAGAAGCAAGTGGATCCGTTACTTTATCAGCGGTTCCATGTAGGACGAAAAAAGGTACCGTCACAGACTTGAAGTTACGGTTCAAGTGAGACGAGATCCGAAGAATTTCATGGCCCGTTCGGATCCTCATTGGCCCGGTGTATACTAACGGGTCAGTGTATTTGGCTACTAGTGCTGCAGGGTCTCTAGAAACCGGAATACCCCTTTTGTTGGCTCCTTTGAATTGGTATTTTGGGGCCACAAGTGAAAATAATGGAGCTACAGCCTGCATTATTAGTCATTACATTTAGTTTTAGTTATGTAATTTTCATGTATAGATTTGAGAAAATATAATTATTTTTTCTTTTCAAAATTGTATATTTAAAATTGTGGTGCCATATCCTATACACTATCAAGAATCTTAGTTTCTTAAACTAATTAATTATAATAATAACTTAAGTTTATAAAGATTTTCAACAATTAATTTTTATTTCTATGAACAGTTAAATTGACATATTATAAAGAGTTAAATGCTATTTTCGTCCCTGGGGTTTGGCCAGTTTTGTGACTTTCTTCCACATGTTTTGTTTTCTGGATCCAAAAGGTTAAAATCTAGTCATTTTCATCCAGCTAGTTAACTCCATCCATTTTTCTCCGTTAAGTCAGGGATATTTCCTTCTTTTTTGATAACTTAAAAGGCAATTCGGTCTTTTTCACTCTATGTAAAAAGACCGAATACCCCTGCAAAAGACCAAATTGCCCTTTAAGTTAACAAAAAAGACGGAAATACCCTGACTTGACAGCGAGCCAGATGAAAATGGCAAGATTTCAAACCTTTTGGATCCAGATGCGGAAAAACAAACCTTTGAACGAAAGTCGCAAACTGGCCAAACTTTAGGGACGAAAATGGCATTTTACTCTATTATAAATTTAAAGTTGTATTATTAAACACAAATTCAACAGGTCAACCCAACCCATAATCTCATATAGCAAAATGAGTAAATGAACCATTACCCAACCGACCCAATCCCTGCCCATTTTGCCACCTTTATCATGATGATAGAAGTTCCATATAATGTGTATGGTGTTTAATGTGTATACGTATTATATAATTCATTTATCTCAGGAGTTGTGAAATCTATCATCATGCATTGATGTTGCTCAGCTTGTAATGTTTCTATTTCCAGGGTCCCATTTGTAAGGCGCTGGAAGAAATATAAATACAGATATGATAGTAGCTCCATGACAATAAGTAATACTATAGAATGTTAACTTATCACTTGTGAGAAAAATGAAATATGATATTAAAGAAGGGTACTTAGTACTTACCCCAACTATGGGATGTGAGGGAGTAACACGCAGTGCCGGTGACGTTAGTATAACTCCTTCCACTAGTTCTTTAATGTAAGGATAGCTAGCAGCCTAATAGGTCAAATTTAACCTTCATGAAAAATATGATTCCGACATAGGGCGGTGAAAAAAATAACTATTGATAATATTACCTTTAGAACCACAGATCCTCCGGTTGAGTGCCCATAAAGAAAGCATGGGATTCCTGGGTGATCTGACTTGATCTTTTCCAGAAAAGACCCCTAAAATATCGGAAAACACATGAAAGAATCAAAATGTGTCATACATACATATATGTATACACACATATGGAGTAAAATGCCATTTCCGTCCTGAAGTTTGGCCAGCTTTGCGACTTTCGTCCAAAGGTTTCTTTTTCTGCATCGGGATCCATTTTCATTCGGCTCGTCAACTCCATCTATTTTTCTCCGTTAAGTCAGAGGTATTTTCTTCTTTTTTTAAAACTTAGAGTACAATTCGGTCTTTTTCATGTAAGGACTCACTTGTACATCATAATGATTCTACATAAAGTGAAAAGGATCGAATTGCCCTTTAAGTTAACAAAAAAGACGAAATACCCCTGACTTGTTGAAGAAAAATGGATGGAGTTAACGAGCAGGATGAAAATGGCAAGATTTCAAACCTTTTGGATCCAGATACGAAAAAACAAACATTTGGACAAAACTCGCAAAACTGGCCAAACCTCAGGGACGGAAATGGCATTTTACTCTAACATATAACATACAAAAAGTATGAGTGCAAAAGCTAACTCACAGTATCCGCCACAACATGATCCAATGAAGGTACATATCCATGCAATCCATCACTCCCTCCATGACCTAAAACGGCAAATTAATAAGATTTATAGATAAAATATGTAAATTTAAAAAAAAGGTATTGTAACCTGGGTTTATGGCAATTAATACGGTCAACATTCGTCCAGTAACATATATATAACACAACATATCTACCTATCCAGTCCATTGCATATACCCCAAAGTTACATGAATTGAGTTGCCTTGCAAAATCAGCATATCTTCCACTGCAGATGTGTATCACAAGACAAATTAAACATGCCATTAATTATATATTAAAAAAATAATTCACCGTTGACGCGTTAACGTATTTTGACGAGGATAGAAATCAAGGGGGGCTGACTTACCTATGCTCGTTGAGTCCGTGTATGATGATTAAAATACCCCTTGTATAAAAGAAATAAAGTACATTAGCAAAAAGAAACTGTTGAAATGGAAAACTTTGTGGAATATACATTTATTGATTGGATTATCGGAAAAGGAGAGACTAGTGCTTAAGTTTGTGTCAACTAGGACACAGCTTACTAAAATGCAAGGTGAAAAGAATAAAACTAACCGAGTTTGAATATTTCACTCAAAGGGTGTCTTACTAAGTTACTATTCAAATTAAATTCGTCAACTTTTGTGTTCTAGATTGCAAGAAGTCAAGAATTAACCATTTGACTTTAAAACAGAGTCTTCAAGTCAAACTAATCGCGTTTTCAAAGTACAAATTATAGGGCAATACAAACCTCTGTATACAATTTCATAATCAAACCGAACTTATAAACAGTACTGCAAATTACACAGATATTGGACTGGAGTCCTTTACCTCAAACAACCTAAGTGAACATTGACAACTAGCCCTTGATGACCAATAAGCAAAACCTAAAGTATTCCTTTCAACCATTTATGCGTAAAATAACGCCCAAATTTCTAAGTTATATATCACAGTTCAATAACTAAGTTATCTTGATTAATAATTAATCATCATCTAGTAACAAATTTGATCTTAAACAGTTTTGCATGCTGAATTTAACATCGAAATAACACCAAATCACCGAAATTAAAAGAATCACCTACCAAAATCAACAAACCTGATCAAATATGCGTACAGAGTATCACAATTCACAACATACTTTCCGAAACAAAATTCATAACAATTACATGAAAATTAGGCAACCTTACACTACTCCTTAGAACCATTTACCCAGGGCCGGCACAAAGGGGAGTGAAATAAAGCAAGCGCTTTGGGCCACCACTTCCATAGGGCCTCAAATTCTACAAAAAAAACATATTATATGTAGGTGATCTTGAATTTAAGATTATTGATATTGAGATTTATGATCTATAATTATGTATACACGGAGATGATATATGAATAATAGGATCTAAAACAATTTTTTTCTTTTATTTTTTTTATGAAAAGGGCCTCAATTTTTCTATCCGCCAACAATATTTTGAGCCGGCTCTTTTACCCGTAAAATTACCCCCATATTTCTAAGTCATATCTCACAATCCAATAACTAAGTTATGTTACTTAATCATCATCTAGTTAGTGGCGAAGCTTGAAAATTTCCACCGGGGGTCGAAAGTCACCGAACCTAAAAATTCTATAAGTAAAAAAAAATATAAAACTAGGGGTCGAAAACGTATATACCTAAAAAAAATTCTATAAGTAAAAAAATTTATAAAACAAGGGGTCGAAAACGTATATACCTAAAAAATTCTATACGAAACCTACATACGTAACACTACTGAGCGAAAAGTTCGAGGGTCGGGCGCCCCGGCCCCTTGAAAGCTGTGCCACTGCATCTAGTAACAAAATTAATCTCAAACAGTTTTGCATGCTGAATTTAAGCACAAACAACATCAAAACAAAAAACACATCACCAAAATTCCAACAATCACCTTCAAAAATCAACAAACACCTAATCAAATACGCGTAATTACATACACAGTATCATAATTCATAGCGCTTGATAATTTGCATAACACAAAGTTTCCAAAATAATTTTTTTAATAATAATAATAATAATAATAATTAACAATTAATTACACAAAAATTAGGCAAATATTAGCTACCTGATCTCATCACACACCGGAATCCACGACCGGCAAAACAAAGCGTTACGTCTGGTACCAACAAACATCCACGTGGCAGCTCGGCACTGGTTAGTGACGTCATCAACATCGATCGATGACGTAAGCATCCGAATTTCCTCCGCGAGCGCTCTTCGCCGGAGAACGTCCTGTTCATATTCGACATCTCTTCGCCGGAAAGAGAATTTAGACTTGGATGACGGCGGAGGACGGTGTTGAGGGTGCTGGAAACGGCGGAGCTGGAAAATGAGCCACAGGAAGATTGATTGGAGGAAGATGAGTGCACGGCGGACGGAGGCGGAGGAGAAGATTGATCGGTGGAGGTTTTTGCAGACCGGAATGATACGGTTACTGGCGCCGGAGGTGAGTTCTTCCACGTGTACGGTTGCTTCCATGGCTTCTGAATGTGGTGTTTGAAAGAAAGAGAATGGTGGTCTTTCTTATAACACGTATAGGGGTAAAAGTGTAAAAGTTATTTTGACCAAAATTATATATTAATTTTATTTTGACCAAAATTACATATTTTTTAATTCTCAAGAGAAAAAATGTCCGGATACTTATGTGATTTGGTGAAATTTCACCGATAGTTCGTATGTTTCTAAAATTACAATTATAGTCTCTAATTTTGGGCACTTGTTTCTCGGATGGTCCCCAATGTGAATGGGTCTTTTAACACTAAGGGCAATTTAGTCATTTCACATGGACTTAACTAAGAAACTTAGCCCTCATCCACGTTAGGGACTATCCGAGAAACGAATGCGTAAAAGTTAGGGACTATAACTGTAATTTTAGAAAGATGAAGACTATAAGTGAAATTTCACCAAAACATAGGGACTATCCGGGGATTTTTCTCTTCTCTTAACTTGTATTAATTTATCGGTAGGTTCGGTTACCCGACTAGTTCCAAACAATAAATCGACCATGAAACCCAATTTTGTCAAGTTGAAGACCAAACCCTAATACTTCTAACGCGCTTGAATGGGCAAATTCAACTCGATCTGGACGTTTCGTTCGATTTTAAACAGTTTTTTTAACATCCGTACGAGAAACTAGCATTCTGGTTCAAATTGAGTCAACATCAAATCCACTCAGTTGTAACACAAGTCGAGTCGGCTTGATATGATATTTCCAACCGAATATAAACCAAATAATCATTTAACTCATTTACAAAAAACTAAAACGTAATTACGACTTGTCAACTCATATACAACCCTTTCACCTAGTTGACTCTTATATATAAATGAGCACTACAAGTTGTGTCGGGATGATTTTTAAATGTGTTCGAATTAACGTATCTACACAAGTTAATATTTTACTCGTGTTTGGATCATTCAATGCTTCAAGTAACGCAATCACAACTCCATAAGACTATAAAATAATTAAAAGGTTTTTTTTTTTTTGAACGGCTAACAAATCAATCCCGAGTACTCTCGGGGCACCCACTGGACAAACGGAGTACTCCGAGAGTAACCCGAGTGGTCCACCACCAATTCCGGGGAAAACCCGGTAACCCACCCGTCCGTAGGCACGACGGTATTACCAGTAAAACCCGTTTGGCTCAAGGATCGAACTCATGTTTCCTTGGGTCTCCTATCTCTGCCCACCAGTGCCTCACTCCTTTTTTTTTGCACCAAAATGAGAATTGAACTTGAGTCTTCAAAGAAGAAATCAAGTTCTCCTACCACTTAAAAGGTTAATTTATAGTTATATCTATTTTTTTTTTTTGAAAGGTTTATCGTTTTATCTATAACCAAAGAAACTTCATCTCAATAATGTCACAAAGGATGTGAAATTTTATATTCTCAATCTGACGGCTTAAATTGACTTTTCCAAATAAGGAAGTGGTCCAAGCAGCAAAAGAATGGGAAGAACATACGGTTATCCGTCTTTTTCAATGTCAAAATTTTGAATGTGAGTTTGAAGCTCCAATATAAAATAGAGTTAAATAGTTTAGTTCAAAAGTTTCATTTTTTGCCTGTGGGTTTAAAAAGGTTTCACCGTTGCTATTTTAGTCTACTGGATTAATTTCATCCATTTTTTCTGTTAATGAGAAGAACAATCTGGTCATTTTATATGGCCGAATTGCCCTTCTAGTTAACATAATTACATATAAAATGACCGAATTGTCTTTCTCGTTAACACAAAAATGAATGAAGTTAACCCAGTGGACTAAAATGGCAACGGTAAAACATTTTTTGACTCACAAGTGAAAAATGAAACATTTGGACTAAACTGCCAAAATAGCGTAAACCATAAGGACTAAAATGACATTTAACTCTATAAAATATACATGAATATAAAAGAAATATTCATGTTAAAATTTTTAAGTAGGACCTTAAATTTCTAAAATTAATATAAGAGAAATATAAATTATGATTAATATTGAAATTAATACGATATCATTTTGCATCACTGTTAGAATTTTTAATTAGTATCTTCTATATATAATAAATAAAACTTATTGTGGGACAGGTGTCAAATTCTTAGGCCATTGTTTTGGTGGGTTTCCCGCTCAATTGATTGGATCCACTTTTGCTTGGACCCGACCCATGTCACAATACGACTCATGCTTTTATTTTCGGTACTTTCTCTCTTTTTTCTGTTCCCTCAAAACCCTAAACACAATCTTCATGGAGACGCCACAAGAATGAAGACGTCATAAGATTGAATTGAAGACACCACAATCTTTTTCGGTAATTTCTCTCTCTATTCATGTTGAAAATCTGATCCATCCCCTCCATCTTCTGTAAATCCATCTTCTGTTAGTTCGATCGGCTATCAAATGTGAGTTCGTATGTCGTTATCCAGTATGTTTCTGCAGATCAGAGGTTTATAATTTGTCCAATCCTACTTTGTTTTTAGGGTTTTGAGTTTTAAGATACCAATGGTAATGAGGATGATGAAGTGGATGCCATGACTAACTTCCTGGTGTTGTAACTGACTTGGTAAGTTTTCATTGATTTGTTTTACATGAAATAGAAAATTATATGGTTATTTAGCTAATTTTAGGGTTTAAGGATGGATGGGTTTTTTATTGATGTTCATGTGTTTTGTGTTCGATTTAATGTTTAAATTTAATTTATATTTTGTAGTTTACTTGGCCCTTTTTTATCTTTTATTTTGTTACATTTAAGACAGTTTCTTATAATCATTCATATATGGCACGCTCCATTTTTAATAATTGATCACTCATAATAGTTATGTATATATTGAATGTATACTTAATGATTAAATTGAGATGGTGTACAAATCTATTAATTCAAGAATAGAAATAGGGATTTAAAATTGAACAGGCCAGGGGGGTTGGGAATGAAAAAAGCGATAGACTGAGACTTATAATGGGATTATTTGATGTCGTTTTGAATGGATAATAAAGGTTTTAAAAACTAAATATTAATCTGCATTTGAATCTATGGATTTTTTTAGTAGTATAATCATTGTCTCCGTTAAAAAAAACCAACTAGCCATGTTGTTTGGTGCTATATTCTCAGTCCCAAACAAAGTTGTTTTCGTTTGATAAAGTCGCTAACTTGGAGAAAATCATGGGTCCTTTACCCATATAAATTGTGGTGTTTATGGTAAAATAAATCGGGTTTAGTGCTGCTATGAAAGTATGTTTATATTCAGGTTATAAATAACGCTTAAGTAGTAATTTATGGACAGACATGGTTGCGTTAAATTATGTAATACCCGTGTAAATACGAACTACGAAACGCTGCAATAATAGGTTGACATCCTAAGATTTACTTCTGATTGTGGTGCCCCTGACGTACTTATTTTGTTGTCAGGTTAGCTGGTGTTATATAGGAGTTTTTGGTTCTGATATTGGCTGTAAAAAGTTGCTACGGGTTTGTTCTATCTTGATACAAATCAGCGACTATTTGGGTGTCTTAATGTCCCTATATGGTCTGCATTTTTGTTGTGTTTAGGTTTAATAATTGAGTGCACAATAGGGTAGCTTCTATGATATGTTTTGCTTGCAATACAGCGTCTGGTCCATGTGATTTAGATCTGTTATTTGAGTGCTTATTGTTGCTGGATATAGGTATGTACTGTCATGGTTCTGGCGTCTTAGTTGGATAATAAAATTATGGCAACAACATGACACAAATAAGCAATCCTCGACTTCTCTTTTGTGATTTATTTGGTTAAAGATTGTTATATTCGTAAGTTATTTATGTCAGAATATGTGCGAATTATGATTATGTCTTTATTCACACCTGAGTCTAAATTAGCTAAGTTATGTACTCTAGGAGGGTGATATGTGAAAAGAATCTGGTTTACTTGATAGAAAGGAATGTGCCAAATATATGAAACTTTTATTTGGTTGTACATGCGGATTTTGGGTCTTTAGCTTTTAATAAAGGGAATAAACGTTTTTTTTAATCTTTCAGATTATTCATTTGGAATCTGCAGCAGTTTCGTGTTTGACTAAAACTAAGAATGAAGATAAAATGGATTTCAGCAGAATTTTGCAAGCTATAAAGGTATGTTCGCTTGCATGTTGTTTGTGTAGGTAGATCTTATTCTGATAGGATGAATTAATAAGCTGCTCATAGGATGAATTAGACTTTCTATGTCATGTGTTGTCTACATATAAATTCATGGTAAGATTTTGTTTTTGGAGTTTTATTTGTTTCTATAACTTTGTGATCTATTTTGGCATTTTAAATCGTTTTTATTATTCAACCCGTGTAGCACACGGGTAACTAACCTAGTAGAAACATATAAACATTTATGTGGTTCAAAATAAAACACGTGTCAAACTCTGATGGAACAAGAATGATATGGGTTTGTTCAACAAGTCCGAATGTGTGTGTGAGATTAATCGACATATTCACAAAATTAGTCATGGCTCATATTTTCTTTTTATAATATTGTATTGTTTCATTAAAATATGTCTTAAAATCTTGTATTAAAAAAAAGAGAATGTGATATCGTTGTTGGAAAGGTAAATACTTTTAACATCCCCGCAAGCTAAATGTTGGAATCAACGTGAAGCTTGAAGTGAAGTTAAGCAAAGTAGGTCAAAACAACACCTTAGATGTTGTTTAATTTTTTTTTTTTCGAATTTAAGACACTTGTAGAAAAAAAAAAATACATTGAAACACCACTCATGTCTCTTTATACTAATAATGGAGGCAAATACCAAGGTTTAAACTATTTCTACACCTTCCCACATTTGTGGACGAAATGACAGCAGAACGTCGATAAAGACACATTGTTGAAACCAGTCTCTCTCTACTTCACTATACTAACATACCTCTCCATTTTCAGTCCGGTGCTTTTCAAACTGTTGTATATCTCATAAACCGTCTACCCACCACTGTCCTTAATCACAAAAGTCTCATAACCATTACAAAACATAACCATTACAATTCAAAGTTTTCAAAACTACTAAACTAACACATTAAAATATTTTATTATCCATCACAACTCTAAACAACAAGCTTTTTCCTAAGCAAATTTTATTTCTCATTACTTCTAGAATACCCTTGGATCGAGGAGCAAGAAAATACAGTCGAGTACAATGCTCAAAGAACATATAAAACGAGCAATAAAGGGATACGAGGAAGATTATTCATGGCCTTATTATTATCACGTGTTGATGTATTTGGAAAGGAAGAAACGAGATGACTTTTCAAAGTATAAAGTATAAAACATAGTCCGCATGAGGTGTTAGGATAACTCAAATCTAGAAGTTTCTTTTGGTTAAAGAATAGGTCTTCGTTCAAATAACTCAGTTGGGAGGATTGATGTAAATACCCATTGTATATATTATAATTTCTTGCCTTTTGCCCGTTTGGGTCGAGGGCGCTCGTGTATGTTTTTGTCTTTTGTTTTTTTGGGTCGGATGTGTGTTTTTATGAAGTTTAATTGTCAAAAAGAAAAAAAAACTAAGCTTATAGAAAATCTGAAAACAAAACCCTAAGGCTAAAGGGTGTGGAGGTCACGGTTGGGACATGATTCGCCACGTAGGATTAAACTATAGAAATTGGTACTCAGAGTTTTTATTCATTTGGCATATGCCTTTTTTCTGATGATCAAATACAAAGAAGAATAGGCCTTAATCCACCATGGTTCGCATGGATTACACTATAGAAATTGGTACTCAGAGTTTTTGGTACTCAGAGTTTTTATTCATTTGGCATATGCTTTTTTTCTGATGATCAAATACAAAGAAGAATAGGCCTTAAATAGGCAATACAATAGACCAAACGAAGGAAACTAATAAAAGAGAATTAAAATAATGGCTGGAGATATGCATGGATCTTCGATTGAGAGGGAAACAAGGAGAGATAATTATGCACAAAATAATGCATTCTCAATACTCCCCCTCAAGTTGGAGCATGTAGATTTCGAATGCCCAACTTGCTCAGTAGAGAGTTGAGGTGCTAAGCTCCAAGGGCCTTGGTTAACAAATCTGCAATTTGATTTTTGGAGCTAATATAAACCGGTTCAACTTCTCTGCTTTCAACTCTTTCACGGACAAAGTAACAATCCATCTCTACGTGCTTTGTTCTCTCATGGAAGACTGGATTGTTCGCTATATGCCTAGCCGCCTGGTTATCGCAGAACAAAACAGTTGGTTCTCATTGTTTAGCATCTAATTCACTCGACATCCACCTTGCCCAAATCACCTCGCTGACAGTAGTAGCCATGGCTCTGTACTCTGCTTCTGCAGATGATCTTGAAACTACTGATTGCTTCTTTGACTTCCATGATATGGGCGCTCCTCCGAGAGACAATAAGTAACCAGTTCGATACTTTCTTGACAAAGGGCATCCTAACCAATCCGCATCACAATATGACAATGAGTTCTTGCCACCTTCTTTTGGTAACAATATACCTTGCCCTGGAGTTGATTTCAAGTACCGCATAACTCTAGTTGCTGCATGCATGTGGTTCTGGCGAGGGTCTGTGATGTCTGTCGTTAGTGACATGCAAAAACCTAATTAACCTAGATAGCTAGGGTAAGCAGGGTATCGAATCCAGAGGAGGTTGTGAAATGTGTCATAATGAAAAGTTTCAATTAACTACTACAGAATTGGAAAATCAGTTTGTTTGATTGTGAGAAATACCTAAATTAACAAGTAAAAAGTGTGAGTTAAATCAATAGGAGAAAAGATGGTTCCTTCAGATTTCAGGTTTTGCAATTAACTTCAACTATGTGTTTAATCGTTACCTACATAGACATAGGTATTAAACCTGATTAACTAATTGTGATAACCAACGACTAAGTACTCCGGTCAATACATAACGGGAGGTTATCGAATGATCATCAATTACAATTTACAAACCCTAACCCCATGTCAAATATATCCCAATTACTAGAACTCTCGGGAACTGAATGCTTAGAAATTAAGGTTTAAATAAATGTAACTTTTTACAATCAAGAAATCAAATCCATGGTGAAAAGCATCGAATGCTTAGATCACCAAGTTACAACGATTGTGGCAAACACATAGTATCAATTAACTTACAAAAACCCTCCATCCGGAGGAAACCACTAGACTAGCCGCTCATCTCGTTCGGTTGATCTTCGCGTGCTCCTGTTTCTTCGTCTCTGCCGTCGAAAGATAATAATAAAAATTGATGTCTTTTTTTTTTCTCTGATGTGACCTGATGTTTTATATTAAAACAATAATAGCCCCTCAATTAATTCACATGCACAGCCTCTAGACCTCTTGCTTGCCGCCAATGTTGTATGTGTGAGATGATGTTTTATGTTGATTATTTTAAAAGCACAAAAGTCGTCCCCAATATTCATTCTGGTGATGCTTGTGATGTTCCTTCATGTTGGCGGCCCAATCATCAGCCCACATGTGCCTTGAGTTTGGGTTTTAAACCCATTAAAAACTTGCATGTCCACTATGTTTAGAATACATGTGATATTGTCAGCACAAGTCTAAGATGTGCCGCCAATTATATGTATATGATATCCATTATGTGATGGCTCATGTGATGTGATGATATCTTTGAAAACCTCCCAAAAACCTTCTGCCTATTCACGTGGATCTTAGGGATTTCAAACCCAATACAATAATGCCATCCAATTTTTGTTGCACATGTGAGCTCCCTCTTTCAAACGTAACTTACGAAATTGAGCGTAAGTTACGATGTGAACATTCTGTTTCTTTTGTGTACTTCCTACATCAACCGTAACTTACAGTTTATTAGCCGTAAGCTACGAAACTGATATACCAGCCACATATAACTTGAACTCAACTTTCAGCAACTATCACAATCGTCCCCTGAACTTTATTATTTCTCGTTTCTTGTTCTCCAAACTCTAACTTGACCCGAATCAATTCCCAATCACTATGATTGCCTTGTTCCTCATTCTCGAACGTTCCGCATCATCTTTATCTAGCTTAACATCACCGAATTATATGCTTTACCTGCAATGACACGAAAACTCGCAATAAACGTATTCCACACATATAAACATGTAAAACCACTAAATCACACAAAATAATCACTTCAACACTCGGTTTTCACACACTCCATCAGTCTGTCACGAATTGGCTGAGGACATTCACTGCGTAGGTGATGTCCGGTCTGGTGGCCTGCTGATATGTGCAAAATGCAACATATAAATTACATCAATTGTGGCATAAAACTAACCCTTTTTTAGTACTAATGTTGGAAAAAGTGTGTTTTTGTCTTCCTTTTGTATTTTCAGGATTAAATGAGCTCAAATTAACAAAAGAAGCAAAAAGACAGCTAAATCTAACATAAATACAAGAAAAGGAATAAACGTGGCATGCCCGACCTCCCCGAAAGCATCTTCCCAAGCAAAACAAGAAAACAGGAGGTTGAACACGCCCCGTGCTCACTGAGCACGGGGGCGTGCCCAAGTGTCAACATAAAAGAAAAAGTTGTAGAAGCTTCCATCGCCCACCACGGGGCCGTGCTCAGCGGACACGGGGTCGTGGTCAACTATAAGATTCGCAGAATCCAGGCAAATCTTGATAGTACAGATATGCTTCTGCACACGGGGTCGTGCCCAGCGGACACGGGGCCGTGGTCAACTTATAAAGACATGAGCAATTAATGAAGAAAGAGAAGGATGTGGACACGGGGCCGTGCCCGAGCTTCTGTTCAACCTATAAATAGGAGTGCTTGGCTCAAGCTCAAACCATCCCTTGGCACACCACCTCTCTCACACTTCACCCACCACCCACCACCACCATAACACCATCATCCATTGTCCATCATAGAGTGTGTGAGTCGTCTCGGGATCCAAGATTGATCGTTAAGAGTTCTTGACAATCAAGGTCATGTTTGCCTAAGTCTCTTACATCACTTGGTGAAGACAAAGTGTCTAGTGTAATACTTTTTATTTTTAATCTTTTCGCACTTTTTAATTGGTTATGTATTAATGACTTTAATAACTAGTTTCTTATGTTGAAGGTGATTCTTCCTTATCGTTTGTCCGTGGTGTCTTGGCATTATTTTACTGTCTATATAAAATAAAAGATTTTCACCATTCATATCTCCACGGTCTATATGGAGGTATGTTGGCTACCTGGTCGGGGGTTAAGGGAACAGTTTGGTAAGAGTCTTGCCATTGTTCAGTGTATAGATCCTGCAAAGGACCTGGGTCAAATTTAGTAGGACCTCCTTCAATACTTAACGGTATTGGATGGCGGGGGTCCAAACTCTTTGATCCCCTCAAAAGTTAAACTACTATTAATACTTTAACCCGGCTACTTAGGACTGTATCCCTGCTGACTCAGACTACTTAGCCGAGGGTAATGTCACCTTCAAAAGAGGGGCCTACCACATTATGCATTAATAACTTAATTAATTATCTTTCAATAATCCGACCCTTTAGGATTGTATCCTTGCTGACTCAAACTACTGGGTTGAGGGTAACGTCACCTCCAAAAGAGGGGCCTACTACAATAACTAAGATAATCTCTTAAATAGTGCAAAAGTGCGGAAATAATCAAAGGTTACACTAAACACGAGTCGGAGCCAAGTGATTCATCTTGTTTATCTGTTTTTCTTTTATTTTTATTTTTTTCAGCATTTTAGTTAGTTTTTATTTTCTTAGTTTAAAACATTTTTCTAAACTTTTGATTTGATTAGACGTTGAGGATAAACCGGTACTAAAAGCTCTTGTGTCCTTGGACGACCTCGGTATCTTACCAACACTATACTACGCTCACGATGGGTGCACTTGCCCATATGTGTGTTTAGTGTTAGTAAATATCGTGTTTTATAAATTTAAAACTTGGCTAAAGAAAGTGTAAAAGGGCTTAAAATATACTTAAACCTACATATACACCTAACGCACATCACCTGCAGGTAAAGGAGACGACCAACTAACCTCCTGTATTGTCTACTATCCACTTTATCTTCTCCTTCTCCCTTCCCAAGCTTAAGGTTTTGTTCTATGGGAAAGGAACTAGGTTTACACCCTTCCAGGCCGCTATCCCTCAGGATATCTAGCGTGTATTTTCTTTGACTCAAGACCAAACCTTCCTTAATATGAGAGACTTCGATTCCAAGAAAATATTTCAACGGACCCATGTCTTTGATGCTGAACATCTCGTCGAGCTGATCTTTAGTGTGTTGTATTTTTACAGAGTCGTTTCCAACTATGAAAACATCATCAACATATATAAGCGCAGCTACATAGGACCTTTCTGACTTATAAATGAACAGAGAATAATCTGCCTTTGACTGTCTGAACCCGAGCTCAACGAGAGATTTTGTGAATTTTTGATACCAATTACGTGACGCCTGTTTCAAACCATAGATCGATTTTCTTAATCTACAAACACGAGCCTCCCCCTGTTTAGCAAAACCCTCTGGAATCTTCATGTAGACTTCTTCTTCTAAATCCCCATGCAAGAAGGCATTATTCATGTCAAGTTGGTAAATCATCCAATTTCTTTTCACAGCCACGGCCAACAAGGTACGAATAGTAACCAACTTTGCAACTGCTGCAAATGTATCATGATAATCAACCCCTTCGAGTTGAGTGAAACCCTTCGCCACCAATCTCGCCTTATATCTATCCACCTCTCCGTTTGGTTTGTACTTGATTTTGTAAACCCACTTTGAGTCAATCGCCCTTTTGTTTTTGGGCAACGCCTCAAGAGTCCAAGTACCAATTTGTTCAAGGGCCTTAATTTCTTTCTTCATGGCTTCTCACCATTCATGGTTCAGTGATGCTTGACGAAAAGTCTTGGGCTCATCGCATGAGTCGATAGCTGACAGAAAAGCTTTATGGGTGGGAGAAAAATTATCATAAGAGATGTAACAAGTTAGAGGATGTACCGTGGATGAACTTTGATTAGCCGTGGGTCGAGTATGGTCTATTGATGGGGGAAGCTTGACATTGTAATCGTTGAAGCGTGCTGGTTGGGTTCGAACTCTGGATGGTCGAACTTGGGCATTTTCTTCCTCTCGAACCGAAGTGTTTTGTTCAGAAGGACCAGCACTGTTTTGCATTTCATGTTCTGTAATTTGTGCATTGTTAAGATCTTGATCATTAATGTTTTAGTTGTTCAACGATGCCTCAACTAAAACTTCATGGCTGATGGTCTCGACATCATCCTCGTGACCGTGGGCATTCTCTCCATTCTGATTTTCTTCATTCCCATTAACATGAGGGGTGACTAAGGGTTCGCCTTCATTAGTCTCATTGTAATACCAGGGCGGAAAATCAAAAAGTTTCTCATTTTCGTTTTTGTCGATACGACCCATGCTCTTGAAAGGAAAAACATTTTCAACAAATTTCACATCTCTTGACACCACCATTTTGCTATCGGTAATGTCATATATTTTGTACCCTTTTGTTCCCGGTGGATAACCTAAAAATACCCCGGGTTTCCCTTTCCATTCAAATTTGTCTCCATCTGTGTCGGTATTTCGAAAGTAAGCGAGGCAACCAAAAATCTTCATATGTTCATAATCAGGTTCTTCTTCATGTAAAATTTCTAATGGGGTTTTGTTGTTAATGGTGTTTGATGGGAGACGATTGATTATGTAGGCCCCTGTCATGACACACTCGGCCCAAAACTTCTTTGGCAAATTTGCCTCAAATCTAAGTGCTCGTGCAGTCTCGAGCAAATGTCTGTGCTTACATTCTACAACACCATTCTGTTGTGGTGTGTGTGGGCAAGTGGTCTCAAGAATTATGCCCTCTTGAGCATAAAATTTGTGCATTCGGTTTGAAATAAACTCCCCCATGTTATCACAACGAATCCTTTTAATTGATTTTCCAAATTGCGTTTTGATCATTTTGTGGAAAAATATTAGATGGTCACCCGCATCAAATTTGTGTCTTAGAAGGAAAACCCAAACAGATCGACTGTAGTCATCCACGATCGTTAAAAAATAGTTTGCTCTTGAAAGCGAAGGAGTTCTATACCTTCCCCAAAGATCACAATGCAACAATTCGAAACATTTTTTGGTTTTGATAGAACTTATGGGAAAAGGTAACCGGGTGTGCTTGGCTTTAGCACACGAATCACAATCAATAGTTTTAAAAGACACATTCTTGACAAAATCAAAACGAGAAAGTTTACCGCTAGAAGCATGACCAAGTCTTTTATGCCATACCTCCACCGACGCCGACATAGCCTTCCTTTCTCGTTCGACCATCTTCATCCGGTATAAGCCATGTTGACATTTACCCGTTCCGATCAGTTTCTTCGAATTCAAGTTTTGCATTACGAAGAAGTCCGGAAAGAAGGTTATAGTGCAATGATGGTCTCGAGTCAGCCGACTAACCGACAATAGGTTGCAAGTAAAATCTGGAACGTATAGGACATCTCGGATTTCAGTCCCATTTGGTAAGGTGGACGACCCTTTAACAGGTATAGAGTCTCCATTTGGAATTCTTACGGGTAGTTCGCGTGTTGTTTTTAGGTTGCCATGAAACAGATTAAGAAGGTAGGTTATGTGTTCGGTACACCCTGAATCAACGATCCAGTTGCCATCATCGCCTAATCTAGCCCCCATGTTTGCCATCCACTGGATTATCTCGTCATTAGTGAACGAGCTGATGAACTGTTCGTACTTCTTACGGTTTAATCCCGGGATTGGACTCGATTGATTTAGGTTGTCGGCAGCGGAATTGGATTTAGTTCGGCTCTAGTCATCACCGGCCATGGCGGTGAGCAGGAGTCGATTGAATGAGAGGCGAAGAAGAAGCCGAAGTGTATATTTTTTTAGGGTTTAGGAACCTGCTCTAATACCATATAGAAATTGGTACTCAGAGTTTTTATTCATTTGGCATATGCCTTTTTTTCTGATGATCAAATACAAAGAAGAATTGGCCTTAAATAGGCAATACATAGACCAAACGAAGGAAACTAATAAAAGAGAATTAAAATATTGGTTGGAGATATGCATGGATCTTCGATTGAGAGGGAAACAAGGAGAGATAATTATACACAAAATAATGCATTCTCAATATAAACCATGGCAACCATGGCCCTACTTTCCATTTTTCAAGTAATCATTTCTTTTTTCTTTAGACAAAGATAAATTAAAATAAATAAGGGGATAGTGGTTTGGGTCATGACCACACCCTTAGGGTAGTGGTTTTGTATTGTGGATTAGAGGTGGGTGACATGACACTGACGTGGAAGGTCATGGTGGTTATGACCACACCCTATAGCCTAAAAGAAAAAGTGAAAAACCAATCCATAACCAAAATGATTGTAAGACCATGTGTAGTGGTAATGCCCTTACCCTTGAGCGTTTTGCGCCATGTGGCAGCCCAGTCAGCAATGGGGCATTATGTGGCGTTTTCTATCATCTGTCCTGACACGTAGGGGTGCCAGAAACTTCACATGACCAAACGACAAGACTGCACAACTGTACCTATTCAGCTGGTTGTCTCGAACAAACTTCTTTGGTATAGTCTGTAAAAGTAAATCATTGATTTTATTATTCGTTCCTCATAATCCTTAGTTTAAGTAAAAGTTAAAAACAACATTATAACGAAAATAATTTATAAAAAGCAAAGTTGTTATGTAAATACCAGGTAGTTTGTCTTTGTCACGTGATATTCAACCTTTTTCTTGTATGTTGGACGCCTTTTGCTGTGTCGGTGGTTGGTACGGTTGCACTGATGTTCAGGCGTTACTTGCAGTCCAACCCCGTTTTTTTTTGAAAATGTTAACATTGAAGTTAAAATGGTCTGCTGGGGTACTTCCCATCCATTGAAACAACAACTGGCAGCCCTCCTCAATGTCATTCTCGAAGCAAAATGTGGTCCATCCTGACCCCATAAATCCAGCAGCTAAACCCTTTTGATTTTCTAGAGGGAAATCATAACACACATCAACCTTTGAACTTTGTTTCGGTCCGTGTACTTTTGCAAGTAAGTTGTCAATCTTTAACCACCTCTCAGACAACAACCACAGCAATCCATGCGGTAAATCCTACAATTTTCATAAATTTCAGAAACATTATATTACATTTTACAAACAATCCAACATATATATTATAACTTTATTTTCCAAAAAATAGATATTGACAAAATATAAAAACAAGATAGGAAATTTTAACCTGCTTATAGTAAGTTTCCTCCGAAGCACGTACCAAGCAACCATGCACATAATCTCTCCCCGACCGATCCTTTCTAATTTCAAAACCCTCATTGCTCAGAACAAATACTTCAAATTTTGCTTCTTTCACTTTTTTAAAAGAAAGCTTCTCTATATTCTTGTGTTTGTACGATTCAAGAAATCGAATCCATTCAGAACAGTGTATCTTTTTACTTCTATGACCCATGTTTTCTACAGCAACCATATACTTAACCCCCAAACAATCAACCAGCTTTATCACTTGGCAATCTCTAGGTATCTGGTTAGTTAATATCTTTGGTAGCACCTATACATAGAATTCAATTACTGACATTTAAGTCTATTCTATAAATATAAACACAATTCTAAGAATGTATCTTACCAATCCCTCTGTTACTTCCTTCAGTTCACTGACATTCAGAATTATCATAAAATCCATCTGAAATTCAAAAACAAATATAAAAATCAAACAGTTTAACACAAAATCAGTTTTATCTCAAAAGCATAATATGTAAGCCTAAAATAACTTTTAACACTTTCTATGACAAAGTCATATCTTTCTACTGCAACTCGGTCCCCACTACCAACCATATTACACTAAATTTCCAAAGATACATCTTTGTCCCAACTTGAAACATCAATGTTTTTAAACAATCAACACTATATTCGATGACAAATCAGATATATCAACACTATAACCTATTGCAGAAGTTTTACACAAGAATTCTACAAGCAATCCGAAAATATTCAACAAACTATATTTCAAACAAAATTACGTCAGAATGTTACTTAGACGCAATTCATCCAAAACAAAAAAAAGTTCATATAAATCTTATTATAAAACTAACAAAACAACTTTGTATACACTCTCTATTTCAACATCACCACATTATGATTTTGATGCATTTAATCGAAATCATTAAACAAAAACCCAAATGTAAAACCAAGAAAGTAAAATACCAAAGATAACAAATGGTATTACCTGATCGGAACCTTCAAACGTCTGATCGCCAAGGATGGAGAAGAAAGTGAACAGTTGCCTTGTGAATGAGAGTTGTTGATGAAAGTTGTATTGGGATTGTTAATATTTGTTTATAAAAACCTTTATTATAATCAGGATTCTTAAAAAGAGTTATTTAATTAATCAATCTTTTTATATTTGAATTATAATCAATCTTTTTTTGGAAGTCAAGTTTTTATTATTTATTAGGAAATTTTATAAATTTATATCTTTTCTTTTTAACTTTTAATAAATTAATAGATAAGATTTTATTAAACAAATTCTTTTTAATAGAATGTAAGATGTATTCTTATCTCATCCACTAAAGAAAACCCGTTTGTTACACTTAACTAAGAACAAGTATTGTTTGGGCCAAACCTTCTTCCCCAACCTATTGTTTGATAATTTCTAAACGACAAAAACGTCGTCACAACTTTTGCCAAGAAAGTATTATAATTAGTTTTTAATGTCTCGTATTTTTTTAATGTCTCATTAGCATACGCTGTTTAATTATTATTTATTTCATTATCGATTAATATTTATCGTTGTAATGTTGTTAGCAAATGTAAAATGTTCATTATATGACATTTCGTATTTTCTATCAATTAATGAATGATTTTTAAAACATTATATACTTACGATTGATTTGATGGAAAATTTGATCTAATTGACTAAAACAAACCCGTGTGTTACACGGGTCATAAGCTAGTAATTAAATAAAACAAAAACCACCAAAAAATCTTATTGGACAAAGAATAGGAAGATGAAGGGTGATTGGACAAACAAATGGGAGCAAGGGCGTGGAAAATAGCACGCCAAATGCAATTTTTGGTTCAAAAACGCCCCTGAGGACCGTATGTGGGCGTGATTGGGCGAGATTGGGAAAAAAAGGCCCAAAACATGCTCGAGTACGGGTGCTCTAAAAATGGAATCAAATAACTGAACCAATTAATGATATCTGATTTGCGTGGTTCAATAATTATATTATATTATGGTTCTATAACAACCGAAAATAAAAGTGTTTTAAAACCCGAACCTAAGGTCATTCATAATAGTTATACACAAATGTGAAAAAATGAAGCCACGCAGGCCGGAGTGGCCTCACACGTACTCACTAAAAGGTATAATTTTCATGTGAATGTGACATTGTGACCCAATTTTTAATTAATTTTTAAGTCCACCTCATTAACTATTTAAAAAAATATTTTTAAACATTTAATTGATAAAATTACAACATCAATTAGGGAAGTTCGGTTGATCTTAAAGGGGTGGTTTGGTGGAGATCTTAAATCAATGGATTAAACGAGTAAAATAATAATTAAAGTTATTTAATTATTATTTGAATTGTCTATTATTATTAGGTTTATTATTATTTAGAAAAGTACTTAGAGATTGAATCAGATCAGAACTAGAATACGTATGAATCTAGGATGTCTAGTCTTTAAATATTAAGTCCTTGTAATCAGTTATATTCATTCAGAAAATAGTGTCGATCTTTGTTTAAATCAGAATCTCTTGTCTCTTTTCTTTCACTTTATGTTTAACATTAATTACTTATCATCCGAAATGTTAATCAAAGTATGTAAAAAACGCTTACAACACTAAAAAGACTTTTATAATATAAAAATTACCGATTACAAGTTATTTGAGAAAAATCATGTTAATTTTGTAATAAAATATACCTTTTCAATTTACAAACACATTTGCCGCACGCTGGTCATCCCACTCATAAACCTATGCTCACGCCCTCTCTCACACTCACTAACCCATAACACATGGTCTAAGTGTAGCATGAAACAATTTCATCAATGGTCTAAGTGTAGCATGAAACAATTTCATCAAGTTCAACTTGAACCGGCTCAGTGAACTCAGTTTTGGCACGAATCTTTTTCCTCACAGAGGAACCAACTCAACGAACTCAATTTTGGCACGAAACTCCTTCCTCTCATCCATTTTCTAGTGCATCTAATGTGACCCAAGAGTCCAATTGACGTGTTACTGATCGAGAATAATAAAAAAAAGTACATGTAGACACCAAAACAGTTATTATACATATTAAATTACAACTTAGTGCTATACTACATGCTTTACCCTTTATTTTGCTTTTAATTACAGGAATGTCATTCACACCTACATAATTAGCTTTTCTTTTATGACAACTTAGTAATTTCGTCAATTTTTAGTGGCATTTTGAATGCATCCCATAAGACACCTTATTTTTTATGTTTTGACTATAAAAGTTTTGGTTCTTACACATTTGCCCCTCAATTCTGTTAGTTTTTTTAGTATCAATTTACATTCTTATCCCCAGATTTTAATAAATATATCGAATGTCCCCTGAACTCTAATAAAGTTATTTTTATCTTTCTTTTTAAACCGTTTTACACCACAATCCCGGAACTTTAATAAAGTGACCGCTTAAAGTTTTACACGAATTTTCCGTTACTACGTCATAATTACTGAAATAGCAAATTTTAAACTAATGGAGTGAAATAATGATTTCTGACAAACCACAGGGACGAAAACAGTAATTAACTCTATTTTTTTATACACGTTTCATCTTTTTGTATATTGTTTCAAATAATATTAACAGTGCACGTGAGTTATTTTTATTTACGTTTCGACATTCATTTACATTTCGACATTCATTTACGTAACGTTATTTTTAAACCGGCCAGTTGTTTAGACATTTTTTAAAGTGTTTGTTTTTTTAAACCATCTAACACTCATGTAAAAATATACCGTTACGTGTTTTTTTATCTACGCTTAAACCGACCCACTACAACATACTATATGTAAAAAGCAACCTTTGGGTGGTTGTTTGTTCGAAGGAAGTAATGTTAACGCTAAAGAGTCTTGAAAGTAGAATTTCTTTGGGGGTGTGAGTACCATGGGACGGTTAGCTGTGGGAAGCGGTGGCGTCATTAAAGTTAGTTATTGGCTTTATAGATAGTTTATGTTATTATATTGTGACTGAAACATAAATCATCATCAATAATCATGTTCTTAATTATTTTAGTTATTTTTGCTTTTAAAATCGGTTGGTTCCCAGCCATAACACGCATATAAGAATTAACCTAGTGATCAATGATGCAGTATGTGCAGATATCAAAACAACTATTATTGATTTAAGTGTGATAAAACTTTTCTTTTTGTCCTCAGCGTATAAAAAGTCTTCAATATTATTAATGCATCGGATAAAACAAAGAAAGTTATATTATTATTGATGGAGTGTGTTTAGTTGTTGGCAGAATATCCTTGCCCAACTTAAATCTCAAGAATATAAACCTTTCATTATCTGTGGTTTAAATCTCAAGAATATAAACCTTTCATTATTGTACAAGATTTCATCTTATCTCATTTTTTTAATAAATTAACTTAGGTTTAAATTCATGTTGTACCTAGTACAAATGCCATTACATACAAGAATAGAACGTATCATATAATTGTTGATGATGTAAACAAATCAATATCATTGATTGATAAACAAATTATAAGAGTAAGTAAGAAAGAAGTGATTATAAGAGATGGTTCCAGTGTTACATGAGGGTTGATATTTAGCATCAGTGATACCGTGATACTAATATTATGTGTTGTGGGTTAACTAAATTTATTGCTACATCACCGTCATGTTACTGCCACATAAGAACTTGACCATTAACAAAATCTATGTTAACAATGTGTTGTGGATTAACTAAACATTCAATACTAATAAAATAAAAGAAAACAAAAATAATAAATAAAGCAAGACATGTGATTGGTTTATAAAAATAGTTATTCGATAAAATATATCAAATATGTTGAGATTGTAAAATAAAAACTTTTAATGATAAGAAATCCATAACAATAGC
This sequence comes from Helianthus tuberosus, assembly GCA_030545235.1. Lineage (NCBI taxonomy): Eukaryota > Viridiplantae > Streptophyta > Magnoliopsida > Asterales > Asteraceae > Helianthus > Helianthus tuberosus. Next base: position 7,672,244 of record CM060351.1, on the reverse strand, counting down.
CTACTCAAATTAAAGTGAATGAAATGCTCGTTAATACAATGTATTTTTTTTTAAATATTATAGTAAGAAAAAATTATAGCCGTTTAAAAATAATGGGGAAGTGGATTTACGAATCACCAATATTGAATCTTCCTATTTTGTCTTTTCCTCACTTGTTTCTTGTTTTGTGTATGTGAATTCTGGATTTGAGGACCACTTCATCTCAACCATTAGATTATTAAACTGTTTGAATAAAGACCAAGATCTTTTCCTATACTTCGTATGAATTCACTCTCTTGTACATGATCATTTGTGTAATTAATTAAACTAATCGATAAGCACCAAAATAACAAACAAACTATTATTTTAACTTTTAAATAATCTTCTACATACCCTTATCCAAAGTTGCATATGTTTAATAGATATTATTTATTAGTTTTAATAAAGTGGATACAAATGATGATCTCTTTCATAATATGGTCGGGAGTATAAAATAAAAATGGTAGGAATAGTATTGTTTGAAAAGAAGTCTTCCAACACTTGTGCAAGACTCCACCAATTATTACATATATTAACTAGGTTAGAACTCCGTGTATTACACGGGTTGAATAAACGTAATTTTATATATTAAATAATAAAAAGTTATATCTTTATGAAACTCGTATATTGTACGGGTTAAATAAATGTAATTTTATGTATCAAATAATAAAAAAAAGTTATATCTTAAAAAACCATGTGTATTACACAGATTAAATAAATGTAATTTTGTATACTAAATACTAAAAACGTCGTATATTTAAAAAACCCGTGTATAATCGGGTTGAATAAATCTACCAAATGATAAAAAAACTTCCGTCCTTAAAAACCCCGTATATTACACGTGTTGAATAGATCTAAAAAAAGTTATATCTTTAAAAACCATGTGTATTACATAGATTAAATAAATGTATTTTGGTATATTAAATACTAAAAACGCCGTATCTTTAAAAAAACCCGTGTATAGTCGGGTTGAAAAATCTACCAAACAATAAAAAAATTATATCCTTAAAAACCCCGTATATTACACGTGTTGGATAAATCTAATTTTACAAAGCAGATGATAAAAAGTTATATCTTTAAAAACTTCGTGTATTACACGGGTTATATAAATGTAACTTTGTATAGTAAATAATAAAAAAAGTTAAAATTTTAAAAACCCCGCGTTTTATACGAGTTGAATAAATATAATTTTTTATACCAAATAATAAAAAAGTTATATTTTTAATAAATTAGGATAACATTTAATATTAATTTATTATTTATGTATTTAATATAAGATAAGTAGGAAAGAGGGGTATTTGTTTTAAAAATATTTTAAATTAACAATTTAGATTTGAGGATAATATTTTATTAAATTATGATAAGATTTAGTATTAATTTATTATTTATTTAGTTAATATAAGATAAGTATAAATTTGAGAATACCTCCAATGAATGACACGTGTCCAAAAATTGGTTTCTTTTATTATATAGTACTAGCGGTAAGACCCGTGTGCAAACACGGGTCGTTTCTTAGAAAACCATGCATAGCCCATATTGACAGAGAGTAAAAAAATAATTAGTGCAGACTTATAAAATTGATATACACTAATGGTCAATAGGTGACGTGACCGTGTCGTCCCGATCAGTCAAAAACCCAATTAAACCTAGGTAGCTAGGGTAAGTCGGGTATCGTATCCACGAAGAGCATGTGGTCAGTATCCCACAACCCGTTCGATTAGTTAGACTATTTACAAACAATGTACAAAGTGATTATGAAGTTTGCTAATTTTATTTTGTTTATTTGTTTTGAAAAGAAATCGGGTGAACCGACAAATGACTATTATTTAAAACAATGATTTATTAACTAAGCTTGTAAACTAAACTACTTAATTGAAAACAGGAATTAATAATACGGATCACACCCGGTTTCGGTAATTGTAAGTCCTAGGGTTCCTACATGTTTTAATTCAACTCAATTGCATACGATTAGCGGATTTAGTGTACCGTGACTTAGGTGCCAATAACTATCAACGTCCCGAAGAACGGACAAGAATACACTTTGTAATCAACACAAGTAAATCCTAACCACGACAATGCATAACTACACATAACCATTTCGTAAAGTCATAACTTTTAACATCGTTCGACAATTTACGAATACGAAACAAATGTAACACTATTGTCAATGGTTTCAAAAATCAATACAAATTGTCACAAAGTCGAATCAAAGAACAAATGCATAAATCCTAAAAATATACAACTACCTACACCGGGGTGAATCCGAAGAGACTAGCCGCGCATGTCGGTTGTGATCCTTGAAACCCTCACGTGATTTTGTTCGAACCTCGTGTCTGCCCCCCCCCCCCCCCCCCGGCTGCCTCCTCTCGTAACCGTTATATCCTCCCAAAAATTGCGACTGTAACTCCTTTTTGGCTGCCCCCCTCCAATCGATGATAATGATGGGCCTGTTTAGAGTCCAGCCGCCAATTGTTGAGAGACAAGCCCAAAAGAAAAGATAATAAAGGTTGCTGCCCATTATTTCGTGGATGATAGATGATAAAGTGTTTAATGGCCCAATAATTCAATCATCATGAGAATTCTGATGGTGTTTTTTTTTTTCTATGAAATCAAGGCCCAAAATTGTCTTATACGGCTGCCACTAAATCGATAATGATGATATGTCATTTAAGGCTTCATGAAGGAAGTGTCCTTTTGTCGTTTAACCCTTATATAATTCTCTTAAAATAACAATCACGTGCAGCCCATGTTTCAATTCCTTTTATCGATGATAGATGATGACGGTTGATATTATGGAATATAATGTCAAACCCCACTCTCAAGCTTTCATCAACGATGAACGCTCCACTTCATCTCTAACCCAGTTAACTTCCTCGAATTAAGCAAATTAACCTGCACAACCACAATCTCTCATAGTTAACTTATTCAATGCATATAATTACTTACAATTAAACAAAACACGTAAGATAGACACTTTAAAGCTCGGGTTTTACCCTCTCTATCACATCCCCACACTTGTCGTTTGCTTGCCCTCAAGCAAATCTGTCTCTCACTTTCACGTGGGTCGAACGAGAAACACACGTCCCATTCCCGAGACTAAGGTTAAGGTTTAAAGTCATACCCGGTTCAAACTTTTTACAATTTACGAAATATATAACGGTAAAGTGAATAATCTCATATAAAATGGTTATCCAAGATTAACCCGCCCTTGAAACCAATAAATCATGCACATCCCTCACAATGTTCTCTCCACTCGGTTTAAAACTTGGCTAATTAGATAATGAATTAGCACTTTTTAAGTAATCACTCAAAACCGATTAGAACACGTACCCGCATATGCTTGCAACTCAATCATTCTCCACCACCGAACACAAATACTAAGCACAAGTCAAAAGGTCTTCGGAGGGTTGTAATGGGGCGAGGCGAAGGGTAGGAATAGGATATTTGAAAGTGGTTAAGGTGATGAAAATTTCGATTTTTATTACAAAATAACTAAGCTAGACACGACTATCTACAAACATTGAACTAGAAGGCAACAATTTTTCGCCTTTTATTCACAAACTAATAACTCATATTTTTGTATTTTTCTCAACAAATATTTTTCTCTTTTTTTTTTCACAACTTTTCTGAATTTTTTTTTTTTTTTTTTTTTTGACTTTTTTTTTTCGCAAAATGTAAAGCACAACTATACAAACAAATAGACCTACAATCGAATTTTCATCACACGGGTTTAAAAGAAAATGTTTAAGGTTATTGGCTAAAGGGGTTGACAAACGAAAGGATTAGGCTCAAAGTGGGCTACTAGGGGATAATTTTTGGGTAAGGATATATAAATGGTTTTAAAGAAAAAGGTTCACCTAATGCCTTAATCATTCTCGTGCTTGTATTCGGTCTATGGTCTCAAACGTATCAAAAGACGCAAGTTCTACAATACATAACTAATGGTCCACTCAAACAAAGAAACATGTATATGTAAATCTATGATATAAAAGTGGCTCAAAACCTCACGTATAAGGGTATGGTATGTGATATGCATGATGTGCTAGTTTCTTAGGCGAATTATTCCCAAATAACCACCCGCTAAATACCCGTCATGCTAATTATTTGAACTTGACCATGACAATAGACCAAATGGGTTGTGCCATCCCTCATTGACTTAGTTACTTGTGCTTTTTTAGATCGCTTTAAACAAAGACATTTTTGAAAAATTTTAGAAAATTTTCCCCCATCCCCACACTTGAGGTAAACATTGTCCTCAATGTGTAGTGTTTAAATGAACGGGTCAAAATCGAAAACTTTTACTACTCCCCCATCCCCACACTTGAGGTGAACATTGTCCTCAATGGGTAAGAACTAGAGTTTTTGAAATGCACACGGGATGTGACACAGCTAACCTCCCCAAAATTTCACCCCGAAAATAAAATACAATTTACAATCCACTTATTTGCTAACTAAAAATCAAAAGTAAAAAGAAACGTATGCACCTGATTTTTGAGCTCATTCCTCGTGTGCTCTTCTTCTCTTCAAGAAAGCGGTTGTCCCATGAACACAATGTGCCTACAAATCTTAACCCTTGTGTAGAAGCATGCTTCTCACAACCATCAAAATTTGTTAGTTACCTAGTTCTACCACTTTTATGAAAATTTTACCAAGCCATACGTTATTTCACTTTGATTTATGTGGAAAATAATTTACAATAACAAAAAAAAACTAACTCACTTTCGTAGGAATCACGGTTGCATTTAGCTTATGCAACAAGCCCTTTTAAACCCCCCAATAGCTTGGAAGGACGAGAGGTCTCGTGAGGGTTATATAGGGAACACACCCACAAAGTTCATTTAACTAAGAAAAATAAAATAAAACGAATAATAGTACAAACTCTACAACAATTATACCTGATTTTCCTCTCATGGTGGTCGAAGTGCACATTTGCCTACCGAGTTTCCAACATACGCTCGGTAATTAGCATGCCGAATCCATACTCTTTTTATTATATTCGGCATACCCAATGTACAACTTCGGGGTCGTCTCTTAACAACATGGCCAATGTCTTTCAACGCCACCTTTCGAATCCTTATGCCCGAACCCGCATCCCCAACTTTGTTGGTTGGAGTGATAAGTTTGGGAGAAGGATGAATATGAATGTGAGCTTCTTTCGAATCCGATTCGTCTTGCGGTGTCATGTCTTCCGCTCGGTTCAAACATTCAATTTCTTGCTCCGAAAGATCTCTAACCTCTTCCACCACATCACCATCCACCATTGTGCCATTAGCCAAAACCTCCCGCTCGCGTTTAAATTGGGCTAATTCCTCCGCTAATTGACCCACTTGCATCACCAATGCTTCATGTGCTTTATCCCTTACTTCAAACTCTTTCTTTATTTCGGCTTTGAACTCTTGATTTGAATTCCGCATTTCAGTTTTAAGTTCTTGATGTGAATTAGTAAGAGCATTCATGATGGCATCGAGCTTGGAATGCACCGACTCTTGAGGTTCCTCGTATACCGGTTGAGGGTATTCATTATCATAATCATCATACTCCTCCCGGTAACTTGAGAAGTGTGGCAATTCGGGCTCATAGTAGTATTCTTGATAATGTGGTGGTGGTGGATTATCATATGGATAATATGAGGATGGACCACTGAAATCTTCATAGTCCGCCCTCCTATAATCATATAATCCGCTAAGGTAGTCTTCCCGCTCCCTGTTGGCTTGAACTTTTGCGTGGAAAACAGAGCAATCTTCTAAATAATGCTCTTCGCTTCCGCAACACTCACATGGATCATCATCTACCCAATTCATATTGAAAGATGTGCCTGCAAAACATGTACCTGCACAGACAAGCTCGACCACCCGAAGTAAAATCACAAATATAAAAAAAAAAGAAAGAAAATAAACTAAACTAAAATCGAACAAGCAATGAAATACTAAGCGCACTAGCTCCCCGGCAACGGCGCCATTTTGACGTGACCGTGTCGTCCCGATCAGTCAAAAACCCAATTAAACCTAGGTAGCTAGGGTAAGTCGGGTATCGTATCCACGAAGAGCATGTGGTCAGTATCCCACAACCCGTTCGATTAGTTAGACTATTTACAAACAATGTACAAAGTGATTATGAAGTTTGCTAATTTTATTTTGTTTATTTGTTTTGAAAAGAAATCGGGTGAACCGACAAATGACTATTATTTAAAACAATGATTTATTAACTAAGCTTGTAAACTAAACTACTTAATTGAAAACAGGAATTAATAATACGGATCACACCCGGTTTCGGTAATTGTAAGTCCTAGGGTTCCTACATGTTTTAATTCAACTCAATTGCATACGATTAGCGGATTTAGTGTACCGTGACTTAGGTGCCAATAACTATCAACGTCCCGAAGAACGGACAAGAATACACTTTGTAATCAACACAAGTAAATCCTAACCACGACAATGCATAACTACACATAACCATTTCGTAAAGTCATAACTTTTAACATCGTTCGACAATTTACGAATACGAAACAAATGTAACACTATTGTCAATGGTTTCAAAAATCAATACAAATTGTCACAAAGTCGAATCAAAGAACAAATGCATAAATCCTAAAAATATACAACTACCTACACCGGGGTGAATCCGAAGAGACTAGCCGCGCATGTCGGTTGTGATCCTTGAAACCCTCACGTGATTTTGTTCGAACCTCGTGTCTGCCCCCCCCCCCCCCGGCTGCCTCCTCTCGTAACCGTTATATCCTCCCAAAAATTGCGACTGTAACTCCTTTTTGGCTGCCCCCTCCAATCGATGATAATGATGGGCCTGTTTAGAGTCCAGCCGCCAATTGTTGAGAGACAAGCCCAAAAGAAAAGATAATAAAGGTTGCTGCCCATTATTTCGTGGATGATAGATGATAAAGTGTTTAATGGCCCAATAATTCAATCATCATGAGAATTCTGATGGTGTTTTTTTTTTCTATGAAATCAAGGCCCAAAATTGTCTTATACGGCTGCCACTAAATCGATAATGATGATATGTCATTTAAGGCTTCATGAAGGAAGTGTCCTTTTGTCGTTTAACCCTTATATAATTCTCTTAAAATAACAATCACGTGCAGCCCATGTTTCAATTCCTTTTATCGATGATAGATGATGACGGTTGATATTATGGAATATAATGTCAAACCCCACTCTCAAGCTTTCATCAACGATGAACGCTCCACTTCATCTCTAACCCAGTTAACTTCCTCGAATTAAGCAAATTAACCTGCACAACCACAATCTCTCATAGTTAACTTATTCAATGCATATAATTACTTACAATTAAACAAAACACGTAAGATAGACACTTTAAAGCTCGGGTTTTACCCTCTCTATCAATAGGTTTATTCAACAGCAATTCCATTATGTTGATAGCAAACTACTGTTGTCTATTAACTGTTAAAAACTTCTGTTGTTTTCCAACAGACTTTCCTAAAAAATGTTATCCATTATCTCCAACAGAGCTTGCCAGATGGATAGATAGTAAACAGATATGCATGTTAGCCAACCTATGTTAAAAAAGGTCAGTCAACAGAAATTACAAAGGTTAGTAAACAGATGTTAAGAGAATAATGTTATTAACAAAGAATTTAGTACTCTCATTAAAAATGAGAGCTGCAAACACGAGTCGGTTCTTAGACAAGCATGCATAACACATATTAATAGAACATATAGATACGTGCATAGATATTGTACCAAAACGTGTTATCTAATATAGCTAAAAGACAACTATAAACATAGATTATCGGTTAATATATCAATTACATACAATTTAACTGTTTACCCAAAAAGACAATATAAACTGTTTATAGACATACGTAATTCATAGAATTTGAATACAACTTAAAGTTCAACAAACGTTAACTACAAAAACACAATCACCTGCCTCAACAACTTTCAGCAAAACTAAATCAAGGAATCAGCAGATTTTAGAAATCAACAGATCTTTATTCTCTCATCAACATTTCCCGGATTTGCCCTTTGAATTGGAGCTCAAAATCCAAGGAATCTGTATCATCTTCATCCCTATCAAGCTGAAGGTTAAAAAGATCTTGGAGGTCAACTGGATTCAGACCAAGTGCATTATCCCTTGATATCTTTTCAACACTACCATCAGACTTGATCAAAGTCAATTCATGGGTCTGTTTGTCAGACTTCCACTTTAGTATTTTTGGGTCTGATGGGTTTCTTGGGAGAAGTTTTATTTGAGAGGAGTTTGGCGATTGAGGCCTGCTTGCCAACTTCTGAAGTGTTTGAGCAACTTGAGCTTGTAATTGCAACGAAGCATCATCCAATCCATATCGTAACTGATTTCTGATAGACTATTTTCTGTACTCAGCATACCTATTTTCATCTTCCTCATCCATCAGTTGTTGTTTTTTTCTTGGGTTCAAGGCAGCGATGGATACATCTGCTGATGAGAACAACTTTTTAGATGTAACGGTCTGCCGGCATATAACAGTCGTTTCATCTTTGTATACTGGCTTTTTAGGAAGGGATGGATCTGTCTTTCTTCGCTCTTCTAACCTACTGTAAGCTCGATCAATAGACTGCTTAGTCCATTTTCCAATTTGTCTAGCAGTCCCAACCTTAGCTGCTACAAGTTCTGCCTTCATTCTCTTATACTTCAACACTTCATCCACTTCAACCTTTTTGTATTGTTTCCAGTTGGGAGCAGATTTTGGCATTTGAGGATCTTTATTCATCTTTTCAATTCTATTAACTTCCTCATTAAGAGCCTCAAGGGGCCAACTTTGAAATCAGATCTGTAGGCTTCGTAGGCCTTGGTTTCCATGATAGTGTTCAAGAAATCATTTCTTAATGTCTTTTCTAGCTCAGCATTTGGTGACAGATTTGACATATTCTTACTCAGGTCTCTAGCAAAATCTTCCAACTTCTTGACTTCACCAAGCCAATGTTGCATGCGAGCTGATAAATTAATGTCTCCTAGCCCTTTACACTCTTCATTTGCCTTATCTTCTGCTTGCTTGCCCTTTAGCTTCAGATATTCATAAATATTCTTTGGAGTTTCAAATCCCTGAAGAGATGGGAAGGTTCTTTTTGATGGATCATCCTCTGTGTAAAATTGAGTCATTTCACCTTGAACTGCAAGCAGTTCCAGAGGGAAAGTTACTGCCAATGGGTGGATCTTTGTTGATGGAGGTGGGACGAATGGTTTAGGTGAAGTTTGAATGAACGGAGTAGCTGATAACGGAATTGGTGCGGGTATATCTTTTTCTTCCTTCTCTTCTTCATGCACCATGATTTTTCTCTTTCTTGTGCATACAGATTTTGTAGAAGGAGGAGTTAGGGAAAAAAAAAGGTGCCATGACTGTAAGGGTTGATTGTGATGGAAATTGAAATTGGGTAGAATCAGTGGATTGACTAACAACTGTTAAAACAACTGGTGTCTCAACCGCTGTTGTCTTAACATATGCTGAAACATTTGTTGCATCAACAATTGTTTCAGTCGAGGTTGGCAGTGGTGATGAGGATTTTGTATTCTGCTTTTTGACATGTGGTTTTTCTGGTGAGCGTTTTGTTTTAGGTGTATCAAATCTGACTTCTTAGGTTCAGCAGTGGTTTTGAGTTTCGCAAGTGGTTGGTTTTTCTGGTGGTGATATTGATTTAGGAAATATGAAAATAGGAGATTCGTTATCTTTCTGTGATTTTCTACTATTTGAAGTTCCAATGTTGAGCACTTCATCTTCCTCTTTTGTATGCTTCCTCTTCTGTTTTCGTTCAATCTCCTTATCTGTCTGTTTGTTAACGGAATCATCAATTCCCTTTTTTCTTACCAGTATCAGATTTTTCAGGAGATTTTGTGTCACACCCCAACCGATGGCGGAATCATCGGGGTGCGGCACTGAGCGAAACAGATTGTCCAGAAGTTTCCATAACAACCATCATTACCATTCAATTTAAGTTAACATGTCCCATACCATGTCTCAAATAGTAAAACAAGTTATTACAGACAAAAACTAAACAAATATACTGTTCCGACAACTCAGATTTTAGCATAACTAAATTATTCGTTGGTTTCTAGGACTCCAGTTCCTAGCTTCAATTTCATCACAGCCCGGGAAGCATATAAACAACCTAGGCACCTGTCACATACGTTAAAATAATGTCAATACATAAAATGTAAAGGTGAGCATACAAGTTTGATAATAGCATATAGAGTTCGAATTCGTTTACGCATAACCAGCACGTACACATAGTGAAATGAAGCACGTTAGTTATCGACATAGATCCATCGATACCAATGACTGCGGGTTGACTGCCCGAGGCAGTTCGCAATACATGTTTACCACTGTAATCCATGCAAGTAAAAGATCCTTAACAACCCCCGTGGAAACGGGTGCTGAGTCCAAACTATAGTACTATCGTTGCTAAGGCAGGTAGACAGCATTCCATGTGTAAACATAACAAACAAGCATTCATAAGCCACGTATAACATGCGATAATGGTTAAGCGTTAAAATAGCTTGAGTAGTGTGATAGTTGTAGTTTGAATAGTTGTAACGTATGTAACACCCAAAAGTGCTAAAGCAAAAAGGGTTCGAGTATACTCACAGCGATATGGATTGAAGGGAGCGCTTTACAGCGAGTTCGGTTAGCCTGAATAGATTTGATAACGTAACGATAAGTGACGCGTAAAACAGTACGAGTGAGTGCGGGTAGAATGACTGATCGTGCGGATCAGTTGTCCGTGAATAGAGGTCATCCGTGCGCATGACCTATCCGTACGGATAACGATGCGTGCGGATGGTGATGCGTGCGGACGGTGTTCCATCCGGATAGGTCATCCGTGCGTGTGACTGTCCGTGCGGGTGGCAACCCGTGCGGACTAGTCATACGTGCGGACGACTTACCCGTATAGTTAGGTTGCTCGTGTGGATAAATGTTCAAGTGGATTGTTTCTTCCTAAGATGTGTTTGTGTATGATGGCTTGTGCTTTGGAGTTTTCGTTGTAGCATTTAGAAAGCACCAAAGTGTTTCTACCTTTCAAGCCGGCCGCGCGGACGGTAGTCCGTGCGTATGGTAGTTCGTGCGGACAGCCTGTGCGCGCGGGCAGAGTCAATCCGTCCGGATAGCCCGTCCGTGCGCACGGCTTGGCCGTGCGGGTGGGGTTTGCTCGATTTTCATTTTAAGGCCTTAGTATCTCATGATCCGATGAGTAATCCATTCAGAGGTCGTCCGTCCGGATTGCTCGTTCGTCGATACTCAAACCTCGCTTGGAAAGTGGGCCCCAAGGGTAGTCCGTGCGGGTGGCAACCCGTGCGTATGATCTTGTCCGTGCGGGTGGCTAGCCCGTGCGGGTAGCCTATCCGTGCGGACAACTGCTCTGGTTGTTCCGTTCGTCTACACTTGGTTTCTGTTGTCGTTTATCGAGACGTTCTGATTACGTGGCAACCACTTGGAGTTGTGTTCTCACCCGTGTGACTAGACCGGTTAGGAACCACCCTAATTCGGCCTGCCGGCGACTCAGAACGGTCGTCCCGGTTAACCCCGAAATCAGTTGTCTAGGGTACAACTCCAGATCTGGAACTAGGGTATTACTATTGACGAGCAAAACACTAGGACTGATCGGGTTTGTACCGGCTTTTAAGGGTAAAAGAAGGAGAGAACATTAGATTTATTTCTTTCAACTCTTTTATCCTTAGAAAAGTTTAGATCTAGGTGGAATTATTGTAAAACTTGTAGAAATCGTTTAGGTCTGGGATACTCTTGGTGGAATGAAGCCAAGCATGAAGTTCTTACGAACTTTATGATGACGTCACCCATGATTACCTCAAATCCGGATGATTTCATGGTTAGAATTGAAGATTCGAAAGATAGAAATGTGTAGAATCGTGTAGTGATCAAAGATGTACAAGAATTAGTGCAAGATCTTACCTGGATTGAGAGAAATCTGGGAAAAGGTGAAGAATGCGTGTGGTTCGGACGTCACTTGCCAAAAGTGGAAAAAGTGGAGAGTGACCCGTGTATTTATAGGATGCCAAAAAGGGAAAGGGTGAGCCGTGCGCATGGCACGCACCCGGGTAGGTTATCCGCGCGGGCTGGCCATCCGTGCGGACTGGCAATCCGTGCGGATTGGCCATCCGTGCGGTTGGGCCATCCGTGCGGATGCCGCCTCCTAGGGTGAGCTCGGCGCGATGTTGATTTGGTTTCGATTTGCGAGCGATTCGATAGGGTTTCCTAAACAAATTACTTTCTGTCCCAACTACTTCTTATATGGTTCGATTCGGGATTCGAGTTCGGGTTCGATAATATTCGTGTTAGACTTCGAGTTCGATTGAGTTCGCTTGATTATCACCACACAACATAAAATAAACACGCACAAGTAACACGTAAGGCACACACACACGTATAACTGACAAATAAAATACAAACTTTCGAGTTACGATTCGGTGTCGATTTGATTAGCTTGCTTGATTATCTTTATCGCATTGTTACTTCCTATCGTTCACAGTCGTAGATCGATCGAAATATGATTGGTGAGGCTTGATTATTGTAATGTACGACATTTACTCCACATAATCTAAATATAATAGAAACAATTTTACTAGTCGCGTCGCGCGAAATCGGTCGTTGACTTTGACCTTGACTTTGACTTTCACTCGTGAAAACACGGGGTGTTACAGCCTCCCCTTGTTTAGGAAATTTCGTCCCGAAATTAAGCCGGAAGCTGTAACAAATTCGTGAATCACGTGTGGAGAATCGCCAAATTAACCAGGATTTACGGTTAAAATCGGCTGATTCAAAAGCCTATGAAGTCGTTTGAGAGGAATCTTTTTCAAAGTATTTTGATTGCGCTGATCAAACAACAAGATTCGTACCAGATTTCATTGTATACAGATCTCAATTTGCATCAGATTCGATAAAGTTCTTCAAAATCTTTTTCTTTTTCTTTCAAAACCTAGATCATTGTAGATTTTAGTTTGGATTCGCTTCGGTTGCGATCCGACTCGTACGACGTGCGGAATCCGTGAACGTACGTGATCGAACACACAATAACGTACAGATGGCGTGATTCATTTATAACAATTCAATCTTTATTAGTTTCGGCGGTTTCTGTTGGCTTCCATACGTATTATCATATTTCAAATTCTCTGAAATCTCTCTCGAATACTCGCTGTTCTAGTTGGACGTTGCTTCTTCGTTGAACAGCTGTGGATACTTTGCCTTCATGTCGCTTTCGAGTTCCCAAGTGAACTCCGCGCCTTGTTTGCCTTCCCACCGGACTTTCACAATGGGAATGCGTAAGCGCCTGAGTTCTTTGGTTTGGCGATCCATGATTTCGACAGGCTTTTCCACGAAGTGCAATGTTTCGTTCACTCGTAGATCGTCTAGAGGAACATGTTTGGCTGGTTCGTAGATGGTCTTTCGGAGGTTTGACACGTGGAAGATCGGATGGACATTGCTAAGTTCTTCCGGTAATTCGAGTCTGTAGGCGACCTTTCCGATCCTTTCCAGAATCTTAAAAGGTCCCACATACCGAGGCGCTAGCTTCCCCTTTTTGCCAAATCGGACTACACCCCTCCAAGGTGATACCTTTAGGAGTACGTTGTCACCAATGCCATACTCGCGGTGCTTGCGCTTTCTATCGGCGAGAAGCTTCTGTCTATCTCGAGCCTTCGCTAGGTTGTCCCGAATTTGGAAGATTTTGTCTGTCGTTTCTTGTAGTAGTTCCGGACCGGTTAGTTGCGAGTGACCGATCTCGTGCCACACAATAGGCGATCGACATCTTCTTCCGTATAGGGCCTCGAAAGGTGCCATCTGGATGCTAGCCTGGTAGCTGTTGTTGTACGAGAATTCGACTAACGGAAGGTGTTTATCCCAATTGCCACCGAAGTCTAGAACGCATGAACGGAGCATGTCTTCAAGTGTACGAATCGTTCTCTCGCTCTGACCGTCAGTTTGTGGGTGGAACGCAGTGCTTAGATTAAGCGTTGTACCTAGGGCCGTTTGAAACGTTCCCCACAATCGCGAAGTGAATCGAGCATCACGGTCGGAGATGATGTCACGAGGCGTACCATGCCGACAAATGATCTCATCGGTGTAGATTCGGGCTAATCGTTCCACCTTGTAGTCTTCTCGTATTGGTAGAAAGTGGGCTGATTTGGTCAAACGGTCAATGATAACCCAAATGCTGTCGTGACCTGATGACGTGGTTGGAAGCTTGGTTACAAAATCCATAGCTATGCTCTCCCACTTCCACATGGGGATTGGAGGTTGTTCGAGCAAGCCAGAGGGTCGTTGATGTTCAGCCTTGACTCTAGCACAGGTTAGGCATCTTCCGACGTAGAGAGCGATATCCCGCTTCATACCCGGCCACCAGTACCTAAATCGAAGGTCATGATACATCTTGTCAGCACCGGGATGAATAGAGTATCGGGATTTGTGGGCTTCGTCCATGATGATTTGTCGCAGGTTGGTTCGCTTGGGAATCCAGATTTTGTCTAGAAAGTGGAATATCCCGTTTGATTTGCTCACAAGCTGAGCTCCGTCGTGGTAGATTCTCTCTTTCTTCAAGGTGCGCTCGTTGAAACATGCATGCTGGGCGTCGCGAATAAGAGCTTCGAGGTTGTGCTGGGCTTGAATATTTCGAGTGCTAAGCAAATAACTCCGTCTGCTAAGTGCGTCGGCAACAACATTCGCTTTGCCTGGGTGATAACGAATCTCGCAGTCGTAGTCGTTGAGAAGCTCTACCCATCGGCGTTGACGCATATTTAGTTCTCTCTGATTAAAGATGTGTTGTAGGCTCCTATGATCGGTGAAGATCGTACACTTAGTACCATACAGGTAGTGTCGCCAAATCTTTAATGCAAAAACAACTGCGCCTAGCTCGAGATCGTGGGTTGTATAGTTCTTCTCGTGGATTTTGAGCTGACGGGATGCGTAAGCAATAACCTTGTCTCGTTGCATTAAGACACAACCGAGACCAAGGTTAGAAGCATCACAGTAGACAATGAAATTATCGTTTCCGTCGGGTAGCGTGAGAACAGGAGCATTGCAAAGCATGTATTTGAGGGTTTGAAAGGCAGACTCTTGTTTGGTTCCCCAGACAAAAGGCTGGTCCTTATGAGTAAGAGAAGTGAGTGGTACATCAATCTTCGAGAATCCGTTGATAAATCGTCGATAATAGCCCGCCAGTCCGAGAAAGGAACGGACTTCAGTCGGGTTCTTAGGCGTAACCCAGCTCTTAACAGCTTCAATCTTTGCAGGATCGACGTGAATGCCCTGACTATTCACGATGTGACCCAGAAATTGAACCTCCCCCAACCAAAATTCGCACTTGGAGAATTTGGCGTAGAGTTGATTTCCCTGGAGTAACTCGAGAACCAAACGTAGATGTTGCGCGTGCTCGGATCTTGTTTTGGAATAGATCAGGACATCGTCGATGAACACGATGACGAAACGGTCAAGATACGGTTTACACACCCGATTCATCAGATCCATGAAAACTGCTGGTGCATTGGTTAGGCCAAAAGGCATGACAACGAATTCATAATGGCCGTAACGAGTGCGAAACGCTGTTTTGGGTATATCCTCCTCCTGTATACGCAGCTGATGATATCCGGAACGCAGGTCGATCTTCGAGAAACACGTAGCGCCCTGTAGTTGATCAAACAAATCGTCGATTCGAGGCAGAGGATAGCGATTCTTGATAGTCAACTTATTCAATTCCCGGTAATCGATGCACATCCGAAACGTCCCATCCTTCTTTTTGACGAAAAGGACTGGTGCGCCCCACGGAGAGGTGCTCGGGCGAATAAAGCCTTTTTCAAGCAATTCTTGGAGTTGGGTTGAGAGTTCGCGCATTTCGGATGGCGCAAGTCGGTAGGGAGCTCTGGCAATAGGATTTGCTCCAGGAATGAGGTCAATGCGAAAATCGATATCACGCTTTGGAGGTAGTCCGGGAAGATCCTCGGGAAAGACTCGAGGAAATTCTCGAACCACTGGGACGTCATTCACTTTCTTCTTCTCTTTCTTTTCCTTCTCCGCTGCTACGACATGAGCCAAGAAAGCCCTGTACTCCTTACGGAGATACTTACTGGCTTGTAGGCATGATATAAGTTTGAGACCCTTCGAAGTAGTATCTCCATAGACGCACAATGAATCCCCGTTGGCGAGGGAAAAACGAATCATTTTATCGAAGCACACAACTTCGGCATGGTTTTCGCGAAGAAAGTCCATGCCTACTATGACATCAAAGCTTCCTAGTTGCATTGGGATAAGATCGATTGAGAAGATGTGATTGTTGAGCTCGAGTGTGCAATCACGAATAGCAGAGTTTACAGCGACGGTTCTTCCGGTAGCGACTTCAACTTCGAATGCAGAGGGGAGTCGAGAGCGCTTACGACCAAGGAGTTTCTCAAATTCGAGTGACACAAAGCAATTATCGGCTCCAGTATCAAACAAACATGAAGCATAAATACCATTCACAAGGAACGTACCATTGACCACGTTGTTGTCGGCCTGGGCTTGACGAACGTTGAGATTGAAAGTTCTGGCACGTGCGGCCTGTTGTTGCTGCGGCTGTTGCTGCTGTGGTTGCTGCTGCGGCTGCTGGGGTTCTTGTTTCACCACCCTGTTTGGGCACATGTTGGCGAAATGGTTCGGGTCGCCACATGTGAAGCATGCTCTGGCTTTGACTGCGGGTGCCGGAGGAGCTTGTTGACCCTGTGGGGCAGCGAGTAGAGCTTGATTGGCAGGAGCTTGACGAATACGGCAGTTGGCAGTGAAGTGGCCGTAGACGTTGCAATGAGCACAGAAACGGCATTGAATAGCAGTCGGGTGATGATAGGTGCAAGTAGGGCAGAGTGGATGTGGTCCAGTATATGCACGCTTTGCAGGCGGTGCATTGGCCACAGGCGCCGCCACTTGACGCTGTTGGGCAGGTACAGCCTGAACTGGTGCAGCAGTGATCGCACAGTTCTTGTTGGTGGAGTTGCTTTTCCTCTTGTTCTTCCTCTTGTTGTTTGATGGCGTGGGTTCAGCAGTTGGTGTAGCAGTAGTGGCTTGATGCAGATGCTTGGAGGTTTTATCCCACATCCCAGCTTTGACCCTTTTGTCGTTGATCTCCGCGGCCAGCAGATAGGTTTCTTCGATCGTGGTAGTCTTAGCCGCTTGCACGAAATCAGCAACGCAGTCGGGCAAAGCTCGAATGTACTTCTTGATGGTGATCTCAGGAGTCTTGACTTGATCGGGACAGATAATGCTGAGCTGTTTGAAACGAGCGGTAAGACCAGCATTGTCTCCATCCTTCTGATGTATGTGCCAGAATTCATCTTCAAGCTTTTGTCGTTCGTGAGGAGGGCAGAATTCCTCCAGCATGACTTCCTTGAGCTCATCCCACGACAACCCGTAAGCTGCATCATTCCCTCTCTTGTTCCTCTCGGCCGTCCACCAGTCCAAAGCACGGGACTGAAAGACGCCGGTAGCGTTCAGAGTTCGAAGGTCATCAGGGCAACCACTTTGTCGCAGAGTAACCTCGATAGCGTCAAACCAGTGGAATAGAGCAGTAGGACCTCCTTCGCCTGTGAATTCTTTCGGTCCACAAGACTTGAATTGTTTGAAGCTGAAAGGTCTCGCGGTAGCTTTGGGACCCTCGGTCCTCGATTCCTCAGACGATTTGCTGGCATTCTCGTAGACATCACTTACAGCTTTGGCTACACTTTTCGCGATGATCGAAGCCAGACGTTTGTCCCTCTTTTCCTGACGAGAGAGCTGATGACGGGATCCAGACGACATTGTCTGCAATAGACACCGCCATGGAACTCAACATATGTATTCGTATCTCACCTCACACGTTTACTACTACTAAAGCTCAGTAACACGTACCATGTAACCGCATTTTGTCACAAAATCACAGAATTGCACAAAATCACATAAACACATAGAGCACATAATCACAATATTCCTAACGTGTAAGCATAACAGCAAGAAACACATATATTCCTAGTCACTAAGGCAGTCAGAAAACAGAAACCTAGTATTCAGAGTTTGCGAGTTTTCGAAGGCAGTGTAACGCGAGTGATCTGCAAATGTTGTGTCGAGCGAGTTTTGTGTTTTAGCAGAAGCAATAGGGTTGGGTTGGAACCAATAGTACTTCAAAACGTTAACAAATAACAGAAATGCATAAAATTTTCATAAAGATCGATAAATCGAAGGTAGATTGTCTGTGGCTAATAGACTTTGACTAACCAAAGTGGCTCGACTATTCGCAAGGATCCTGCACAATTACCTCCAGGACTATGCCTTTGCCTCGATTCTTGGGCGTTGGCGCAATTCCCATCGGTTATATTGTGTCTTTAGATCGTTGGAGTCCATCGAACTTTGGTGGAATTCTGTATAAAGGCGGGACGAGTCGTCAAGGTTAGGGATTCACCCCTATCTTGCAACTTCCGTCCTTGTTTTTGATAAAGTTGAGGAGATTATTCATCAAAATATGGATTTCACTCCTGATTTGGTATAATTCCCCTCGTTTGTAGCTAAAAACGCAAGCTGACTAGGCAACTTAGTCGAGAGTTTGCGGTTTTCACACCTATTCTCGGCCTCATCGCCTGTTCACAATTTAAAAATTCGAGTGTAATGCTAGAAAAGAGTGAGTGATAGTGGTGAGTTTACGCATACGCGTGAGTTGGTCTGTTGGTTCTTAACTATAGACTAGGTCTCTAAGACTTCGACCCGGACTAGGTCGAGTCTTGCCTAATTCCCTATAGTTATGGCTCTGATACCAATCTGTCACACCCCAACCGATGGCGGAATCATCGGGGTGCGGCACTGAGCGAAACAGATTGTCCAGAAGTTTCCATAACAACCATCATTACCATTCAATTTAAGTTAACATGTCCCATACCATGTCTCAAATAGTAAAACAAGTTATTACAGACAAAAACTAAACAAATATACTGTTCCGACAACTCAGATTTTAGCATAACTAAATTATTCGTTGGTTTCTAGGACTCCAGTTCCTAGCTTCAATTTCATCACAGCCCGGGAAGCATATAAACAACCTAGGCACCTGTCACATACGTTAAAATAATGTCAATACATAAAATGTAAAGGTGAGCATACAAGTTTGATAATAGCATATAGAGTTCGAATTCGTTTACGCATAACCAGCACGTACACATAGTGAAATGAAGCACGTTAGTTATCGACATAGATCCATCGATACCAATGACTGCGGGTTGACTGCCCGAGGCAGTTCGCAATACATGTTTACCACTGTAATCCATGCAAGTAAAAGATCCTTAACAACCCCCGTGGAAACGGGTGCTGAGTCCAAACTATAGTACTATCGTTGCTAAGGCAGGTAGACAGCATTCCATGTGTAAACATAACAAACAAGCATTCATAAGCCACGTATAACATGCGATAATGGTTAAGCGTTAAAATAGCTTGAGTAGTGTGATAGTTGTAGTTTGAATAGTTGTAACGTATGTAACACCCAAAAGTGCTAAAGCAAAAAGGGTTCGAGTATACTCACAGCGATATGGATTGAAGGGAGCGCTTTACAGCGAGTTCGGTTAGCCTGAATAGATTTGATAACGTAACGATAAGTGACGCGTAAAACAGTACGAGTGAGTGCGGGTAGAATGACTGATCGTGCGGATCAGTTGTCCGTGAATAGAGGTCATCCGTGCGCATGACCTATCCGTACGGATAACGATGCGTGCGGATGGTGATGCGTGCGGACGGTGTTCCATCCGGATAGGTCATCCGTGCGTGTGACTGTCCGTGCGGGTGGCAACCCGTGCGGACTAGTCATACGTGCGGACGACTTACCCGTATAGTTAGGTTGCTCGTGTGGATAAATGTTCAAGTGGATTGTTTCTTCCTAAGATGTGTTTGTGTATGATGGCTTGTGCTTTGGAGTTTTCGTTGTAGAATTTAGAAAGCACCAAAGTGTTTCTACCTTTCAAGCCGGCCGCGCGGACGGTAGTCCGTGCGTATGGTAGTTCGTGCGGACAGCCTGTGCGCGCGGGCAGAGTCAATCCGTCCGGATAGCCCGTCCGTGCGCACGGCTTGGCCGTGCGGGTGGGGTTTGCTCGATTTTCATTTTAAGGCCTTAGTATCTCATGATCCGATGAGTAATCCATTCAGAGGTCGTCCGTCCGGATTGCTCGTTCGTCGATACTCAAACCTCGCTTGGAAAGTGGGCCCCAAGGGTAGTCCGTGCGGGTGGCAACCCGTGCGTATGATCTTGTCCGTGCGGGTGGCTAGCCCGTGCGGGTAGCCTATCCGTGCGGACAACTGCTCTGGTTGTTCCGTTCGTCTACACTTGGTTTCTGTTGTCGTTTATCGAGACGTTCTGATTACGTGGCAACCACTTGGAGTTGTGTTCTCACCCGTGTGACTAGACCGGTTAGGAACCACCCTAATTCGGCCTGCCGGCGACTCAGAACGGTCGTCCCGGTTAACCCCGAAATCAGTTGTCTAGGGTACAACTCCAGATCTGGAACTAGGGTATTACTATTGACGAGCAAAACACTAGGACTGATCGGGTTTGTACCGGCTTTTAAGGGTAAAAGAAGGAGAGAACATTAGATTTATTTCTTTCAACTCTTTTATCCTTAGAAAAGTTTAGATCTAGGTGGAATTATTGTAAAACTTGTAGAAATCGTTTAGGTCTGGGATACTCTTGGTGGAATGAAGCCAAGCATGAAGTTCTTACGAACTTTATGATGACGTCACCCATGATTACCTCAAATCCGGATGATTTCATGGTTAGAATTGAAGATTCGAAAGATAGAAATGTGTAGAATCGTGTAGTGATCAAAGATGTACAAGAATTAGTGCAAGATCTTACCTGGATTGAGAGAAATCTGGGAAAAGGTGAAGAATGCGTGTGGTTCGGACGTCACTTGCCAAAAGTGGAAAAAGTGGAGAGTGACCCGTGTATTTATAGGATGCCAAAAAGGGAAAGGGTGAGCCGTGCGCATGGCACGCACCCGGGTAGGTTATCCGCGCGGGCTGGCCATCCGTGCGGACTGGCAATCCGTGCGGATTGGCCATCCGTGCGGTTGGGCCATCCGTGCGGATGCCGCCTCCTAGGGTGAGCTCGGCGCGATGTTGATTTGGTTTCGATTTGCGAGCGATTCGATAGGGTTTCCTAAACAAATTACTTTCTGTCCCAACTACTTCTTATATGGTTCGATTCGGGATTCGAGTTCGGGTTCGATAATATTCGTGTTAGACTTCGAGTTCGATTGAGTTCGCTTGATTATCACCACACAACATAAAATAAACACGCACAAGTAACACGTAAGGCACACACACACGTATAACTGACAAATAAAATACAAACTTTCGAGTTACGATTCGGTGTCGATTTGATTAGCTTGCTTGATTATCTTTATCGCATTGTTACTTCCTATCGTTCACAGTCGTAGATCGATCGAAATATGATTGGTGAGGCTTGATTATTGTAATGTACGACATTTACTCCACATAATCTAAATATAATAGAAACAATTTTACTAGTCGCGTCGCGCGAAATCGGTCGTTGACTTTGACCTTGACTTTGACTTTCACTCGTGAAAACACGGGGTGTTACATTTTGCAGAAGTTTGCTTGACAGGCTTTGGATTTTGTTTTGTCTGATTCCTTGGTGTTGGTTTGCCAAAGTTTTCATGGAATCCTTTTCCCTCTTTTCAGCATCATCTTCATCGACTTTTTCAAACACAGGTGTAGGGGTAGTACCAGTTAACTTTGCAATGCATTCTTTTATGCCCTTGATGTCAGCCTGTGTGTCTTTGTATCTTGCTTCAACCATAACTCTAATTAGCTTCATGTGGGAATTAAGTTGAATCTCAGCCAGTTCCCTTTGTGTCACACCCCAACCGATGGCGGAAACATCGGGGCGTGACACTGAGCGAAACAGATTGTCCAGAAGTTTCCATAACAACTATAATTACCAATTATTTAAAGCATCACGTCCCATACCATGACATAAAAAGTAATATAATTATTACAGACAAAATCTAGTCAAATTGTTCTATTCCGATAACTCAGATTCAAGTACAGACAATTCATTTATTGGTTTCTAGACCTTTCCTAGCCTCGATTTCACAGCAAGCCAAGCAAATAAGCATCTTAAGCACCTGCCACATACGTTAAAGTAAAGTCAATACACATAGTGTAAAGGTGAGCATACAAGTTTAGTATAGCATAATAGAGTTTGAAATCGTTTACGCATAACCAGCACGTACACAGAGTGAAATGAAGCACGATAGTTATCGACATGAACCTATCGATACCAATGACTGCGGGTTGACTGCACAAGGCAGTTCGCGATACATATTCACCACTGTGAACCATGTAACTAATTGTCCTTAACAACCCCTGAATGAACAGGTGCTGAGTCCAAACTATAGTACTATCGTTGCTAAGGCAGGTAGACAACACTCCATGTGTCAACATAACAAACAAGCATTCATTTAGTCACGTATAACATGCAGTAACGGTTAGCGTTTAAGTATTGCATAGTGTGTTCGATGTGATTTAGAATAAGTAACGTATGTAACACCCAAAAGTGCGTAAAGCAAAAAGGGTTCGAGTATACTCACAGCGATGATGGATTGAAGGGAGCACTTAGAGCGAGTTTAGCCTGATCAGAACGATAACACAAAAGATAAGTGGCGCGTAAAACGATAAACGACACTTTACCCCGTATGGTAATCCGATCGGATGGCAATCCGATCGGATAGCCGGTCGATCGGATGACAATCTGTTCGGGTGGTCATCTGATCGGGCGACCACTCGATTGGGTTGTCATCTGATGTGTTTGTGTATGATGGTTTGACTTTCGAAGTTTTCGTTGTAGCATTTTGAAAACAGAGAAGTATCTCTACCTTTCAGGTCGGTCGATCGAACGGTTGTTCAATCGGACAACAATCCGATTGGCGAGGCTTCTCAGGTTGAGAACAAGTTCACCGCAGGACGGTCACTCGATCGGATTGCAATCCAATCGGGTGGTAATCCTTGTGTACTGAACATGTTGAAAATTGTTTAAGTGTTGAAGTCTAAACGTCACATGGTCGGGTGGTAGTTCGGTCGGGTGGTAGCCCGGTCGGACGACAATCCGTTCGATGTTCCAACTTCAAAATGTGAAATAAAAGTTAAGTGTGGGATCCAAGGTGCAAGCCGATCGGGCGACTGTCCGGTCGGACGGCAGTCCGATCGGACGACAATCCACCCTGGTGGCCTGATCGTCTTGTTACTTGGTTGTTTTGATAGTTTGCGTTTTCTTGAGAGGATTTGATAACGTGCTAGGCAACAGAACCTCGTCATGACCCAAGTAGCCCGATCGGACAGGAATTACCCTGGTCCGATTAGTCAGCTGTTCCGTGACGGTGTTCATGTCTAACCCGAAATCGGTAGTCTCTTGGATAGAATACAGATCTTGAACCAACACTTCACTAAGAAAGAGTAGAAGGTCAGAACAAGCTCCGATTCCATCGGTTTTGACACCATTGAGTGTAAAAGAGTTGAAAGAAAGCTAGAAAACCATCTCTCAATCCTTTTCACTTTGAATATGTTCAGATCTATGCAAGATCTTGTTTATTTGTGTGGAAATCGTTCAGATCTAAGTTGTTCTTGGTGGATTGAAGCCAAAACATGAAGTTCATAAGAACACCATGATGACATCATCCTAGAACACCTCAAATCTAGTGATTTAATGGTTAAAAGTTAAGATTCAAAAGATAGAAAGGTGTAGGAGTGCGTATAGATCAAGAAAGTACAAGGTTTAGGTGGAAAACTTACAAGAATAGCGAGAAATCTGAAGAACAAGTGGCTGGAACGAGGTGAGAGTGAGAGAGAGAGCTGTCAACATTAAATGAGGTTGACATGTGGGGTATTTATAGGGTTTCCATAAATGGAAAGGAGGAAAGGTGGCTGGTCGATTGAGCGGTAGGCCGATCAGGTGGCAGCTCGATCGAGCGGTAGCCCGATCGGGTGGCAACTCGGTCGGTTTGCCACTCGCGTCAAGTGTTCGGTGTGACGAGTTTGCGATTTCGATTCGCGTGTAGAGTGTTGCGATGCGATAGAGTTTCCTATTTAAATTACTTTTAATCCCAACTACTATATCTAACATACAATCATCCTATGTTAGTGCATGGAATGTCTGTTGACTTCGTCTGCATTAAGTCTTGTGTCTAGTTTGATTGAAAGAACACACATTAGGGTTAAATTAGGGTTTGTAGTGGATAAGATTGAAGATTTCGCTTGAAACATCTTCAAGCGAAATCAACAACATATGATTTCGCTTCAAGCATGCTCAAGCGAAATCATCCTCCTATATATATGTGTTGTGTGTTTCGTTTGAGGAGGGAGGTCATAGTGTGAAACACGAAGTGCTGCCGGATTTGTATCAGAAAACCTTGTACAAGCACTCAAATTAATCAGAAAAGAAAGATTAAAAGGATTAGAGCTGTTATGACTTTGTTTACGTTGATTCCGCCTTCGTACACAAAGATGAACTGCCTTAACTGACATTTAGAGGTCGTAGAACGGTCCAACAAGTGGTATCAGAGCTCAGGACGAGGAGTTCATACCATAGCAGCGGATTATCTTCTTTCTACTCATTTCTTTTTACATTTTTCAGATCTGAACAAGTTCCAACGGTCGAAATGGTCTGATTTTCGAGTATAACGTGTAAAACGTAGTATTAACAAAGCCTACAAAGATTCGGACTGAAATTCAGACTAAAACATGATAAAATTGACCTAAAACAGGGTTTCGCTTGAAAAGTGTTCGAAGGATTTAGTTGATTTCGCTTCAAATCAGACTGTTTGGACTATTTCGCTTGTATCTCTGAAGCGAAATAGTGTTGTGATCTTGGTTTTCGCTTGAAATATCTGAAGCGAACTTGATTCTGCTGGATTTCGCTTGAAAACATCTGAAGCGAAACAGTTGTTTTCGCTTGAAACTTGAAGCGAAATTGTTTGCTGTTGTTTCGCTTGAACAGATTTGGATTTCGATTGTATTGTTGAAGCGAAATAGTGGATTTCGCTTGAATCAGAATTGGTATTGAATTTCGCTTGAACAGTTTTAAAATTAGATTTCGCTTGAACAGTTTTATTAAACTGATTTCGCTTGAAGCTGATTATATTTCAAATATTTCGCTTGAAGTTGCTGAGTGTTCAAAACTTAAAATTTTACTAAGTGTTTGCTTGTTTGTTTTGTTTACAGGTGATTTCGAAGTTATTCAAGGACATAAAAAGATGGCAAATTCCGAACCTATTCCGTGGAAAGACGATCGAACTGAAGAACAAAAGTATCAATATCGGAAGATGATTGCTGAAACCAAGATTATCAGACTTTCTGGTATCTTTCTGGAAGCTAGAAGAGCAAACAGATGGGATCCAGATAGAGAGTGCTATCTTGATAGGTATGGCAACATTGCGATTGATGACAAAACGCTAGATATTGAAGCCATTATCCAGGAGTACAAAGAAGAGGATGATTATTGGCAAAAGAAATGGTGGGGAGATGAAGAAGAGAAAAAGAAAAAGAAAGAGTTACTAGATGAAATTGAAAGAAACTCAGAAAATATGAGTTTGGTTGAGTTTAGTGAATTAATCAAAAGGATTAAAGAAGGAATGACAAAGAATGAAGAATCAAAGAAGGATGAAACTTCGAAAAGTGAAGTTGTGTGCTCAAAATGCGAAAAATCTGAAGCAGAAAATGTCAATCTCTTGAAAGATGTGGAGAATTTGACATTGGAAAACAAAGCTTTGAAAGACGAGAAGAAAGCTGATGATGAACAGATTTTGGATTTGCGCTTGAACTGCGAAAAACTAAAATCTGAGATTGACAAACTTTTGAAGAATATTGAGAGTTTGTCATTAGAAAACAAAAATTTTAAAGAAAAAGAAAAGGATTTTAAAAATGAAAAATTAAAGATTGAAAAAGATTTTCAAAGTCAAATAAAGATTCTTGAAGATGGGAGATCTGTTTTTAGCAAGAATAATATTGAAAAGCAAAAGGTAATAAATTCCCATCGTCAGACTATTATTCGACTTGAAAAAGAAGTTGAATGTGATAGAAAGAAAATTAAAGAGTTAGAGAATAAATTGAAAGGTTTTGTGAAACAAGATTATCCATGTCCAAAACCGATCAATTCTGTTCCAATAAGTGACAATGTCACAAATTTTGACAAAGTCAAAATTGAAGATTGTGATGAAATATCTGATGATGAAAAAGAAAAGAAAAGAAAAATATTTTTAGATTTACAAGAAAAATTTAAAAATACTGTTTTGCAATCTACTGAAATAGGTGAATGTTCTAAACAAAAACCTGTTAAGAAGAGTGTAGAACAGAAACAAAAAGATAAAAATTTGAAAAATTCTAAAATTGAAAATAAAAGCTCATCAGATAAGTCATCCAATCATTTTGAAAAATCACAAAAATATAAAAATGAAAACTCAAAAATAGTTGGTAATTTGTGGTTCAGGTTTGACCACAGTTCTCAAAAGCCAAATCCAGCTTACAGGAGAAGATGGGATAAAGATTCTTCAAGGACAAATCATTACAATGATAGAAAACAAAGAAATGGTGATTACCACAAGGCAAATAAATGCTTTGATCTAAGTGTGTGGTATGAAGACGATGTGTGGTATGAAAGTAGTGAGAGGTATGATAACAGAGTGTGTTACAATTGTGGCTATCAAGGACACATTGCTGTTAACTGCCAAAGTCAGAGAATCGAAACAAGAAGATGCTATGAATGCCACATCAGAGGACACATTGCTATAGATTGCCCAATGAGATCAAAAGGAAGATCGAGGGCTGAATCTCAGAAAATGGGAAAGAAATCAGTCAGTGTCAAGCCCAAAGAACAGAAAGTTCAAGAACAGAAAGTTCACGAACCAAAAGTGAAGCTTTCACAGGGGCAGAAAGACAGACTGAGGAAGAAGAGAAAGAAGGCAAGAGAATACTTGGAGAAAATTTTGTCCTCGGATACAACTGGTAATCCGAGAAAAAGTTCTGATGAATTGCTTTCCTCAACTGAAAAGGCAAGCAAAACGAATTCATCAGATGCAAATCTGAGGACAAAAGAGAAGAAAAAGGAAGTTGTTGGCGATGAATTTGTTTCTTCAAAAACAAAGGAGCCATGTGTTGGAGATGAATCTGACGTCTCAAAGTCAGACAAGCCATGTTCAGGCAATGATTCTGGTTTGTCAAAACCAGAAGAGCCATCTGTTGAGGTAAAAACTGTTAAACCCAAGGCTGGTCAGGCTTGGGTAAATCTTTTCAAATAGAAAAAACTGACTTGCCGGAGTTCCCAGGTTGGTAAGCGTGGAACATGAATCGGCATTTTTCTTGAGAAATTCACAGGATGGTAACTGTGATATTTCGATTTACAAGTGGTAAATCAGGGACATTAAGTTGTACTTGATTTTCTACTAGTGTTTGTTGTTGACAAGGGTCTTAATTGTTAATTCTTTAAAATGGTTGAAAAAGAACAAGGTGATGAAACCCCGAGTTTGTGAAAAGACAAACAAAACTAATTTTCCGGAAAAACCATTTGATTAAAATAAACTTAAGTGTTTTGAAATCTAAATGGGAAAATAGTTTGTTGTCAGGGGGAGTTCTGATTGTTAAGCCGAGTGAATGGCGAATTGAAGCGATTTGATATCAGTTTGTCACGTTTCTTGTATAGTTTGTTTTCAAATTTTCTCAGAAAATCAAAATTGAAACATATTTTGATTTTAGGGGGAGAAAAATTTTAAAAAAAATTAGAAAATTTGAAAATGCCAAAAACATTGAAAAAGCAAAAATGAGTTTTGTTGTGAAAAAGAGGAAATGATAGAAAATCAGTGGACTATCACAGCATGCTAAAGAATTGGAAAGTAAAAATGTGATAAACGGTCTCATGGATGATGTGTCAGTAGGTTTTTGCACTTTTAGTAGATTGTGACGAGATATAAACCTAAATTTCAAACTTGCTTATATCGTGGGTAACATCTCTTGGATATATGGGTAACCCCCGAAATCTTGTTTGAAAGGTCTCGTATTCTGATATACAGGTTTTTATACTCAATGATGTCTGGGGTATTATTCCGGGACTTCTGCTGAACGGTAGTTCTGACCTAGTCCTCGAATAATACTTTCTGTAAATGCTTGAAACATAGCATCACCCTCAGCATAAATGATAAGACAATAAAATTGCTTAGCAATGCTGTTGTAAAAAAGATCCTCTAAAGGGGACACACCCAAGTTGAGTCATGATCTCTCTGCTGAACGGTAGTTCTGACCTGAGCTCTCATGATTCTTCATAAATTATTAACCCCTTACAGATATCATTTGTGTTATAATTGCCTGTAAGACTGAATATTGGGATCTGGATACAGGAGTATATTCTGAGGTGGGATACGCGATTAAGTTTAAGTATCTAAGACATTAAACTCGTATCTCGAAGCAGTTGAACTTTGTGTGAAAATTTAAGAGGACCAATATACTGGCAATCGAGGTGAATCGTTTAGAGCTTAAAATGATTAAAGCTTAACGGTGCTAGTGATTGGTCTCATGAACTGATATGATCCTCTTACACAAACTCTCAAAAATATTGTTTGTATATATTTTCTTTACTGCATTTCAGTCAAGTTCAAAAATCCAAAAAGATTTTCGGAGTGTTTTAGCATAAAATTTTGAAAATTCAAAAAGATTTTCGACAACTGATGTTGAAGGACTGATATTCAAAATTCCAAGTGCTAAACATGATGAATTGGTTTGGAAGAATATATTGAAAACTTTGAATGTCAAATACAAATGTTTTGAAAGATTGTGTGGTTAGTTAATCAAGGTCATTCATTTGAACTTGATGTAACTATACTGATTGATGAATTAATGATTTCTACCAGTAAGTTTTTTAAATCTAACTGTTATAAATTTGTGAAACTTATGTTGAGGTAGAGAATGTGCAGGGTAACAGGTTTTGGATTTCATTATTCCCATGGAAGCTAATTGTCAAAGCTTGAACCAGATACCTCAGATTCTAGCATATTGAGAGGGGGAGTATGTGAAAGGGGGAGTCTGGATCAACAGTCAAAGGGAAGATGGAAGTTAGAATCAGGTTGTGATTCTAAACCTGTGAAGAATGCTTATGATGTGAAGACAGAGTGTTGGAGAAAAGACCAAGACTGAAGACTCAGGAGCTGAAGACTTCGTCAACATCCAAGGGGGAGTCTGTTAGTGCATGGAATGTCTGTTGACTTCGTCTGCATTAAGTCTTGTGTCTAGTTTGATTGAAAGAACACACATTAGGGTTAAATTAGGGTTTGTAGTGGATAAGATTGAAGATTTCGCTTGAAACATCTTCAAGCGAAATCAACAACATATGATTTCGCTTCAAGCATGCTCAAGCGAAATCATCCTCCTATATATATGTGTTGTGTGTTTCGTTTGAGGAGGGAGGTCATAGTGTGAAACACGAAGTGCTGCCGGATTTGTATCAGAAAACCTTGTACAAGCACTCAAATTAATCAGAAAAGAAAGATTAAAAGGATTAGAGCTGTTATGACTTTGTTTACGTTGATTCCGCCTTCGTACACAAAGATGAACTGCCTTAACTGACATTTAGAGGTCGTAGAACGGTCCAACATCCTAAATACCTTGCGTTTAGCGTTTGCGATTCGATTGCGATTGAGTTTCGATTTCGTTTCGATTGATCACCACAACATAACATAAATAAACATGCACAAGTAACACATAAGTAGCACACACACGTAAAACAATATCCAGAACGCGTAATTCGAGTTGCGAGTGCGATTGCGATAAGCGATAAAACATGCGATAAATGTCGATTAAACTTCGATTATTAATAAATACTCCACATAATAAAACTAACGTAAAGGCATAAAGAGACCAACTACGAGTCAAAGAAGTCAAACAGCAATTGAGCAAGGAGTAGCAGATCGCAAATAGCAATCTTTTCTTCCTTTGACTTCAATGTTGACTTTGACTTTCGAAACAGGGGGTGTTACACTTTGAGCTGCAAGAATGGGTTGTACCGAATTCCAAAGCTCTTGGCATAACTGCTGATGAGAAGGTCGACTTTTGAAAGCATCCACCAACTGCTTCAATTGATCTTTCATATCAGCAACAGTTGCTTCCAAGTTAGATATCCTGTCTGTCAAATCCTGGTATTTTAATCCATCACCTAACTTAATAGGATCATCTGAATTCCCACCAGAGGTGGTTGTATCTGCTTTTGAAAGAGGAGGTATCTCCAAATTTTCATTAGCAGATGCCCCTTGTTCTTGGTTCTGGGGACTTCCCTCTGCATCAGTGGTTACCTTAGTGATCTCACCGGTGGTTAACTTGAACTCACCAGTGGATACCTTGATAGACACAGCAGTGGTTGCCTTCAAGGGAGTCTGACTGATGAAACTACTGTCCAAATGTAAATCAGTGGATTTGACATTTGTAGTAGCTGCTCCACTTGAAATACCATCAAGAATTTGCTGAAATTCAAGAGGTGTAGCCTCCTCAACTATTTTTGGGTTAGGTAATTGAAAAGGTTCAGACATAGCTATTGTTGAAGTTAAACTCTCAGTAAAGTGTTCGTGAGAGGGATTGCTATCACTCTGAATGTCAATAGCTTGAAGCAGTGTTACAAACTTTGGTGGAATGGAAGATGAAGGGATTGCTGTCGAAAGAGACATTGCCGCGGGAGAAGGGCTTTTAAGTATACTCTCATATGAGGGTATAACATCATATTGTGGTGTCCCTGTGAATACAACATGTTCCTTTTGTGAGGAATCATCAGGAGTTTGGTTTATGGGTTGAGATCTTTCCACATGTTGTGAGGAAGTAGCAACAGTGGTTGTAGTGACATCTGTGTTGTCACGGGGTTAACCTCTGGGATCTCATCTTCCAGAGGACCCGTTTTGCTGGTTTCAGTGGGCTTTTTGGATTTTGTTTTGGTCTTTTTGAGTTTTGTTGGTGGGGGTTTCACAACAGTGGTTGTAGTGTTGTGATCACCAAGAGCAGTGGGCTCAGCAACAGACGTTTGAGGAGCAGTTGTAGACTCATCTAAAATTTCCTCATTCCCCCATTGCTTCAGTTTTGAAAACATCTGACTCTTTAGCCATAAGGCGAGTAAAAGTTAAACTATTCATTTTAATAGCTTCACCTTTTTCAAAAGCTTTTTGAGAAACATGTTTTTGCAGGTAGTAGCTTAATAGTCTAGAAAACATAAGAAAACCAACAGTTTTCCCCTTTTTAATAGCAGCAGCTTTCCCCTTTTTAATA
Source organism: Helianthus tuberosus (assembly GCA_030545235.1). Lineage (NCBI taxonomy): Eukaryota > Viridiplantae > Streptophyta > Magnoliopsida > Asterales > Asteraceae > Helianthus > Helianthus tuberosus. The sequence continues at coordinate 7,640,932 of CM060351.1, read as the reverse complement.
GCAGCAGTTTTGCCCTTTTTAATAGCAGCAATTTTGCCCTTTTTAATGTTATTTAAATTTGCAACCAAATTAGCAAATAATGCTTGGGAGTAGTTAAAATCAGTATTTGTCAAAATTGCATACCCCCAATGACTGAATTTTCAAAGGTATTTCATTAAAATAAGTAGTTTTATTTGAGAGACAGATTAAGAGAGTATGGAACAGGAATTTCATTGGCGGTGGAAAATTACCTTTAATCATAGTTGTCAGATTCAACTTTCCATCATATCCCCTCCCCATCAAGTATGTTTGAATTTCATTTTTCGGCAAAGAGGTCTTACCTGCCAAGTCGTATACCTCAAATGTTGTTGATATGGTACTGGGGGTAATAGCAACCGATTCACCTCCGACTTTTGAAGTTATACTTACGGCCACATTGTTTTGTTCTTCAATATTCGCATTAGCCTAAAAATCGTGAAGCGTCTCTTGGAAAATGGGTGCGTCGGCGGTAAGAATGACCTTATATTTTGATGATGTAAGAACATCAATCATCGAATGATAGAGAGTATTGTTCTCGGTTTTCTCAAAAATAGCAACGTAGTTATGCGAATTTTTCATCACCAAAGTCATGATCGGAATTGAAAGTTGCGAGAGGTTGACGAGGAAGTGTTGAAGAAGAAGGTGGAAACCGCTCTGCTAAATTTTAAACTTCAGACGAAAGTAAAACCTCTGTTTGGGGATGAAACATCGGTTTATAAAGTGAAAAGGTGAATGCTGACGTGTCAGAAGTTAGAAAGATCTGATGGCTAACATCTGTCCACGTCACAACCTCTGCTCTGATAATGGATGACAGTTGTTGCGAAAACCACTGTTGGCCAACAACAAATGTTAGGCAACATTAGTAACTCAGCAGTCCTCAGATTAAACAGAACCTATGAGAACAGACAATACCCTTCAGCAATATTTGGAAACCACTGTTGGGCAACAGCAGATCTTATACAACAATAGTAAGTTAGCAGTCCTTTCAACAGACTTTTAATATAAACGAATAAATTGATATTAAATATCAGCAGAAATTTAATGCAAAACATTTAAAAAATAAATTTTCATGGGAAAACTATAAAATTAAATATCAAGAAACTGAAAGGACAAATTTTAAACCTCTGCCATAAAAAAAATATAAAAAAAAACCTCTTCATTTAAAGACCAACAATAATCTACATGGCAAACAAAGGCTACTACCACTTCATCGGACACGAATGTTGTAAACAGTGGTAAATCAACAGTTGAGCAATAACATATGTTCATAACTCTTGAGCAGTGGTAAATCAACAGCAGTAAAAAAACCTCTTCATTTAAAGACGTTGAGAAATAACAGATGTTCAGAACTTCTATTGTGTTAATCATTGACAATTCTTTGGAAACTGCTGTTGGGAATAACAGATGTTCGCACCAGTAGCAACTCAACAGTCGTTACAAAAAAAAAAAAACAGGAATTGTTGAGCAATAACAGTTGAGCAATAACAGATGTTTAGAACTGTTGAGCAGTGGTAAATCAACAACGGTAAAAAACCTCTTCATTTAAAGACGTTGAGCAACAACAGATGTTCAGAACTTCTATTGTGTTAATCATTGACAATTTTTGGAAACTGCTGTTAGGAATAACAGATGTTCGCACCAGTAGCAACTCAACAGTCGTTACAAAAAACAGGAATTATGAGAAGAGACAATACCTTTAAACAGTGGATGAATCTTTTACCAAACAGATGTTTTAAAAACAGCTGTTTTCAACAGACTTTTAAAGATTTTTTGTCAAATATTTTTCAAAATACCTATTTTTTAAGAATGTTCAGAACTTCTATTGGGTTGATGGTTGACAATCCTTTGGAAACCGCTGTTGGGAATAACAGATGTTGGCAACAGTAGCAACTCAACAGTCGTTACAAAAAAAATGAATTATGAGAACAGACAATACCTTTAAACAGTGGATAAATCTTTTGCCAAACAGATGCTGGCAACAATAGCAACTCAACATTTACAATAGCATGTATCAACACTAACAACTGTTGATGCTCAAATCAGTAAAAATAAAATGCTCTACAATGATTAATAGAATTAAAATTTACATATCACATATGACGATAGATCAACAATTACATTAAGAACTGAACAACGAAATTTAATAATCTTCAGCTCTTGAACAGTAGCCCTATCCTCATATACGTGATCCTCAACTTCCTTGATAAAGCGATACTTTAAATCATAAGAACCTACAGAAGGATATGATGACATTTTTAACTTGTATATTTCTTCAACTCTGATGTAAAAGAAGGATATAATGGTAGTAAAACGTGATGAAAAGCTTCTACACTGTTTTTGAATTCCGAAGTGCAGAAAGACATCACTAAAACACATCTTCAGCTCTTGAACAGTAGCCCTATCCTCATATACTTGATCCTCAACTTGCTTGATAAACCGATACTTTAAATCATAAGAACCTACAGAAGGGTATGATGACATTTTTAACTCTTTAATGTGGAGCGAAATTCATATATGTTATTTAACTTGTATATTTCTTCAAGTCTCATGTAAAAGAAGGATATAATAATCGTAGTAAAAAGTTAAATATCAATAAACCGAAAGAACAAAAATAAAATTAGAAAAAAAACAGGTTCTCATAATTACCATTAACTTCTTCATTTATCATGAAGAAGTACTCCACTTTCTGCACTTCAGACTTCAAAAACAGTGCAGAAGAACTCCCTACTGCTCGCTCGAAAAAAAAGCTGAAATATATCAACACCTTAAAATAAATATTATCAACATATATCAACAGTTTAAAAGAATCCACAAACCTAAAATAACCCCCAAAGCCAAGGTCAATGGTGAGTGTGTGAAACAGAGCTTCCATGAAACAACGATGTTGGAACAATGATATTGGAACAAAGAACTGTATATGAAGATTAACCAGCTCAATCATGAGAGCTATGCATTTGAGTAAGAGAGATATGATCGCAAATATAAAGGAGAGAGACAAATTGAAATTTGAATGTAGAGCCAAATTCATATGTAGATATGAGCGAGAGTGATTTGAATGTGGAGCCAGATAATTATATCTTATTTATAGGATTAGAATATATATGGTTTGAATTTTGAATGTGGAGCCAGAATTTTGAATTTTGAACGTGAGAAGAGGTTTTTGAATTTTCAATAAACATCAGTACTTTAAATTATGAATGAGGGCATACCTTTGAGTATAAGGCATTATACAAATGGGCAGACCTTTGAAAAGGTGGACGTGGGCCAACTTTGAATTTTAAAGTCTTTTAATATTAGGCATTATGATGTAATAATGACATAAGAAAAGCCTTGTTGGACATGCTCTCTAGCTGACACATCAGCTTTTCTTATGTCACTTGGATTTCTCCTTTTATAGAAAGTATAGATAGATAAGCAACTTTTCCATGCATAAACACTTGTAACTTGTGCTTTGGGGATTTTTCACAAAAAAAAAAAACTTGATTTTTTAGTTTTAACCCAAAGGTTTTTACCTTTTACAATTTTAACCCTACAAAATTTATTTTTTTTAACTTTAACTCAAAACTTTTCATTATTTGCAATTTAACTTCACAACTTTTGTCAATTATACTTTTCGTCTTTGGTTTAACGTTTTTACGTTTCGTTACGTATAATTCTAAATTTTTTGAGTTAATACGACGCAACGTACGAGTGTGGTTCAACTTTTTTATGTTTTGTTTCAAATTTTGCAAGTTAACACGGTGCAACGTGCATGTGTGGTTCAACGTTTTTACCTCTATTTTTTCATGTTTGACAGGTTCGTCGCAACACGCAGATCCTAGGTCGAGTCAGTGTTGGTGGTCGATCACGGTTGTGTGACATTGGTACTATTTGACACCGTTTTATGCCCCGCCGCAACGCGGGGTGTGCTTTGGGGGTTTTCCAAAGAAAAAATGGTTATGCATATGTTTGTCGTAACCTTGGCTTTAGGGGTTTTCCAAAAAATCTTTTATTTTTTTTACTTTTCACTCAAAAGTATTTCATAAATTACTTTTAACCCCAAACTATTTGTTTTTTTTTTTTACTTTTAACCCAAAACTTTTTATCTTTTGCAATCAATCCTCACAACTTTTTTTACTTTCAACTTTGATCCTTTATAGTTTTCATTTTCCACAAATTTCCCGCTTTATGCTTGGTTCTAAATTTTATGACTTAACACATCGCAACGTGCGTCTTTGGTTTAACGTTTTTACGTTTCGTTCTAAATTTTGCGAGTTAACACGACGCAACGTGCGTGTATGGGTGAACGTTTTTACATCGTCTATTTTTTCCCGTTTGACAGGTTTAACATAACGTGCGGGTCCTAGGTCAACTTAGTTATAACTAAAGAATCTCCGCCGCATTGCGGCGGGTCTCAACTCTAGTTGAGTATTATTTGACACAAGTTTTCATTTAAACCATACCCAAAATTCTGAAAACTACTTCTCAAAAAGGGAATCAAGTTCGGTGTTTACTTTTTTTTAACGGCAAATTTGGATCACTGACGGACCATTAGAGTATTATCGTGCCACCAGTGAAACCATCCGATCATATCCATCTCCATTAGGCATAATGCATATACACAAATTCAGGAGAAAAACCAATAAATATGGGAAAACCTCTCTTGTAGGAATCGAACTCAGAACCTATTGATCCCAAAGCCTTATCTCACTCCCAAGATGCCACTAGACTATAAAGCCATGGATAAGTTGGGTGTTTTCTAAGATGCCAAAGACCAATATCCGAATAAAAAAACTGCACAAAGACAAGTGTTGTATAGGTGTTTGCGGTCGGGCAATGGAAGTCGTAGCGTTGACCATGGCACCCTTAAAACATTCTGAAAAAGTTGCATTTTCACACCATTTAAGCAAATATTTACCCTACTTTTGACTCACAATCTTGCAAACTAAAACTCAAGACTTGTAAGTCATATTTAAGTGATATTTAGCTCTAGAAAAGCATTCCATTAAAAAGGAATTTACTCTAGACTTCTAACTCATATTCTAATGATATATGACAACCATAAATGATATTTGAGCCAGTGAGGCTTTGGCCTAGTGGTAGAGGGAATACCCTTTAGGTATTTAGATAGGAGGAGATTATTGGTTCTACCCGAGGAGTGTAACATTTAGCCGTTAAAAAAAATAAATAAATAAATAAATGAAATTTGACAATTAGAGTTTACATTTGAGAAACATGTTCACATTAAAGTAGCGATGATGACATTTGAGAAACAACGAAAGCATACATAATGCATTTATAAATGCTAATGATGCTAGAAAAGTAAAGTCCAAAATGTCAAGCCTAAATATGTTTATCAATCAAATTATTTAACCCTAAATCTGCTATATGGGCTGATTTACTAAAGCCAAAAGATAAGGCTGGAGGGTCACCAGTCACCTTATTAAACCATACTCAAACTGTTGGAATATCATGCCCTTGATCAAACACAAAAACATGGTATGAACGACCTCAATCGACTCTTTTTATTATCAACCAAAACACACAAGTTACAATGACCCTAACCATCTATTTATACTAAACTCGATTTAATCATAACCAAACTCAAACTCTATTTATATAAATAAACTCCTAGATAAACCATATTAATTAAAACTAACAATTATCCCTAAATTAAATATAAAAGACTCAATAAATAATTCACAAAAAATATCTATAACCCGTCTTAATCTATATTTTTTCAATTCAAAATTAGCATCTCCATTCACCATTTAAATAATCCATGACCTATTGGTCTAGCGGTATGGTGTCCTCTTTTACAAATGTGAGATTGTGGGCTCAAATCCTAACAAGTGCAAGATAGTGGTGGAATTAAAGTGTTAAAAAATTTGCCGCCGTTCAGAAAAAAATTAACCTTTTAAATAAAGATTGTCAATCATGGTTTAGCTATGGGGTAAAACCAAACCTAATTGAGCAATACACACTCCTACGATTGGTAATGTTATCACACAGCTATCCACAATAAATATAAAAAAATTATCCTAGACTCGACCAATACACATCCTATAAAAATCACATATTGATCGATTCTCTTGTAACACACATATAAATAAGACAATGTAGACTAATCACATCATAGAGATGTTGTCACACTATTAGCGTTAATGGCATGTCGATGGTACTCCCACATGATTATTAGTAGCTCGAGTTTTCAGAAGTAAATCAAAATATTCTGCAAAGTCTAGCTAGTCATGTCATATCCACATCACTATATCACAATAAGCAAATAGTAAAGCTATCCCAAATTATAAAATCAAGTGAACATATTGGGACACTTTGATTATACCTCTTTGCATGTTAATCGTCTAATTATATGTGATTAACAATGTGGCATATACTACATTGATGTTTTAGTATCTTATAAATTTAAGTGAGAAGTTGTTCCCTCTAAATGTCATGTCCATTGAATCTATGTAAGATTGTTAACATGTGGTGAGGTTTAATAAGATGGATGAACATTTTAATCATTACATGTGCACACAAATAGTTATGCAAGCAAGATTAGAGAACTAAAACAAGCAAGACTAATTAATAAACGCCTATGAACACCTACAAACAATGTAAGTCATCCTTGATGCCATAAAAAATCACAAAATACATGTATTGGATTATTTATTTGGAGTCGACTGAGCTAAATGAGTGTTGAATTATATGCTCTTAATAGACTAGAGTATTAGTTCTTCTTCACTTGATTGTTTACTCTAAATAGTAGAAGATGCTCTTAGAGGTGCAAAAAAACGGGTTACACAACTGAAATCGGTTATTAACCGTGACCAAAACCGGTTACCGACCGATATATTAAAAACCGGTTTGGGTTTGAAAATAACCAAAGGTTAGGAACCAGTTATGGATTTAGAGTAAAATCAGTTAGTAACTGGTTTTTTTTATGTGTTTTTTTTTGGTTACCGGTTATTATCAATTTTTTAGTTTTTTAGGCCATTTACATATATATATATATATATATATATATATATATATATATATATATACACACACACATATATATACATATAGATAAATAAAAACGAAGTTTATTGAGTTTATATTATACATTTTGGTATTTTTTGATTTATTTTTATAAATAGCTTTAAAAAACCAGTTTTTAACCTATTTATAGGTTAACTGGTTTTCTTTTTAACCTAATCGGCTATAATAGGTTAAACTGAAACAGAAAAACCGGTTCAGTTATTTTTTAACCGATTTGTGCACCTCTAGAAACTCGTGACTTATTTCCATTTTTCACATATATTTTATTCTAAAAAGAATTTGTGTTATTATATAATTAACTTTTAGCATTTAACGAATCAACAAAATTCAGTGAGGCCATGCCACGTTTTTTTAGGAGGTAAAATGTATATTCAACTTAAAATAATCAAACATTTCAGTCCATTAAATAACATAAGATTTTAGACCTTATCCTGGATTTTGACTATGGGAAATTTTTCAAGATTTATGTATTGTGTAAAGGCAATGATTATATAGTTACAGTCACATAATTAGTACCATTAATGGGTAAACCAATTGCAGCCCAAAGCTGTGTGGGGCTTAAACCTATCAGCCCATAGAATAAACTATAAAGCCCTGGCCCAGCCAGCCCAATCTCCTCAGGCACACTTGGGCAATAACAAATAAACAAAAATATCTCATTAATATCATTTTTTTCTTTCTAAAATCTATAATAAGGCTACGGGGTGTGGACGGGGCTTTATGGGGCTTTATAGGTGACACGTAGGATCCAAGTGTACCATGGAGCCCCTCTTTAATTTGGAGGGTGTGGATGGAGCCCCTGTTAAACAAAATTAAAAAAAAAAAAATTGATTGGTTTAAAACTAATAGGTCCCACCTGAAATCACGTTAAAGCTCGTTATCACGATGGCGGGGCTTCAATGGCGCCCCATCTATAGCGCCCGGGGTGTGGTTAAAAGTGGATGGGGGCGCTATACAAGTCTAGGTGGCGGAAGGGTGGCGCCCCACACCCTCCAGCCTAAGCTACAATGTTATAGGTTTGTTTCGGTTAAATTTCATTCATCATTAATTATTGACACGACCTTTTTATGTTTTTCTCCATCATAAGTTTCATAAAAGCTCTCTAAATATATATTAAATAAAGGCAAATTGAATTTAAATAATCAAGCATGTCTGTTTTTTTGGCCAATCATAATCTCAATTAAGTTTATTTCCGTTAGTGGTTTAACCTTTTTAATTTTGTTCGTATAATGGTCCATCGTTAAAAATAAGTAAACGAAGTTAAGGTTTTTTTCTTGAATTACAAAACGGTGTTTTAGGGCTTTTGATCAGAACGAGGATACGAGTATATTAATGTAAAACCTAACTCGAAATGGTTCGGAACGAGGATACAAGTAGATTGAGAATTATGAAATTTCCAAAGGAATGTTTTAAGATTACCAAAATATCCATATCGTTTCATTATTCACCTTCTTATTATATCTAAGAGTGAGGTTATACGACATAATTTTGTAAATGAATTGTTTTTGCATTCAAATTCCCTTAACAATTATACAAACCATACACAACACTAATTTCTATTGAAATTAACTCTAATTTCTCTAAATGCCAATGTCTTTCAAACATTTCAACTTTATCGTAAATATTTAAATTTTCTTTTGAAATAAACACCACTTACTTTTACACGTTTATGGCCCATAACTTCTTTTATTATTGATTTCTGATTTTATATTAATTAATTTCTAGCCTAGAGAACATTGGATGAACAATAAAAAGTTTCCTTTTTCCATCAAAAGGAACATAAAAAGAACCCCCAAATCTCTTTTCATTTCCCACCATCATTATACATGTGAAATCTCTCTACAAATTTCTTTCTTTTTATTATGTGTTTTGGGTTCTTTAGGAATAGAAGTCATGTGAAGTAATCAATTTCAATAATGGTAATCTGTCCCTTCAACTAGAAAAAAGAATGCGGTATTCAATAGCTAGACGTGTGTATGGCTAGAGCTAACCTTCTCGTGAAGGCATTATAAACCGCCATAGTTAACCGCCACGGCGCCAAATAGGCATAAACTAGAAGATTATGATTATGATTATCTGATTAACCATCCTTTTTGTATATTACAGAAAAATCCCTATCCACATACGTTCTTTGTGTGATCAAATAATCATCTGGTTAACCAACTTTTATTTATATATATTATAGAGAAAAATCACTAGCCACATACGTTGTACGTTCTTTGTGTGATCAAATGATCATCTGGTTAACCAACTTTTATTTATATATTAAATCACTAGCCACATACGTTCTACATTCTTTGTTTGATCAAATGATCTTCTGGTTAACCAACTTTTATTTATGTATTATAAAGAAAAATCACTGGCCATATACGTTCTTTATGTGATAAAACTTAGCCTTTATTCTTTTGTTGATCGCAAAAATCAGTTGCGACGATGGTTTAAACGACCGTTAAACCTCTAGAAAATTATAATGGTTTCTTAATTAGTAGTGTTGAATCTCAATAAAATCTTTATTTAAAAATTAGTCTATAAGTTTGCAACTCAAATAAAACACACAAGAAGGGTGTTCGGAAAGACAAAAATGGTATGATTAACAAGTATTAACGTTATCACGGATACATGAAAAAGCCTAATAGAGTGGCGTGTATTAATAAAATAAAAAACGACCCATGCTCATAAGGAGCTGAACCATATTATAGGTTCAATGCACAATGATCATCACTAATTAGTGGATTCTTTTTTAATTATATTGCTAACTTTTTTACTACACCAATTATACATCAATAATTTGAGCTTTAATTAAGATGAATTCGGATACATTCAGGGGCGCAGTATAGAAGTGGCCGGAAGGGGGGGGGGGGAACTTTTCGCTTAGTAGTGTTATATATGTAATTTTCGTATAGAAATTTTTTGGTATATACGTTTTCGACCCCCCGGTTCTATAGAAATTTTTGGGTGTATACGTTTTTGACCCCCCGTCATTCGGGTCAAGCTTCGCCACTGGATACATTGTGATACCAGTAAATGGGTTTTGATAGATATAACCTAGATATATAACAAATATCAAGAGTTTTATATTTCGGAGAATAACTAATTACTAATATAAGAAGTTAATTTTTTCTAGTCAATCGTTTTCTTCAATTCTTACGTTTCGACAGTGTAGTGCTTTTCGTTAATATATATACTTTATATAATTTTTTTCTATTTAACACAATCTTGAGGTGAAATTTATCAAAAAACGATAATGATATTCATGGATACATCACTCTTGTAAGTAGCGTGTTCAACGAATCAAATTTCGAGTAGGGTGTTCAACGAATCGAATCTCATTTGGAGTATGGTTTGTATTGAAGAATATAGTACTCGAAAATGATGTGTTTATATAACAATAATTTCAACTCAAAATGGTGTATACTTTTCTTATGAACAATCATTTTTAATTTATTCATAGGTATATTTTAGGTTACTAACCTTGAAAATATATAACTAATTTCAAGATGCATAGTAGTAAACTTGTCTTGTTAGTTCAACTAATCAAGAATTTACTAAACACTTCTAAACAACTTTGTTGCTTTCATATGAGTAGACTACCCTCAACAAAGGGTCATTATCTTATAACTGTTGGTTCACACCAGAAACCTAAAAGGTAAGGTACTTTTTTGTCCACATCCTTTTAATTTGAGTGAATGAACAAAAGTCATCCACATACATTTAATAAAGCCTAGAAACCAGTAGATGAAATCACACACTATATAGTAAATGACCCAAGTCACAACCTTTCTAACCATATTCACACATTCACATATCCTTCTTTTCAAAGCACTTAGAGTAACATATTTTCAATACAATCTTGTTATGGCTCCAGATAGAGATACCCTTATGGCTTCCTACAATGCTACAAAAAATTCAAACAATCTCCAAAAGCCCTCAAGGTTATCGATGGACACGTTACAACGAACGATATCAGATATCTCGTTTGAGTTGAGCAAAGAAGTGGATGCTGTTGCTGATCAGCTAAAGCTTCCCCCTATTTCAGAAGTTGAAGATGCGAAGTGCGAGTGTTGTGGGATGTCTGAGGAGTGTACGCCAGAGTACATTGCGAAAGTGCGCGAGAAGTTTTTAGGGAAACTGATTTGTGGGTTGTGTTCAGAGGCTGTGAAGGAAGAGATGGAGAAATGTGGAGGGAAGATAGAGGATGCATTGAATGAGCATACTAGGGTTTGTGTGAGGTTTAATCGGTTTGACAGGACGAACCCGGTGTTGTTCCAAGCGGCAGCCATGAAGGAGATGTTGAAGAAAAGTGCAAGGTTAGATGGAAGTAGGGGTAAATCTCTTAGCCCTAGAGATCATAAGAGAGGTTATGGTAATGTGAACAAGGGTGGACTTGCTAGGAGTTCAAGTTGCATACCTTCCATTACACGAGAAATGAACGATCGAGAGGTCGTTAATTGAGCAACCAACACGTTCCCTAGGCCCGCGAGTTTTCCGGTAACAGGTTGTCATGGCTAACAACAACAACAAAAAAAAATCTCACAATTGATAAGTAGAAAATCCATGTTAGTGTACATACTATAAGCTGTTTCTTAGATGTTAACTTGTAAAATAAACTCTCATTTTCGGCTAAAGGCCCGTTGCCTTGCCAGGCATGGGGAAATCAATCCGAGATGTATATATAGTGAGACCTTAATTATGTGTGACATGCTACCTTAAGTATTCTAATTAAATGTTCATGACTGTATATTTTATTACTAATTACTTATCTTTTGGACAACAAAATACATTCATACTTTTGCTTGTAGTCAATGGTGCATATGTTATTTTGTTGGAAATCAGAACGAATCAAGAACAAAAGACACATAATCTTTGGGACAATTTTTTTTTGTCTATTTCTGAACCTCAAAGATTACAATTTATAAGAGGAAATACGAAAAAACCGATGATTCTTTCTATTATACAAACATTTATTTTAACTGAAAACACTGAATGGTAGTAAACTCAACATAACTTCAACACCAGCTTGATCTCCCATGAGGTTATAACTCACCCGTTCATATTCCATTTGATCAACACAAGTCAAGATTAACGACCCGCATTCACTTCCTTATCTTGTCTTATGTCTTCATTGTTCTTGTTGGTTTATCAGGCTTTATCACTAACACACAAACACATAAACAACTCACAGGTAACTTTGAAGACTCGATAATTCATTCAATACTTGCAAGAGTTTAAATAGGGAAACATAAAGAAAAACGTGTGGTGAAACAACTTCACTACTAACTTAGCTAAAGAATCCTAAACAAACACAAAACATACCCACGAAAACAAATAAAACTGAAATAACCTAAGTTAAATAAAAAACTTCATGACCCATGTTCTTTTACCACTAACTGACCCATAACTCCATCTTCAATTTAATCCCACGTGCTTTGACTGGCTCCAATATCTCCCCTCAAGTCAAAGCTCCACAACTCCGAGTCTCGAACGCAGATAGTAGAACTGTTCCTTTCCCAAAGCCTTTGTTAGTATATCAGCAACCTGCTCTTCAGTAGCACAAAACTTCAGCTCCCCTTTCCTTTCTTCATCTAGATCCCTGATGTAATGAAACTGTATGTCTATATGTTTGCTGTGACTATGGTAGGCTTGGTTCTTGGTCAAAAAAGTGGCTGACATGTTGTCACACTAAATCACAGTTGGATCATCTTGGTTATACCCCAGCTCTTCTAACAATTTCCTCAGCCACACAGCCTGACACGCTGCAAAATTAGCTGCTATATACTCCGATTCACAAGTAGACAAAGCCACAACTGGTTGTCTTTTTGAACACCATGAAATTGCTCCCGACCCAGTTGAGAACATGTTGGCTGACACACTCTTACGATCTTCAAACGAACTGCCCCAGTCACTGTCGGTGTGCTCTTAAGTTTCAGCTCCTTTTTCCTACCATACAATATACCGTAGCCCACAGTTCCAGCTACATACCGAAGGATTCTCTTTGCTGCTCCCAGGTGAAATGCGGTTGGCTTGTGCATGAACCTGGAAATTGTTGGAAATGACACTCACAGAAAATACAATGTCTGGTCTCGTGTGAGTAAGATAAATTAGACCACCCACAAGACTACAATATTGTTTTTCATCAACCAAAGCACTGCCATCATTAAGCTGAAACTTGTCATTGGAATTCATAGGTGTAAAGACAGCCTTACACTTACTCATTCCAAACTTTTGAATAACATCTTGGGCATATTTTCTCCGTGTAACAAACAATCCATCAACCCTTTTTATAACTTCTAAACCCAAAAAATACTTCAACTCACCAATATCAGTCATCTCAAACTCACCAACCATATTAGCTTTAAACTCTTTCACCAATTCATTAGAAGAACTCGCGTATATTATATCATCAACATAAAGGTAGATTATAATAAGACCAGTACTTGATGTTGGGGATCGACACGGGTCAAACACGAACACAATCACAACACAGAACTCATACACACTCTATTTAGAACACAAAAATTTATAGTGGTTCGGTCCGGTTCTGACCTACATCCACTCTCGGTAACTAGGAGTATTTGTATTAAGCTTGGTACAAGTATTACAGATACAAAACAATCTCATATATAGAGATCAGATGAAAGAGGGAAAGCGAAAAACAAGATCCGTAAAAATGGGTTTCAGAGAAGATTGGATCATCTCAGCCCTTTATCTTCTTATCCTGTTTTGATCAGAAAGGAATTTCTGATGTCCACTTGCTCAAGTGGATTCACACTCAACAATCTCCCACTTGAAACCACGGAATAATCTTCACCTGTGCTTCAACTGTGCATCAGTATCTCTGTAAAAACTTTGATCTTAACACATTCCTTGTTACCCGACCTTCTCTTCAATTATCCTGAAGGCCAGTTGAAGCTATGCAAAGCTTCAACTTCTCTAAGGTGACAACCTTAGTCAACATATCAGATGGATTTTCACTTCCTTTGATCTTCTTCAACTTCAGAGTGCCTTCACTAACTTGCTCTCTGATGAAGTGATATCTCAGCTGTATGTTCTTTGTCTTCGAATGGAAGACAGGATTCTTTGCAAGGTGTATTGCACTTTGATTGTCACAGAATAGTGCACAATCAACTTGTTCCTTGCCGAGCTCTTTGAGAAAATTCTTCAACAATATAAGCTCTTAGCTTGCTTCAGCAATTGCCATATACTCTGCTTCTGTGGTTGAAAGGGCAACACTTTTCTGCAGTCTGGACATCCAGCTTACCGCAGTGCCTCCCACTGTAAAGACATATCCGGTGGTGCTTTTGTAAGATTCTTTACAACCACCAAGGTCAGCATCCGCAAAACCCTTCAGAATAACATCTTTCCCCTTAAATTGTAATGCCACTTTTGAAGTCCCCTTCAAATATCTTAGCAGCCATTTAACTGCTTCCCAATGTTCTCTCCCTGGATTGGAGATAAACCAACTAACAACTCCCACTGCATGAGCTATATCTGGTCTCGTGCATACCATTGCATACATGAGGCTACCAACTGCCGATCCATACGGAACTTTAGCCATTTCTACTTTGTCTTCATCTGATCTGGGTGACTGAACATTAGAAAGCTTAAAGTGGCTTCCCAAAGGTGTGCTTCGAATCTTGGCATCTTTAATGCTGAATCTTTCTAACACTTTCTCAATGTACTTCTCTTGAGAGGGTGTCAAAGAACCATTTTTATTGTTTCTGAAAATACTCATCCCGAGTATTTGGTTTGCAGCTCCCAAGTCTTTCATCTCAAACTCTTCAGACATTTGCTTCTTCAGCTTCTTGATCTTTGTCATGTCTGAACCTGCAATCAACATATCATCCACATATAGTAGTAGAATGATATAAGAATGTAACACCCTTACTATTATAAAAGGGATTTCGTACTAATATCAACGACTGAATGTGTGTTTTCATATACACATCGATACAAAAATGCGGGTTTATTGAAAGTTTTACAATTTAAAAGTTTTACAATGTAAAGAAATTGAATTCGTCGTTTAAAACAAATGATGACGACAACTTGCGGAAGCTTGTTTTTTTATTTACTTTTCATGTGTTCGGTTCTTTTTCACCACTTGATCTTCATCCGGGTATGCTTGACATTCACATATGATCAAAACCAACTTAAAAGTTAGTTTTGGTAGTTAAATAACAAGTTTAAACAAGTTATATGGGTCAAACAAACAAAATTAAACAAATTGGCAGCAACAGGTGCTCTCGCGGGCCGCGAGAGCTTCGAGCTAATTATGTCGCGTGCCGCGACCTCGTTTCCTCTTGGCCGTCGCGCGGCGCGACTGGTCCTTTTCGGCAGAAGGTTGTTTATTTTGGGAGCTGCAGATGCCCAACTCTTAAACTCAGTCATAAAAGACACGAAAACGCGCATAACTTTCATTTTACTAATCAGTTTTACGCGACTCTTTTTCCTACGCATTCGTAATTTAATTCTCCATCTCATGGACTAAAGACCCGACATCTAAATTCTCAAATTTCGAGATTTCAAGCTTTCGCCTTGAATTTCAATTATGACACTTTTTGACCCGTTTGGGATTTTATCCAACAAACCTGTTTATACCTTTAAAATACCATGGACATCATGTTATATCAGTTTACTAATTTTCAAGGTTCAAATTACGGGTTTCTTATACAACCTTAACCCGTTTTGCATACATACTCGTTTTGACCCATTTAGAGCGACTTATGTACATTTAAGCATCAAACTCGCTCTTCTCTTTCTACACTTCGTATTCTCATTTTTAATTAGTCTCTTATATTGCACCACAACTATTGTGTGGTGGATTTAACATAACGGATCATTATCCTAAATTTTATCCGTAGGATAGTCATTTCACGTAATTGACCCGCTCTTAGCCATTTGACCCACAAGGTTTATACCTAGAACTCTTACACGTGTCTAAGAGTTACCTAATCATAGTACTAGTATCTAAGCGACCTCTAAGGGTCATTTTCCTGATTTACCTATCAAGGGCGTTTTGGTCATTTTTAGTCCCTCATTTTCGGCGAAGGACGTTTACTAATTATTTGACCAAAATAGGATATTTAATTAACAACTTATTTATGCATACCTGGCCCGGGTCATAATATCGACCCATTTCCAAGCCTTTCACTATAAATCACTAGTGAATAGTAACGTGAGCCTTATGTTAATTCCTGTGAATCACAAAAACTCAACAAGCGATGTCAAATGTTATCGTCAAATGGTGTTAACAACCCCATTTGACCCATTTAGTCTAATTGACCACTTGTCCCGTATGAGATGGTATTTAATTACCATTTCATCCCTTTAAACCTATTCCGTTTTCTCTTTAAACAAGTTTTACTTAAAAACCGTTTCTTACTTGTTTGTCATTACATGGCTAATTTACCATTTTACCCTTTTACCATAATCCATGATTTCTTACTATTTCCCTTGTTCTGACTCTCATTAAATCATGTCGGAACATCATGTACCAACCATTTAATAGCATTCATATACACTACTTGCAATTAAGTAATTTTGTAAATAATGTAAAAAGGGCGTAAGCTTTACTTACCTCTCGTCTGGTTTACGCTTTTCTTCTCCTACTTGCTCCGTTTGACCCGCTTCATTCCCAAGCCTCCATCTAGCTTGTCAAGAGTCAAACTATCATCATTCGCAAGGTGGTTAGATTAGTCATTACAATTCACGACTATTCCACCTTACGTATTTTCTATGTCAAAAACTACTATTTGACTTCATTATTTATTAGTTCAACTTATCAAAAGTTAACTACTTTTGATCACATGATTTACACAGTTAGTCTAAATCAACATGATGTTTAGAACCCCTATCGCTTCATATTACGCATAATTTGCCATATCATTCAAATACACGTTTCACTTGAAATTTCAACATTTTAGTTTTCATTTAGGCATTTTAACGAACACCTTATGGGCGAAATTTGTATACTTCTTTTATCAAGTTCATGGTTATCGCTTTAACCAAGTTTTAACATCGAATTCAAACCTCTATGTCTAGTGTATATGAACATCATCTAGAACTTATATTACAACAACAAATTTCACATATTTAACATCACTTTTCAAGTGTTTATCATAGTACCATAAAACCCACTTACCACCTACAAGGTCATTAGTTAAATCTCTAGTTTTATGGCACTATTTTACTAAATTCACATCTAGG
This sequence comes from Helianthus tuberosus, assembly GCA_030545235.1. Lineage (NCBI taxonomy): Eukaryota > Viridiplantae > Streptophyta > Magnoliopsida > Asterales > Asteraceae > Helianthus > Helianthus tuberosus. Next base: position 7,623,685 of record CM060351.1, on the reverse strand, counting down.
GTTCGTTCCTAGACTCATACAAATTACACTATAACATTCATATTTCATACAAGAATTTCATTCATGCATGATTATCAAATTTCACAAGTATCATCAAAATATAAATTTCGACATACCTCTTGATCCACGTGATTAAGTGATCATTATTATGTGTTCAGATCTGAATTCGGGCTTCAATTAGCCTTTCAATTTGAAGGAATAGCTGAACTTGGGTTCTTGGCTCCATGGGAGCCTTCTGGTAGCTCTCTACGCACGCACACACACTCTGTGTGTGTGTGTGTGTTGTGTTTTGTTTTATTTTTATAATTCCATTTTCAAGTTATCCAGCTTTAGTCCCCCGTATTTTGGCTAGTTATTAAGTTAGCCACAACCTAATTCTTTCTAACAATATTCCCACTTATTAACTAGGTTTGGCATTCCTAGTTATCTTAGTGGGTTCGGAGAAATTTATGACTAGGTTTGGTTTAAGTCCCGTTACTCGGGCCTTTTATCCATTTTGTTTCTTGAAAGTTCTTATTCGCCTTTTAGTTAATATTAGGATTATCTATTTAAATCCTAATATTTACCGGGTTACTTTTACCACTAACGGTACTTTACCCGTCTTTTAGTATTAACGGGGTTTGATTACCAAACCTGTTTTCGGGGTGTTACAAGTCTACCCCCTTAAAGAGGTTTCATCCCCGAAACCTTCTTTATGTAGTTTGTTGATTAAAACAAGCGAACCTAGCTTCGTTTTCAAGGTTTTCCTTCCTTTCTGTCTACAGTGATCCTTTGTATTGACGTGAGCGTCTTTCATGTGAATGGCTTTATGGGCCGTAACTTTTATCATATATTTCTTATTTTTGTCGTCTATTTGACTGAGTTGTCATTTGATCACCCAGTCACTAATTCTTTCAATATGTTTACTCACGCTAATCTTATTCTGATGAGCGCTTTACATAGTTTTTCTAACCTTATTTTGACTTCTAATGGTTTTACCGGCTAGACTAATTAGTCGTCTTCACTTCATACCCCGTCACTCGGGTACATCTTATTGCCAACCTTGCCTATTGCGTGTTTCCTAATTTCATATCTATCAACTCACATTACGACATGGTTATATTCTATATCACCCTTTTTTTTGTAACCGTGATCCCTCACGTTTTGTTTAAGTTTATGTCGACTTTCCATTATCGAAAATCTTTCTTTTGAATGTATCATTTTTCACCTATCGGTGTTAAGACCTATATCCTTTGATATTAATCATTTCCGAATTCGTCTCATAATATTCGTATTTGTTAAAACGTTGTTTCTTACTAAAACTGAATTTTAGTTTAACGTTTTTCCCCTATAACTATGTCAATTACTCATGTCAAGGAAATTGACACCCATAATTTATTCTTTTTCCGCTCTCATTTTTTTTACGGGGAATCATAACCAGTTCCCTCGCTTTACGTTATTGACCCGTAGGTTCTTTCGCTTAGCCTCATAGGCTATTTCTTTAGATTTTTCACCTTTTTAAGGTGAGACCCAACAGTTCGTTTCTTTCTATTTCCGACCCAAGGGTCTTCTTGGTCCCGTAGACCTTAGCATTACTTTCTATCCCGTAGGTTATGATGATCCCGTAGATCATCTTTTATCCGAGTCTTTATTCAACTGTATATTTATATTTATGGTGTCAATGTGCCCTTTTATATTCAGAATCATTTATTTCGCTTTTGTGTTTCATTTGACCTTGACCGTAGTCTAAGGCTACATTTGTTTTCTTTCGAATTATTCTTTCCGACTTTATGACTTCTAACGTCATTTACACGTCGGTTTATCCTACGCTTACCGTTACCCGGTTCTTACTTATACTTCTTTACGACCCGTTACCCGGGTTCTTTATCTTAGTGTTTTTAACATTCTTGTTTCGCTATTTTGCGTTTTTCCTACCTACATTCCTTTACGACCCATCACATAGATTCATTAATATTTCGCGCTTCCATTATTCGGTTTGCGCTTACTTGCACTACCAAGCTTTTATACTTTATTTACCTCGTTTGACTTATTCGTGTGAGATTTCATTACTCATGAACGTCAAACTTCATTTTTTATTCGACCGGTTGAACTTTAAAATAGTTGAACGTAGTTATCAAAATTTCTGTTTGCAAATTCTCATCGTCTTTTAGTCTTGACTCTTAATCCGAGTCCTTTGACTTTCTATTTCGCGTTCTCGTCTTTTGGTTTACGCATACTTTCAAAATCCTATCCATCTATCAGGTATCTTTACCAAAGTTGTCATCAAGTAACCATTCTTATATGGTTTTAGACGTCGCTTTAATTTATTTGGTCGTCTTAGCGAAATTCATCGTTTTTATTCAGTCGAGTCCTTTATTCTTTATTCTACCCCTTTGACTTGTCTGTGTGAATTTCATCACTTATGACAGTCAAACTTTATTCCCTATGTCTAAGCATTCACATTAGTTGGTTCGTAATTTTTTTTACTTTAATCTTTGTCCCTCCTCTCGGGCTCGTTATTCTAACGTAATACGCTCCCGTCATCTGACTTGCGTTTACGTTTACCATCAAACATTTTACTTATTTGATTCATTTGGGTACTTTTTTAATTTGTCCCTTTAACCCCGTCCTTACTACATCGGATGTAAATATGTCCATCATAAAAAGTTCATGGTACCACGTGTTCACTACTTACTTGGCCAGAGTAAGCGATCAACACCTGGTATACATGACCATTTATAATTTTCACATTACACCCCATGTAAGTAATGCCTCTATTTATTTCTCTTGGAAACAATATCCCGGATAGGTATTCTATTCGGGTTTTTCCAAGTTTTTAATCTACATATGCAACTTTCAATCTCTACGTATTTCTTGCATATTACTATTCATACAATAATTTAAAATGTGCACCTGATAATGCTTGCTCTAACAGGCTCTCATTGCCATTAACTTATTCGCGATCGTTACGCGATTTAGGTCCTTGGTGAGCATGCTCTACTTGTCAGGACCGTTCCTCCGTCAAGTCCGCAATTTGTTAAACTCTCGCTATCTTTAGATGCGAGTGTCCTTCAACTAAAACATTTACAAAGTTAATAATTTCGGCATTAATGGACGCCCGTATTATAATACAAGGATTTTCTACTATATGTGTCAACGCACGTAATTTCGTCATCTATAACAATCATTTACCGATTTGATTGGGGTAACGTGTATTACATGGTAACTCTATGTGTTGTTCACAACACTTTAATCATACTAAACGATTTATATACATTACTTACCGGATTTTCGATCAAGCCTCGAACCGAACACATTTGTCAACAACCTTGAGCTCTGATTACGAACTTGTAACACCCTTAATATTATAAAAGGGATTTCGTACTAATATCAACGACTGAATGTGTGTTTTCATATACACATCGATACAAAAATGCGGGTTTATTGAAAGTTTTACAATTTAAAAGTTTTACAACGTAAAGAAATTGAATTCGTCGTTTAAAACAAATGATGACGACAACTTGCGGATGTTTTTTTATTTACTTTTCATGTGTTCGGTTCTTTTTTCGCCACTTGATCTTCATCCGGGTACGCTTGACATTCACCTATGATCAAAACCAACTTAAAAGTTGGTTTTGGTAGTTAAATAACAAGTTTAAACAAGTTATATGGGTCAAACAAACAAAATTAAACAAATTGCCAGCAACAGGTGCTCTCGCGGGCCGCGAGAGCTTCGAGCTAATTATGTCGCGTGCCGCGACCTCGTTTCCTCTTGGCCGTCGCGCGGCGCGACTGGTCTTTTTCGGCAGAAATTTGTTTATTTTGGGAGCTGTAGATGCCCAGCTCTTAAACTCAGTCATAAAAGACACGAAACGCGCATAACTTTCATTTTACTAATCCGTTTTACGCGACTCTTTTTCCTACGTGTTCGTAATTTAATTCTCCATCTCATGGAGTAAAGACCTGACATCTAAATTCTCAAATTTCGATATTTCAAGCTCTCGGCTTGAATTTCAATTATGACACTTTTTGACCCGTTTGGGATTTTATCCAACAAACCTGTTTATACCTTTAAAATACCATGGACATCATGTTATATCAGTTTACTAATTTTCAAGGTTCAAATTACGGGTTTCTTATACAACCTTAACCCGTTTTGCATACATACTCGTTTTGACCCGTTTAGAGCGACTTATGTACATTTAAGCATCAAACTCGCTCTTCTCTTTCTACACTTCGTATTCTCATTTTTAATTAGTCTCTTATATTCCACCATAACTATTGTGTGGTGGATTTAACATAACGGATCATTATCCTAAATTTTATCCTTAGGATAGTCATTTCACGTAATTGACCTGCTCTTAGGCATTTGACCCACAAGGTTTATACCTACAACTCTTACACGTGTCTAAGAGTTACCTAATCATAGTACTAGTATCTAAGCGACCTCTAAGGGTCGTTTGCCTGATTTACCTATCAAGGGCGTTTTGGTCATTTTTAGTCCCTCATTTTCGGCGAAGGACTTTTACTAATTATTTGACCAAAGAATTAAAGGATATTCCAGTAGTGTCCCAGTTTTCAGATGTATTTCCAGAAGAATTACCAGGACAACCTCCAGACAGAGAAGTTGAATTTAGAATTCATCTGCTACCAGGGACAACACCAATTGCCAAAGCACCTTACCGTTTGGCACCCGCAGAAATGCAAGAACTGAAGAAACAGTTGGACGAATTATTGGAGAAAGGATTCGTACAGCAAAGTTCATCACCATGGGGAGCGCCAATCCTATTCGTTAAAAAGAAGGACGGATCAATGCGTATGTGCATTGATTACCGTGAATTGAACAAGGTCACGATTAAGAATCGGTATCCATTACCAAGAATCAATGATCTGTTCGATCAATTGCAAGGAGCTCGATTTTTCTCTAAAATCGATTTAAGATCAGGATATCATCAATTAAAGGTACATGAAGAGGACATTCCTAAGACCGCCTTCAGAACAAGGTATGACCATTATGAATTTACTGTCATGCCATTTGGTTTAACCAATGCCCCAGCTGCATTTATGGACATGATGAACCGAATATGTAAGCCATATTTGGATAAATTCATAATTGTCTTTATAGATGATATTCTCATTTACTCTAAGAGTAAAGAGGAACATGCAAAGCATTTGCACGCACTTCTAACTTTATTAAGAAAAGAAAAGCTTTATGCTAAATTTTCGAAGTGTGAGAACAGGTACAATTTCTTGGACATCTGGTTAATCATGAAGGAATTCATGTAGATCCCACCAAGATTGAAGCAATTACCAAATGGAAAACCCCTGAATCACCAACTGAGGTTAGAAGTTTCTTAGGACTGATCGGTTATTATAGAATATTTATTCGAGATTTTTCTAGAATAGCCATTCCCTTAACTAAGCTAACCTGTAAATCCGTTAAGTTTGAATGGGAATTAAAACAATAAGAAGCCTTTAGAATTCCTAAGCAAAGATTAACCAATGCACCCATACTAGCGTTACCGGAAGGAACTGAAGACTTTGTAGTCTATTGTGAAGCTTCTAAGTTAGGTTATGGATGTGTATTGATGCAACGTCAAAAGGTTATAGCTTACGCCTCTAGACAACTTAAGAATCATGAAGAGAATTATTCAACCCGTGATCTAGAATTAGGAGCCATAATTTTTGCCCTGAAATTTGGAGACATTACCTTTATGGTAGTAAGTTTACCATTTTTACAGACCATAAGAGTTTAAGATATGTTTTCGGGCAAAAGGAGTTGAATATGAGACAAAGACGCTAGATGGAGATGCTTAGTGATTATGATTGTGATATCCAGTATCATGCAGGAACGGCAAACGTAGTAGCTGGTGCTTTAAGTCGAAAGTATCATGAAAAGCCAAAAAGAGTACATTCATTTAAATTAAATCTGCAAGTAGATTTAAATGAACAGATTAACAAGGCACAAGAATCAGTAATCAAGGATGATACTGAAAAATTGAAATGAACAGATTAACAAGTAGATTTGCAAGTAGATTTAAATGAACAGATTAACAAGGCACAAGAATCAGTAATCAAGGATGATACTGAAAAATTGAAAGGAATGATTAAGGAATTAGAACAAGGAATATATGGAATTTGGAGATTCCATAAGAAAAGGATGTGGATAGCTAAATTAGGAAACCTACGCCATCGTATATTTGAAGAAGCCCATAAGTCTAAGTATACGATGCATCCTGGAAGTGATAAGATGTATCAAGACTTAAGAAAGAATTTTTGGTGGATAGGAATGAAAAAGGATATAGCAGCATATGTTGCAAAGTGTTTAACCTGTTCACAAGTCAAAGCTGAACATCAGAAACCCTCAGGTTTGTTGCGACAGTTAGAAATGCCAGTGTGGAAATGAGAATTGATAACAATGGATTTTGTTACCAAATTACCCAAAACAAGAAAAGGTAATGATATAATCTGGGTGATTATAGACAGTCTAACCAAGTCAGCTCATTTCTTACCAATGAAGGAAACTTTTAGTATGGAACAATTAGCTAAATTATATGTAAATGAAGTAGTTTCTTTACACGAAATTCTTCTATCAATTGTTTCTGACAGAGATAGTCGTTTTACCTCTCATTTTTGGACAAGTTTCCAAAAAGCAATGGGAACCAAGTTAAATCTAAGCACAGCCTATCATCCTCAAACAGACGGACAAAGCGAAAGGACAATTCAGACAATGGAGGACATGCTTAGAGTTTGTGTAATTGATTCAGGAGGTAATTGGGACGATCACTTACCATTGATAGAATTTTCAAATAATAACAGTTATCACACAAGTATCAATGCTGCACCATTCGAAGCACTTTATGGACGAAAGTGCCGAACTCCAGTCTGTTGGGCAGAAATTGGAGAAAAGCAACTATCTGGACTTGAGATAGTACAAGAAACAACAGACAAGATCATTCAAGTCAAGGAACGACTGAAAGCAATATGTGATCGACAAAAGAGTTATGCAGATAATAGACGAAAGCCGTTGGAATTTCAGGTAAAAGATAAAGTGTTATTAAAAGTCTCTCCTTAGAAAGGAGTGGTAAGATTCATCAAAAGGAGAAAGCTAAGCCCCAGGTATGTTGGACCTTTTGAAATTATTAGAAGAATAGTACCTGTAGCCTATCAGCTACAACTGCCAGAGGAAATGGCAGGAATACATGATGTGTTTCATGTATCTAATCTCAAGAAATGCTTAGCTGATGAATCATTGATAGTACCTCTTAAGGATATAGAGGTAAATGAGCAGTTAAAATTTGTAGAAAAACCTCTACAGATCGAAGACAGGAAAGTTAAGAACCTCAAGCACAAGAGACTAGTTCTGGTCAAAGTGAAGTGGGACTCCAAAAGAAGACCAGAGTACACATGGGAGCTTGAATCAGAAATGCAAAGGAAATATCCGCACCTGTTCTAGTTGATCTCGAGGACTAGCTCTAAAACAACGTGGGGAGGATATAACAACCCTCCTAAAATTATTTTCGAGACCCTAAAATATATTAAAATGTCCCAATATGTCTCAAAATATACCCCGTACGCGAAAACGGGCCCTGAATACCTTTATTTTTATAAAAATTAATTAAAAACAAGATTTTTATGTCGCTCGCGGGCCACGTAGCCTATGGCCACGTCTTACGCGGGGCGCGGCAGCAAGGAGTCAGGGCGAAACCCTAGCGTGCCACGTGTCAACATCGTGTCAAAGCTACGTGTCAACGCAGCAAGGCTACGGCCTAGTCTACAGATCCTCGCGGGCCGCGTAGCCCCTTGCTACGTCTTACGCGGGCCGCGTAAAACTCGAAATCAGGCCCTATATAAAGAGGGCATCGGGCCTTCAGTTAAATCGTTCATCTCTCGACTTTCTCTCTCGAATTTCTTTATAATAGGCATAATTCTCGGGTATAATATCCCCCTAAATAACGAAGTTCTGCTCCGTTGTAAGTATCATAACCCCCGGTTACGTATTAGATACGCTGCCCAATTGATCCAGGGTTCCGTAACGGTTGTCGTGGTTCTGCCCGACGTAGTCATTGGAATGCCGACTCGGGGAGGGTATTACTAATGTAAATATAAAGGGTTATTATACTAACGCGTGTGCATTGTGTAAATTATAGATAATCACCAGGAAACCTTAGAAGAAATCTAAGACAACAATGTGAGTAATCCTCTTTTTGTGTAAACCTTTTTGTGAGTATTCTCCTTTTTGTAAACTATTTTTACAAAACCTTAAATATTTTACAATGTGATTAAGCGGTGATTGAGTCTTTGTAATTCTTCAATTGCTGCCGGTATTATGGGGTTTTGTATACATTACTTGATAACCTACACAATTGGACAACGGGTTAGCCAATGTGTGATATGACCATAGCCACATATACGGTCGAGTGGCAAGTACCGAATGAGTAATTGTGTAGATATAAACATTGTAATCGCTCTCAATACTGTGTTAATTGATAAAACTCTTCTTGATTAAACTGACAAAATGTTTCTAACAAAATGTTTTTAAACGCGCTTCAGGTAACAAAATGTGAGAGCCAACTAGAAGGCAGCTGGACAACAATGAAGGCTTGGAGAAAGTGGCTATAAAAGTTACCTAAATAAAAGAAGATGTTTTATTAAATAAAATAGAGTTTATCTCTATAAATCAGTTTGTAATAAAAACATGGGTTTTATCCCAATATGTTTAATATTATAAAAGTGTGGTATTTACTCTGATAAAATATTTCCTAACTACGGTTCTGATATAAATTCCGCTGCCAAAATAATAAACATCGATACCACCAAAACTGGTTTCGTGGCCGCCCGTTCCCGGGACAGATATGGGGCGGGGGTTGTGACACATTGGCTTCTATAGTGACCCTTTTCTTTGCAATTCCAACATTCAACGTCTTTTCTGTTCTTTGACTGTCCCCTTCTTCTGGACTTGGACCTGCCTCGACTATGTCCTCTTTCGTTTCTTCTTCCTCTACTTTCTATATGCAATAAAGAACTAGAATTAGAAGTCTCACCATTGCTTCTTGATGACTGTCGTAAGGGTCAATCAAAAACCTAAATAAGCTACGTAGATAGCGTAAGTAGGGTATCGTATCCACGGGGAATTTGTGGTCAGTGTCACGTTTTTAACTAAGAACTAAATTAACTAGATTGGGGGTGTTATGAATTTGCTTGTAAAAACTAAAGAGCTAATTAATAAAGTTGTAATCAATACGAGAAAGAATAACCTCTACCCGGAATCCCAATTACCCGTTTAACATCAAAACCTGTTTACCGATTCAAAACACCACATAGACATGGCCTCGGAATTAATGAATCTGATTAGTTATCAAGGATAGTTTTTAAGATTCACTATACAACCTAATAACCCGTTCGATTGTATCAACTACCCGCCAATTTACCAACCCGCTAACAACGCAAGAAAGTTGCCAATACGCTTAATAAACGACAAGTAATTCAAACATAAGAAACGTTTACCAAGAATCCAACACGAGTGGTCAAGATGTACCAGTTATACGAATCCGCAAACAAGATTTAATGCAAAACAATGTAAAAGTTCATCCGGGTAGAAGTTATAAGAAGTTTAGCCGCTCATTGTTGTCATCATAGCTTCAGTAATGATTCGGGAATTGTAGAACATTAAGAATGGATTTGAAAGATGGTGTATGATGAAAAGATGATGCTCCTAGTTCGTCCAAGGCTCTGATCGATGGCTTCTTATTCGAGAATCAGGAGGTGAAACCCTAAAAATAATGTTTAAATACGTTTTCTTCTCAGCACATCGGGCCGCGAGTCGCGGCAGGAAGTACGTATCCCCCGGCGTATCGCGGGGGTGAGTCTCTTGCCCGACTTCATTTTATTGCCTCAGGCGAGTCGCGGAGCTATTCATCTCATCTGCCGCATATCGCGGGGCTGTCCCTGTTGACTTTTTCCAGCTCAGCTCCATATATTGACTTGTCAACTCCCTTTTCCGCTTACATCTCTCGTAAACCTTCATTATTACCTGTTTTAAACCCTGCTAAACACAAACATCAATATTCTATAAGTAACCTAACTCACACAACTTAACGTATGTAACGAACTAACAATCGACACTTAATACTATAAACTATGCTTATTTTAACTTAACATCACATCCTCACACTTATCTTTTTTCGTCCCCGAAAAAAATTATTCGCAATGGAATCACAATTAAAACAAATGGCTTTCAATATATTCATTATTTTATTAGAACAAATCTAACCACACGTTAACCAAGATTGTGAATATACTGTCCACTTAAACCCAACCGCCGGTTTCGAAGCCCTTATTTTCGATCTATTAAGTTCAAGTAATTTATAGTTGTCTATGGATCCCACACTCAAAAGACTACGACTCCACCTATTCCCGTTTCAAGCTTATGAGATTAAAAGATTTATAATCTACCGCCTTATATAAAAAACTCTTATATTATTCCGATTAAACTTTATGATGGATGAATGGATGATATTGTGAGCTTACATGCTTTTGTATACAATCAGTTTAGCGGACATACGCCATACGAGTCACCATCCCCATGGTTAATGCCATAAACTTCACGTTTTTTTTACATGTGCTCAGATGAATGGATGGAATTTTTTTTTGGCGCCACACTGTTTCGGATTTGTTTTCACAAAAAGAAATAGGTGTGCCAGTTTAATCGGAAAAACTTATAAGTTTTTTACTTATGACGTACCCCTTATACTCTCTACAGTTTCAGTTTTACCATAGCTCCTAGGGCGGGAACCCACAAGACTCCTATTTTAAGTTATTTTATATCAAATCTAAGGAACCTTTCAACCAGCTGGGCCTACCCACATATCCTAAATTAGACGTGTGACCAATTATTTATTATCTCATATATATATATAATAATTGAAAAGCCACTGATTTAATTACACCTATCATTTTCCATTTTGAGCGAAAACCTTTACGGGACATTTACTACTTTTTTCATTTTTATGGATTTTTTTATATTTTTCAATTTTTTTTAACTTAAAACTACGACTGAACTAACTATGACACGACAACCTAAACTAGACACTAGTTTCCCCCTCCCCACACTTATTTCCTTCACTGTCCTCAATGAAGAAGGAAACTACGACTCAAACAAACTGAAAATAAAAATACAACAACAAATGGAACATACTCCCCTGATTTCCTTGCCGCTCTGCATCTGTCTAGTTCCATGCCTTCCAAAACGCTCTAGTACTCCAACCACAGTTCCCAGCCAAATACGACCCGTTAATAATTCTAGCAACATCACCAAACATAATCATAGCATAATAATAGATATATATCAGCCCAACCGGTTAACCCTTACAATTTTCCCCAAATATGTCAAATATCAAGTTAAGTACAGACCATCATCAGCTAAAAACAAAATAAAACGGAAAAAATACAAAAGATAACCAAAATCACCGGCGCTGATACAGCTAGAACCATCTACTCGTCATCACCATTCATCTGCACCGGCTGATGTGGCGGAAACCAATCTGGAATGGGCACCTGCTGCTGCTCTAACATATACCTCATCATGTTTGACTGCATCCTAAACATATTTTCCTGAGCAGCATGACTATTCATCACACTATCATAAACCGTCTCCAACGTCAACGGATCAGGCCGCGGAGGCCTCAATGGGTGCTGTGGTCTCGGCCTCTTAAGTCGAGGAACGATAACTTGACGCCTCGTGGGATGCCCGATGTGTTTGCATGATACCCCGAGGTGCATTTGACGGAGGGGCCGGCTACTTAGCCGTTTGATGTAGAGAGTTTGAAGTTGACAGGGGTTGTTGAGTTGGATGATCCGATCAGATGGAAGCCGGTGAAGATGTCACCGCAAGTATTACCACCGGGGGGAACACCTGCGTCTGAGGCCATGCAGGCTGGGCATTCCACGAGGCGTCAAGTTATCGTTCCTCGACTTGAGAGGCCAAGACCACATCACCCATTGAGGCCTCCGCGGCCTGATCCGTTGACATTGGAGACGGTTTATGATAGTGTGATGGATAGTCGTGCTGCTCAGGAAAATATGTTTAGGATGCAGTCAAACATGACGAGGTATAGGTTAGAGCAGCAGCAGGTGCCCATTCCAGATTGGTTTCCGCCACATCAGCCGGTGCAGATGAATGGTGATGACCCCCTGACCAAACACTATAGTGTTCCAAAACAGTGCCAACTCAGACTCCAGCACATACTCTGTCCTATAATCCTTCTTCTTCTTGCACGGCCCACGTAATGCACTCTGAAATAATTCTCCCTCAGCATAAAACCCAACCGCACGTGCAAACTGTGCCACATCCCATACATAATGATGCCTACCTAAACTGAACGACAACGTGTACGGCTCAATATATCGATCCATGTCGTATTTAAATGTGGAATGAAACTCCGTTGTCAGCTCAGCGTATTGCGGATTATTGCATCTAAGCGCGTCTAACCATCTCGGTCCCAAGAATTCCTCCATTCTTTGCCTTTCCCCCATGGATTCTAACATTTCCCAGTTGAATGTTCTATGCTTGTACAATTGCATTCCACAAAACTTATCCTTTCGCAATAATTCGTTTGTGCCCAGTTCAAAATCCAAAAGCGTATGATCCCGTAACACTCTTTGATCTACCGGAAGAATTGGTGTTTCCGGCATAGGAGGATTTTCCGGCCCATTGTATCGAATCGGCTCCCTTATCCTCTTCCTTTTCCTTGACCCGGTGTGGCTAGATCCCTCATCCGACATCCTGTCAAAAAGAAAACACATCGCACAATTAATACCATAACGTCGAACTTGTAACCGTATAGCATTCCCTTCGCGGTTACAAGTTCCCACCGAATGCCACTTTTGTTGAAAAATCATTCAAGTCGGTCAACCCGTTCGAATGGAGATTGAATATGAACGGACCGACCGACAATTAAAAATTCATTTTCTAACTCGATTTCAGCTCTTAAAAATCAGAATCGGCATTCGAAACAAGGTAGAAAGCTTTTTATAATTTTTCAGAATTTTTAAAAATTTTTTTTGTTTTTTTTATATATATAAAATATATACACAATATCCAACCCGAGCCCCGACTAAACCGACCTTACTTTCCTTTCAACTTACTTCAGCTTCTAATAGATATTAACCGAACCGCTCATTGACTTCATTACACCTTTAACACACTTAAACAACTGACCTTCCCGACCTAGTACATACACTCCATTATGCTTCATAACCCTTTTCCACAAGACTCGGCAGTTGCCACATAGCCAATAACTGTACTTACTTACAACTTACCTGCTTCATCGACCCGTTTTCACCCTATCGCAACCTATGTTTAGACATACTACACTAAATGGCAATGTCTGAATTATTACTACACAACTCGACTTAAAATCTCTACCTCCTAGGTTCGCTCAACCTGCAAAACATATGTGTTATTTAAACCAAACATCAAATCTTCATGACTTTCATGGCCAGGTCTTGTCCTTTTAGATTTTTGCCATTTTATTATAATGGTAGATCTTATAACATAGAAATGATATTTTATATATAATCGTTCCTTCAAAAAAAAATCTATACAAGTATATGGTTGCCCTAATCGGGACTTCTACCGAAAATGACTCGCCCATACAAGAGCTAATCGTATAAATAACAAAGGAACCAAATAAAGACAAAATGGAACAAATTTGAATTTGTCCTATGTTCTCGTCTAGACTCAAGAATGTGCAACTGTGTAACTGAGATTAAACACAAAAAGGCTAGTGTTTAATTCACTCAGTGTTGGCTCTGATACCAACCTGTCACACCCCAAATTTCCACGTGTCACCGGTGGGCCCGGTGGGGAGTATCGTGACGTGGTTGGCAACATCATAGTCAAACAACACAATATTTAAATGCACAGCGGAAGCAAAAGATAAATATATTACAATCCGAATATAAAGTAATATCCAAGTATTACAACGGAAGGTAAAGGATCCACAGGCGGATCATAAAACGTAAACATTGTTCAACAGACTTTAGACGCCTAGAACTTGCAAGATTCTTTATTAACGTCCTGAGCCGCTTCCAGCCTATTACGTACTTGTACCTGCCACTTAGACTTTTGAAAATACGTCAGTTTTCACTGGTAAATACACTCAACCGACTCATTTGAAAATGTTATGAAAATTTGTTTAGGTGCACAAGACACGTAAATGTTTCGACACTTTGATTAGAATGCACAAGGCAAAATTAATATTTTATACTTGAGACAAACTATATTTCATGTTATCAGTTTTACATAACTTGCTCTACATGTGGGGCCCGAAACTATGCCGGTTCATGATTAACCGACACACCACTATTCCCCTATTGGGAATTCCATATTGGATATAAACATATGGCATCTGTCAGGTGTATGCCTACACCCCGTGCTTAGGTCGTGGCCATTGCAATTCATGAGTCAAGGATATCCAGGACACGGTCGCATTAATCCCCAATGTTTCAGTCAAGCAATACGAATTAAAACAGGTTATTTGGATTTCCCGACTCATTGGTCTTCGAATCCCATACCTGAACATGCGGTATTTATATTACCGTATCCCAAGCCCGTAATAGGGAAAATAAGTTAAGAGTATTTACCTGAGCTAGCTCCTGTCTTAAATAGCAGAAATTTATAACTCAGCCGTATTCACTTAAGCAAGCGTAGGTACAGTTTACCGGAAAGCTCTAGTCTGGAATGATGGTATAAATAACTAATTAGAATGCTAACGGGTCTTTAATTAAGCTTAAGCTTAGACCGGTTAGTCTTACAGAAAGATACGGTTCGTACGCACGATTAAGCGAAGACCGGATAGAATGTGATTTAGACCCGACAAGTTTGAAGACTTGCTTAATATGGGTATATGATACACATTCTGGATTTTGAGATAAAACCGATAAGGTTTGACCCGTTTCGGCTAGTTTATGTAAACTAGTTACATAAACCGAACCGAACGCGTATGAAGCGTAACGGGTAACCATAAGAGTCCTAAACAGGTTTCCTAAGTTAACACGCTTCAAATATGTTGTGACATCAGTAGGATGTCTTTCGTTATGCCCGAAATGAATTTAAACACAAACTATGCCCCGTAGGGGTAGTTTGGTCATTTTAAAGTTTGTAAAAGCGCTTAGATGTTTAACTGAGTTACAGGTCTGATGTAAACAGCAAACATACTCAATTTGATGAGTTATAACAGTAGACTAAAGCATATATGTGAGATTTATTATCTTTAACCAAACTATGCCCCGTAGGGGTATTTTGGTAATTCCACATAAGCCGAAAAGCTCAAAAACGAAGTCTGAGTTAATCAACCCTTGCTTACTGTTAAAATATCATAATTTGCCTCATATATCAGTAGGTATCAACCCGGGTATGTCTAATATGATTTTAAGACATACTATGCGTTAAAAACGCTAATTATGGCGATTAAAGGCCATTTCCGGGTTCGATACTGAAATCTGATATTTTTATATTTCCAGAAGGCTTAAAATAATTTATTTAACATATGTGATCAGTAGCAAAAGGTTTGGAGTCGTTTAGATAAGTAAAACTCATTTTATGGCCCGTAAGGGCAAAACCGACAATTTCCGAATTAAGCCTGCGACTACGAGTTATGCTCAGCCTAAAATTTATTAAAAAAACTTTAAAAATCCTAAAATAATATTTTATATCAGTGGGTAAAAGATTTGATACCAAAAAGTATGTTTAACTAGGCTATATGCTAATTACGCCATTATGTTAACATAAAGCATTAGTTTTGCGATAATGAGCATAACTCTTAATCTACAAGTCGAACTGATGTCAAACTTTGCATGCAAGTCTATATATCAGTATTTGAGGTTTCTACACTTTTACATTTTCATCAATCACGTTTTAAGATAAAAAGGGCATAACGGTCAACATATGAGCGATTAACGGAAACTTGCATATTAATTGGATAATCAACGAAACAAGTACAGAGGCTTATACTATCATGCAACCTAACCCTAATGAAGCACTAAGGCATTTCCGAATCAAACTAAAACGGGTCAGAACTGAAGTCAAAGCAAAAGTCAAGGTTTTGCGCCTTTCGATTCCGAACCGGGTTTAAACAGAAATTTGTCGAGTCGGGCAAGCGTAGACAAGTTTTTATACTTATTACCATGTTATATTAAGGTTAAAACAGGTTACACTCCTCTCGGATCATTAATCGTGCATTAAATCATATTTTGTATTTCTGTTGACTTTTTCGGTCAACGTTTGACCCGACAAACGACCTAGTTAGGTCTGGAATCGGTACGTGCCTTTATAAGGGTTTAATACCCATATAATTACCTACTTAACGGTACTTTTAATTCGACATACGATTGAGCTATCATTAATTAATTACGAAGTCAAACCGTAGTTACGTCGGTTTGACTTTTAGCTAAAATACTAAGCTATAATTAATTTAGGAAGGTTAGTCAACTTACCAAGTGTTTAAGGATGATTAGAGAGGCCTTGCAATCAGCTTGAAAGCTCCTCAATTGATCAGACTTGGATTG
The DNA here is from genome assembly GCA_030545235.1 of Helianthus tuberosus. Lineage (NCBI taxonomy): Eukaryota > Viridiplantae > Streptophyta > Magnoliopsida > Asterales > Asteraceae > Helianthus > Helianthus tuberosus. The sequence continues at coordinate 7,607,137 of CM060351.1, read as the reverse complement.
AGAATGGAATGATCAAAGAGTTGCAACTTAGGTGGGTTTTATAGTGTTCATGGCACCATGAATTGATGACAACAAAGTCTATGATCAACCACAATCATTCAACACTTGTTACTAGAGCCTAGGGAAGTCTAAGGGTCCTTCACATGCAAGAAAAACCGGCCAAGGGGGTCACAATTGCACATAACAGGCTACTGCCCATTTTCTGTTGCTGGGGGTTGCTTTACGGACCTCAAGGTCCCCAGCTTTGAGGTCCTCAAGGCAGACATCAGCACATGCACATTTTCAAATAATTGCAGTTTTGGTCCCCGCACTTCCAAACTTGATTTTTCCTTTATTTCTTGCATTTTGGGCCCTCTTAATTGAATTCTAAGGGCTTCAAGACTTATACCAACTTTGTTAAGTCCTTGGTTAACTTTTGACTACCCGAAAAGTCATAGATTTCAACGTTGACGCTTTTAACCCCTCGTACACGAATTTTATCATAACTTTCTCATACGATAACGAAACTTGGTGAAATTTTTATCACTTATTCTCGTGAGTATATTTTATCATTACAAAACTTTGGGTTTGCTAAACGGTCACTCAGAGGTATACTTTAAACGTATTGACACATTTAACCCCTGTAGTTTGAAATTTCTCACTTTCTTTCACAATTAGCTTCGTACAATCTATGATTTATTCGTTTAAGGTTATAAACATCATGTAGGGTTATAGTAAAGTATATTTATCCATTGTTGACATTTTGAACCCTTAAATTCACATAGTTTCTTTGTTTGTCAATATTAGTCCTTCTAGAGTATTCTTTCACACGTTCAAAGGTTATGACACGTGTCAAGACATTATAGGACGTAAATTTTCGGGGTGTTACATCCTCACCCCCTTAAAAGAAATCTCGACCTCGAGATTTGTTAAAATGCTGGAAGTACTCTTTGTCGCATAAGGGACTTAACTTTTATAGCATATCTAGAGTCTTTCCAAGCTCCCATAGTGGCTCTTATATTAGGCGTATGTATCTTTTTTTGAGCTTCTTGACATGTCGATCCTCAATCGATACAGGATGTTCATCACATCATAATTCTGCATATCATTATGTGATAGTGCTTCTTGACTTATTGGCGGAACACATCCTCCAGTCACTATTCTGCAATGTATTGCGAGCTCCGTCAAACTCCTTAAGTAGGTTTTAGCTTACAAGCTACTTGATCTTGATACATTCAATTTCCTTCGAATGATTTCCATATATTCAGAGCTTAACTAGCCTGATAATTTCACAAATTTGGTACACCCTTCCTGGGTGATATCTTATGTTAAACCATATTCCTTAACAAGAACTTAGGAAGTTTGCTATTTTCATAACTCCTCGATTTCTTGCCGTATACTGGCAACCTACAATCGATTATGGATTTGTATAATCTTATTTGTTGTTCCCCAGGCAACTTTCAGATCTTGATAATTGGACTTACCAATTCTCTATCTAACAATAGATATTTAAAATTTCATCTATACAAGGTCTCCAAAGGAGCAGCCTTAATACTTACATGATAATTGTTATAGAAAACTTATTCTATGATGAGATGGTTATTCCAACTACTGCTTAATTACTCTCCAAGAATAGCTAATTCTTACAGCTAGTCGAACCAATCGACGATCCTGGGTAGGTAATAGCGATTCTTAATTGTTGCCTAAATAGGGTTGCGGTGATCAATGCATAAGCAAGATGAACCGTCTTTCTTATTTACTAAAAATTTGAGTTCTTAGAACTTTGAATGTTGGCTTTATGACACCTTCTCTAAAAACTTATCGATTTGGCTCTTAGTTCTTCCTATTCTGTTGGTACTAACAGATATAAGGCTTTTACAATTATTGCAGCCCTAAGCGGGATGTTTGTCCTAACATCCTCTTACCTCTAAAAAGGTAAACATGGTAACTCTTATAAAGAAGATAATTATGACACACAGAGATTGTAGAGATGTCTGTATTTTCAGGCTTTGGTTCATCTGTCGATGTCGATGTCAGATACATGACACATTCTCTTTACAATAGCAAAGATGTCTTAAGTAGAGATACTTATAAGGACATTTTATATTGGATATCTTCTTTGAATACTACTAGTCGACTTTAGCACAATACGACCATTGGGATATCTTAGGGTTCCATGTATTAAACCTCCATGCTGATCAGACATGGAAATAATCTATGGGACACACTAGGATACGCCAATCCTCATATGACACTTTCATCAAACATAGTTTGGCATTCGCAGGCGATAGAAAACGATGAGAAAAGAAAAATAATTAAAATAACATATGTTGTCGTACTCTATGCAAAGAAAGAGTGCTCTCAGATTTTCGGAAGGATTCCTTGCCGATACGAGAAGGATCGGTTACCAAGGTTTCCTTGGTAATTTATACCTTGTGGATGATAAATTTTTTTTTTTTTTTTTTTTTTTTTTTTTTTTTTGCTAAGTTCATGGTTCATGAATATTTATTATTGCCTGTATTAAAACAGGACACTTAGCAGGGATTATCATTGATAAATGATAAGGAAGTTTATTGTACAAGTGCTTATATTAAATTAGAATGGAGATTTTCACAAACTAGGCACCTAGCTCAGTTGGCTAGGCGCGCGAAAGGGTGCGGCCGGCCTAGACCCGGGTTTGATTCCGGGGACGGTCAGTTCCACCATTTTTTTTTGTTTAATATTAATTAAGCGTACGGACACGTATAATTACGAGGGTTGTCTCATAAGGAGGCTTGATAATTAATTGCTTCATATCACTCACAATATGGACTTGATTTTTAAGGCAACCACTCGATTTTTATCACTATATTGAGTCCTTAAGTATGCAACCAAAAATTTGCTAAGCTTATGGTTTACTAAAGGTTTATTATCCCTTACATTAACGTAAAATACTTAGCAGATACAATTGATGCTAAAAGGTAAGGACGTACCTTCTTATTGATATGCACTGTCTCTGGCCTTCAACTGGTAGTTTAGGCGTTTCCTTTCTTATCCATCCCAGACTTAGCTGCTCCTCCCTGGGCAGCCTCCGGGCAATTAGTACTGATGTGGCCCTTTTCACCACATCTGAAACAGCTTGCATTCTTTATGTCCCTACATTCGTGGGACTGGTGGCCAGTTCTTTTGCAGATGCCACATTGCTTTATCTTTTGGTTTGATCGACACTGTCCCCAGTGTCTTCTTTTGCAAGTTTTGCATGTAGGCTTCTTGTCGGAATCCTGTTGGTCATTGTTGAACTCGGATTTGTTCTTCTTAGGATTCTGGGAATTATTCTCCTCCCTTTTACGCTTCCCATCTTCAGAGGCCTTGGCAGCCTTGTTTCTAACCACATCTAGTGTGAGAGCTAGCGACAATTCTGCCGTTGACCTGAAGGTAGTAGGTCTCGATGCTTTCACACTTGCCTTTATTTCTGGGGCTAAACCCCCAATGAAGCGAGCAATTCGCTTTGGTTCCGGTGTGACCAAATAAGGAACCAATCGAGACTTGGTATTGAAACTTGTAAGGTATGCTTGACAATCTAAGTTCTCCATGACTAAAGTCAAGAATTCAGTCTCAATCTTCTCAACCTCGTGTTGAGGGCAATAGTTTTCTTTGATCAGCGTCATGAACTGTTCCCAGGTCATATTATATAACGGGACTTTCCCTGTAGCTTGGATCAAAGATTTCCACCAAGCTAATGCCTCTCCTTTGAAAGATTGTGACACAAATTTCACAATATCCCTATCATCACAACCACTAATATCCACAACCGCATCCATTTCGTCCATCCAAGTCATGCAATCAACAGCTCCTTTTTCCCCAGTGAAGTCCCTGGGTTTGCACGAAACAAAGTACTTATAGGTGCAACCCCTATTACGAGGTTCTTGGTTCTGTGGAACTCTTTGGGATGGATTACTCCTTTGATTCGAGGAGTGGTGAGAATTACTGTTGTGGGCAGTGTGGTTCCTGGAGGGTGTTCTAGTGTGTGATGCAGAATGGGTCCTCGTATGGGTACCACTTGATCCATGGTGCTGTCTATCCATAGCCCTATTAACCGCATTATCTATCATTGCTTGTAATTCTGCACCCTCTACGTTTACTCGGGCATTATCAGGTACTATCCCTGGGTGACTGTTGACCTCGTTTGAGTCTGCCATGTAGCTTGAACTGTAATATATCGACAATAGTCTATTGGTGAGTTTATTATAGAATTGTCTTTTAGTCTCAGAGAACGTTAATTATAGCCCGTGGGCACTTCATCCATATGGGATGCTTATATAAATAAGGATTTAGAATACTTCCATAAAAATGACTTATGTGATTTTATCGTATCACTCTTTGTCGAGCATGTAATTATGCTTTCATATGTTTAATAAGGATTTGAATCTCTTGAATAGGTTCTACCATCTCGGCCTTGTATGCAGTGACATTTAGGCTAGGTTTTACCTTTAAGATTCTTTTTAATAATTAACGCAGAACAAAATTTTAAATCGAGATGTTAATAAGGATCTGAATCTAATTGTGGAACTACCATCTTGGCCCTGTCTTAATGTGACATATGGCTAGGTCTTGTCCTTTTAGATTTTTGCCATTTTATTATAATGGTAGATCTTATAATATAGAAATGATATTTTATATATAATCGTTCCTTCAAAAAAAAATCTATACAAGTATATGGTTGCCCTAATCGGGACTTCTACCGAAAATGACTCGCCCATACAAGAGCTAATCGTATAAATAACAAAGGAACCAAATAAAGACAAAATGGAACAAATTTGAATTTGTCCTATGTTCTCGTCTAGACTCAAGAATGTGCAACTGTGTAACTGAGATTAAACACAAAAAGGCTAGTGTTTAATTCACTCAGTGTTGGCTCTGATACCAACCTGTCACACCCCAAATTTCCACATGTCACCGGTGGGCCCGGTGGGGAGTATCGTGACGTGGTTGGCAACATCATAGTCAAACAACACAATATTTAAATGCACAGCGGAAGCAAAAGATAAATATATTACAATCCGAATATAAAGTAATATCCAAGTATTACAACGGAAGGTAAAGGATCCACAGGCGGATCATAAAACGTAAACATTGTTCAACAGACTTTAGACGCCTAGAACTTGCAAGATTCTTTATTAACGTCCTGAGCCGCTTCCAGCCTATTACGTACTTGTACCTGCCACTTAGACTTTTGAAAATACGTCAGTTTTCACTGGTAAATACACTCAACCGACTCATTTGAAAATGTTATGAAAATTTGTTTAGGTGCACAAGACACGTAAATGTTTCGACACTTTGATTAGAATGCACAAGGCAAAATTAATATTTTATACTTGAGACAAACTATATTTCATGTTATCAGTTTTACATAACTTGCTCTACATGTGGGGCCCGAAACTATGCCGGTTCATGATTAACCGACACACCACTATTCCCCTATTGGGAATTCCATATTGGATATAAACATATGGCATCTGTCAGGTGTATGCCTACACCCCGTGCTTAGGTCGTGGCCATTGCAATTCATGAGTCAAGGATATCCAGGACACGGTCGCATTAATCCCCAATGTTTCAGTCAAGCAATACGAATTAAAACAGGTTATTTGGATTTCCCGACTCATTGGTCTTCGAATCCCATACCTGAACATGCGGTATTTATATTACCGTATCCCAAGCCCGTAATAGGGAAAATAAGTTAAGAGTATTTACCTGAGCTAGCTCCTGTCTTAAATAGCAGAAATTTATAACTCAGCCGTATTCACTTAAGCAAGCGTAGGTACAATTTACCGGAAAGCTCTAGTCTGGAATGATGGTATAAATAACTAATTAGAATGCTAACGGGTCTTTAATTAAGCTTAAGCTTAGACCGGTTAGTCTTACAGAAAGATACGGTTCGTACGCACGATTAAGCGAAGACCGGATAGAATGTGATTTAGACCCGACAAGTTTGAAGACTTGCTTAATATGGGTATATGATACACATTCTGGATTTTGAGATAAAACCGATAAGGTTTGACCCGTTTCGGCTAGTTTATGTAAACTAGTTACATAAACCGAACCGAACGCGTATGAAGCGTAACGGGTAACCATAAGAGTCCTAAACAGGTTTCCTAAGTTAACACGCTTCAAATATGTTGTGACATCAGTAGGATGTCTTTCGTTATGCCCGAAATGAATTTAAACACAAACTATGCCCCGTAGGGGTAGTTTGGTCATTTTAAAGTTTGTAAAAGCGCTTAGATGTTTAACTGAGTTACAGGTCTGATGTAAACAGCAAACATACTCAATTTGATGAGTTATAACAGTAGACTAAAGCATATATGTGAGATTTATTATCTTTAACCAAACTATGCCCCGTAGGGGTATTTTGGTAATTCCACATAAGCCGAAAAGCTCAAAAACGAAGTCTGAGTTAATCAACCCTTGCTTACTGTTAAAATATCATAATTTTCCTCATATATCAGTAGGTATCAACCCGGGTATGTCTAATATGATTTTAAGACATACTATGCGTTAAAAACGCTAATTATGGCGATTAAAGGCCATTTCCGGGTTCGATACTGAAATCTGATATTTTTATATTTCCAGAAGGCTTAAAATAATTTATTTAACATATGTGATCAGTAGCAAAAGGTTTGGAGTCGTTTAGATAAGTAAAACTCATTTTATGGCCCGTAAGGGCAAAACCGACAATTTCCGAATTAAGCCTGCGACTACGAGTTATGCTCAGCCTAAAATTTATTAAAAAAACTTTAAAAATCCTAAAATAATATTTTATATCAGTGGGTAAAAGATTTGATACCAAAAAGTATGTTTAACTAGGCTATATGCTAATTACGCCATTATGTTAACATAAAGCATTAGTTTTGCGATAATGAGCATAACTCTTAATCTACAAGTCGAACTGATGTCAAACTTTGCATGCAAGTCTATATATCAGTATTTGAGGTTTCTACACTTTTACATTTTCATCAATCACGTTTTAAGATAAAAAGGGCATAACGGTCAACATATGAGCGATTAACGGAAACTTGCATATTAATTGGATAATCAACGAAACAAGTACAGAGGCTTATACTATCATGCAACCTAACCCTAATGAAGCACTAAGGCATTTCCGAATCAAACTAAAACGGGTCAGAACTGAAGTCAAAGCAAAAGTCAAGGTTTTGCGCCTTTCGATTCCGAACCGGGTTTAAACAGAAATTTGTCGAGTCGGGCAAGCGTAGACAAGTTTTTATACTTATTACCATGTTATATTAAGGTTAAAACAGGTTACACTCCTCTCGGATCATTAATCGTGCATTAAATCATATTTTGTATTTCTGTTGACTTTTTCGGTCAACGTTTGACCCGACAAACGACCTAGTTAGGTCTGGAATCGGTACGTGCCTTTATAAGGGTTTAATACCCATATAATTACCTACTTAACGGTACTTTTAATTCGACATACGATTGAGCTATCATTAATTAATTACGAAGTCAAACCGTAGTTACGTCGGTTTGACTTTTAGCTAAAATACTAAGCTATAATTAATTTAGGAAGGTTAGTCAACTTACCAAGTGTTTAAGGATGATTAGAGAGGCCTTGCAATCAGCTTGAAAGCTCCTCAATTGATCAGACTTGGATTGAGAATGGAATGATCAAAGAGTTGCAACTTAGGTGGGTTTTATAGTGTTCATGGCACCATGAATTGATGACAACAAAGTCTATGATCAACCACAATCATTCAACACTTGTTACTAGAGCCTAGGGAAGTCTAAGGGTCCTTCACATGCAAGAAAAACCGGCCAAGGGGGTCACAATTGCACATAACAGGCTACTGCCCATTTTCTGTTGCTGGGGGTTGCTTTACGGACCTCAAGGTCCCCAGCTTTGAGGTCCTCAAGGCAGACATCAGCACATGCACATTTTCAAATAATTGCAGTTTTGGTCCCCGCACTTCCAAACTTGATTTTTCCTTTATTTCTTGCACTTTGGGCCCTCTTAATTGAATTCTAAGGGCTTCAAGACTTATACCAACTTTGTTAAGTCCTTGGTTAACTTTTGACTACCCGAAAAGTCATAGATTTCAACGTTGACGCTTTTAACCCCTCGTACACGAATTTTATCATAACTTTCTCATACGATAACGAAACTTGGTGAAATTTTTATCACTTATTCTCGTGAGTATATTTTATCATTACAAAACTTTGGGTTTGCTAAACGGTCACTCAGAGGTATACTTTAAACGTATTGACACATTTAACCCCTGTAGTTTGAAATTTCTCACTTTCTTTCACAATTAGCTTCGTACAATCTATGATTTATTCGTTTAAGGTTATAAACATCATGTAGGGTTATAGTAAAGTATATTTATCCATTGTTGACATTTTGAACCCTTAAATTCACATAGTTTCTTTGTTTGTCAATATTAGTCCTTCTAGAGTATTCTTTCACACGTTCAAAGGTTATGACACGTGTCAAGACATTATAGGACGTAAATTTTCGGGGTGTTACACTACCGCTTGGAGGCGTGACTGACCAGGATCCAGCCACCAATCATATTGAACAAGCATGTAAGTAATATATAAAAATCCAACCAATACAATTGGTGTCCAAACAAAACATAGTTTAAGTTGCAAGCGGAAGCATAACGTTTAAAATCAAAACATAAGTTTAATTGTTTCAAAGTTTAACATGGCACGCAGCTGTCCATGTCCCACAACGACCCTCCTCCATGCAAGCTCCAGCTAAGTACCTAAAGACCTGCAAAGCATGTAGTAACGAGTCAACAACAAGTTGAGTGAGTTCACGGTTGGGTGTTCATTTTAAGTTGTTCCGAAAACAGTTTCCTTTAACTAGCATCCTGCCGTGGGGGTTACCCCATAGTTGAAAACGTGATTTGTTTACCCATTTACTCTGGCAATACAGCCGTGGGGCCTACCCCATGTTAGTTATCTGGCATTTCGGCCGTGGGGGCTACCCCATGTATACACTAGACTCGTTACCATATCGACTGCTGACTGTAGTCATGTTTATGTGCCCTGAAACTGTCAATGTCTATCATCATTGACGTGCCCCAGATCCATTAGTTCACGCCCGTCCTCTGCGGCACGGTGTGAGGTTTGTCAGACCTAAATAGCGCTATCTAACTAATGACCCGCTCTCCATTGGCCCGGCGATTAAGTCGATATAAAAAGGAGGGACTTCGTGATAGAGTTTTTTTTTTTGGTCTAGTACGAGTTATCTGTCCGTGAGGACGAGGAATTACATTCCTGAACCAATGTTGTCCTACCCAAGGAGGACGAGGAACCCACGTTCCTTAACCCCATTCCCAACCCAGGGAATCCCATGCTTTGTAGAGGGTGTGAACTCACCTTAGTTTGCTCGGCAGATACACAGAAAAGTCAAAGTTGTGAGTGGTCAAGTACGTCCTAACATAGATACCATTCAAGTCAGGTTCATATCCAAGTAGTGCACGTATGTTCTACACGTATATTAGCAAGTTGCGTACAGGTATTATTCATGGCATACACGTATAAACATGGCGGTTTGCAATAATACCTATGAGTTGAACAGTATCATGTATTCAAGTAAACAAAGCCCAAAAGTCCGGCCCAATCACCTAAGCCCGTAACGGGGTGCAAGTCCAAACAGCGTGCACATGTATATGGTCTCGAGTCGAGACTGTGCGGTCTCTAGTCGAGACTGTACGGTCTCGAGTTGCAGTCCACAAGCTCTCGAGTCGCAACTGAGGAGGTCTCGGGTCATGCATGTATTGGTCTCGAGTCGCAACCGGACTCGCAAGTATGGTCTCGAGTCATGATGTTTGTGTGCTGATAATGCATGGTCTCGAGCCGAGACTAGGAGTTCTCGACTCACAACCTGAGTCGCAAACTGCAGTCTCGAGTTATCATGCTCATGGTCTCGAGTCGAAACCAGGTGTCTCGACTCCCAGCACCTGCTGATCTGCATAGTGTACTAACCAATGGAAATCCGATTTCATGCAACCTTATGTACTATCCATTTAAACATGTTTTCTTGTCTAACAATTTACTAAAATGGATCAAACAAGTATTTTTCAAATATTCAAGACACCTTCATATCATATTCATGTTGTTCTTCATACATTCAAGTAGTTCATCACTTTAGGGTTTTCATTATAAATCCATTTCTATGAATTCTAACATAATCATAACATAAACAATAATCAAAGCACTTAATCATACCCATCCAAGGGTTTCAAATCATCACATAACATCTCAAAATCGACTTTACACTAATCCGATTTCCACACACATGTAGCCGGTTTAACAAGCATTTGGTTCTTAGCACAAGAGTGTACAATCCGATTAACATGACATTATCTATTACACATGTGCAAGCCGGTTTCATGAACATCAACCATTTATGGTTTAAATCACATTTAGACACAAGATATCATTAGATCATTATGCAATATATCCGAAATCAAGACATGTTAGCCGAATAACATCATCATACACATCCGATTTGCAAGAACATCATCATACTTACAACTACACTTAGTTAAATCATGTCATTCATACTATCATCTAACAACAAACATCATAAAAACACTAACCGGTTGATGAGGTGTGTGTGGAGGAGAGTAGGTTTGTTGTCCGAAAGTTTTCGAGTGAAGAACACAAGCAAATCCGAGAGCTTGGCTTGCTACTCTTGATTCGACACAAGAGAAGAGGGTGGTGTTGCTAGGGTTTTAGTGAGAGAGAGTGTGGAAGTGTGAGTGTAGGAGAGTGTGTGTTGTCCAAAGAAATGGCAAAAATGGCTAGGAGCATGATATATATACTAGCTCTAAGTTAGTTCACCCTAGTGGGTTTTCGAGTGGGGTGAGGAGGAACATGGCCCAACCGGCCCAATAGTTACACTATTCACTCGAGACCGCATGGTCTCGAGTCGGGTTCTTGTGTCTCAGGTCGCATACATACAAGCATACATATAAACATAACACGTAATCACATAGGATGTTCACTTATATCATTAAACCAACAAGTTAACTAATCACATAACGTTTCAAGCAAGTTACGTCGAGGTACAATGAAAGGTTCTAAATTTCGAGTTGTCACATCATCCCCAAGTTGAAAAAATTTCGTCCCGAAATTTGTAAGCACTCACTGAGGAAGCTAGTTAAGTTGTATGGTTTTCCCTGTTTTCCTGGGGTGTCACATCCTCCCCCCGTTGATCTGGAATTTCGTCCTGAAATTCCGTAGCTTCAGCCTCAGTAGTGGTTGTACTGTTTGCGAACAGTTGGGGGATACTTTTGTTTCATCTGATCTTCGCGTTCCCAGGTGAACTCTGGGCCGCGACTTGAGTTCCAACGAACTCGAACGAGAGGTATTCTGGTGCTCTTGAGGACCTTAACATCCCGGTCCGTGATTTCAACTGGTTCCTCGACGAATCGTAACTGCTCGTCGATAGTGAGTTCCTTCAGAGGAACTATGTGGGTCTCATCTGACAGACACTTCTTCAGATTCGACACGTGGAAAACGTTGTGAACTGCACTGAGTTCTGCTGGTAAGTTTAGTCTGTAGGCCACCTTGCCTATTTTCTCGATGATTTCAAAAGGTCCGACGTATCGTGGGTTAAGTTTGCCTCGTTTACCAAAACGAACCACACCCTTCCAGGGTGAAACTTTGAGTAGTACCCGCTCCCCAACCTGGAGCTCTAGCGGTTTCCTGCCCTTATCGGCGTAGGCTTTCTGACGGTCACGAGCTGCCGCCATGCGTTTTCGTATTTGTGCGATTTGTTCGGTTGTGTCTACCACATGTTCTGGACCAGTGATCTGACTATCCCCCACCTCTGCCCAACAAAGAGGTGACCGGCATTTACGTCCGTACAATGCCTCAAACGGAGCAGCTTTAATGCTGGTGTGGTAGCTGTTATTGTACGAGAATTCCACAAGTGGTAGATGCTTTTCCCAGCTGTTGCCAAAGTCGATTACACATGCACGAAGCATGTCTTCTAAGGTTTGAATAGTGCGCTCGGACTTCCCGTCCGTCTGAGGGTGATACGCTGTGCTCATGTCTAATCGTGAGCCAAAGGATTTGTGCATCGCTTGCCACAGTTCTGAAGTGAAACGTGCATCTCGATCCGAGATAATAGAGGTGGGCACCCCGTGTCTCGAAACAACTTCCTTGAGGTATATTTCTGCAAGTGTGGAGAATTTATCCGTCTCCTTGATTGCCAAAAAGTGTGCGGACTTTGTGAGTCGATCAACGATTACCCAAATAGTATCGTTTCCGCGCTGGGATCTAGGCAGGCCGGTAACAAAGTCCATGGAAATTTGCTCCCATTTCCATTGCGGTATCTCTGGCTGTTGGAGTAAGCCTGAGGGTTTCTGATATTCAGACTTGACTCTTGCACAGGTCAAACACTTGCTGACATAGGTTGCTATGTGGGCCTTCATGCTAGGCCACCAGTACGTAGTTTTGATATCGTGGTACATCTTATCCGAACCAGGGTGTACCGAGTAGCGAGACTTGTGTGCTTCCTCCATCACGAGCTCTCGCAAGTTGCCATAGAGTGGGATCCAAATGCGTCCCGTTACGTAGTAAGCACCGTCTTCCCTCTGTTCTAAGCGTTGCCTTGATCCGCGTAGGGCTTCAGCCCTGACGTTTTCTGGTTTCAGTGCTTCTATTTGAGCCGCTCGTATTTGGGAAGGAAGACTAGAATGGATCGTGAGTTGTAAAGCTCGCACGCGCTTAGGCGCAGTGTCCTTTCGACTGAGGGCGTCAGCCACAACATTGGCCTTGCCCGGGTGATACCTGATTGAGCACTCGTAGTCATTCAGTAGCTCGACCCACCGTCGTTGTCGCATATTCAGTTCCTTCTGCTTGAAGATGTGTTCAAGGCTCCTGTGGTCGGTGTAGATGGCGCACTTGGTACCGTACAGGTAATGCCGCCATAACTTAAGTGCAAAAACAACAGCTCCCAGCTCTAAGTCGTGTGTAGTGTAGTTTCTTTCATGAACCTTGAGTTGGCGTGAGGCGTAGGCTATAACTTTATCTCGTTGCATCAATACACAACCAAGACCCTGAATTGATGCGTCGCAGTAGACCACGAAGTCGTCTGTGCCCTCTGGCAATGAAAGGATAGGTGCACTGCAAAGTCTATCCTTTAAGTGCTGAAATGCTAACTCCTGTGCATTTCCCCATCGATAGACAACGCCTTTCTGCGTTAGTGAGGTGAGAGGCTGTGCGATCTTCGAAAAATCCTTAATGAACCTCCTGTAGTAACCTGCCAACCCCAAGAATTGGCGGATTTCCTTTGGTGTACGAGGTGCAGGCCAGTTCTTAATCGAGTCCACTTTGGATGGATCAACGTGAATCCCATCCTTGTTTACCACATGGCCTAGGAAATGGACTTCACGAAGCCAGAAGTCACATTTCGAGAACTTCGCGTAAAGCTGTTCTGTTCGAAGGAGTTCCAGGATAAGCCGTAGATGCTGCTCGTGCTCCTCCTGACTCTTAGAATAGATCAGGATGTCGTCAATGAAGACTATAACGAACTTGTCCAGGTAAGGTTTGCACACTCGATTCATCAAGTCCATGAAAACCGCAGGTGCGTTTGTCAGCCCAAAAGGCATGACCAAAAACTCATAGTGTCCATAACGAGTTCTGAAGGCTGTTTTGGAGATGTCCTCCTCCCGGACTCTCAGCTGATGATATCCCGATCTCAAATCGATTTTCGAATAGTAGCTCGACCCTTGTAGCTGGTCGAACAAGTCGTCTATGCGCGGTAGAGGGTAACGATTCTTCACCGTCACCTTGTTGAGTTCCCGGTAGTCGATGCACATTCTGAAGGTACCGTCTTTCTTCTTCACGAATAGTACTGGAGCTCCCCAGGGCGATGAGCTAGGATGAATAAAACCCTTATCCAAGAGTTCTTGTAGTTGCGTAGAGAGTTCTTCCAACTCTGATGGAGCTAATCGATAAGGTGCACGAGCTATAGGTGCAGCGCCAGGAGCTAGTTCAATCTGAAACTCGACCTGGCGATGAGGCGGGAGGCCAGGTAATTCCTCAGGAAATACCTCAGGATAGTCGCGTATAACTGGAAAATCTTCTAGCTTCTTCTCTTTCTTCGAGGTGTCAGTAACGAGAGCCAAAATGGCAGTGTGGCCCTTTCTCAAGTACTTCTGGGCCTTAAGGAGAGAAATGACGTTCTCAACAGCACTCCTTCGGTCGCCACGAATCATGAGAGGTTCACCACCGGAACCAGGAATTCGAACAATCTTCTCGTTGCAAAGAATCTCTGCTCGGTGTTGGGATAACCAATCCATCCCAATGACAACGTCGAAACTACCCAAGACGATAGGAATAAGGTCGATAGAGAAGGTCTGGTTAGCAAGAACAAGTTTACAACCCTTGACTACGTGTGTGGCTTCTAAACTCTTACCATTTGCTAGCTCTACAGTGTGCTTGTCGTTCAAAGGTGTTGGGATACGCTTAAGCATTCGACTAACTTCTGATGTCTGTCGTTAGTGACATGCAAAAACCGAGATAAACTAGTAGCTAGAGTAAGTCGGATATCGAACCAGAGGAGGATTGTGGAAAGTGTTATTATGCTAAGTATTGATTAACTATTACTGAAAAAAAAATAAAACTTTGTTGTGGGTTTGATTGATTATCTAAAAATTACGAAGTAAAAGTGAAGTTTAAATCAATAAGAGAAACAATGGTTCCTCCAGATTTCAGGTTTTGCAGCTAGATTCAATTATGTGTTTAATCAAAACACTTACATAGACATAAGTGTTGAATCTAATTAACCAGTTGTGATAACCAACGACTAAGTACTCCGGTCAATACATAACGGGAGGTTATCGAATGATTATCAATTACAATTACAAACCCTAACCCCATGTCAAATATATCCCAATTACTAGAACTCTCGGGAACTGAATGCTTAGAAATTAAGGTTTAAATAAATGCAATTGTTTACAACCAATAAATCAAATCAAAGGTGAAAAGCATCGAATGCTTAGATCACCGAGTTAAACGATTGTCACAAAGACATAAAATTATCCAACTTACAAAACCCTCCATCCGGAGGAAACCATAAAAAACTAGCCGCTCATCTCAGTTGAATGATCTTTGCAAGCTTGACACCCGGTTGAAACCATCATTAATCTAATTATAATTAATATACTCGATTAATGATGATGATGTGATGTTGTCGGCTGACTTTTCACGTGAGTAGATGTGATGATGTGTTAAGGTTCCCTCCCAAAAGTCTTCCTCTCTATGCGTGCCTCTTCCTCTTGTCTGCCTATGTTCGAAGATGTTGTTGACTATTGATTCCTATGATGATGAATCATGATGTCGTTGAAAGAAGGCTCCACGTCCAAAACCCTATGGCTGCCGTATGTATGTCTTTCAAATAGTGGGCCCCTTTCACAAGTCCAATAATAATCCACTTTTTGACTACCCGGGTCGTAGGTTACGAAATTAACTTGTAACTTACGAGTTAAAACTTCTGTTTGAATATTGACAGTCACTCGTAACCTACGGATGACAAACCATAAGCTACGAATTGCATTTTCTGTGTGAATATCTCCTCTTCACACCAACTTCCATCAAATGACACTTTGGCCCCTCTACTTTAATTCTTCCAATTTCCTTTTTTTTCTCTTGCACATATAAGCTCCAAACCACTTTCATAAATTAACGAATTAGTCCCCAAACTTCACTCTTTCACACTTCGTCCACACGTGAGCATTCGTAGCACCCGAACAAGCTTTAACATTCATTCTTAAGCCGCGATATCCCATCCTATGCTCACACTTTCATCTTTAACCCTCGTAAATGCACCGATTTACGTACTTTACCTGCAAAACACCAAATTCTCATAGTCACTTCATTCCAAGCAAATAGACACATCAAATACACATAAATCATCATATTTAAACACTCTAAAGCTCGGGTTTCACCCTCTCCATCACATTCCCACACTTGCCTTTGCTTGTCCCCAAGCAAACCAACTAGAACTAGTCACCATGGCAACACCACCTCTAAACCTCTTAACCGATTCAACCTGTTCAGTCCCAAGTCATACCCATCCCATAGACTGACACAATCGAGATTGACAGTCTGACAAGTAAATGATGCAATTTTAAAACTCAAGACTTTCCTATCTAAAACTAACATGTTTACAATTAGACACATGCTACACACCCCTCACAATGTACTCTCCTCTCAGGTTAATATCTGGACTAGCGTGTAATGTGCTAGTATATAAACACTCAAAAAGCAAACATGAAATCTTGCAATCATAAGCTTGTATGACAATCACACCTCCACCGTATCATCTAACATGGCACATATCAAAAGGACTTTCGGGTTTTGGCCTTAGGGAAAGGTAGGAAAATTTTTAGGTTCTTTTTCTTTTCTAGTTGGCTCACAAACAATAACCAAACCGTGATAACTTTATTCAAACACACTTATACTTTTGGGTTAGTTTCTACCCAAGAACATATACGATATTCACATACTTCTATTTTTGTTCTTTTCTTTTTCAATTTTCCTTCACATATTTTTTTTCTTTTTCCAGTTTTCTTCTTTTTTTTTCTTTTTCTTTTTCATAACAATATCATCACGGTCGGTTTTTCACAATAAACAATGGGCGAACAAACGAAAGGTAATTAGGCTCAACAGGGCTACTAAGGGAAATTTGGTGAATAACACAAAAGAAACACAAACACAAAGGGTGTAACGGGGAAAATCCTAATGCCTTTATCATCTACGTGCACATGTCAAATCCACAGTCTTAGCATGCATCGAATCACACAAGTTCTAACACAGAATAACACGTAGCCTGCACTCAACAAATGAATTCATCATATAATGTATCCTATCCGTCTACAGGCTCAAGATCTCACCAAGAAAAGGTAAAAAGGTTGATGACATGTAGCATATGCAATTAAAACATGTTACCCCTAGATAGACATCTCTTTTCAACTCATTTCCTATAAAACACTTGTTAAACCTACTCTCATGAAACTTAAAGGGATAACCATGACAAGGGACTAATCTAGTCTACTACCGGCAAGAAGCCTATTAGTGATTGAAACTTCAGGTTTTCGTATCCAATTAGCTTGTTTAAGGCGATGAAAAATTTCAAAATTTTCAAAATTTTCAGTTTTTACCAAATTTCATCGATTTCAATCACATTCAATCGCTTCAAAGCTTTATCCACGAATCCCTTCCCGGGCTCCCCCATCCCCACACTTGGGATACATTGTCCCCAATGTATGGTGATTTTAAAATATAGCCCGGGAAACAAACCAACAATCCTCAATGAGCGGCTAACTCATAACAAAACAACCAAAACACATCCCCTAAACAAAACAAAGGTTCACACCACCAAAAACAACAAAACACACCAAAAACAAAGTAAGATAGATAAACACATGCACCTGATCATGTGTCTGTAGTGATGCGGCTGTTGTGCTTTAACCGGAATAGACGCATTCCATAGATTCTTTGATGTCTCACCGGGGATGTTGCAAAACATCCCCACACTTGAATTGTTGCATCCGTAATGATTGAATCAAGAACCTGTCAAAACACAACCACACCAAAACGAACCGAACCAAACCAAAGTACAATACTCTACATCCTTGGGCTGCCTCCCGAGAGCGCTAAGTTTTAGGTCTTCAGCCAGACCGTACCTGACATTCAGGGTGGTTCATCTGAACGCTTGCCTCCCCATTTCTCTCCATACATCATTGTCCAATCTTGTTGGAGATTCGCAGCTCCACGCCAGTTTTCAACCTCAGCCTTGTTGCCCCACTCACTCCCACCATCGGGTGGTTTTCCTGCAATTGCTCTTCCTCTCACAGCTGTCTTGTTCACCTGCCTTCCATCATTCGTTAACTCAGACCTGCAAAAATTACCTCCACTCGAACCAATCTCATTAGTAGCACCTGTGGGACTCACATCATTCAGAAGATCATAAGCAATAGATTTTAAAAATACATTGAAATACAGCTTACGATTCTTGTAACTTAAAATTACCATCCCATTCCTGCAGTCGATTTGTGCATTTGCTGTATACAGAAACGGGCGACCCAAAATTACCTTCGTTTGTGCGTAGGTCGGTGCGGGTGCATAATCAACCACCATAAAATCGACCGAGTAGTAGAACTCGCCGAGCTGAATTACCACATCCTTTACAACCCCTCGAGGTTGCTTTAAACTCGCATCTGCAAACATGGCCATTTGATCAATTGCGTGTAACGGACCAAAGTCATACTGGTCATAAAGGCTACCGGGAAGAACACTCATCCCAGCTCCATAATCCAACAATGCCTTGTGGATTTTGAACTTTCCCACTCGAATCGGGACGACCGGCTCTCCTAAATCACACCCATCTCCATCCTCATTTGTGCCACTTAAACCTGCAATCATATGGGAAACAGAAGAAATTAAAAATTTATCATTCAAATTGCTTTTAGGAACGAAACTTACCCCGCTGACTGGTATATTCTTCCCGTGCTTAGGGTTCGTTTGAGTGTCACTGGGAAGCTTCCCGTTTTGTTGTTTCAACTCCTTCACATCGGTTGCAAGTTGGGCCATTTGTGTGGTTAATGACTGAACAGCTTTATCTCGCATCTCCTCCTTCTGAGCAAGATTTTTCAATTCAAGTCTTTGATTCTGTAAGTCAAGCTGAATTGATTTCAACATCTCCATCATATCGTTACCCCCCGAAGTGTTAGACGACCCAGCTTGTCCTCTTTGATCATTTTGGTAGCCACCTTGAAAGTTGCCCTGAAATCTGTTCTGATTGAAGTTCCTTTGACCACCAGACTGATTGTTGCCTTGAAATCCCGGATTTAGCTGATTATTCGCATTCCAATAACTAAAATTCGGGTGATTTCTAAGGCTCGGGTGATATGTGTTGGATTGCATGTTGAAATTTCTTCCCCCACCCCCATCTTGCACATAGTTCACATCTTCACTTTCACCAATAATGGCTGGGCATTGATCCGCAATATGCCCTAGATCTCCACAATGTCTACACAACGGAAACTGACCGTTTACCTCCGGTGGATTCTCTACTGCTCTCACTGTCGAATGTCGTGCACTTCTAGAGGATTGAGCCTTGCGTTTTGACGCCCTTGCGGTTCTTTCCAAATATTCCCAATCATCTTCTTCGTAATTCATTCCAAAAGTACCATTGGATATTGAATTTACATCCCTAGCATCTTCATCTGTTAGGCCTTCGTGGAATGTATTAATGAGCTCCCACAAATATATCTCATGATGTGGACAGTTCTTGAGCATCATTTTGAAACGATTGAACGCTTCGTGAAATAACTCACCGGGCTGTTGTCGAAACCCTCGAATATCCTTCCTGGCGTTGTTAGTACGCAAATGAGTATAGAACTCATCTAAAAATTGTTGCTGCATGTCATCCCATGTGAAAATTGAAGCTGACGGTAGCGAATGGAACCATTGCTGCGCTTTGTCTTCAAGTGTGAATTGGAAGAGTACCAATTTCACATCATCAACTGAAAAACCTTGGCTGCCGATTGTGTTGCAACGTGCATCATATGCAGCAATGTGTAGATATGGTTCTTCATGTGCGTGTCCGTGAAACTTAGGCAGACTGGATATTGATTGTGTTCGTACTTCGAATGACCGCCCTCCTTGTAATTGTGGGATCACAACCGGTGATGGGTTGTTAACTATAGCAGGCCTGAAGTGGCTCTCTATGCCTCGAACTGGACCTTGATTATTTCGTCGTGGAATTCCTTCCGGTAAAATCACCGGTCGGTGTAGGTTTCGTGGCAGTGGTCTTGCCTGACCCTGCATCTGAGGTACCGGTGGTGGTAATGGAATGTCCACCACCGGCCTTCTTGGAGCAGGCTGCTGATTGAGTGGGTCAGGTTGATGATATTGTTGTGGTATCTGTTGTTGTATTGGCATTGGTTGCACATATTGTTGATACCCTATGTTCCCTTGATTGACTCTCTCGGCCGCACCCAATCCGACTGTTTGCCTCTCATAGCTACCCGTGTTAACCACTTGTCTCTCGTTTTGACCCATGTAGTTATCATATTCCTCATAGCCATCATCAAAATCTCCTGAGTTATTTCCTTGATCATAAATGGTCGATCTATAAAGATTTGGCATTGGCTGACTTTGCTGTGAAATAACTGGTCGGGCGGCTGGCGGAATTGATGTTGCATTAGGTGCTTGAGTTTGACTCGGTAATGGAGTGTCATCAGGAATGATCCTAACGTAAGGAGACGACAGCTGTAAATTAACAGTTTGGGTAGAAGTTGGTTGAATGTTATCAAGGTTTGGGAAAAAGGTTGAGAATGATGGTACTGGAGATGTAGAAGTAGGTTGTGTAGACTGTGGTGGTGGTGGTGGTATGGTAGTGTTTGGTGAAGGTTGGGTAGGTGTTGGCGAGAATTGTTGCGGTTGTGAAGTTGCGGGTTGTTTCTCCGGTGTTGCTAAGTTCTCCATTGCTTTAGATGTTGGTATAGGTGATTGTAGAATCTTGTTCTCACAATGTAGTACTCGTTTGGTATGCTTTACTGTTCTCTCGATCTCTGGGTCGAACACTAATGGTGATGACTTCCCGGAATTCCGAGTGTGATGCATACACTTCCTAGATCACCTGCACAAACAAAAACAAGAAAACCTCGCGTAAATCCGAACAAAACAGAACAAACTAAAAAGACACTATTTTTGGATTTTTGTATATTTAACTAAAACTAGAACTTAACACTAAGCACTTTGCGCACGCCTCCCCGGCAACGGCGCCATTTTGATGTCTGTCGTTAGTGACATGCAAAAACCGAGATAAACTAGTAGCTAGAGTAAGTCGGATATCGAACCAGAGTAGGATTGTGGAAAGTGTTATTATGCTAAGTATTGATTAACTATTACTGAAAAAAAATAAAACTTTGTTGTGGGTTTGATTGATTATCTAAAAATTACGAAGTAAAAGTGAAGTTTAAATCAATAAGAGAAACAATGGTTCCTCCAGATTTCAGGTTTTGCAGCTAGATTCAATTATGTGTTTAATCGAAACACTTACATAGACATAAGTGTTGAATCTAATTAACCAGTTGTGATAACCAACGACTAAGTACTCCGGTCAATACATAACGGGAGGTTATCGAATGATTATCAATTACAATTACAAACCCTAACCCCATGTCAAATATATCCCAATTACTAGAACTCTCGGGAACTGAATGCTTAGAAATTAAGGTTTAAATAAATGCAATTGTTTACAACCAATAAATCAAATCAAAGGTGAAAAGCATCGAATGCTTAGATCACCGAGTTAAACGATTGTCACAAAGACATAAAATTATCCAACTTACAAAACCCTCCATCCGGAGGAAACCATAAAAAACTAGCCGCTCATCTCAGTTGAATGATCTTTGCAAGCTTGACACCCGGTTGAAACCATCATTAATCTAATTATAATTAATATACTCGATTAATGATGATGATGTGATGTTGTCGGCTGACTTTTCACGTGAGTAGATGTGATGATGTGTTAAGGTTCCCTCCCAAAAGTCTTCCTCTCTATGCGTGCCTCTTCCTCTTGTCTGCCTATGTTCGAAGATGTTGTTGACTATTGATTCCTATGATGATGAATCATGATGTCGTTGAAAGAAGGCTCCACGTCCAAAACCCTATGGCTGCCGTATGTATGTCTTTCAAATAGTGGGCCCCTTTCACAAGTCCAATAATAATCCACTTTTTGACTACCCGGGTCGTAGGTTACGAAATTAACTTGTAACTTACGAGTTAAAACTTCTGTTTGAATATTGACAGTCACTCGTAACCTACGGATGACAAACCATAAGCTACGAATTGCATTTTCTGTGTGAATATCTCCTCTTCACACCAACTTCCATCAAATGACACTTTGGCCCCTCTACTTTAATTCTTCCAATTTCCTTTTTTTTCTCTTGCACATATAAGCTCCAAACCACTTTCATAAATTAACGAATTAGTCCCCAAACTTCACTCTTTCACACTTCGTCCACCCGTGAGCATTCGTAGCACCCGAACAAGCTTTAACATTCATTCTTAAGCCGCGATATCCCATCCTATGCTCACACTTTCATCTTTAACCCTCGTAAATGCACCGATTTACGTACTTTACCTGCAAAACACCAAATTCTCATAGTCACTTCATTCCAAGCAAATAGACACATCAAATACACATAAATCATCATATTTAAACACTCTAAAGCTCGGGTTTCACCCTCTCCATCAACTTCTAGTGACATGTAGCTAGTATCGGCACCCGAATCAAATAATACTGAAACATAAAAGTCGTCGAGAAGGAACTTACCCGCCACAACATTGGGGTCATTCCTTGCTTCACCTTGGCCAATCACGAACGCCCGCCCCCTGGCACCATTGTTGTTGTTGTTCCCATTGTTACCATTCCCCTGATTGTTGTTATTGTTGTTGTTGTTCTGGTTCCTGTTCAGTTGGGGACAATCTTTCTTGAAGTGGCCTTCAGCTCCGCACTGAAAGCACCCTTTGTTGTTACCTTGCTGCTGCTGCTGTCGCTGGTTCTGTGGGGCTTGCTGCTGACGATTCTGGTTTGCGGGGTATAGGCTTCTGCAGTCCTTGGCGGCGTGACCTGGCTTGTTGCATCGATGACAGTTACCCCTGGTACATGGCCCGCTGTGGTGTAGGTTGCAACGATTGCATTTGGGGTGATTCCCCTTGTACCCGCCATGACTCTGACCACCAGAAGATTGCTGACTGGGGCTCTTGTAGTCATCAGTCTTTCTCTGCTGAGACTGAGACTGAACAGAAGTCGAACCCTTGCTTGAAGCTCCATCCCATTTCCGCTTGTTGTCGTTGGGAGTTTCAGAGGTAGCTGTAGCACTAATACGTCTTGGTAACCTGTTCTGCTCCACCGCCTGATCAGTGAGGCGGTGAGCCAACTGAACAACCTGCTGGTAGGTGGCGAGGTTTGCTGAAGTCACATGACTTTGGATCTCTGGCACCAAGCCCTTGAGATAAAGTTCGATACGCTTAATCGGTGGGTCCACCATAGTAGGACACAGTAATGCAAGCTCATTCGATCTCTTAGTATACGCCTCAATTTCTGACCCCGTCATCTTGAGGTTGAAGAACTCGACTTCCAGTTTATGAATGTCATCCCGACTGCAGTATTCTTCCTTGATCATCTCTTTAAAATTGTCCCATGGGGTGGCGTTAGCAGCAACCAACCCCAGTATTTGGACCTGAGCGTTCCACCATGTGAGGGCTAAACCTTCGAGAGTACCGGTAGCATACTTCACCCTGCGTGCCTCAGGGCATTCGCACATTTCGAACACAGATTCTAGTTTCTCAAACCAGTGGAGGAGACCTACGGCTCCTTCAGTGCCGCTAAAAGTAGTTGGTCGGCAGTCCATAAAAGTTTTAAAGGTGCACACAGGTGGTTGAGCATGTAGACCTATTGTGGGTGAAAGAAAAGACAGAGTTTAACACAAAGGTTGGTTCATGAGAGTAGGATCTAAAGATCCTAGAATGAGTTTGAACTGCAGGCTATACCTCCTGCGTGTGCGGCTGTAAGTGCCGCAGCAACTCGTTCGTTAATCAGTGTCGTCAACTGGGCTTGTGTCATGTTAACGCATCCAGACATGATCTTCATATCAAGGGAAACATGAGTGAGAGAGGTTCATGAAAGTGCGATGACAGAAGGGAGTAAGCACACACGTGTTCAAGCAATAGTAGTTATACTAACTAAGCATACCATGAGCAATGTACTATGTAACTAACAAGTAGGCAATATATACACAGATCATATCACCTGGAATGTCGAGCCTTGCATGTGGAGTGAAGTGTCGTTGTGGATCGTAGAGCACTGTACAGGTTATAGTCTGATTTTAATAAAACTCTTTCCCCTTATTAAAACCAAGTTCACTATAACCAATGGCTCTGATACCAATCTGTCACACCCCCAAAATCCACCTGCGGAATACTACCGCTTGGAGGCGTGACTGACCAGGATCCAGCCACCAATCATATTGAACAAGCATGTAAGTAATATATAAAAATCCAACCAATACAATTGGTGTCCAAACAAAACATAGTTTAAGTTGCAAGCGGAAGCATAACGTTTAAAATCAAAACATAAGTTTAATTGTTTCAAAGTTTAACATGGCACGCAGCTGTCCATGTCCCACAACGACCCTCCTCCATGCAAGCTCCAGCTAAGTACCTAAAGACCTGCAAAGCATGTAGTAACGAGTCAACAACAAGTTGAGTGAGTTCACGGTTGGGTGTTCATTTTAAGTTGTTCCGAAAACAGTTTCCTTTAACTGGCATCCTGCCGTGGGGGTTACCCCATAGTTGAAAACGTGATTTGTTTACCCATTTACTCTGGCAATACAGCCGTGGGGCCTACCCCATGTTAGTTATCTGGCATTTCGGCCGTGGGGGCTACCCCATGTATACACTAGACTCGTTACCATATCGACTGCTGACTGTAGTCATGTTTATGTGCCCTGAAACTGTCAATGTCTATCATCATTGACGTGCCCCAGATCCATTAGTTCACGCCCGTCCTCTGCGGCACGGTGTGAGGTTTGTCAGACCTAAATAGCGCTATCTAACTAATGACCCGCTCTCCATTGGCCCGGCGATTAAGTCGATATAAAAAGGAGGGACTTCGTGATAGAGTTTTTTTTTTGGTCTAGTACGAGTTATCTGTCCGTGAGGACGAGGAATTACATTCCTGAACCAATGCTGTCCTACCCAAGGAGGACGAGGAACCCACGTTCCTTAACCCCATTCCCAACCCAGGGAATCCCATGCTTTGTAGAGGGTGTGAACTCACCTTAGTTTGCTCGGCAGATACACAGAAAAGTCAATCAAGTTGTGAGTGGTCAAGTACGTCCTAACATAGATACCATTCAAGTCAGGTTCATATCCAAGTAGTGCACGTATGTTCTACACGTATATTAACAAGTTGCGTACAGGTATTATTCATGGCATACACGTATAAACATGGCGGTTTGCAATAATACCTATGAGTTGAACAGTATCATGTATTCAAGTAAACAAAGCCCAAAAGTCCGGCCCAATCACCTAAGCCCGTAACGGGGTGCAAGTCCAAACAGCGTGCACATGTATATGGTCTCGAGTCGAGACTGTGCGGTCTCTAGTCGAGACTGTACGGTCTCGAGTTGCAGTCCACAAGCTCTCGAGTCGCAACTGAGGAGGTCTCGGGTCATGCATGTATTGGTCTCGAGTCGCAACCGGACTCGCAAGTATGGTCTCGAGTCATGATGTTTGTGTGCTGATAATGCATGGTCTCGAGCCGAGACTAGGAGTTCTCGACTCGCAACCTGAGTCGCAAACTGCAGTCTCGAGTTATCATGCTCATGGTCTCGAGTCGAAACCAGGTGTCTCGACTCCCAGCACCTGCTGATCTGCATAGTGTACTAACCAATGGAAATCCGATTTCATGCAACCTTATGTACTATCCATTTAAACATGTTTTCTTGTCTAACAATTTACTAAAATGGATCAAACAAGTATTTTTCAAATATTCAAGACACCTTCATATCATATTCATGTTGTTCTTCATACATTCAAGTAGTTCATCACTTTAGGGTTTTCATTATAAATCCATTTCTATGAATTCTAACATAATCATAACATAAACAATAATCAAAGCACTTAATCATACCCATCCAAGGGTTTCAAATCATCACATAACATCTCAAAATCGACTTTACACTAATCCGATTTCCACACACATGTAGCCGGTTTAACAAGCATTTGGTTCTTAGCACAAGAGTGTACAATCCGATTAACATGACATTATCTATTACACATGTGCAAGCCGGTTTCATGAACATCAACCATTTATGGTTTAAATCACATTTAGACACAAGATATCATTAGATCATTATGCAATATATCCGAAATCAAGACATGTTAGCCGAATAACATCATCATACACATCCGATTTGCAAGAACATCATCATACTTACAACTATACTTAGTTAAATCATGTCATTCATACTATCATCTAATAACAAACATCATAAAAACACTAACCGGTTGATGAGGTGTGTGTGGAGGAGAGTAGGTTTGTTGTCCGAAAGTTTTCGAGTGAAGAACACAAGCAAATCCGAGAGCTTGGCTTGCTACTCTTGATCCGACACAAGAGAAGAGGGTGGTGTTGCTAGGGTTTTAGTGAGAGAGAGTGTGGAAGTATGAGTGTAGGAGAGTGTGTGTTGTCCAAAGAAATGGCAAAAATGGCTAGGAGCATGATATATATACTAGCTCTAAGTTAGTTCACCCTAGTGGGTTTTCGAGTGGGGTGAGGAGGAACATGGCCCAACCGGCCCAATAGTTACACTATTCACTCGAGACCGCATGGTCTCGAGTCGGGTTCTTGTGTCTCGGGTCGCATACATACAAGCATACATATAAACATAACACGTAATCACATAGGATGTTCACTTATATCATTAAACCAACAAGTTAACTAATCACATAACGTTTCAAGCAAGTTACGTCGAGGTACAATGAAAGGTTCTAAATTTCGAGTTGTCACATATTAATTGTACATATAGCTTTAAAAGTTAGACACGATGTAAAATTACGTCTGTCTACGTCACTTTTCCTTTATATAGTACTAGGTTATAACCCCGTGTGTTACACGGGTTGAATAAATGAATTTTATATACTAAATAATAAATCCATATATCTTTAAAAACCTCATTTATTTCACGGCTTGAATAAATGTAATTTTATATATTAAAAAATAAAAAATTATATCTATAATAACCATATGTATTGTACGGGTTTAATAAATGTAATTATATATACTAAATAATAAAAAAAATTATATCTTTAAAACCATGTGTATTACACGGGTTGAATAAATAAGATTTTACATACAAAATAATAAGAAAAAGTATATTTAAAAAAATTAATGGATATACGCGTTACATCATAGATATGGTGATTGCGGAAATGAGTATTGAAAAGAAGATATAGTGGTCAAACATGTTATTTAAGAAGCAAATAAGCAGTTGTTTGAGTGATAAAATCTAAATTATATTTAAAAAACCCTTAAAAATCTAATTTTATATATAAAGTAATACTGAAAGTTATATACAATTTGTTTAAAAATTATGTAATAAAATCGTTATCATATTTTTTTAATAATGAAAATAAAAATAAATGATATATTAATATAAAGTTTGGTTTTGGTGATAAATAATTTGGTTATTTAATATATCTTAAATTAAAATTTTAAAATTAAGGATAATATTTTATTAGAAAAATAGAAGTATTCTATTCAACATTTAAAGTAGGATAAGATTTAATATTTATTTTTATTTATTTAGTTAATATAAGATAAAAAAATATGATTGAATAGTTGGGAGTTTGTATTATAATGAATCGGTTAACTTTATTATAATGTCATATGTTTTTAGTTATATATTTTTTGAATTATTTTTTAAAAAAAATTAAGACTTTGTTATTGTCAATAAAATCAATGATTTTATATTTGTAATTTTGTTTAGTCCTTGTGTTTTAGTGGTTTTAACCATTTGATTTCAAAATCAAAATATTTAACGCCCTAAGTCCCTAGACGTATTTTTTATAACCATAAGATTTAATATTTATTTCTATTTATTTAGTTAATATAAGATAGAAAAAAATATGATTGAATAGTTGAGAGTTTGTATGATGATAAATCGGTTAACTTTATTATAATGTCATATGTTTTTAGTTATATTATTTTTGAATTATTTTTTTAAAAAAATTAAGACTTTGTTATTGTCAATAAAATCAATGATTTTATGTTTGTAATTTTGTTTAGTCCTTGTGTTTTAGTGGTTTTAACCATTTGAGTTCAAAATCAAAATATTTAACGCGCTAAGCCCTAGACGTTTTTTTATAACTATTTGATTCCAAATTTTTTATCTTTTGAGTCCAATTTTTTTAACAAAATTGAACTCAAAACGTTATAAAATGAACAAAATTGGACTCAAAACTTAATAAAATGAACGGTTAGGGACTCAAGGCGTTAAACGTTTTGATTATGGACTCAAGTGGTTAAAACCACTAAAACACAAGGACTTAAAAAGTAATTTACTCTAAATAATCTTTAACTTATTCACAAGTTCTTATTTTCTAATCTTCAAAAGAATTCACTTCGTATGTCAATTCATGTAATGATGTCTATCATCTTCATTTTTGTTTTATTCATCATTTTAGTTCGTTTTTATCAATATTATATATAGGGATATATTACAAAATAATAATAATTGTTGATACACTTTTTGTGGACGCGACTCGGCTCGGTTCGACTCGGTTAGGTTCGGCTCAAGTCCGACGTCACGACATTCTTCCGTCGTGTGCCCCAGAGTTCGTCACGCGAAGCACGGAGAGCCGCAAATCGTTCCCGCCGACACATCATCATGACATCACCATGGTGATGTCATGATGACATCATGATGACGTCATGTGTGTAGATTATATATGAATGGACGAAGGTTCATGCTATGTATTTGACGAAGTCTCATTTGTTATGTGATGAAGGTTCAACCTTCGTCATGAACATGTGTGGCGAACCTTCAACCTTCATCGAAGTTAATATGTGACGAAGTTCGAGACTTCGTCACACATACCTTCGCCATTTAGAAGTTCGTCGAGGAGGCAATATAAATAGCTTAGTATGTTATCAGTTTAAGCGATGAGAGCTGTGAGACTTTGAGAGAGTCTGTAAAACATTGTTTGTATACGTTATCATCCCTAATCAATAGATATTGAATCTTTGGTTGCGCGTGTGTGTTCTACTTTGTCCGGTTTGCACCGTCACGGGGATTCTGCACCCGCGATCGTGTTTGTGATAAACAAGGAATAGGTTTTCGTATCGGATCCACCGAGAAAAACGGACCTACAAGTGGTATCAGAGCCTTGGCTCTTTTCCGTGTTTAAAACCAAACATTATTGTGTTTTATCAAGTGGTTTTTAGTGATTTTCCAGATTTTTGTTCTTGAAAAGTTTATATATTTTCTCGAAAAAGGCTTTAAAAATCAGTGTTTATCCTGTTGTTTTGCTAAAAGTTTGTTCAAAAACCTTGTTTGTTTGAATGTTTACATGTTACTAGTGGGTTTTTGTTAAAAGTTTATGCAAAATTCATGTTCGAAAATTTCTCCGGTGATATTTTGGCCGGAATCTTCATAGTGTTCTTAATATCTTCAAAGTGTTCATCAAATATTTCTGTGTTTGATCATTATGTGTATTTGAGTTATTGTGTTTGTGTTTAAAATATATTAACTTGACTTTTGTGTGCAAAAGGCATGATGACTAGTTGTTGAGTGAACTGTTACAGTGACGTGTAGTTTGAAAATTGTCACCAACTTGTGTCAGTAATATTTTATTTGGTTTGCAAAATATCTTTACAGCTTGTATGTGACCCCATTGTCAACGAAGGTTGTCTTAACTTCGTCAAAAGTTCTTTTGACGAACCTTTAAACTTCGTCACTTAAGTCCTTGACGAACTTCCACTACCTTCGTCATCACTATAATTGACGAAGGATCAAGCTTCGCCAAACATAACCTTCGTCGCCACACTTGTAATTCTTAACAGAAGCTTTGTAAAATCAACTTAACAGTTTCATTTCAAGTTTGTTTTTAGGTACAACTGTTGATATATAAAACATGAGTACAAATCCATTAGATTGGAGCATTAGCACGGTCCCAGATATGTCATGGGTTAAGTCTTTGATGCCACAAGAAAGAATTTCAGCTAGTCAATGGGCGTGCGTGGCAAATCAAAATCAAAGTATCCAAAATCTGCTCATGAGCGAAAGTGAAACGGGTAGCAATAACCGTCCGCCAAAACTCAACCACATGAATGACTATCCATCGTGGAAAGGTCGTTTTCAGAATTATGTTTTAGGTCAAAACACCGAGTTATGGACGTGTTTCACCACAGCATATAACATCGCTCTTGAGGAAGCCGGATCAAATGCTACGACTTTGGCAACCATGACTGAAAATGACAAGAAGGCGTATGACCTTGAAAAGAAAGCGTTTGCTATTCTTACGCAAGCATTGCACAAAGATATCTATCATCAATTCGCCCATTGTACCAGCACCAAAGCCTTGTGGGACATCCTAGTTACAAGAGGAGAAGGAAATGCGGCCACACGGAAGACGTGTCATGATTTACTAAAGAAGGAGTTTGAAGGGTTTATGTTTGTGCAGACTGAAACACTGAATGAGATGACAACTCGTTTTTATCATTTAATTAGTGAAATGATTTCTTACAAGGTTGTTGTATCTTCGCAGGAAATAGTCGCACGGTTTGCTGATGTTCTACCACCAAAGTGGAGCCCATACATTAAGTTGTTAAAGCATACAGGTGTATTGGATACTGTCAGTATCTATGAGTTTGTTCAAAAGCTGGAGAACAAGGATGCAGAAGAAATCGGAAAAGCTAAACTAATTCCTGTCCCTCAAAATCCAGAGTTGTACTTTGGAGGGGTTGCTCCTGCTGCTAGTACAAGCCAGCAACCAAAGATACAAACAGCTTTTGTGTCAAATGCTTTCGACCCAAATTCCTATTTTGGAGGAATAGTTGCCACACCTCAACCCCAATTTGATATAAATGCCTATCTTCCGAAACCTCAAGTTGCCACACCTCAACCCCAATTTGATATAAATGCCTATCTTCCGAAACCTCAAGTTGCCACACCTCAACCCCAATTTGATATAAATGCCTATCTTCCGAAACCTCAAGTTGCCACACCTCAACCCCAATTTGATCCAACGGCCTATTTTCCTAAATCTCAAGCCCAACCACAACAAGCCTTCTATGGTAACAAACCTGATACTTCAAATCTTTCCAAAGTGAGTGTAGAAGCTGCACGGGATCACATGGAAATTCTTACCATTATGGTTAATGCCTACAGCGGATTAGTCGCAGGTCAAATAGGAAACATTAATTTGACCAATGAAGATTATCAGCAGATAGACAGAGATGAGATGGAGTTAATGGACATTAAGTGGGCATTTGCTAGCGCTATGAGAAGGGCAAAGGATTACATGAGCAGAACGGGGAGAACCAGCTTGGAAAGCAAAAGGGATACCAAGTACGGGTTTGACAAAGGTGCTGTCACATGCTTCAATTGCGGTGAAAAGGGTCACTTCAAACGTGAATGCACGCGACCGAGCAAACAAGGCAACCAACAAGGCAACCAAAATCCCTTCCAAAATCAAACAAGTACTTCAAATCAAGCTAACAACGAAAGAGGGATAGTAGCTGCTAACAACCAAACCAACCAGTCAGGGCCTTCAAACCCCAACCGAGCATTGATAGTTCAAGCTGATGAAGGGTGTGATTGGTCCGTACAGTTTGGAGATGGAGGACAGGGAGGAACTGCATGTTATGCGAAGATCATCAGTCACATCAAGCATGTGCACAAAGAAGAATTCTCTGAAGATGATGATAGTTCGGGATACAATGGCACTTCGGATGAAGAATCAGATGTGAATGAGAGAACTAGTTCTGAAGGTGATAGTTTGTTGAATGATGCTGAGGAGGTCAAGTGTCAGAAATATGTCTTGATCAAGAAAGCTGATGCTACATCAGAAGAAATGGAGAAGATTCTCACTGAAGATGGATCTTTCTCTTCTCAGACTGCCTTTATGGCTAATGTCACAGCTTCTACAAGTCAGGTAAAATCTGAAACTCCTAGCATATGTAGTGATTGTGCTGATACGAAACATGAATGTGCTGATATGAAACAAGAATCTGAAAAGATTCACAGTCACAATCAGAGTTTGGTTATTGAACTGTCAAAGTGCAAAGAGGCAAACATGGTCTTAGCTCGCAACGAAAAAGATTTTAAATCGGTAATTGAAGCACTCAAGAAAAGTGTTTCTGATTTATCAAAAACGGTTTTTAATAAGCAAACTGGTATTAATAATTACATTAATATCATTGAGGCAACTAAGAAAGAGCTAGCCGAGGCGAAATGTGAGCATGAAGCGATCAAGCTCAAATTGGAGAGTTACTCAAACTCCCGATATGTGCTTGATCACATCATTGACGTTCAACAACTAAAGGGTAATGTTAAAGGCATTGGGTATAAGTCGTGTCCGCCTCCTTTGAGACACAACTATACCAAGATGCCCGATGAGGAGGAAATGCTGCGTTTTGAGCCAATTGTACCTCTTGATTATGAGGAAGTTACAACTGGCTTAGGGTTCAAAACGGACAATTCATCGGAGGGCTCATCTGATAGCAAGGAAAAGTCATCATGTACTTCAAATCAAAGTCCTCCAACCGTTGAGGACTATGATTCTTCGGATGATGAATCAGATGTGAGTGATGAGGATAAATCTCTTGATGATAGAAAAGGATTAGAAGTGCCTTTTGAGAATCACATTCTGTGTGATCCTCCTACTCCTACTGTGCAATCAACTGGTGCTAAACAAGAGATAGACCCTATCACTGAGACAGTGTCTACCATTAAAAAGTGATAACGTGTTGTATACTTTGGTCGATGATAGTAAAATTTATTCAGACAAAGATTTTCCAATCAAAAACGTCAATAAATCCTTGATTGATAAAGTGTTTGAAGATAATACAACTAAGTTTTTTGGGTAAAGCGATCCCGAGAGTTTCAGTAACTCAGTGTGATCCGATTCCAAAAGTTGAAGTTAGAAGAAAATTTGGAAATCAAAAATCACCAACAAAGCAACAACCTGTCGCTTTTAAGGGTAAACAACAACAACGAGCTCAAAAGCCTAAGGTTACACAACCAGAGGCTGAAACAAAAGGAGCTCGTTACAAGAAGAAATGCAAAGACATTAAATTTGTGGCCTCCAAGGGTACTGATAAAGTTGAGACTTTTGAAAATAAATCCAATACTGAGTTTGTTCAAAAGGTCAAAATTTTGAAACGTAATAGTGATAACAATTAAACCCAACACACAAACGGGTGTGAAGCTAGTACCTCGGGGTCTACAAATTCAACGTCAGGTCATCGAACAGAATCTCCTAATTTTGTTGAAAGGAGATCATGCTTTAAATGCGGGGAGTTTGGCCACATTATCAGAAATTGCACAAACTCTCCGAAACCAAATTTTGTAGAAAGAGCCCCTTCTGAACAAGGTCACCAAAAACGTCCTCCTGTTTCACCCAAAAATGACAAACGTACTATTAAAGAACAAGAAAAAAAACAACGACGTCAAAATGTGAAGGTGATCAAAAAGTCTTTAAAACCTGAAACTGTTAAAAGGAAACCATTTTTGTCACAACCGTTAAAACCGAAAATTTCTAAATCTGTAAATAATACACAATCCCGTAAACAGAAACAAGCTTGGAAACCGAAAACAGGTGAGGATTCAGGGGGAGGCTTGCAATTTAAGGACTTTCAAGAAATTGAAATTACATTTCTTGATTCTCAAGGGCAACCCAAGTCTATGAAGGCTTGGGTCCCCCTCTCCAACTAATCTCTGAGTGAGTGTGCATGATATTCCAGGAGAAACTATCGATAGTCATCTGATTATTGATAGTGGAGTGTCCATGCACAAGATCGGCGACAAAGAAATTGTTGCCGTTGATGGAGAGAAAAAGAAAAGAAGACAGAATTGTCTGTCGAAAGAAATTGAAAACCTTCAAAAAATTGAAAATCATACCAAAGTGATGATTGTTAAAGGCTTTGATCGGGTCCCCGGGATAGATTCTGTGACAACTCGTATTCCAGAACCTATCTCTGTGCTAAGTGTAGCATGTTTTGAACTTATGTAATGTATGTGAACTCGGTGTGATTGCCTGATAGGTTGGATTAATAAATGTCTATGAGTTAATTGTTTGATATGTGCAATGTGTAATGTATGTATGCAAACGAGCCCAAACCTGCAATTACATTGACCCATTATATTCATGTTTTGGGCGGCCCAAGTGTATGGGCTTGAGCCCATCTCGGTTATTATATGACTGCCCCAAACAGCTAGATCAGATTCATGTTTAGGAGTTGTTGGATTTAAGTTATGGTTGGGCCGATGAGAGCCCAAGTAGATAATGGTTTGGGGGCCGGTTGTGAGTTTAGATTAATTATATACACACATGGCTACGTAACAAAATAACACAAAGTCAAACAAACCCTACCCCTTTCTCCTATTGGCGACGGCAGGCCCCATTTCCTCCACTCCCTCTCGAGAATCTCATCAATTTCACCATGTGTTCGGTTAGTAATATCCTTAATTGTTTATTTATGTCTAGATAGTGCAGCAATCATGATGACAGCCATTTTTGTGTATACATGCATGTGATTGTGTTCCTGTTTGTTTAAATCCGTGTGAATTTATCATGGGGGGGGGGGGATTAATTATGTATGGCAAATAATAGATTGTACACAATAGTTGTCAATAGTCTTGCATGTGTAACAAGTGTTGAAGTGGTATCTACTTATGAAATCGAGATGCATGAAGGTGTCAGCCTAACTTCTTTTGATTAAAGAATATGTTGAATTTAAGTGATCTATTAGATGTAGACATCATGTGACTATATGGATAGCCACTTCATAGATTTGGTCCAATAGCATCATGAAAACCATCCACACTTGTCGGCCATTGTTGTTGGTGTGGTGGGTAATATTATTGATGATTTTTTATGATTAAAGAATAATTAGGGTTCATAACAAATATATTGATGATCCATTTATTTAGTTGATTTGATCGATAAATGCATTAATAGGAAACTGTTTATACGATTATAACTGAATCAAAATTTTTGGAAACAATGTAACTAATATGCAAAATCTTCGGATGTTTAAATGGATCGCACAAGGATAACTCAGTCGCATAAGAAATTTGTGTCGCACAAGATTGTTGTCTGTTTGTTTACCTGTTGGGCCGGACATATATTTTGGGCTGGGCTAGTTCCGATCACACAAGTCGGTTGGATCGTACAAGCTTCCCCGGATCGCACAAGACATTTACATGTTAATTAGATTGGGCTGCGTATTGTTATGTTTGGGCTTTGGACTATCTTAGGTCGGGTGTTTATCTGAGTCGCACAACATGATGTGGGTCGCACAAGGCTGTGCTGAACGCACAACATGTTGGGCCGACTGATATTGGGCTTTATCTTTTGGATCGTACAAGTTAGACATGATAAGTACTTGACTGTTACTGTTACGGTGTTAACATGAATTGTGTGTTTGCCATGATCAACCTGTGTTCATAATCTGTTACCTATGTGTAATCATATGTGCACCTAGACCTGACTTGTATGGTAACCATGTTAGGACGTGGTTGACCCCTAGCAGCTCGATTGACCTTTCGTTTACCTACCGAGCAATCTAAGGTGAGTTCACACTCTACAAAGCATGGGATTCCCAGGGGTTGGGAATGGGGTTAAGGAATATGGATTCCTCGTCCTTTCTTGGGTAGGACAGTACTGGTTCAGGAATGTAATTCCTTGTCCTCACGGACAGATAACTTTACTAGACCAAAACTCTATCACGAAGTCCCTCCTATTTTATATCGACTTAATCGCCGGGCCAATGGCGAGCGGGTCATTAGTTAGATAGCGCTATTTAGGTCTGACAAGCCTCACACCGTGCCGCAGAGGACGGGCGTGAACTAATGGATCTGGGCACGTCAATGCTGTTAGACATTGACAGTTCAGGGCACTTAAACATGACTTTAGTCAGTAGTCGATATGGTAACGAGTCTAGTGGATACATGGGGTAGCCCCCACGGCCGAAATGCCAGATAACTATCATGGGGTAGCCCCCACGGCTGGATTGCCAGAGTTAATGGGTTAAGCAAATCACGTTTTCAAATATGGGGTAACCCCCACGGCAGGGATGCCAGTTAAAGGAACTATTTTTGGAACAACTAAAACAAACACCCAACTGTGAACTCGCTCAACATTATTGTTGACTCGTTACTACATGCTTTGCAGGTCAATAGGTACTTAGCTGGAGCTTGCACAAGGAAGAGTCATTGTGGGACATGGACAGCTGTGTGCCATGTTAAACCTTTGGAGATTTAAACTTATGATTTGGTTTTAAACATTATGCTTCCGCTCATAACTTAAACTATGTTTGTTTTGGACACTAACTGTGTTGGTTGGACTTTTAAAATTAATTACTTGCTTGTTCAATATGATTAGTGGTATGATCCTGGTCAGTCACGCGTCCAAGCAGTGATACTCCGCGTGTGGATTTTGGGGGTGTGAAAGATTGGTATCAGAGCCATTGGTTATAGTGAACTTGGTTTTAATAAGGGGAAAACGTTTTTGTTAAAACCAGACTATAACCTGTACAGTGCTCTACGATCCACAACGATGCTTCACTCCACGTGCAAGGCTCGACATTCTAGGTGATATGGTTTACGTTTTATATTGCCTACTTGCTAGATCGCATAGAACTTTGCTCATGGTATGCTTAGATAAACGTAGCAACTATAGTTTGAAAACACATTTGTGCTTGCTCCCTACTGTCACTCCACATTTACACACATTCGCGACACCTTTCCTAATTGTGTTTCCTTCGATGTGAGATCATGATGGAACGTGCGAACCTAACTCAAGCCAGCTGACGGCTCTTATCAACGAACAAGTTACGGCAGCACTTGCAGCCGCTCAGGCAGGAAGTGTAACCTGCTATTCCGAAACTAACCTAGGATGTTTGATCCTACTCTCATGATCCAACTCTCGCGCTTAACCATGTCTCTTCTTCCTCGCACAACAAGGTCAGAACACTCAGCCGCCTGTATGCACATTTGAGACGTTCATGGACTGTCATCATAGTACCTTCAGTGGCACTAAAGGAGCTGTCGGACTCCCCCATTGGTTTGAAATGCTCGAGTCTGTTTTAGAGATGTGTGAAATGCCCTGAGGCTTACAGGGTGATGTACGCCACTGGTACTCTCGAAGGCACTGCGCTAACATGGTGGAACGCGCAAGTTCAGATGCTGGGGCTAGCGGCTGCTAATGCCACCCCATGGAATGATTTTAAGGAACTGATCAAACGTGAATAATGTAATCATGATGACATCCACAAGCTGGAAGTGGAATTCTTTAACCTGAACGATCCAACGAACTGGCAGTGTTATGCCCAATTATGGTGGATCCTCCCATCAAACGCATTGAGCTGTACCTCAAAGGCTTAGTACCAGAGATTCAAGTCATGTGACTTCTGCCAACCTTGCCACTATCCAGGATGTAAGTGGAACAGAACAGACTACCTAAGCGTGTAAGTGCTACTGCTACTGCTACTACTACTACTGCTACACCCAGTGACAATAAACGCAAGTGGGATGGAAATTTAAGCAAGGGTTTCACTTCGGTGCAATCTCAGTCGAGTACAGGAGCCCCAGTCAGCAGTCTTTTGGTAATCGAAGTCAGGATGGATATGAGGGAAACCACCCTAAGTGCAATTGATGTAATTTGCACCACAGCGGGCAGTGCAACAAAGATCGTCGTTAGAGATGCAACCAGCTTGGTCACGGAGCCAAAGATTTTAGAAGCTCACATCCTGCAAACCAGGACCGACAACAACAGCCACAAGATCTATAGAATCAGCAGCAACAGCAGCAACAGCAGGGTAACAAGGGATGTTATCAGTGTGGTGCTGAAGGTCACTTCAAGAGACACTGCCCACAGTTGAACCAGAACCAGAATCAGAACCACAACTAAGGAAACGGGAACAATAATGGAGGCAACAATGGGGTAATAACGACGGCAATGGTGCCAGGGGTCGAGTGTTCGTGATTGGTCAGAATGATGCTAGGAATGACCCCAACGTTGTGATGATTTCGACATCGTTATTGGTATGGATTGGCTACCTCAACATCGAGCAGAGATCCTTTGCAAAGAAAAGATCGTTCGCATTCCTCGTGCTGGTTAAGAACCTTTGGTAATTCATGGTGACAAGCCCCTGGAGCAGCGCCCATAGCTCGTGCACCGTATCGTTTAGCTCCATTAGAGTTGAAAGAACTCGCTACGCAACTACAAGAACTCTTGGATAAGGGTTTTATTCGTCCTAGCTCATCGCCCTGGGGAGCTCCAGTGCTATTCGTGAAGAAGAAAGACGGTACCTTCAGGATGTGCATCGACTACCGCGAACTCAACAAGGTGACCGTGAAGAATCGCTACCCTCTTCCACGCATTGATGACCTATTCGACCAGCTGCAAGGGTCGAGCTTTTACTCAAAGATTGATTTGAGATCAGGATATCACCAGTTGAGAGTCCGAGGAGAGGACGTCTCCAAAACAGCCTTTAGAACTCGTTATGGACACTACGAGTTTTTGGTCATGCCTTTTGGGCTGACAAACGCACCTGCGGTCTTCATGGACTTGATGAATCGAGTGTGCAAGCCTTACCTGGACAAGTTCGTTATTGTTTTCATAGACGACATCCTGATCTATTCTAAGAGTCAGGAGGAACATGAGCAGCATCTACGACTCATTCTAGAACTCCTTCGAGCAGAACAGTTGTACGCCAAGTCTTCAAAATGCGACTTCTGGCTTCGTGAAGTCCATTTCTTAGGCCATGTGGTGAACAAGGATGGGATTCACATTGATCCATCCAAGGTAGATTCGATCAAGAGCTGGCCTGCACCTCGTACGCCAACGGAAATTCGCCAATTCTTGGGATTGGCAGGTTACTACAGGAGGTTTATTAAGGATTTTTTTTCCAAGATTGCACAGCCTCTCACCTCACTAACGCAGAAAGGCGTTGTTTATCGATGGGGAAGTGCACAGGAATTAGCGTTTCAGCACTTAAAGGATAGACTTTGCAGTGCACCTATCCTTTCATTGCCAGAGGGCACAGACGACTTTGTGGTTTACTGCGACGCATCCATTCAGGGTCTTGGTTGTGTTTTGATGCAGCGGGATAAAGTTATGGCCTACGCCTCACACCAACTCAAGGTTCATGAAAAGAACTACACTACACATGATCTAGAGCTGGGAGCGGTTGTTTTTGCACTTAAGATATGGAGACACTACCTGTATGGTACCAAATGTGCCATCTACACTGATCACAGGAGCCTCGAGCATATCTTCAAACAGAAGGAACTCAATATGCGACAGCGACGATGGGTCGAACTACTGAATGACTACGAATGCTCGATTAGGTATCACCCAGGCAAAGCCAATGTTGTGGCTGACGCCCTCAGTCGAAAGGACACTGCGCCCAAACGCGTACGAGCTTTACAGCTTACTATACAGTCTAGTCTTCCTTCTCAGATACGGGATGCTCTGGTAGAAGCATTGAAACAAGAAAACGTCAGGGCTGAAGCCCTACGCGGCTCAAGGCAACGCTTAGAACAGAAGGAAGACGGTGCTTACTACGTCACAGGACGCATCTGAGTCCCACTTTATGGCAACCTACGAGAGCTTGTGATGGATGAGGCACACAAGTCTCGCTACTCGGTACATCCTGGTTCGGATAAAATGTACCACGATATTAGAACTACATATTGGTGGCCTAGCATGAAGGCCCACATAGCAACTTACGTTAGCAAGTGCTTGACTTGTGCGAGAGTCAAGGCGGAATACCAGAAACCTTCAGGCCCACTTCAACAACCAGAGATACCACAATGGAAATGGGAGCAAATTTCCATGGATTTTGTTACTGGCCTGCCTAGATCTCAGTGTGGTAACGATACTATTTGGGTGATCGTGGATCGACTCACAAAATCTGCTCACTTTTTGGCCATCAAGGAAACGGATAAGTTCTCCACACTAGCAGACGTATATCTTAAGGAAGTTGTCTCGAGGCACGGAGTGCCCACCTCTATCATCTCGGATCAAGATGCACGTTTTACTTCTGAGTTGTGGCAAGCAATGCACAAGTCCTTTGGCTCACGGCTAGATATGAGCACAGCTTATCACCCGCAAACGGATGGTCAGTCTGAACGCACCATCCAGACCCTCGAAGACATGTTTAGGGCATGTGTATTTGACTTTGGCAACGGCTGGGAAAAGCATCTGCCACTGGTGGAATTTTCGTACAATAACAACTACCACACCAGCATTAAAGCTGCTCCGTTCGAGGCATTGTACGGGCGTAAATGCCGGTCACCTCTTTGTTGGGCAGAGGTAGGGGATAGTCAGATTACTGGTCCAGAACTTGTGGTAAACACAACAGAGCGAATTGCTCAAATACGACAACGAATGGCGGCAGCTCGTGACCGTCAGAAAATCTACGCCGATCAGGGCAGGAAACCCCTCGAGCTCCAGGTTGGGGAGCGGGTGCTACTCAAAGTTTCACCCTGGAAGGGTGTGGTTCGTTTTGGTAAACGAGGCAAACTTAACCCAAGATACGTTGGACCATCTGAAGTCATCGAGAAAATAGGCAAGGTGGCCTACAAGCTAAACTTACCAGCAGAACTCAGTGCAGTTCACAACGTTTTCCACGTGTTAAATCTGAAGAAGTGTCTGTCAGATGAGACCCACATAGTTCCTTTGAAGGAGCTCACTATCGACGAGCAGTTACGATTCGTCGAGGAACCAGTTGAAATCACGGACCGGGATGTTAAGGTCCTCAAGCGCACTAGAATACCTCTCGTTCGAGTTCGTTGGAACTCACGTCGCGGCCTAGAGTTCACCTGGGAACGCGAAGATCAGATGAAACAAAAGTATCCCCAACTATTCGCAAACAGTACAACCACTACTGAGGCCGAAGCTACGGAATTTCGGGACGAAATTCCAGATCAACGGGGGGAGGATGTGACACCCCCGGAAAACCAGGAAAACCATGCAACTTAACTAGCTTCCTCAGTGAGTACGTACCAAATTTCGGGACGAAATTTCTTTCAACTTGGGGATAATGTGACAACTCGTATTCCAGAACCTATCTCTGTGCTAAGTGTAGCATGTTTTGAACTTATGTAATGTATGTGAACTCGGTGTGATTGCCTGATAGGTTGGATTAATAAATGTCTATGAGTTAATTGTTTGATATGTGCAATGTGTAATGTATGTATGCAAACGAGCCCAAACCTGCCATTACATTGACCCATTATATTCATGTTTTGGGCGGCCCAAGTGTATGGGCTTGAGCCCATCTCGGTTATTATATGACCACCCCAAACAGCTAGATCAGATTCATGTTTATGAGTTGTTGGATTTAAGTTATGGTTGGGCCGATGAGAGCCCAAGTAGATAATGGTTTGGGGGCCGGTTGTGAGTTTAGATTAATTATATACACACATGGCTACGTAACAAATAACACAAAGTCAAACAAACCCTACCCCTTTCTCCTATTGGCGATGGCAGGCCCCATTTCCTCCACTCCCTCTCGAGAATCTCATCAATTTCACCATGTGTTCGGTTAGTAATATCCTTAATTGTTTATTTATGTCTAGATAGTGCAGCAATCATGATGACAGCCATTTTTGTGTATACATGCATGTGATTGTGTTCCTGTTTGTTTGAATCCGTGTGAATTTATCATGGGGGGGGGATTAATTATGTATGGCAAATAATAGATTGTAGAAAATAGTTGTCAATAGTCTTGCATGTGTAACAAGTGTTGAAGTGGTATCTACTTATGAAATCGAGATGCATGAAGGTGTCAGCCTAACTTCTTTTGATTAAAGAATATGTTGAATTTAAGTGATCTATTAGATGTAGACATCATGTGACTATATGGATAGCCACTTCATAGATTTGGTCCAATAGCATCATGAAAACCATCCACACTTGTCGGCCATTGTTGTTGGTGTGGTGGGTAATATTATTGATGATTGTTTATGCTTAGAGAATAATTAGGGTTCATAACAAATATATTGATGATCCATTTATTTAGTTGATTTGATCGATAAATGCATTAATAGGAAACTGTTTATACGATTATAACTGAATCGAAATTTTTGGAAACAATGTAACTAATATGCAAAATCTTCGGATGTTTAAATGGATCGCACAAGGATAACTCAGTCGCATAAGAAATTTGTGTCGCACAAGATTGTTGTCTGTTTGTTTACCTGTTGGGCCGGACATATATTTTGGGCTGGGCTAGTTCCGATCACACAAGTCGGTTGGATCGTACAAGCTTCCCCGGATCGCACAAGACATTTACATGTTAATTAGATTGGGCCGCGTATTGTTATGTTTGGGCTTTGGACTATCTTGGGTCGGGTGTTTATCTGAGTCGCACAACATGATATGGGTCGCACAAGGTTGTGCTGAACGCACAACATGTTGGGCCGACTGATATTGGGCTTTATCTTTTGGATCGTACAAGTTAGACATGATAAGTACTTGACTGTTACTGTTACGGTGTTAACATGAATTGTGTGTTTTCCATGATCAACCTGTGTTCATAATCTGTTACCTATGTGTAATCATATGTACACCTAGACCTGACTTGTATGGTAACCATGTTAGGACGTGGTTGACCCCTAGCAGCTCGATTGACCTTTCGTTTACCTACCGAGCAATCTAAGGTGAGTTCACACTCTACAAAGCATGGGATTCCCAGGGGTTGGGAATGGGGTTAAGGAATATGGATTCCTCGTCCTTTCTTGGGTAGGACAGTACTGGTTCAGGAATGTAATTCCTCGTCCTCACGGACAGATAACTTTACTAGACCAAAACTCTATCACGAAGTCCCTCCTATTTTATATCGACTTAATCGCCGGGCCAATGGCGAGCGGGTCATTAGTTAGATAGCGCTATTTAGGTCTGACAAGCCTCACACCGTGCCGCAGAGGACGGGCGTGAACTAATGGATCTGGGCACGTCAATGCTGATAGACATTGACAGTTCAGGGCACTTAAACATGACTTTAGTCAGTAGTCGATATGGTAACGAGTCTAGTGGATACATGGGGTAGCCCCACGGCCGAAATGTCAGATAACTATCATGGGGTAGCCCCCACGGCTGGATTGCCAGAGTTAATGGGTT
Source organism: Helianthus tuberosus (assembly GCA_030545235.1). Lineage (NCBI taxonomy): Eukaryota > Viridiplantae > Streptophyta > Magnoliopsida > Asterales > Asteraceae > Helianthus > Helianthus tuberosus. The sequence goes on along the minus strand of CM060351.1, from coordinate 7,564,204 downwards.
AAGCAAATCACGTTTTCAAATATGGGGTAACCCCCACGGCAGGGATGCTAGTTAAAGGAACTATTTTTGGAACAACTAAAACAAACACCCAACTGTGAACTCGCTCAACATTATTGTTGACTCGTTACTACATGCTTTGCAGGTCAATAGGTACTTAGCTGGAGCTTGCACAAGGAAGAGTCGTTGTGGGACATGGACAGCTGTGTGCCATGTTAAACCTTTGGAGATTTAAACTTATGATTTGGTTTTAAACATTATGCTTCCGCTCATAACTTAAACTATGTTTGTTTTGGACACTAACTGTGTTGGTTGGACTTTTAAAATTAATTACTTGCTTGTTCAATATGATTAGTGGTATGATCCTGGTCAGTCACGCCTCCAAGTGGTGATACTCCGCGTGTGGATTTTTTGGGGTGTGACAGATTCAATCAAAATGTATGCACCTGTAGCACGTCTGATGTTCAAAATCACAAGATGAACATGCAGTGTACATTTCTTCGCGGTGTGATTGAAGAAAATGTGTTTGTTGAACAAACCAACCAGGTGTGCGGATGTCTTGGCGTGGATTGAACAACCGCACACTACTTCTCAAGAGAAAGATAAAGACCTTCGCTGGTGCAATATGAAAGACCACCCGGACCCAAAGGTTTATGATCTTGTTGCTGTGAAGAGATTTCTCAGTAGCTACAAAATCGACTTTGAAATCCACACCGGGTGGATATCCAGTTTGGGAGAGCACTCAGATTCCTTGCAATGCATGAAACAGTTACAGGATACGGTTTTGAATTTCTAAATCTCTCCTATCTTTGTCGATATTTAAGCTACTCTTTGAATTATTATCATCTCGTACAGCACTCTTTGACCAGACACGTTGATCTCGAATATCACCTCACACGTGATCGTTTCAATATGAAACTCGTCAACATTGTCATTGTCCACACCGCTTACCGACATGCCAACTGATTTTTCCAAAATTAGATAAATCATTTCCGACAAAAATTTAATTTTGGTAAACGGCATTGAGGTAAAACATGAGTTAACCAACATCGGAAAATCGTTTTTGTAAATACCTTTGTGTTTTTAAAATTTATCATAGTTTGTTGCATTTTAGGGGGAGTAAATCCAAAATTTGAAAATTCAAAAACATCGAAAAATTTCAAAACGCAAAAACATTGGAAAAACAAAAATGAGTTTCTTGGCGAGAAAAAGAGAATATGATAGTAAATCAGTGGTCTGTCGAAACCTCTTCGAACTGAACTTGAAAATGAAAAATATGTTAAGCAGCTCTATATAAGATGTATCGGTAGGCTCACAATCATTTTAAAGTGTGCAGGGTGATATAAATCTTAAATCGACTGAAGACCAGGTGGGAACCACTCATTGGCATATGGTCTTAGTACCAAAATTTCGTTTGAGAGATTGCCGAGGTTCTGAGATATGTGGTCTTTATGCTGTTTATCATCTGGGTATCATGGTTGTATCTTTTACCGAAAAATAACGGAGACGAAGTCGATCCTCCATGATACTATACACGCGTGTACATATTGCATTCGACCTCAATAAGTGATCAACAATCACATGTCCAAACAAGTAAGTGATAAATTATCACAGCTTTCTTTCGGGAGTCAAGTTCGTCTCTTTGCTGTACGGTGTACTGACCTGTTCATGGACTTGCTCCTGTGCCCTCATGCATATGAAAATCAAGTTCCTCATCAATAAGTGATTCTGTCACATAGGGCTTGTTTTCAAATCAAAATAAGTGAGTTTCTCACATCTTTTATACGGTCAAATGGATGATAAGCAGTATACTCACCAGTAAGATGAACCCTCGTGCATACCTTGATACGGGAATGTGTCGTGTGTGGATGAACACCGGTCGTTAAGTATAAATCATACCTAATCGTATCCCCTCGCCATGATTACATCTGATAAGTTGAGCTTATGTGGACAACAATACCGATAATTGTTATAGGATGCTTATCTAAATGTTAACTAATTGAACAACACGAGTGTTTTGGCGTGACCATACACTGATATGATTCTCTTACCCTCGAAACTCGCAAAAAGAATGTCTGTAAATAATTGTTTACTGCTTTCGGTTTTTGTATCTCTGTATATATTTATTTATTGCTTTCCGTCTTTACATTTGAAAAATGAAAAATTCCAAAAAGATTTTAGGTGTGTTTTAATATAAACTTTTTAAAAACCAAAAAGATTTTGCTTCTAGTTTATTTTTGATTGACCGATGTTGGAGCTCGAGTCTATCCTACCTAAAATCCTAATTTTAAGCCGGAAAACAATTGCATCTTCATGATCTGTCGAAGTTAACAAGTTTTGAAAGTTAAAGGATTAAAATTGATCATTTTCTAAACTTTCAAACTGTTGTCGGTCGGTGTTTGATTGAGATTTGATCTCATATGTGTCATTTGTTTAATTTGTCTAAATTCCAAGCGGTTGTTCTCATTACGTGTTTAGCTTTTTTGTATGTGCAGATGTTGCATTCGAACCAACTAAAAGCGAAGAGAACGTGTCAAACGACAAGCCATAAAGTGAAGACACGACATTGATGCAATCAGAAGATCAAGATGATCGAGTTGCATCAGACCACTCATCAACCCCAAAAGGATCCAAAAGTATTGAAGATCAAAAGATTCACGAGCATCATTCAAGGGGGAGTTTGTTGATACACTCCCTGTTTGTGACACGTGAAGACCTTGAAGATCCTCCGACATGAAAGACATGGAAGACGAACCATCACGAGTAGCGTCCAAGGGGGAGTTTGTTGATACACTTTTTGTGGAAGCGACTCGGCTCGGTTCGACTCGACTCGATTCAACTCGGTTAGGTTCGGCTCAAGTCCGACGTCACGACATTCCTCCGTCGTGCGCCCCAGAGTTTGTCACGCGAAGCACGGAGAGCCGCAAATCATTCCCGCCGACACATCATCATGACATCATCATGATGATGTCATGATGACATCACCATGATGATGTCATGTGTGTAGATTATATATGAATGGACGAAGGTTCATGCTATGTTTTTGACGAAGTCTCATTTGTTATGTGATGAAGGTTCAACCTTCGTCATAAACATGTGTGGCGAACCTTCAACCTTCATCGAAGTTAATATGTGACGAAGTTTGAGACTTTGTCACACATACCTTCGCCATTTAGAAGTTCGTCGAGGAGGCAGTATAAATAGCTTAGTATGTTATCAGTTTAAGCGATGAGAGATGTGAGACTTTGAGAGAGTATGTAAAACATTGTTTGTATATTTTTGTATACGTTCTCATCGCTAATCAATAGATATTGAATCTTTGGTTACGCGTGTGTGTTCTACTTTGTTCGGTTTGCACCGTCACGGGGATTCCGCACCCGCGCTCGTGTTTGTGATAAACATGGAATAGGTTTTCGTATCGGATCCAACGAGAAAAACGGACCTACAATAATAATAATAATAATAATAATAATAATAATATTTTTAAATAATCAAATACAAAACTAAAGTACTTTAAATGAACCGATAAGATATTTTATATAATACCAATTGTTAATAAAAATCTATAATTAATTAGAAGAGATTAAATAAATAATAATTATCTATAAGAGATTAAACTAAATAATATTTAGTAGAAGGATTATATATAAATGATAATTATCTATAAGACATTGTCTAATATGATGTATAGTAAGATTATAGATGCTGTGTACTGTTATCTAGCTCCTTGCTAGGTTGTTTTTTCTTTTGCTGTGTTCTAATAAAATGCCTTCTAGCCTTCCAAAAAAAAAAAAAAAAAGTAAGATTATAGATATATTTATTTTTTGAAGTTGTCTGGAAAAATCACATATAATGGAAGCGACTTAAACGAATTTGTACCTCAAAGAACTTGTGCGTATGTCAGTCAGCAAGATTGTCATATGGCTGATATGACGGTTAGGGAGACGCTTCAATTTGCTGAGGGTTGTCAAGGTTTTGGTTAGGGTGGGCGGGGCACCCACCGAAAACCCACGCGGGGACCATGCTTGCCGATTAGGGGGGTGCTGCCAACCAATCAGGGAGGGAAATCGGGGACCAATTTCGGTGGTTGTTCACCGCGAGCGGGGAGGGAGAGAGATGGTGGGCCCCATTTTTCCAACCAATCAAACCATTTTGTTTTGTTTTTTTTTTTTTTTTTGAATAAAAAAACAAGGGGAGTTAAGAGGGGAGTGGCGCCATCAAATTGGGGTGTTAGGAGAGTTTAAGAGTGGAGTTGACGTGGCATATGCTGATTGGTGGTGCGTAAGAGAGGGGACTCCCCTCTTAGGGGAGTGCCCCTCTCACCCTTATAAAAAAGGTATATTCAAGCCGATTGTGATTTATTTTAATAATTTAGTTGTTTTATATGTATAATGTGGTACTATGGAAACTTGATAATAGATATGATTATGGAACTTTTAAGAAAAGAGAAAAACGCTGGAATTAGAGCCGATGAAGATCTTGATATATTTATAAGGCCACAGAGGGCCGTGCGTTATACATTAACGCGTTATAGTTCCACCGCCGCCTCAAAGTTCAACGCGTTATAGCACCACGGACTCGATTTTTCGTTATTTTCTTCACGCGTTATTCTTTTGTTATGTGAGGGTAGTTGTTGGTTGGGGGGAAATTGTTGGGTGTGGTGGTGAGTGATGACCACCCCCACTAAAAAAGGTTGTGAGTGATGGAAAAATGGTTGATGACATGGCGGAACTTGATTGATGCTTGTGAGTGATAGAATTCTATTACTAGTGACCACCCCCCCTCCCCTAAAGGTGCATGCTTTTACCTTCTATCCTTTTTTTTTAATATATCCTAGTTTTCCCACGCTCACACATGGGGCTGCACACGAACCGAACGAACACGAACAAGACCTTGTTTGTGTTCGTTTGTTAAGGAAATTTATGTGTTCACAAACTATTTATGAACACATACCAAACAAGATTTTATGATCGTGTTTGTTTGTTATGGAAATGAACATGTTCGTGTTTGTTGTTTGTGTTCATTTGAGATGATGGTGTTGAAGATGATGAACAGTGGAGAGAGAGAGAGAGATGTCTGTTGAATGTTGAAGATGATGATATGTTGAAGAGTGTGCGAGGATCTGAACTTAAACCACATGAAGGACTGAAGGAGTCTTCTTTGAGATATAATATTACAAAATACCCAAAATACCCCTGAGGATAAGGACAAAACAAGGGGGTCAAAAGTGGGAAATCTGGTCAAATTTGAGTTTTGGACTAAAATGGCAACAAAATGCAAACCACAGGGCCCTGGATGTAATAAGTTTGAGATTTGGACTAAAGTGGCAAAACTGGCCAAACCACAGGGACCAAAATGGCAGTTTACTCTAAAAAGAATAATAAACCGCCCCTTGGACTTTGGAATAAGTATTTTATTTTATTAGGTTTAAATGTTTAATAATTCAAAAAAAACCTTTGCTATCCTGCGCGCCCAACATAAGGGTCGGTTCAGAAAAGATTCAAAGAATGACCCATATTTTATTAGGAATTAAGAATTTTATTTTATTAATAAGTAACTAGCGGGTCGGTTCGGTTATGGCGGTTATTGAAACATACAAAACCATAACCGACCCATGATTGTCGGTTATCAAAAATTTTAAAACCGACCCATCGGTTTTCCATTCGGTTCGGTTTTTTCGGTTCGGTTTTTTCGGTTATTTCGGTTATGGGTCGGTTAATTCGGTTTTTTGCACACCCCTAATTTTAGGCAACGAACGCAAACGAACGTTCATGAACACAAACTAATGTTCATGAACACAAACAAGCGTTAATGAACATAATATATAACACACTGATATTTATTAGATATATTTTATTTGTCAGAATTTTAAAGTATTCAAATAAAATATAAGAAATAAAAAGACTAATGAACTATCGACCACAAACGAACACATTACCGAACGTTCATGAACATAAATGAACGAACGTGGCATCTGTTCATGTTCGTTTATTTAACTAAACAAAAGAAATTCCTTGTTCGTGTTCTAATAAATGAACGAACAAACGAACTTCCTGCCGAACGGTTCACGAACTATTCGCTGAACGTTCGGTTCGTTTGCAGCCCTAAGTCACCCACATCTGAAAGCTGGTAACCCAATATGAAAATATCAAAATTTTGTAGCTTTATAGAGAAAGAAAATACATATCACCAAAATAAAAATTTGATATATGTTGGCTACCTTCTTATTCAATTAGCCCAATTTTCTATAACAAAACTATATGTTTTCACTTTAGACGGTGGCACTTGGAGAAAACAAGACGAGTCTCGTAGTGGATTACCTTATGAAGGTACGCTATGGTTTCAAAGATCATATTTTAACCATTGAAAATTAAAAAAAAATATTTTGAAGTGTTGTATGATTCTGAAATGTGTGCAAAGATTTTAGGATTGGATATATGCGCGGATACACTAGTATAGGAGACTAAATGCGTAAAGGGATTTCCGGTGGTCAAATGAAACGGTTGACTTCAGGAGAACTGCTAGTGGGACCCTCACGGGTTCTTTTCATGGATGAGATATCAACCGGCCTTGATAGCTCAACCACTTATCAAATCATTAACTACCTTAAACATTCAACTCGTGCTCTTGATGGGACAACCGTCGTCTCGTTGTTACAACCGGATCCTCAAACGTTTGAGTTGTTTGATGATTTGATTTTACTATGTGAAGGTCAAATTGTGTACCAAGGGCCCCGCAATGTTGTCGTCGCTTTCTTTGCTTCTATGGGATTTCAGTGCCCGAAGAGGAAAAATGTGGCCGATTTTTTACAAGAAGTAATCACCATCACTTACTTTTTTGATATCAAACGAGCCGAGCCTGAGCTCGACCAAGCTCGAGCTCGATTAACTTATGAGAGCCCGAGCTCGGCTCAAGCTTCCTTTTTAAAGCTCTAGCTCAGCTTGTTGGTAGTTTCTTAAGCTCGAGCTCGGCTCGATTATCATCTATTACTTAATATATTAAATAAAAATATTATAAATAATAGACTTGTTTAGGCTTGCGAGCTCGATAAGTGAAGCTTGGGCTCGGACTCGGGCTCATTTACTAAACAAGCTTATTTTTAGGTTCGGGCTCGGCTCGCAAACAAGTTTAAATAATCTTGGCTCGGCTCATTGACTAGGCACCTTTAAATATGCAGTAAATGTTATTAAATATTAATAAAAACTAATATTACACTAAGGCTCGATTAGGCTCAACGAGCCTGGCGAGCTTCACATGCGAGGCTCGAGCTCTGGCTCTATGAATAAACGAGCTTTATTTTAAGCTCAAGGTCGGCTCGGGCTCGATAAGGTTCGGCTTGGCTCGTTTCGAACTTTTTCTCAAGCCGATCTCGAGTAGCTGTTTCTGTAGCTTAAAAGTGTTAACTGACATAAAAGGACACACAGAATATTAATACTTTTTAGATATGTGATTATTGTCAAATGGCTTTTAGGTAAATTTGGATCACCTTATTGTTCCCCTTTTCTCAAACTTAAATTTTTCTTTTTGCACTCAGGTTACATCGGTAAAAGATCAAGAACAATATTGGTCACTTGACGAACATTATGAATACGTTCCCGTTGAGAAATTTGTAGAAGTATTTAAATCAAACTTTCTCGGTAGAAATTTATCACGTGAGCTGGCGATTCCGTTTGATAAATGCCGTAATCATCCTGCAGCCCTTTCTATACACACTTATGGTGTAGAAAGAATGAAGCTACTCAAAATTAGTTTCAAATGGCAGATGTTACTTCTTAAACGTGAATCGTTGGTTTATATCTTCAAATACTTTCAGGTATATACTTACACACTTTTATTGTTATCACACATTTTTTACATAAAATCAAAAGATACTATATATGCACTCGTTCTTGATTCTACAAGTTTAGCAGGTCTTTTTTGTCCTTTTCTTTTGGGATTTTATTATTATTAGAGTAAAATGCTATATTCGTCCCTGAGGTTTGGCCAGTTTTGCGACTTTCGTCGAAAGGTTTGTTTTCCGCATCTGGATCCAAAACTTTTGAAATCTTGCCGTTTTTATCTGGCTCGTTAACTCCATCCATTTTCTCCGTTAAGGCAGGGGTATCTTCGTTTCTATGTTATGTAGGATCGTGAAATGATCTAACGAGTCGATCAGAAGAGTGCTCAGACTGAATCAGAGGCGGAATTCATTGATTCAGTCTTCGTTTAGCTTGTATTCACTAATAAATGTCTTGTTTATTGATCTTGAACAGATTACAACGCGTAGACACTTCGACAGAGCTTCGCTGTCGGAAATCAGAATGTTACAAATGATGAAAGTTTGAAGCCTATTTATAGGGAGAACCCCTGACCGTTTGAAGGTGACACACCACTCTTCAAACGGTCATGACACTTCAAACGGTCATGCTCACTCAAACGGTTACAAGATATTCAAACGGTCAACTATTCTTCAAACGGTCAACCATCTAATTCTTGTTTCATGTGTTCTAAATTGTGATGTCATCATTATGATGTCACATGATGATGTCATATTGATGATGTCACACTTGTTCAAATCCGCAACGAACCCGAGACTCGATATAAGACGAAGACGACAGATGTATGCACCAACAGACTCCCCCTCAGATGTTGACGAGTCTTAAGTGTCGAGTCTTCGCATCTTCAGTCTTTATCAGTCTATTTTCTTTCTTAGCATATACCAGGATCTTCTCTTTGGCATCAACCTTGTCAGACTCCCCCTCTCATCATGATGGGATCGCTGTCTGGAATTAGCTATCACCTTGAGATCAATCCCTGGTTTTATCTCTGTTCAGCTCATCTTCTGCACACATTTTCTCACCAAAAGCATAAGTTTTTACTTAAATCAATAAGAAAAACTTACTAGAAATAGTTACAACAAGTTCAAATTAATGATCTCGATTAACTAATCAAACTTTTCTTTCTCAAAACAAATTTCTTCATGTAAACGCACACTCCCAAACCAGTTCATCATGTTCAGCACTTGAAATTTTGAAAATCAGCTCTTCAACATCAGTTGTCGAAAATCTTTTTGAATTTCTTAAAATTTATGCTAAAACATACTAAAATTTTTTTGGATTTTTGAATAGAATGAAATGCAGTAAAGAAATATTTACAGACACTATTTTTGTGAGTTTGTGTAAGAGGATCATATCAGTTTTTGAGACAAATCACTAACACCGTTAAGCTTGATTTCATTTTAAGCTCTAAACGATTCACATAGATTGACGATATTGTTATCCACTTAAACTCAATCTAAAAACTTTCGAAATGCTTACCGATACGTTAAGGTATATTAAGATAGCACTAAGTTCTTATGGACCCCACGATCTCAGCATATCCCCTCATCATGCAATACACTGACTCAAGTAATGCCTTTAAACTTTTATCAACTGTGAATTGTGCGAAAACAAAGCAGAATGTTTAAACATTAACAATCAGGTCGATCTTTCGATACGCAGAGAAAGTCCAATGTTTAAACAAAATAAGAAAAATAAAACAAGTTGAAGTTGTTTAGGCTTTAACCACCAGTTCGATACTCACGTATACGCAGAGGTGATCCAAAGCTTAAACGAAACACCAAAGAAAATAAAGCAGAACGTTTAGGCAATAACATCCAGGTCGATACTCACGTATACGCAGAGGATGTCCGATGCTTAAACAAAATAAAGAAATAAAACAAGTTTAAATCTTTGCAAAATAAAATGCACAATCACTGCGACATTTTAGCAAAGTTCTGAAAGTTCACAAACTTAACCAGTTTTATGTCTTTCGACAATCAGCGATTACTGAGTAGGCACACAGTCAAGAAGGACAAAACTAAGTACTATGCTTTCAATCATGTTTCCCACTAGAACTAGGCTTTTTCATTTAGGTTTGTATCGTTATCGCAAATCTACTAGTCTAGCTAAGCCTACCGTCACATCTTTAGTGAGATCGTTTATCACATTTTATCTCTCCATTTCTTTAGCATGCTGTGACAGTCTCACTGATCTACTATCATTTCCTCTTTCTACAACAAAAACTCATTTTTGCATTTTTTTTAATGTTTTTGACATTTTCAAATTTTCTAATGTTTTTGGATTTTCTGAAATTTCTTACTCCCCCTAAAATTCAAACACATTTAACCAAAATTTGAAAACAAACTGTACAAGTACATGACAACTGATATCGAATTGCCTCAATTCTCCATCCACTGGGCATAAACAATCAGAACTCCCCCTCACAACAAACTATTTTCCCATTATGATCTCAAAACACTTAAGTTTGTTTTAATCAAAATGGTTTTTTCGGAAAATAAGTTGTGTTGATTTTGTAAAACCATTAGTAGGTTAGGGATTTGGTTCATCACATTGTTTTTTAACCACTTGTAGGAAATCAGATACAACTTAATGTCCCTGATTTACCACTTGTAAGATCAATCCAATCAAACATTTTCAACCAATCATCATCTTATTGGTTGAATTCTCAAAGTGCCGATTCCTACTCCTCGCTTACCAACCTGGGAGTTCCGGCAATTCCTGCAGTATAAATTTCCAATAATTTTCAATTTTCAAACAAACAACATAAGAATGATGCCGATTCATGCTCCACGATTACCAACTTGGGAGCTCTGGCAAGTCAGGTTTTTACTGTTTGAACAGATTCACCCAAGCCTGACTGTCCTTGGGTGATTTTGAATTCTTGTTCAACAATGGTGGAAAGTTTGCCTCATCCATTGTTAGACTAGAACTCTCAGTTTTTACCTCAACAACTGGCTCTTCTGGCTTTACCACACCAGATTGGCTTGTCTGACTTTGAAGAGTCAGATTCATCGCCAACGACTTTCTTCTTCTTCTTTCTCTCTTCTGTCCTCAGATTTGTATCTGATGAACTCGTCTTGCTTGACTTTGCAGTCGAGGAAAGCGATTCATCAGAACTCTTATTTTTACCAACAGATGAACCCGAGGACAATATCTTCTCCAGATACTCTCTCGCCTTCTTCCTCTTTTTCCTCAGTCTGTCTTTCTGCCCCTGTGAAAGTTTTACTTTCGGTTCTTGAACTTTCTGTTCTTGAACTTTACGTTCTTGAACTTTCTGTTCTTTGAGCTTGACAGAGACTGGTAACTTTGTCATTTTCTGAGATTTAGCCCTCGATCTTTCATTCGATCTCCTTAGGAAATCTTTGGCAATGTGACCTTTTATATGGCAGTTATAGCATCTCCTCATCTCATAACTCCAACTCTGGCAGTTAACAGCAATGTGTCCTTGATAACCGCATCGGTAACACACTCTGTTATCGTACCACTCACCATTTTCAGCCCAAACATTCAGATCAAAGCACTGTTTGGCTTGGTGATATTCATCTCTCCTCTTGTAAGCTGGATTTGGCCTTTGAGCTCTGTGGTCCGACCTGCACCACTCATTACCAACAATTTTTGAATTTTCATTTTTTACTTTTTGTGGTTTTTGATTGCGATTGGATGATTGATCTGATGAGCTGTTATTCTCTTTTTGTACATTTTTCAAATTTTTAATTTTTTGTTTCTGTTCCACTTTCTTTTTCAAAGGTTTTTGCTTAGAGCATTCTCCCTTTTCGGTTGATTGTGGAACAGTTTCTTGAAATTTTTCTTTTAACTTCAAAAATAAATTCTTTCTGTCAATTTTTTCTTTTTCATCATCAAATTTCTCATCACAATCTTCAACTATGACTTTATCATAGTTTGTGACATCGTCACTTATTAGAACTGAATTAATAGGTTTTGGACAATGAATAGTTGAAGTATTCACAAACACCTTCAACTTTTCTTCCCATTCCTTGATTTTCTTTTGAGCACACTCTGCTTCCTTTTCAAGTCGAATAATCTTTTCAAGATAAGAATTGATTTCAATTTGTTTTTCAAGATTGTTTTTACCAAACAAATCTTTCTCATCTTCTAAAATTTTTATTTGACTTTGAAAATCTTTCTCAATTTTTACTTTTTCATTTTCAAAATATTTTTCGTTTTCTTTCAAAATTTTGTTTTCTAATGTCAAACTGTCCAAACCACTCAACAGTTTGACATTTTCAGATTTCAACTTCTCAAAATTTTCTTGCAAAACAAGAATCTGTTTATCATCAAATTGCTTCTTGTTTTGGTCAAAAATTACCGAAGCAATTTAGTGATCAAATTAGTAATGTGAGGTAGTGTGCTAGAAAGTTTACGGAAAATATGCTTGTTGAGTTATTTAGAAAATCAATATTCAGGATACGGCTCAGGATATTGAGCTGTATCTGCGATCAAACAGTGAGTAAATAATAAGCAAAAAGTAAAGGAAACGACACGAAATGTATGAGGAAAGCCCTTGATCAATCTAGATCGCCGGCACAAAACCTCGGGAGCTGACAATCGCAGCTGCCTTGTTCTTCTTATTGCTCTTAAACTTCAGGATACAGTGCAGGATATCAACCAGATCGCTAAGTGTTACAATGAATTCGTGTGAGAGTACAAATCACGAAAGAACAAGTGTTAGAGTGTAGTGAGAGTGATTGCAGTGAAAATGTTGTGTCCTATTCGATCTGGTGTTCCTCCTATTTATAGTAACGAAATACAAACAAATATCCCTATAAATTTGGGATGCTCCGAATATTCCATCACGAACGTTGTAGACCGAGTAATAAGGCTTCAACGTCTTTCTTTGAACGGTTTGGACCGAGTCTTCCGCAGAATAAGTCTTTGTGAACGTTGCTAGCTTCCAGCCCACGTACCTGCACATAATCCGTTAGTGATCCTGAGGATACCATTCAGGATGTTACCAATACCCTGAATCTGCACCCCGGATATGAACAAATATTATTTAATCAAGATATAGGCCAAGATATTTCTCAGGATATGAGCTTAGAAATTAGCCCACAACAATTGTCCCCAAAAATGTTACCGTTTAGTATCCTCATTACTAACGGTTACATTTTTTACGCAAACCGAGGCAATTAAGAGATATGACCTGTGATGTGACCGTTTGCAACTACCCAGCCTATATCTACTCATCATGCCCTATATCTTCTCATCCTCATCCCTTTTTTAATCATAATCGACAAGGAAAAGGTACATTTTCTCTCTATCTTTCATACTTATCTTCATCTTTTCTTTCCGGTGAAAAATTCAGGCGATCAAATGCCGCGCCACACAAGATCTAGTTCAGGTGACTCGGCCCCTACGTTCTACCCACAAAACCTTCTCCAAGAACCGGAGAAGGAAGCGTGTACTTTTGATAGTGCCCACCTGTCAGCCTTAAAATCCTCCGGTATCTTCCCGGAAGGAACCGTATTTAGACCGTTTGACCGTGAAATCCGGTCAGATATGGTCTCCAACGAGTGGATATGCTTTAGTGCTTTCCCTTTTACCCTAGGGCTACGATTCCCCTTTCCGGACTTCATCACCGAATTCTTCAAAATCACAAAAATCTCTTTTAGCCAGACAATGCCAATGCTCTGGCGTGTTTTATTTGTTCTTGACCAGATCAAGAGAAACCACATTCCTGATCTTTCCATCCATGATCTCCCCATGGCTTACAAGCTTAGATGCCACGGATCATGTAGATTTCTGTTTTATTCTACTTCCGGTGACCCATTGATACTTCGTGCCACCAGGAACGAGGATGGTTGGCAATCCAAGTTTTTCTTTGTAAAAAGGGACTCAATCCCTGGTGGGACGGAATATCCAGTACAATGGTTGAAAAAGGGTAGGATTTAGGGTTTAAGAATGATCCTGTCGCTTATCCTGTTCCATATCCTGAACTAATTTATCTTCTTTATTGTGCAGCTGATTTCAGGAAGATTGCTCCTCCTCTTGCTAATTCCCAAGAAAGAATAGACGCCATTAGACTTCTCCCAGAAGCAGAAAGAAGTTTCAATCCTTTTCCACCAACTCCAAGCCCTCTTTCAAGTGCCAACATGTCTGGTAAGAATCCTGCAAGATATCCTACACACATATGCTTCTTATCTGTTATTTATAGGAGGGATTTAGAATTTACTCCCTGTATGCAGATTCCAGCAAAGTCCCAGTCTATCTAGACCTGGATGAACTTGACAGCTATCCAACTCCAGCCATAGTCAAGAAGGAGACTCCTGCTACCACCAGCTCCAAGCCACTCCCGGCTCCCAAGGCCAATCCAAGAACCCGTGCTTCCGCAGCGAAAAAGAGAAAGGGCCTTGAGGTCAGTACTCCAGGCTCAGAAGGGTTCTCCTATGATGAACTCAGCTTCTCCGACTCCTTAGAGCCAATGACATCCTTCCTCAACAAGGTAATATCCTGCCGCATATCCTTCATGTATATCCTGCACATATGTCCTGCACGTATATCCTAACACGATATACTGGTAGGATGTCTTAGTCAGCATACATTCTAACTCCATACCTGTGATCAATGTACAGGGCCTCCAGCATTTGCTCCACTTGTACAATGACGCTTGTGGTACTGTGGCACTTCATGAAGCCAGGATCAAGCAGCTCGAGAGCACCGTTGCTGACCAAGGTGCTATTGCCGAAGCAAAGAGCCGTCACTACGAAAGCTTGCTAAAGAAGGTCACCCAAGATGCTGAGGTCAAACTTGCCAGCGTTCAAATGGACCATGATCAGGCCTTAATCAGCTTCCGAGAGGGAATCAAGGCTTCTGCTATCGTCTCCCTGCTACAAGCACGCATCAAGATGGCCTATGAGGCCAAGGAGACGGGCCTTGTTTGTCCATCTTGGCCAGTCGAATCCTGGGTGGCCAAATTGAAGGAGCTCGGAGGCAAAGCTGTGCCACTTCCTGCTGAAGCCGGTGAGTCTTCCAAGTCAACGGAGGTGGTGGTCCAAGCTGGAGAGAAGAAGGATGCTGGAGGAGATGCTGAGATGGACATTGGTCAGGATGTTGCGCAGGATGCTGGTCAAGATGCTGGAGCGGAGAAGTCTGAGAAGGTCGGAGGTGATGCCGCTGTGTGAGGGCATTTAGGTGGGCGATGACGGATATACGTGCCAAGGCCAGAGCCCACCTTTTTGAATCTGAATGTTGGTCTGTAGTTCCACAAACAATTTACTTTTCCGCATTTTACTTTCCCGCACCTGAACAATTTACATTTCCTGCATGCTTTTTGAACAATACAACAGTTGAAGGTGGATGGGTCTCAGTTTGAGATGAAGCCCTCAACTGTTGGGTAAATATGGTTATGAACTATTAGTGCTCTTAGTGAATGGGCCTTGTTTTGAGGTGAAACTAAGAGCACATCTTTTGACATGTTAATAATATAACTACTCTTTTGACTTTATTATTATTGTCACACAAATTTTACTTGTGACAATTGTTTGGTTTGAACATTCTTAGGAACACATATCATAAATGTATCCTGAGAGATATCCTGAAAGATATCTTAAAAGGAATATTGAAATATAACCTATAAATTATCCAAATAAAAAGGAGAGATCATACCAGAGATTCTTAGAGAATCAGTTCCAATTCTTTATCATAAACTTGTCCCCAGTGCATACTTATAAACTTGGATCCATCCTTTGAATTAGGATAATGTGTGTCCCCTGCGTTTGACAAAGACACAGATGTATTTACCTTTTGACTCGAATGAATTCTGAATGCCCAAGGGCAGAACCCCTGATATCCTGAAAAGAATCCTTAGCATACTGGGGATAAACCCCGATATCTGGGGATAAACCCTGAATTTCATGCGCTACAGGCGAGAGTGTATAAACTCCTAGACTTAGAAAGGTGAAAACCTTTAAACCTTTAAGATTATGAAAATACTCTTTCGTGAGAGAGGGTGATCAATCCTCATATACCTTTAGGATCCAGGATATAGCCAACAGTAACGAAATTGTCAGCCACTTTTACATGAACTGGTCCCGCTACCTTGAACTACACCTAGATAACTTGCGCTCCAGGCGAGGTGTTTTAACCCAATTCGAAAGAAAGGTGAATACCTTTAAACCTTTGAAGGGATCAGGATCCCTTAAACGTGAGAGAGGGGGCCAATCCTCTAATCTTTCGACTTATCCTGAGTATATATCCTGGAGCTATATCCTGAAACATATCCTGCAAAACAATTGTAAACTAAGGTGGGTGTTAGCTTGGCTAACACCCCTCCGATGCTTAAGTCAGTATTGGGTTCAAGATAATAAACAAATATATTTTAAAGAGATAGAACACATACCATTCCGAGATAGAAAATAAATTCTACTCTTACTTGAAATAGAGCTTCAAATGTATTGCATTCCAGGATCTTGGTAGCATATCCCCTTCCACATTCCTGAGTCGATATGCTCCTTTCCCTGCTTCTGACTCGACTTCATAAGGTCCTTCCCATTTCGGAGCTAGCTTGCCATCGGCAGGATTAGTGGTATTTTGAAAAGCCTTTCTCAGCACCCAATCACCAATTCGAAATCTTCTAGTCCTTATGTTCTTATTATATGCTCTGGATATTCTTTGTTGATATGCTGCTATCCTTAGCCTTGCTGCATCTCTTTTTTCATCTATAGTATCCAAATCCTGACATAAGACTTCAGGATTCTGTTCAGGATCCTGTAGCATAGATCTTGCAGTGGGTATCGTCATTTCTGTTGGGATCATTGCCTCTGCTCCAAATACCAAGGAAAACGGGGTTTGGCCAGTTGCACTCTTCATCGTTGTCCTATCAGCCCACAAAACAAAGGGTAACTCTTCAGCCCATCTTCCTTTTTTGGCTCCAAGTCTCTTCTTTAAGTTATTGACTATTATCTTGTTCGAGGATTCGGCTTGTCCATTCGCTTGAGGATGTACCGGAGTAGATGTGATCATTTTGATTCCCCAACTCTTGCAAAAGTCAGTAGTCCTTTTGCTTATAAACTGGGACCCATTATCACAAATGATCTCAGCTGGTACTCCAAACCTAGTCAGGATATTCCTCTTTATGAAGGATACTACTTCTTGGTCTCTTACTTGAACGAATGCTTTGGCCTCGACCCACTTAGAGAAATAATCCGTCATTGCTAACATAAATACTTTTCCTCCCGGAGCCTTTGGTAACTTCCCTACTATATCCATCCCCCACTTCATGAATGGCCAAGGGGAAACTACAGGATATAGTGGTTCAGCTGGTTGATGTAGTATGTTACTATGCCTTTGACATGCATCACATCTTCGAGCATATTCTGCAGCATCTTTTCTCATTGTTGGCCAAAAATATCATGTCCTCAATACTTTCGAGAATAATGATCTGCCCCCAGTGTGATTACCACAGTCCCCTTCATGTATATCCTGAAGTACTTTTCTGGCTTCATGATCCTCCAAGCATCTTAAATATGGTCCTGCAAGAGATTTCTTGTATAGAATATTATTTATAATAGTGAATCGTGATACCTTCATTCTAAATGCCTTAGGATTTTCATTTTCGGGGATGTGTCCATCTTTAAGATATTTCTGAATTGGAGTTGTCCAGGATTTAGGATCCTGTTCAGGATATTCCACTCCAGGATCCCGAATATCCGCTACTTCTTTACCCTGAGGATTAGTTGCAGGATATAAGACATGTATTATTGGTATTTGGGTCCCTTCCGGTATCCTGATTGATGATCCCAGATTTGCTAAGGCATCTGCTTCAGCATTATCCTCTCTTGGTACCTGCTCAAGTGTAAAAACATCGAAATATCCTGCTAATTTTTTGAGAATATCAAGATATTCAGTCAATTTCTCACCCTTAACTGCATATGATCCATTAAAATGGTTAGTAATTAACAAAGAGTCAACATATGCTTG
Organism: Helianthus tuberosus; assembly: GCA_030545235.1. NCBI lineage: Eukaryota > Viridiplantae > Streptophyta > Magnoliopsida > Asterales > Asteraceae > Helianthus > Helianthus tuberosus. Next base: position 7,546,451 of record CM060351.1, on the reverse strand, counting down.
TAAATTTTTTATACTCATATTCTTAGCCAACTCTAATCCTGCAATTAAAGCTTCATATTCCGCCTCATTATTGGTAGCAGGAAATTCACACCTAATAGCCTGGGGTAATATGTCCCCCTGTGGCGATTTTAGTAGTATTCCCAATCCTACTCCTCTTATATTAGATGCACCATCAGTATATAATGTCCAGGATCCTGAGGATTCTCCTAATTGTTGAACTTCTAGGTCTACCTCATCCTGGATGTCACTACTAAAATCAGCCACAAAGTCAGCTAAAGCCTGAGATTTTATGGCATTCCTAGGTTCATATACTAAATCATAAGCACTCAATTTTACTGACCACTTAGCCATCCTGCCTGACATCTCTGGTTTCCTAAGCACATTCTTGACAGGATAATTTGCTTTAACATGGATCCTATGAGTCTCAAAATAATGTCTAAGTTTTGTTGATGCCATGACTAATGCTAGTATTAATTTTTCTAAGTGAGAATACCTAGTTTCAGCATCTAACAAACTCTTGCTAACATAATAAACAGGATATTGCTGACCTTCATGGTCCTTTACAAGGACGGCACTTACAGCGTTCCCTGATACCGCGAGGTATAGGGATAATGGTTCACCATTCTCAGGCTTCATCAGTAGAGGTGCGGCTGAAAGGTATTGCTTTAACTCTTGTAGGGCCGCCTCATGCTTCTCACCCCACTCGAATTTTTTGTTCTTCTTCAGGATATCATAAAAATCTTTGCATTTCTCTGAGGATCTTGAGATAAATCTGTTTAGTGCTGCTACTCGCCTCGTTAATCGTTGAACATCTTTCATATTGGAGGGTGATTTAATATCCAAGATGGCTTTAATCTGCTCCGGGCTTGCTTCTATTCCTCTTTTGGTCACCATATATGTCACGGCCCCCGACCCGGTTTGACCCGTTTCAGGAGCCGTGGGACAGAAATACTGCGGTATTGATTTAATTGAGTTTAACAGCGGAAACAGGATCGTTTAAAGCTAAAATTTTTCCCCGATTATTTTATTTCACAATTCAGGATAACCCCCGATAATTTACAATATTATATTTTTACTATAAAGCGTGATATTACAAAAGCATTTATTTATTTTATATTGAGCCACTATCAGTAAGCTTGAAATGCTTCCCAGCACTTTTCCTGAATTACAACAGATCACCTGAAACATGTTTGAAAAAGGTTTTGTCAGCGGAAAATACTGAGTGAATCATTCTATTTACTAAAATGACACATTTGTTATAATTTACAGTATTAAGAGCGATTACAATGTTTCTGATATCAAGCCAACTACCCACGGTAATTGTCACTCGACCCATTGGCCCATTCGTCCAATGGTGTCTGTGGCTATGGTCATATCCCCCACTGGCTGCCCCAATGGTGACGATTATCAAGTAATGTATACAAAACCCCACATACCGGCTGTAACTTGGTGATTACAAAGACTTAATCCCCGTAATTATAACATTGAAAACAAATAGAGTTTTGTAAAGTAATTTGATAAAAAGAGAATGACTCACAAACTGTGAGAAAAGAAGAATGACTCACATTGCTGATTTAATATGGTCAGAGTCTAATCTATGATTTATCCTTGTTAACCTAATATAAATATAATGTACACAAAACTGGGTTAGTAATCAATCCAGCAATTACGATAATTTACGAGATCAAATTATCACAATGAATGATAAAATGCAATACTTTGTCCATCGAATTAACGATGATCCATTGAATTAACAATGAATGACAAGGTATAATACTTTACCCATCGAATTAACGATAATCCGTTGAATTAACAACGAACGATAAAGTATAATACTTTACCTATCGAATTAACGACAATCCGTCAATTTAATGACGAACGATAAAGTATAACCCTAATGTGGGCGGCATTTAAACATGCATTGGATACATTGATCGTCGGATAATTGAATCGTAGCAGCGATTGTGCTAATACCCTGTTTTGCGGCAGAATTTCGAGATCAGTGTGGGGATTAAAAGTGTTTCTGCTATAACTCGGTGTAGGAGAGGAATTTTTACGTCATTTTTGTATCAGAATTCAAGTCCCAAACAGCTCTATTTATACTGAAAATTTGACACCGTCGCGTAGCGCGACGGGTACCCCTCTAGCAGTCGCGCTACGCGACTGCAAACCTATTTTTATAGAGTAGCTACGTGCATGGGTAGGCTAGCTGAGTCGACAGTTTTGTGAAATTCTATTTTGACAGAAAGTTATTTAGATAATCGTAACGAGGGTTTTACCCCCCCCCCCCCCCTGAGTTTTAGGGGCCCTAATCCTGATTCTGAAAATTATGAAAATTTTAGGGTTTGTTCAGAATCACTTGGGTGTCTCAATTAGGGTTTCCTTTTGGATTAATTATTTTAATAATTATGACTTTTGATGAGAGTTGTTACATTCTCCCCACCTTAAGAAAAATCTCGTCCTCGAGATTTACTGGAATAATTGAGGATACTTTTTCTTTATTTCTGATTCCAGTTCCCAAGTGTACTCAGCTCCTCTCTTTGAATCCCATCTGACTTTGACTAGAACTAGTCGTTTGTGTTTGAGAAATTTGACTTTTCTGTCTTCTATCTGAAGAGGTTTCTCCACAAATTTTAACTTTTCGTTTACTTTTATATCTCGAAGAGGTACTACCAGTGATTCATCTGATAAGCATTTCTTGAGATTGGATACATGAAATACATCATGTACTCCAGATAATTCTTCTGGTAGTCGTAAATGATAAGCTACTGGTCCTATACGTTGGATTACTGGAAATGGTCCTACGTACCTTGGACTTAGCTTTCCTTTCTTTCCAAATCTGACTACTCCTTTCCAAGGAGAAACTTTCAATAGTACTTTGTCTCCAACTTGGAATTCTAACGGCTTGCATCTATTGTCTGCATAACTCTTCTGACGATCTCGAGCCGTCTTCAGCCTTTCTTTGATTTGAGTAACCTTATCAGTTGTTTCTTGCACTATTTCAGGACCTGATAATTGACTTTCTCCTATTTCTGCCCAACAAACTGGAGTTCTACACTTTCTTCCATATAATGCTTCAAATGGAGCAGTATCAATGCTTGAGTGATAACTATTATTATAGGAGAATTCAATTAATGGTAAGTGATCATCCCAACTTCCACCAAAGTCTATCACACATGCTCGGAGCATGTCTTCTAGAGTTTGGATCGTTCTTTCACTTTGCCCATCTGTTTGGGGATGATATGCAGTGCTCAAATTTAGTCGAGTTCCCATAGCTTGCTGGAAACTTTTCCAGAAATGGGAAGTAAAACGACTATCTCTATCCGAAACAATGGAGAGTGGAACTCCATGTAAGGATACAACTTCATCTACATACAATTTAGCCAGTCTTTCCATGCTAAAGGTTTCTTTCATTGGTAGAAAGTGAGCAGATTTGGTTAATCGATCCACAATTACCCAAATCGCATCATTACCTTTTCTGGTTTTGGGTAACTTAGTAACAAAATCCATTGTTATAAGTTCCCATTTCCATACTGGCATTTCTAATTGTTGTAGTAATCCTGAAGGTTTCTGATGTTCTGCCTTAACTTGTGAACAAGTAAGACACTTAGAAACATAGCTGGCTATGTCCTTTTTCATTCCTATCCACCAAAAGTTCTTTCTTAAATCTTGGTACATCTTATTGTTTCCTGGATGCATAGTGTATCTAGATTTATGAGCTTCTTCTAAAATCTTAGGTCTTAAACCTCCCTGCTTAGGTACCCAAATTCTACTTTTATGGAATCTCCAAATTCCATCTGCTCCTTGTTTTAATTCCTTGATTCGTCCTTTCATTCCTTCAGCATCATCCTTGATTGCTGTAGTTTGAACATTCTTTAATTGTTCCATTAAATCTATTTGTAGATTTAATCTGAGAGCACGAACCCGTCGTTGTTTCTCATAATACTTACGACTTAAGGCATCTGCAACTACATTCGCCTTTCCTTCGTGATACTGAATATCACAGTCGTAGTCACTTAAGATTTCCATCCATCTCCTTTGTCTCATGTTTAACTCTTTTTGCCCAAATATATATTTTAAACTTTTGTGGTCTGTGTAGACAGTAAATTTACTTCCGTAAAGATAATGTCTCCAAATCTTAAGGGCAAAAATTACGGCTCCTAATTCCAAATCATGAGTCGTATAATTCTCTTCGTGCTTTTTCAACTGTCTTGATGCGTACGCAATTACCTTCTTGCGTTGCATAAGCACACATCCAAATCCTAATTTTGAAGCATCACAATATACTTCAAAATCTTCAGTTCCTTCTGGTAAGGCTAAGATTGGTGCATGGGTTAGTTTCTGCTTCAAAATCCTAAAAGCTTCTTCCTGTTTAGGTCCCCATTCAAATTTAGTGGCTTTACAGGTTAACTTAGTTAATGGTACGGCTATCTTGGAAAAATCCTTAATAAATCGTCTATAATACCCAGCTAAACCTATAAAACTTCTAATTTCCATAGCTGTTTGTGGAACCTTCCATTTGGTAATTGCCTCGATCTTAGCAGGATCTACATGAATACCTTCATGATTTACCATGTGTCCTAAAAATTGCACTTCCTTTAGCCAAAATTCACATTTCGAGAATTTGGCGTACAACTTTTCTTTTCTTAACAAAGTTAAGAGTGCATGAAGATGTTCACAATGCTCTGCCTGACTTTTGGAATAAATAAGTATATCGTCTATGAAAACAATTACAAATTTATCCAAATATGGTTTACAGATCCTATTCATCATGTCCATGAATGCTGCAGGTGCATTCGTTAACCCGAAGGGCATGACTGTAAACTCGTAATGACCATACCTAGTTCTGAAAGCAGTCTTAGGTATGTCTTCTTCTTGTACCTTCAATTGATGGTATCCGGAGCGTAAATCTATCTTAGAAAAATATCTAGCTCCCTGAAGTTGATCAAAAAGATCATCAATCCTAGGTAATGGATATCGATTCTTAATTGTAACCTTATTCAATTCCCTATAATCGATACACATTCTCATTGAACCATCCTTTTTCTTCACAAACAACACTGGCGCTCCCCAAGGGGATGAGCTGGGTTGTATGAATCCTTTACTTAGTAATTCATCTAATTGCTGTTTCAGTTCTAACATTTCTGTGGGTGCTAACCGATAAGGTGCCTTGGCTATCGGTGTAGTTCCTGGAATTAGATGAATCCTAAATTCTACTTCCCTATCTGGAGGTAATCCTGGTAAATCTTCTGGAAATATATCAGAATATTCTGATACTACTGGTATTTCCTTAAGATCTTTTCCCTTAGTGCTAATGATTACTGAAATCATATACACTATTCCTTGTTTTCGTTCATAATTAGCAACTTTCATTACTGATATGAACTTCATGGGTTTCCGTGGTTTATCTCCTGTAATCCTAATCACTTCTCCAGTAGGTGATTGAATTTCTATGGAATTCTGATCACAAAGGATTCTAGCATGGTTGGCTACTAACCAATCCATTCCTAATACAACATCAAATTCAGCTAGATTCATCGGCAATAGTCTTGCAGAGAATTTATGTCCTAAAAGTTCTATGTTTCCTTCTTGCAACACTTTATCTATTTTAACTGAATTTCCGTCTGCTGTTTCAACTGTAAAAATCTGCCTAATATTGGTTAAAGGTAAACTAAGAGCTTGACAGAATGAAGTATTTATAAAACTTTGGTTTGCACCAGAGTCAAATAATACTTTTGCGTAGACGTTGTGAACTAAGAACGTACCCGCTATCACATCTGGAATGAGTTCTGCTTCTTGAGTGGTCAGCTGAAATGCCCTGGCATTCTTCTTAGTAGTTCCTTCGGTTGTCTTGGGTTTGTTATCTACTGGCTTGATCAATTTAGGACATTCTGTTTTATAATGCCCTGCTTCTCCACAGTTAAAACAGATTACTGTTTTCTTTTTGCAGTTTTCTTCACGATGTCCTATACCTTTGCAAAAATTGCAAGTGATATCGCATCTTCCATAATGCTTCTTTTTGCATTTCCTGCAGAATGACGGAGTTTGAGCTTGCCCTGTTCCTTTTCTCTTGAAGCTGTTATTATTACCCACGCGAAATCCTTGGGTAATTTTCTGAGCTAGTTCCTTTTTCCTATCTTCATCTCTTGTGCGCACCAATTCATCGGTTAGAGTGTTGGCTAATTCTACCGCATCATCAATAGTGCGAGGTCTCGCAGCTTTAACAATATTGCGGATTTCGCTAATTAGCCCCCAAATATAGCGAGAAATAAGTACCGGTTCTGGTGAAGCCAGTGTTGGCACCACTCTAGCATATTCGAAGAATGTCGAGGTATAACCGCGACAGTCCACACTCATCATCCGATGATTTAGAAACTTATTCGCCATCTGTTCTTTTTCATATTCGGGACAGAATTTTCTTTCCACCAAACCCTTAAATTCTTCCCAAGTCATAGCATAGGCTATTACTCTTCCTTTTGATTGTAGCACAGTGTTCCACCACTCGAGTGCTATTTCTTTGAACAGATTGGATGAATACATGACCTGATCATCTTTACCACATTTACTTATTGCAATGACTGCTTCGGTTTTCTCTAACCAACGTAGTGATGCAGTTGCTCCTTCATTGCCTGCAAATTCAGTGGGTTTACAAGCAAGGAATTCTTTGAAAGTGCAACCAGGCGTTGCAGTTTTCATTTTCTTGGGTAATGGAGCTTGATGTGGTTCCTTATTATGATTAACATGATTATTGCCTCCATTTACACTATTACTGAAGTTGTCTTCAGTAATCTGTTTACTAGGGACAATTTGTTGTGGTTCAGGTGGATTCTTGATAGCAGCAACGAATGCTGGAATAGCATTAGCTATCCCTTGAGCAACAATTTTTCGATATCTTGCCGAGTCATATATTGATCTCCTGGATGTTGCTCAGAATGATTAACTTCATTTATGGGTTCATTACCACTGTTTGCCATCTGATAATGTATATATATAATTTTTATTAGTAACTGACAATTAATAATTATATACAAATAATCAGAAAATTTTATAATACAAATATAATCAAAACAATCGATTTCTCGATTTCATTTTATATCTAATATAGTATGCATCGTTACTCACAGATATCATACAGAGTTTTATTGGTTATTTACAGACTATCTTTACTATTATACAAACATCTTTTACCATCCTATTATCTTTCGTCACTTGCTGTTCTAAAAACGCATTTCCCTCTCATCGTACTTCCATGCAATTTGTCCCCCTATTTCCCTGATTCTCGTTCCAGCATCAAACAACTCTTCACCAAAGTGGCGAAGTTCAGCCATGTTTTCATTACTCATGGGTGGATTAGGTAGGGGTTCTGGATCGAATTGTGGAAGAAAAGAGTAAGGATCGTTGACAATATTTTGGAATTGCCAATCGTTTGTCCACCATTCGTCCATTCCTATGGTTTGGGAGTGAACTATTGGGTCTGGAATTGCTGCTGGTTCCCAATTCATAGGGAATTGGTTTTCAATAGGATAGGTAAAAAGATTTGTCTGGACAGGCTGAATCGTCTCACAGTTTTCCAACAGAAAATCTATCTCCTCTTGAAAAGTTCTTTCCTGGGTTGGATTGGAACTCTCCCCGATTTCTCTCTGAGCTGGTATAGACCCTTGCCCAACTTCCATTATTACTTCTTTAGTAATTTCTTCCATTTGTATTTCTACCTCCTTATCCTTCTTTTTGTCTCCAGTTTCCATTTCTTGTGGTTTGGAATTCTCTCCGGTTATGACTTCTTTTCCCTTTTTCAAAGGATTATTTATTTTGGGCAGTTTCTTAGCTGGCTTCTTCTTACGGATTTTCCTCCATCCTACATAAGTTCTTTTCTTTTGTTTCGGCTTGCTCAAAGGTGGAACCTTGAATTCTACTGGTTGTTCAACATCGGGATAGTAGCTAGTATATTCTTTGGAAGCTTCGACAGTTACGGGATAAAGATTAAGATTCTGAAAATCTTCGGATATCTCACTCATGTTGATGTAGCATATATGCAAAATGCATAAAATACTGAGTTAAAATTTACAAATAACTTTGTAATTTATTACATACTGTGTACTAGTTGATTTACAAAAATAACTGACAACCACACTTAGGTTTCTAAATTTTATTTATCATACAAAGTTTCTAAATTGTGAGAGTAGGGTGCTAATTTATATTTTCTGCTACTGTGGCTAGCATATATAAATTTGCCCATTTCTCATCTAGTTTATCTTCCCAAGGTGATTTATCAATTAATTCCTGGGTTTCCCGTTTAATCTTCTTTTGTCGAATTTGCTCTTTACTTTTCTTAATAATCATCTCCCTCCTTCTAGGAGAAAGTGATTCCTCGTATTGTGCCTTTCGCACAAATATTCCTTCTTCAGGAATTTCAGCCTGATACGAGGATTTGGTTCGGGATGAACTTCCCTTCTCATTAGATGATTTCTCTAATTTAAGATAGATGCTTGACAGCTTTTTCTTACCCATACTGTAACTACCAAATAATCAAATAATCAGTTAATAATACAAATAATCACATAATAGTAATCAGGAAAAATTAAGTATTTTTAAATACTTAATTAGCTTAACTCAGTGGCTCTGATACCACCTTTTTCTGTCACGGCCCCCGACCCGGTTTGACCCGTTTCAGGAGCCGTGGGACAGAAATACTGCGGTATTGATTTAATTGAGTTTAACAGCGGAAACAGGATCGTTTAAAGCTAAAATTTTTCCCCGATTATTTTATTTCACAATTCGGGATAACCCCCGATAATTTACAATATTATATTTTTACTATAAAGCGTGATATTACAAAAGCATTTATTTATTTTATATTGAGCCACTATCAGTAAGCTTGAAATGCTTCCCAGCACTTTTCCTGAATTACAACAGATCACCTGAAACATGTTTGAAAAAGGTTTTGTCAGCGGAAAATACTGAGTGAATCATTCTATTTACTAAAATGACACATTTGTTATAATTTACAGTATTAAGAGCGATTACAATGTTTCTGATATCAAGCCAACTACCCACGGTAATTGTCACTCGACCCATTGGCCCATTCGTCCAATGGTGTCTGTGGCTATGGTCATATCCCCCACTGGCTGCCCCAATGGTGACGATTATCAAGTAATGTATACAAAACCCCACATACCGGCTGTAACTTGGTGATTACAAAGACTTAATCCCCGTAATTATAACATTGAAAACAAATAGAGTTTTGTAAAGTAATTTGATAAAAAGAGAATGACTCACAAACTGTGAGAAAAGAAGAATGACTCACATTGCTGATTTAATATGGTCAGAGTCTAATCTATGATTTATCCTTGTTAACCTAATATAAATATAATGTACACAAAACTGGGCTAGTAATCAATCCAGCAATTACGATAATTTACGAGATCAAATTATCACAATGAATGATAAAATGCAATACTTTGTCCATCGAATTAACGATGATCCATTGAATTAACAATGAATGACAAGGTATAATACTTTACCCATCGAATTAACGATAATCCGTTGAATTAACAACGAACGATAAAGTATAATACTTTACCTATCGAATTAACGACAATCCGTCAATTTAATGACGAACGATAAAGTATAACCCTAATGTGGGCGGCATTTAAACATGCATTGGATACATTGATCGTCGGATAATTGAATCGTAGCAGCGATTGTGCTAATACCCTGTTTTGCGGCTGAATTTCGAGATCAGTGTGGGGATTAAAAGTGTTTCTGCTATAACTCGGTGTAGGAGAGGAATTTTTACGTCGTTTTTGTATCAGAATTCAAGTCCCAAACAGCTCTATTTATACTGAAAATTTGACACCGTCGCGTAGCGCGACGGGTACCCCTCTAGCAGTCGCGCTACGCGACTGCAAACCTATTTTTATAGAGTAGCTACGTGCATGGGTATGCTAGCTGAGTCGACAGTTTTGTGAAATTCTATTTTGACAGAAAGTTATTTAGATAATCGTAACGAGGGTTTTACCCCCCCTGAGTTTTAGGGGCCCTAATCCTGATTCTGAAAATTATGAAAATTTTAGGGTTTGTTCAGAATCACTTGGGTGTCTCAATTAGGGTTTCCTTTTGGATTAATTATTTTAATAATTATGACTTTTGATGAGAGTTGTTACAATATATCCTAGAAATTTTCCTGCTCCCACTCCAAAATGGCACTTGGCAGGATTCAGCTTCATGTTATACTGATCCAGGATATCGAATGCTCCTTTAATATCCTGGAGGTGATCCTGAGCTTTCTTTGACTTTACCACCATATCGTCAATGTACACCTCCATGGTGTCCCCCAGTTTGTCTTTGAACATCATGTTTACCAATCTTTGGTATGTTGCCCCTGCATTTTTCAAACCAAAAGGCATAGCTGTATAACAATAAATACCTGTTGGTGTCATGAAGGCAGTATCCTCCTGGTCAGAAGGTTCCATTTGGATCTGTTGAAATCCTGAGGATGCATCCATGAAAGTCAACATTTCATGCCCAGCAGTGGCATCTACCATTGCATCAATATGGGGGAGAGGAAATGGGTCTTTAGGACAAGCTTTATTCAAGTCTGTGTAATCCACACAGACTCTCCATTTTCCGTTTTTCTTCTGTACCACAACCACGTTTGCTAGCCATCTTGGAAACTTGACTTCTCTAATCATTTTGGACTTCAACAATCTTTCAACTTCTTCTTGAATAATTGTATTGCGTTCAGGGGCAAACTTCCTTCTTTTTTGTTGCACTGGCTTGAATGATTTATCAATTCCAAGCTTGTGAGTGATAATATCTTTGGATATGCCTGTCATATCCTCATGCTTCCATGCAAACGTTGACATCCTGCATCTTAAAAAATTAATTAATTGCTCTTCAATATCCTGAGGGATATTGGTTCCCACGAGCACCGAAATATCAGGATTATCCTGGTCCAGGACAATTTTCTTCACATCCTGCTCCGGATCCTCCACGATATCCTGGGCCCGTGTCTTTAATTGCTATGCTGCACTAGGTTTGGTTGAGGATTTCATCGAGGATGAGTAGCATTCTTTCGCCTCCTGCTGATCACTATCAACTTTAACAACTCCCCAAGGGGTAGGTATCTTGATGCATTGGTGATATGTTGATGGCACGGCCTTCATATCGTGAATCCAGGGTCTTCCCAGTATAATATTATAGCAGGATAGAGAGTCCATCACACAGAAACGTTGTATCGAGTTGACTCCTTCAACGTACACCGGCAACTTTATCTCTCCCACTGTGTTTCTGGCCTCTCCACTGAACCCAACAAGCACGGTGGACTTCGAAGTGATATCCATTGGAGATACATTCATCCTTTTAAGTGTCTCTAGTTGGATTATGTTGACGGAGCTGCCATTATCAACCAATATCCTGCGTACAAAATGGTTAGCCACATATAACGTTATTACCAGAGCATCATGGTGAGGATCCTGGACAGTATCCCTGTCATCAGCATCAAATGTGATCACTTTGTCGGTCGTGAGTGTAGTCATCCTGACAGGTTTGTCTCCCCTTTCGGCCTTAGCTTCTTTTGCATGTCTCTTTGCTGCCGAATACGAAGTCCCACAAATATCGGATCCTCCCGAAATGAAGTTGATTATCTTGGCATCCGCGGGAGGTGAGGCTGCTCGTTCAGGATCCTTCTCAGTATCCTGACCCTTATTCTTCTTTCTTCCTAAGAGATCTTTCAAATATCCCTTGCTTAGAAGATAGCTTATCTCTTTCCTCAAAGCAATGCAATCCTCGGTCATATGTCCGAAATCTTCGTGGAAAGCACACCATTTTGATTTATCTTTCCAATCCGCTTTTTGTTGATTCTTTCGAGGCCATCTTGCCTTGTCTCCTAGACCCTGCATGGCATACATCAATTCAGGAATGTTAACAGAAAAGCAATATTCAGATAATTCAGGATATTCTTCAGGATCCTCGTCTTCAACAGCATTCACTCTCTTGTTCTCATTTCTGCCATATGGCTTAGGCCGATACGACTTGAATGAGGATTCCGACTTCCTGTTAGTTGACTCATAAGCGTTGGATGAGTTCATCCTTTCTTGCATCTTTCTGTCATCTTCCAACCGAATGTATCTTAGGGCCCTGTTCCGAGCTTCATCCAGGTTCCTGCATGGGTTCATTACAAGGTCTTGGTAAAATTGAGAATCTTTTTGCAATCCCATCTTGAAAGCTTGCACAGCTGTTGCAACATCAAGATGAGGAATGTCTAGTGATTCCCGGCTGAACTTGTTCACATAATCCCTAAGGGATTCCTGAGGCCCTTGTGTTATCCTGTAGAGATCACTTGTTAATTTTTCAAAGCTCCTACTACAAGAAAACTGACTATTAAATAAATTTACTAAGTGAGCAAAAGATGTAATTGAATGTGGAGGAACATTCAAGAGCCACTTCAAAGCTGATCCTGTCAAGGTTGAACCAAAACCCTTGCACAAGCATGCTTCCTTGAGATCCGGAGGGATAGGGTTGATCTCCATTCTCTCCCTATACTGAGCAATATGCTCCTCAGGATCCGTCGTTCCGTCGTAAAGCTTCATGTTGGGGGTTTGGAACCTCTTTGGAATCTCAGCATCACAGATAGGATATGCAAAACGAGATATCTTGTGGCTGTCTTGAGATACTTCTGGAATTGGCTGGACCACCCCGGGTACACTTGATATCATGTCCTTCAACTTCTGAAGTTCCCTAGTAAGTGCTGATGTCACACCTGTATCCTGCAAGGATCCACTATTGTTAGTAGTATGAGTGTTATTATTATTTGACACATTACCCGTTGGAGGATTTTGCCCATATCCTGAAGCATATCCTGAGCTCCTTATGGTCGATATCCTGACCGAGGAGGGTATTTCAGGGATATGATTCTGAGGAAGGCTGGGCACAATATTCCCCCTGTTATCCTCAGTATACACAGCTGAACTGAAGTTCAAAGTTCTGGGTTGTAATGGAGTGACAATATCTTCAGCGGATCTGCTTGAGCCAGACTTCAGGAGTTGTATTTCCCTTAAGAGCATTTGGTTCGTTTCCTGCTGCTGCCTCATTTGTTCCTGCACACTTCCAAACAAGGTTAAAATTTCGTCGTTAGATGCTAAAACAGGGGCAGATTCCTGAACACTGCGGGTAGGGATAATATCCTGAGGTCGTGTAGAGGCTGGCATTCTTCGAGGAGGTGGTGGAAGCACCGAACCTGTAGTAGCAGAAGTCGTAGCAGACATAGTAGAGGAACTCATGTTTGATCGTGAGGCCATCGTGGACAATGTAGCAAAAAGTTTTGAAAATAAAAAACCGATTAGCGATTTAACAAAAATTTTTAGTATAGAGAGCACCACTTGCCCCACGGTGGGCGCCAAATTGTTTTGGTCAAAAATTACCGAAGCAATTTAGTGATCAAATTAGTAATGTGAGGTAGTGTGCTAGAAAGTTTACGGAAAATATGCTTGTTGAGTTATTTAGAAAATCAATATTCAGGATACGGCTCAGGATATTGAGCTGTATCTGCGATCAAACAGTGAGTAAATAATAAGCAAAAAGTAAAGGAAACGACACGAAATGTACGAGGAAAGCCCTTGATCAATCTAGATCGCTGGCACAAAACCTCGGGAGCTGACAATCGCAGCTGCCTTGTTCTTCTTATTGCTCTTAAACTTCAGGATACAGTGCAGGATATCAACCAGATCGCTAAGTGTTACAATGAATTCGTGTGAGAGTACAAATCACGAAAGAACAAGTGTTAGAGTGTAGTGAGAGTGATTGCAGTGAAAATGTTGTGTCCTATTCGATCTGGTGTTCCTCCTATTTATAGTAACGAAATACAAACAAATATCCCTATAAATTTGAGATGCTCCGAATATTCCATCACGAACGTTGTAGACCGAGTAATAAGGCTTCAACGTCTTTCTTTGAACGGTTTGGACCGAGTCTTCTGCAGAATAAGTCTTTGTGAACGTTGCTAGCTTCCAGCCCACGTACCTGCACATAATCCGTTAGTGATCCTGAGGATACCATTCAGGATGTTACCAATACCCTGAATCTGCACCCCGGATATGAACAGATATTATTTAATCAAGATATAGGCCAAGATATTTCTCAGGATATGAGCTTAGAAATTAGCCCACAACACTTCTCATCTTTCAACTTCTTGATTTCCAATGTCAAACTTTCCGCATCCTTCAATAGTTTGCCATTGTCAGCCTCAAGTTTATCACATTTCGAGCAACCTGAGTCAGAACTTGAGGATTCAATCTTCACAGATTCTTCATTCTTTTGAACTTGCTCTGTCTCCATCTTGTATGTTCCTGCACAAAAGATTTTAACGAAGTCAAGAGGATTCATATTCTCATCAATATAACAACCCCTCTTCATATCGTATTTCATAACATCTTTTGCACTAAGACACACACAGACTCTTTTGTTCAGTTCTACAACCACATCCAAACTTAATTTTTTCAAATTATTTTCTATCCTATTCAACAACTCTTTCTTTTTCTCTTCATTATCATATCTATGTGTTGTAAGTTTACTGATGAATTTACTTAAAGATAATTTTGAAAAACTAGAATTCTTTCTTAGATTTTCCAAAAAATCATTCCATTCAGCTGGTAATCCATTAGCAAACTTTGATACTCTTTCAGCTTCTGATATCATTATCTGGTTTTCTTTCAAATGATCAATCAAACAGTCAAATCTCTTCTCCAAATCAACTAATTTCTCATCTTTCTTACACAGAAAACATTCGAACCGGTTAGCCCAAACATTCTTGGACAAATCTTGATAATGACTACTGAAATATCCTCGATACCAATCATTTATCCTTTCAAGATAATGGTTTTCCGTCTCATCAAAAACCACTTCCATTTTAAACAATCTGATTGGGCCGATCAATTAATGAATATGTTTAACAAATGATTGGGCCGAGACTTTGTCCTTTAATGATGATGAAACAATAAACTTGGGCCAATAACAAACTAATGACTGACGTATTCTTTGATCGATGAATATAACAAGCCAACAACACACTTTACTTTGCCGACAACATCAGCTTTTACTTAAATCTGATTAGACCCCAATGTATGTAGTAGACGACCACCTTTAAAGCTCGATATCAACGCATGCATAAACTGATGCTTATGATCAAATGATAATATCACATGAATCGATACATATCTTCACATGCAACCTGACACTCAACACATGATTTGATATTATCTAGACTAAAGACAAAAATCAACCTGACACAAAACGTGAATGTGCTATGATACTTTACGAGAATCACATGCAAACTGACTTTGTTTTAAATGAAATCACATGGGTCTGATAGCAATACTATCAAACCGACACACACCACATGATCTCTTATCCCAACATACTGACAGCCTCGTTTTACGTATCACACAACACGAAGCACTTTCACATGACCCGATGCAATTTTCAAATGGTGTTCATGTTTCAAACGGTCAACCACTTCAAACAGTAAGGTGTAACTTTCAAACGGGAATGAGCTGCTTCGTTCAAACGGTCATTAGATTTTAGTCAATTTCTACCATTTTTACTTCGAATTTTGAACTGAAACTTTCAAGGGTTTGTTAAAATGCACTTTTACACATTCTGTGAAAAAATGATCCAATTTTAACCGTGAAAAGTATCAATTTTGTGAAAGAAGGTGTAGAAAATCAGAATTTGCTAGCGAAAACGAGCTAAACGGTAAGAACTCTTCCTCCTGAGCTCTGATACCACTTGTAGGATCGTGAAACGACCTAACGAGTCGATCAGAAGAGTGCTCAGACTGAATCAGAGGTGGAATTCATTGATTCGGTCTTCGTTTAGCTTGTATTCACTAATAAATGTCTTGTTTATTGATCTTGAACAGATTACAACGCGTAGACACTTCGACAGAGCTTCGCTGTCGGAAATCAGAATGTTACAAATGATGAAAGTTTGAAGCCTATTTATAGGGAGAACCCCTGACCGTTTGAAGGTGACACACCACTCTTCAAACGGTCATGACACTTCAAACGGTCATGCTCACTCAAACGGTTACAAGATATTCAAACGGTCAACTATTCTTCAAACGGTCAACCATCTAATTCTTGTTTCATGTGTTCTAAATTGTGATGTCATCATTATGATGTCACATGATGATGTCATATTGATGATGTCACACTTGTTCAAATCCGCAACGAACCCGAGACTCGATATAAGACGAAGACGACAGATGTATGCACCAACATGTTAACTTAAAGGGCAATTCGTTCTTAATGGAGAAAATGGATGGAGTTAACGAGCCGGATGAAAATGGCAAGATTTCAAACCTTTTGGATCCAGATGTGGAAAAATAAACCTTTGGACGATAGTCACAAAACTGGCCAAACCTCAGGGACGACATGGCATTTTACTCTTATTATTATTATTGTTATTATTATTATTTATAATTATTATTATTGTTGTTATTATTATTATTATTATTATTATTATTATTATTATTATTATTATTATTATTATTATTATTATTATTATTATTATTATTATTAGTATTTACAAAAGGAATTGAGGCATGGTATCTTACAAAATTCCATTCTTGTTTATTTTATTTTTTTAACTGATTTTGATTGTTGTTTTTTCGCAGCTTATGTTGGTGGTTTTGGTCATGACGAGTGTATTTTTCCGTACAACTTTGCATCGTAATTCACTGGATGATGGTGGAGTTTATCTTGGCGCTCTATATTTCGCAATAGTTATGATATTATTCAACGGTTTTATGGAGGTCCCAATGTTAATAGCCAAACTTCCCGTTATCTACAAGCATAGAGATTTACATTTCTACCCCTGCTGGGTTTACACTCTTCCGTCTTGGCTTTTAAGCATTCCTTCATCAATTATAGAATCCGGTATTTGGGTGGCCGTCACATATTATCTCGTTGGTTTTGATCCCCAATTATCAAGGTGCATCTTCTTCAAATTATTTACTTTAGGAAATTGGATTTTAATAATCCCAACTTTAACATATTTGCCGACAATAGTCTCAACTAAGGAAATGTTTTGTGTCAGTCCCAACTTTTAACCTATTTCTCCCAACGATCCCACACTAACTAAAAGTTAACCCAGTTAGTTTTTGCTGACATGGACTCTCACACAGGCAGTTCACGTCATCAGAACTTTGCCACATAAGCAGTCCATGTCATCAAAACTTTGACTTATATGCCACATAAGCAGTCCATGTTAGCAAAACTTTTGACTTTTTTGCCACATAAGCAGTCCACGTCAGCAAAAACTAACTAGGTTTATTTTTAGTTAGTATGAGATCGCTGTGAAAATAGGTTAAAAGTTGGGACTGTCACAAAACATTTCTTTAGTTAGGATTATTGTCGGCCAATATGTCAAAGTTGGAATTATTAAAATCCAATTTTCCTTTACTTTAGTATGTTTAATCATTAGTATTTAATTCCCATTATTTATATACTTTTATTATGTTGATATCTGTAGATGCTTGAAGCAGTTCTTGTTATACTTCTTGTTGAACCAAATGTCGATCGGTCTATTTCGTGTGATGGGATCTTTAGGCAGAAATATGATAGTTGCTAATACGTTCGGATCTTTTGCCATGATGGTTGTCATGGCACTCGGTGGATTTATACTGTCTAGAGGTATATTTTTACCTTGTATTTTTTTTCTTTATAAAAGGGCCAATTTTATGAAACAGTGGCCAACTTTGGTCTGTTTTCTGTTCTTGGTAACCATCTTTTTAAAAAGCCAAAGAAAACCATAGAACTTTTAAAAAAATATATATTTTTTTAAGTATTTTACCTAAGATACCAGTTATTAGGTACCGGAAAAAAGTCAGCATTGTCAAAAGTTACCGATATGTGATCTGTTACCCATTATTTTTAATCAGAATTTTTGAAAGTTGGTTACTTTTGTATGCAGTTTGTTGATGACATCACACATTCGGTTCTATGTTTGTGATTATCTAAACATTATGTTGTCCGTTTGATTACCGGTTGATGTTATTATCTCAGACTTCCGTCTTGTTATCAAATCTGATCACCGTGTGCTACTGACATCCCTTTGGGAACTATGCTACTGAAAGTCAGAACTATGCTCAATATGAGACATTTTCTCTGACTTATATTTCTCTGACTTTAACTGTTTTCTTCACGGTTATTTTAGGTGCCGAAGGCGACAGTCAAAGAGGAATGGTTCTTCCATTTCAGCCTCTCACCATGTCTTTCCGGAACATAAGTTACTACGTTGATGTCCCACAGGTATGTTAAAATTTTTCAAAAATAATATTTTGAGTAAAATGACATTTTCGTCCCTGAGGTTTGGCCACTTTTGCGACTCTGGTCCAAAGGTTTGTTTTTTCGCATCTGGATCCAAAAGTTTGAAATCTTGCCATTTCCATTCGACTCCTTAACTCCATCCAATTTTTAACGTCAAGTCAGGGGTATTTCCGCCATTTAATCTTGCCATTTTGATATAACTAAACAAAACAAATAGCTAAAATGACAAAAATACCCTTGACTTAACGTTAAAAAATGGGTGGAGTTAACGAGTCGGATGAAAATTGCAAGATTTCAAACCTTTTGGATCCAAATGCGAAAAACAAACCTTTATACGAAAGTCACAAAAGTTGCTCTAGGAGTTGAAGCAACAAGGTCTATCGGTCAACAAATTACAATTATTGGTCAATGTAACGGGAGCTTTTAGGCCGGGTCTCCTTACCGCGTTGGTCGGTGTCAGTGGGGCTGGTAAAACGACTCTTATGGATGTCTTAGCTGGCAGAAAAACCGGCGGCCATATCTCGGGCCAAATTTATGTTTCGGGTTACCTTAAAAACCAAGAAACATTTGCAAGAATTTCTGGTTATTGTGAACAAAACGATGTTCATTCCCCGTGTTTACCGTTTATGAAGCATTGATGTTTTCCGCTTGGCTTCGATTACCTTCTGATATTAATGCAGCAACGAAAAGGGTAAGAACTTGGTTAAATTAAGTTATCATTTTTTTGAAAGCTAGTGGGTATCCGCCCGCGCTCCGCAGTGGGGTCGAAACGTAGATAAAAATAAGCAAATTGCTACAAACAAGTCTACATGAGGATAAAAAACCCATCTTGCGGCGGTATTCAAAAGTCATGGAAACGTTATTGGTTCAGTCCGTGACGGTACGGTATCGACACTCGTTATGACCATAAAAACGAATATGTGCGGCGGGTTCGGAATGCAATTGAAATAATCTACTTACGACGGTACATATAGAAAATTTAGAAAAACATTATGTTGAGAAAGAAACTAAAAAGAAACGACTACAAATAAGTAAAAGGAAAAATTAAAAATTCTGGGGCTAAATTGTAATTACAATAAAATGTAAAGGGAAAAAACTAAAAGTTGAGAGTCTAAATAATAATTATAATAAACTATAAGGGTAAATAATGAAAAAAAACTTATTAAAGTTGAGGGGCTAAACATGTCATTATTAAAAGTTGACAAAATAGCTTTTTAGTAAATATAATAATAGTGATTATGCGATAATTCAGAATCACATAATCAGATCATGATCAGATTATCAACTGATAAATTTCAGGACTTTGTAGAAGAGGTTATAGAACTTGTGGAACTAAATCCACTCAAGGGAGCCCTAGTTGGTCTACCTGGAATTGACGGATTATCAACTGAACAAAGAAAAAGATTAACAATTGCAGTTGAGTTAGTTGCAAACCCCTCTATTGTATTTATGGATGAACCTACTTCGGGACTTGATGCACGAGCCGCTGCCATTGTTATGAGAACGGTTAGAAATATAGTCAACACAGGCCGGACCATTGTTTGCACCATCCATCAGCCCAGCATTGATATCTTTGAATCGTTTGATGAGGTAGCATTTTCGACCTATTTAACTATTATGACTTGATTTGTGTTTACTTTTTTCATTCGTAACGGGTCAACTGCCTTCAAACAAATAGCTTTTACTGATGAAACGTGGCGGGAAGCTCATTTATGCTGGTCCCTTAGGCACTGGGTCCCACAAACTGATACAATATTTTGAGGTTTGTGTTTCTTCATAACAATTATATTATATATGTTCAAAATGTAATGATCTATAATTATATACCTCCTTTGGTGTGCTTAAATATTGAGTTATTTATAGGCGGTAAAAGGAGTACCTAAGATCCGACCTGGATATAACCCGGCTGCTTGGATTCTCGAGGTTACTTCAGCAACAGAAGAAAACCGTCTTGGTGTCGATTTTGCTGAAATTTACCGTGAATCATATCTATATTTGTAAGCTAATATTTAAGTTAGTACTTTCTATTTGTAATGGATTTAAATCTTTAATAATTTGTTATGTTTTTGTTTTTATAGGCAAAACCAAGAATTAGCCGAGAACTTAAGCAAACCAGATAGGAATTCAAAATTCTTGAGTTTTCCAACCAAATATTCCCAGACATTTTTCAGTCAATTTCTTGCATGCCTTTGGAAGCAAAATCTGTCCTACTGGCGGAACCCGCAATATACAGCTGTTCGGTTTTTCTACACAGTTATCATATCGTTGATGTTTGGGACAATGTGCTGGAAATTCGGTGATAAAAGGTGAACGTTTTTAATATAATCTGAGTATTTTGATTTAGGGATAGTTGCATGAAAAGGCATCCATCTTTAGTTTTTTGCTGACGTGGATAGTTTTCGCTGACGTGGATGATGATGTGAAAAAAAAGTTTTTTTTTTTTGCTGACATGGACATTAATTTTTTTCCACCTCATATGTACACATCAGCGAAAAACTAACTGGGTTAAGTTTTTTTTTTTTTTAACGGAGGTCCACTGAGAAAAATTAGTTAGAAAGTAGGATTATTAAAATTCAATTTGCCACTTTTTAAAATATTTATAGTAATCAGACCATGTTAGTGGTAAAAAAAGTGATGACTTGGCAGTAAGTTTTGACCATGCTGACTTTGCTGACGAGGCACTGATGTGGCACTAACGTGCTTATGAAACCGGCTCACCTAACTTAAAGCATAGTTTTCGAAGTCTGATGGTTTTTTCTTGCCTAAAATAAGCTCATTGCCTAAAACAGAAATCATAATCATACTAAAGGTAGTTAAGTTGACTATTAATCAAATAATTCGTAACTTTTTCAGGGAAACACAGCAGGATATTTTTAATGCAATGGGATCAATGTATGCTGCAGTTTTATTTATTGGAATTACTAACGCCGCTTCAGTCCAACCAGTGGTTTACGTTGAAAGGTCTGTTTCATACAGAGAAAGAGCAGCAGGGATGTATTCTGCTTTACCATTTGCATTTGCACAGGTACATTCTGCTTAAATGTTTGTACTATTAAAACATATATTCTTAACATAATTTATTTTTTACTTTTTGCAGGTTGCAATAGAGTTCCCTTATGTGTATGTGCAATCCCTTGTGTACAGCCTTATTTTCTACTTTTTAGCTTCGTTTGAACGGAGTTTTTTTAAAGTATTTTGGTACATATATTTTATGTACTTCACATTATTATACTTTACCTTCTTTGGAATGATGACAATTGCTGTTACACCCAACCATAATATCGCTGCTATTGTTGCTGCTCCTTTTTATATGTTGTGGAACCTTTTCAGCGGATTTATGATCGCTCGCATGGTAACTAAAGTTTTATTATTAATTTTTTTATTCTTTTTGTATTTTATAAAAAAAGGTTCATTTTTGTCGATGTTGATCAACAGAGGCTTCCTATATGGTGGAGATGGTATTATTGGGCGAATCCAGTATCATGGAGTTTGTACGGGCTGCTGACGTCACAATATGGAGATGTTAATGAACGCTTAAAGGTTGCTGATGGTTTGCATTCAGTTCCGCTACGACAGTTTCTTAAAGACGAATTGGGGTACCGCCATGAATTTTTGGGGGTTGCTGCCACTGCAGTGGTGGGTTTCTGTCTATTGTTTGCAGTGACATTTGCATTTACTATGAAATCCTTCAACTTCCAAAGGAGATGAAGATGTGTAAATTGTAATGCCTCTAAAAACTAGTTGACAGGGCGTCGGGAATCCTCCAACAAGTGTTTGTTTTGTGTTGTTTGCAGATTAAATCATGCGGTTTTGTTTTGATATAGTTACACACTGAGGGTGTACAAGGCATCAAATATAGAAATAAATAGAAAATATTTAAGTTTTTGTAATTTGAACAAAGTCATGTAGGTGACAAATATGTACAATGGATATTCAATTTCCTTTTTAGTTTGAACAAATACTGCCAATGAGACTAAACATTGTTTAGTTTGTATAATCTCAGTGATATACATATATATATATATACACACACATGCACACATCCCTTTCAAAGAAATATATCCTTGGGATGTTATATATATCTCTATCTCTATGACTATTTTAGTAATAGATCATCTTTAAGATCCTCTTAAATGCATTTTCTACGTTTTCTTAGGTAGTGTTCATTTCATGGATTGTAATGGAATCGGAATGGGAATTCGCGCAGAAATTGAATTTTGATTTGTAATTTAGGTGTGTTTGTTTTGCAAAACGGAATGAAATTTGGATAGAATTAGAATGTAGATTCCTTTTCTTATGTTGTTCAATTCCAATTCATTTTCTTGTTAAACCAACAAAATAAGAAGTGAAATCAACATTCCAATTCCCTCAAGATTCCATTTCACTCCGTGAAACGAACACTACCTTAAGGTAGTCATGTATCTTTGGAATCTCTAGCAAACTGTACTTCTATGTGTGCTTTAAAAAATATTTAAAACTCTAATCTGACTAGTTGTAGCAAACAACTCCCAGGAAACAGTGACAGATGTACCACATGCTGGACGCGTACTATACGCCCAAGTCAGCGTAGGGTACGTCGGCTACACATCTGGCCCAATGTTTTGCTCAGCGTAAACCAAACGTAGCTCAGAAGGTTACCTTCTGAGCGTAGGATCCCCTTGTGCAGTGTATGCTACGCTGGTTGGCGTAGCCTACACCCCCATCAACCCCATCCTTTAGATTCTAAGTAAAACACCTTGTTTGACCCATAAAACTTAGTTTAAACTTCTGACCTGCATTTCTCAATCTTTAAGTTAGTTTCATTTGTGCACACTTCATCTCAAGTATGAAAAACAAATAAATTAATAAATAAATTTTACATACTTCCCTTGAATCCATACATGTATACAAATATCGCATTGCTTATCACAAAATCAATTAATGCACCATCCAACATACTTTCATAATTCAAATACGTTTTTTACCCACAAATCAAGGTGTCTACTCTCTAGTATAAGATATGATGCTTTCCTTATGTCTTTAACATTTATCCATGTTAAAATAAGACACTTTAAAAGGGTTTAGCCATTTTTAGCATGGATAATATGAAGACATTGTTGGCTAAATTGTGGTTTGGCCCAAGCAAGGGGCCCAACTTAGTAACTAAATGGGTTTAAACAAGTAACAAGTTGATGACTCTTGGGGACCAAATTTGACACGTTGGTAAATTGGTCAAGTTTCATAATTATGTTATAACTAGAAGATTGCCCGCGCGATGTGAAGGGAAACACAAACACAAACAATCATAGTGTGTATGGTTCGGTCGGTTCGTTTATTACTCTCAATCAAAGCCAAAATCAAAGATATCGGTTAGTCTATTTTATTAAACATAAACTAATTTTTATATACATCATTATGTAAAATTATTTTTTAATTCTTTGTTACTTATAATTGTTTATATTATTATTAATAATATATATATATGTTACTTTTTATTATTTAATATTATATATTGTCAATTTATTTTCTGTTACTTATTATTTAGAGTGCATTACGCGGTTAGATCCTATGGTTTGTGGAAAATAACAAGGTTAGATACTAAATGTATAAAGTAACAATATATGGTATTAACTTTTGATTTTCTAATATCCTAGAGTATTAAGTCTAACATTAGTTAAAAACTAACTTAGAACTAAGGGTAATTTTAGCATTTCATATCTTAGTACTCAGCGTTGTTAACTGAGAAATCACGTAGACTTACCACGTAATTAACTCTTGTAATCTAAAGTAAAAAATTTTCTTTTTTTTATTATTTAATTACACTTTTCATAATTATTTAACCTGATAATTTTTGAAATGGTAAGTTGTCACACCCTAATTTCCCGGTGGGCCCAAAACTTGGGGTATATGCGTAACAATCAGATAGCAGTTATCACAATGCACAATGGAAGTATAGAGATATCCCAAAGGTATGATCCAATAAAATGAACTTGAGACTATCTTGAGTCTTTTCATGGAATCACAAATTCCATAGTTTAAGACAAGCACTATCCAGCCTATTTCGTTATTCGCCACATGTAGATTAATCTTTAAAAATACGTCAGCTTTCATTGGTAAATACAATTAACCGACACATTTTGAAAATATTTTCAAAAATGTTTGGATACCATTTGGTATATCATTTAAAAAAATAACTTGGGATAAGGTAATGTTTCTTGTTACCAGTTTTACATGCTTATCAATACATATGGGGCCCGTAACTAATCTCCGATACATGATTAACCGATACGCCACATTGTAAGTCCCGTAAAGGATCTTTCAATGATATCAAACTTGATCTTGTGCGAGTGAGGAAAACAAACACAAGATGATTCAAGAACTATAATAAACCGAAACAATTAATAATCAAAACAAACCAGAATATCTTGCATTCAACGGGGAACGATGACTGATACAAGACCCTTCTTTGTTTCGGCTGGCTCTAGACTTCACAAACTGATCAACCTCATTATGAAGAATGAGAGTTGATTATATACTAACACATAAGTGGGTCGAAACCCCTAAAGCCCACACGAAACCTATGACCCACTAAACATACTATCGACCCAAACTATTAAACAAAACAAAGTTTACATGATCAACCCTTGAACTATTGTAACCCTCTATATATAAACCTTCATGTTCCAACAATCTCCCCCTAGGTTTATAGCATAGAGGTTCTTCGGTCTTTAAATACCTCCACTTCCATCCAAGTTGTCTTTGTAACCACCAAAACCTTTCTTACGAACATGAAGAACTCCATCAACAGCTGCAGTCCAACTTTTCGCCACTTCTAAAAGTTTATGAATCTGAATTGATTTACAATACCCATTATATAGGGTTGATACAATCGAACAATAAGGAAACTATATATACAAAATACGCACAATTCAATCTATTCCTAAAATATTGCCTAATATTCTTCTGGAATATTCATCGGCTAAGACTCCCCCGCAGTTTGAACGTGGTAAGGACCAACGCTCAAACTGGAACGAAACGACTGGAATAACTGCTTGGAGAGTCCCTTTGTGAAGATATCAGCATATTGCAAGGCAGACGGAACATGTAGAACGCGAATGTGTCCGATGCGAACCTTTTCCCGTACAAAGTGAATATCAATCTCTACATGTTTGGTGCGCTGATGCTGCACTGGATTATCAGAGAGATACACAGCTGAAACATTATCACAATAGACGATAGAGGCCTGGCGCAAAGGAGTATGGAGCTCAAGTAATAAATTACGTAACCAAGTTGCTTCGGCAACCGCATTAGCAACCCCGCGATACTCAGCTTCAGCACTAGAACGCGAAACAGTGGGTTGCCGCTTGGAGGACCACGACAGTAAATTATCCCCCAAAAAAACACAATAACCGCTCGTAGAGCATCTAGAATCCGGACAACCCCCCAATCGGCATCTGAGTAGGCAACCAAGTCATGAGACCGAGACCGAACAATGCGAATCCCATAGTCAAGAGTACCCTGTATATACCGTATAATCCGCTTCATGAAGGCAAAATGGGGATCGCGCGGATCGTGCATAAACAAACAAACCTGCTGGACTGCATAGGAGATATCCGGACGAGTAACGGTTAGGTACTGTAAGGTTCCCGTAAGGCTGCGATATAGTGTTGGATCTGAAACAGGCGGTCCATCAGACGCGCTAAGTTTGGATGAAAGGTCCACAGGTGTATTGCAGGGTTTACAAGCCGGCATGTTAGCACGAGCAAGAATCTCTTTGGCGTACTGTTGCTGCGATAGGAAAAGGCCCGCTGAAAACTGATCAACTTTAATGCCAAGAAAGTGATGAAGTCGTCCTAAATCAGTCATGGCGAATTCTCGAGACAGCGCACGGATGATATCATGAAGTAATGTGTCATTAGAAGCTGTCAACACAATGTCATCCACATAAAGTAGTAAATAAGCAACATTAGTTGGATCCCGCTTAAAAATAAACAAAGAGTGATCACAAGTACTGCTGATAAACCCCTGGAAAAATGATGAATGTGGCAAAGCGGGTATACCATACCCGCGGAGCCTGTTTAAGACCATATAGCGACTTTTTAAGGCGACACACAAACTGAGGGCACCGTTTGTCAACAAAACCCGGAGGTTGATGCATGTAAACCGTCTCATTAAGATGCCCGTGTAAAAAGCATTTTTAACATCAAGTTGATGTATCGGCCAAGACCTGGTGACCACCAAGGATAAAACGGTCCTGATAGTAGCCGGTTTAACCACTGGACTGAATGTGTCTTCACAATCAATTCCCAATGTCTGTGAGTTCCCGTTGACCACCAAACGAGCTTTATAGCGTTCCAGAGACCCGTCGGATCGGAATTTATGGCGAAAAAGCCACATGCAGCGTATGACGGGGCGGTCCATGGGTCGTGGAACTAACTCCCATGTATCATTATCCTATAGGGCAGAAAATTCGGTTTTCATAGCACTTAACCAATTAGTGTCAGCAAAGGCCATGGCATAGGTCTTAGGAATAGGCGAGAGGGTGGTGGGAGTAAAGTGAATGGACGTGGTAGAAGAACGGGATTTCGAACGGGTAGTCATAGGGTGATGATTTGTTTCAGGCAGTGTTGTAAAAGTCGCTAGGCGGTCCCTAGTCGGCCGACTGGGGAGTTGGGAGTAATCGGAGTACTCGGAGAGTACTCGGGGAGTACGCGGACATGGTAACTATAAAGAAAATTAATTGTTATATATTATATATATGTTAAAATAAGCATAATTCATGTCAACTGAGTATAATTTAAAATGAAACATGTTTAAAGTTCAAATATTCTAAATACAAGTCCGACTAGTCTGAGTACAAGGTCGAGTAGCCCGAGTACAAGGTCGAGTAGTCCGAGTACAAGGCCGAGTAGGCCGATGTTGACCGATTTTGACTAACTAAAAGTCAACAAACCACGTTGACCGCCTAGACCGACTAGGCCGACTCTTTCCGACTACGTCCGACTGGGCGCCGACTAGGCCGACTAGGTGCCGAGTTTGACCGAGGCCGACTAATTGAGTCCGCCTAGGAGGAAGTCACCTCGGAGGGGTTCCGAGGATCGAGTACTCGCCGAGTACTCGGCCTTGGAATCCGACTTTTACAACACTGGTTGCAGGTGGGGCCGAAGGGTGTTGGGCCAAAGGTGAGGCTGTGGTAGTGGGAGGTGGGGTTGTTGTAGTTGAAGCCGTGGGTGGTGGGACGATGGGGTGGGGAGGAGGTGGTGAAGGTGGTACGATTGCAGGTGGTGGTCTCGGGCGTCAGCTATAGGAAATAGGAAAAGGAGTGATGGTGGACTGGTGAGTAGGTGCGAGTGGTTGAGTAGGGAGGTGGAATAAAGGAGAAGCCGGGTGGAGGTGAATCGTCTAAAAAATTATAGGTGGTGGGTGTTTGTGGTATGGTATAGGGAAAGGTCGATTCGTCGAAGGTTACATGTCGAGAGATATGAACTTTACCGGTGGTTGGGACAAAGCATCGGTAGCCCCAGAAATCCTGGGGATAACCGAGAAAAGTGCAACGAATTGCACGAGGGTGAAGCTTGTGTAGTGAAGTAGTGGAGGTGTTGGGGTAGCAAGCACACCCGAATACGTGTAAATGATCGTAGTCGGGGTGCCTAAGGTATAGAGCGAAGGTGGGTGTATAGAAATTTAGGCGTTTAGTGGGTAATATGTTGTGTAAGTAGGATGCGGTGTGTAGAGCTTCGACCCAAAACATAGGGGGTAGGTGTGCATGAATGAGGAGGGCACGTATGATGTCATTTAGACGACGGATCATACGTTCGGCCCGTCCATTCTGTGAAGATGTTTGAGGGCACGCGAAACGAAATAGCAAGCCATGGTGATTGGCAAAGCTCTTGAAAGCACGATTATCAAATTCGCCCCCAAGATCGCATTGAAAAGTTTTGATTATTCTTTGAAATTGTGTTTCAATGAGTGTATGAAATTTAGTAAAGGTGGGAAAGGCCTCGGATTTAAATTTAAGTGGGTATACCCAAATAAAGTGGGTAAAATTGTCAACAAGCACCATGTAATATTTGTAACCTGTTTTGCTTGTGACGGGTGAGGTCCAAAGGTCACAATGCACAATATCAAACAGGGCAAAAGTAAAAGAATTTGATGCGAAAAAAGGTAAACGTTTACTATTCGAAAGTTGACAAGAGTTGCAAACATGAGACAAAGTGTCTTTATTACATGAAAAATTAAACTTACGATGTAATAAATCTAAAACTTGATTCCCGGGGTGGCCGAGACGCTCGTGCCAAGGAAGGGATGGTGTGGTGATGAAGCAGGCTTGTGGAGGTAATTTAGGCGGAGTGAAAGGATAGAGGTCCCCGATACTGTTGTGCCTTGAAAGAGTCCGTTTAGTGAAGAGATCCTTCAAAGAAAAACCAAACGGGTCAAATTCTATAGACACATTATTATCACGAGTAAAACGTCGTACAGAAATAAGGTTTCTAATTATGTGTGGGTTATAAAGGACATTGGGCAAAATATAGGTTCGGTTGGGTAGGGTGTGGAAACCAATGCCCGTGCTGTTAATTGGGATACAAGTGCCATTACCGACCATAATTGAACTGTGTACAGGACAAGAGTTGGGAATAACAATTTTACCTGGATCGCATGCCGAATGCGAGCCTGCCCCAGTATCCATAATGTCATTATTCCATGAGGCGTTCGGGTGCATCTGCATATTATTAAAGGCTACACTTAAATCAGAGGGGCACAATGCATCGTACCCGTATTGGTTAGGCCCGAACTGAGGAGACGAGTAGTGGCCTGAACCAGCAAAGTGGGCCTGGGACTGCTGTGGTGCGGCCTGGGAATGAGAAGGGTTGGGCCGCCAGTTGTTTTGTGTTGGGTAAGGGCATGGAGGTGTGGTCCACCAGGCCCAATTCGGGTATGGAGAGTTGTAGGCCGAAGGGTTACCAGCAGTCCAGAAAGATCGGCCGTAGCCTGATGAACCGCCCCTGTTACTGTAGCGACCGCCGCCCCTTGAGCTGTTTCTGCCGCGGTCGCGTCCGCGTCCCCGGGTCTGGTTGCTGCTATTGTGTTCAGGTGGGTGGTCAGAGGTGGTGGTTGTGAAAGCCGGCTGTGGAGTAGATGGTGTAGTGGTGGTCGGTGCTACCAAGACTGAAGCGGCAGCCCCTTTTTGTGCCTCAATACGAATGGCATCATCTTATAGTAGAGAGATGGGAAGGTCCCAATCAGCATCTTTGTTGTTAATAAACGAAGCAGTAGTGTTGTACTCGGGAGGAAGGCCACGAACCAGCTGTAACACCAGCCGAGAATCAAAGACGGGTTCATCGACATTTGCGAGTTGGGTGGCCAGACTTTGAAGTTTTTGACATTAAGCATCTAAAGAAGCACAAGCACCAAGAGTCATGTTGCAGAATTTTGTCTCGAGTGCAGCTGCCCGTGCCTTTTTATTGCTAAGGTATATCTTCTCCAACTTGGCCCAAGCATCACGTGCCGAAGCATTGTTATAATGATGCGTTTGAGGATATCATCCGATACAGTGGTGAAGATCCACTGCATTACAAGAGCATCAAGTTCCTTCCATAAATCGTATTCCGGAGCTGTTTTTGCAGGGGGTGGGCTGCCATCAATATGGTTTGCAACTTTGTAGGCTGTGACATGAAGGTTAAACATCTTAACCCAGTTAGAATCGGTGACATTCGTACCATCTAGGGTGCGGATTTTAGCATTAATATTGGTAACCGAGTAGGTTGGGTGAAGGGTGTTTGGTTTGGTGGCGGCAGCAGAGGGTTCAAGCTTGTCACCCATGGCTGAGAAGAGAAAAAAAACGGGTGATCAGGGACGATGAAAGAAGGCTACCGGCAGGGAAGGGTTGAAACCCTAGGATCGAGAGAAACAGAATTCGGTTAAGGCTGTGATACCATAAAAGTTTATGAATTTGAATTGATTTACAATACCCATTATATAGGGCTGATACAATCGAACAATAAGGAAACTATATATACAAAATATGCACAATTCAATCTATTCCTAAAATATTGCCTAATATTCTTCTGGAATATTCATCGGCTAAGGTCCCAATCAGCATCTTTGTTGTTAATAAACGAAGCAGTAGTGTTGTACTCGGGAGGAAGGCCACGAACCAGCTGTAACACCAGCCGAGAATCAGAGACGGTGTCACAAGCCCCGTCCCCTAATCACCTGGGAACGGGCGGCCGCGAGCCAGTTTTAAGTGGTATCGGTGTTTATCAATTTTGGCAGTGGAATTTACATCAGGACCGTAGTTAGGAAATATTTTATCAGAGTAAAATACCACATTTTTATAATATTAAACACATGGGAAATTCCCAAGTTTCTATTACAAACATGTTTATAGGGATAAACCCTTAATTTATTGAAATAAAATAACTTCTTTATTTAGGTAACTTTTATAGACACTTTTCCAAGTCTTCAGTGCTGTCCAGCTGGCTTCTATTTGGCTTTCACATTTTGTTACCTGAAACGCGTTTAAAAACATTTTGTCAGTGGGAAATATTGCTGAGTGAATCCCAATTTAATCAAGACAGGTTTTATCAGTTTACAGTTATTGAGGGCGATCTCGCAATTACATTTGTTTATATTTCTACTTTAATTACCACCCACGGTACTGTCAACCCGACTTGTGGTCATGTTACTACTCACAGTGTAGTAACAAATTTTGTATACAAAACCCCAACATACCGACGATAATTATAGAATACAAATACTCAATTACTGTTTAATATAACGCAAAACATTTGAGGTTTTGTAAAAACAGTTTGTAGAAAGGTTCACAAAAAGGAGATTACTCACATTGCTACTTTAGGGTTTTCCTTTGTGATTTCCTGGTTATTATCTATTAATTAAACAATGCACACGCGTTAGTATAATAACCCAATATTTACATTAGTTATACCCTCCCCGAGATAGAACTCCAACAACTACGTCAGGCAGAGCCTCGACAGCCGTTACGGAGCACTAGATCAATCGGGCAGCGTATCTAATACGTAACCGGGGGTTAAAATACTTACAACGAGGCAGAGCTTCATTAATTAGGGGGGTATAATACCCGGGTATTATAATTTCTATGTAGAAATTTGAGTGAGAAAGTGAAATTGAACGGTTTCAAATGAGAGCCGAAACTCTCAATTTATAGTGCCTGGTCGACAGCGGGTCGCGGCCCGCGACAGCCACCGCTGTCTTTCTCGCGGCCCGCGAGATAGGGGTACTAGGGTTTAGGGTTGCTGAGTTGGTCCCATAGCCTCGACACGCTGCTGCCACGTGCCAGCTCAGGGCTGCGCCTGGTGGTTAGGCGCTCGCGCCCCGCGACAAACACCCAAGGGTGTGTCGCGCCCCGCCAGAACCACCTGATTTTTGTTTTTATTTTATTTTTAAAAAATTAAAGTATTTAGGGCCTATTTTTCGTATACGGGGTGTATTTTAAGGCGTATAGGGACGTTATAAATATTTTAGGGGTGTCGGAAAATATTTTAGGAGGGTTGTTATATCCTCTCTTGGAATCCCATTTCACTTTGACTAGAATCAATCTCTTGTGTTTGAGATTCTTGGCTTTTCTGTCTTCAATTTGTAGAGGCTTCTCTACAAACTTAAGTTTCTCATTTACGTCTATATCCTTAAGAGGCACTATTAGTGATTCATCAGCTAAAGACTTTTTGAGATTGCATACATGAAATACATCATGTATTCCTGCCATTTCCTCTGGCAGTTGTAGCTGATAAGCTACAGGTCCTACTCTTCTAATAATCTCAAAAGGTCCAATATATCTGGGGCTTAGCTTTCCCCTTTTTATGAATCTGACTACTCCTTTCCAAGGAGAGACTTTTAATAATACCTTATCTCCTACCTGAAATTCCAACGGCTTTCGTCTGTTGTCAGCGTAACTCTTATGTCGATCGCGTGCTGCTTTTAGTCGTTCCTTGACTTGAATGATCTTGTCCGTTGTTTCTTGTACTATTTCTGGTCCAGACAGTTGCTTTTCTCCAATCTCTGCCCAACAGATTGGAGTTCGGAACTTTCGTCCATAAAGTGCTTCTAATGGTGCAGCGTTAATACTGGTATGATAGTTGTTGTTGTAGGAAAACTCTATTAATGGTAAGTGATCGTCCCAATTTCCTCCGAAATCAATTACACAAGCTCTAAACATATCTTCCATTTTCTGGATTGTCCTTTCGCTTTGTCCGTCCGTTTGAGGATGATAAGCGGTGCTTAGATTTAGCTTGGTTCCCATTGCTTTTTGGAAACTTGTCCAAAAACGAGAAGTGAAACGGCTATCTCTATCAGAAACAATTGATAAAGGAATTCCATGTAATGAAACTATTTCATTTACATATAACTTGGCTAACTGTTCCATACTGAAAGTTTCCTTTATTGGTAGGAAATGAGCAGACTTGGTTAGCCTGTCTACAATCACCCAGATTGTATCATTACCTTTTCGTGTCTTGGGTAATTTGGTAACAAAGTCCATTGTTATCAATTCCCATTTCCAAACCGACATTTCTAATTGTTGCAGCAAACCTGAGGGTTTCTGATGTTCAGCTTTAACTTGTGAACAAGTTAGACATTTGGCAACATAAGCTGCTATTTCCTTTTTCATTCCTATCCACCAAAAATTCTTTCTTAAGTCTTGATACATCTTATCGCTTCCAGGATGCATTGTATATTTAGACTTATGGGCTTCTTCTAATATTCGGTGGCGTATGTTTCCTAATTTAGTTATCCACATCCTTTTCTTATGGAATCTCCATATTCCATATGTTCCTTGTTCTAATTCCTTAATCATTCCTTTCAATTTTTCAGTATCATCCTTGATTACTGATTCTTGTGCTTTTCTAATCTGGTCATTTAAATCTACTTGCAGATTTAATTTAAGAGAACGTACTCTTTTTGGCTTTTTATGATACTTTCGACTTAAAGCATCGGCTACTACATTAGCTTTTCCTGCATGATACTGGATATTACAATCATAATCACTAAGTATCTCCATCCAGCGTTTTTGTCTCATATTTAACTCCTTTTGCCCGAAAACATACCTTAAACTCTTATGGTCGGTGAAAATGGTAAACTTACTACCGTAAAGGTAATGTCTCCAAATTTTCAGGGCTAAAATTATAGCTCCTAACTCTAAATCATGGGTTGTATAATTTTCTTCATGATTCTTAAGTTGTCTAGACGCATAAGCTATAACCTTTTGACGTTGCATCAACACACATCCATAACCTAATTTAGAAGCGTCACAATAGACTACAAAGTCTTCAGTTCCTTCTGGTAACGCTAGTATGGGTGCGTTGGTTAATCTTTGCTTAAGAATTCTAAAGGCTTCTTCTTGTTTTGGTCCCCATTCAAACTTAACATATTTATAGGGTAGCTTAGTTAAAGGAATGGCTATTCTAGAAAAATCTCCGATAAATCTTCTATAAAACCGGCTAATCCTAGAAAACTTCTAACCTCGGTTGGTGAGTCAGGAGTTTTCCATTTAGTAATTGCCTCAATCTTTGTGGGATCCACATGAATTCCTTCATGGTTAACTAGATGTCCAAGAAACTATACCTCTTCTAACCAAAACTCGCATTTCAAAAATTTAGCATAAAGCTTTTCTTTTCTCAGCAAATTTAGAAGTGCATGCAGATGAGCTGCATGTTCCTCTTTACTCTTAGAGTAAATGAGAATATCATCTATAAAGACAATTATGAATTTATCCAAATATGGCTTACATATTCGGTTCATCATGTCCATGAATGCGGCTGGGGCATTCGTTAAACCAAATGGCATGACAGTAAATTCATAATGGCCATACCTTGTTCTAAAAGCGGTCTTAGGAATGTCCTTTTCCTGTACCTTTAATTGATGATATCCTGAGCGTAAATCGATCTTAGAGAAAAATCAAGCTCCCTGCAGTTGATCAAACAGATCATCGATTCTCGGTAATGGGTACCGATTTTTAATCGTGACCTTGTTCAATTCTCGGTAATCAATGCACATGCGCATTGACCCGTCTTTCTTTTTGACGAATAAGATCGGTGCTCCCCATGGCGATGAACTTGGCTGTATGAATCCTTTCTCCAAAAGTTAGTCCAGTTGTTTCTTTAATTCTTGCATTTCTGTTGGTGCCAAACGGTAGGGTGCTTTGGCAAATGGTGCTGTTCCGGGTAGCAGATGAATTCTGAATTCAACTTCCCTGTCTGGTGGTTGTCCGGGTAATTCTTCTGGAAACACATCTGGAAACTGAGATACTACAGGAATATCTTTCAATTCATTTCCTTTAGTGTTAATGATTATGGAAATCAAATACACTATTGATCCTTTTCTTACATAACTGGCTGTTTTCATCACAGAGATGAATTTTGTGGATCTAAATAGCTTATCTCCTTTAATTGTGATCTTTTCACCCTTTGGTGAATTTACTTGTATTGACTTTTGATCACATAGAATACTGGCTTTATTGGCTATCAACCAATCCATTCTTAATACAACATCAAATCCTGCCAGATTCATTGGATAAAGATTTGCAATAAACTTTTGATTTAAAAATTCTATTCTTGCTCCCTGCAAGATTTCGGTGATCTTAATGGATTATCCATTTGCTGTTTCTACCATACATGTAGGATCGTTGTACGACCTGAATGAGTCGATCAGAAGAGTTTTAATCCATATCAAAGGCGGAATCAATGATACGAACTTGATTACAGCTTGATTCACGTTTATAATCACTTGTTTATTGATTTCAAAGTATTACAGATCAGTTGACAATTTGGCAGCACCTCGGCTCTGAAATCTCGAACCTTACAAATGAACACAAGCTTGGGGTATATATAGCTGAGCCACTTCACATGAACTGGCCATATGCCACTTCACATGAACTGGCCATATGCAACTTCACATGAACTGGCCATATGCCACTTCACATGAACTGCCATATGCCAGTTCACATGAACTGATCAATTCGTGTGAACTGACTTGTTCAGCTTTGTTTCCCGAATCTTTCGAACAATACGTCCTGGTCTATAAAATCTAATACATGACTCGATACAAGACGAAGTTGACAGACATATGCACCAACAGACTCCCCCTTGGATGTTAACGAAGTCTTCGGGATCGATTCTTCAGTCTTGATCAGTCTTCTTGCTCTTTTCAAAGAGTTTGACACTGGAAACATCCTCAATCTCTTTTTCTTCTAATCTCTCGATCAGATTTGATTCCTTAAATTTAACAACATCAGCAGCTAGCACTCGAACTCGGCTTTTACAATCTTCAAACTCCCCCTTGAATGTTGATCCAGAATTTGTATCTCGCTCCTACGTCTTCAGACTCCCCCTTTCGATAAGCTGGGATCGTAGTCTTGAACACCATCTGCAAATCTCATATATTTATAAGTAAAACATTTTGAACCTCCAGGATTTATGACCTGGCTCTCTCAACATATGCTAGAATATTTTTACAATGAAAGCATTTTCAGTTGTCCAGGAACCGTAACCTGGCATGTTTTAAAATATTTCAACTTCCCCTATCAATAAACTTCAAAGATTTGACGATTTAAACAACCAAGAACTAAACATAGCTCTTAAATCTGATTTTAACAATTAAGAATCCAGCTCCCTCACAGATTATCATCCAAGTCCAACTTAATGACCTTGGAGATATCACAAACTGTTTTTGCTTTTTGAGTTTTAGAAACTTCAAGTTTCAACTTAATGAACTTGTTTATTTTCAGAAACATGATTAGCATACTTAGATTTTGAAACTCAGCTCTTAGACATCGGTTGTCGAAAATAAAGTAAAATCAAAATCTTTTTTGTTTTTTTTAACATAAAGCAGTAACGAAATATTTACAAACATATTTACAGACAATATTTTTGTTTGAGTTCGTGTCAGAGGATCATATCAGTTTATGACGAATCACTAGCACCGTTGAGCTTTAAACACTTTAAGTTCTAAACGATTCACTTAGATTGTCAGTATACTGATCC
Source organism: Helianthus tuberosus (assembly GCA_030545235.1). NCBI lineage: Eukaryota > Viridiplantae > Streptophyta > Magnoliopsida > Asterales > Asteraceae > Helianthus > Helianthus tuberosus. The sequence goes on along the minus strand of CM060351.1, from coordinate 7,510,132 downwards.
ACTTAAATTTTCACACAAACTTCAATTGATTCGAGATACGAGATTAGTGTTTTAAGAACTTAAACTTATTCGCGTGTGACACCTCAGAATATACTCCCGTATCAAAATTCCCTGGAATCAATCTTACAGGTGAATATACCAATTTGATATCTGTAATCTGGGTTAGTGCGAGACCTTGAGAGCTCAGGTATGAACTTCCGTTCAGTCAAAGAGATGAAGGCTCGACTTTAGGTGTGTTCCCTTTAGGGAATCTTTTCTTCAACTGCAATTGGTTCATATCTTTTGATATTTTCTCAATTTTTGTGCAGAGGGTAAGCTTTTAAAGCGTATAAAGTATTATACGAGGTCTAGGCCATTGCTTCTGCAAAATCAGAAGACCAGGTATAATACCCCATATATCAAACAGTATAAAGACCTAGTAACTCAGAATCAGGCAATCTCTCAAACAAGATTTCGGGGGTTACCCATATATCCGAGAGATGTTCCCCACGAGATAAGTAAAGTATTGATATTTAGGTTTATATCTCGAAAACAATCTACTAAGCGTGTAAAAATCTACTGGCATATCATCAGTGAGACCGTTTATCACAATTAACATTCCATTTCTTTAGCGTACTGTGATTGTCTACTGATGTACTATCATTTCCTCTTTTTACACAAAAACTCTTTTTCATTTTCTCATGTTTTTTGGCTTTTTCAAATTTTCAAATGTTTTTGTATTTTCTGAAATATTCTTACTCCCCCTAAAATGCAAAACCATTTAAAGAAAATTTGACAAACCGACACTGATAGCTTTGTCTCGCCATCCATTTTCTGCTTTTCGTGCACTGATTTGTAGAAAATATAATGTACCCCCATGATTTACAACACATTGATCTTTTACAGTTTGAAAACCGTTTTTCAATCTTGTGAAATTAATCATGTTTGTTCCGCCGTGAGGGTTTCGGCATATTCAATTAACATATTTTTGAATTTTTGATTTTTGACAAAATTTAAAAAACAAATTTTTGGTTTTTAAATTTTTAAATTTTTTAGGGTTTTTGAAATATTGTTTATTTATGTACAAAAAACAATCAAACTCCCTGTTTCAACCAACATAGGGTTCAGCAGCCTCCTCTTCTTGTGCCAGGCTGCTCCTATTTCCATTTTCACAATCTTCAGTTTTCTTGAGCACCTGCACATTCAACTATTCAATCACTTGAACAATTTAGCCCAGGTCATTTTGACCTCAGGCATTTCATCACAATATGCTTCATTCAACGTCAGAAAATCTTTGTCATTCTGTACAAAGACTTTTTCAATTTTCACATCATCTTTTTCTTCATTTACCGAAGTCATTTGTTTCTTAACACTCCATTTTTTGACCTTTAGGAGTACCTCGTTTGTAAAAATGTGACTCTTTTTGAACATTTTGATTATGAACAATATTTGATTTCCAAAACTGTTGAGGTTTTCTTGCATCGACATTTGTTCTCCAACTTTGTGTTGTTCTTAATCTGGGTGTGTGAGAATTCCGGGTCTGTGTAGAATCGAACCTGTTCAGGTTTGATTTCCAAGTTTGATTCGAAGCAAACTTGTTTGTGTTGTACCTCCAAGTTTGTTTTGAATCAAATCTGGTTGACCTTTGTCTCACAGTCTCAGACTTTTCTTTCTTAACATCATCGAACTTCTTTTTCGTCTCAACGTTAACAGGTTTCAGATTTGGACACTTGCGTGCAAGATGTCCTGTTTGATCACATTTAAAACATGTTCTCTTGGACACATCTTTGACCTGTGGTTGTTGCTTTTTCTTTTGAGCGTAGAACTCTTCATTAGACTGACGCCTAAATTGGAGTTCTTTCTCTTCTTCGGAACTTGTTCCGTGAACAAAATTCATTTTTGTTTGATAATTTGGCATTTCATTTCTTTTCCAACTTTGTTTCTTCTTATAACCCAACCCAGCCTTCATGTTTTTCTTCTTGAAACCAGGTTTGTTATAAAAAGTTTTATGACTTTTTCCAGCAAACTTTGGAATCTCAGATTTTTCAATCTCAACCATCTTGAAAACTTTATCAATTTTTTCTGAAATCACATTCTGAATCTGGAATACAATATCTAAGAATAATTTGTCCGATCCAATCATGGTATAAACCAATCCTTTTGAATCATCATTCAAATTTTTCTCAGTTTTTTAGTTTTTCAGATATTCTTCATGAAAACTACCTTCATTTTCTTCCTGTGATTCAGCTTTACCTGTTTCAACTGCCTCTTCTTTCAACACACTTTCAACGACTTTACCTACCACCTCTGAATCACTAGAATCATCATATTTGGAATAGGTTACGTTACGTCAATGTTGTATGGCAATTGATCTACCATGTTGAAAGCTTTTTCGACCTTTTCATCATCATAAATGCAAACTTTTCCGGTGGTGGAACTTGATGAATATCAGAACCAATACCCTTTTTGTTTTTCTCAGAATCATCATAACCCGGTTTTATGTTGAAAATTCTTTCAAGCACATATGATGATGCATGATAACTTTTTAACTTGTTGTTATCCTATTCTAAATCAGCAATCTGACGCTTTAGCTTAGCAACATTCTCAATATAAGAATTTACAACTTGTTGCTTTATTTCATACTGTCGCTTAAGCGTATCAGTTGTTTTAGAACAGTATTTCAACCTCGATTGAACAAGTTTCATTTGACCTTTCACATCTTCATATGACTTTTTAGTAATGTGATAAGCCAATTTTATTGAATCATATTCTTTTTTCATTTCTTGACATGCATTTTCCTTTTGTGTAACACTCTTCTGTCTTTTTCAAAACATTTTCTTTCAAAACCTCATTTTCTTTTTCTAATTTTTTACATTTTTCTGAAATTTTTTCATCATTATCTTTCAAAATCTTTTCGTTTTCTAACATTTCTTTGCATTTATTTTTGAAAACTTCTTCGATTTTATTGAATTCAAGATCTCTTGTTCTGAATTTTTCATCTTTTTCAGTACAAGCTCTGCACGTTTCCATGCATTTCTTGCACTGTTCAACAGTTTCATTTAAGACTTCAGAATCAGAATTTACCTCAGTGATTGGCACTTTGGTGTTTTCTGCTGCATATGTCTGATCAGCATCTTTCTGCTTTTCTTTTTCACCAGCATCATCACCAACATCACCAGTAACTAAACTCTCATTCTTCACTTCTCCTTCTTCTTTTTTCTTCATTTCTTCTTCAACATCCTGCTGTTTTTCAGTAACAGCTTCTTCAACCTTTTCTAACTTCACATCTTCCCCTTTAACAGCTTCAACTTTGACTTCCTCAGCGACTTTCTTCAAATTATCAACTAGATTTTCAACATTCTTCTTCATTCTTTCTTCATCCCTCTTCCTCAAACTTGATGTCATGGCATGTCTTATGATTTTTTCCAGCCTTTTCGCATATGTTTTATCTTTTGCAGCATTTGAATAATATTCGCCGGATCGAGGAATCACTAAAAGAACATCATCATGAATTATGTCCCTCTTGGGAACAACAGGTTCACCATCTCCGTTGACATAGCACTCTCGCTTCTTGTCCCATCTTTTATTGCTTACAGCATTTTCATACTCTTCTTGCTTTTCATCAATTCTGTTTCCAGCAATGTTTCTTTCTCTGTATGTTTTTTCCTTCAGAATCTCTTCTCTGGTTTTCTCTTTGATTTCAGCAACAAAAACATGATGTTTGCTCTTTGATATAGTTTTGCCATGAGCTGTACATCGATTATCAACACGATCTTCTTCTGGAAGAATCTGACTCCAATCATACCCTTCATCATCATGGATTACTGCATATGCTCTTGACTTCTCTTTGGGATTATTTTCGATCATTTTCGGCTCTTCTTTGCTTTGGTGGTAGAACGCCTTTCGGTAATAATCATCTCTGAAAGGATGTTCATTTCCATCAACTGCAGAGTTGTTGCATTCTCTCTTGAAATGACATTTTTGCTTACATTTGAAATAGGTCACTTTGGATTTGTCAAATCCCAGCTTGGTTGATGGTCCACCGATGGTCTGTTTCCCAGTAATCTCCATGTATCTCTGAGCTCTGCGGATGCAACTTGCCAAACACCAGCGAATGTCTATGAGTTCCATTTCTTCCGGATCAATCTGGTCGTAGTCTTCTTTGGTCAATTCAGAGTTTCCAATTTTGCCTGCAACTAGACCTTCATATGATTCCAGAACAGATGCAAGGAAGCTCATTTGCTGTTTAGCAGAATTGATGCTCATAGCAGGAGAATTCTTCAATTTAAGAGCAATGTTACACAGTATCTCCTCTGATTCATCAGGATTTGTTGTTGAAGAAGATGAATGATATCCCAGATTGTAGCTTGATGAGCTTGTCTGAGGTTCTTTTGTCTTCTCACCACTAAATGCTGTCTTTGGTGATTCACCAACTTTTACTGAAGGTATGTTACCTTTATAGTAAAGACCCACATTTTGTTGATGTGAAGAACTGCTCATCTTGCTTTGCTTTTGTAGGTCAAGCTCATGACTTTCTATTTTTTCTATCAAGACATCAAGAGAAATTGTATCATATAACACATCATTTTTTAAAATAAACACAAACGTTGGCCACTGATCAGCTCGTGGTAACGCTTCTATGAGTTTATCGATTATTTCTTCTCGAGTTTTAACAATTCCAAAACGATCGAGTTCAATTTTTAAATAACCAAATCTTTCTATCATTTGTCGAACTGATTCACCTTTCAAGCTATCAAACAAATCAAATTCTTTCTTTAATAAAGCAATTTTATTTTTCTTGATTTGTTTACCCCCCTCAGCTTTAACCCGTAAAGCTTCCCAAACAGATTTTGATGACCCGTCATGTTGAAGTAAAGCAAACATGTCATTTCTAATTGATGATTAGATTAAAGCAATCATTCTCTGTTCAGCTGCGAATTCGGATTTGTCATCTTTTTTAAGCTTTTGAGCGGGATTTCTTCTCCTTTATCATCGACCGGCCTATTTTAACCAAATTCCAAACAGAACCAACTTTCATGCGCGTAAGCTTTTGCCCAGTTGATGAAACGTTCTTTCCACCAAGTGTAGTCTTCAATACTTTCGAGCGTTGGTTGTTTTGAATGTGTTCCATAGAAGTTATCATGTTTAATGTTTTCATTGATCGCTTTTGTTATGGTTTTTGGTGTAACAATTGAGGTTTCAGAAGACTCGGATGTAAACGCCTTGTAAAACATGTTGTAGAACTCTTCAGCCAGGACGTTTCTTGTTTACCACTTCGAATATCACTGGTGAATATTCTGTGCGAATTGAGGTTCAAGTTGTCAAACCGTGCGAACTGCTATGACCCGAATCAAATTCAAACGACCTGATTCACAAAGACACGACCTGGACCACTTCTAACTCACTTCGTATGGACTGGGATAACTTTCAAACGATCTGACAATCTTTCACTTCATACGAACTGAGCACAATTTCAAACGAACTGATTAAGTCCACTTCGTGTGGACTGATCAGCTTTCAAACGACTTGAACTTATCCCACTTCATGTGAACTGGAAGGATAAAAGGCAATTCATGTGAACTGGAATCTTCAGTTCGTGTGAACTGGAATCTTTAGTTCGTGTGAAGTGGCTGCACGTCAAGCGATCTGAACATATTTATCAAATTGACCAAGTTTTAGCTCGATTTAGGGTCTAATTCTTTCAAGGATTGTTTAAAACACAGTTCCGCGTGTTATATCAAAAATTCAATCCATTTTAACCATGAAAACTCCGTGAATTTTGAAAAACGTGAAGAAGAATGAGTAGAAGTCAGATTTTATGGTGAAAACAAGCTGAATTGGTATGAACTCTTCCTCCTGAGCTCTGATACCACTTGTAGGATTTTTGTACGACCTGAATGAGTCGATCAGAAGAGTTTTAATCCATATCAAAGGCGGAATCAATGATACGAACTTGATTACAGCTTGATTCACGTTTATAATCGCTTGTTTATTGATTTCAAAGTATTACAGATCAGTTGACAATTTGGCAGCACCTCGGCTCTGAAATCTCGAACCTTACAAATGAACACAAGCTTGGGGTATATATAGCTGAGCCACTTCACATGAACTGGCCATATGCCACTTCACATGAACTGCCATATGCCAATTCACATGAACTGATCAGTTCATGTGAACTGACTTGTTCAGCTTTGTTTCCCGAATCTTTCGAACAATACGTCCTGGTCTATAAAATCTAATACATGACTCGATACAAGACGAAGTTGACAGACATATGCACCAACAATACATTCTTGTGGGAGTTTAGTTAATGATTGATTGAGAAGTTTGCAAAATGAAGTATTAATAAAACTTTGGTTCGCACCAGAGTCAAATAATACTTTAGCAAAAACATCATTAACTAAAAACGTACCGGCAATCCCGTACGGGATCATCTTTGCTTCTTCGGCTGTCAGAACAAACGCTCTAGCATTCTTAGTAGTCTTGTTGTTCATGGCTGGAGCTAGGTTCGGACAGTTTGGCTTGATGTGACCTTTTTCTCCACAGTTGAAGCACGCTCCATTACTTGGCTTCTTCCTACAGTATTCTTCCTTGTGTCCGAGTATCTTGCAGAAATTACAGTAGGTGGAGCATCTTCCCAAATGCTTCTTCTTGCAAGCCTTACAGTAAGGTGCAGAGGTAGAACCTACGTTTTTCCCACGGTTGGAATTTCCATAACGAAATTCTTGGGTAAGCTTTTGAGCTAGGTTCCTCCTCTGGTTCTCTTCTTGCGTACGCACTAATTCATCAGTCAAGGTATTTGCTAGTTCTACAGCTTCCTCTATAGTTTGTGGTCTAGCTGCCTTGACTACATGTCTAATCTCACTTATTAATCCCCAGATGTAACGGGAGATTAATACTGGTTCTGGTGATGCAAGGGTCGGCACTATTCTAGCATATTCAAAGAATGTAGTAGTGTAACCCTTACTATCCACTCCAGTCATTCTAAGGTTTAAGAATTTACTTGCTATCTGTTCCTTTTCATTGGGAGGACAAAATTTTCTTTCCACTATATTCTTAAACTCATTCCATTCCATATTATAGACCCTGTCACTTCCCCTAGATTGGAGGATAGTGTTTCACCATTCTAATGCTGAGTTCTTAAACAGATTGGAGGCAAACATTATCTCATCCTCTTCTACGCACTTGCTTATTTTTAAGACTGCCTCAGTCTTTTCTATCCAGCGTAGAGCTGCAATGGCTCGTTCATTGCCCGAGAATTCCATTGGTTTACAAGACCAGAATTCTTTATAAGAACAACCATAAGACATGGTTCTTCTTCGTTTTGGAATGGGCACTTGAAGTATTGGTCCATTGTTTACGCTGTGATCAGGTTCAGTAGGTGGTCGTTTATTTCCACTATTACTTTTATTATTTTCCGCTTCCTTAACCGTTTTGATAATATATGGCATTGCGTCTATAATCCCTTGTGCCACTATGTGTTGGACGACACTGTTATCTAGTTGGTTTCCGTTATTATCGTTATCTGGTTTTCATGATTCACTTCGTTGTCCATCTGGATTTTAAACATTTACCAAGTATTAATATCACGAAACAATATTGAATACGAATAATCACACAACAACACATTGATCCAAAATCGTCGTCATTGCAACTTTTACTCTATTTTATATATATGTATCTATATCTACTACAACCACAACTGAAATTTAAATTACAATACTAGTATGCATCGATAATTATAGGATTATCTATTTTAGTTGATTATATATATATATATATATATATATATATATATATATATATATATCCTACACACATACATATATATATTTTATTATTATTATTATTACTACTGATAGGGGTTCATCCAATATTGCATGTTGCGCTCGTCGTACTTCCAGACGAGTCTCTCCCCTATCTGTCTCATTCTCTCACTTCCTTCTAATATCTCCTCACCAAAGGTGTGGAGTTCTCGCATAGTCTCAGTGCTCATGGGTGGTGCAGGTGCTGGTATCGGGTCAGGGTATTGTGGCATTGGTTCTTCGTAAGGGTACGAGTTTTCTAGAATCTCCCTGATATATTGGTCATTATCCCAGTAGGGGTCTAGAGGGTCAAGGGCTGGGTAGGGTGATAGGTTTTGCATGGGTTCGTCTTCTAGTGGATAGCGTTGTTGATAATCCCTATGGTCGTCAAACCATGGGTCATAGTCTGGGGGATGGGGTGTTGGTACTCTAGGGATTTCAGCTGGATCGAAGGCAGGTGCTGGAATTTGGTTTTCTGGGTGGGCTTCGATGTCCATAGGTTGTGTGGGAAATAGTGGTAACGGCTGGGGTGCTATGAGTTGTTCTAGATTCGGGTATGCGGCTGTGGTAGCGAGTATGTGGAAATTGCCTAGTCTCCTATTGATCATATCTTGTGTTTGAGCATTCATTTCTCTATTCGCGGCTGCTAAAGCTCACTGCTGCTGAAATTTTCTCATCTTTTTTCTATGTACGTGAGCTCCTCTTCTGAACCATCATCTCTTCTTGGGAGGGAATGGCTCTTCAGATTGTGCTTTGAATACGAAAATCCCTTCTTCGGTGTCAGCCGAATACCCCGAGGGGTAGGCTGGGAAGAGGTTCCTTCGTCCCTAGGATAGTTGGACAACTGACGGTAAGCGTCCGAAGGTCCTTGGTCACTCATACTGTAAACTAACAAATTGTCAAATAACACAAAATAATAATATACGGATAGGCACGTAATCACGTAGATTATTTCCTAACATAATGGATAAAATTTTGGTGTCAGCAGAACACTTATGTTGCTGAAATCAGTGGCTGTAGCTCTGATACCACCTTCTGTCGCAACCCCCGTCCCCTAATCACCCGGGAACAGGCGGCCGCGAGCCAGTTTTAAGTGGTATCGGTGTTTATCAACTTTGGCAGCGGAATTTACATTAGGACCGTAGTTAGGAAATATTTTATCAGAGTAAAATACCACATTTTTATAATATTAAACACATGGGAAATTCTCAAGTTTCTATTACAAACATGTTTATAGGGATAAACCCTTAATTTATTGAAATAAAACATCTCTTTATTTAGGTAACTTTTATAGCCACTTTTCCAAGCCTTCAGTGCTGTCTAGCTGGCTTCTATTTGGCTTTCACATTTTGTTACCTGAAACGCGTTTAAAAACATTTTGTCAGTGGGAAATACTGGGAAATACTGGTGGGTGAATCCCAATTTAATCAAGACAGGTTTTATCAGTTTACAGTTATTGAGGGCGATCTCGCAATTACATTTGTTTATATTTCTACTTTAATTACCACCCACGGTACAGTCAACCCGACTTATGGTCATGTCACTACTCACAGTGTAGTAACAAATTTTGTATACAAAACCCCAACATACTGACGATAATTGTAGAATACGAATACTCAATTACTGTTTAATATAAAGCAAAACATTTGAGGTTTTGTAAAAACAGTTTGCAGAAAGGTTCACAAAAAGGAGATTACTAACATTGCTACTTTAGGGTTTTCCTTTGTGATTCCTGGTTATTATCTATTAATTAAACAATGCACACACGTTAGTATAATAACCCAATATTTACATTAGTTATACCCTCCCCGAGACAGAACTCCAACGACTACGTCAGGCAGAGCCTCGACAGCCGTTACAGAGCACTAGATCAATCGGGCAGCGTATCTAATACGTAACCGGGGGTTAAAATACTTACAACGAGGCAGAGCTTCGTTAATTAGGGGGGGTATAATGCCCGGGTATTATAATTGCTATGTAGAAATTTGAGAGAGAAAGTGAAATTGAACGGTTTCAAATGAGAGCCGAAACTCTCACTTTATAGTGCCTGGTTGACAGCGGGTCATGGCCCGCGACAGCCACCGCTGTCTTTCTCGCGGCCCGCGAGATAGGGGTACTAGGGTTTAGGGTTGCTGAGTTGGTCCCATAGCCTCGACACGTTGCTGCCACGTGGCAGCTCAGGGCTGCGCCTGGTGGCTAGGCGCTCGCGCCCCGTGACAAACACCCAAGGGTGTGTCGCGCCCCGCCAGAACCACTTGATTTTTGTTTTTATTTTATTTTAATAAAATTAAAGTATTTAGGGCCTATTTTTCGTATACGGGGTGTATTTGAAGGCGTATAGGGACGTTATAAATATTTTAGGGGTGTCGGAAAATATTTTAGGAGCGTTGTTATAGACGGGTTCATCGACATCAGCGAGTTGGGTAAGGGTATGGAGGTGTGGTCCACCAGGCCCAATTCTGTATGGAGAGTTGTATGCTAAAGGGTTCTTCTTCATACTTTTCCGTAGATCTGATCTGACTTTGGACAAGTGCTTCCAAATTCTCTTGATCCAAATTCAACAAATCTATAGGATCAGCCAAACAGTAGTTCACATCACCATCACAAACTATTACAACCTGACCCAACGTTTCATCATACGCCCAGAAATGCATGGTCTTCAGAATACCATTTGGAATCTTCTTGACCAGCGGAATTGTCTTTTATTTATCAGTTGGCGGCCACGAGATAATCTTCATTCTTTTGTTTGTACGCGGATCTCTAATACCCGGAGCAGGTGTCACAATGGATTCAGCAGTATGCGTGGTAGGAAATCCACGGACAACCTCTCTCTGTAGTCTCTCGAAAAACATGGATCCACGTCTACCATGCTTATCATCCACATATGGTGCATTTGCAGTATGGTTAAATCCACTTTAGTGAATGTTTGAAATTGAGCTGGGTTCTTGTACTATTCAACAGGTCCAACCTTCCTTTTGATCCACCACCTACGACGATCATGATCAATACCCCAACTTATAATGCCTGAACGGTTCCCAACCTTGTCATAATAATTTTCACCGACATCCATCAAATGATGAGTGACTTGAACATCTGGATCAGCAGGATTGAGATTTTTGTTCTTCAGAATCACATATTCTCTTTTCTGCTTCAACCTTGTAGCCTTTGCTTTGTCCGCTTCTTTATCATTTACTCTTTTAAGTAGTGATCCATAGCTGCAGCTCTTTCAGCGTCGTCCTTAGCAAAAGCCCTTGCTCGATCCTCATCAGTTTTTCTTTTTCTCTCCATGTCAGTTGGATCAGTAAACTCATCACCAAACTTCTTTTCTAATTTCCCACGAAGATCATACACCATGTTGTTCAACAAACCAACATCACCTTGCAGCTGATCAATTTGCTAATTCTTTTGTACTATCGTGTCTTCAAGCTGAATAATCTTTGCATCTTTGTGGATTGAGTCTTGTTCAAGTACCACGATTCTCTTTTTCAGTTCTCTAACACTGATAAACTCATCATCATCACTTGATTCATCAACAAACGGCATCCTCAATGGTTCTTCAGGCTGTTTCCCATTAGAACTGCATGGTTCATCATGAACTACACAAGATGAGCTTCCAATTGCAGCAGTAACTAGCGGTGTTGACTCGGTGGGTGACTGGTGTTACAGGTGGAGCAGAAACAGTAGCAGTAACAAGAATCTCTGTAGGATTTGTATCCACATCCATTCTTGTTTCATTAACTTCAAAATCGAATCTTGTTTCTGTAGCAGTGGCAGTAGCAGTCGTCTCAAAATCAAATGGAGTCTTAGTCATCTCCTTAGCAGTCTCAAAATCAAACTCATACAAACCATCTTCATCATCAGTCACGGGTTGATCTTTACCTTTTTCAACAAACACTCCGGGTCGAGGATCTCTTCTTCTTCGTTTTACTTGTTGAGAATCAGGATCCTTTGGGCCTTCAGCAGTTTGCTCTTCACTTTGCACTGAAGGATCGGAAGGAGGATTTCCCATCCTTTCAGTTACTCACTTTATCAATTGAGCCAAACTCTCAGTAGAAATCACAGGTTGAACAGTAGAAACAGCAGAACTAACTTCAGCTTCAGGAGGAAGCTCAACGTCATCATCTTTATCACAGCTTATCTCTATGCCTTCATCTTCAGAGTTTATAGTTAGTATCTCTGTCTCAAGCTCTTCGTCAATAGCAATTTGAGCAACGTGTTCTTCAGCAATCATAGCGTTAGCAATCACAGCGTTAATTAACTAGAACATTTACTGGTGTAGGTTCAGGTTGTACAATCACTGGTCAAGTTTCTTGATTATGTTATAACTAAAAAGTGCCCGCACGATGCGGCGGGAAAGACATAGTCATAGTGTGTATGGTTCGGTCAGTTCGGTCATGATCCTCGATCGAAGCCAAAATCGAAGATATCGGTTAGTCTATTTTATTAAACATTTTGTTTTTGGTTAATCAGTTCGGTTTTTCGGTTAGACTAATGATTTTTGGTCCAGTTCGTTTAATTTCGGTTAATAGTTAAAACCAAACTTGGAATAAAACTTTTTCTAAGAAATACATGAAATTGAGGTTTAATACATGAAATTACAAATACTTTAAATGGAAGTATAAACACATGAAATACATGAACTTGAGGTAAAAAAACTGTCAATATATGTAAATATGTATGGTTCGGTTCAGTTAATTTTGGTTAAATGAGGATACACAAAACACCGATAACCGTTTGGTTAATTCAGCTTTCTGTTAATCGATTATTAGTTAATGCAATTTTTGCTTGATTTTAATTCGATTTCGTCTATTTCAATTTGGTTTCGGTTAACGATTTAATTATTGCCAACCTTTAGACAAAGTGAATCAGATAACGTATAATATCTTTAATTAAAAAAAACTATAGCAATACTATACTCAAATTAAAGATAATAAAATGTTTGTTTTTATGGTATATTTTTTTAAATACTAATGTACGAAAAAGTTATGGACCAACTCATCGTTCAACTCAGTTTGGCCTAACCTGATAAAAGTTACTCGAACCGACCCAAAACAAGCCTATATTTATTCTTTCGATCTTCTGTCTTTGGTTTCGGACTTGGTCAAATAAATCTGATTTAAACCCCATGTGTCTTTTAAGGGCATGTTTGGCTAAGCTTTTCAAACTAGCTTATTGGCTTATTGACTTATCAAAAAGCCAATAAGCTCCTTATAGTGTTTGGCAAGTGGAAAAGGACTTTTAAAAATGGCTTTTTGATATGAATGAAAAGGAGTTCTTGAAAAGTCATGAGTTTGTGACTTCTTAAGCAGATTATAGCTTTTCAACCAACAAATTACTAATATACCCCTTATTTTTTAACACCCCTTATATTTTGTATCTGTGCCCTACAACAACAAACATATATCATCGTTCCTTCTCCACATATCTCTGTGTTCTACCGTAAACACAAGCAGCCGCCACAATTTCCTTCTCCACCTCCGGCTTCCTTTTCCGGCGGCTCCACCTCCGGCTTCCTTTTCCGGCGCTCCACCTCCGTCCGTTCTCCACTTCAACACCGCAGCAGGTATGTTTCAATTCACATCGATTGCCCATGTTTATCAATCTGGTTCTCTTTTTTCGTTTCATTTATACGGAATGCTGAATCGCCACCACATCTGTTAAAGCCGTTTCAATTGGATCTGTTTGTTGTTAAAGCTGTATTATTTGCTATTTAAAATTGGATCTGTTTCAAATTGCATGTTAAAATTGTATGTTAAAGCTGTTTCAACTTGGATCTGTTTGTTGTTCGATTAATCATGTATGGATCTGTTAATGCATCTGTTTAAAATGGCATGCTAAATTTGTTAATGTTTCAAATCAGATTTGGATCTGTTGATTGTTACTGTATCCATATGTAAGTGTAAAAACAAATTCATGAATCTGTTTGCTGTATCAGTTCGATTAATTAGATTTGGATCCATATGTTCATGTGTATATGATATCGACAGTGTACTGTATCCGTATGCAAGTGTAAAAACAAAATTAATGCATCTTTTTGCTGTATCGGTTCGATTAATCAGATTTGGATCCATATGTTTATGCGTATGTATCAGATAATGGATGCTTACCACACAAATGTTGTTGATTGTGAAACGTCAACTAAAAAGAATAAACCAAAATTCTTGTGGAATAATGATGCGTTTATGGACTTTGTCGATGCTTGCTTGAAACTAGAAAAGGGAATAAACCGTGTGGTCACTTTAATAAGATTGGGTGGGAGAATATAGAAAAAACCATGAACAAAAAAACCGGCAAAGTCTTTGATAGAAAACAACTTAAAACTAGAAAAGGGAATAAACCGTGTGGTCACTTTAAACTTTTTATTAAGAGAAGAGAAACAAAAAAGCTAAGCCAAACACTTTTTTAAAAAGCAACTTTTTGACTTATGAAAGAATGTCCATTTTAGTCATTTTACATCAATAAGCTAAGCCAAACACTTTTTAAAAAACAACTTATTGACTTATTGGCTTTTCCCACCCCATAAGCTAATCCAAACACTTTTTTTAAAAACTCCTTTTCAAAAAGTCCTTTTCCCAAAAGTCCTTTTTAACTATAATAAGCTTAGCCAAACATGCCCTAAGTCTCGGTTTGCAGCCCATATTCTTAGTCAAGGTTTGGTTATAGGCTATATTGGCCGCATATGCGATTGTCTTAGCTAGACATTGATCTGGTTATTCACGAATATCATTAGCTAGACATATGTTATCTCAAATGATTTCTCAAGCGATTTCTCAAATGTTTCACAAGCGATTTATCTCTTGTCACTTAAACCTGTAAACTCACCAACTTTATGTTGACGAATTTTAGCATGTTTTCAAGGTAATTAACCCGTTACGGAAGGAATTAGCATGCATCTCATGGATACCACTTTTGAAGGAGTTTCCTTTTATTTCTCATTGAGTTTAGATATATTGTAAATTCTTAAATTTCAAACAAGTCTTTTGGGGTTGTAAACACCTAAAGACTTTGGTATCCAAACTTGGTTTTTATCATATAGATGTTTGCTTAATTGGATGATCCGAAAACCTTTTGAGTTGCACCTCTGTGGTTCCGTCTTGGCGGGGTGTGACAACACCACTTGACTGTAAACTGCAGTTTACATAAAGCTAAACTGCAATTTACAATGCTTTTCTGGTTTTTACATGGACAAGAACAACTGTAAACTGCTGTTTACAAACACATAAACTGCAATTTACACTATTTTATTGGTTTTTGTATAAGTTTGCTATAATAAAGTAAAGTTTAACTAAATAAATTAAACTTTTAATAAACTAATTTTTTATATACATCATTATGTAAAATTATTTGTTTATTCTTTGAATTATTTGTTACTTATAATTGTTTATATTAATATATATATATATATATATATATATATATATATATATATATATATATATATACGTATATTACTTTTTATTATTTAATATTATATATCATCGATTTATTTTCTATTATTTTCTAGTACTTATTATTTAGAGTTAATTACACGGTTAGTTTCTATGGTCTGTGGAAAATAACAAGATTAGATACTAAATATATAAAGTAACAATCTATGGTATTAACTTTTGATTTTGTAACATCCTAGAGTATTAAGTCTAACATTAGTTAAAAACTAACTCAGAACTAAGGGTAATTTCATCATTTCATATATTAGTACTCAACGTTGTTACCTGAGAAATCACGTAGACTTACCACGTAATTAACTTTTGTGATCTAAAGTACAAATTTTCTTTTTCTTTTAGTATTTAATTACGCTTTTCGTAATTATTTAACCAAAAAAATTTTGAAATGGTAAGTTAGGCATGAATTCATACAACGAAAGGTAGATAAAAGCACGTCCGGAGTTTGGCAAAGTTTTATACAAGGAAACATAGATAAAAAAAAAAGTTAGACACAACGTAGATAAAATCTTTTAGAATATATTTTTTTTCACACAACGAAACGTATATAAAATGCGCCATGAGTTAGCTTGGTTTCACACAACAAAATGTAGATAAAAAATACGTCGTGACCTAGATAAAATGTTTTAGATATAACTTTTCACACAACGAAGCGTAGATAAAAAATGCATCGTGAGTTCGGATCGGTTCCGCACAGTGAAACGTACATAAAAACATCGTGACGTAGATAAAATCTTTTAGAATATCGGGTTAGAACATAGGGTTATTGGATTTTATCACCCCAATTAATCTCTTTTGGCCACTGCCACTCCCAACTTTCACTTTGGCTCCCACCACCCCCAACTTAACACTTCGCTTGCTGTGTCACCCCTTCGTTAACCAGACACTAATGATGTTAGTTTTTTTTTACTGACGTGGCCAATTTTTTATGAATTGGTTTGTTTTTATGAGGTGTTATGCTAATGTGGCAAATTACTTTTAAAAGAAATCCATAAATTAATTATTAATTATAACATTATATATATATATGTTTTTAATATGTGTATTTATATATACACTTATACAGATCAACCTCTCTCTACATCTCTCACTCCCCCTCCCTCTCTCCACCAACAACATCCATTATCAACAATCACTGCCCACCTGCTTCCATCCACCATCACCATTTTCAACAGCCATCATTTGCCTTCATCATTTACCACCACCATCGCCCCACCTGGAATAACCCACCACCCACTTCCTGCATTCACCCACTTTCAAACACAGTAGCCACAAAATAACTTAAACTGTGCTCCCCATCGGATTTAACAGAAAAACTTGAAACCACCTACAACGCCCGACTCAAAACGAGGGTGCTCTTGGGCAGCGGTTGTAACAACCCTCGGTAAAACCAATACCCTTTTTCCGACCCTCTATTATATCTTAGAATGTCTCAATATGTTTTATATTACAACCCGTATGTGAAAACCGAGCCCTAAATAGATTATAATATATAAAAGAAAATAAAAATCTGAAAACGTAAGCTGAGGCGGGCCGCGAAAGACCTCACCTCAACTTTACGCGGGCCGTATCAAGACCAGACTTGACTCTGCTGACTTCTTTAGTTGAAGCAGGCCGCGTAAGGGTTAAGCTTAAGTTAACGCGGGCCGCACGTGTTCCAAATGGTGGCACATCTCAGAGGCCGACACGTGTCATCATCGTGGCGGACCTACTCAACGACTCAGCTAAGCTATAGTTTGACCGCGTGTTGACGCGGGCCGCGTAAGGCTTAGCCTTACCTTACGCGGGCCGCGTAAGGACCAGATTACACAACTATAAATAGCAGGCATCAGTTTTCAGTTTCCGTCGCTCATTTCTTATTCTCAATCTCGAATTCTGAAAGTATAGGCATAATATTTTGGGTATTATACCCCTAATTAGCGAGGTTCTGCTCCATTGTAAGTATTATAACCCCAGTTTCGTAATAGTTACGCTGCCCGATTGATTTAGGGTTCCGTAACAACTGTCGTGGTTCTGCCCGACGTAGTTGTTGGAATGCCGTCTCGGGGAGGGTATCATTAATAATTTCAAAGGGTTATGGTACTAACCAGTGTATATTTGTATAAATTATAGATTATACCCAGGAAACCCTTACGAAAAGACTAAGACAGCAATGTGAGTTATCCTCTTTTTGTTAATGTTTTTGGTAATGTTTTACCAAACCTTAAATGTTTTACTATGAAATTTGGCAGTGATTGAGTCTTTGTAGTTCTTCAATTATTGCCAGTATGTTGGGGTTTTGTATACAAAATTTGTACTACTTGCGAGTAGTAAGTCGAGGATGACAATACGTTACCATTGGACAATGAGTTAGCCAATGGGTAATATGACCCACAAGTCAGGGTTGACGGTACTAATGGAATAATTGTGTAGACATAAACAATGTGATCGCTCTCAATACTGTTCACTGTGACTTTAAACTTGATTAAACTGGGATTCACTCACCAGTATTTTCCGCTGACAAATATTTTTAAAACATGTTTCAGGTAACCAAATGTGAAAGCCAATTAGTAAAAAGCCAGCTGGAGAGCACTGAAGGCTTGGGAAAATGTGGCTATAAAAGTTACCTAATAAACGATGTTTTAAACTTAATAAAATAGGGTTTGTCCCTATAATGTATTGTAATAAGAAACTTGGGTTTTGCCCATGTTATTATTAATATGAAAGAAGGTGGTTTTACTCTGATAAACATTTCCTAACTACGGTCCTGATGTAAATTCCGCTGCGAGACTAAATATAAAACCTGATACCACCAAACTCTGTGATCACGTCCGCCCGTTCCCGGGGAACAGGGATCGGGGGTTGTGACAGAAGGTGGTATCAGAGCCTAGCCACTGGTCTGAGCCAAAGAAGTGTTCTGCTGACACTTAAATTCTAAATTTTGTGTTAGGAAATAATTACGGAAATACGTGCATAACTGTAATTATTGGTTATGTGTTATTTGACTATCTGTTAGTTTTCAGTATGAGTGATCAAGGGCCATCAGATCTGAACCGTCAGTTAGCTGATTCACCTAAGAGTGAAGGTACATCATCACAGCCTGCCCTCTCAGGGTATGTTGCTGATCAGGAAGACGGAATATTTGCTTTTAGAGCTCAATCTGAAGAACCATTTCCTACTAAGAAATGAGGATGGTTCAGTAAAGAAGCTTTTGCTCGTAGAAAAAGAATTAGGAAATTGCAACAGCAAAGGGCTTTAGCAGCTATTAAGAGAGAGACAGATGCCCATACTCAAGAAATACTTAATAGAAGACTAGCAAATTTCCATATCTTAGCTACGACTGCTGCTGACCCAAGTCTGGAACAATTAGTAGCCCCACAACCACAAAACCCAGAACAGCCCATGGAAATAGAAAATCAGGAAAACCAAGAAGAGATGTACAACTTTAACCCAGAAGAAATCCCTAGAGTGCCTGCACCAAACCCCATAGACCCGAATTATGATTCCTGGTGGGACGACAATAGAGACTTTGTACAACGTTACCCTATCCAGGATTATCCACCCATACAGAACATAGAAGCTTACCCAGGTATGGACCCTTTAGATCCCTATTATCAAAATGACTATATTAGAGGATCCTTACCAATTTCAGGAAATGTCACCCCTAAATCAAGAAAATGCACCCCAGATTCCAAACCCAGTCCGAGAACCTGCACCCCCAATGAGTGCAGAAAACGTTCAAGAACTTAGGACTTTCAGGGAGGAAATTTTAGAGAGCAGTGAGAGGATGCGTCAGGTGGGAGAGCGTCTCGTATGGAAATACGATGAGCGCAATATGGATTTTTGGATAAATCCATATCCTTGAATGTTAGAATGAAGGAAGTGGTAGTAATAATAATAAAAATAAAAATAAAAATATGTGTGTACGGATGCATATTACTATTTTATTTCTGTTGGTATTGTAATCCTTATTTCTGTACTAGTGTGTAATAGACGCATAAGTATATGAAAATAGTAAGTAGCAATGATCTACGCTTTTGGTTAGATTGTGTGTCATGTGATCAATTATATTACTTACTATTTTGTGATATTAATATGGGATAAATGTTTAAAATTCAGATGGTCGATGAAGGAAATCAAGGAAATCTGAATAACGATAACCAGAGTAACATTAACGTGGTTAATGATAATCCGAGTGCCAATAACAATGGAAATCAAGTGGACAATAGTGCTATCCAACACATAGTAGCACAAGGAATTATAGATGCAATGCCATTTATACTTCAAACTGTTAAGGATGCTGATAATAAAAGTAGGCATAGCAGTAAGCGACCACTTGAACCAGAAAACAGCGTGAACAATGGACCTGTACTTCAAATGCCTATTCCTAAAAGAAGAAGAACCGTGCCTAACGGTTGTTCTTATAAAGAATTCTGGTCTTGTAAACCAATGGAATTCTCGGGCAATGAAGGGGCCATTGCAACCTTACGCTGGATAGAAAAGACTGAGGCAGTCTTAAGAATAAGTAAGTGTGCTGAAGAAGATAAGATATTGTTTACTTCTAATCTGTTTAAGAATGCAGCACTAGAATGGTGGAACACTATCCTCCAGACAAGAGGAAGTGATCAAACCTATAATATGGAATGAGAAGAATTTAAAAACAAGGTAGAAAGGAAATTCTGCCCACCCAATGAAAAAGAACAGATAGCAAACAAATTCCTAAACCTTAGGATGACTGGTGTAGATAGCAAGGGGTACACAAGGCTATTTTTCGAATATGCTAGGATAGTGCCAACTCTTGCTTCACCAGAACCAGTGTTAATTTCCCGTTATATTTGGGGTTTAATTGGGGAAATTAGACATGTAGTCAAGGCAGCTAGACCTCAAACTATAGAAGAAGCTGTAGAACTAGCAAATACCTTGACCGATGAGTTAGTCCGTACTAGAGAAGAAGATCAGAAGAGGAACTTAACCCAAAGGCTTACACAGGAATTCCGTTCTGGAAATGACAATCGTAGGAAGATGGGTTCTACCTCTGCAACATACTGCAAGGTCTGCAAGAAAAAGCATTCAGGAAAATGCTCCTTTCTCTGTAATTATTGTAAGATGCCAGGACACAAGGAAGAAAATTGCAGGAAGAAAACCAGTAATGGATTATGCTACAACTGTGGAGAAAAATGTCATATCAGGCCAAATTGTCCGAAATTGGCTCCAGCTGCAAATAACAAGAATACTAAAAATGCTAGAGCATTTGTTCTGACTGCAGATGAGGCCCAGTTGATTCCGGATGTCATAGCTGGTACGTATTTAGTTAGTGATGTCTTTGCTAAAGTATTATTTGACTCTGGTGCAAACCAAAGTTTTATTAATACATCGTTTTGCAAAATTCTAAATCAGTCATTAACTAAACTACCACAAGAATGTGTAGTAGAGACAGCTAACGGAGAAACTGTTAGAATTTCTGAATTCTTGCAGGGAGCAAGCATAGAAATTTTAAATCAGAAATTTATAGCAAACCTGTATCCCATGAATCTGGTAGGATTTGATGTTGTTTTAGGAATGGATTGGTTAATAGCCAATAAAGCCAACATTTTATGTGATCAAAAGTTAATCCAAGTAAATTCACCAAAAGGTAAAACGATCACAATTAAAGGAGATAAGCCCTTTAGATCTACTAAATTCATTTCTGTGATGAAAACTGCAAGTTGTATGAGAAAAGGTTCTATAGTGTATTTGATTTCTATAATCACTAACACTAAAGGAAAAGAACTAAAAGATATTCCAGTAGTATCTCAGTTTTCAGATATCTTACCAGAAGAATTACCAGGACTACCTCCAGACAGAGAAGTTGAATTCAGAATTCACCTATTACCAGGAACATCACCAATTGCCAAAGCACCTTACCGTTTGGCACCTGCAGAAATGTAAGAATTGAAGAAACAACTAGACGAATTATTAGAAAAAGGATTTATACAACCAAGTTCATCGCCATGGGGAGCACCAATACTGTTTGTTAAAAAGAAGGACGGATCAATGCGTATGTGCATTGACTACCGTGAATTAAACAAGGTCACGATTAAGAATCGGTACCCATTACCGAGAATCGATGATTTGTTTGATCAATTGCAAGGAGCTCGATTTTTCACTAAGATGGATTTAAGGTCAGGATATCATCAATTAAAGGTACAGGAAGAGGACATTCCTAAAACCGCATTTAGAACGAGGTATGGCCATTATGAATTTACTGTCATGCCATTTGGTTTAACCAATGCCCCAGCTGCATTTATGGACATGATGAACCGAATATGTAAGCCATATTTGGATAAATTCATAATTGTATTCATAGATGATATTCTAATTTACTCTAAGAATAAAGAAGATCATGCAAGGCATTTGCACATACTTTTAAGTTTGTTAAGAAAGGAAAAACTTTATGCTAAGTTTTCAAAGTGCGAATTTTGGTTAGAACAGGTACAATTCCTTGGACACTTAGTCAATCATGAAGGAATTCATGTAGATCCAACTAAAATTGAGGCAATTACCAAATGGAAAACCCTTGAATCACCAACTGAGGTTAGAAGTTTCTTAGGATTGGCCGGTTATTGTAGAAGATTTATTAAAGATTTTTCTAGAATAGCCATTCCTTTATCTAAGTTAACCTGTAAATCTGTTAAGTTTAAATGGGGATTAAAACAAGATGAAGCCTTTAAAATTCTTAAGCAAAGATTGACCCATACACCCATATTAGCATTACCAGAGGGAACTGAAGACTTTGTAGTCTATTGTGATGCTTCTAAATTAGGTTATGGATGTGTGTTGATGCAACGACAGAAGGTTATAGCTTATGCATCTAGACAACTTAAGAATCATGAAGAAAATTATTCAACCCATGATTTAGAATTATGAGCTATAATTTTTGCTCTTAAGATTTGGAGACATTACCTCTATGGTAGTAAGTTTACCATATTTACTGATCACAAAAGTTTAAGGTATGTTTTCGGACAGAAAGAGTTGAATATGAGACAAAGACGCTGGATGGAATTTCTTAGTGATTATGACTGTAATATCCAGTATCATGAAGGAAGAGCAAATGTAGTAGCAGATGCTTTAAGCCGAAAGTATCATGAAAAGCCAAAAAGGATACGTTCTCTTAAATTAAATCTACAAGTAGATTTAAATGATCAAATCAGAGAAGCACAAGAATCAGTAATCAAGGATGATTCTGAAAAATTAAAAGGTATGTTAAAAGAATTAAAACAAGGAACAAATGAAATATAGAGATTTCATGAAAAGAGAATGTGGATACCTAAATTAGGAAATCTACGTAATCGTATATTAGAAGAAGCCCATAAATCTAAGTATACGATGCATCCAGGAAGTGATAAAATATACCAGGATTTAAGGAAAAATTTCTGGTGGATAGGAATGAAAAAGGACATAGCAACCTATGTTTCTAAATGTTTAACTTGCTCACAAGTTAAAGCTGAACATCAGAAACCATCAGGTTTGTTACAGCAATTAGAAATGCCAGTTTGGAAATGGGAATTAATAACAATGGATTTTGTTACTAAATTACCCAAAACTAGGAAAGGAAATGATACAATCTGGGTGATTGTAGATAGACTAACTAAGTCAGCTCATTTTCTACCAATGAAGGAAACAATTAGCTAAGTTGTATGTAAATGAAATTGTTTTCTTTACATGGCATTCCTTTATCAATTGTTTCTGATAGAGATAGTAGATTTACCTCTCGTTTTTGGTCAAGTTTCCAAAAGGCAATGGGAACCAAATTAAGGTTAAGCGCAGCTTATCATCCACAAACAGATGGACAAAGCGAAAGAACAATCCAGACAATGGAAGATATGCTTAGAGCTTGTGTAATTGATTTTGGAGGTAATTGGGATGAACACTTACCTTTAATAGAATTTTCTTATAATAATAGTTATCACACAAGTATTAATGCTGCACCATTCGAAGCACTTTATGGAAGAAAGTGTAGAACCCCAGTCTGTTGGGCAGAAATTGGGGAACAACAATTATCTGGACCTGAGATAGTGCAAGAAACAACTGACAAGATTATTCAAGTCAAGGAACGACTGAAAGCTGCACGTGATCGACAAAAGAGTTATGCTGATAACCGATGCAAGCCATTAGAATTTCAGGTAGGAGATAAAGTATTATTGAAAGTCTCTCCTTGGAAAGGAGTGGTAAGATTCATCAAACGAGGGAAGTTAAGTCCCAGGTATGTTGGACCTTTTAAGATTATTAGAAGAATAGGACCTGTAGCCTATCAGCTACAACTGCCAGAGGAAATGGCAGGAATACATGATGTGTTTCATGTATCTAATCTTAAAAAGTGTTTAGCTGATGAATCACTGATAGTGCCTCTTAAAGATATAGAGGTAAATGAACAACTCAAGTTTGTAGAAAGACCTCTACAAATTGAAGACATGAAAGTTAAGAATCTCAAGCATAAGAGACTAGTTCTAGTCAAAGTGAAGTGGGATTCCAAAAGAGGACCTGAATACACTTGGGAGCTCGAGTCAGAAATGAAAAGGAAATATCCGTATTTATTTCAATAGATCTCGAGGACGAGCTCTAAACAAGGTGGGGAGAATGTAACAACCCTCGGTAAAACCAATACCCTTTTTCCGACCCTCTATTATATGTTAGAATGTCCCAATATGTTTTATATTACAACCCGTATGTGAAAACCGAGCCCTAAATAGATTATAATATATAAAAGAAAATAAAAATCTGAAAACGTAAGCTGAGGCGGGCCGCGAAAGACCTCACCTCAACTTTATGCGGGCCGTATCAAGACCAGACTTGACTCCGCTGACTTCTTTAGTCGAAGCAGGCCGCGTAAAGGTTAAGCTTAAGTTAACGCGGGCCGCGCGTGTTCCAAATGGTGGCACATCTCAGAGGCCGACACGTGTCATCATCGTGGCGGACCTACTCAACGACTCAGCTAAGCTATAGTTTGACCGCGTGTTGACGCGGGCCGCGTAAGGCTTAGCCTTACCTTACGCGGGCCGCGTAAGGACCAGATTACACAACTATAAATAGCAGGCATCAGTTTTCAGTTTCCGTCGCTCATTTCTTATTCTCAATCTCGAATTCTGAAAGTATAGGCATAATATTTTGGGTATTATACCCCTAATTAGCGAGGTTCTGCTCCATTGTAAGTATTATAACCCCAGTTTCGTAATAGTTACGCTGCCCGATTGATTTAGGGTTTCGTAACAACTGTCGTGGTTCTGCCCGACGTAGTTGTTGGAATGCCGTCTCGGGGAGGGTATCATTAAAAATTTCAAAGGGTTATGGTACTAACCAATGTACATTTGTATAAATTATAGATTATACCCAGGAAACCCTTACGAAAAGCCTAAGACAGCAATGTGAGTTATCATCTTTTTGTTAATGTTTTTGGTAATGTTTTACCAAACCTTAAATGTTTTACTATGAAATTTGGCAGTGATTGAGTCTTTGTAGTTCTTCAATTATTGCCAGTATGTTGGGGTTTTGTATACAAAATTTGTACTACTTGCGAGTAGTAAGTCGAGGATGACAATACGTTACCATTGGACAATGAGTTAGCCAATGGGTAATATGACCCACAAGTCAGGGTTGACAGTACTAATGGAATAATTGTGTAGACATAAACAATGTGATCGCTCTCAATACTGTTCACTGTGACTTTAAACTTGATTAAACTGGGATTCACTCACCAGTATTTCCCATTGACAAATATTTTTAAAACATGTTTCAGTGTGAAAGCCAATTAGTAAAAAGCCAGCTGGAGAGCACTGAAGGCTTGGGAAAATGTGGCTATAAAAGTTACCTAATAAACGATGTTTTAAATTTAATAAAATAGGGTTTGTCCCTATAATGTATTGTAATAAGAAACTTGGGTTTTGCCCATGTTATTATTAATATGAAAGAAGGTGGTTTTACTCTGATAAACATTTCCTAACTACGGTCCTGATGTAAATTCCGCTGCGAGACTAAATATAAAACCTGATACCACCAAACTCTGTGATCACGTCCGCCCGTTCCCGGGGAACAGGGATCGGGGGTTGTGACAGCGGTTCTTGTACGTTGACCAATAAGTTGTGTTGGGTTTCAGGTGGGATTAGGGCTTCGACAATGTGTGATTTGTAGGTTTTATGTACATAGTAGGGGCTAGGGTTAGGGTTTAGAACAGGAACATGTAGTGGCTGAATTGATGGTGGCGGTGGTGAGAAGGGGGTAAGAGGTGGTGGTTGAGTTGATGGTGTTGGTGGTCAGAAAGGGGGTAGGAGTTGGTGGTGGAGTTGATGGTAGCGGTGGTCAAAAGGGGGGAAGGAGTTGGTGATGGAGTTGACGATGACGGTGGTCAGAAGGGGGGAAGGTGGTGGTGGCAGAGTTGATGGTGGTGGTGGTCAGAAAGGGGGGGGGGGGGTTTGGTGGTGGCGATGGTTAGAAAGGGGGAAGGTGGTGGTGGAGTTGGTGGTGTCGATGGTTAGAAGGGGGAAGGTGGTGGTGGAGTTGATGGTGGCGTTGGTGTTAGAGAGAGAAAAAGAGAGAGAGAAAGAGAGTGGGGTTGATAAAATCAGAATATCTTTATGATTTATTTCTTTTTTATGTTTTTAATTTCAATTAGATTTAAAAAAAAACAATAACAATACATATGTAAAAAAAAAATTACACATGCCATCTCATAAAAAACATGTTGTGTCAGCATGCCACGTTGGATAAAATAGCCATGTCAGAAGAAAAAAAACTAACCTAGATAGTGTCTGGTTAACAATGGGGTGGCACAACAACCCAAGTGTTAAGTTGAGGGTGGTGGAAGCCAAAGTGAAAGTTGGGAGTGGCAACGGCCAAAAGAGATTAGTTGTGGGGTGATAAACTCCAATAATCCTAGAATATATAACTTTTCACACAAGGAAACGTAGATAGAAAAATACGTCATGAGTTCAGCTCGAGTTTACACAACGAAATGTGGATGAAAAAAATATGTTCTGACGTAGATACAATGTTTTAGAATATATACATTTTCACATAACAAAGCGTAGATAAAAATATCGTCGTGGATTCGTCTCAACTTCATACAAAGAAACACAAATATTATATTCATCATGACGTGATAGAATCTTTAGAATATAAAATTATTCAGACAATGAAACATAGATAAAAAATACGTCATGAGCTCGGCTTGGTTTCACACAACATGTAGATAATAAAATATTTGGTGGCATAGATAAAATCTTTAAAATATATAACTTTACACAACAAAACTTAGATAAAAATATAGCGTGAGTTTGGCCCAGTTTCACCCAATGTTTTAAAACCAGTTTTTAAATTGTACGGGGTTGGGCTTAGAAATGGTTCAACCGGTAGTACCAGGTTGTGTCGAACAGTGATACCGGGTTAACTAGTTAACCTTAAAATTCCAAAATAATACAACTATAACTCAAAAAATATTGTAAAAGTTAGAGGTGAGCAGAAAACCGAAATAACCGAACTGTAACCAAAATAACCCAAAAATCTGGACCGAAAAAAACCGAATTTACTGCCGGCACATAACATTTATCATTTGCTAGTTAAACCGGCTCTTACCATACCGGGCTTGAGGCCGGCGGTCAGTAATACCGGTTGGTATAAACCGGTATTTAAAACATTGATAAAACATGGATAAAATATGTCATGAGTTCGGCATAGTTTCACACAATGAACCACGTAATCAACTCTACTATTTGTTATTATTTTATCATTATTTATTTATTATTTATAATTTCTTATTTATAAGTTATAACTAATTTTTATTATTTATTAAAACTAGTTATTGTTATTGTTATTAACATTAATTAATTAAGTAGTTAATAGACAGACTTAAAAAAAACAGAATAGACAAACATTAAATTAGAAAGACATGAAAGGGGTAACATAAATAATATGTTGGGAAAGAAAGAGTAAACCGGGGTTACCCTGACAAATAATAGACAAACATTATAGTTTACTGGTGATGTGAATTGTAGTTTACCCTCACAACTCATATATTGTAAAAAACTTAATAGCATTTACAATGATTTCTTTGTATATTTGTGAGTTTGTTTCTTACATTTTAAGAAGGCTCATTCTATACAACCCCCCTCTTCCTGATTACACCCCCCCTTGTGAGAGGAAAACTGTCGGTCCCACACAGGCCCCACCTGTAAGTATGTAAGAGGAGGGGGGTGAAAAAAGTAAATAGGAGGGGTGTAGAAAGTAGCACCCTTTAAGAAATGGTTATGAGTGGAGAAAGGTTATCTGTATACCCACGGGAATGCTATTCCCTCATATTAATTTTTTAATATTTTTTTGTAAAAGTGATTATAAGAAGAAAGAAAAAGTGCTAATGAAAATTTAGAAAATATCATTTTATTTTTTTATTTTTTTGGAATGAAAGTTTGATCCAACTTCATTTAACACTAGAAAACTTGCCAAGTTGCATCACAACATAAGGTAGACGGGCAACAAGCTGTGCCGTCAACCCTTTCTAAATTGCAAACCCTAATCTTCCAAAGACAAATCCCTGCCCTCCTGGGGTTGAACAATTGTTGTGGATTACCCGTTGACACTCGTCAAGACTCAAGAAGTGGATAGCTTCTGGCGCTAGTGAGCCAAATGTATCAAAGGCGAAAGGGACAAAAAGTCAAAAACATGATGGTTCTCTGCGCAAGCTTTGGCGTGCTTATCCACTTTCTTCCACTTTCTTTGATTCTGCCTTTCTTGCTACTTGTCTAGCTACAAACCTGTTTTCCCTTAAACCAACCAAGTTAAAATCATTTTATTGAAAAAAAAAAACGTCACGAATTTTAGAATAAATTATGGCCTGGTCTATTCACACACGCTGGTTGTCTATTTGCACA
This sequence comes from Helianthus tuberosus, assembly GCA_030545235.1. NCBI lineage: Eukaryota > Viridiplantae > Streptophyta > Magnoliopsida > Asterales > Asteraceae > Helianthus > Helianthus tuberosus. The sequence goes on along the minus strand of CM060351.1, from coordinate 7,482,031 downwards.
CTCTGAAGCGCCCCGCTTTGGCCACAGAGGGGCGCTTTGGGCTTGGTCAACAGACAAGGACTGACAGATCAGAGTGTTTTTGTTGGTGTTTTTGTTGACCAAGCCCAAAGCGCCCCTCTTTGGCCAAAGAGGGGCGCTTCAGTTCAAATTTTTTAGCTATGCGCCCCTCTTAGATCATAGCGGGGCGTTTAGGTTTTTTTTTTAATTTTTTAAAATTGTTTTTAATTCACAAACGCATCGATACTTGGCTAAATTTTACGTTTTTTTTTTCATTACACATCATTTTTTAATATATATGGACTATACGGCAAGTTCCGGATGTGTTCGGTTACGTGTGATGTCGTATTCCATTATATCGTATCATTCTGGTTTAAAACCACAAGTACTACTTTGTGTCGTGTTATGTGTATACACCCCGTACCGGATAAGTATCTGGCGTATTTTGTCATTAAATGTAGTATTATGACGTATATTGTCATTTTGGGTTCGTACAAGTGCGTATTTCATCCGTATTGGTCGTGTCGGTGACATTCGGTATCGAGACGTTAATGCCTGTTGGTGCCCGTATTAGTACGTAGTCTGTTGCTATGGAGTATTATATTTCTATTTGTCTTATTATGATGTATTTTTGCCGAATGGGTCGTGTCGGTGACATTCGGTGTTCGGTGTTGTACAGAAGCGCATATATTTAGTAAACACAAACACACACTTGGATTGTAAATGATTTAACGCATAAATTGAACAAACACAAACGTACTCTTGTATTGTAAATGAATAACGTGATTATTATTATACACATTTAACCTACATCTTGAACATATGGCGTTACATTAAGGTCCGGGGGTTTGTACGTAAACATTTCGTACGCGCTGATCTGATCCCTGTATAATGTATGCCAGGCTGCTGCGCTCTCTGTTCTGTTCGCTGTCCACAGTATGTTTGGGGGTGGCATTGGATACCATCCTCCAAGCTCTACATGGATGAAATGACCACCTTCGACGAACACAACCGCAACCACCTGATGAGGTTGCTCGGATTCGTCTGGCCCGCCCAACAGAGGGAAAATTGTAGGTTAAATGTGTGTAGTAATAATCACGTTAATTAATTTACAATCCAAGAGTACGTTTGTATTTGTTCAATATATGCGTTAAATCATTTACAATCCAAGTGTGTGTTTGTGTTTGGTAAATATATGCGCTTTTGTACAACACCGAACACCGAATGTCACCGACAAGACCCATACGGCAAAAATACATCATAATAAGACAGATAGAAATATAATACTCCATAGCAACTGTCACAACCCCCGATCCCTGATCCCCGGGAACGGGCGGACGTGATCACAGAGTTTGGTGGTATCAGTTTTATTTAGTCTCGCAGCGGAATTTTTCATCAGGACCGTAGTTAGGAAATGTTTATCAGAGTAAAACCACCTTCTTTTATATTAATAATAACATGGGCAAAACCCAAGTTTCTTATTACAATACATTATTAGGGACAAACCCTATTTCATTTAAATTCAAAACATCGTTTATTAGGTAACTTTTATAGCCACATTTTCCCAAGCCTTCGGTGCTCTCCAGCTGGCTTTTTACTAATTGGATGTCACATTGGGTTACCTGAAACATGTTTTAAAAATATTTGTCAGCGGGAAATACTGGTGAGTGAATCCCAATTTAATCAAGTTTAAAGTCACAGTGAACAGTATTGAGAGTGATCACTTTGTTTATGTCTACACAATTACTCCATTTGGTACTGTCAATCCTGACTTCTGGGTCATATTACCCATTGGCTAACATTGTCCAATGGTAACGCATTGTCATCCCGACTTACTACTCGCAAGTAGTACAAAATTTTGTATACAAAACCCCAACATACCGGCAGGAATTGAATAACTACAAAGACTCAATTACTGCTAATTTTCATAGAAAAACATTTAAGGTTTGGTAAAACATTACCAAAAACATTAACAAAAAGAGGATAAACTCAAATTGCTGTCTTAGGATTTTTGTAAGGGTTTCCTGGCTATAATCTATAATTTATACAAATGTACATTGATTAGTACCATAACCCTTTGAAATTATCAATAATACCCTCCCCGAGACGGCATTCCAACAACTACGTCGGGCAGAACCACGACAGTTGTTACGGAACCCTAAATCAATCGGGCAGCGTAACTATTATGAAACCGGGGTTATAATACTTACAATGGAGCAGAACCTCGCTAATTAGGGGTATAATACCCAAAATATTATGTCTAATACTTCAGAATTCGAGAATGAGATTTGAGAATGAGCGACGGAAACTGAAAACTGATGCCTTCTATTTATAGTTGTGAAATCTGGTCCTCACGCGGCCCGCGTAAAAGGCAAGGGACCCTTACGCGGCCCGCATCAACATCGGTCAACAGACTAGCTTAGCTGGGTCAGCTACTAGACTCGACACGATGTCGACATGTGTCGGCTTCTGGTGTAATCGCGTGTTATGATCTGTCGCGGCCCGCGTCAAAGACCTATACACCCTTACGCGGCCCGCTTCAACTTAAGAAATCAGCGCAGTCAAGTCCAGCCTTGATACGGCCCGCGTAAACTAAGGGTAGAGTATGTCGCGGCCCGCCTCAACCCTGTATTTCATGTTTTTGATTTATTATATATATATATAACATAACTAGGGCTCGGTTTTCACATACGGGGCATAATATAAGACATATTGAGACATTTTATAGTATATTAGAGGGTCGGAAATATTATGAGGGTGTTGGTTTTACCGAGGGTTGTTACATTCTCCCCACCTTACTTTAGAGCTCGTCCTCGAGATCTACTGAAACAAATGAGGGTATTTTCTTTGCATTTCTGACTCAAGCTCCCATGTGTATTCAGTTCCTCTTTTGGAATCCCACTTCACTTTGACTAGAACTAGTCTCTTATGCTTGAGATTCTTGACTTTCCTGTCTTCAATTTGTAAAGGTCTTTCTACAAATTTGAGTTGTTCATTTACTTCTATATCCTTAAGAGGCACTATCAATGATTCATCAGCTAAACACTTTTTAAGATTAGATACATGAAATACATCATGTATTCCTGCCATTTCCTCTGGCAATTGTAGCTGGTAGGCTACAGGTCCTATTCTTCTAATAATCTTAAAAGGTCCAACATACCTGGGACTTAGTTTTCCTCGTTTGATGAATCTTACCACTCCTTTCCAAGGAGAGACTTTTAACAATACTTTATCTCCTACTTGAAATTCCAAGGGTTTGCATCGGTTATCAGCATAACTCTTTTGTCGATCACGTGCTGCTTTCAGTCGTTCCTTGACTTGAATAATCTTGTCAGTTGTTTCCTATACTATTTCAGGTCCAGATAATTGCTTTTCCCCAATTTCTGCCCAACAGACTGGGGTTCGACACTTTCGTCCATAAAGTGCTTCAAATGGTGCAGCATTGATACTTGTGTGATAACTATTATTATAAGAAAATTCTATTAAAGGTAAGTGATTGTCCCAATTACCTCCAAAGTCAATTACACAAGCTCTAAGCATGTCTTTCATCGTCTTAATTGTCCTTTCGCTTTGTCCATCCGTTTGAGGATGATAAGCCGTGCTTAGTTTTAACTTGGTTCCCATTGCTTTTTGGAAACTTGACCAGAAATGAGATGTAAAACGGCTATCTCTATCAGAAACAATTGATAAAGGAATGCCATGTAAAGAAACAATTTCATTTACATACAATTTAGATAATTGTTCCATACTAATGGTTTCCTTCATTGGTAAGAAATGAGCTGACTTGGTTAATCTATCTACAATCACCCAGATTGTATCATTTCCTTTCCTAGTTTTGGGTAATTTAGTAACAAAATCCATTGTTATTAATTCCCATTTCCAAACTGGCATTTCTAATTGCTGTAACAAACCTGAGGGTTTCTGGTGTTCAGCTTTAACTTGTGAGCAAGTTAAACATTTAGAAACATAAACTGCTATGTCCTTCTTCATTCCTATCGACCAGAAATTTTTCCTTAAATCCTGGTACATTTTATCACTTCCTGGATGCATCGTATATTTAGACTTATGGGCTTCTTCTAATATACGGTTACGCAGGTTTCCTAATTTAGGTATCCACATTCTCTTTTTATGGAACCTCCAAATTCCATCTGTTCCTTGTTCCAATTCTTTTAGCATACCTTTTAATTTTTCATAATCATCCTTAATTACTGCTTCTTGTGCTTCTCTTATTTGTTCATTTAAATCTACTTGTAGATTTAATTTAAGAGAACGTACCCTTTTTGGCTTTTCATGATACTTTCGACTTAAAGCATCTGCCACTACATTTGATTTTCCTTCATGATACTGGATATCACAGTTATAGTCACTAAGAAATTCCATCCAGCGTCTTTGTCTCATATTCAACTCTTTCTTTCCGAAAACATACTTTAAACTCTTATGATCAGTGAATATGGTAAACTTACTACCATAAAGGTAATGTCTCCAAATTTTAAGAGCAAAAATTATAGCTCCTAATTCTAAATCATGGGTTGAATAATTCTCTTCATGATTCTTAAGTTGTCTAGATGCATAAGCTATAACCTTTTGTCGTTGCATCAATACACATCCATAACCTAATCTAGAAGCATCACAATAGACTACGAAGTCTTCAGTTCCTTCTGGTAATGCTAGTATAGGTGTATGGGTTAATCTTTGCTTAAGAATTCTAAAGGCTTCTTCTTGTTTTAATCCCCATTCAAACTTAACAGATTTACAGGTTAGCTTAGTTAAGGGAATGGCTATTCTAGAGAAATCTTTAATAAATCTTCTATAATAACCGGCCAATCCTAAGAAACTTCTAACCTCAGTTGGTGACTCAGGGATTTTCCATTTAGTAATTGCCTCAATCTTGGTTGGATCTACATGAATTCCTTCATGATTGATTAAGTGTCCAAGGAATTGTACCTGTTCTAACCAAAATTCACACTTTGAAAACTTAGCATAAAGCTTTTCCTTTCTTAACAAACTTAAAAGTGCGTGCAAATGTCTTGCATGATCCTCTTTACTCTTAGAATAAATTAGAATATCATCTATGAATACAATTATGAATTTATCCAAATATGGCTTACATATTCGGTTCATCATGTCCATAAATGCAGCTGGGGCATTGGTTAAACCAAATGGCATCAGTAAATTCATAATGACCATACCTCGTTCTAAATGCGGTCTTAGGAATATCCTCTTCCTGTACCTTTAATTGATGATATCCTGACCTTAAATCGATTTTAGAGAAAAATCGAGCTCCTTGTAGCTGATCAAACAGATCATCGATTCTTGGTAATGGGTACCGATTCTTAATTGTGACCTTGTTTAATTCACGATAGTCAATGCACATCCGCATTGATCCGTCTTTCTTTTTAACAAACAATATCGGCGCTCCCCATGGCGACGAACTTGGCTGTATAAATCCTTTTTCCAACAATTCATCTAATTTTTTCTTCAATTCTTGCATTTCTGCAGGTGCTAAACGGTAAGGTGCTTTGGCAATTGGTGACGTTCCTGGTATTAGATGAATCCTGAATTCAACTTCTCTATCTGGAGGTAGTCCTGGTAATTCTTCTGGAAAGACATCTGAAAACTGAGATACTACTGGAATATCTTTTAAATCCTTTCCTTTAATGTTAGTGATTATAGAAATCAAATACACTATAGAACCTTTTCTTATACAACTTGCAGTTTTCATCACATAGATGAATTTTGTGGATCTAGAGAACTTATCTCCTTTAATTGTGATTTTTTACCTTTTGGTGAATTTATTTGAATTAACTTTTGATCACATAAAATACTAGCTTTATTGGCTATTAACCAATCCATTCCTAAAACAACATCAAATCCTGCCAGATTCATGGGATACAGATTTGCAATAAATTTCTTATTTAAAATTTCTATACTTGCTCCCTGCAAGATTTCAGAAATTCTAACAGTTTCTCCGTTGGCTGTTTCTACTAAACATTCATGTGGTAGTTTAGTTAATGATTGATTTAGTAATTTGCAAAAGGATGTATTAATAAAACTTTGGTTTGCATCAGAGTCAAATAATACTTTAGCAAAAACATCATTAACTAAAAACGTACCAGCTATGACATCTGGAATCATCTTGGCTTCTTCTGCAGTCAGAACAAATGCTCTATCATTTTTGGTATTCTTGTTATCTGGAGCTGGAGCTAATTTTGGACAATTTGGCCTGATATGACATTTTTCTCCACAGTTGTAGCATAATCCATTACTGGTTTTCTTCCTGCAATTTTCTTCCTTGTGTCATGGCATCTTACAATGATTGCAGAGAATGGAGCATTTTCCCGAATGCTTTTTCTTGCAGACCTTGCAGTATGTTGCAGAGGTAGAACCCATATTCCTACGATTATAATTTTCGGAACGAAATTCTTGTGTAAGCCTTTGAGTTAAGTTCCTCCTCTGATCCTCTTCTCTAGTACAGACTAACTCATCAGTCATGGTATTTGTTAATTCTACAGCTTCTTCTATGGTTTGAGGTCTAGGTGCCTTGACTATGTGTCTAATCTCTCCAATTAATCCCCAAATATAACGAGAGATTAACACTGGTTCTGGTGATGCAAGGGTTGGTACTATCCTAGCATATTCAAAGAATATCTTAGTATACCCTTTGCTATCCACACCAGTCATCCTAAGGTTTAGGAATTTGTTTGCAATCTGTTCCTTCTCGTTGGGTGGGCAGAATTTCCTTTCTACCTTGTCCTTAAATTCTTCCCATTCCATATTATAGGTTCTATCACTTCCTCTTGTCTGGAGGATAGTGTTCCACCATTCTAGTGCTGCATTCTTAAACAGATTAGAAGCAAATAGTATTTTATCTTCTTCAGCACACTTACTTATCCTTAAGACTGCCTCAGTCTTCTCTATCCAGCGTAAAGTTGCAATGGCTCCTTCATTGCCCGAGAATTCCACTGGTTTACAAGACCAGAATTCTTTATAAGAACAACCATAAGGCATGGTTCTTCTTCTTTTGGGAATAGGCATTTGAAGTACAGGTCCATTGTTCACGCTGTTTTCAGGTTCACTTGGTCGCTTACTACTATGCTTACTTTTATTATCAGCGTCTTTAACAGTTTGAAGTATAAATGGCATAGCATCTATAATTCCCTGTGCTACTATGTGTTGGATAGCACTATTATCCACTTGGTATCCGTTGTTATTGTTGTTTGGGTTCTCATTATTCAGATTATCGTCATTCTGAATATTATCATTCTGGATTTCCGGGTTATTATCCAAATTGACTTGATTTCCTTGGTCGGCCATCTGAATTTTAAACATTTATCCCATATTAATATCACAAATAATATCTTATATAATTACTCACATGACACACAATCTAGCCAAAAACGTAGATCATTGCTACTTTACTCTTTTCATATACTTATGCGTCTATTATACACTAGTACAGAAATAAAGATTATAATACCAACAGAAATAAAATAGTAATATGCATCCGTACACACATATCTTATTTTATTATATTATTATTACTACTGCTTCTTTCATTCTAACATTCATGGATATGGATTCATCCAAAAATCCATATTGCGCTCATCGTATTTCCATACGAGACGCTCTCCCACCTGACGCATCCTCTCACTGCTTTCTAAAATTTCCTCCCCAAAAGTCCTGAGTTCTTGAATGTTTTCTGCACTCATTGGGGGTGCAGGTTCTAGGACTGGGTTTGGAATCTGAGGTTCTGGTTCCTGATATGGGGGTAAAAGAGCCTGTAAACGGTAAGGATCTTCTAATATTTCCCTGATGTAGTTATCATGGTAATAGGGATCTAAAGGGTCCATACCTGAATAGGCTCCTATAGGTGTGTCTTTCGGAATAGAGTAACGTTGCACATAGTCCCTATTATCGTCCCACCAGGGGTCGTAATTCGGGTCTAGTGGGTTTGGTGCAGGTACCCTTGGGATTTCTTATGGGTTAAAATCATACATCTCTACCTGGTTTTCCTGATTTTCTATCTCCATGGGGTGTTCTGGGTTTTGTGGTTGTGGGGCTACTAATTGTTCCATACTCGGGTCAGCAGCAGTCGTAGCTATGATATGAAAATTAGCTAGGCTTCTATTTAACATATCTTGAGTATGGGCATCTGTCTCTCTCTTAATAGCTGCTAAAGCCCTTTGCTGTTGTAGTTTTCTCATTCTCTTCCTACGAGGAAAAGTTTTTTTACTGAACCATCCTCGTTTCTTAGTAGGAAATGGTTCTTCAGATTGAGCTCTAAAAGCAAATATTTCGTCTTCCTGATCAGCAACATACCCCGAAAGGGCAGGCTGTGATGATGTACCTTCACTCCTAGGTGAACCAGATAACTGACGATTCACATCTGATGGTCCTTGATCACTCATACTGAAAACTAACAAATAGTCAAATAACACATAACACATAATTACAGTTATGCATGTATTTCCTTATTTTATTTCCTAACACCAATTTAAAATTTAAGTGTCAGCAGAACACTTCTTTGGCTCAGACCAGTGGCTAGGCTCTGATACCACCTTCTGTCACAACCCCCGATCCCTGATCCCCGGGAACGGGCGGACGTGATCACAGAGTTTGGTGGTATCAGTTTTATTTAGTCTCGCAGCGGAATTTTTCATCAGGACCGTAGTTAGGAAATGTTTATCAGAGTAAAACCACCTTCTTTTATATTAATAATAACATGGGCAAAACCCAAGTTTCTTATTACAATACATTATTAGGGACAAACCCTATTTCATTTAAATTCAAAACATCGTTTATTAGGTAACTTTTATAGCCACATTTTCCCAAGCCTTCAGTGCTCTCCAGCTGGCTTTTTACTAATTGGCTGTCACATTGGGTTACCTGAAACATGTTTTAAAAATATTTGTCAGCGGGAAATACTGGTGAGTGAATCCCAATTTAATCAAGTTTAAAGTCACAGTGAACAGTATTGAGAGTGATCACGTTGTTTATGTCTACACAATTACTCCATTTGGTACTGTCAATCCTGACTTGTGGGTCATATTACCCATTGGCTAACTAATTGTCCAATGGTAACGCATTGTCATCCCGACTTACTACTCGCAAGTAGTACAAAATTTTGTATACAAAACCCCAACATACCGGCAGTAACTGAATAACTACAAAGACTCAATTACTGCTAATTTTCATAGAAAAACATTTAAGGTTTGGTAAAACATTACCAAAAACATTAACAAAAAGAGGATAAACTCACATTGCTGTCTTAGGCTTTTCGTAAGGGTTTCCTGGCTATAATCTATAATTTATACAAATTTACATTGATTAGTACCATAACCCTTTGAAATTATCAATAATACCCTCCCCGAGACGGCATTCCAACAACTACGTCGGGCAGAACCACGACAGTTGTTACGGAACCCTAAATCAATCGGGCAGCGTAACTATTATGAAACCGGGGTTATAATACTTACAATGGAGCAGAACCTCGCTAATTAGGGGTATAATACCCAAAATATTATGTCTAATACTTCAGAATTCGAGAATGAGATTTGAGAATGAGCGACGGAAACTGAAAACTGATGCCTTCTATTTATAGTTGTGAAATCTGGTCCTCACGCGGCCCGCGTAAAAGACAAGGGACCCTTACGTGGCCCGCGTCAACATCGGTCAACATACTAGCTTAGCTGGGTCAGCTACTAGACTCGACACGATGTCGACACGTGTCGGCTTCTGGTGTAATCGCGTGTTATGATCTGTTGCGGCCCGCTTCAAAGACCTATACACCCTTACGCGGCCAGCTTCAACTTAAGAAATCAGCGCAGTCAAGTCCAGCCTTGATACGGCCCGCGTAAACTAAGGGTAGAGTATGTCGCGGCCCGCCTCAACCCTATATTTCATGTTTTTGATTTATTATATATATATATATATATAACATACCTAGGGCTCGGTTTTCACATACGGGGCATAATATAAGACATATTGAGACATTTTATAGTATATTAGAGGGTCGGACATATTATGAGGGTGTTGGTTTTACCGAGGGTTGTTACAGCAACAGACTACGTACTAATACGGGCACCAATAGACAATAACGTCTCGATACCCGAATGTCACCGACACGACCCATACGGATGAAATACGCACTTGTACGAACCCAAAATGACAATATACGTAATAATACTACATTTAATGACAAAATACGTCAGGTACTTATCCGTTAGGGGGTGTATACACATAACACGACACATAGGAGTACTTGTGGTTTCAAACCAGAATGATACGATATAATGGAATACGACATCACACGTAACCGAACACATCCGGAACTTGCCGTATAGTCCATATATATTAAAAAAATTATGTGTAATGGAATAAAAACGTAAAATTTAGACAATTATCGATGCGTTTGTGAATTAAAAACAATTTTAAAAATTAAAAAAAACCCCTAAACGCCCCGCCATGATCTAAGAGCGGCGCTTAGTTGAAAATTTTGAACCGAAGCGCACCGCTATGGCCAAAGAGGGGCGCTTTGGCCCTCGTTTTAGCCCCATTTCAACACAACACACAAACACACACTAAAGGACTGACAGAGCTTTGGCCACAGAGGGGCGCTTAGGGCTTGGTCAACAGACAAGGACTGACTGACTGACAGAGTCAGTCCTTGTCTATTGACCAAGCTCAAAGCGCCCCTCTTTGGCCATAGCGGGGCGCTTTGGGATGTAAAAATAAGGGGAAGCGTGTGTAAATAGCATGACCCTAAATTATAATAATAAAAGTTAAAATATTGAATGTGAATGCTATATATAAAGAAAGTCAACTGATGTATCAAAAGTAGAGCCTTAGTTATTTTTTTATGAATAAACAAAGCTTAAAATGACAACACATAGCTAGCTGAGAATGACATCTTGAGGAAGATGTTTTTAGCGATATTCGTTGTAGGTTTTTTTTTTTGCATACGTCGTCTTTTCAATCTATCGCGTGGAATGATTGGTGTAAATTTTTAATTATGTAATTTTTGTTTTTTGTTTGGTCCGGCTCGGTCTTCAGGTTCGGTTGTTTGGTAATGAAAGTCTATTTTAAAAAAAAAAAAGCTAGCTGAGAATATTTTTCCAACATACATGACTCACCATACATGTTAGTTTATTAGTATATGCGGTGTACTTGTTTCTAAAAGTCAAAAGACTTTTCACACAAGGAAACGTAGATAGAAATATACGTCATGAGTTCAGCTCGGTTTTACACAACGAAACATGGATGAAAAAAATATGTCGTGACACAGATACAATCTTTTAGAATATATACATTTTCACATAACAAAGCGTAGATAAAAATATCGTCGTGGATTCGTCTCGACTTCATACAAAGAAACACAAATATTATATTCATCAAGACGTGATAGAATCTTTAGAATATATAATTATTCAGACAATGAAACATAGATAAAAAAAATACGTCGTGAGCTCGGCTTGGTTTCACACAACGAAATGTAGATAATAAAATATGTGGTGGCATAGATAAAATCTTTAAAATATATAACTTTACACAACAAAACGTAGATAAAAATATAGCGTGAGTTTGGCCTAGTTTCACCCAATGTTTTAAAACCGGTTTTTAAACTGTACGGGGTTGGGCTTAGAAATGGTTCAGCCGGTAGTATCGGGTTGTGTCGAACAGTGATACCGGGTTAACTAGTTAACCTTATAATTCCAAAATAATACAACTATAACTCAAAAAATATTGTAAAAGTTAGGGGTGAGCAGAAAACCGAAATAACCGAACTGTAACCAAAATAACCGAAAAATCCGGACCGAAAAAAACCGAATTTCCTGCCGGCACATAACATTTATCATTTGCTAGTTAAACCGGCCCTTACCATACCTGGCTTGAGGCCGGCGGTCAGTAGTAATACTGGTCGGTATAAACCGGTATTTAAAACATTGATGAAACATGGGTAAAAATATGTCATGAGTTCGGTATAGTTTCACACAATGAACCACGTAATCAACTCTACTATTTGTTATTATTTTATCATTATTTATTTATTATTTATAATTCCTTATTTATTATTTATAAGTTATAACTAATTTTTATTATTTATTAAAACTAGTTATTGTTATTGTTATTAACATTAATTAATTAATTAGTTAATAGACAGATAAAAAAAAACACAATAGACAAACATTAAATTAGAAAGACATGAAAGAGGTAACATAAATAATAGAGGAAATAGCCAAAATTGCCAAGTTATGGTCAACTTTTCCAAACTAGTCAAGTCAAACGTCTTGGAGAGACGGGCACAAACATGTTCAAACGTCTTGGCGGCTGACCAATCAAAAGCTGACACGTGTCCGACACAGCTCAGACGTCTTAACGTCTTGGCTGAGACGTTTCAGACGGCTGCTTGAGACGTTTTAAAAGTTGAGCCGATAAGCTGATACTTTTGCATGGCTTGAGACGTTTGAAGCCGGCTTGAGACCCCTCAACACGGCTTGAGACGTCTGAAATTATCACTTTTTTTAAAAAAAAAATTAAGACGTTTCGTTAAAACCTTGAGACGTTTCACGGTCTCCAAAGATTTTTTTAAGTCGTTTAATAAAGTTTTTGAATTTAGATGTTTTAAATAATATAGTTTAATATAACGAGTATATAAATACAATATAAGTTCAAGTTATATTAGCTCCGAGACGGAGGATAAACTGGTTAAGACGTTTGGGTTATACAAGAGTGGCGCGGGTTCGAATCTCACTAAGGGCCAGTTCTTTAAAGAAGACCCCCTTTTTCATATTCTTAAGTTTTTGAATATGTTTGTTTTAAATAATATAGTTTAATATAACTAGTATATAAATACAATATAACTTCAAGTTATATCAGCTCCGGACGGATGATAAACTGGTTAAGACGTTTGGGTTATATACGAGTGGCGCTGGTTCGAATCTCACTAAGGGCCGGTTCTTTAAAGAAGACCCCCTTTTTCATATTCTTAAGTTTTTGAATACGTTTGTTTTAAATAATATAGTTTAATATAACTAGTATATAAATACAATATAACTTCAAGTTATATCAACTCCGGACGGAGGATAAACTGGTTAAGACGTTTGGGTTATACACGAGTGGCGCGGGTTCGAATCTCACTAAGGGTCGGTTCTTTAAAGAAGACCCCCTTTTTCATATTTTTAAGTTTTTGAATTTAGATGTTTTTTTTTTGAATGTAATGTTTTTTTTTTCTTTTTATATTTTCTTTTTTTTTAATGTAATGTTTAGTATGTATTTTCTTTTTTTAATATAATAATGTTTTATATTTTCTTTAACTGTTTACGGGTTTAATTATCACGTTTTTTAAAAAATTTTAAGACGTTTCATTAAAACCTTGAGACGTTTGAGACGTCTCACGGTCTCCAAAGTTCTTTTTAAGTCGTTTCATTCAAATCTTGAGACTTTTGAGACGTTTCCCGTTTTCCAAAGCTCTTTTTAAGACGTTTGAGACGTTTACCAAAGTTATTTTTAAGACGTTTGAAACCTCTTTTTAAGTCGATCACAATTTTCAACCCTGTTATACACAACGTTTTCTTCTTCACTATATCTTATACCCCATTGGTGTTCACAGCTTCAAAAAATGGGCAGACCCCCTGATTCAACAAACGGTTCTAAGAAGTCATCTACAACGGGTCTAAGAAGTCATCTACAACGGACACGTATCTTCTCCCTTTTAATGGGATGAGATCGGATTTCCCCTTCCACGTGCTCTGCGGGGTCGATCGGGTTCAAGAACTCATCTACAACGGACACGTGAAGGGTTAAACGGGTTGTTCGGGTCATGACGGTTCTGCCCATTTAGGGTGGTTGATGAGAGTTTGGCTAACACAATGGGCTCTCACCAATGTGTTTGCCAGGTCCTCTAACATCACCGAAGCCGCAGAACTGCAGAACCAAATGTGAACAACCCGTTACATATCACCTAGGCCAAAATAAATGTGGGTTGATGGAACTTACCATTTCACGTCCCATATTTATTCCTAGGTGTTTCAATGCAAATTCCGGAATCAAAATCCGGATCTCCTACCCCATTTTAAATTTATGGAAGTAGCGCTTTGGTGTATTCTAGTTCAAATGATTATGTTTGTATGTTTTTGTGTTATGTTTTTTATGTACTTTGTATTCCATGATAATAAAGTTATAAATTTTACTAATTTACGTTTGAATTCTAGTTCAATTCAGTATAATTCAATGTTTAAAGACGTTTCAACAGCCTATTAAATGTTAAGACCACTACTAGAAAATACACATTTCTTGACGCACATTGTGCGTCATAAAACGGTAATTATGACACGCAAAAGAGAGTCGTTGATTGAGGAGTCATAAAATTAACATGACATGCATTTGTGTGTCATGTTTTTATGACACATTTATGACAGACATTTAATGACACACGTCTAATGACAAGCATTCATGACACATTCATGACACTCATTTTATGACACACATTCATGACACTCATTTTATGACACTTTTTAATGACAAACGTTCATGACAAGCATTTATGACATACGTATGACATTCATTTATGCGTGTCATGCTTTTAGTTGTTTAAATTTTTTTTGTAGAATTACTAATTTGCCCTGGATACATGTATATTAACAAAAACAATAAATCTTTTTCATAAAACAAACACACACACATATATATATATACCAAAACAATCCATTACATAATCATTTATCAAGTATACTACAAATATTTTAACATTAACAAAAAAAAATTGTTTGTCAATACATTGTCAACACCTAAAATACGATTTGTCACTTAAAAATAACCGCATAACGGCATAAGTCGACCAATCTTCGTGAAAGCCATCCATATCCGCAGCCAAGTATTCCTCTACTCCTTTCCCAACCTGAGACAACAATTAGATAAAATAAATCTTAAAAATCAGAATTTAACCGTAATATATGAATTTAAGCATTTGTTTCGATATATAAGTACATATTTCTCTAATATACAAACTAAAATATGCCAAAACTTACATTATCATTTTCATGCATTTCAATTCCTTCGTAAGCTATCTCCTTTATGAACTTCATCACATAGTAGTCATATTCAGTACCTCCTGGCTGACGTGGACACTACACAATAAAAATATCAAAAAATGTGAAACCATTACGATTTACGTTTAAACTAAAGGGTTTCAATATTTACAATATTGTTAGAAGAATGAATCAAACATAAAGTTTGTACAAAAGATGAGACGAAGAGAGAGAAAGAGATCCCGACACAACTCAAGCTATATTGTTAGGAGAATGAATTGACAAATTTTGTAAGCGTTAAACCGGTTTGTACGAAATTTTGTTATTAAAATTATTAGAAAATATATTCCTATTGAACATGAAAACGAGCAAAGCATTTAATTTTCATATCAGAAAAATCATGATCAGTGAGTAATAATTTTATTTTTTTTAAAAGATGTATATATCAATCTAACATATAATTACATAGAAGAGGATGGTTCATGGTTTTGAATATACAACATGCTAACCAATTATGTCATTAAGTGTCATGTGTACAACATGCTCTCATGGTTGTATATTCACCATACATAAAAGCACACCTACTGACAACTGTACATATAAGTCTTTAGTAAAAGATAAATCAACATTCAATGTTTTATTTTGGGTGATTGTTTTAAGATACCTCCAAAATTGTTTGGACACCCCCTATCGACACGTATAGCAATATACGCGTCGTATAGGGTTTCAACTGCATTAAATGAGCCCATATACGACAAATATAACACTATACGCGTTGTATAGAGTACGATGTAACCATTTCCTAAGGCCAGACAACGTTTTGCATATAGCTCTATACACCACGTATATACACCGCAATATATGGCTCCAGGAGTGTCCAAATAACCAAAGCCTTTATTTTGTATTTATATATTTATTTTTGTAATTTTCTATTGAAGGGGTGTTCTTGAAAGTCAAACCTGTATAACATGATTCTTGAAGCTGACATTCTCTTTCTCCTTCCTGGTTCTATACTCAACATACAAAACACTGATGAGATAAGCAGTCCAACTTCCAAGCAGACCATAAAACACTTGTAGCATGATTCCTGAAAACATTCCCAGTTGAGAGAAAGAGTATGGCAAAGTCAACAAAACTTGTGCCACCAAGTCAAACCAAAATGATTAAATCTTTAATCCAAACAAAAGAAAATCCCAACAAAGTTAGAGAATAAAAGATGCCTATTCTCCATATCTCTAAAAAAATCAAGAAACAAGCCATAATTAGGGGTTCAAACAAGCCAAGCTACTCAAGCTCAGCTCGAAACGAGACAAGCTTAAACGAGCTCAAGCCCAAGAATAAAAACAAGCTCGTTTAGTAAATGAGCCGGGCTCGAGTCTAAACGAGCCCACTGTTTAATATAATTTTAAATTTTAATTAATATATTAAATATATATTTAAAAAATTATTGTTACTAATTATAAAATTATGAAAAAATAACTAAATTATATATAAAAATAATTATAGTTAATATAAATTAATTAATAAACGAGCCTAACTCAAGCTTGAAAAACTACCTATGAGTTGAGCTCGAGCTATCATAACTTAAATAAGCTCGAGCTCGAGCCTAGTCGAGCTCGGGCTCGGCTCGTTTGTACACCTAACATAATTATGGGCCATGATTATGTTGGATTGAAACAATTGATGGGATTAAAAGGGTATTTAGGTAATTACCTGATTTGAAGCACAACTAAACCAAGCATCATAAACAGACCCACCATGCCAAAGAAAGTTTTTGAAGCCAGACATTGACTGATCTACCCCTAACACCCCCTCACCTACATCTTGATCATTTCCACTATTCATTTCCAGATTCATGACTTCTCCTTTCTAGGGTTGCATATAAGAATCTACGAATTTCAAGTATCAACAGAAATATATTATCAAAGATCCATAATCTAGTAAGAAAGCATGTGAAATAGAAATCGTTTTGGTTAAAGCATTGCATCGAGCAGTCGGTATGCATCTTCGAACATTTTACTTTAACAAACTTACCTGAGATTTCGATTGGAACATGAGGCTGATGGTTGTTAGAGGTAATTCAAGGGGGTCAATTGCTAAGGTAGAATGACGGCAAACAACTGCGATGAAGAATTACAGATGGTTTTCAGCGGGCATAATCAACATGTCATAGGGCTGCTACGGGGCTCTGCTAGAAATGTGCGATTGTCGTAGGGCATAATCGTGGAGGCCATTTGAGGGGATGGTTATGGTCGATTTAGGTCAGGGGAGAGAGGACCTCAACCGTTTTAGGCTAAAGTGGGAGGGAGGAAGCAAATTGAATTTTCTCAGGGAGGGAAATAAAATTTTCTTTTGTGAAAAGTCATAGTTGGAGGGAAACTTAAATATTTTTAAAACCACATGTAATTTAACTAATAAATAGTATAATTTGATTTTGATTAAGCATATAAAATATAAGTACATAAATTAATAATAAATAAATAGTTTAATTACGTTATAAAAGTTAATTATTTCTGTTCATTTTCAAATGGTTACTAATATAAATATAAATATACATATATAAAGTATTAATATAGCATGGTGCACCTTAATAAACAGAAATACATAAAAAATAGGAGAAAAATGCCCGGATAGTCCCTGTGGTTTCGCCTTTTTTCACCTATAGTCCCCAACTTTCTAAAATTACCTGAATAGTCCCCAAGTTTTCAATTTTCGTTCCCGAATAGTCCCTGGCGTGGATGGAGGTTACTTTTCTCAGTTAAGTTGGTGTAAAATGACTATAGTGCCCTTACTGTTTAATTAGTAACTAAAAAGTTTCAAAAAATATAATTAATATTTAAAATTTATGTTGGAACCCACCACCACCACCACCACCACCACCAAGATCTCCATATGCATCACAGGCACCTTCGTTCACACACAATTCCACATATTTATTTGTTACTTTAGTAATAATAATTAGATATACATAAAATATATATATTTATATAACAGTTAAATTTCTATATTATGTTATGATATGATACGTAAAGAATGTGAAGAAAATTCTTAAATCTTAACCTTATCTTGGGGAATGAGACGAAGTAGAAAAAAACAAATGAACACATAAAGGTTTCTTTAAAATTCTGGGATGATAATGAGAATGCTCTTAAATCTTAATTGAAATAGAGTTGATGGCTGAAAATGGTGGTAGTGGAGATGGATTGTGATGGGTAATGGTATATCTAATTCTAATAAAAAAATTAAGTTAATGTCATATAATATTCTCTCTTTCAATTCATTAATAATATTATTAATTAATTAATTTTTGTTTGAATTAATAGATAAATTCATCACAAAATATTTAGTTGTAATAATCACTTCACTACATTATTTCTAATATATAAACTCAAATTCGAGTGTTATTATTTTACATATTTTTGTGGTGTTGATATGAGATATTGATGCATATAATTAAAAAATAACATTTTAATAGCGTAACACCATATTTCTTAGATAATAGCAATTATTTTTTCTCAAAATTGATTTAGATAAAACAGATAACGTAAACTAAACCATATATGCTTATCCATTTTAAGAAATAATAAAATCATAGATTTTAGAATTATAGATAATTTATATATTTTTATTCATAAATTAGAATAAGATATTAATTAATAATATCATCTCTATATGATAATAAGGAAAGCGAATGAACAGTGAAAGAACCCAACCACACCTGCCTGGCACAAGGTCATGGGGCCATGTGGACGTTGATACTAGAGCCACAAAGCCTTTGCCACTCCCACATGTTAACTTTTCAAGATCAGGGTCATCCACGTGTATGGGTTTGGGTACACCCTTGTGTCATCACATCATTCTGTTCTTCCCTTGCTTTTAGACTTTTTTTTAGGTTTCTCAAGAGAAAGAAAGAGGATAAGAAGAGTGTGAAAAAGGGAGAGAGAAAGATATGGGTGGTGACCAGACGGTTACCACCGTTGCACCACCACCCGGACGGTTACCACCGTCAGCACCACCACCCGCATCTCCCGGTGTCTCTGCATTATCTCACCCCATTCTTCCCTTTTAAAAACTTTTTTGGGCTTCTCAAGAGAGGAGACAGAGAGGGACAAAGGAGATAGAACAGAGGCGATGACCGGACGGTCCCCATCGTCGCACGGTCACGACCGTCGCGCCACCACCACGGTGACGATCTCAGTTGTTACACCACCGCAACATCATTGCTGCTATTTTTACCCCTTTTTTAGCGCTTGGGTGACCAGAGAGTCACCACCATCACCACCGTCACGATTTGAGAACATTTTTGTTCAGTGATGATGGGTTTAGTCTCATTTGAGAACATTTATAAGTTTTCAGACCTCTGTGGCTTCGGTGGTCCTATGTGATGGCTTTTGTCTCTCTTTCTCGCTTTGAACTTTTAGTGAAGGTGAGTTTACTCTCATCTGGGAACATTTTTGGTTCTGAGATCGCTGATTTATGTGATTTTAGTTAAACGGGTTTCCATTAAAATGGTTCCCGCCGTGATGTCTTGACGCATCGGTCGGTGATGGCTATTATTTAGTTTCCTGAGACCCTATTGTTGTCGTTGTCGGTCGCCATTCTCGGTAGCGGCTTTTGCACAGCCGATTTGGTGTTCGTGTTTATCTGTAATAGACAAAGTAAATGAATATTGTTTTGATGTTTTTTGCCCATCTCTGGTCATTTGAGAGCATTAAAGGGGTGATTTCCTCACGTATTGGTCGATGATGGTTGGGCTTTAGTTTCTTGAGACCCTAACTACATTGTGATGATTTTTGGTCTTTGATTGGCGGTTGTGTATGGGTTTACTCATAGGTGCTGGGCTGTGATGAGTTTATAAGACCGACAAACTGTTGGATGTGGATTCGTTCTGTGACGACAATGATGATATTTTTAGATCTGAGTCGATTGGATGAGAGCGGTTTGCAACTTGGTATGACAACTCTGGTTGCAACCGTAGCGCCATTGTTGAATGTGTTGGTGGTGGTGGAGTTGGAATTGTTTGATGATGATTGTGTTGATGGTGGTCGAATATTTTGGTCCTGGTTGGTGGTGTGATTATGGTTTTGGCTGTCATGTTAGTGGTTGTCGTTTTGGTTGTGATGTTGGTGGTTGTGGTGATGACGATGGTAGTGAAAAAACAGAGACTTACTTATGTTTGTGGTGAATAGTAAAGATTGTGATTGTGGTTAAACTTATCTTAATATATATACATTCGTATGCCAATTTGTTTTGGATTTGAAGCGTTGATCGGCGATGATGGTGGCATGCTACTTGGCATGCCAACTCGGTTTGCATATCCGTAGCAGCACTGGGGCAATGATGATGCACATGAATGTGCGGTTTCTACTTTTTTGGCAAGGCAACTGTGATGGCAACGTGAAGTCATTTATGTCTTTACATGGCAACCGGTATGCAACCATTCTGAGTGAAACTCTTATTTTGTCTTCACCAGCTTGGCCAAGTTTAAATTTATAAACTTAAGAATTTGAAATATTGTTTTGAAAGAGGTAATGCTTAAATTGTGAATGGCTGAATGAAATTGACTTTTGTTCTTAATTGTGTATATTATTGAACCATTATGTGCCGTATGAATTGGCACCTGTAATTTAGTAAAGACTTGTAGTTTTCCTTTTGTTTCAAAAAAATTAGCAATCTCAATGGTGTTCTTGAGAACAAGTGCCTTAAGTTGTTTCATATTATAGGTGGTCCACATTAAATATTTCTTCCGTTCAATATTTATGTGATTTAGCGATCATTTATGTAATACAGCTTTTTGCGAACCGGGAACCACAGGCGCAGCGCGCCGGATTGATACCCCTAGTTAATATTAATAAATTGATGGAGAAAATGTTATGTGGGATTATTCTTATTCATTTTAAGAAGTAATAAAATCAAAGGTTTTAAAATTATAGAGAATTTGTATATTTTTTAATTATAAATTATAAATAGAATTATTAATTAACTAAAAATATCATTAATATTAATAAATTGTTGAGAAAATGCCATGTGGCATTTTTTTTTGAACGACAAATTTCTTATTCCCTGTTGTCTATAGGACTTGAACCCAAGACCTCCCTCTCCCAAAATGTTTAAAGGCTTTTGCCTTTGCCAATGGACCACTACCCCATTAGTGCCATGTGACATTATTGAGAGTATTTTATTAGAATTAGATTTTGGTTTTCTTTTTTAAGAAAACAGAAAGTAAAAACAAACAAACATGTAAAGCATTTATAAAAAGAAACAAATAAAAGAGAGTATTCTGACTAAGTTCGAACTCACGACCATTAGTTTATCAATGCCACGAAACAACTCAAACAACTTGTTTTATTGCTACCTGACTTGTTTCTTAAGCTATATATATAAAACAAATGTGAACATTAACCAATCGCAATATTTTAAATAATATGGACATAATTTTACTTTATCCTATTTCACTTTTATCTCCTATCTTCCTGGTTTGTTTATTAATTTATACTATATTATTATTAATAATTGATAATTGATTTTAGCAGTTTGTTATTTTGTATAATCTTATTTAATAAGAGCTAAAGGATATAAATTAAAAGTTTAATTGTTTAATTTTTAAAGGAGTTAAAAGGTTAAACAAATATTAAACTATGGCTCGCATTATTTATTTGTTGTAAATCCAATATTATAATAATTTGCATATTTTACGTATGTATCGTGTTATGAAAAATTGCAACCTTTACAGCAAAAGTTGCGAATGTCAATAAAGTTTTCAACCTTTTAAGTAAAAGGTTACAATTTTTAGTAAAATTCGTAACTTTTAGATAGAAAGGTTGCGATTTCAATAAAATTTTGTAACTTTTAATATAAAAAGTTACATTTGATCTTTTAATGCAACTTTTATGTTGAATGAATGTTCATTAGGGCCAAATGCAACACAATGAATAAAGGTTGCGTCCAAAAAGTTGCATTAGCCTCATTTTCTAGTAGTGTAATCTAAAACGCCCAAAATAGTTCTTTTGGTATTTGCAAACCAGTTAATCGCCTAGAATATTACCATTTTGACGATTTTAAATGAAGCCCCCAAAAATGGTTTTTCTAGCTAAAGATTAGTCTAGCTCAAACAAATGAGGTATTTTTCATAAAGTGTAGTATTTTCTAAGCTATTTTAGAAGACCGGCTAAAAATATGTATGTATGTACATGTATATGTGCAAAAAAAAATTGGTCGATCGAGTTTGACGTTATTATTAATATAGCGTGTAACAGGTTCATTAAGAGTCATCATAACTATTAGAGTGAAAAATTGGATATGGGAAGATGCGGGTGGGATGAGAAATCATGAGTATGGGTGTTCATGAGCCGAACCGAACGGAGGTCTGCTCGTGCTCGGTTCGGTTTGAAACCGAGCCGCTCGGTTCGGTTCGGATTTAGGAAATCGAGCGGAAATCTTATGCTCGTGCTCGGTTCGGTTTAGAACCGAGCCGCTCGGTTCGGTTCGCTTTTGCTCAGTTTTATTTAGCATTCCTACACAGCCATTCATTCACCAAAATTCACCAACTTATATGTTTCACACACACTTTAACAATTTAACAAAATAAAAACATAAAAAGTCCCACAAAAATAAACACAAAATGTCATCCAAATGTTTAATGTTTAAGAACATCTAAAATGCAAAATAACTTCCAAAACACGCGTTGAAGTCATTCCAGACATCTTCAATAAAAATCTGTATTCAAAACATAAAGTTTGATACAGTAACATCAATTCAAACCCATAAAATAACCCAACAACGCGAACGGTGAATGGCCGACAGACGAGCGATGTGGCAAGTGGAACTGGATGGCCGGCGGACGGTGATACTTGCGAACAAGGGATCTGGATGGATGTCGGCGGCTGGTGACTTGGGAGTTGAGGGAGATAAGATATTAGGGTTTTTTTTGAACTCATGAGGATTTTAGGGGTTGGATATGCTACATGTTTATTATAATTAATAAATATAATATATATATACTTAATAAATATAATATATATATATATATAATAATAAATTCGATCAAAACCGAACGAGCGACGAGCGAGCGTACCTATGCTCGTGCTCGGTACGTTTTTAAACCGAACCGAGCTGCTCGGCTCGGTTTTAACCGAGCAAGGAATCGAACGAGCAAATTTCTGAGCTTTTTCGAACGATCGTCGAACGATCTTCGAGCGCCGAGCAGTTTGGACACCCCTAATCATGAGAGACTGGCGAGAACATCGCCTCGTTGATAGGGTACCTTCCAAAACCAACACCAAACGACATGGCCATATCCCAAAACCACTAAGACGAGCCTAACTGTAACGAGCTTGAACCTAAAAACAAGCTCGTTGAGTAAACTAGCCCAAGCTCAACTCAGCTCACGAGGCTAAACGAGACATTGTTAATATAATTTTTAATTAATATATTGGATATATATCATTTTTCATAAGTCCGTACAATTTTTTCTGTTTAACAGTTTTCAAGTTTTTCCCATGATTTGCTAATGGAAATTAACCATGATGTCCATATTACATAAACAACAATTGCTATAGGAAATTAACCCTTATGTTTATATAAGGTTTTTTTATAAAGCTAAAAAGATGACACACGGAAACATTTTTATAAATTTATTAAATTTTGTACAACCATAAATTTTTTTTCTTTACATGTATTTAAATGTCATAAAATAAGCGTGTGTCATTATTTGCATGTCAATATAGATATTGTTTTTTTTATGACGCTAAAAGGATGACACACAAAATAGTGTCATAAATATATTGAATTTTGTAAAACCATGACATTTTTTTTCTTGACAGACAATTTCGAATGTCATAAAATGAGTGTGTGTCATTGTTTGCGTGTCAAGATTAATCTTGTTTTTTTATGACGCTAAAAACATGACACACAAAAAAGAATGTCATAGATTTATTAAATTTTGTAAACCATGACATTTTTTTCTTGACATACGCTTTTGAATGTCATAAAATATGTGTGTGTCATTGTTTGCGTGTCAAGAGGAGTGTATTTTCTAGTAGTGGACGTTTCAACAGCCTATTAAATGTTAAGACGTTTCAACAGGGAATTAAATGTTAAGACATTTGAATTTTATGTTAAGACGTTAGAATATTTAAAGTTATATTAAATTAAATATTCATTTAACCAACCCCACTATATATACCCTAATTCTAAACACACAGAAACACACACGCCGTTCTTCTTCTTCTACTTTCTTTGTTCTACTTTCTTCTACACACAGAAACACACAAGCATACATGGCTTCTTCCTCGTGGACCGAAGTTGAGGACATTGCATTGGTGGAGGCTTGGGAGGAGGTGTATACCAATCCTCCTCGTCGAGGGCAGGGGGGTCTATGGGTCCGGTTGCAACAATATTTTGCACAACTCCGTGGTCCGGACCACGGCCGCACCGTTGACGCCTTATCTTCAAGGTTTCGGGTTATACGCTTGGAGTGTAAGAAGTTCGAGGGTTACTACAAGTCTGTGGAGGATTCATTCCAGGGCCTTAGCGAGGAGGACATCAAGGCGGTTGCGCTCATCAACTTTCGCCACGATGAAGGACATGATTTCGAACATGTCGCGCAACGGGAAACGATTAGGGTTTGGATTTAGATCTTTGTTTTTTTTTTTAATGTAATGTAGTTTTTTTCTTTTGTATATATTTGTTTTTTTAATTTAATGTTTAGTATGTATTTTCTTTTTTTTAATATAATGTTTTATATTTTCTTTAACGGGTTTGGGCTTACGGGGTTGGGCTTACGAGGTTGGGCTTACGGGTTTGGGCTTACGGGGTTGGGCTTACGGGTTTGGGCTTACGGGGTTGATATTTTATAAACTTATATTAACTATAGACACTAACCGGGTTAGTGTTTATATAACAATTTCTTTCTAAATCAATAACTCAGTTAAGATTTCTTAACTGAGTAGGGACCAAACTGGTAAAGTTGAAAACTTATATTAACAGCGACGTTTTATAAACTTATATTAACTATAGACACTAACCGGGTTAGTGTTTATATAAGAATTTCTTTTTAAAACAATAACTCAGTTAAGATTTCTTAACTGAGTAGGGACTAAACTGGTAAACTGGTAAAACAATAACTCAGTTAAGAATTTCTTTTTAAAACAAAATAAATAAACTTATATTAACTATAGACACTAACCGGGTTAGTGTTTATATAAGAATTTCTTTTTACAACAATAACTCAGTTAAGATTTCTTAACTGAGTAGGGACCAAACTGGTAAAGTTGGAAACTTATATTAACAGCGACTAATTATAACAATTTTCAAAACCTCAGGGACCATTAATGTAAAATATGTTAGTACAGGGACCAAAAATGTAATTTTTAAATCAGATCTTAAAAAGGGGGTCTTCTTTAAAGAACCGACCCTTAGTGAGACTCGAACCCGCGCCACTCGTGTATAACAGAAACGTCTTAACCAGTTTATCCTCCGTCTCGGAGCTAAGTTATATTGTATTTATATAGTCGTTATATTAAACTATGTTAGTACAGGGACCAAAAATGTAATTTTTTAATCAGATCTTAAAAAGGGGGTCTTCTTTAAAGAACCGGCCCTTTGTGAGATTCGAACGCGCGCCACTCGTGTATAACAGAAACGTCTTAACCAGTTTATCCTCCGTCTCGGAGCTGATATAACTTGAAGTTATATTGTATTTATATACTAGTTATATTAAAGTATGTTAGTACAGGGACCAAAAATGTAATTTTGAAATCAGATCTTAAAAAGGGGGTCTTCTTTAAAGAACCGGCCCTTTGTGAGATTCGAACGCGCGCCACTCGTGTATAACCATAACGTCTTAACCAGTTTATCCTCCGTCTTGAAGCTAATATAAGTTGAAGTTATATTGTATTTATATACTCGTTATATTAAAGTATGTTAGTACAAGGACCAAAAATTTAATTTTGAAATCAGATCTTAAAAGGGGGGTCTTCTTTAAAGAACCGACCCTTTGTGAGACTCGAACACGCGCAACTCATGTTTAACCATAACGTCTTAACCAGTTTATCCTCCGTCTCGGAGCTGATATAACTTGAAGTTATATTGTATTTATAAACTCGTTATATTAAACTATATTACTTCAAACAAACATAGATCGCACTGAGGAACCGGAATCATTTCTATACAATATAACTTCAAGTTATAATTAATTAAAATATATAACGTGTATAAATAAACTTAAAACTGGATGTAAGTCGTTCTCAGGGTCACGTTTTAGTTGCTTTTGATATGTTGGTTAAATATTGATTTTTAAACAATAATAACATTAAATTACCAAAGTTACTACATCCTAAAAAACGATACAAGATAAATTTAAATAACAACCTAAAAATGCTAGCTAAATATAATTTTTCAAGGTTTCAAACACTGAAATGTGTTCAAAGTCCTCGTCATAAATTATTGGGTAGTCTAGCAGGGCTTCTTCAATGACCTTTTCTTCAGGCAGGTTGTTGTGCCGATTTTTTTTAACGTTATTGTACCTTCCTAAGAAACGGCTACATTTGAAGCGTAGGAAAGCACACCGAGTGTTGAGGTCATTGGCGCTACGGGTCGTTTGTTGCACGTGAATGCAGAAATAGTTCATAACTTGAACCCAGAACGCGAGATCGGAAATTGAGTAAGTGCCTTCATCACGAGCGGCGGCGTAGGAGACGGCAATAGCAATGTCTTCTTCGTCGGTCCAAGAAGAATCCATGATTTTGTTAACAAATTTCAAGTTTGAGGTTAAATTGTGATTGGATGTGGTTATATGGCAAGAATGCCTATGCCTATTTATAGTGGGTTCATTGATCACTATTCATTAAATTAATAAATTAAAAACATGTATTTTATTGCATAAACTAGACACCATTTGGACGGGGTAAACACCGCCAAAAATACAGTTTTTCTGCAATGAATTGTCTGTACGACAAAAAAGTTTTACAAATGTCTCCACTTATATTTATTGGTTTATCCGTAACCAGATGCTCCATAAGCATACACAGGTAAACAGCTTCATTCCCTGTGATTGATGTGTTAGATACCACGTAGTTATCATTGAGCTCGGCAGAGATACATTTTTCTGGTTTTCCCGTTTTTTTTCCAATATCGCAAATGCACTAGTAATGCTCCTAAGTAAACTTTAACCTTCGTCAAACGGGGGTGAATAACGTTTATGTATTTATTGCCGACACAAACATTTTCGCACGGGTAATACACCAACTCCTGTGACGATAACTCTAGTCGAGCTAGGAGCCATTCGTTATTTTCTAACGGTAACGGAAAGAAGACGTAATCCATTTCGAAGAAAGAAGGAAATGGGTGTAATTTGCCATTGGCATATTTAACAACGTTTTTAGGAGTAGAATCTAACAACGTTTCATAAAATTGTGGTGGAAGAATTGTCCACCGCAAGTTTAACAACGGATCCCTTTGAATCTTTCTATTCCTCCAAGCCATTAGCCTTCCCACCCATCCTTCAATATGCTGTATAAGTTGTAATTTAAAATTAATTAATAACAGGAAAAAATTATACATTTAAGAAAAATATTAGGAATAATAATTAACTGTTGACGTTAGGTAGCCGCCACAGCGAAAACCTAATAGAGTCCCCCAAATTTTTTTGTCCAACTCTATTGATCTTGTGAAAACTGCTGAATAACAGAACGGCGCATCCCCATTTCTGTAGAATGTTTCCACGTCTTTTGACCAGTTCTCATCTGGAATTGCCCATGTACCAGCCCGGTGGAGGTGAAAACTTTGTCGATTGTGTACAAAGTGGCTTTGTACTGAATCATTTCGTTGTGGAACTTCAGAAGAACTTTCACCCTTGGAACTTCTCCATTTTTTGAGAATCCAAGATGATGATTTGTTTGCTGGTTGGGAGCAGTATACATGATTTTTATTTTTTTCAGACATTTTTGCATGCTCCAGAAATGTACTCAAATCATATACTTAAAGGGAAGAATTCTAATTTATTAAAAAAATTTCGATAAATGAGAATTTTGGTCAAGACGTTTCAACCAAGACGTTTCGGACACGTGGCATGCATGCAGAGACGTTTCAGGACATTTAAGACGTCTCAGGATTTAAGACGTTTCAGGACATTTAAGACGTTTCACGAGATTTAAGACGTCTCAGGGTTTAAGATGTTTGACACGTGGCATTTTAAGACGTTTAAGACGTTTCTTTCTGACATTTAAGACGTTTCCCACATTTCGAGACGTTTTGTTTATTAAAACGTTTCCCACATACTTGAGACGTTACACAAGAATCTTGAGACGTCTAAACTGCTACTTGAGACGTTTCAGACATTCAAACCGTTTGATGAACGACACGTGTTCCAGTTTGGGTCCCCGTGTAGCCATCGCGTGACACGTGTCGCGGAAGAGGTTTTGACTTTGGGAGTGTGGGTTCATGTGTTTCATTTCCACCGGCAAACGTCTTCGGGACCACATTCTCGTTTAGGACCACCTTCAAGAAAGACCCGACGACCATTGAAGATCCGAAGAAAGACCCGACGACCGTTGAAGATCCGACCCGCGTTGAAGACCAGACCACCGTTTCATTTCTGCTGCCGAACTACGACGTTGCCCGTTGACTGAAAATGGATCCAAATTACTACGGTTACCCACCAATGGGTCGTCAAGAGCACATGCAATCTGATCACGTCATGCAAGACGTTGGAGAAAATCTTGTCCCATGTGTAGCGGTGTTACTTTATCTCTTTTGTTTCCTTTATTATAGTGTTTTAGTATTTTAGTATATTTACTATTGTTTTTTTGTTTCATTTGTTACTTTACAAGGCCCAAAAGATCAAAGTTCGCCAAACGTGGAATATAGTAAAGACTTTGAACGAAAGAATGACGGCACCTATTGAATCCTAGATTAGGCAGACATGTTTTGGGCCTTTTTTGGATATTAAGTGTGTTATGTGTGATAGCCTACTCTTACTCGGTGTTGCACAATTACAAGTGTATACACCTACACCCAGATTAGGGATTACATATTGCCTAGGCCAAGAAATTTTAATGTTTACCCCGAAACAATTGTAGGTCCCCTTGATGTATGGATCTTTCACAGAATTGTCAATCTAATCAAGAGTGCGGAATCCTCTTGATCAGAATATAGCAGAAAACGAGTAGAAAACAGAATTCACAATCAAAAAGGTCTTCTATTGATTATCCAAACTAGAAGTTTTACAATCAACTCAAGACCTCACAACCTCACAGCCTATCTCTATGATTTTGCTACTCTCAATTTCGAATTCTCTCTCTCTCTCTCTAGACTTTCTCTCTCTAGAATTCTCTAACAACTAAAACCCTAATCACAAAACATGTTTATATACCACATATTTGTGAACTGGGCTTCCTACTGGGCTAGGCCATTTTCCAAGCCCATTACAACAATAAACTCACTAACCAATAAGCTAAGCCCATTACAAAATATCCAAAGACTAAATAATCAAACTATTAAGCTGTTGTCACAGAACATGCACTAACAAACTCCCCCTTGACAATAGCTTCATAGTGTAACTTTGTCTTCAAGCATCTTGTGTTCTTTTGGTCTTTGGATAGCGTCAGCTACACAGTTTCTGACATCAACAGACTCCCCCTTAGCTGATGCTTCCAATCTCCAAAACTTTCATTCGTTGTAGATCAGTTAGCTAGCAATCATTGGTTAAGCAAGTAAACTCCAACTCTTCCAAATTTATCTCTTTCTCTCTGCAATGTAGTAGAAGGATCCTACCATGCATCTTCACACGTCTTCACTTCACTCTCAATCTGCACTTTACTTGTATTTTGCACTTCATTTTGATAACTGCATCAATTTGTTTAGAAACACAAGAAAGTATCTCGAAAAACCATTAGTCTTTTTCACATTTAAAGATAAACCAATATTTATTTTATCATGCAAAAACAACAACTTGTCAATTCAAAATGGAAGTCTTTTTTAAAAAAGAAAATATTTTTGGTATTTTTGATTTTTTTAAACAAACTAACAAACTAAACTAAACCCAAACATATTGACAATTTCATCTTTTTGTGAGAATCATGTGTAAGAAGATCATATCAGCACAATCAAACTGTTTTCACACTATTAGATAATTCTTTATTTATTTTTCATGAAAAGCAGTCCAAGACGATTACCAGTATGTTTGTCCACTTAAACAAAATGCATGAACATTTCAAGTTCCATTACCATATGATACGTTAAGGTAATATTATTACTGATATACTAGTGTGTCCCACTTCAGGATATACCCCCGCGATCAAGGTATGCACAAAGATTCATCGTAGTAGGTGAGTATACTGAATTCATCCGTTTTGTTTTTCAACGTTTAGATAATTGGTGATCAGGTCAGTACTTCCGTACAGCAAAGATACCAATATATCTAACGAGGGCTATGACAAATACCATTTTTGGTACGATTTATGCTTTTTGCACATTTGAATGACTCTCTATGAGAGCTTCTTCATTTTCGGGTTTTGGCATTTTTAGGTCTTTTAAGATATCCTGGTTGTGCCTAGGTCAGCATGTATCTGGATGCAGCAGAAGGACAACCCTGATATCCCCAGATGAAATAACAGTATAAAGACCCCAAACCTCAGATTTTGGCAATCTATCAACGCAAGATTTAAGGTCATTAAACCATACACCACTGATGTGTTCCCCACTCATATTCAGTTCATTTAGGTTTATATCACATTGGTAAGTTGATTATTTCATGCTTTTGCCTACTGGTACATCGTATAATGAAGCTGCTATCACACTTAAGCAATTTAATTCATTTTCAGTGTGACAGTCTAACTCACTGATGTACTATCATTTCTTCTTTTTCACACAGTGATAACTCATTTTTGATTTTCTATTTTTTTATGTTTTTGATTTTTTTATGTTTTTTGTATTTTTGATTTTTAATTTATAACTTACTCCCCCTAAACACACGCACTAACTAAACTCTTTTTGGCTTAGGGTGATTTCTCCCCCTAAATTTTTGTTTTTATGGAGTAAGTTTCAAAAACACAAATTTAAACACAAACAGACTCCCACTTCAATCTGACAATAAGTTTTTCACCCATAAATCATCAATCAATCACCAAAGTAAATAGTTTGTTACCAATTTTAACCTACTATTCACCTCAGACGCTTTATAGGAACAACCACTGTCGAACACATCAACAGTCCTTCTTGGTCATCCTGCACATTCTCAACAACTTAGTTAGACTTAACAACCCAAACCTGACCGGTTTTGGGTTGACCATGTAAATCTACATACGATGCTTCTAACCAATATCCATCACACCTTACTGGTGTCTTGGATGTTTTTCCTGTTGTTGAACAAGATTTATAACTTCCACTAGGTCTTTGATCAAAAGAGTTCCAATAAACTCTCGAATTTTCCGACCTTTGAAAATTATTATCTTGATACCTTCTTCTCCCATTATCAAACCATGAATTTTGAAAAAAAATTTGGATGTTGTTGAACATTTGAGTTATTAAAACCCCTATATTCGTTTCTTCTTTGAAAATTTCGATTACCAAAAGTCTGGTATCGATTTTGATATCCAAAATTTCTATATTGACTTTGAAACCGATTTGATTTACCATTAAAATAGCTAAATTGTGTAGAATTGCTTCTTGGTCTATCAAATCGTCTTGATGATGAAGGTTTAGATTGAAATCTTGGTTGATTATATTGACAATGTGGTTGCACATTATTATTTAAACCAACCCTGTTCCCATCCTTAACCTCATCAACCTTTTTGCTTATTTTTCTTTAAAGGACAACAACTTGCCACATGCCCTTTAGTGTGACATTTAAAACAAGATTTTGTCTTATAACTTCTCTTTTTCTGAAATCTCTTTTTAAATGTTTTCTTCTTTTCCTTTTCAGTATCCTCATCCGATTTATGAGGTGTACTGTTAGATCCTACAGATTCTTTCAAAGATACTGGACTATTCGGCAAGTCCACAGCTATCGGATCCACTACCTCTTGTGGAGTGGGAACAAAATTAATTAGCTCATTCTCATCAGGCAGAAAAGAGTAGTCTTGATCCTTAGAAGATGAAGCTTTACTAAACCCCACCCCCGTTCTATCATTACTCCTTTTCAGCCCTTTTTGAATGTGAGTCCTAACTAATGAAGAATTTCCAAATTTGTCTAACTTTCCTTTTAGTTCAACAATTTGGTCTTGTGCAATGGCCAATTCCCTGCACTTTTCAGAAAACTCATTAGTTTTATCCTTTACAGTTTCACGAGCCAAATCAATGATCTGTAACAGTTCATTGACTTTGCTTGTTAAACTGCTGATTTCTTGTTCATTTGATTTGAGTTCATTTAAACAATTTGACTCTTCAAAAGAACATTTGACTTTTTTTGTTTTTCCAATTCAGCTAACAAAATTTTGTTCTGCTCCGATAGTCTGTTAACTTTACCTTGTAGTTCAGTGCAATTATGACATGTATGACTTACAGATTCTGATGATACCTTCACCTCTTCTGTAAGTCCATTCACATCATTCAAGCCCTTTGAAACTTCTGTCTCCTTCTTCTCAATATTCTCCTTCTTCTCTTCTTTCACAGCATCTGCTTCTTCATCTAAAGCATGACCTCCTACACTATGTCTTGATGAACTCTGATAACGTTTTTCTAAAGCTTCCCATAGATCTCTAGAATTCCCATAGTGCTTGATGGTATGTTTAATTCCCTCAGGCAAGGACTTCTTGATCACTGCTAAAGCTTTCTTCTCAGCATCAACCGTAAGTTTCTCAGATTCATCCAGCATCTCATAAGAAATCACTTTAACTCTTCCTTCAATACGACGCGTAGGAGCAACATATCCATCTATCATACAATACCACATTCTGATATCTTCACTCTTCACAACCGATTCAAACTCGTCTTTCTAGTCAGCATATTCTTTAACATTTTTCAGCTTTGGCCAATTCTTAACAGTCTCACTGACCTTATCCATTTTAACCATCTTAAAACAAGTTTTTACCGTAACCGTACTGATAAAAACGTACAAAATTTTTCCAAAAACAGTTTTTACCAAATTATACCGTTAGAATCGTCTCGAAAAAACGAATCCAATGATATATAATGTCGAAAACCAAATTCGGGATTTTCCAGAGTCATATTTTTTATTTTTTTATTTTTTTTGTCCTAAAAATCAACCGAGTCCAACCGTGCAAACGGTTTGTCGAGATGAGCTACGGATCACTTTCTATTTTCAAAAACGTTAAATCCTCTATGCGTATCTAATTCCTCTACAAAAATAAATACTCCACCTTTTAAATCCTCTACTAATTTCGCTAGCAAATCAAGTTAATTTCGCTGTGTCACGCTAATTATGCTGGCAAACCAAGTTAAATATGCTGATAGAGTAGTTATAATTATGCTGGTGTTTGTCGAGATGAGCTACGGATCACTTTCTATTTTCAAAAACGTTAAATCCTCTATGCGTATCTAATTCCTCTACAAAAATAAATACTCCACCTTTTAAATCCTCTACTAATTTTGCTAGCAAATCAAGTTAATTTCGCTGTGTCACGCTAATTATGCTGGCAAACCAAGTTAAATATGCTGATAGAGTAGTTATAATTATGCTGGTAGAGGAATTATAATTATGCTGGTTTTTTAAATTCGCTGGAATAAATATGCTAGCTGATCAAATTCGCTGGTTAATTATGCTAGCTTAATTTCGCTGGTCAGATTAATTTTGCTGGTTAATTTCGCTAGCCTGATCAAGTTCGCTATTACGACGACTGTTAATTTCGCCGATCACCGTAATAATGTCACTGAGGACAATTATACGGTTACCAAAGTCGCCTTTGGATTTTAATTTCGCCGGTCACCGAGTTAAATTCGCTGGTCTGTCAGAGTATTTATCCGATTTCAGCAAATTTGCTAGAAAATTTTGGAAACTCAATCTGTTTGAAATTTCTGAAGATTTTCCAGATTCTTCTAACAGTTTCCTTCAAAATTAAACACCAAATCAGCTGAATTTTTTGAAGAAAATATGAAAAACACGAAGAACAGTCTTCGAATCTTCAAGACTTTCAAGCCAAAATCCTTCAAAAATCAACCAAACCTGCAACCAAAAACACTTAAACAACAAAATTAAATACGTAAACAGATCAAACAACCCAAAAATTTTCGAAAATCCCAAGAACAGAACTAAAAATTTTGATTTTTTTTTAAAAAACCCTAGTTTCTGTAGCAGCCAATTCTGAACCGAGCTTCTTCAAGAGCCTAAAGCTCTGATACCAATTGTAGGTCCCCTTGATGTATGGATCTTTCACAGAATTGTCAATCTAATCAAGAGTGCGGAATCCTCTTGATCAGAATATAGCAGAAAACGAGTAGAAAACAGAATTCACAATCAAAAAGGTCTTCTATTGATTATCTAAACTAGAAGTTTTACAATCAACTCAAGACCTCACAACCTCACAGCCTATCTCTGTGATTTTGCTACTCACAATTTCGAATTCTCTCTCTCTCTAGACTTTCTCTCTCTAGAATTCTCTAACAACTAAAACCCTAATCACAAAACATGTTTATATACCACATGTTTGTGAACTGGGCTTCCTACTGGGCTAGGCCATTTTCCAAGCCCATTACAACAATAAACTCACTAACCAATAAGCTAAGCCCATTACAAAATATCCAAAGACTAAATAATCAAACTATTAAGCTGTTGTCACAGAACATGCACTAACAACAATTTTGTCTAATAACGGGTTTAAGGTTTGGGTCCACTAACTGGACCCCGATTGACCACCCTGACTCATTTAAAAACCGACATTTCCTGGGTCGTGAACGTATTGCTTTCAAACGTATAAGAGATATGTTTGAAGGTCTGCTGCGATACAGCAACGAAGATTGCACAAGGATATGTCTACTGATGCTTTTGGGTCAGGGGTTTTTAGGGTTGCAGGATTCAAATGCAATCGATATTAAACTGTTACACCTGGTGGATAATCTGAATGACTTTAACCAATATCCATGGGGTAATTATTTTTGGGAGAGCACGTATACAAACGTGTATGATATGCACGTTTGTCAAAAGAAAGACGCGAAGGGTTTTTCGTTAGATGGATTTGTTTGGCCCTTTAAGGTACCTGGGAAATCGTATATATATTTTATATTTTAAGTGTAATGTTCGTTTTAATTTGTATACTAACACTTGTTAAATATGTTAATGCATTTACAGATGTGGATTCTAGAGGTATTTCCGGAATTCAAAGAAAGGAGGGGGTATTACAATGGTCAGACCATTCCGAGATTTTTAGGATGGAAAGAAGGACAAAAGCTGATGAAGGGTAGTGTTGATGGCATCTTAGCGAATGCAATAAAGGTAAATTGCTATATTGTGTCTGAAATTGCGGACAAATTTTATAAAATTATTAAATTTTATAATTTTAAAAAATTATATTTATAAAAAATTATAAAAACCGATAAAATTATAAAACAAAAACTGTTAAAAGTATAAAATTAAAAAAATATAAATTTTTTTTCCTACCGTTAATAGTTTTTGAAACATTTTTATATGAATTTTCAAATTATAATGTTATAACAAAAACTGTTAAACGTTGAAAATTATAATGAATTTTCAAATTATAATTTTATAAATTATAAAATTTAAAAAACAAATTCGACGTTTTAACAGTTTCAACCTTTAATAGTTTTTAACATTTTTTTTTTGTAAAATGTTTGGTTTCAATCTGATAGAGACACGAATATAAACCGCTAAACTTCATACTACCAACTATGTTTGAGGCCGAGACACAGTGGTACATTTCAAGCTCGAATTATTTGGACCTTGAACGTCAAATTTATCATCCTGCTATGGCGACTGAATTACCCCCTCCAATGCAACTTCCAATCGACCCGAGTCAAAACTGCGACCTCTCGGTTGTGACATGAACGACTTAACCAGTTTATTTAAAACCTTATAGAATCGGCCCACGGATGGACTCGAACCCGCCGCCTCTTCTTCCACAAACACACACACCAACCAACTGGGCTACGGAACATTGGTGCTTTATATTGAAAACATATTATATATATGTTGATGTAAAAAAAAACGCTGAATGACCCTTTCAACACCGCAGGTCGCGGATCGAACAAGAAACACAAAAAAATCGATTTTTAATACACTTTTTGACCTGTAAGTTTATTCTCATGTCCCCAACGTCTTTGCCAACCTTTTTGACCACTTATTCAACTTATTCTCGTGCCTTTCGGTTGTAAAGCGAGAGTTTTTATAAAAAATTCAAAAGTAAACCGAATCCAAAGATTTTTGTTGTTTTTGTGTCGGGTTGTTTGATTTTAGAGTTCCTTTAATCCCCACTAACATTCTGCACCTTTCACTTTGCCTAAACACCTCGAAATTTACCTCCGTTCATTTTTACAACTCGCCGGAAGTTTCAAAGTCGCCGGAGTTTAACCGATTCGTCACTTCACACATTACCGGTTCGTTTTTATTATTCCAATTAGTTCCATTATACTTGTACAATGATTCCTAGGATTTAATTTAGATATAACATAGGTTTGCCCGTAGAAATCGCGAGTTTGACTTTTAGTTTGACCGGGTCTTCTGACTTTGACTTCTCTTTGGAGAAGATGACCAAGTCCTGTTTGGTTATAAGTTTAGCAGTCCTAAACCAAACACAAACAGAAGCTTAGCCCAGTGGTTAAGACTCTGTTTGGTTTCAATACAGACTCGGGTTCGAACCCAGGGGTCTGTGTTTCTTTTTAAACGTTTTATTTTTAATATTTGTAACATTTCAACAATTTTTATAACACTACCAGACACTGTTACTTTTATTAAAAATATGAAGTTAGTCAGTTTATTTATAAAACTAATTTTTACAATATTAAAACAGTTTATTACTAAATAATTCCTAATAAATTGATTTTTAGGAATTAAAATCCGAAATTTTCAGATTAATAATTTTAAATACTGAACCTTACAAAAATAATGTTGTTACTCACATTTTATATAAATTTTTTATTTATATAAATAAATCAGTATTTATACTTATTTATATAGTTTAATTTAATGTAATTAAATTATATAACTATATAATTCCGATCCAAAATTATTCTTATGACAAAAGATGCATTATTCTGAGTTTATATAAATTTAGAATCTGAATTTTTATTATGTTTAATTATTTAGATAATTAAATTCATATAAACTTATTTATT
Organism: Helianthus tuberosus; assembly: GCA_030545235.1. Taxonomy (NCBI): domain Eukaryota; kingdom Viridiplantae; phylum Streptophyta; class Magnoliopsida; order Asterales; family Asteraceae; genus Helianthus; species Helianthus tuberosus. The sequence continues at coordinate 7,444,766 of CM060351.1, read as the reverse complement.
GTTATTATAACCATTTTAATTCATTTTATTTATTTAAAATGATTCCAATGCCATAATAATTATTTTAAATCAGTGATATTCAAGTTCAAAAATTTAAAATGTTATTTTTAATTATTCAGATCTAATATAATTATTTTGATAATTAGTTATATAATTATCATATTAATTCTTTTAAACAAAATATTTATCATTTATCAAATAAATATATATTTCTGAGCATCTAAATTAATTTGTAATTTTTAGAAATTAATTGTATCACTTGTACAATATTTTGCCAATAATCATTATATTTAATTATATCATTTAGTTATACTAATCAATTATATTTGATTTATTACTACAAATGTTTATATTAAACCAATTACATATATTTGCAATTTTATTATTTATGTTAAATTAATATTTTTCATAAATAAATCCTTTCCTCATATTCATTTTCCAAGTCCTCTTGTTGGGTTATCCAAACCACATAGTTGCCATTTAAACAAAACATTACCGAATCCTATAGATTTAGGATTTCCAACTATCCAATTAAACATTATTGTTGATACATATTCCATATTGTTGCATGTTCAATCAATTTAGAGTGACGTGGAATCTTATTTCCAAGAACTCTCACTTTTGCATACGTGTTTGGACTTACCGAAATCAATGTGAGTTCATAGTTCCCTTTTTATATTATTTTTGGGATGAAACATATGATATAATGTGAGTACATAGATCCCCTCTTTTTACTGTTTTCGATTGTTTTGGGGTGATTCATATGTATCAAAACGATTTCAATATCTTAACGATGGTTTCAAAACGAGTAAGATGGTTTATACAAAACTAATAACGATTTCGATAATGTGAACGAAATTGTTTGTGGTAGTTACATAACGAATGACATTCATTAGCATTGATCAAGCCGACCAGTATTAGGTTATGGTACCATAGGATCTGAAAAATCCCGTTATTAGACCGCATCCATGGTTATGTGTGGATTAGGTAGATAACGACTAAATCTGATGATTGTTAACTTACCCTTTGGAGGTTTGTTAATGCAAGAACGAGTTGAACGATGAACGAGTCACAAAGGTTTGAATGTTATTAGCGAGATGACCAAAAGTAGTTTTCACAATTAAAACGAGAACGATTTAAACGAGTGAATGAATTGAACGATTTGGAACGATTTAAACGAATGAACGATGTTCTATAACGAGAACGAGTTAAACAATATTACACAACGATGTTTACGAAACTATATAAACCATACGAGTTTTATTATAAGAACGATTCATGATTTGGTTAACGAAAACTATGAATTCACTCAACCGTTTGTTGACCCGAATTGTTTTTAACATATGTTTCAGGTGAAAATGTTTGAAGTTAACTTTTGCAAGGATCATATAGGATTAATAAAGACAAGTGCCTTAGCTTAAATAAAAACAAAGACCTTTTTGAACAATGTGTTGAATTTGTTTTGTACTAGTTGGATGTGAATGCAATCCTATTAACCAAACTTAATTATGACTCAACTTTAATTAAATCTCCATGTGCTCAAATGCATTCTATCAAGTTTCGTGATGCCCTCGACGTTTCCGCCTCCGGTCAGGGTGTCACAATCTCAAACACCCATTTCAACCATTATGTTCACCAAACTCCATCATTTACCACCAAGCAACAACCACCACCTTCTGCCACCAATTGCCAGCATCAACCTCCGGCATTCTACGGTTCACCACCCAGCAAAGCCGCCGTCATCCGCCACCATCAACCGTTGTCGTATCAACCACTGTTATGACGTTTGAAGTTTCACCGTTCACCACCCAGCAAAGCCGCCATCATCCGCCACCGTCAACCACCGCCATAATAACCTCACTGTTGTAGTTTTTGTAGAGTTATGTAGTGTTTGTTTACAGCTCCATCCACTTATTTTGTATTTGTAAAAACCATGTAATGTAAACGGATCTTAATAAGAAATTAATCATTTTTTTGTTATTGTGTTTAAGTTTTGTTGGTGCAGTTTTTGTGTCCGATGTTGTTCGAATAGTTAAGTTTGTATTTTATGCTAATTATGTAATAGTTAGTGAAACTGTCAAACAAATGTGTATTGACCCGCTCGTTTGAAGTGGTCAAACGAGAGGGTTATTGGTTTGACCGTGTGTGTGTGCAAGTGAAGTGGGTGTGGCTATAAATACCACCCCTTGTCTTTCATTTGCACTAGAGAGAGTTAGAGAGTGTGGGTGAGCTCATTTGAGACTTCATAGTGAGTTCTATTGTGTGGGGGAGAGATCACCACTTGGTCTCTCCCGGGATGTATGCTCCTTTGGTATTAGTTCGGTTAGCTTGTAATCGGGCCGATTTGTAATGTTTTATTACCGATTAATACAAAGAAGTGTTTGTTTATCTCTCTAATCTCTCCCGTCTTGAACTAATCTCACACTAATCACGGTTTCGGTCAAGAAACACGGCCCTACAATTGGTATCAGAGCCATGGTGCCCGATTTAGTAAATCTAACCGTTTACTAAGGCACATGTGCTCTAGATCTGTGATTTTTGTGCTTTTTTTTCAAGATGTAAAAAATGGGGAAACACGAAGAAAACCCAAATCTGGACTGTTTATGCGGATCTGAGCTGAAACGGAACACACCAGTGGGTTAGTTTTTATGTTTCACATCAAAATCATCAAGTTTTCATCAACATATAAGGTATTTTTTGTCAGATCTGCAAATGTGTTATTGAGAAAGGGTGACGACTGTTAAAGAAAGCTAGGGTTTCTTCATAACATGTTGACGGTGAGAACGCTTATTGTGTGACAACCCTCACCAAACCAGGTATCCGTACGAATTAATTAATATTTAATTAATGCTTAATTACTGTGCTTGCTTACAATTGTGGTTAAACTGCTACTTGAATTCTGATACATACACGTACATGCATCATACTTTATTGCCGTCACTCCATTATTTACACAGAACTATAGTGACAAACTTGATGCACGAAAGCACAGTAGCACAATGAACGGATAACCCCGTAAACATGCTGACATTGCCAGCACTAGACAGATACTGTCTCTGAGGCCAGTATGAGCCGGGAATAGTTTACTACACTAGTAGTGAGTGTAGGGAGATAAGGTTTGTAGAACTGCGTCACTAGGTGATAGTTATAGTGACCGGATGTGCCTAAAACGTACTTTAAGTACAAAATTCTGCACTTTAAATAAAAATTCAGCATTTAAATTAACTAGTAAAGTGCAAAAACACGAGAAAATAATACTAGACACTTTCCAAAGTGTCAGGAATTCTGTGTGTCACTAAAACAAATATTAACGGCACTTTAAATGCTTAATTAGCACTTTAACGGATTGACATCCAACCGAACAACCGGACTTTACCCGAAAAATAAAAATATTGCCAGAGACATTGTTTTTGCTTTTCTGAGCTAGTTATGATCCCCGAACATCATAACACACCCTAAATCATCATAACACATATAAGCACAAAAAAAATAAAAAAAAATAACACTTAGACTCTATCTAAGTAATCTAACTAGTCATTACATCTTAACCAACCCCTTCCCCCCTCATTCTTACGATTACAAGTGGCCCCCCATATGTAGATTTTACTTTGATATTTTAGTGGATCTTGTTCCCACTTTTAAAGACATAATATACAATGGATCTAATGGTGTTGGAAATTTATTTATAAACCACTAGTCTTTCACTCATATTATCTTCATCACTAAACACCCACACTTTTCCCTTCCTTCTCTCTTTGGTTCGGCCTAACCCAAGGCACAACACCACCATCACCATTCAAGCTCCTACATCCATTCTACTAACATACAAGGGTTTTAGAGTTCATACAAGGAAGCTCGGTGATCTCGGAAGTGGAAGGACCTCTCTCGTTTCCTTTTAACCACCACATTTCTTCACTTGAACTCTCCTAGCCTTGAGCTAGTGGTAAGTCTCTTAGATCCATTCATTTTACATCTTATGAAGGTGGTTAATAGTTAAAGTATGATGAAAATCTATGAACACTAAAAGATCTTACACTTAAATATCAAACATGAAGTTTTACATAAAGATCACAAGATAAGAGATGATGGTACATGGTAAATGTGGATTAAATGAACAAAAATCTGCTGTAAATAACATGGGGTCTGATGTTAATCGTATTAGAATGAATGGTAATCGTATGTGTACTTTTTAATGGCACTTATACTATAAATAGCTTGCTGATTTGCGTTTTCAGCCGATTTTAACTGGCTGAAAACATGTCATAACTTAAAGAAAAATGTATTTTCTGAAGTCTAGGTTTATGTACTATGAAATACGGTTCTAATGGCACCAGAATCATAATTTTTGGATTCCGTTTACTATTTTTAAGGTGTCGTTTTCTAACAGCAACTAAAGCTGAATTATTACAGCAGTAAATGGGTGTTATATTTTCAGTTATAACTTAAATTCTGTGTAGAGTTAGATCACGAAATTTGTACTGTAGATGACCACCGGTGTATTTGTAATTCTCTCACTGGAATTTCGTAAATCGGGCTTTCGATGAATTTTAAATTAATTATTCCGCAGACTGTGGTCAGAAAAAGATAAATCTGATTTCAGCCCGGAAAATGATTTTCTATAAAATATTGGTGATGATTTGGATGCCAATATTTTTACACAATAATTTTTGGATCGTATAAGACATACTATACAAATTTGGGAATTTTTGGAATAAGATAACTATTTTATTTAAATACTCGAAAACAGCCCAGTTTTGTATAGTAAAACTGAAACGATATAAGTAGTGTTTTGCATGTCTAAATGTCGGGTTGGCTAAATTGAGAACTGATTGGATGATTTTACAAAAGAAAATGATACGCTAGTAAGCGTGGACGCCTCCGTTTACAGAGGAAACTCTGGCGAAATTTTTCCAGAAAATATAACACTTAGAAATGTTTTTGGTGACAAGTGTTATAAATATATTTTTAACTTGTTTTCAAAATATAAATTTCGCCATGATTTTTATTACGAAATAACCAAGTGTCGGAGGTGGATTTTCGTAAATAAAACTTGTTAAATATATATATATTGAGAATATATATTTCGTAATAAGACGCTTGTGTACTTACGTGATTATTTTACGAACTAGAGATATATTATTTTTGGGGTAAAAATAATATTACTTGGAAATATATATATTGGGGAATATATTGACGTATTTCTATAACACACCGGAATACAACGCCGATACATGGCAAGATATATCAATACAAGAAATACGAATACACAAGTACGAGATACTCCCATCCTTGGGAAGGAGAGACGAATACGAATACCTGAGAAGTCTTAATACATAAATATCGTATAAACAATTATTCCAAAACCAAACATAATCATGATAACTTGGAATAATACCAATAACGTAACTCAAAAACATAAATACTAAGACAAGGCACGACCCGTCCGTCTAATAGACGTTAGACCATTGTAGGTAGTCGTGTTTGCTGAGGAGATTTGGGTTACTGACGTGATGTCGTGGTCACAATCAAATTTAATCCAATTACTACTAAATAGATAGTGGTAAGTGGGTATCGAACACCAGTAGTTTGTGGAATGTATGTTATCTAAGTGTATATCTAACTTGACTAAATTAATCTAATTGCAAATAAAATAAATTCAAGAGTGGGTTTGATTGGTTGATTTTTAAAACTAAGACTACTATTCTAATTGCAAAATGGAAGTGTTTTGGTTGTAAACAAATTAGAGACGAGTGACCATCTTTAGTTTCTGGTTTGCTTCAACATTTGTGCTATCATTCACTAGAAAGAACTACATAGACATAGTTCATGTGCAATTACTTGTTGTGATAAAAGGGAACTAAGTACTCAGATTCCTAGAACGCGAGGTTGTTACCCGATGACCAATTGTACCCGATCCTAGTTCTACCCATGATATCTCGATTGCCAACGGCACCAAGAACGTATGGTTTCAAAATAGAATAATCATAAGCATCAACAATTTACAAGCAAATAAGAACACACCATGATAAATAAAACATAAATTCACTTTACCATTCTAGAAATATGAAATCAAGCACAATTGTCTCTACAAACCTTCAACTAAAGATGACCATAAAGAGTTTAGCCATTCATGGCTAGAACAACCATCTTCACAATTAGTTCAATGTTCATATGGATTAAAAACACTAACAAGATGTTTTGAAATTGTTTCAAGCCCTCAAGAACACCTAAAATTCATCTCTAAAGTGTATGTAAACGAATGGGAATCATTGGTACTCAAAAGACATCATAAAATGCCAATAAATGGGGCAGTTACAACTTTTACGCAGGTCAGAGCCGTAACCTACGGCCGGGAGCCGTAACCTACGGCCCTCCGCCGTAGGTTACGGTCAATAAAACTCTTACGGTGGGCCAGAACTGAGCTACGGTGGACCAGAAAACACAGTGAGGGCCGTAACCTACGGCCAGGAGCCGTAGGTTACGGCGGCACCGGATTTCGTTTTCTTGTTTTCTTCATAACTTTCTCGTTTCAACTCCGTTTTCTTCTCCGTTTTCGCCCAAGTTCTCGTAATTTCATCATCTATCATGTGATATTCTTAGTTCTTCAATTCCAATATTTTATTTTTTATTGATGCTCCAAATTCCTTCCCTTTTAAGCTCCATTTACACCTGCACGTCCAAACAACTAGTAGTTACCAAGTTCAAACAATTAAACGTGTAAAGCATGGGATTTTAATCTTTTTAAGGTACTTAAGGGTTATCCTACGGACCAGCCGTCACATCCCCACACTTACCCGTTGCTTGTCCCAAGCAACCCATTCAAAAACCATTTCAAAACTACAAGCGATCAATATGCAAACCAAGCTAAAATGTATCGTCCTTTTACTAACTTTTTATCGCCCCACAAGACACACCCCTCACAAAAATCTCTCGGTGATAAGAAATATTAGCACATAATGCTAAACCATTCAACGCGTGTGTGTGTTTGTGCGACAAAAAGCTTGTATAAAAATCAAGTCTCCTCCTAACAAATACCTACATGCTTATGAATCAAAAAGGACTTACGGGTTGTAATGGGGCTAAGTGCAAATGTAGGAAATTGTGGAAATGTGAAAGTAGCTCATTGATTTGACCCGGTTTTTATTTCTACTACTAAACAAAGCAAACACCAAATATATACACAACTTTTTCAACGTTCTCAACTACAATCGCAACTAAATACTTCTTTTTTGTATTTTTCTCATATCTTTTTTCTTTTTCTTTTTTCTCTTTTTTTTCTTTTTGTCTCATATCGAACTTCAACAATATATACAAGAACATCAACACCACATGCTAAATTTCCTAAACCGGGTCATCTCAATAGGTAAAATTTATATAGGAAGTAGGCTTGGGTCACAACCGAATGGTTTAAGGCTCAAACGTGGCTTTCTAAGGACCAAACCCCCACCCCTCACAATACCAAGCTCATATATGTAAAGTAGGAGGTCCAACCCACCAATCCCGCACTCTCACACATCTAGACGAGGCTACCTAAAAGTCCCCTATCATTTCCAAAAGCATGCTAATTCTAGGATTTAACAAGAATTCGTACACAAGTTCTATTAACACAAAACACACACCGCCACTCAAAACAAAGAACTATCTATAATAATCATATGTGGCTCAAATTCTCACCAAGAAAAGACTAGGAATGGGTATCGGTGTGTCAAGTGGATCAATATCAAGTTTTCAAATTTTGACAATTTTCGCTTGGCTACACAAATTTTTTTTTTTAAATTCTCAAAAAATTCTCCCCCATCCCCACACTTGGGATACATTGTCCCAATGTATGGTTTTGAGGGAAAGGTCGCTCTTAACCAACAACATTAGCTTTCGCTAATACTCTCAAATCCCAAATTTCTTTTTATATATTTCTTTTATTTCTTTTTTTTATTTTAATTATTTGAAACACCACCAATCCTTCACAACCCATAAACTAAACACATCAAAACACCACCCAACCGCCCAACCGTAAACTTAAACGTGAATATATACAAAGGTGCACAAAATGAGAACAAGACACAACCTGATTAGTAAATCAGCAGTGTTGGTAGTGATGCAGCTGCGGTAATCGGACCGGATCATAAACATCTCTTGGATTCGCCGATATCTCAACGGGGATGTTGCCAAACATCCCCACACTTGAATCATTGCATCCGCGAGGATTGAAACGTAATAACCTGCCAAAACACAAACACAACACCAAAACAAAACCAAACAAAGCAAAACAAAATAAAACAAAACACAAATACAATACTCTACATCCTCGGGCTGCCTCCCGAGAGCGCTAAGTTTAAAGGTCTTCAGCCAGACCATACCTGATATGCATTATGGTGGTCTTAATGCACACTTACCCGCAGCATTTCCAACAAATGCCCGGAAATTTACATGCCATCTCCATAGATTTGTCAGTATATTTGGCATGTTAAAGCTGCTCCTGCGGGCTTTGCTAGTCCACTTCATGACATATACCTTAATGTCTGGTAGTTTCACCCTTCTCATCTTGTTCCTCGAACCCTCTTCCCCACACTTGTTAATTTGAATCATTGATATGGGAAGAGGTTCAGTACACATATCCATCTCATCAGCCTGCTCTACCTCATAATCTGCACACATCATCTGATCTACAAGTGACTCTTCATCATATAAAGGACTCATTGGTGTGGTATTATCCTCCACAACCTCCTCCTTCATGTGAGAACAATCTCTAATATCGTCAGGTAATGGTGAGAGGCTTTCTTCTATCTCTATCTTCAATTTTAAAGTATGACACTTAGAAACTAAGCAGCTGATTCGGTCTTCATCGGACAGGTTGGGTGTTGCTAAATATTGCTCGAGTTTGGACAAAGTTACTTCCAATACAGCAAGCTCTTTCTCCTCCTCGGTATCATAAACATAAACACCCTCGGACTCAGAATATTCTTCGGGATGATATTGTCGATATCCCTGATACGGTCTATAGATGCGCGCATCCATCATCTTTTTATCCCAATACTTCGGGTTTTCCGAATACACCGTGCACACATCATAATCATAAGTGTGATCGCGACCGCAACAAAAACATAGACCATCCATCCTTGCCTCATAATAAACTTCCTCGTCCCGATCGTATCCATATGAATAATAGTCATCCTCCATTTCTGATTCATAATCGTCAACGTATGATGGAGGTGGAAGCTGTGAAACATAAGACACCGGTTTTCCATGTGCCCTCCTGTAGTGAGCCTCGTGGCAACCAATACATGGATGTCGTGGACCCCCGCACAATCTACACGTAAATAAGCTGAAATTTGTGTAATGCCCTGTCATCCTGCACAACACAACTCAACTACCAAGTGTAAATCATGAACATAAAAGAAATCTTTTTTTTTAATTAATTTTTTTTTCAAAATACACAAGATAACACACGTTGCGCACTACTCCCCGGCAATGGCGCCAAAATTTGACGTGATGTCGTGGTCACAATCAAATTTAATCCAATTACTACTAAATAGATAGTGGTAAGTGCGTATCGAACACAGGGAGTTTGTGGAATGTATGTTATCTAAGTGTATATCTAACTTGACTAAATTAATCTAATTGCAAATAAAATAAATTCAAGAGTGGGTTTGATTGGTTGATTTTTAAAACTAAGACTACTATTCTAATTGAAAAATGGAAGTGTTTTGGTTGTAAACAAATTAGAGACGAGTGACCATCTTTAGTTTCCGGTTTGCTTCAACATTTGTGCTATCATTCACTAGAAAGAACTACATAGACATAGTTCATGTGCAATTACTTGTTGTGATAAAAGGGAACTAAGTACTCAGATTCCTAGAACGTGAGGTTGTTACCCGATGACCAATTGACCCTTACCCGATCCTAGTTCTACCCATGATATCTCGATTGCCAACGGCACCAAGAACGTATGGTTTCAAAATAGAATAATCATAAGCATCAACAATTTACAAGCAAATAAGAACACACCATGATAAATAAAACATAAATTCACTTTACCATTCTAGAAATATGAAATCAAGCACAATTGTCTCTACAAACCTTCAACTAAAGATGACCATAAAGAGTTTAGCCATTCATGGCTAGAACAACCATCTTCACAATTAGTTCAATGTTCATATGGATTAAAAACACTAACAAGATGTTTTGAAATTGTTTCAAGCCCTCAAGAACACCTAAAATTCATCTCTAAAGTGTATGTAACCGAATGGGAATCATTGGTACTCAAAAGACATCATAAAATGCCAATAAATGGGGCAGTTACAACTTTTACGCAGGTCAGAGCCGTAACCTACGGCCCTCCGCCGTAGGTTACGGTCAATAAAACTCTTACGGTGGGCCAGAACTGAGCTACGGTGGACCAGAAAACACAGTGAGGGCCGTAACCTACGGCCAGGAGCCGTAGGTTACGGCGGCACCAGATTTCGTTTTCTTGTTTTCTTCATAACTTTCTCGTTTCAACTCCGTTTTCTTCTCCGTTTTCACCCACGTTCTCGTAATTTCATCCTATATCATGTGATATTCTTAGTTCTTCAATTCCAATATTTTATTTTTTATTGATGCTCCAAATTCCTTCCCTTTTAAGCTCCATTTACACCTGCACGTCCAAACAACTAGTAGTTACCAAGTTCAAACAATTAAACGTGTAAAGCATGGGATTTTAATCTTTTTAAGGTACTTAAGGGTTGTCCTACGGACCACCCGTCAGTTACGAGTTACAAGTACCGAAGACGCAATACAGTGAGTTCATGTCCCCCTTTTCTCTTAACTGTTTTCAGTTTTTAAACTGCGGGGGTGAAATACATGTTACTATGATTACAAATACTTTTTAAATGGTATGATTAGCGTAAGGAGGTTTACTACTTAGATCATGTGAGTGAGTAGGCGCAACTTGAGGCCATTAATCCTCATTGTAGGACCGAGGGTCGTAAGCGGTAGATCTATCTGGGTGTAGCGAGCCCAACCCCTGAGTCCGCTTAATGGACCAGGTGGTGACTTTGAGCCCGACGCAAAAATCCGCTAGGTTTGAGTCTTCCTACGGCACTTCACACATATCATTGGCCTTGCAACCCAATGATGATCTTTTTTCCTTAATTGCTACATACCAGGGACTTTTATACATACTTACAACATTTTCAAATGTTTGTACATACTCACTTACACATGAACTCGCTCAACTTTATGTTGACTTTTCAAACTACATGTATTTCAGGAAACTAACGGATCTGGCACGGTATGCACGTATTTTCAAGCTGCGTTTGAATAAAGAAGTTATCCAGGGTTTAGAAGGTGTAACCTCTTCCTGGACGGGTTACATATCTCTAAACCTAGTATTGTTTAAAGTCTTTTGCTAAGTCTTTATAAACTCAATTAAATCAAGTTAAGGTGTAACCTCTTCCTGGACGAGCAAATGTGGCCCCGAACATCAAGTCAAGTATATAACTGGACTATTGGTGGATGAGGCTCTGTCATGGTGGAACCATCAAGTTCGGACAATGGGCGAGACCGCTGCGTATGCTATGACGTGGGACGAACTGAAAGATCTGATGCGTAAGAGATATTGCTCGAGGGCAGAAGTCCAGAAGTTGGAAACAGAACTGTGGAACTTGAAAATGGAAGGACCAAAGATAGCTGAGTATGTGCAGAGATTTAACGAATTATCACAAGTTGCCTTACTCCTGGGGGCACCAGAGTTTAAGAGAATTGAACAGTTCATAAGGGGATTGGCACCTCAGATTCTAAGCCTGGTAACAACATCAAAACCTTCAACGATCACCGAGACTATCAACATAAGCATAGCACTCATGGAAGAAGCAGTTAGACGAGGAGAATTTTCCACTGCGGAGGAGAAAAAGGAGACTGCTATAAAGGCATCTGGGGATAACATGAGAAAGCACGCAAATTTCAAGATGGTTACTCGGGTAAGTAACAAGAAGAAAGCCAAGAAGGGAAAAGATTACAAGGGAATCCTACCTAAGTGCGACAATTGTTTACGTTATCATGTCGGGCGATGCAAATATGGAAATTGTGGTAACTGTGGCAAGGTGGGACATGTCAAGGAAACTTGTTGGCAAAATACTAAACATAGTAATGGGGGGCCAAGACGGTAGTGAGAATCACGAAGGGGACAGCGACAATGATAATTGTCGAGGCAGGATGAGTGATAAACAGAAACGTGCTCGAGGATGTTTAAACTGTGGAAGCAAAAAGCACTTCAGAAGATATTGCCCTAAAAACAATCAGGCGCAAGGATGAAAGCTCCCCACCGGAGCTAGGGAGACACGCCAGGGATCTAAGCATGGATATCGGTACGTCCCATATTACTCAATATTATGCATTTGTATTGCCAAATACTGTTGCAAATTTTACGATTCGCACCTCTAGAGTTCGAGAGTATAATTGATTTAAGTAGCAAGTAAGTAGATATTCCAGTACCCATTAGAACTAGCTTAGGGGAAGCTAGTGGAAGCCAATGCAGTAACTGGAATCGGCACGATAGAACCCGGAGAGTGTAAGTTTACGCTAGATCTATTGCCAGTTGAGTTGGGAAGCTTCAACGTGGTAATTGGATGTATTAGTTGGCAAGTGATCGAGCGGAAGTTGATATCCGCACCTCGATGACAAATGAAGGAACGATCGTGACTTACGAAGCAGGATACGCCACCACCGATCACGAATTACTGAAGGCACGAAAGTTGTTGTGGGAGGGATGTGTTGTTTCCTGGCTCATGTCGGGGACAAGGGAGCCGAAGAACTAAAAATTAACGATACCCCCGTGATCGGAGTATACCCTGAAGTCTTCCTCGAAGACTTGCCGGAATCGTCTCCTCAACGATTAGTCGAATCTCGCATCGATTTAATTCCAGGCACCACACCTGTAGTCGATGCACCGTAGCGACTCACATTTTCGGAGATGCAAGGATTGACAGTGTAGTTTCAGTAGTTGATAGAGAAGTAAGATAACAGACCAAAATTCCTTTTGGGTAGCCTCAGTTCCGCTCATCAAGAAAAAGGACAAAGACTTTCAAATGATCGGAAGTCGGACAAGCTAGCCAACCAGGGTCGGTGGCTCTTGCTAAGGATTGACGAATTACTTATTTGACTAACTATGAGGACCCAACTACTATTACACGACTGGTCCACAATCGAGCGTCGTTAGTAGTGAATTCAAGAAGAAAGTTTACCGGTGAAAATTGTGGGACAATGACTAGTTCTTAGACGTACACAAAAACGGTGTTTCCTACACAATGTACAAACCGGATCCACACGAGATACGAAATCTGGAGGATTTAGAAAACATATATTTAGGACCTTTGGGAACCCAGGTCCAAACTCGTAAGGGTTTTATTTAGGAACCATATCTGTTAACTCAATCAACCATCATTAACCGGGCGCATATGCCAGATCTGTTGACCAAACCGGAAGTACTTGAATTTCTTTTACTTCTAGCAAGTAGACGTTTGCATCTCTACTCCCCTTAATGGTAGTTGCATCACACAAATTTTCTTCGCTGAGAGCGAACACACATTTGTTTCGATACTTGGTCATTTCTTCATTTTAGCAAGCACTCATTGTTTCAGTACTCGGAAACTTTCATGGCACACATGCATCATTTGCTACGCATGTGGTTTTGTTTCGAACAAACACTTCATTGAAATTTAATATTACCTTGCTAAACCTAATTACTGATTCGTGATTCGAATGACCTACATTCATGGTTTATTTTGCGACCATGCCGAGAATTCCTTGTTGATACATACGTTTATTGTCGGGTTACGTTGAAACCAAGTTCAATTGCTTGAACTTCTCCAGTTCACAGGTTTAACTTGAAACGCTATATGATGTATCGGGAGCATCATATTCAACTATTTTTGCAGAGATTCCTTCATTTCGAGTCGTAGTAGATTTGGTTGGTCTACGACTCCACTAAAACGTTTGATTTGTTTCGATACCTTTCGGTGATATTTTCACAAAATTGAAGCTTGCGCTAATTTGGTTACTCACTTCGTATACGGATTCAATTCCCTATTTAGTTGTTAACAATCCATTTGGGATCTTCACGATCAAAGCAGTCTCAACATAATTGTGTGTTAAGGCAATGGTACATATATTCATTCCATAAGCACAATGTACCTCCTAACGATTCTTTCGTTGTCAATCAAATGCCTTGCGATATTTATTACTTGCCATCTTCGATTGGAAACAGTGGTCCTTTGATGTTCCGTATTTAATTGGAAGCTCTATAACATGGTATAAATCAAATCTTCAGATTGTCTCAGTATACTTTCATTTGGTTTAAAACACGGTGAACTTGTTCAATCACCACTATTAATGAATTATTTCATTACGACACCTTGTGGTGTCATTATAAACTTGTAGCTTGTGCTAACCATGGTAACCGTTTTACACGAGATCACACATACTTTTGTTTGATTTATCATCTAAACATTTCTGATGCAACTACGAATCAAGACAATGATACACCAGATTCGCTTGTGTTCCATTCAGTGTATCTTCACCATTCAAAAATGTCAACACACTAAACCTTACCAGACATTTATTCAGGAGTTGACAGATCATTTTACTATTATGTTGTGATGCTGCTTTTGAGTTCATATAGCGGGTGCTATGGTTTGTGAAAACTCGTTTGCATATTGCAACCAATCGTTTAAAAATCTTATTAGTCAAAACTCCACTTTTGTGAAACCCTTGCTAGCTGGATTACACTAGACTATACGTCAAATGCGTCTTGTACCTTTGACACCCAATGCTAGCAGCACACACCTTTCAACCCTAGGATTCGGGTTGTTATATATTCTTGGACTCACCTAATGTGAGTAATGTTTGTTTCGATTTGATGATTATCTACCTCGATATTATTTATATGCATACACGTGTGACGAAACCATAAGGGGTTAAGGTAGTACAAATTTCGAGGACGAAATTTTCTTAACGGGGGGAGAATGTGACAACCCTCACCAAACCAGGTATCCGTACGAATTAATTAATATTTAATTAATGCTTAATTACTGTGCTTGCTTACAATTGTGGTTAAACTGCTACTTGAATTCTGATACATACACGTACATGCATCATACTTTATTGCCTTCACTCCATTATTTACACAGAACTATAGTGACAAACTTGATGCACGAAAGCACAGTAGCACAATGAACGGATAACCCCGTAAACATGCTGACATTGCCAGCACTAGACAGATACTGTCTCTGAGGCCAGTATGAGCCGGGAATAGTTTACTACACTAGTAGTGAGTGTAGGGAGATGAGGTTTGTAGAACTGCGTCACTAGGTGATAGTTATAGTGACCGGATGTGCCTAAAACGTACTTTAAGTACAAAATTCTGCACTTTAAATAAAAATTCAGCATTTAAATTAACTAGTAAAGTGCAAAAACACGAGAAAATAATACTAGACACTTTCCAAAGTGTCAGGAATTCTGTGTGTCACTAAAACAAATATTAACGGCACTTTAAATGCTTAATTAGCACTTTAACGGATTGACATCCAACCGAACAACCGGACTTTACCCGAAAAATAAAAATATTGCCAGAGACATTGTTTTTGCTTTTCTGAGCTAGTTATGATCCCCGAACATCATAACACACCCTAAATCATCATAACACATATAAGCACAAAAAAAAATAAAAAAAAATTAACACTTAGACTCTATCTAAGTGTGACAACCCGCACTAAACCAGGTATCCGTACAACTTAATTAATGATTAATTACTAATTAATTACTGTGCTTGATTGAACTAGCTGATGAACTGCTACCTGCATATTGATACATGCACTTACTCGCATCATACTTTATTTGCTGTCACTACATTAATTACATACTGAACCCTAGTGACAAACTTGATGCACAAAAAGCACAGTAGCACTAAACGGATACACAGTGAACATGCTGATATAACCAGCATCAGGCAGACACTGCCTCTAAGGCCTGTTAAGAGCCTCATATATTTTGACTACACTGGTAGTGAGTGTAGGGATATAAGGGTTATGGTACCGCGTCTCTAGGGATAAGATACACTGATTCGGATGTGCCAAGAACGTACTTTAAGTACCAAACACAGCACTTTAATACACAAACCAGCTTCTAGCTGACTAGTAAAGTGCCAAAACATGAGAAAATAACACTAGACACTTTCTAAAGTGTCGGGAAAACAAAATGTGTCATTAAAAATGTTAATAACGACACTTTAAAGCTTTTTAACGCTTTAACGGATTACTATCCAACCGAACAACCGGACTTTACCCGGAACATGAAAATATTACTATTTTCACTATTTTTATTTTTCTGGGCCAGTTAAGGTCCCTGATTACCCCCAACACCCGCCATAACGTGTAACATACAACTAACGGAGTTTAACGCTTAACTTAACTTGGTTTGACACAACTAAACTCCTAATTACTAGTTAAGATTGAACCAACCCCCCACCCCCCATCATAACCGTCCCCTAACTAAGGGGGACACACTAGTACTATGTTGATCATCTAAATCTTGATTGCTTAGTATCAAGGGGACACTTTAACCATGGGACAATATCATCTAATCTTTCCTATAAATACTAGAGGTTGTCTACATAAACTATCACTTAACAAATCACCACAAAACTCTCTCTCTCTTGCTCTACATAGTCACGGCCAAACACCCCTCTTTAAACCAACCATTGTCGAGCTTTGATCTTGCCATTCCATCTTCATACAAGTGTTAGAGGTCACGTATAAGGAGTCTTGGAGCAAGCGGAACACGAAGGACCTCCACCGTTAGCTTTTATCCACCACTTTTTCGCCAAAGATCTTCCCTAGCCTTGAGCTAGAGGTATATTGTTTAAAACTTGTTTTTAAGCTTATCTAAAGTGGTTAAAAGAACTTTCGTTGGTTAAATATCGTGAACATGCGTTTTGGAACTTTAAAGTCTAGTAAAATCACAAAAATGGTGGATAATAACATATAACTTGTGTAAAAGTTGTAGTATTTGAGATTTGTGTTTATCTAGACCCGATCTATGATGTGGTAGCTCGGATCTTCGTTTAACCCGACTTTGTAAAATCATGTATCTTCACACAAGCTCGTTTTTGACTAAATACAAGGGTTAAAGGTGAAACACTACCACACAAGATACATGAACTTGTGTAAAAATATTTTACTTGTGTAAAAGTGATTTAACCGGTAAAATGGTGTTTAAAACTAGCGGATCTACGTATCCGCAAGTGGTATTTTTGAAAGACCACACTTTAAAGAAATCATGTTTTTCTAAAGATGGATCTTACACTAATAAATATGATTTTATAAACCACAAGTGTGTAGACACTTGTGAAATGAAAAGATCCGACAAATAACTATTTTTGGGAAAAGTGACTAGAAGTTGTAAAGACGGATTTCTCTAAACACGAGGTTTTTACAAGATCAAAGCTACTTTATATAAAGATCTACATATATAAAGGTGATTTACATTAAAGATGCGGAAAAACTACAAGTTCATGCGATTATGCACATTTACATACTTGTCGACTAGTTTGATGTGTCGGAAATTGTTTGTTTGAATAAAGAAGATTGTTGAATTGATTTGATAAAAGAAAATGATACGCTTGAAAGCGTGGCCACCTCCAGTTACAGAGGAAACTCTGGCGAAATTTTCTAAAAACCTAACACTTAGACTTTTTACACAATAAGTGTTAGAACTATTTTTGGACATACTTTCGAAACATAAATTTCGCCAGCACTATATTTTACTAAACATTCGGAGGTGGGATTTTCACAAAAATTAACGTGATAAATATATTTTGTCACAACACTGTTTATGATTGTTTTGTGAAAATACATAAATATTATTTTTAGAGTAAAAATAATATTTACAAGCGTTATTGATCCCAAAACCTTACGAACGCTTCCACAAACATATAAGTTACACCGGTAATTACATTACCACAAGTTTGATAAAACGTAACTTACGCACATGTATTGTATCCCCCATCCTTGGGAAGAAGAATAACTACCAAGTGTATACGGAACATAAACACGAAATAGTTGTCTAACTATTTCCCAAAGACTTAAACTATAAAGCTAAAGCACGGCCGTCCGTCTAATAGAATTAGCACTTGTAGGTCGTTGCACAGCTTACTGTATTGGAGACACTTGGTAGAGACGCGCATTCACTGTGAGTTCATGTCCCCCTTTTCTCTAACTGTTTTCAGTTTACTTAACCGCGGGGGTGAAATACATGTTACATTGTTTACAAGTACTTTATACACGGTATGATTAACGTAAGGAGGTTTTAGATCGTGTGAATGGGTAGTTAGAACACCGAGGGACTCGAGCGGTAGATCTATCTGGGTGTAGCGAGCCCAACCCCTGAGCCCGCATAATGGACCAGGTGGTGACTTGGTGCCCCAACGCCAAATACGCTAGGTTTGAATCTTCCTACTTGCATTTCACAACATGCTAATGGCCTTGCAAACCATTGGTGATCACAAGTCCTCTTACACTGCTACATACCAGGAAACTTTTATACTTACAAGTGTTTTACTTACTCACTTGCACATGAACTCGCTCAACATTATTGTTGATTTTTCAACTTACATGTATTTCAGGAAATTAACGAGATCTGGCACGGTATGGCACGTTTTCCGCTGCACTAGTTTCCAAGGTCATCCGGGGTTTAGGGGATGTGTCTCTTTCCTAGACAAGACACAGTCCTTAAACCATGTCTATGTCATGTTTCAAGTTTGTAATGGTTGTTGAACAAGATTATGTTTGTCAGGGTACGTTAAAACAATGGTATTGTGTTTGGGTTTCAAAAACTTAATGGATGATCTTGCATGTTTTTAACTCATATAGCTTTGGTATGATTAAGCTATGGTATTAAGGAGTCACACCAAAATTAACCACGCTTCCGCAAAGCCAGGGTGTGACAGCTTGGTATCAGAGCTCTGATCATAGCGAACTAGGATTCTGTCTCGAGTCTAGACTATGATCACTAGGGCTCTCACGAAAACATTTTTCTGCATACCACTTAAGTCCAGATCCACACTTTTTACAAACAAATGTTGAGCACATTTTATTAATTATAAGTTCAGCTTGGAGGGCTGAGGATCGATCTGGAGGATCGAGATGATTAAGGTAGTTGAGCACGTTGGTTTGTTATAGGATCGATCTGGAGGATCGAGGTGAACAAGGTAGTTGAGCACGTTGGTTTGTTATAGGATCGATCTGGAGGATCGAGGTTTGGTTTAAGTGAAGGATAGAGCCGTCTTGTAGACTGAATGAAATTGACTAGTAAGACTAGGAGAAGTATGTGATACCCTACTTGGTGACTTATGTGATTAACTGATTATATGATTGATTATTATACGTATATGTGTTTGTGTTACAAACGTTATACTTTCATCAAGTACTAGAAAGATGGGCACTACGAACCCCATGACCATAGTATCAGACGACATAGTTCAACGAAGCACGAGGTGTACATTTCTGATACTACCGGCACAGACAATGACGACTTTCAGCCCTTTGTGCACTGCCTGAAGTCGTAGCAGAGCCTACTGATGGCCATCTTGTTGGGAATTTGCCACTGGCGGTGATCCCTGCTCCTGTGCCCCTTGCCGCTTATCCGGTTGATGATACGCCCTCCCAACGAGGCCTCTGAAGACGACAACGAGCTACTGGAGGAGGACCCATTCGAGGGCAGGGCCTTATTACTGCTGGTATTAGACTACTACATGCGGACGCTCCTATAGGGGAAACTTATGACCATTCCCCTATCCCAGACTCATTTGAGTCTCTGACATCCGCATCTTCGCACATACAGGGAATGCAGCACTACTTACACGACGCCGACCCTGATATGGCATCACCAGCTGCACCGGATCCCGCACACAGTTTTGAGTTTGATCGCGATATTGAGGACAATCCTGTTTTTCCGCCTGGAGTTGATCCAGACCATGACATTGAGTTCATGCACTTAGACAAGCCCTTGGGAGATCCTGTAACCCCTGTGATTGTTGATCCAGCTGATTTTGAGATAGAGTTTTTGATTCGGAGCTAGCCGTGGCCCCTGAGCCAGGCGTTGCTCCTGACCCCGCATTGGAGCATGACCCTGTTCATGCCGATGCACCTGCTGTTGCTCCTTGATTGATCATCTGCGTGGATGAGAGAAAATTTGGGGTAACTGTGCAAGACAATTTATTATTACGGGGGCCCACGTAATAACGACTTGTAGTGCACAGGAATCCTGGTGGACTCTGCGGGTCGAGCTAATGATAACCCATGCAGCAGGAAATAACCTAAACACGAATGACCAAGGCGATATAGCCTCGAGTTCATTCTATTACAAGCAACAAGCCAAATTGGCCAGCCTATGTGAAGGCTCGGGAATTTACTTCCCCACTCATACAGTGAGTATATTTACGTGTAAAATTGGGCGATTTCATGATGGCTTATGGTGCTATGTATCTCATAAGACAATTGACACGTTGTCTAGCCCGCATTATTCCGACAAGACGGAATGTCACCCAGACGTGACACGGACACCAGTACGTTGTCAAGGACAGAAGCCGAGCTGCAAGAACGCATCTCACAGGCAAATGCACAACCTGAAGCCCTCCGCTCTAAGCACAACGATGGTATTACTGGAAATAACCCTCCGACTGGCTGCACCTATAAACAGTTCCTGAACTGCAAGCCTTTGAACTTTGATAAAAGAGGAGGCACCGTTGCATTTGTTCGTTGGTCCGAAGAGACCAACTCCATTCTAAGGACGAGTAACTGTTCGCCCCAAAAGAGTGTTACCTACATCTCAGGGATATTTCTAGATGGCACACTCTCTTAATGAAACCTCCAGGTTCAGACCCTTGGCACAGACGCTGCTTATACACTGAGCTGGGACGAGCTCAAGGAAACGATTGAGAATAAATGTTGTTTTAGGACAGAAATTCAGAAACTTGACGTGGAGTCCTGAAATTTGAGAATGGACGGACCAGAGATTCCTGAATACATCCAGCAATCTCACGACTTGTCTAGGATCGTCCCCTACTTAGTCAAACCAGAGTTCAAAAGGATTGAACGATACATTTGGAGACTTGCACCCCAGATCAGGGGTATGGTTACTACCTCGAAGCCCTCGACCATTGCAGAAGCTAATTTATTTATTTATAACATGGGGTGTTATGTGGATGATTTATTGATAGCATGAGATGTTATGTGTTGATATTGTTAATGCATACGTGCATTTTAGTTGCGATGACCTAACCTACGCGAAACATCTTTTAGGAAATGCCTCCAAAACGGGGTATACGCATACCCACCAACGAGGTGGAACTTCAGGGAATCATTGCTGCAGTCATCGCACAATACGAGGCCCATCACTCCGAGCGCAACGGAGGTACCTCAGGAAATAACCCACCCAACGGCTGCACCTACAAGCAGTTCTTAGACCACAAACCTCGAGAGTTCGACGGCACCGGGGGTGCCTTAGCCTTCGTACGCTGGGTTGAAAAGACAGATTCTGTTCTACGATTGAGCAAATGTGACCACGAACATCAAGTCAAGTATATAACTGGACTATTGGTAGATGAGGCTCTGTCATGGTGGAACCATCAAATACGGACGATGGGCGAGACCGCTGCGCATGCTATGACGTGGGACGAACTAAAAAACATGATGCGTGAAAGATATTGCTCGAGGGCAGAAGTCCAGAAATTGGAAACAGAACTGTGGGACTTGAAAATGAAAGGACCAGAAATAGCAGAGTATGTGCAAAGGTTTAACGAATTATCACAAGTTGCCATACTCCTGGGGACACCAGAGTTTAAGAGAATTGAACAGTTCATAAGGGGATTGGCACCTCAGATTCTAAGCCTGGTAACAGCATCAAAACCCTCAACGATCACCGAGGCTATCAACATAAGCATAGCACTCACGGAAGAAGCAGTTAGACAAGGGAAATTTTCCACTGCGGAGGAGAAAAAGGAGACTGCGGTAAAGGCATCTGGGGATAACAAGAGGAAGCTCGCAAATTTCAAGATGGTTACTCGGGTAATTAACAAGAAGAAGGCCAAAAAGGGAAAAGATTACAAGGGTATCCTACCTAAGTGCGACAACTGTTTACGTTATCATGTCGGGCGATGCAAATATGGAAATTGTGGTAACTGTGGCAAGGTGGGACATGTCAAGGAAACTTGTTGGCACAATACTGAACTTAGTAATGGGGGCCAAGACGGTAGTGAGAATCATGAAGGGGACAACGACAATGATAATTGTCAAGGCAGAATGAGTGATAAACAGAAGCGTGCTCGAGGATGTTTAAACTGTGGAAGCAAAAAGCATTTCAGAAGATATTGCCCGAAAAGCAATCAGGCACAAGGGTGAAAGCTCCCCATCGGAGCTAGGGAGGCACGCCAGAGATCCAAGCATGGATAGCGGTACGTCCCACATTACCCAATATTATGCGTCTGTATTGCCAACTACTGTTGCAAATTTTACAATTCACAATTCTAGTATTCAAGGACATAATTGGTTTACGTAGTAAGTAGTTATTCCAGTACCCATTAGAACTAGCTTGGGGAAAGCTAGTGGAAGCCAACGCAGTAACTGGAATCGGCACGATAGAACCCGGAGAGCGTAAGTTTACGCTAGATCTATTGCCAGTTGAGTTTGGAAGCTTCGACGTGATGATTGGGATGGACTGGTTGACGAACAACCCTGCGGAGATTGTCATCCGCGCCCCGACAACGAACGAAGAAATGATCGTGACTCATGGAGCAGGATACGCTCCTACGGATTATCAGACTAAGAAGACCCAAAAATTCTCCCACAAAGGAGGTGTTGCATTCTTGGCTCACGTTATGGAAAAGGAAGTCGGAGAACCAAAACTCGAAGACATCCTTGTGATTGGAGAATACCCTGAAGCCTTCCTCGAAGACTTGCCGAAATCATCTCCTCACGATTAGTCGGATCCCGCGACGATTTAATTCCGGGCACTGCACCCGTAGTCGATGCATCATAGTAACTTACATTTTCGGAGATGCAAGGATTGACAGAGAAGTGTTGGCAATGGTCAGAAAAGGAAGATAACAGACCAAAATTTCCTTTTGGGGTAACCCCATTTCTACTCGTCAAAAGGAAGGATGATGATTATCAAATAAACATCAACTACAGAGAATTGAACAAGCTGACGATTAAGAATAGATACCCTCTGCCAAGAATCAATGATCTGTTTGATCAACTGCAAGGCTCAAGTTTTTATTCAAAGATCGACTTACGATCTGGATGCCATCAGTTAAGGATACAAGAGGAGAGTATCCCGAAAACAGCCTTCCGAACTCGTTATGGATATTACGAGTTCCTCGTTATGCCGTTTGGTCTGACAAACGCACCTGCAGTCTTTATGGACTTGATGAATAGAGTTTGCAAGCCATACTTGGGCAAGTTCGTGATTGTATTCATCGACGACATCTTGATTTATTCAAGGACAAAGGCTGACCACGAACAGCATCTAAGAGCTGTATTAGAGCTGCTAAAGAAGGAACAGTTGTATGCCAAGTTCTCTAAGTGCGAGTTTTGGCTACGCGAAGTCCAGTTTCTTGGACATGTGGTTAATGGAAATGGAATCCATGTTGATCCCACAAGGATCGAAGCGATCAAGAACTGGGAAACGCCTACAACGCCAACCGAGATTCGACAATTCTTGGGTTTGGCTGGCTACTATCGAAGGTTCATCGAGGATTTTTTTGAAAATCGCTCAACCGTTGACGCTCCTGATCCAGAAGGATAAGAAGTTTGATTGGGGAATCAAACAGGAAGAAGCGTTTCAGGTATTGAAAGATAAGCTCTGCAATGCGCCAATCTTAGCTCTACCGGAAGGTACTGATGACTTTGTGGTATACTGCGACGCATCGCGCCAAGGATTGGGTTGCGTGTTGATGCAACGCCAAAAGGTTATTGCTTACGCATCGCGCCAGTTAAAAGTGCACGAGAAGAACTATACCACACACGATTTGGAGCTCGGCGCAGTGGTATTTGCACTAAAGATCTGGAGACACTACCTGTATGGTACGAAATGCACAATCTTCACAGATCACAAAAGCCTACAACATATATTCAACCAGAAGGAATTGAATATGAGGCAAAGACGATGGGTTGAATTGTTAAACGATTACGACTGCGAGATAAAATATCATCCAGGGAAGGCGAATGTAGTCGCCGATGCCCTAAGTCGTAAAGAAAGAATCAAGCCCATAAGGGTTAGAGCTTTGGAAATGATCATACGAACCGATCTTTCCTCGCGCATTCGTGCTGCACAAAAGGAAGCTCTCAAGGAGGGAAACCTTGAGGAAGAATATCTCCGTGGAATGGAAAAGCTTTTGGTACCAAACGAGGAAGGAACATTATGTTTTGAGAAAAGGATTTGGGTTCCTCTGTTTGGTGGATTAAGGGAAATTATTTTCGACGAAGCGCACAAGTCACGGTACTCTATCCACCCTGGATCGGATAAGATGTACCAGGATCTCAAGGATTATTATTGGTGGCCTAGGATGAAAGGCGACGTTGCTGTTTACGTGAGCAAATGTTTAACGTGCGCTAAGGTCAAGGCGGAATACCAGAAGCCTTCGGGACTTCTGCAACAACCTGAGATTCCCAAGTGGAAATGGGAACAAATCTCAATGGATTTTGTTACAAAACTGCCAAGAACGCCAAGAGGCCATGATATGATTTGGGTGATTGTTGACCTCCTAACAAAATCCGCACACTTTCTGCCAATCAGGGAGAAAGACAGTACTAGTAAACTTGCGGAGAATTACATGAGAGAGATCGTAGCACGCCATGGAGTACCTCTCTCAATCATCTCTGATAGAGACGGAAGGTTTGTGTCAAGGATATGGCAATCCTTCCAAGAATCTTTTGGCTCACAATTGAATCTGAGCACTGCGTTCCATCCGCAAACTGACGGCCAGAGCGAGCGAACGATACAAACTTTGGAAGACATGCTGAGGGCATGTGTTATGAATTTGGGCGGTAGCTGGGATAAACACTTACCTTTGGTCGAATTTTCATACAACAACAGCTACCACACCAGTATTGGTGTCGCGCCATTTGAGGCCCTATACGGACGCAAGTGCCGATCACCACTATGTTGGTCTGACGCAGGTGATAGGCAGCTTGCTGGTCCCGAGATCGTCCAAGAGACGACAGACAAGATTGCGCAAATACTTAAACGCATCGAAGCTGCTCGCCACAGGCAAAAGGCCTACGCGGATCCAAACCGGAAGCATGTGGATTTTCCAAGTTGGAGAAATGGTGTTATTGAAAGTTTCACCCAGGAAAGGGGTGGCACGCTTTGGAAGGCATGGGAAGTTAAATCCGCGCTACATTGGTCCCTTTAGAATTCTGGAAAGAATTGGGACAGTAGCATACAAGTTGGACCTACCTACTGAACCAAATGGTGTTCACGATACATTTCAAGTATCCAATTTAAAGAAAAGTCCAACTCAAGTTGACGCTGCCATTCCTACCGACGAGATTCATATTGACGACACGCTCCACTTCGTAGAAGAACCTGTCGAGGTCACAGATTGGAAAGTTAACAAAGACCCGCCGGAGCAGTGTCAAACTCGTCAAAGTTCGTTGGAATGCCAGACATGGTCCTGAATTCACATGAGAACGTGAGGACCGGATGAAAGAGAAATACCCCCACTTATTTCCTAAGAACTCTGCAACTACGAGCAGAACTTAAATTTCGGGACGAAATTTATTTAACGGGGGGAGAATGTGACAACCCGCACTAAACCAGGTATCCGTACAACTTAATTAATGATTAATTACTAATTAATTACTGTGCTTGATTGAACTAGCTGATGAACTGCTACCTGCATATTGATACATGCACTTACTCGCATCATACTTTATTTGCTGTCACTACATTAATTACATACTGAACCCTAGTGACAAACTTGATGCACAAAAAGCACAGTAGCACTAAACGGATACACAGTGAACATGCTGATATAACCAGCATCAGGCAGACACTGCCTCTAAGGCCTGTTAAGAGCCTCATATATTTTGACTACACTGGTAGTGAGTGTAGGGATATAAGGGTTATGGTACCGCGTCTCTAGGGATAAGATACACTGATTCGGATGTGCCAAGAACGTACTTTAAGTACCAAACACAGCACTTTAATACACAAACCAGCTTCTAGCTGACTAGTAAAGTGCCAAAACATGAGAAAATAACACTAGACACTTTCTAAAGTGTCGGGAAAACAAAATGTGTCATTAAAAATGTTAATAACGACACTTTAAAGCTTTTTAACGCTTTAACGGATTACTATCCAACCGAACAACCGGACTTTACCCGGAACATGAAAATATTACTATTTTCACTATTTTTATTTTTCTGGGCCAGTTAAGGTCCCTGATTACCCCAACACCCGCCATAACGTGTAACATACAACTAACGGAGTTTAACGCTTAACTTAACTTGGTTTGACACAACTAAACTCCTAATTACTAGTTAAGATTGAACCAACCCCCCACCCCCCATCATAACCGTCCCCTAACTAAGGGGGACACACTAGTACTATGTTGATCATCTAAATCTTGATTGCTTAGTATCAAGGGGACACTTTAACCATGGGACAATATCATCTAATCTTTCCTATAAACACTAGAGGTTGTCTACATAAACTATCACTTAACAAATCACCACAAAACTCTCTCTCTCTTGCTCTACATAGTCACGGCCAAACACCCCTCTTTAAACCAACCATTGTCGAGCTTTGATCTTGCCATTCCATCTTCATACAAGTGTTAGAGGTCACGTATAAGGAGTCTTGGAGCAAGCGGAACACGAAGGACCTCCACCGTTAGCTTTTATCCACCACTTTTTCGCCAAAGATCTTCCCTAGCCTTGAGCTAGAGGTATATTGTTTAAAACTTGTTTTTAAGCTTATCTAAAGTGGTTAAAAGAACTTTCGTTGGTTAAATATCGTGAACATGCGTTTTGGAACTTTAAAGTCTAGTAAAATCACAAAAATGGTGGATAATAACATATAACTTGTGTAAAAGTTGTAGTATTTGAGATTTGTGTTTATCTAGACCCGATCTATGATGTGGTAGCTCGGATCTTCGTTTAACCCGACTTTGTAAAATCATGTATCTTCACACAAGCTCGTTTTTGACTAAATACAAGGGTTAAAGGTGAAACACTACCACACAAGATACATGAACTTGTGTAAAAATATTTTACTTGTGTAAAAGTGATTTAACCGGTAAAATGGTGTTTAAAACTAGCGGATCTACGTATCCGCAAGTGGTATTTTTGAAAGACCACACTTTAAAGAAATCATGTTTTTCTAAAGATGGATCTTACACTAATAAATATGATTTTATAAACCACAAGTGTGTAGACACTTGTGAAATGAAAAGATCCGACAAATAACTATTTTTGGGAAAAGTGACTAGAAGTTGTAAAGACGGATTTCTCTAAACACGAGGTTTTTACAAGATCAAAGCTACTTTATATAAAGATCTACATATATAAAGGTGATTTACATTAAAGATGCGGAAAAACTACAAGTTCATGCGATTATGCACATTTACATACTTGTCGACTAGTTTGATGTGTCGGAAATTGTTTGTTTGAATAAAGAAGATTGTTGAATTGATTTGATAAAAGAAAATGATACGCTTGAAAGCGTGGCCACCTCCAGTTACAGAGGAAACTCTGGCGAAATTTTCTAAAAACCTAACACTTAGACTTTTTACACAATAAGTGTTAGAACTATTTTTGGACATACTTTCGAAACATAAATTTCGCCAGCACTATATTTTACTAAACATTCGGAGGTGGGATTTTCACAAAAATTAACGTGATAAATATATTTTGTCACAACACTGTTTATGATTGTTTTGTGAAAATACATAAATATTATTTTTAGAGTAAAAATAATATTTACAAGCGTTATTGATCCCAAAACCTTACGAACGCTTCCACAAACATATAAGTTACACCGGTAATTACATTACCACAAGTTTGATAAAACGTAACTTACGCACATGTATTGTATCCCCCATCCTTGGGAAGAAGAATAACTACCAAGTGTATACGGAACATAAACACGAAATAGTTGTCTAACTATTTCCCAAAGACTTAAACTATAAAGCTAAAGCACGGCCGTCCGTCTAATAGAATTAGCACTTGTAGGTCGTTGCACAGCTTACTGTATTGGAGACACTTGGTAGAGACGCGCATTCACTGTGAGTTCATGTCCCCCTTTTCTCTAACTGTTTTCAGTTTACTTAACCGCGGGGGTGAAATACATGTTACATTGTTTACAAGTACTTTATACACGGTATGATTAACGTAAGGAGGTTTTAGATCGTGTGAATGGGTAGTTAGAACACCGAGGGACTCGAGCGGTAGATCTATCTGGGTGTAGCGAGCCCAACCCCTGAGCCCGCATAATGGACCAGGTGGTGACTTGGTGCCCCAACGCCAAATACGCTAGGTTTGAATCTTCCTACTTGCATTTCACAACATGCTAATGGCCTTGCAAACCATTGGTGATCACAAGTCCTCTTACACTGCTACATACCAGGAAACTTTTATACTTACAAGTGTTTTACTTACTCACTTGCACATGAACTCGCTCAACATTATTGTTGATTTTTCAACTTACATGTATTTCAGGAAATTAACGAGATCTGGCACGGTATGGCACGTTTTCCGCTGCACTAGTTTCCAAGGTCATCCGGGGTTTAGGGGATGTGTCTCTTTCCTAGACAAGACACAGTCCTTAAACCATGTCTATGTCATGTTTCAAGTTTGTAATGGTTGTTGAACAAGATTATGTTTGTCAGGGTACGTTAAAACAATGGTATTGTGTTTGGGTTTCAAAAACTTAATGGATGATCTTGCATGTTTTTAACTCATATAGCTTTGGTATGATTAAGCTATGGTATTAAGGAGTCACACCAAAATTAACCACGCTTCCGCAAAGCCAGGGTGTGACACTAAGTAATCTAACTAGTCATTACATCTTAACCAACCCCTTCCCCCCTCATTCTTACGATTACAAGTGGCCCCCCATATGTAGATTTTACTTTGATATTTTAGTGGATCTTGTTCCCACTTTTAAAGACATAATATACAATGGATCTAATGGTGTTGGAAATTTATTTATAAACCACTAGTCTTTCACTCATATTATCTTCATCACTAAACACCCACACTTTTCCCTTCCTTCTCTCTTTGGTTCGGCCTAACCCAAGGCACAACACCACCATCACCATTCAAGCTCCTACATCCATTCTACTAACATATAAGGGTGTTAGAGTTCATACAAGGAAGCTCGGTGATCTCGGAAGTGGAAGGACCTCTCTCGTTTCCTTTTAACCACCACATTTCTTCACTTGAACTCTCCTAGCCTTGAGCTAGTGGTAAGTCTCTTAGATCCATTCATTTTACATCTTATGAAGGTGGTTAATAGTTAAAGTATGATGAAAATCTATGAACACTAAAAGATCTTACACTTAAATATCAAACATGAAGCTTTACATAAAGATCACAAGATAAGAGATGATGGTACATGGTAAATGTGGATTAAATGAACAAAAATCTGCTGTAAATAACATGGGGTCTGATGTTAATCGTATTAGAATGAATGGTAATCGTATGTGTACTTTTTAATGGCACTTAGGGGCTGTTTGGTAACCTCTTAATGACCATTCAGATGCTACCTCTTAATGGTTTAAAACCTCTGAATGAATAAGAGGTAACCTCAAGTCTGAATGGTTAAGAGGTAACCTCTGAATGGTAAATCATCACATGTCACATTCTTCTACCTTCTCATTGGTAAAATTCTTAATGGTTCCACTAAGAGGTAGCCTCTTAATGACCATTCAGAGACTACCAAACAGCCCCTTATACTATAAATAGCTTGCTGATTTGCGTTTTCAGCCGACTTTAACTGGCTGAAAACAGGTCATAACTTAATGAAAAATGTATTTTCTGAAGTCTAGGTTTATGTACTATGAAATACGGTTCTAATGGCACCGGAATCATAATTTTTGGATCCGTTTATTATTTTTAAGGTGTCGTTTTCTAACAGCAACTAAAGCTGAATTATTACAACAGTAAATGGGTGTTATATTTTCAGTTATAACTTAAATTCTGTGTAGAGTTAGATCACGAAATTTGTACTGTAGATGACCACCGATGTATTTGTAATTCTCTCACTGGAATTTCGTAAATCGGGCTTTCGATGAATTTTAAATAAATTATTCCGCAGACTGTGGTCAGAAAAAGATAAATATGATTTCAGCCCGGAAAATGATTTTCTATAAAATATTGGTGATGGTTTGGATGCCGATATTTTTACACAATAATTTTTGGATCGTATAAGACATACTATAAAAATTTTGGAATTTTTGGAATAAGATAACTATTTTATTTAAATACTCGAAAACAGCCCAGTTTTGTATATTAAAACTGAAACGATATAAGTAGTGTTTTGCATGTCTAAATGTCGGGTTGGCTAAATTGAGAACTGATTGGATGATTTTACAAAAGAAAATGATACGCTAGTAAGCGTGGACGCCTCCGTTTACAGAGGAAACTCTGGCGAAATTTTTCCAGAAAATATAACACTTAGAAATGTTTTTTGTGACAAGTGTTATAAATATATTTTTAACTTGTTTTCAAAATATAAATTTCGCCATAATTTTTATTACGAAATAACCAAGTGTCGGAGGTGGATTTTCGTAAATAAAACTTGTTAAATATATATATTGAGAATATATATTTCGTAATAAGACGCTTGTGTGCTTACGTGATTATTTTACGAACTAGTGATATATTATTTTTTAGGTAAAAATAATATTACTTGGAAATATATATATTGGGGAATATATTGACGTATTTCTATAACACACCGGAATACAACGCCGATACATGGTAAGATATATCAATACAAGAAATACGAATACACAAGTACGAGATACTCCCATCCTTGGGAAGGAGAGACGAATACGAATACCTGAGAAGTCTTAATACATAAATATCGTATAAACAATTATTCCAAAACCAAACATAATCATGATAACTTGGAATAATACCAATAACGTAACTCAAAAACATAAATACTAAGACAAGGCACGACCCGTCCGTCTAATAGACGTTAGACCATTGTAGGTAGTCGTGTTTGCTGAGGAGATTTGGGTTACGAGTTACAAGTACCGAAGATGCAATACAGTGAGTTCATGTCCCCCTTTTCTCTTAACTGTTTTCAGTTTTTAAACTGCGGGGGTGAAATACATGTTACTATGATTACGAATACTTTTTACATGGTATGATTAGCCTAAGGAGGTTTACTACTTAGATCATGTGAGTGAGTAGGCGCAACTTGAGGCCATTAATCCTCATTGTAGGACCGAGGGTCGTAAGCGGTAGATCTATCTGGGTGTAGCGAGCCCAACCCCTGAGCCCGCTTAATGGACCAGGTGGTGACTTTGAGCCCGACGCAAAAATCCGCTAGGTTTGAGTCTTCCTACGGCACTTCACACATATCATTGGCCTTGCAACCCAATGATGATCTTTTTTCCTTAATTGCTACATACCAGGGACTTTTATACATACTTACAACATTTTCAAATGTTTGTACATACTCACTTACACGTGAACTCGCTCAACTTTATGTTGACTTTTCAAACTACATGTATTTCAGGAAACTAACGGATCTGGCACGGTATGCACGTATTTTCAAGCTGCGTTTGAATAAAGAAGTCATCCAGGGTTTAGAAGGTGTAACCTCTTCCTGGACGGGTTACATATCTCTAAACCTAGTATTGTTTAAAGTCTTTTGCTAAGTCTTTATAAACTCAATTAAATCAAGTTAAGGTTTGTAACTTATTTTGTGATGATTGAAAATGGGATTTTTCTAACTTTAATAATGGATGAATATCTCATGTTTTTATCATATAGTATGGTTATGATTGTTGCTATGGTATTAAGAAGTCACACCAAATAAACCCACGCTTCCGCAAAGCCAGGGTGTGACATATTGATCGTCCGATCAAAACAATCTATGGACTAGATTGGCGCGGTGACATTTTAGTAAATAACAACAATTTTATTACGTGGACGTGCTTCATTAAGGGTAAAAAAGTAAAAAACCATTTCTCACATAAAACGCTATTGAAAAATAAAACGCCAAATACATAAAAAACGCCAATTTTATCACTGGGTACTTTTTTCTAGGTTTTTATTTAAGCTCTCTGACTACAAAAACGCCAAAAAATATGAAACGCCATTATATATAACACCAAAGCTTACATCAGGATAAATGTTAATTGCATTTTTTGTTACAAAAATAACATCACGCCAAAACTACGCCCCAAATTTTTTTTTATAAATAGATACGCCTCACCACCTTCTGTTTATCACACCAAAAAAACACATAGTGGTTGTGAAAAAAATTTACAACTCAATGTAAAACGCCAAAAAATACAACGACGGCAAACATCTTTTCTTTGATCCTCAATAATGTTCTGCATGAAGCTTCATTGAATGATTTGTTACGTGAGTGTAGAAACATTTTGCTGCATGAGATGGACAAAATTGAAAAAAGAGGGACTGATGACACCCATATGTCATACTGTCATCTTTGTTCCTGAAGAAGGTTTGGATGATAAGAAGAGACCTATACCAGTGTAAATGCTACTTTGGCCTCGATGATTATAATGAAGACGACAGGCAGATAGCATCCACCCACACGGGGTCGATCTATGTCTCCAACATCCACAAAGACACTTCAACACATGAACAAAGAAAATAAATAACGCCAAACCCAAAACTCCATTTATTTGTCACATTTCTTGTAGTTTCAAAAGAAAAAAAAGACTGATGACACTGAACATTTCTTCTACTTTGTTTTTTTTTTTAATTTTCTTTATCTTTTGTTTATTTTGTAATTTCAGTTAATAAACAACAAAAACAATATTAATGCTATAATGAACAATATAATAAAACGCAAAATTAGCAAATGCGTGTAAAACGCCATAATGCCATAAAAAACGTCCTCAAAAAACTACCAAACTATAATAAAATTAATTTGAACAACTAATATTATAAAAAAAGCGTGAAACAATGTACAAAGAATATAAAAACAAAAAGAAGTCCAATAGTTATCTAACCGCCATTGTAAAACAAAACGCCATAATTACAGCCGTCAAAGATTTGACGTGTTACACCATAAAAACAGTTGAGTCTGAAAACAAAATACGGTAAACTGCCAAAAACAGTAAAATGAAACGGCGGAAAACATAATTACTAACATTTATTATATTTATTTATCTTTTTCAAAACGCCATAATTACATGTCATATGCGGGGGGAAAAAGTCAATATAAAAGAAGACCATGAGAACCAAGCTCAAAACGCCAAAAAATTTGACTAAAACGCCACATATTGTCCAAAACGCCAAAATATTTAAAAATGGCTAAGGTTATTGCATGGAGGTTTGAAAGGAAAGAGAAACGATTCATCATAAAGTTCTCTGATAGGAGAAGGGTAAAGGTAAGGACAATCAAAGCAATGCTTGGAATGAATGAAAATGTTCAAAAGGATATCCTGGCCCTTGGAGTTCCAATAGACAACGATTGTGAAAGAACGAGAACTGTAATAAAAAGACTGAAGAGAAAATTTCCGGCAGAAGATGATGATGATATTGAAGATACTCATATACCAAAACTTAGCAGTTGGGTATTGCATGAGGAAGAAGGAACACTTGAAGTGACTTATAAAAACAGGGTGCAATATTCAAGGCCAATAGAAGAAATGTTGAAGACCGGGTTGCTATCTATCATTGAACAACTCTATGATTTAACACCTTCAAACGATCCAAAATCCAAGGATGCAATCATATTCAAGAATCGGCTGCAGCAAAGAAGAGACGAGCTAATGGCGTTATACGCAAAAATGAAATTTGATGATGAAGAATATGAAGAAAGTGAAGAACAAAGCGATGGGTACATCTCTGATGTAATCCCACCTACGGAAGACTATTAGTTTATTTTAATTTTCGTGTTATTGTAGTTTTATAAAATATTAATCTATGGTAATCAATTATTAATAAAAAGATACAAAACGCCAAAAATAACATGGAAAAAGCCATAATGCCAAAAAATTAACTATGTGACACAAAAAGAATTAATTCAACGAAAAGAAATCTGAGAAAAACAGTAAAACGCCAAATAATTAAAAAATCTACATAACGCCAAAATTATCTTGCACGCAAAAAAAAGCAGCATGTCAAACGCGAAAATAGTGAAAGGAGAAGAATACTAAAATGACAAAAAAAACCCCTCGAACACTGATCAAGCCCCGCGCCACGTGTTCGGTCAGGATGCGTTCTCACCGTTCTCACACTTTTGAGCGTTTTCTCCTGATCCCACATATATATATATATATATATATATATATATATATATATATATATATATATATATATAGGGTGGGGTTCTAGAGTGAACACTAGTTTATTTGCGAACTGAGTGAACAAATCCTGGCAATTGATCTACACACGTGTATGGCCAGGATCTCATCATCAAATCGTAAAATACACTAGTGTATTTCAACATCAAATCCTGGCCATTGATCTACACACGTGTATGGCCAGGATTACTAAAACAAATGGTTAAAAATAAAAAGGTTTTTGGTGGGTGAAAGAGTGTTTGGTTTGGGTTAAGAAATGAAAAGGTTTAGGCTCAAAGGGGTTAACTAGGGGGATTTTGGGTGGGTGGTAAAAAAATGGTGTAGAAATAAAAAGGGTTAGTCCTAATGCCTCCATCATTTACTTACTCGGGTTTAAGTTGGTAAGGACCGGGAATGTATCGTCGTGGCAAGTTCTAGAGTTGTAAGAACCAAGCGGCTATTCACACAAGAAACGAAAAATGAGCATTTAGTTTAAGGATATGTATTTGTATGCTCAATAAAGGCTCAAAACTCACTTTTGTGGGAATGGGTTTTTTTATGTGATCAAGTATATATAATTAAATTTTAACTAAGC
The DNA here is from genome assembly GCA_030545235.1 of Helianthus tuberosus. Classification (NCBI taxonomy): domain Eukaryota; kingdom Viridiplantae; phylum Streptophyta; class Magnoliopsida; order Asterales; family Asteraceae; genus Helianthus; species Helianthus tuberosus. The sequence goes on along the minus strand of CM060351.1, from coordinate 7,409,640 downwards.
TTCTCATGCCTTTTCATAATTTTCTTATGTTGGTTCTTTTTATCACGACGCTATCGGTTGTAAATTTGTAAAAATATAACCTTTTTAGAATCTGAAATTCCCAAGTTAAACCTAGACAAGTAAAAAAAAATGAAAAAATTTTTTGGAAAAAATTTGGGGTGATTAGCGGTTCCAATAGAGTTTTGTGTAAGGCTTGTTATTAGGACTTGCAAGATTCAATGTTTTAGCATCCCCCCCCCCCCACACTTAAATTACACATTGTCCTCAATGTGTCCCAAAAATAATTTTTTAGGTTGATTGAATGTGTAAAAGGTGTGAAAAAGCAAAAATTTGTGTTACTGGGAGCCTGGACACGGCCCCGTGTTGTCCGGGCACGGCCCCGTGTTCAGGTGCCAGTAACAAAAAGTTGAACAAAAGAAACAGAAGCCTGGACACGGGGGCGTGTTGGGTGAACACGGCCCGTGTCCAGTTTACCTGAATTGGGTGTTTTCTGCAGACTGTGCAGCACGGGGCCGTGTTGGGCGGACACGGCCCGTGCTGAACCTGCTGTAATGAAGAAAGTTTGTCGGATGGCCCTGTTTTCGTGCATGGGTTGCTGGTTCAAGTTTCCCTTGTATCCTTTGTCATTCCGAGTGTGTTTTATTCCTGAAAATTAAAACTAAACTAGAAAACATAAAAACTAATCTAAATTAAACTAAGGATAGTTCCGCGTAATGCCTCCGTGGTGCGCCACGTTTATAAGGGTCCTTGGCTAGACCCAAAGCCTGGTCATATGTCACTCAAGTGGGATGTTTTGCATCCCATGTTACACCGTCGGAGAGCGTCATCCAAGCTTGAGTCTATGACCTTCATGTAGTTGACCGGGTCTTCGTCTTCTATTCTCTTTCCAACTCCAAACTTCACTTCCTCGTCCCCAAACTTCAATGTTAGTGTTCCGTCATTCATATCCACCACTGCTTGGGCGGTGGCTAGAAATGGCCTCCTGAGGATGAGGGGGACATCGGTGTCTTCTTCCATGTCTAGGATGACAAAGTCGGCCGGGAAGACGAAATTGTCGAATTTGACCAATAGATTTTCAGCGACACCTTGTGGAAATTTGACGGATCTGTCGGCTAGTTGTATACTCATCTTTGTAGGGCTCGTTTTTCCTAAGCCGAGACGGTTGAACATTGATGTGGGCATGAGGTTAATGCTAGCCCCAAGATCGGCCTGTGCATTACGAATGGGGGATTCCTCAATCGAGCAAGGGATCGTGAAGCTTCCAGGATCAATTTTCTTTTGTGGGAGTTTGTTGAGTACTAAGGCGGAGCATTCTTCGCCTAAGTTAACTAATTGCAATGATTCAATTTTCCTTTTGTGAGTGAGGAAGTCCCTCATAAAATTTGCATATTTAGGCATTTGGGTTAGGACCTCGATAAAAGGAATATTAACATGCAATTGTTTTAGTAAATTTTCGAATTTTGCGAATTGCTCATCGGTCTTTTGATGAATTAACCTACCGGGGTATGGAACCGGAGGAGTCTTGGTGGGCTCTTGATTTGGTAAAGAAGCCTTTTCTGGTTGGGGTGCGGGTGGAGTCGTGGTTTGGCTTCTTTCATCTGGCGGTAATGGAGCCTCCTCGGGACCCACGGTTCGATTTCTCAATGTGATGAGATGTACTTGCGCTTTTGGGTTGGTTTCGGTATTGCTTGGTAACGCGCCTTGTGGTCTCTCGGAGAAATTTTGAGCTACTTGATTTAATTGTTTTCAATGTTTTGAATGCTAGCTTGTTGATTTCTAAAATTCGATTTCAATTGCTGAAATCGATCCGAGTTTTTCTTATCGGTGTCGGAGATGAGGCGAGATACAGTATCTTCAAGCCTTTCTCGTCCACCTTGTTGTTGAGAAAAGTTTTGTGGTTGTTGAAAGTTAGTTCGTTGGTTTTGTTGGTTAATACTATTGCCGGGATCTCTCCAACCAAAATTTGGGTGGTTACGCCATCCTTGGTTGTAGGTACCCGTTGGAGGACCCGACGGCCTAGGTCTGTTATCAATGTAGTTTACCATTTCCGTTTGGTCATCTAATTCTTTCATACAACTCCAATTGTCATGTGGCCCACCACACCCTTCACAAGCCATAACCGAGACCGTTTTTGTCATTTCTAGCTTTTTGATTTTTGAAGAAAGGGCTTCGATTTGGGCTTGTAAAGAAGTGCTTTCATCAACCTTATGGGCGCCCGGGGCAATAGATTTATTTCCTCGGGGAGTGTGCCATTGAAAATTGGTTTGAGCAATTGCCTCAATTTGATTATATATTTCATTTGGGCGACGATTACCTAAAAGTCCCCCGGAGCTAGAATCAAGTGTTTGTCTTGTGTGTGGCAACAACCCATTGTAGAAAGTGGATACTTGTTGCCATACCGCAAGACCGTGATGAGGACACTTTCTTAGTAGCTCCTTGAACCTTTCCCAAGTTTCATATAAGGATTCCCCATCCTCTTGTGAATATGTATTAATTTCAGTCATTAATTTAGTCGTTTTAGCAGGAGGGAAATACTTATATAGAAACTTTTGGGCTAGTTCATCCCAGGTGTTTACCGAGCCAACTAGGAGGGTGTTAAGCCAAGCCTTAGCTCGGTCTTTTAGTGAAAATGGAAACATTCGAAGGCGAATGGCGTCGTTTGATGCTCCATTGATCCAAAAGGTATCACATATTTCTAAGAAATTAGTAATATGTAGATGGGGATCCTCGTCCGCAAGCCCATGGAAGGTTGCGGAGTTTTGAAGCATTTGTATCAAATGTGGTCGTAGTTCGAAGTTATTGGCTTCGACATTCGGTGCATTGATAGCGGCGCCGAGATTACCTACAGTGGGTCGTAGGTAATCCATGAGGGTACATTGGTCAGCCATTGGAAGTGGGTCCCCCGAAACTTTCTCTTAGTTTTTAGCTTTAAGTCTTTTTCTGAGAAAGCGTTCGTGTTCTTCTAGAAGTTCTTTTATGTCTCTACTAGAACTGGAGCTCATGCACTACGTAGGAAGTTCAAATGTGGCGCCTTGGTTCCAAGTCCTGCAACAAAAACAGAAAAGAACGTTGGTCAGAAGGTTCACCACGTGGTCGGAGATACAGTGATTGTTTTCCGGATCCCTGTTACTGGGGAGTTGGGCACGACCCCGTGTTGCACCGACACGGCCCCGTGTTCAGCTCTCTGTAACTCGGAAAATAAAAACTGCCAGTAACAATGCTGGGCACGGTCCGTGTCCGACCTGGCACGGCCCATGCTGAGTTCTGCAGAAGCTGAAAAACTAAGAAAAATCCAAAAAAAAAAAAATAGAAAAATAAGAAAAAACGATTAGGCCGCCGATTCCTAACTTTCTTAAAATCCTTGTGTCCCCGGCAACGACGCCAAAAACCTTGATGCGTGTGAAGTGTGTATATAAGTTTAAGTATATTTTAAGCCCTTTTACACTTTTTTAGCCAAGTTTTAAATTTATAGAACACGATATTTACTAACACTAAACACACATATGGGCAAGTGCACCCATCGTGAGCGTAGTATAGTGTTGGCAAGATACCGAGGTCGTCCAATGACACAAGAGCTTTTAGTACCGGTTTATCCTCAACGTCTAATCAAATCAAAAATTTAGAAAAAGGTTTTAAACTAAGAAAATAAAAACGAACTAAAATGCTGAAAAATAAAAATAAAAATAAAAACAGATAGACAAGATGAATCACTTGGCTCCGACTCGTGTTTAGTGTAACCTTTGATTATTTCCGCACTTTTGCACTTTGTTAAGAGATTATCTTAGTTATTGTAGTAGGCCCCTCTTTTGGAGGTGACGTTACCCTCAACCTAGTAGTTTGAGTCAGTAGGGATACAATACTAAAGGGTTGGATTATTGAAAGATAATTAATTAAGTTATTAATGCATAATGTGGTAGGCCCCTCTTTTGAAGGCGACGTTACCCTCAGCTAAGTAGTCTGAGTCAGCAGGGATACAGTCCTAAGTAGCCGGGTTAAAGTTTTAATAGTAGCTTAACTTATGAGGGGGTCAAAGAGTTTGGACCCCCGCCATCCAATACCGTTAAGTATTGAAGGAGGTCCTACTAAATTTGACCCAGGTCCTTTGCAGGATCTATACACTGAACAATGGCAAGACTCTTACCAAACCGTTCCCTTAACCCTCGACCAGGTAGCCAACATACCTCCATATAGACCGTGGAGATATGAATGGTGAAAATCTTTTATTTTATATAGACAGTAAAATAATGCCAAGACACCACGGACAAACGATAAGGAAGAATCACCTTCAACATAAGAAACTAGTTATTAAAGTCATTAATACATAACCAATTAAAAAGTGCGAAAAGATTAAAAATAAAAAGTATTACACTAGACACTTTGTCTTCACCAAGTGATGTAAGAGACTTAGGCAAACATGGCCTTGATTGTCAAGAACTCTTACGATCAATCTTGGATCCCGAGACGACTCACACACTCTATGATGGAGAATGGATGATGGTGGTGGATGATGGTGTTATGGTGGTGGTGGGTGGTGGGTGAAGTGTGAGAGAGGTGGTGTGCCAAGGGATGGTTTGAGCTTGAGCCAAGCACTCCTATTTATAGGCTGAACAGAAGCTCGGGCACGGCCCCGTGTCCATCCTCTTCTATATCTTCATTAATTGCTTTTGTCTGCATTACTCGGGCACGGCCCCGTGTCCGCTGAGCACGACCCCGTGTGCAGAAGCATATCTATACTATCAAGATTTGCCTGGATTCTGCGAATCTTATAGTTGACCACGGCCTCGTGTCCGCTGAGCACGGCCCCGTGGTGGGCGATGGAAGCTTCTACAACTTTGTCTTTTATGCTGACACTTGGGCACGCCCCCGTGTTCACTGAACACGGGGCGTGTTCAGCCTTCTGTTCTCTTGTTTTGCTTGGGAAGATGCTTTCGGGGAGGTTGGGCATGCCACGTTTGTTCCTTTTCTTGTATTTATGTTAGATTTAGCTGCCTTTTTGCTTCTTTTGTTAATTTGAGCTCATTTAATCCTGAAAATACAAAAGGAAGACAAAAACACACTTTTTCCAACATTAGTACTAAAAAAGGGTTAGTTTTATGTCACAATTGATGTAATTTATATGTTGCATTTTGCACACATCAAACATCACGTATTAATTACACGTATCTAACACACAGTGTTCATATAGCAGTTACTGTACGTTATACTATCATGTATATACGTTCACAATTATCATTGCAGTTAATCATAGTTCGAATGCACTGTAATAAGTGTGCGGTTAACCAAGAATATGGGTCATTACTAGGGTGCGGCCCACTGGAGTGTGCGGCCTAACACCGTGCCTGGCCCAATGAAACTGTGCGGCACACATGAGGGTGTGCGGCCACTCGCCGAAGTGTGCGGCTTCCTCATGTGTGCGGTCATGTAGTGTCGTAGATGGTCACAATTTATATCATCATTTATATTATTGTTTATATTAGCTTATAATCTATGAAAACTATTTAGCAAAACGTTATATGCGTTTAACCCTACTATTAGTTTCAAATTTCATAATTAAATTTATGACTGGTATAGCAGGTGAACCATTGCTAAATTCAACAGTATCATGATTGGTATAAATTTAGCATATTGATATTATAAATGTTCACTTGACATTTAGTACTCAAACTTATTATATGCGTAGTACTTATGATTGGTATCTCGTAAATCATTATTACTCATAGTTATATGGCATCTTAACTTATTAGTGGTCAAGAATAGTGGAACAATATCATTCCATCATTTACAAACATTAGTTATTAAAAGAAACATGCACTATATCAACAAACAGTTATCATTCTGTCAATTAATTCAAAACAATTTAAAACAATTTTTGAACCCTATGCATATCTAAACCCACAAACAGTTAACAGTTTTGCATATCAAAGATCCTCAAACCAAATTATCAACATAACCAAGACAATATCATTCTAGTAATATTTCATTATGTTTCATCCATTTTTCATATTATGTAAAGCTTTATGTTCAAGACTTATGTGCATGATCTTTAGTGTTCTTGTTATCTCATCATAATGTAATCTTTAACCACCAAAAATATGAAGTAAACAAGGGTTAACAAGAAGCTTACAACTAACTTAAAGCTAGGGAAGAACACTAGTGAAAATGTGATGGATAAAAGCTTGTGGTAGAGGTCCTTCATGATCCGTGAACACCGAGCCTCCTAATTCACCTTCTAGCACCTTGTAGTATCTTTGGAATACTTGAACTTGAAACAAAAAAAGTTGGTGGTGTATGGGGGTTGATCGGCCGTAGCTTTTATGTGGGAGAAGGGAAGAGTGGTGTTGGTGATTGAGTAAAGTGATAAGCTCCCTTATAAATTCCTAAATTCTAATATCCAAAGGATAATGTGTCATTTCAAGTACAAACATATCTCTTACCATGATCATAGAAGATTTAGGGGAAATCAAGAAAATCTTCAAATTTAGCCATGTGGCCAATTTTTTTTAGCATAGGGGGAGGGGTCTATATGTAACTTGAACCATGTAATTACCTTGTATTCTTATTCCTACTACAAGCATAATCAACACAAGACCCAAGAAGATCCATAGAAAATCTAATGGGGATTATGGAAGATTTAACTAAATCTTGTAGTGACCGTCAATTTCATGGGGGGGGGGGGGGGGGGGGGAAGGGTTTAGTTGTAAATTATTTGGTAAGATGTAATAAGTGGAAGGTTAAGGGGTAAGTCTAGTGTTTAGTGTGTTACATGCTTTATGTAGTGTGTTATAGTGCTCGGGAACCAATACTAGCTCAGAAAAATAAAAACAATGCTTCTTGCAATATTTTAGTATTCCGGGTAATATCCGGTTGTTCGGTTAGATACCGTTCCGATAAAGTGCTAAGTTATTCCGTTTAGTGTCCTTTATGTATCTTTTTGTAACACTTTTAATTCCCACCACTTAGGAAAGCATATAGGACCATTTAGTCAATTTTCTGCACAAGACTAGTATGTTAAAAAGCACATGTAAGTATGACGCAGTAATCAGTAAGCAGTTAAGTAATTCAGCACGGTCATTAAGCATTTAATTAATATTAATTAATCGTACAAATACATGTAATCATGAGGGTTGTTACATGTTTGGAAAGTAGCTCCGTTTGTGGTTTGATTGATAACTCTGGAAGTGCTTCCAAAGATATCGTGTATTTCGTTGGTCACTTGTCCTTCTCTGACGGGCCCGTTCCCTTGATGCCTTTGGACATGAGCGGTGTCCGTAATCAGCTCAAAGGAAGAGCTTTCTCCATCCACGTGAGGGTAAGGGTTTGGTTCGGTCATTTAGAGAGTTTTTCGAAGAAAAAGGAGATGAAAATGGTTTGCAACAGATGCGGTGGGCGCCAATGATGAAACAGTGGTTAACACCAAGGTTAACTAGCTGTGTCGTCTCTTAAGTGGGTTCAATCTCCTCCTCTACTCATCTAAGACCGAGATCCTGCAAAACAACAACACCGTTAGCTCGTTAAGAGGGGAATATGGGGGTGTCCCTCTTAACCGGGTTCCGGCGTGAGAATAAGTACTGCTCTGAGGAAAAAATAGTGTGTGTTGTAGGTGAAAATGTAAGGAGAACAGAATGTTTAACCTGAATGATGAAGGGTCGTATTTATAGCCGGAAAGTGAAGGAGGGAGGAGCGACCTTGCCAGCTGCTATTGGGCGCCAGCTGTCCGACCAAGGGGAATATCCTCTTGGTCTCCTCTGCTGTGGTCAGGATAGTGGTCCACGTGGCGCGCCGTCATTTGTCCATGTAGGAGAATTTGTACCACAGCTGTCGGTCTGCCCCCAGGTTGTGTCGCAGGTCTACATGGCGTCCGATTAGTGGTGACACGTGTTGTCCTTTTTGTCTGGAGGAGCATCTTCGGTGCCACCTTGACGTCTTCCAGAAGCTTCTGGATTTGTTTGCTGATGTAGGCGCCATGTAGGACGAGGAAAGTGGTGTGGTCCCTGCCGTGTGTGTATGGAATTGGGACCATACCTCTTTAGCTGGTTCAACTAATTTTAAGGGATTTTGATTATAATTTCGAAATATCTTATATGTATCTATCAAAGTTAATTATTTGATTATAAAAAAATAATATTTTATTCGAAACTTGGAGATGAAGATACATAGTTTTAGAAAACACAATCAAATCCTAATAGTATCCCAAAATAAGAGGATTTCCTTAAATATTATTATTCTATCACCAACTAACAAAAAAAAATATGATTTGAAATCGTTGGCCTAAAATCTCATCTCACATTATAATATGCGTACTGAATGTTAATGGCTTTAAGATCTAACGGAATATGAAAACATGAATATGAAAAAAAACAATGTACAGTTAATGGCCAAATGAATTAATGGCTTTATTGATGTCAGACAATAATTGGTATGTTATGTGACCTGACGCAACTTTTTTTTAGGGTTCGATACAGCCGTCAAAAAAATTAAATTAATTTTAATAAGAACCAAAAGTGATTGTTTCACTTTCATGCATGTTAACATAACAGCGAAGCATGCGATTTCAAGAAAAAGACAAAAGCATTAAGAACTCACATCACATGTATTCGAAATTCTTATTATTATTATTATATATAATTATTCAATTCCAGATCATGAAGGAATTAAAGAACTGAGTAACATCGCTCTGATACCACATGTTAGCCAGTTCTTATAATATCTAATGGAAAAACACTTTTAGGGATCTTGATATACCTGGCAATCCAGTAGTGGTTAGAGATGAAGAAGAAGCCCCCTCTTGATCGGTTCCCGTTTAGGGTGAGCAGTTAGGATGGAGAGGGAAATAACAGATTGTAGTGAGGGGGGCCGTAAACTTTATGGTGTGTCTTTAGGGTTCCCAATAACCTGTATTTATATGCTTCACCAAAGGGGAAACCCTAATTAACTAGTACGGGCCTTTATGTCCATCAAATAAAGCCCAATTAATTTTATAGGGATATTAAGGTAAATATTGATCTGGTTATTAGATAAATGATTAATAAGGGCACCATAAATTATTTAGTAATAATTTACGCTAACACTTTGGAGATGAACGGTTCTAGATTGTGGAAGAAAATCATAGGGGCGGTATTGCAAGTTACTTGGGAGATTTGAAAGACAAGAAATGACAAAACTTTTAATGATCGAATATCAACCTCAATAAAACAGCAGATATTATTAAAGAGAACTCCATTTTGTTTGTTAGTAGTAGATCAAAATACTTTAACTTCAAGTGGGAAAGGTGGAGTGAGTTCAATGTAAGAGATGTAATCGTGTAATTCGGGTCCCAATTTCTTGTTGGCCTGACTTTTCTATATTTTTTTTTATATATATGTTTTGTCATTCAAAAAACTTAGTTTATATAGTATAGTAGTTTTTTTTAGTTTATTACTACAAATAGGGTCAGATGCCTTTCGTTTATTTGTGAATAATGGACTCATATAATCTCATTGGACGGCCATTAGCAATTCATGGGCTCAAGCCAATAACATGAATTCTGTAGTAATATTTTTAATAGTGTTTCATTTATTATTTAAACTAGTTGATTTTCCCTGCGCTTCGTCGCGGGATCTCGATCGGCATTGATTCGGTTTGTTTTCGTACCGACACAATACATGCATTCGGTATAACAATCAACATCTGTTCTACATTGACCGAAAAGCATAAAACGAACACGGTGCCAATACCGATGTTGTTTGGTCCGGCTCAATATGGTACAATACAGTGCAGTAGGGATACAGTATTATTGAAACTAAAAACATAAATATAAATACCGGTACAAAATATCGATGTTGTTCGTTCGGTTTTACGTTCGGTACAATAGTGACACGGTGTCTATTTTCAATAAGATTTACCGAAAACCATAAATATGAATAGCGGCACTTATGTTGTTCAGTCGGTTTTCTTTTCGGGATGGTAGCAACACGGTATCCATTTTCAATATCAGAATGTTGGAAAAAATTACAAAGATGTATATTTATATTATTTTTTAATAATTAACGTAAGAAAATTATTAAAAAATTATATTAAATGAACAATACTTAAAACAAATACTTTAAAAAGCTATTTTTTATTCATGGGTCCCTCTACTTTAAAATATAAACTATATATATAATAAAAATATCTTTTAGTTGAATTAAAAGATTATAACAAACTAAAATAAACATATTTAGTTTAAATTAAATAATATTTTAAGAATTGAACAACTGGAACTTAAATAAAAAATAAAGAATTAAAACACCACTAAAAACTCTATAATAATTATTCATTTATGTTAGTTACTGTTCATAAAGACTTTGTAATAATATGTATAATAGTGCTTCCTTCATTATTTAATTGAATTTGAATCATTTATGTTTGTTAGTTTAAAAAATACGTAGATATGTTTATTTCTTTTTGTCAACATTGTGATATAACATTCTTTTTAAGCAGATTTGTATTGAAACGAACTGTTTATTTTTCGCAAGAAAATATACGAGTACCGATACCGTAACAATATCGCGCCATACCGTATTGAACCAAACCGGTATCGACGTTTCGATAGGTATTCGTCTTTATGGTCTTTGCCATATAAAACACATGTATTGATATTCTTTTGTATATGTCACGATTTTATCTTTTGGGTTTTCTTTTACTGTTGCTATAGCGAGTGTCGATAATATATCAAACCGATACCAACCAAGTTCCTGCCGCGTAGCGCGGAGAAATCCAACTAGTAATATAACAATTCACGTAATGCCTTAAGAACAGTAGCACACATGTCACTCATGTCACACCCCAACCGATGGTGGAAACATCGGGGTGCGAGCACTAAGCGTTCAGATTGCTCATGAGATTCCATAACACCATTGTTTCAATAAAGATTAATTGATTTCATGCAATTGTCTAACAAACGTCATCACAAGTATCACATTACAGACCGAATCATAAAATGTTCAAATTGTTCAAAAGACTAATATTATCTAGGCGACGTTTCTAAGCATCTCCTAGCTGAATTCCATGCATTCCCAAGCATTCCTATCAGCCTGCAACATGTATTAAAATATCAATACAAAAGTATTGACGAGTATACAAGTTTGATAATAGAATAATAGATTTAAACCACTCATATCCACAGTGTAAACAATAAAATAGTTTCAGCCGTGCTAGTGTCGCAGTCCACGCAGTGATAGCCCAAGTATCCCGATGCTTTAGTGTTTACCCAAGACTCAAGGTAAACTAGAATCCTCCTAACAATACCCCCCGAGAATAATGGGAGAGATGCATCTCCTATAGCGCTACTATTGTTAAGGCGGAACTACACACCCTGGATTAAACGTCACATAGCACAAAGAGTCAAGAATCAAGAATCACAAGTTTCACATAGGATAGAGTATAAGTTTCAAAGATTCAAGTTTAAGTTCCATAGAATACATGTTACACCCCAAAAGTTTAAAGTAAAAGGGGATCGAGTATACTCACAGTGATTGCTTAACAGTACAACTGCTATTGGATCAAAGGGAGCTCTTTTAGGATTAGCCTGATTAGATTACATTAGGGTAAGAGTCGGGCAGAATAACGAGGATGAATAAAGTGTCAAACCAGTCACCGAATCGAATGGTTGTCTGATCGGATAGCTATCCGATCGGTTTGCCGGTCGTTCGGGTGACTTAGGAGTGTGAAGGGCAGATGGCTGCCCGATCGGATGGCCATCCGGTCGGGTTGCCTCTTGAGTCGAAGGGAAGGGACAGGGTGGTTGCTCGATCGGACGACTGTCCGATCGGATTGCCACTCGATCCAAGTGTACACAACCTGGACCTCCCAATCAAATGGATGCTCGATCGGACGGCTGTCCGATCGGGTTATCATTCAATCAGGCTTCCAAGTTTTTGATTGTTTTCCATGTGTTTGATAATTCAGAACAAAAGGGCAAGTGTTACCTGATAGGGTGGTTGTTCGATCGGACGGCTGTCCAATCGGGTTGCCACTCGTTCGGGCGACCCTTGTTTTTATTTAACATTTTGTAAAATCTCTAAGTTTGAAAATTGATGGTGACGTCACGGTACAGACTGAGACAACAGTAACTTATCGTTTCACAGCCATGCTTATCGGTCGGGGATCACCCCAGTCCGACCCGTTTGTCTGTTAGTGACGGGTTCATCCAGGAATCCATTCCGTGATTGTCTAAATCGGTGATCAATCCGTTCCTAAACCAACTCTAGACCACCGATCAAGTCTACAGCCCGTTCAGTCTCGTTTATCACCGAAGTAAGTCGAAAGTTTGAAGAAATATGAAGGATAAGCCAAGTTTTATATGAAAAATATAGATTTAGCGTAGATTTAATGTAAAAACACATGAAATACCTTAGATCTGAGCTAGATCTTGCTCAGAATGACGTCACGTGATAGTTTGTACAAATCCTCATGATGACATTACCCTCAAGAACTCAGACCCGAGAGATTTCACGGCGAAAAGTGTGATTTCAAGTGAGAATCATGTAGAGAATGAAGTGTAGATCAAGAAAGTACAAGAATCTAGCCTTAAACGTACCGGAATCGAAGATAAAATGAAGAAAAGGAGGGTGCGCGTGTCTTGGTCGAGCAGAGCTGTCACATCACTGAAAAGGTGATGTGACAGGTCTATTTATAGTGGGAAAGAGGAGAGGAGGGAAAAAGGTGGTGCAAGGTGGGTGCCGGTCGATCGAGTGGTCGCTCGGTCGGATGGTCGTTCGACCGGGTGGTCGTTCGATCGAACGACTGTCCGATCGAACGGCTGTCCGATCGGACGACCACTCTGGCCAATCCTTTCTTTCCACGTTTCGGACTTAGATTCGTTTAGCGAGTTAGATTAAGCGTTGCGTGGCGTATAGTTTGGATAAAGTATCTAGATTACGTTACAAACCAAAAGTTTCCAAGTTTCATAGATTCCGCCAGTGACAAGGCTCCAGTCTCTCGTTTAACCAAGAATCAAGTTTTTACGAGTCTAAGGAGTCAAGCACCACATAAGTTTCAAGAGTCACGAATCATAGTTTCTCAAGCATCAAGAGTCAAGAGTCCAAGTATCAAGTATCAAGAATCATAAAGAATCTAGTTTCCATAGCATCAAGAATCATGTGTCTAGATTAACTATCAAGAGTCAAGTATCTAGATTAAGTATCAAGTCTCATAGTTTAAGTGTCAAGAATCATGCATCTAAAGAATCAAGCATCATAGTATCAAACATCAATATGAAGAAGATTCATGCCAAAAGTATCAAAGTATCAACCTCACATACTACAAGGACTAAAACTGACAATTACTAGGAGTTCAGGGACTGATCTTGTCAAGTGTCTAAAGTTTAGGGGTGCTGGGCATTACAGTCTCCCCTCCTTTAGGTGATTTCGTCCCCGAAATCTTAGAAGAAGATTGCTCCAAGTGATGCGGGTACTTGGCCTTCAAATCACTTTTCAACTCCCAAGTGAATTCGGTACCACACTTTCCTTCCCATCGAACCTTAACAATGGGAATCTTGCTGCGCCTCAGACGCTTGACAGTTTGATCAATGATTTCGACCGGTTTCTCCACGAACTGAACAGCTTCATTTATTTGCAAGTCTTCAAGAGGAACCTGCAGCCCCTCGTCGGCTAGACATTTACGTAGGTTGGATACGTGGAACACTGGATGCACGTTGTTTAGTTCTTGTGGTAAGTGGAGTTTGTATGCTACCTTGCAAATACTTTCAAGTATCACAAAAGGACCTACATAGCGAGGAACAAGCTTTCCCTTCTTTCCAAAATGAACTACTCCCTTCCAGGGAGATACCTTGAGAAGAACTCGGTCACCAACAACAAATTCCAAAGGCCTCCGCCTATTATCAGCATAGCTCTTTTGTCTGCTTTTAGCCTTGATCAAGTTATCACAGATTTGAAGAATCTTATCCGTTGTCTCTTGAACAATCTCAGGGCCAGTGAACTGCTTTTCCCCAACCTCATGCCAACTGAGAGGAGATCGACATTTTCGCCCATATAAAGCTTCGAAAGGAGCCATCTGAATACTGGAATGGTAGCTATTGTTGTACGAGAACTCAATCAATGGTAAATGTACATCCCAGTTACCACCAAAGTCGATGACACAAGAACGGAGCATGTCCTCTAGGGTTTGAATAGTGCGCTCGGTCTGTCCATCCATCTGAGGATGGAAGGCCGTGCTAAGATTCAAGTGCGAACCCATAGCGGACTAAAATGTTTGCCAAAGACGTGAAGTAAAACGACCATCACGGTCCGAGATTATGTCAAGGGGTATGCCATGATGGCATATAATCTCATCAATATAGACTCGAGCAAGTTTCTCCAATTTGTAATCTTCACGAATAGGAAGAAAGTGGGTGGATTTGGTCAAACGATCAACAATCACCCAGATACTATCGTGACCTTTAGAGGTGCGGGGTAGCTTAGTAATAAAGTCCATAGCGATACTATCCCATTTCCACACTGGGATCTTGGGTTGTTCTAAGAGTCCAGAAGGACGCTGGTGTTCGGCCTTTACCTTCGAGCAAGTAAGGCACTTAGACACATACACAACAATGTCCCTCTTCATGCCAGGCCACCAATAAGTCATACGCAGATCCTGGTACATCTTATCGGCACCTGGATGGATAGAGTAACGGGATCTGTGAGCCTCGGTCATAATGAGCTCACGGAGGTTATCGCGATCTGGCACCCAGATGAGGTTTAGATAATACTGCAGATAGACCCGGCAATCCCAACCCACATGTGTAAGTTTGGGTTGATTTGGGCTTTGAATATAAAATAATGGGTTGATTTGGGTTAACTTAATAATATTAGGGGGTCAAGATGGGTAATTTTAAAAAACATGCAAAAAAGAGAATGGGTCAGGATGGGCTTTGAATTAAAAAAGAATGGGTCAGGATGGGTTTTCAAAACTTATCCATTGGCGTGTATCGTTTCCGTCTGTCTTTCTACCTAGGGTTTCAATCCCCTTCAAAACGTTCAAGAATGAAGACGACTCCAGTTCTCCTTACGTCGCCAATCTCACCATATTCAATCAATAAAGGCTCTATGTTCTTCGGCTTCTAGACTCAAACTTGAGTTCATATTCAATCTGACTTGATTTCAATTCGTAAGTTAGTATTTTCGAGTTATTGGAATGATTCAATTTCAATTGTCTGTTAGTGTTGTTCAGTTATGTGCTTATTTGCCCTCAATTTGATCAAGAAAGTTTCGAAGAACCCTAATTTGAGAAATTGAAAGTGAATGATTAGATTAGATTAGAAACGATAAGATTTACAATCTGGCTGTCCATTTTTTGTTGATAAATGCACTTAGAGAAAGTTTAAGTTTTGTTAAAACAGAAAGAAAAAGACTCACATTTGATCTTCGAATGTCAACTGAGTTACTTTTTTAGTTAATTTTTTAGTAACTATCTATTAATCCCATGTTCCATATATCGTAGATTGCATTCTATAATACCTGTTTCTGATCACTATCAATGGTATCTTGATTGCATACAAACTGTTCGACGAAATGCCCCATTGAAGTGTTGTTTCTTTACAAGGGAGTTTATTAGTCTAAACGGGTTTGGGTCTGTCCCTAGTCTAATCGGCGAACACATTTAACTAAAATTGTTGTGTTTGGATCGACCTGTCGGGTTCATAGGTTGACGCGTTTAATTGGCATTTTATTCCAAATCAATACGAGAAATGAGCATCAAGTTTCGAAGTTTAAACATTATAATTTTACATACATTGTTATTTTTGGTTGTAAATTTCTAACTTTAGAGTATTTATATGTAAACGAATAGAATAAAATGTTTGGGTTAAATGGGCTGTGTTCGTATCAACCCGCAAAAGCTCTCGTTGTGTTTGGGTTCATGTGTCAAACACGATATCGGGTTTGTGTTGGCTTCAACCCGCGGACACAACATTTGATACCCCTACTTTTAACCTAATTTCATGGTATATTCTGTTTCTAATTGATTTGGAATGAAATTTAGAAGACTAGAAACTTATTTACATGCATGTCTACATCCGTGTATTGTTTGGTAAGCTATTTAAAAGTCTTCAACATATCCAGAATGGAGTATTAGTTACTGAACAGAGAAAGTACATGTTGAAGTTGCTTTATTCATTACAAAAATGTTACTTTTGTTGTTAGATTGGGCCTTTGAGATGTTGGCCTGGGGGCTTATGCCTTTCATGATCTATGGAGATCGGGATGTTTCATTATGGCCAAAGTTTTTTAATTTTTTTTAATTTTTTAATTTTTTTGATTTTTTTTGATTTTTTTTTGAATTTTTTGATTTTCTTTTTTTTTTTGAATTTTTTTATTTATTTTTTATTTTTTTGAATTTTTTGAATTTTTTGAATTTTTTCGATTTTTTTTGAAATTTTTGAAATTTTTTGATTTTTTTTGAATTTTTTGACAAAAACCCATCTTGACCTAAACCCATTCTAACCCATCTCTTAATAAACCCATCTTAACCCAAACCCATTCTAACCCATGCCCATCCTAACCCATTACCCAAACCTACCCAACCCACCCATTTTGCCACCCCTAACTGCAGACCATCAGATTTAGTTTCAAGCTGGTCCATTCTAGTGCCGTGGATTTCTTCTTCTAAACTTCCTTCATTTGTTGATGAGTACTGGGCGTCACGAATACAAGCATGCAGATCACTAGAGATACGAATAGCCTTGAAATGGGTCTTACGACTAAGGGCGTCGGCTACTACATTCTCCTTGCCTGGATGATAGCGAATTTCGCAATCGTAGTCGTTAAGCAATTCCACCCAACGTCTTTGTTGCATGTTCAACTGTTTTTGGTCAAAGATATGCTGAAGGCTCCTATGGTCGGTGAAGACCACACACTTAGTACCATAAAGGTAGTGTCGCCAGATCTTTAATGCAAAAATAACCGCTCCAAGCTCCAGATCGTGAGTAGTGTAGTTTTTCTCGTGTATTTTGAGCTGACGAGAGGCATAAGCAATGATCTTGTCCCGCTGCATGAGCACACAACCCAATCCATGGTTCGAGGCATCACAATATACCGCAAAATCGTCGTTGCCATCTGGTAGAGTTAACACGGGAGCATCACACAAAAGATTCTTAAGAGTTTGAAATGATTCTTCTTGTTCGGGACCCCAAACAAAAGGTTTATCCTTTTGGGTTAAAGTAGTAAGAGGAACAGCGATTTTTGAAAAATCCGCGATGAATCGGCGGTAATAACCCACCAATCCTAGAAAAGAACGAATCTCAGACACGGATTTAGGCGTACACCAATTCTTCACTGCCTCAATCTTAGAAGGGTCAACATGAATACCCTGACTACAGATAATATGACCCAGAAATTGTACTTCATCAATCCAAAATTTACACTTAGAAAATTTAGCATACAGACGTTCACCACATAGGAGTTCAAGCATAAGACGTAAATGGCGAGCATGGTCAGCTTTTGACTTAGAATAGATAAGAATATCATCAATAAAAACTATGACAAAACGATCCAAATAGGGTTTACAAACACGGTTCATAAGGTCCATGAACACTGCAGGTGCGTTGGCCAAGCCAAAAGGCATGACTACGAACTAGTAGTGCCCATATCGAGTACGAAACACCATTTTAGGAATATCATCTTCAAGGACACGTAGCTGATGATATCCAGAATGTAGGTCAATTTTAGAGAAGCAGGATGCGCCTTGTAGTTGGTCAAATAGGTCATCAATACAGGGGAGCGGATAACGATTCTTCACAGTAAGCTTATTAAGTTCACGATAGTCGATACACATACGGAAGGAACCATCCTTCTTCTTGACGAATAAAACGTGAGCAGCCCATGGGGAGGTACTCGGACGAATAAAACCCTTATCGAGTAATTCATGTAGCTGACTAGATAACTCTTGCATCTCAGATGGTGCAAGATGGTAAGGAGCCCTGGTGACAGGAGTCGCACCAGGTACGAGATCACTACGAAAGTCAATGGATCTGGGGGGAGGAAGACCAGGAAGATCTTCAGGAAAGACATCAGCGAAGTCACACACAACTGGAACGTCACTTATGTTCTTCCCCTTGCCTTTTTGTTCCACCATGTGAGCCAAGAAGGCAGGGTTCTGTTTACGTAAGCTTCGGCTCGCTTGTGTGCGTGACATCAATCTCAGTCCTTTTGAAGGCCGGTCTCCATAGACAATCAAAGTATCACCAGAGGGAAGAGGAAGACGAACAAGTTTCTCGTGACACACAATTTCAGCATGGTTCTTACGCAACCAATCCATGCCGATGTTAACATCAAAACTACCCAATCGCATGGGTATAAGATCAATAGAGAAGACATGATCGTTAAGAATCAAAGAACAATCACGCACGATAGAATTCACAAGAATCGACTTACCATTAGCGACTTCAACAGAGAATGACTCGGGTAACTTGGAGTGTGTACAGTTTATCAAAGACTCAAATTCCACGGACACAAAGCTTTTATCAGCACCAGTATCAAATAGAATCGAAGCATAGAGCTTATTAACAAGGAACATACCATTGACAACGTCATTGTCATTGCGATCCTGATTTGCATTAAGGTTAAACACTCATCCACGAGCGGCTAGCTGCTGGTCCTGGTTCAGCTGAGGACACTGGTTACGGAGGTGGGTAGTATCTCCACGCTTGTAGCATGCACGAACAACATTGACTGGCCTTGGGTTCTTCAGAGGTGCTGTGCTGGAAGTGCAGGCAGACACTACAAAAAAAATGTCATGTAGCGACACATAAAAAGTGCCACAAAAAGACATAAAAGTGCCACTAAAGACCCTTGTAAGAATGAGCGGCACACAAGAAAAGTGACACTAGAAGTGCTGACGCTAAAGCCTTTTTTTTTGGAAGGTGACTTTCTATGTACTGGACCAGTGGTCACCGGGTTCATGTCGAAGACAATCCCCCGTCAGCCCCGCACTCTCGGACGCGATGTTCGATCGGGCCCCGGCCGCCGCGCAAGCTGACTTCCGCCCGGAAACCATACTGCCCCCACACGAGAGACTCGCTGGGGTAACAGCTGGGTAAAACCGGGTTGCCCTCAGGACCGCACCATGCCTCGGTAGGAACGATCCATCATTGGGACGTCCCACCCCCCGTATGCCACACCCGGGAGTCGAACCGGCGAGCTCCAAGGAGGAAGCCGGCCCAACTTAACCAACATGGGGATACCCGGTTGAGCTAGGAGGTGGGATTTTGTGGCACTTTTTCGATCTGCCACACAAAGTTTTTAAGCTTTTAGTGGCACATTTTTGTCTACCACTACAAAAGTTTGAGCTTTTAGCGGCACATAATTTATGTCACACTAATCACATCAAATTAAATGTTTAATTTAATTAATTTACAATATAAAATAAAAATATATAATGTAAAAATCATAACATATCACTTCAATTAAAAATTGAATCGTCTTCCCAACATTGCAAAGGTTTACAAACAAATTTCTAATAAGAGTCGAACTAATTCTAAATATCAAACATTTGAAACACAACAACAATTTTTTGAATGAAAGCTAGAAACTTCGTTGTTTAACCATTATGTTGTCAAAATCCTCACCGCCAAGATGAGTGTCACCATGTTTAGCTTTGAGTTCTAAGATACCTTCTTCAGTGGTCAAAAGGGAACCAAGATCAAAGTCGAGAACACTTGTAACCTAAACAAAAAGTAAACAAATATGACCATTACCATGAAGAGACAAATATTTACATAAGATTAACATAAGATAGTCTTTTTTATCAGACACTCAAAATGAATGGTCAAAGTGTTTATAGATTTTTCTTGAAGTACACTATATTCAAGTGACAGTTATAAACCATATAAGATGCAAACTGGCCTGAATTATTAAGTTTGGGCCAGTAAAAGGGAAATACAGCTTCAATAATAAAGCCATATGAAAAGAGGCTCACAGCGGTTAGACAATAAATTGATACATAAATAACAAGTTATGTTTGAAGTGGGGAGAGCTTTAGCCAGGTATACAACTATGACAAGAATAAGATTATGTCTACTAATACGAAACATTGATGTTTATAATAGATTTTATTTATCTGATTGATTTTTCTACTAGACCTTCAAAGTATCAGCAAACTAAAATAATTGCGAGCAAGACCGTACCTCATTAGTTGAAAATACCATTAATTTTAGGATGACTTGAACTACAGAATCTAACCCTTCCATATGTGTAACATCAAAGTTAAGTGGAGGGGAACACATTATCGGAAAAGCTTCAGTACAGCTTACCATCCTCAGACAGACGGTCATAGTGAGCGTACTATTCAAACGTTGGAAGACATGCTACGTGCATGTGTGATCGATTTGGGTGGTAGTTGGGATAAGCACCTACCACTAATTGAATTCTCCTACAACAATAGCTACCACACCAGCATAAAGGCTGCGCCTTTTGAGGCATTATACGGTAGACAGTGTAGAACGCCAGTTTGTTGGGCGGAAGTTGGAGATGTCCAATTATCAGGGCCAGAGATAGTCTTTGAAATGACGGACAAGATTGTCCAGATTCGTGACCGTCTCAAAGCTGCCCGAGATAGGCAGAAGAGTTACGCAGATCCAAAGCGTATAGCTTTTCACTTCGAAGTAGGTGACAAAGTGTTACTTAAAGTATCACCCTGGAAGGGGGTGATGCGATTTGGTAAGAAAGGAAAGCTAAGCCCGAGATACATAGGACCTTTCGAGGTTATCGAACGTATCGGGTCAGTTTCCTATAAGTTAAACTTACCAGAAGAGCTCAATGGAATCCACAATGTGTTCCACATCTGCAATCTGAAGAAGTGCTTCGCTAATGAATCACTGGTAATACCGCATACAGATGTGCATATAGATGAGAGCTTAAAATTTGTGGAAAAACCTTTGTCGATTGAAGATCGACAGGTAAAGAAGCTTCGAAGGAAGCATGTACCTATTGTAAAGGTCAAATGGGATGCCCGTAGAGGTCCCGAATATACGTGGGAGGTTGAGTCCATGATGAAAGAAAAGTACCCTTATTTATTTCAGTAAATCTCGGGTCGAGATTTATTTTAAGGGGATGAGGATGTAACACCTCGAAAATTCGCGTTCAATGATATAACGACACGTGTCATGTAAGACAAAAAGCGTTGTAAACGCGGATTTAATAAAGATGTTTTGGCAGGATTTAAAAGTGGCGTCATGTTAATTTTTACCTCTGAACGACCTCATTTATAAATCCCAAGACCCAAGTATATGTATATTAAACATCTAACATATTTGTAAATCCAGAAATGTATTGACAATAATTGAATTCGAAGTGTATGATGGGTTCCTATGGAAATTTCTACGGTAAACCTTATTGTTCGGCACTTTCTTTAAGCATTCATTGAAACATACCAATGTGGTGGGGTTATTAACTGTTGAAGACCCATAATAGAGGCCCCAAACTGATAATTGAAGTCCCAAATTCGGAATAGATGGTTGCCCCTTCGAAACACCAAAGAACAACAAAGTTTTGGCTGCAGATGAAGGCTTGCGCACCGCAAGCATTGATCTTTACGGTGCGCAAGCAGGTGCCCAGTGACAGAAAACCGGCTGTTACCCACTGATGTAGTATATTATTTTGGGATTTTTAAAGATTTTTAATTAATTTTAGGCTGAGCATAACTCATAGTCGTAGGCTTAATCCGATAATTGTCGGTTTTGCCCTTACGGGCCATAAAATGAGTTTTACATATCTAAACGACTCCAAACCTTTTTCTACTGATCACATATGATAAATAAATTATTTTAAGCCTTCTGGAACAATAAAAATATCAGCTTTAAGTATCGAACCCGAAAATGGCTTCTAATCGCCTTATTAAGCGTTTTTAGCGCATAGTATGTACTAAGACTATTTTTAAACATACAAGGGTGATACCTACTGATATTTGAGGCAAATTATAATATTTTAACAGTAAGCAAAAGTCCTTAAACTCAGACTTTAGTTTTGAGCTTTTCGGCTTATGTGAAATTACCAAAATACCCCTACGGGGCATAGTTTGGTTATAATTGGTAAATTTCACATATATACTTTATCCTACTGTTATAACTTAGTAAAATAAGTATTTTTGCTGATTACATCAGACCTGTAACGCAGGTGAATACTTAAACTCTTTTATAACCTTTTAAATGACCAAACTACCCCTACGGGGCATAGTTTGTGTTTAAATTCGTTTTGGGCATAATAAAAGACATATAACTGATGTCACAACATATATGAAGCATATTAACTTAGGAAACCTGTAAATGGATCTCATTACTACCCGTTACGCTTATTACGCGTACGGTTCGGTTTATGTAACTAGTTTACATAAATTAGCCGAAACGGGTCAAACCTTATCGGTTTTATCTCAAAATCCAGAATGTGTATAATATACCCATATTAAACAAGTCTCTGAACTTGTCGGGTCTAAATCACATTCTATCCGGTCTTCGCTTAATCGTGCGTACAAACCGTGTCTTTGAAACTAACCGGTCTAAGCTTAAGCTTAACTAAAGACCCGTTAGGATTCTAATAGGTTATTATAAACCTTCGTTCCAGATTAGGAGTACCAGTAAAAGCTACTTGCGTTTGCTTATTGTGATTTATACATAGCTCAGGTAAATACTTTTAACTTATTTTTCCTATACGGGCTTGGGTTACGGTATATAGTATACCGCTTGATCGGGCATCAAATCTTCCATCGTTGGGTGGTTAATTGAATAATTTGATCGGCTCGTTTAAACAGTCTTGTTACTTAAAGCCTTTGGGGGGTTAATGACCATGTCCCGGATATCCTTGGCATCATTTTACGAAATGGCCACGACTTAAGCGCGGGGTGTAGGCGTACACCCGTCAGTGCACAAAAGAATATTTTGGTGTGTCTATTGATCTTTAACCCGGACAAGATCCGGGATACTGAACGCACAAGGAACATGTAATTCGTTCACAAGATTATATATTTAAATAATTCTCCCAAGTTAAATAAAATGTTTATGCCACGTGCATCCAAACCAATTTTTAATCATTTTCCAAAATGAGTCAGTTGATTGTATTTACCAGTGTAAACTGACGTATTTTCCCAAAAAGACTAAATGCAGGTACTAAGCGTAATTGGCTGGGATTTCTCCTTAGCATCATTAGAAGTCTCGCAAGCTTAAGATGCCTGAAGTCTATTGAACTATTGTTTCCATTTTGTTTCCGATCCGTCTGTGGATAAACTTCTGAATATTGTGACATTTGATATTACAATATTAAATTCGGTTGTATTATATCTTTTAAATTGCTTCCACTGTGCATATTAAATATTGTGTTGTTTGACTATTATGTTGCCAACCACGTCACGATACTCCCCCACCGGGCCCACCGGTGACACGTGGAAATCGGGGTGTGACAGGTTGGTATCAGAGCCAACACTGAGTGAATTAAACACTAGCCTTTTGTGTTTAATCCCAGTTACACAATTGCACATATCTAAACTTTCGAGTCTAGACATATAACATAGGACAAATTCTACCTTGTTTGGTTTTTGTTTTGTCCTTTACTTTATATATATATATATTCTTGTCGTTATCTCATATTGTATTGACAGGATTAACAAAATGCCGCCAAGATTCTTCAGGAGAAGAGGACACGGAAAGGGGCCAATCACCGCCCCCAATGACAACGAGGCAGGACCATCGAATGTGCGAGCTCCTTCGACCACTGAGAGTGACGATCCCCGGCAAAACCGGAGGAACCTCTTTGAACCGGCTAGACGGTCGGTCTCACACAGTTCAACACCTCCCGTCCATAACCCTTATGGGCCACAGCCGGAGTACGAGCCCAACAACCCTCAACCTTCCTACATACCATTGCAGCGATCCTTATCGCATAATTCTTTTGGTGACCCTACACCAGTTTTTCGTGGCCGGTTTAACCCGGCAAACTACATAGCAGAACCAGTGGGTTTTAACCCATTGGGGCCGGAGGATCATTTCTCGGGAGATCACGCGGACGATATGGACGAGGATACGGACCCCGTCGAACCTGCCAGTGGTACACCAAACCACCCGATAGAGATCTCTGACGGATCTTCTTTCCACGGATCACCTTATGTTGGTCCAGATAGCTTTCAAGCTATGTTTACCAGGCACGAATGGTACTATACACCTCCTCGCCATTCACCGCCTCAGCAGCAGCAACAGGATCCCTCTGTGGATTCAAGATTTGTGGCAGTCACGCCACCGCCTCCACCGCCACCAGTTCAACCGGCACCTCCACAACCGCCAAGGCGTAGGAGATCAGGAGCGCATATGTCTGCGCGAGCAGGAGACTTTCATTTCAGCTCTCCTCGTCAATCCAGTGGCAGCCACTATTTGCCACATCAGGAGGATCCACAAATGGGTGGACCTTCTAACCCAGCTGTACCACAGCCACCGCCGATGGGTTTTGATAACCCAATTCCAGCATACACGGGTTCCATGGCGTATAACCCGTTTGAACTGCCGACTCACCACAATTATGGTTACGCAGAGGCCGACCCCTACATGGTAGCGGCTAACTACAACACCCAAGGACCCTATGGAGATCCATGGGGAGTAGGGTACCCAACACATGGGTACCAAATACCTCAAAGACCTATTATCAGGCAACAATCGCAACCACCAAGGTTCTCCCCACCAGAGCGTGAAGAAATTCTGCAAAGGTTGGACCATGTAGAGCGAGAGTTTCACAGGGAACGAAGGGAGCGACAAACTTTCTTCCAAGGATTAACGAGCCTAATTAAATGGAAGAGCAAGAAGGACCACGGAATCCTTCCATTTGTTGTTGAGCCCCTGCGTGGGCCAGTCTTGCTGTAAAAAAAAAACGCATGCGTGGGTATGCTTGTTTGTTTTGACCCCTGCGTGGGTCTATCTTTCTGTAAACCCCTACGAGGGTATGTTATTTGTGTAAGTCCCTGCATGGACTATTATGTTATTAAGCCCCTGCGTGGGTATGTGTGTTATTAAGCCCCTTCGTGGGTAAGTACTTGTTTAAACCCCTGCGTGGGTAAGTTGTTTGTTGAAAAGTCCCGTTTAGGGCAACAAGTGATCTTTTGAAAATTAATGGAATGTTACGTTTATAAATTTCATCTTGCGATTATATGCATAAATATTATATATGAAATAAATAAATCAAAATCATTCCTTTTAATAATAATCTGCCTATTTAAATATTGAATAAGAATCTTAAGAGTGAAACCTAGCCTGAGTGTCATTATAAAGACCTGGCCATGATGGTAAGACCTGTTTAAAAGATTCAAATCCCTGTTAACATCTGTAAACATGTTAACACTCCTGGCAGACGTGATTCATTTAAAATCACACACGTCATTATTATATAAGGATCTTTTCAAAGATTCAAAACCCAACTAAATGATCTCCGAATCATGGGTTAAATCATCAATTAAGATGATCATATTTTTACCATATGTGGTAATATGGTGCCTACGGGCCCTGCTCATTTCCATATGAGCCAAAAGACAGTGGTAGCGATGACTCCCTGTCATAAAAAGGTAATGAACTAGGTTCAAACCTTCATGCTTTGATTCTCCGAAATCATAGCTTATAATTAATAAATGTCCTTGTGACTAGGCCTATTGTGCCAATATACCTTCATGTTTTGATTCTCTGAAATCATAGCTTATAAATTAAAATGTCCATGTGACTAGGCCTTTTGTGCCATAAATAAAACTGTTATTTTTTTATGATTAGGATAAATTATGATAGAAATCCTAAATAAATATGATTAATAAATTAACCAAATATGGTCTTTGTTTACCATGGTTAATGAATTACCCTAAGGGGCAATTCCATAATAAACTCCCAAATAAACTATTGTCCTTGTTTTCTGTAACAGTTCAATTAAAATGGCTAACTCAGACGAGATAAATAGTTATCCAGTGGAGAACATTGATAACGCCCGGATTAATTTAACGGGTACGGAATTTAAAGCGTTGGTCGACGACGCAGTTACAAAGGCATTGGAAAGGCAGTACGATGAGTATAGTGGGACTCGTAGTAGGACCCTATCTACACAGCCTTCAAAGCCACCGTCCAAGAAGGACGAACCGAAGAAAGATGATGATCGGCACTCCTCGAACCACAACAGTGCTCCATCTTAGCAGGTTGTAGTAAATCAAGGACCCCGTGACAAGGGTTGCTCATATAAATATTTTGTTTCATGCAAACCCCGGGATTTCACTGGGGAGAAAGGAGCCATCGACAGTATGACGTGGCTGGACGAGATGGACACAGTTGTGGATATCAGCGGATGCGCTGAAAGGGATATAGTCAAGTTTGTGTCGCAGTCTTTCAAGGGTGAAGCTTTAGCATGGTGGAGATCACTGATTCAAGCCACCGGGAAAATCCCATTGTACAACATGTCTTGGGATCAATTTGTTGCCCTTATCAGGGAAAATTACTGCCCTCAGCATGAGGTGGAGAAGATAGAGTCTGATTTTCTATCATTGGTGATAACAAACCTTGACTGTCAAGCTTACCTAACGAGCTTCAACACAATGTCCCGGTTGGTTCCTTATCTGGTAACCCCGGAACCAAAAAGAATAGCTCGTTTTATCGGTGGTTTAGCCCCGGAAATCAAGGAAAGCGTGAAGGCTTCTCGGCCAGCTACTTTTAGATCAGTAGCTGACATATCCTTGTCCCTCACTTTGGATGCGGTCAGGCAAAGATCGCTGAGGAATAAGGAGGCTGAGAAGAGAAAACGTGAAGATGATGGTTCACGGAGATCGAACAAGAAACACCGTGGGAACGGTGACAACAAGAAAGGATCGGAGTCAAGGAAAGATGGGCATCATTCTGGTGAGAAGCCCAAATGCAAAATTTGCAAGAAACAGCACTATGGAAAGTGCAGACTCGAGTCGAACTCACAGACTCAGTCAAAAACCTATGCATGTGGAATATGCAAGTCCACGGATCACAAAACCCTGGATTGCAAGAAGATGAAAGACGCAACGTGCTACCGTTGTAATGAAAAGGGGCACATTAAAACCAACTGCCCTAAATATACCAAGAAGCCTGAAGAGGCCAAGAAGACTAATGCTAGAGTCTTCAGAATGGACGCAAAGGAAGCGGTTCTAGACGACAACGTTATTACAGGTACTTTCCTTGTAAATGATGTCTATGCAAGAGTACTAATTGATTCAGGCGCTGATAAGTCGTTTGTAGATCATAAATTTTGCAAATTGCTGAATTTACCTGTCAAAACCTTAAGTGTAAATTATGAGGTGGAGTTAGCAGATGGCACCATAGAAACCGTCTCAACTGTGTTAGAAGGATGTATTATATCCATTAAGAACCACTCTTTTCCTCTATCCCTACTTCCCTTTAAATTGGCCGGTTTTGACATAGTCTTGGGTATGGACTGGTTATCTCACAACCAGGCCCAAATCGTCTGCAACAGAAAGCAAGTGGTGATTAAGACTCCGTCTGGTGAATCACTTACCATTCGGGGAGATACCCAGTATGGATTGCCTAAGCAAGTGACTATGCTCAAGGCTTCCAAGTGTTTAAAGAAGGGTTGTGTCATCTACATGGCACAGGTGATTATTGATGAGCTTAAACCAAAGATAGAAGACATCCCTGTCATTTCTGAATACCCAGAAGTTTTTTCGGAAGAACTACCTGGTTTGCCACCAGATAGGCAAGTGGAATTCAGGATTGATATCATCCCCGGAGCAGCACCGGTTGCTAGAGCACCTTATAGGTTGGCGCCCACAGAAATGAAGGAATTGAGGACACAACTGGGCGAACTGCTGGCCAAAGGTTTCATTAAACCTAGTTCGTCTCCATGGGGAGCGCCAGTCCTATTTGTGAAGAAGAAGGATGGATCGATGCGTTTGTGCATCGATTATCGTGAGCTTAATAAGGTCACGATCAAAAATAGATACCCATTACCAAGGATCGACGATTTGTTCGATCAATTGCAAGGAGCAAGTTATTTCTCGAAGATTGACTTAAGGTCAGGCTACCATCAATTGAAGGTTAGAGATGAAGACGTGCACAAAACAGCATTTAGGACTCGTTATGGTCATTACGAGTTCCTAGTGATGCCTTTTGGGCTCACTAATGCACCGGCCGCGTTCATGGATCTCATGAATCGCGTTTGCAAGCCGTACTTAGATAAATTCGTCATCGTTTTCATCGACGACATTCTCATTTATTCTAAGAATCAAGCTGACCATGAGAAACACCTTCGTTGTATTCTCAAACTTCTACATCAGGAGAAGCTCTATGCCAAATTCTCTAAGTGTGAATTTTGGCTACGAGAAGTCCAATTTCTTGGACATGTGGTCAGTGAGCGTGGTATCCAAGTGGATCCCGCTAAGGTTGAAGCAGTTATGAACTGGCAAGAGCCAAAGACGCCTACAGAGATTTGTAGCTTCCTGGGATTGGCAAGATATTACAGGCGTTTCATTGAAAACTTTTCAAGGATTGCTGCACCCTTAACGTCCTTGACTAAGAAGAAGGTAAAGTTCGTTTGGGGCCCTAAGCAGCAAGAGTCCTTTGATATTCTGAAGCAAAAGTTGAGCAACGCCCCAGTACTGACATTGCCAGATGGAATAGAAGAATTCGTGGTTTACTGCGATGCATCGCACACTGGCATGGGGTGTGTGCTTATGCAGAAAGGCAAGGTTATTGCCTATGCATCACGACAGTTAAAGGTGCATGAAAAGAATTACACCACCCACGACTTGGAGTTGGGTGCCGTTGTATTCGCACTAAAACTGTGGAGGCATTATCTATATGGGATCAAGTGTGTGATATATTCTGATCACAAGAGCCTTCAACTTCTGTTTAATCAGAAGGAATTAAACATGAGGCAACGCCGTTGGATGGAAACTTTAAATGATTATGATTGTGAAATCAGATACCATCCCGGCAAGGCGAATGTAGTCGCCGATGCCTTGAGTCGAAAGGAGAGGGTGAAACCCATCCGAATCAATGCCAAACGCATGGAGATAAAGAACAGTTTGACTGAAAGGTTGTTAGCTGCACAGAAGGAAGCCGTGTTGGAAGCTAACTATCCTAATGAAAAGCTAGGGGTAACTGAGGAGCAGTTAACTCTTAGCAAGGACAGAATTCTAAGATTAAATGGACGAATATGGGTTCCAATTTATGGAGGACTTCGTGATGTCATCCTCCAGGAAGCCCATAGTTCCAAATACTCCGTTCATCCTGGAGCTGATAAGATGTACCAGGATCTAAGGGAAAATTATTGGTGGATAGGCTTGAAAAAGTCTGTAGCTGCCTATGTAGCTAAGTGCCTGACTTGTGCGCAAGTCAAAGCAGAACATCAAAAGCCGTCAGGTTTGCTACAACAGCCTGAACTTCCTACATGGAAGTGGGAAATGGTAACCATGGATTTTATCACCAAGTTACCCAAGACAAGGAAAGGAAATGATACAATATGGGTTATAGTTGATAGACTAACTAAGTCAGCACATTTCTTACCCATCAAGGAGACTTATAGCTCCGACATGTTAGCCCAGTTATACGTTGATAAGATTGTAGCCTTACATGGCATACCTGTGTCTATTATCTCTGACCGAGATACTAGATACACATCACATTTTTAGAAAAGCTTCCAACAATCTTTGGGCACGCGTTTGAATTTCAGTACAGCTTACCATCCTCAGACAGACGGTCATAGTGAGCGTACTATTCAAACGTTGGAAGACATGCTACGTGCATGTGTGATCGATTTGGGTGGTAGTTGGGATAAGCACCTACCACTAATTGAATTCTCCTACAACAATAGCTACCACACCAGCATAAAGGCTGCGCCTTTTGAGGCATTATACGGTAGACAGTGTAGAACGCCAGTTTGTTGGGCGGAAGTTGGAGATGTCCAATTATCAGAGCCAGAGATAGTCTTTGAAATGACGGACAAGATTGTCCAGATTCGTGACCGTCTCAAAGCTGCCCGAGATAGGCAGAAGAGTTACGCAGATCCAAAGCGTAAAGCTTTTCACTTCGAAGTAGGTGACAAAGTATTACTTAAAGTATCACCCTGGAAGGGGGTGATGCGATTTGGTAAGAAAGGCAAGCTAAGCCCGAGATACATAAGACCTTTCGAGGTTATCGAACGTATCGGGTCAGTTTCCTATAAGTTAAACTTACCAGAAGAGCTCAATGGAATCCACAATGTGTTCCACATCTGCAATCTGAAGAAGTGCTTCGCTGATGAATCACTGGTAATACCGCATACAGATGTGCATATAGATGAGAGCTTAAAATTTGTGGAAAAACCTTTGTCGATTGAAGATCGACAGGTAAAGAAGCTTCGAAGGAAGCATGTACCTATTGTAAAGGTCAAATGGGATGCCCGTAGAGGTCCCGAATATACGTGGGAGGTTGAGTCCATGATGAAAGAAAAGTACCCTTATTTATTTCAGTAAATCTCGGGTCGAGATTTATTTTAAGGGGATGAGGATGTAACACCTCGAAAATTCGCGTTCAATGATATAACGACACGTGTCATGTAAGACAAAAAGCGTTGTAAACGCGGATTTAATAAAGATGTTTTGGCAGGATTTAAAAGTGGCGTCATGTTAATTTTTACCTCTGAACGACCTCATTTATAAATCCCAAGACCCAAGTATATGTATATTAAACATCTAACATATTTGTAAATCCAGAAATGTATTGACAATAATTGAATTCGAAGTGTATGATGGGTTCCTATGGAAATTTCTACGGTAAACCTTATTGTTCGGCACTTTCTTTAAGCATTCATTGAAACATACCAATGTGGTGGGGTTATTAACTGTTGAAGACCCATAATAGAGGCCCCAAACTGATAATTGAAGTCCCAAATTCGGAATAGATGGTTGCCCCTTCGAAACACCAAAGAACAACAAAGTTTTGGCTGCAGATGAAGGCTTGCGCACCGCAAGCATTGATCCTTACGGTGCGCAAGCAGGTGCCCAGTGACAGAAAACTGGCTGTTGCCTGTTTAAACGCATTTTTCGACCTTTAAACGATTTTCCACATCTTTCTTGACCCCTAAACAATCCCTAAACATCTAGGACACCTGTGGGAATGTTATGGTCAGTGGTAGACATAGTTGTCAACACTTTGTGGTGTCTTGGATCACTATATAAAGCTCCAATGTGCAAACACTTTGATCGTTCCTTCCTCAAGCAACTTCTGATCAATTGTGGAACACAAGAGCATCTTCCAGGCCTTCCTAATCAACCATTAGACACTTGTAAGTTTGCTTGACCTTTCTAAATTAAGTTTAGCTTAGTTATTTAGCTAAAAGTCAAACCATCGTAATTACGGTTTGACTTAGAGATTAATTAATAATGGCTCAGTCAAATCTCGAATTAAAAGTAGTTATAAGTTGATAATTATGTGGATAATAAACCCTCAAAAGGGTTTCCCCTGATTCCCACTCTAACTAGGTCAAAAGTCGGGTCAAACTTGTATTTAAAAAGTCAACAGAATGTGTAAATTACAATTTATGCATAATTAGCAATGTAGAACACATACAACCTGTTTGATCATTAATATAACTTGGTAATTAGTGTAAGGACATGTCTAAACATGTTCAACCCGACGATTTCCTGTTTAGACCCGGTTCGGAACCGAAAGTAGCATAGTTTGACTTATACTTTGACTTTCAGTTCTGACCCGTTATGGTATGTTTTAGAAATGCCTTAGAGCTTTATTTGGACCAGGTTACATGCTAGTATAACCCTCTGTGATTATACACCTCGGATCATTAGTTATCCAATTAATATGCATGATTCCGTTAATTGCTCAAATGTTGACCATTATGCCCTTTTCACCTTAAAACGTGATTTTTGGAAATGTAAAAGAGTAGAAACCTTAATTACTGATATATAAACTTGCATACAAAATTTGACATCAGTTTGAGGTGTAGGTTAAGAGTTATGCTCGTTAGCGTAAAATTAAAGCTTTATGTTAATTAAACGGCGTATTTAGCGTATAGCCTAGTTAAGCCTACTTTTTGATATCAAAATCTTTACCCACTGATGTAGTATATTAGTTTGGGATTTTTAAAGATTTTTAATTAATTTTAGGCTGAGCATAACTCATAGTCGTAGGCTTAATCCGGTAATTGTCGGTTTTGCCCAAACGGGCCATAAAATGAGTTTTACATATCTAAACGACTCCAAACCTTTTGCTACTGATCACATATGATAAATAAATTATTTTAAGCCTTCTGGAACAATAAAAATATCAGCTTTAAGTATCGAACCCGAAAATGGCTTCTAATCGCCTTATTAAGCGTTTTTAGCGCATAGTATGTACTAAGACTATTTTTAAACATACAAGGGTGATACCTACTGATATTTGAGGCAAATTATAATATTTTAACAGTAAGAAAAAGTCCTTAAACTCAGACTTTAGTTTTGAGCTTTTCGGCTTATGTGAAATTACCAAAATACCCCTACGGCGCATAGTTTGGTTATAATTGGTAAATTTCACATATATACTTTATCCTACTGTTATAACTTAGTAAAATAAGTATTTTTGCTGATTACATCAGACCTGTAACGCAGGTGAATACTTAAACTCTTTTATAACCTTTTAAATGACCAAACTACCCCTACGGGGCATAGTTTGTGTTTAAATTCGTTTCGGGCATAATAAAAGACATATTACTGATGTCACAACATATATGAAGCATATTAACTTAGGAAACCTGTAAATGGCTCTCATTACTACTCGTTACGCTTATTACGCGTACGGTTCGGTTTATGTAACTAGTTTACATAAATTAGCCGAAACGGGTCAAACCTTATCGGTTTTATCTCAAAATCCAGAATGTGTATAATATACCCATATTAAACAAGTCTCTGAAATTGTCGGGTCTAAATCACATTCTATCCGGTCTTCGCTTAATCGTGCGTACAAACCGTGTCTTTGAAACTAACCGGTCTAAGCTTAAGCTTAACTAAAGACCCGTTAGGATTCTAATAGGTTATTATAAACCTTCGTTCCAGATTAGGAGTACCAGTAAAAGCTACTTGCGTTTGCTTATTGTGATTTATACATTGCTCAGGTAAATACTTTTAACTTATTTTCCCTATACGGGCTTAGGTTACGGTATATAGTATACCGCTTGATCGGGCATCAAATCTTCCATCGTTGGGTGGTTAATTGAATAATTTGATCGGCTCGTTTAAACAGTCTTGTTACTTAAAGCCTTTGGGGGGTTAATAACCATGTCCCGGATATCCTTGGCATCATTTTACGAAATGGCCACGACTTAAGCGCGGGGTGTAGGCGTACACCCGTCAGTGCACAAAAGAATATTGTGGTGTGTCTATTGATCTTTAACCCGGACAAGATCCGGGCTACTGAACGCACAAGGAACATGTAATTCGTTCACAAGATTATATATTTAAATAATTCTCCCAAGTTAAATAAAATGTTTATGCCACGTGCATCCAAACCAATTTTTAATCATTTTCCAAAATGAGTCAGTTGATTGTATTTACCAGTGTAAACTGACGTATTTTCGCAAAAAGATTAAATGCAGGTACTAAGCGTAATTGGCTGGGATTTCTCCTTAGCATCATTAGAAGTCTCGCAAGCTTAAGATGCCTGAAGTCTATTGAACTATTGTTTCCATTTTGTTTCCGATCCGTCTGTGGATAAACTTCCGAATATTGTGACATTTGAAATTACAATATTAAATTCGGTTGTATTATATCTTTTAAATTGCTTCCGCTGTACATATTAAATATTGTGTTGTTTGACTATTATGTTGCCAACCACGTCACGATACTCCCCCACCGGGCCCACCGGTGACACGTGGAAATCGGGGTGTGACATATCTCTATAAGACCAGAATTACAAACTTATAACAAAATTAGTACCTGAAAGGAATCCTGGATGACCATGATTCTTAGCTTCACTTATTGACGAAAAGACCACTAAGCCCCTAAAAATTTAATATAGAGTAAATTAAATATAGAGTAAATTACAAGTTTTGTCCTTTATGTTTGTCCCAAATTTCAGACGCTGTCCTTTACCTTTATAATTGATGACTTTTGTACTTAATGTTTGAAAATATTGCACGTTATATCCTTTAGGGCAAACCCAGTTAGAATTTTCAGTTAAGTTATGTCATGTGCACTGCAAATGAGGGTAGAACGGTCATTTCACCTCCCCACTTGTCTTCAACACCAATAACCTTCAGATCTTGATTTCAAAGAACAATACACTTCCCCTTTTCTCAAAATTTCTGCCATTAACGGCGTCGATCATTTGCAGAATATGGACTTTGTTGAAGATATCCATTTCCATAGTATTTCATTTGCAGAATTCAGCAATTATGCAATGTATTAGCTGCTGGATTTCATAAATACCCAACTTACAACACTGGCCCCATTACAGTTAATTTAACACTAGCATAACAGAATATTTGACTCATAAATCACTTTTCACTTGAGCATAACAGATTACCACTTACCAGACATCCACCTCTAAACCCCCAACCTGCAAAACCCCACCGTATCAACCACCAACTTCTATCATCCTCCATCTTCCTTTTAATTAGGGTTCTACAGTACACCCAAATCCCCTAATCAAATTCCTTTTGAATGTTTTCCTATCCTTGAATCTTCGATCTGGGATTGCCATTGTCGACCGGAGTTCGCCGGAAGTAAGCCGACAACCATTTTCTCTTTCTCCTACCCTCTCTCTGAATCTTCGATATGGAAGTGGTCGGGGGTCGGTTGAGGCCGACGAAGTTCTGGTTTGCACTGGTTTATGTTGGTGGTGATGCGGTGCGATGAAGGATGGTTGTGTGGTCAGGTTCAGAGGTGTGTGAGTAGTGGTGGTTGGGGTGGGTGGCGGCAGGTGTGGGGTGGGTGGTGGTGAAAAGTTGGAGAGAGAGACAAGAAAGATAACAAAACTGATTTAATTATTTAAATTATTTTAAATAAATAGGTAAAAAGACTAAAATATCCTTGGGTTACCAGATTTAACCAAAAATTCTAACTGGGTTTGCCCTAAAGGACATAACGTGGAATATTTTCAAACATTTAGTTCAAAAGTCATCAATTTTAAACGTAAAGAACAGCGCCTGAAATTTGAGACAAACATAAAGGACAAAACTTGTAATTTAATCTTTAATATATATATATATATATATATATATATATAGGTAAAGAGTATTGTACAATATTGCTTATCGTACATTACGTACGCTTCAATCTCAGCCGTCAAATCATCTTCCCGCATTTTAAAATTGCATGTTGTTTTTTTTTATAACAATTTCGCATGTGATAATTTTTTATGAATTCGCATGTTGTTTTTTTGTACCAATTTCGCATGTGATAATTTTGATGAAATAGCATATTGTTTTTTTTATAACAATTTCGCATGTGATAATTTTTTATGAATTCCCATGTTTTTTGTACCAATTTCGCATGTGATAATTTTGATGAAATAGCATATTTTTTTTGTAACAATTTCGCATGTGGTAATTTTGATGAAATCGCATGTTAAAAAACCAACATGCGAATTCAATGCGGGAAGATGATCGGACGGCTGAGATTGTAGCGTACGTAATCTACGATAAGGGCATTTGTACGTTAACCGTATATATATATATATATATATATATATATATATATATATATATATATATATATATAGCTGACTAAAAAAGGGATTGCAAGAATGATAAAAATTAGTTAATAACATGACAAACGTTGAAAAACGAAAAAAAGTAAACCTCTAGAAGTTCATTTATCATGCCTTTGCCATGAGGTGGCATTCCCTTATGTTGCCTTTCCATCTTGCTTGCAGTAGGGTCATCCATCGTAAATGTAACAATACCCTTCAAGTACAAAATTACAGGTGCAAAAAAAAGTTTAACTGTTTATATGATTTTAAACAAGTAAACAAATTATACCTTGTGGGTAGCCAGTAGTTCTACAAACTTGAGTGGTAGCATCGCTATTGCCATAAATTGTATTGCTAAGAAGACTATCAATTCCTTGTGTCACACTTGTGATAAGCCCAATTAGACTATGGTGCAAAAATGAATTTCTGAGCTGGAATTTGGCGTGCCCGCACAATACAGCTCCGAAAAACCCGGGCCCGCGTGAGGCAGTTTTTATTCGCACTCAGTTTCATTTTTTTTTTTCTGATGCGCTGCGCCTCAGACTGTTTTTGCTCGCCTTTTTTGCGCCTCAGACCGTTTAAAAAAAAAACCCATTTTTGCGCCTAGGCTGCCACCAAGGCGCTATAGGTGCGCCTCGCTGCGCCCGGGCGCCAGGCGCGCGCTTTTTGCGCTTTTGACAACATAGGGGCACACTCGACCTATTAAATTCTGAATTTAGTGGACATGTTATCTCAAAGAGGTTAAAGTCAGTCATAATTCTATTATTATAATGCATACAACTTCCTAAATAATTTTATTATCAAAAACTGAAACTAACATAATGACAGTTTTGTAATCCTAATTAGCTTAGTTATCATAAAAGAGTTTGAAAAAAGACAACCAGAGTTTACAGGTCAACCTGAGCAGAGTTGTACTAAAAAGTGACCCGTTTTCAACCAATATTTTTTTTGACTTGATTTCCATAGCTGACTCACCTGCACCCATTTAACTGTGTGCACCGGTACCTGTTCCAGCAAAGAAAAGTAACTACATTACTCCAGAGTCCAGACACATTATCATTTCGAAAATAGCAGCATCCAAATTAAGTAGTTCGTAACACAACAAGATGGAACAACAAATGATAGCGAAATAAGAGAGATTTAAGCAAAGTCAACCTTAGACAAACATAGTTCGCTCCACCACAAATGCATCATGAACACCAACATAAAGCGAGTTGTAAATCTTCCAACAAACTTCTTGAACCTTTTGTGCAGAATGATACAAACTCAGCAAACACTAAGTGCCAAGACTGCACAAGATTCAGAAACTGATTTGTAAATATGCTGTAATCGTTGTTAAATATATAATAGTAGTGCAATATAGGTGGGTTGGGCGGGTAGGCAAACATGTTAAAATCAATTTATTTTTGTACGGTTCGAAATAAAAGATAAACTCCATTAAAAATGTGTGCCACTATATGGCTTTTTTTTAGTGTTAGGAGAGATAAAAATTAGAGTGGGGGATTTTTTTTTTTTTTGGTGAGAATGAGAGGGAAATCGATGAGGGGTTAGGGGAATGAGCGGGAATATGAAATGATTTGTGGAGGGAAATTGATTTTTGGTGAAAGAAAAGAATAAATTTCTTGGGAGTTTTTTAGGTTTCAAAGAGGGAAATAGTGAAAATTTTAAACGAGTTATTCAAAAATTTTTGTGGCACAGGCAAAGTGCCATTAAAATATATAGAAAAATTTGGTGGCATATGCAAAATGCCACTAAAAACCTTGATTTGTGACATAAAAGTTAAATGCCATTAAATGTATGTGGTAAATACCTAAAGTGCCATTAAAAACAAAAATTAGTGGCACAAAACCTAAATGACATTAAAAATGTGTGCCACTAGATGGCTTTTTTTTTTGTAGTGAGAGCTGCCTGAGCTGGGGCTTGCTGAGCTTGCGGGGCTGGGTTAGCTTGACGAAAGTAAGGGGTCGTGTGACCATAACGATTACAGTTGGTGCACAGACGACATGCAGACGCGGCAGGATGATGGTAGTTGCAAGTTGCACACTTGCGATGAGGCCCAGTGTATTGCTTCTTAGCTTCGGGGGCAGCAGGGTTAACGGCAGCAGTAGTAGGAGCGGGTTTAGCGACAGGGTTTGCAGCAGGAGTAATAGCATTACATCCAGAACCCTGGGATTTCCTTTTCTCGTTCTTGCTACTGCCTGGCTGCTAGGTAACTTGATTTGCAGACTTGGAGGGAGCAGGAGTAGCGAACTGCTTATCACGCACACGATTGTTGTTCAAGCTTGCGGCCAACCGATAGACTTCTTCAATAGTTCCTAGTTGAGCCGCTTCAACAGAATCACGCATAGCAGGAGGTAGACCATTGATGTACTTGGTTATCATTCGCTTAGGAGTCGAAACCAAGTGAGGAACGATTAGAGTCAGCTGCTTAAATCGGGTAGTATAAGCCAAGTTATCATCACCAACCTGCTTCAGATGCCAAAACTCTTCTTCAAGCTTCAACTGCTCATGAGGGGGGCAGAACTCAAGCATCATTAGTTCTCGCACCTCAGCCCATGGAAGAGCATAGGCTTCTTCATTTGAACGGATGTTTCTCTCATTCGACCACCACTCCAACGCTCTGCCTTGAAACATTCCAGTTGCACTCCTAGTCTTTAAGTGGTCTGGGCACTCGCTGTTAATGAAGGTAACCTCAATGCTGTCGAACCACTCGAGCATAGCAGTCACCCCATCACTGGCCGTGAAATACTTAAGGTTGCAAGAGATGAAATGCTTATAGTTGAACTTAGGAGGCTCTTTCTCCTCAGCCTTGGAATCCGCAGAGGATGGAGGCGTGTTTGAACCTTGGAGCTCAGTGACGATCTTTGGCACGATTCGAGCAATCTGATCGGCCATGAATGGCATCATCTTTTTCTGAGACTTCTCCCTGGATTTCCTGAGAGTGTCTGATATCTTTCGAGACGACATCCTAAAGATCCAACAAGAGGATCGTATAAGTCAATTTAACACATGCCAACGTAGACTCACGCACAGTTGACTAAGACTCAAGATTCACAAGATTCTCGTAGTTTCCGCAAACCCATGACCTTCGCATGGCGCGTTGTACGGAGTTTGGCAACAGGTCAGAAGCGCTTATATATAGGAAGTACCAGCGGCGTATCCACCACGCTTTGGGCACATTGCTTCCATCCCGCACTCGGCGTCATGCTACGTGTCGCAATTGCCAAACAATACACTTATCATTATCACAATACACACATAGACTAAACCAATAGATTCTAATAGATTACACACTGCAACCACTACCCTCACATTTCATGTTATACGAGGCTTGGCGGTATGTCGGAAGCGCTTATATATAGGAAGTACCAGTGGCATATCCACCACACTTTGGACACAATACTTCCACCTCGTACTCGATGTCATGTTCACATGTCTATATCCACTCTTATCATAGATTAATCCAAACAGATTCAAATAGTCTCAAGTAGATTCCCATAGATTCATTAGTTTCCCATGGATTCGATAGGTTCAATAGACTCCAATAGAATCAATAGATTCAACAGATTCGCATAGACTCGTGCTAACAATCCACAACCAACGAAACCCCGCATGACACGTGTTACGAAAGTTCGGCAGCATGACAGAAGCACTTATATCTAGGAAGTACCAGCGGCGTATCCACCATGCTTCAATCATGCCACGTCCGTCTCGTTGTCGGTATCATGCCTCGTTAACTACTGCTTCTGATTTTAACCACTTCTCAAACATAGATCAACCAGCTAGATTCAACCACATAGATTAATAAGGTAGATTCAATCACTCAACCCGAGTCTACAAAACTACGAGTTTCACTTAGCGCGTGGTACGAAGGTTTGGTAGCATGCCAGAAATGCTTATATATAGGAAGTACCAGCGGCGTATCCACCACGCTTCGGACATGCCACTTTACCCCTCGTCTTCGGCGCTAGGCTACATTTCGTATTTTGTTCCTCCTTCAAACATACGTAGTTTACACATAGATTTTACTAGAGTACAAGATAGATTTCACATAAGCTTCTCATAGTATACACAAATAGTCCTTTCATAGCTTTAGAATCCTTTACCAGACACTAAATTTCGCATGGAACTTGGTACAAAAGTTGGTAACATGCCAGAAACACTTATATATAGGAAGTACCAGCGGCGTATCCACCATGTTTCAGACACGTCACTTTCCCCTTGTATTCCATGCCATGTTACTTCTAGTGTCTTACAATCACATCACCACATAGAATAAAGCCTCATAAATTTAGTTCGATCTGAGATTAGAACTCATGTTTTAGATTGCGGATAACGTGTGATTCGTGTAAAAGCATACCAAATGATCGAAGAATCAAGTTTAAAACCACATTCACAAAATTGAGATAACATAAAAGCAAGATATGCTCATAAAACATAGGATTGTTCCGGGTAGAGGAACGGTGACTAACCAAAGTGATTCGAACCCCTTTCGAATCGAGGTAGCGTGTCTTGACTTACTTAGACAAATACGTCATCGATGTTAGGCCTACGATATTCGTCATTTTGGTCATTTCACGTACTCAATTGAATCGGAAGTTACAAGTCTTTTGCGAGACATGGAAATCAAGGAGTGGGAATAGTTATCAAGATCTGAGTTTCACCTCTAACTTGACAACATCGTACCCTAGTAGCGTTGGTACTCATCCGCAGTTGGTGCACAGACGACATGCAGACGCGGCATGATGATGGTAGTTGCAAGTTGCACACTTGGGATGAGGCCTAGTGTATTGCTTCTTAGCTTCGGGGGCAGCAGGGTTAACGGCAGCAGTAGTAGGAGCGGGTTTAGCGAAAGGGTTTGCAGCAGGAGTAATAGCATTACATCCAAAACCCTGGGATTTCCTTTCCTTGTTCTTGCTGCCGCCTGGCTGCTGGGTAACTTGATTTGCAGACTTGGAGGGAGTAGGAGTAGCGAACTGCTTATCACGCACATGATTGTTGTTCAAGCTTGCGGCCAACCGATAGACTTCTTCAATAGTTCCTAGTTGAGCTGCTTCAATAGAATCACGCATAGCAGGAGGTAGACCATTGATGTACTTGGTTATCATTCTCTTAGGAGTCGAAACCAAGTGAGGAACGATTAGACTCAGCTGCTTAAATCGGGTAGTATAAGCCAGGTTATCATCACCAACCTGCTTCAGATGCCAAAACTCTTCTTCAAGCTTCAACTGCTCATGAGGAGGGCAGAACTCAAGCATCATTAGTTCTCGCACCTCAGCACATGGAAGAGCATAGGCTTCTTCATTTGAACGAATGTTTCTCTCATTCGACCACCACTCCAACGCTCTGCCTTGAAACATTCCAGTTGCACTCCTAGTCTTTAAGTGGTCTGGGCACTCGCTGTTAATGAAGGTAACCTCGATGCTGTCGAACCACTTGAGCATAGCAGTCACCCCATCACTGCCCGTGAAAGACTTAGGTTTACAAGAGATGAAATGCTTATAGTTGAACTTATTAGGCTTTTTCTCCTCAGCCTTAGAGTCCGCAGAGGATGGAGGCGTGTTTGATCCTTGGAGCTCAGTGACGATCTTTGGCACGACTCGAGCAATCTGGTCGGCCATGAATGACTTCATATTTTTCTGAGACTTCTCACTGGATTTCCTGAGAGTGTCTGATAGCTTTCGAGACGACATCCTAAAGATCCAACAAGAGGATCGTATAAGTCTAAATTAACACATGCCAACGTAGACTCACGCACGGTTGACTAAGACTCAAGATTCACAGGATTCTCATAGTTTCCGCAATGGCGCGTTGTACGGAGTTTGGCAACAGGTCAGAAGCGCTTATATATAGGAAGTACCAACGGCGTATCCACCACGCTTCGGGCACATTGCTTCCATCCCGCACTCGGCGTCATGCTACGTGTCGCAATTGCCAAATAATACACTCATCATTATCACAATACACACACAGACTAAACCAATAGATTCCAATAGATTACACACTGCAACCACTACCCTCACATGGCATGTTGTACGAGGCTTGGCGGTATGTCGGAAGTGCTTATATATAGGAAGTACCAGCGGCGTATCCACCACGCTTCGGACACAATACTTACACCTCGTACTCGACGTCATGTTCACATGTCTATATCCACACTTATCATAGATTAATCCAAACAAATTCAAATAGTCTCAAGTAGATTCCCATAGATTCATTAGTTTCCCATGGATTCGATAGGTTCAATAGACTCCAATAGATTCAGTAGATTCAATAGATTCAACAGATTCGCATAGACTCGTGCTAACAATCCACAACCAACGAAACCCCGCATGGCACGTGTTACGAAAGTTCGGCAGCATGACGGAAGCACTTATATATAGGAAGTTCCAGCGGCGTATCCACCATGCTTCAATCATGCCACGTCCGTCTCGTCGTTGGTGTCATGCCTCGTTAACTACCGCTTCCGATTTTCACCACTTCTCAAACATAGATCAACCAGCTAGATTCAACCACACAGATTAATAAGGTAGATTCAATCACTCAACCCGAGTCTACAAAACTACGAGTTTCACTTAGCGCGTGGTACGAAGGTTTGGTAGCGTGCCAGAAATGCTTATATATAGGAAGTACCAGCAGCGTATCCACCACGCTTCGGACATGCCACTTTCCCCCTCGTCTTCGGCGCTAGGCTACATTTCGTATTTTGTTCCTCCTTCAAACATACGTAGTTTACACATAGATTTTACTAGAGTACAAGATAGATTTCACATAAGCTTCTCATAGTGTACACAAATAGTCCTTTCATAGCTTTAGAATCCTTCACCAGACACTAAATTTCGCATGGCACTTGGTACAAAAGTTGGTAACATGCCAGAAACACTTATATATAGGAAGTACCAGCGGAGTATCCACCATGTTTCGAACACGTCACTTTCTCCTTGTATTCCATGCCATGTTACTTCTAGTGTCTTACAATCACATCACCACATAGAATAAAGCCTCATAAATTTTGTTCGATCTGAGATTAGAACTCATGTTTTAGATTGCGGATAACGTGTGATTCGTGTAAAAGCATACCAAATGATCGAAGAATCAAGTTTAAAAACACATTCATAAAATTGAGATAACATAAAAGCAAGATAGGCTCATAAAACATAGGATTGTTCCGGGTAGAGGAACGGCGACAAACCAAAGTGATTCGAACCCCTTTCGAATTGAGGTAGCATGTCTTGACTTACTTAGACAAATACGTCATCGATGTTATGCCTACGATATTAGTCCTTTTGGTCATTTCACGTACTCAATTGAATCGGAAGTTACAAGACTTTGGCGAGACATGGAAATCAAGGAGTGGGAATAGTTATCAAGATATGAGTTTCACCTCTAACTTGACAACATCGTACCCTAGTAGTGTTGGTACTCATCCGCAGATAAGACCTACTAGAATAATATGGAGATTTTCCATCAAGGTTTGGATGTCACTCCTGTCTTGAAGGCGAATCTCGTGCAAAATACAAACACCGGTGAACAGTGTTTTTAAAGCATCATGTGTATATTATGTTAGCCTTAGGAAAGGCATGTAAGTTTAACCGGATTACGTGCTGCTAGGAAGCAGATACGGTAGAATGCAATAGTCTTAAACAACAAATAAGAGTCAGGATTCCTAGAACTATAGACTAGGGCAAGTATTCCTACTTATCCTAATTCCCTATAGTTATGGCTCTGATACCAATCTGTCACACCCCAACCGATGGCGGAAACATCGGGGTGCGAGCACTAAGCGTTTAGATTGCTCATGAGATTCCATAACACCATTGTTTCAATAAAGATTAATTGATTTCATGCAATTGTCTAACAAACATC
Source organism: Helianthus tuberosus (assembly GCA_030545235.1). Lineage (NCBI taxonomy): Eukaryota > Viridiplantae > Streptophyta > Magnoliopsida > Asterales > Asteraceae > Helianthus > Helianthus tuberosus. The sequence goes on along the minus strand of CM060351.1, from coordinate 7,366,115 downwards.
ATCACAAGTTGTAGGTCCCGTTTTTCCGGTGGATCCGATACGAAAACCTATCCTTGTTTATCACAAACATGGTAACGGGTGCGGAATCCTCGTGACGGTGAAAACCAAACACAGTGTAAAACACACGCGTAACCAAAGATTCAATATCTATTGATTAAGGATGAGAACGGATACAAACATATACAAACAATGTTTTACAGACTCTCTCAAAGTCTCACAGCTCTCATCAGTTTCACACAGAAACTAATGAGGGGTATTTATACTAGACAGACACAGACTATGACGAAACGGAAAGATGCCACGACGAAACACCAAAGTCGACGAAACACTTTCTGTTTCGTCGACATACATATTAATCCATAATCTTGTTTCGTCGATTGTAGTGGAAGCCCAAATTGAAGTCAAAGACCAACATAAAGTTACGGCCCAAAGTTGGAGTAGATTGGCCCAGATGTACTTTCAGTTGCCAACTTTCATTAATTCAACATATTACAAGTTTGTGACATCATCATGACATCACAATGATGATGTCATGGTGATGTGTAAACGGGAATGGGCTTGCGGCGCTCCGTGCTTCGCGTGTCGAACTCTGGGGCGCACGACGGAGGAATGTCGTGTCTTCGGGCTTGAGCCGGACCTAACCGAGTCGACCTGAACCGAATCGAAACGAACCGAGTCGAGTCGCGTCCACATAAGTGTACCAACAAACTCACCCTTGGACGCTACTCGTGAGGTTCGTCTTCCGTGTCTTTTGTGTCGGAGGATCTTCAAAGTCTTCACGCGTCGTAAGAAGAAAGTGTATCAACAAACTCCTTTTTTTCATTCAGGTAGTGTATTAATAAACTCCCCCTTAGAATGAACTCTCCATTGAGTTATGCCCGTGAATCTTTTGATCTTCAATTCTTTAGATCCTTGTGGTGTTGATGAGGGATCAGCGGTAACTCTATTATTTTTATCTTTTGAGTGCCTTCACATCGTGTCTTCATTCCAAAGCTTGTCATCGAACATGTTTTCCTCGCCTTTAGCATCTGCACACGCAAGAAATCTAAACGCGTAATGAGAACAACCGCTTGGAATATAGTTAACATTTAAACAAATGACGCATATGAGATCAAATCTCAATCAACTACTGACCGACAACAGTTTGAAAGTTTAGAAAATGATCAATTTTAATCCTTTAACTTTCAAAACTTGTTAACTTCGACCATTTATGAAGGTGCAATTGTTTTCCGGCTTACAATCAGGATTTTGGGTAGGATAGACTCGAGTTCCAACATCAGTCAATCAAAAATAAACTAGAAGCAATTTTTTTTGGATTTTATAAAGTTTATATTAAAACACACCTAAAATCTTTTTGGTATTTTTTATTTTTCAAATGTAAAGACGGAAAGCAATAAAAAATATATACAAAGATGCAGAAACGAAGAAAAGTAAATAAATATTTACAGACATTCTTTTTGCGAGTTTCGAGGGTAAGAGAATCATATCAGTGTATGGTCATGCCAAAACGCTCTTTTTGTTCAATTAGTTAACATTTAGATAAGCATCCTATAATGATTATCGGTATTGTTGTCCACATAAGCTCAACTTATCAAATGTAATCATGGCGAGGGGATACGATTAGTGTATGATTTATACTTACCGACCGGTGTTCATCCACACACGACACATTCCCGTATCAAGGTATGCACGAGAGTTCATCTTACCGGTGAGTATACTGATTATCATCCGTTTGACCGTATAAAAGATGTGAGAAACTCACTTATTTTGATTGAAAACAAGCCCTATATGATAAAATCACTTATTGATGAGGAACTTGATTTTCGATGCATGAGGGCACAGGAGCAAGTCCGTGAACAGGTCAGTACTTTCGTACAGCAAAGAGACGAACTTGACTCCCGCAAAGAATCTGTGATATATTATCACTTATTTTGTTTGGACATGTGATTGTTGATCACTTATTGAGGTCGTATGCAGTATGTACACGTATGTATAGTATCATGGAAGATCTAGACTTCGTCTCCGTTAATTTTCGGTTTGATACAACCATGATACCCAGATGATAAGCAGCATAAAGACCGAATATCTCAGAACCTCGGCAATCTCTCAAACGAATTTTCGGTACTAAGACCATATGCCAATGAGCGGTTCCCACCTGGTCTTCAGTCGATTTAAGATTTATATCACCCTGCACACTTTAAAATGATTGTGAGCCTACCGATACATCTTATATAGAGCTGCTTATCGTTTTTCATTTTGCATTTCAGTTTAAAGATGTTTCAACAGACCACTGATGTACTATCATTTTCTCTTTTTCTCGCCAGGAAACTCATTTTTGTTTTTCCAATGTTTTTGAGTTTTGAAATTTTTTGATGTTTTTGAATTTTCGAATTTGGATTTACTCCCCCTAAAATCAACAAACTATGATAAAATTTAAAAACACAAAGGTATTTACAAAAAGGATTTCCCGATGTCGGTTAACTCATGTTTTACCTCAATGCCGTTTACCAAAATTAATTTTTTGTCAGAAATGATTTATCGAATTTTGGAAAAATGAGTTGGCATGTCGGTAAGCGGTGCGGACCATGACAACATTGACGAGTTTCATAGTGAAACAATCACGTGTGAGGTGATATTCAAGATCAACGTGTCAGGTCAAAGAGTGTTGTACGAGATGATAATAATTTATAAAGCAGCTTAAATATCGACAAGTATAGGAGAGATAAGAAAATTAAAACCGTATCCTGCAACTGTTTCATGCATTGCAAGGAATCTGAGCGCTCTCCCAAACTGGATATCCACCCGGTGTGGACTTCAAAGTCGATTCTGTAGCTACTGAGAAATCTCCTCACAGCAACAAGATCATAGACCTCTGGGTCCGGCTGGTCTTCCACATTGCACCAGCGAAGGTCTTTGTCTTTCTCTTGAGAAGTAGTGTGCAGTTGTTCAATCCATGCCAAGGCATCCGCACACCCGGTTGGTTTGTTCAACAAACACATTTTCTTCAATTTCACCGCGAAGAAATGTACACTGCACGTTCATCTTGTTGATTTTGAACATCAGACGTGCTGCAGGTGCGTACATTTTGATTGAATCTATCCTGGGGACCCGATCAAAGCCTTGAACAATCAAAATTTGGTATGATTTTCATTTTGTCAAAGGTTTTCAATTTCTTTCGACAGACAATTCTGTCTTCTTTTCTTTTTCTCTCCATCAAAGGCAACAATTTCTTTTGTCGCCGATCTTGTGCATGAATATTCCACTATCAACAATCCTATGACTATCGATAGTTCCTCCTGGAACATCCTGCACACTCACTTAGAGATTAGTTGGAGAGGGGGACCCAAGCCTTCACAGACTTGGGTCGTCCTTCATCATCGAGGATTGTGACTTCGATTTCCTGATGATTCGGAATGGAGTGAGTTTCCCCTGAAACAGTTACCGATTTTGGTTTCCAAATCTGTTTTTGTTTTTCATTTTTAATTTCTAACTTAACAGACTTTGTTTGGACAACCTCCGGTTTTAACGCCTTTTCAACTTCTTTGACGTTTTGACGTCGTTGTTTTGTTTCTTGTTCTTTAATAGTTCTTTTATCATGTTTTGGTGAAACATGACGACGTTGTGGGTGAACCTTTTCAGGTGGTGCTCTTTCAACAAATTTCTCTTTGGGAGTATTTGTACAATTTTTAATGATATGTCCAAACTCCCCACACTTAAAACACGTTCTCCTTTCAACAAACTTAGGAGAATTTGATCGACTAACAGATGTCGAACCCGTAGAACCTGAGGTACTTGCTTTCTCATCACACCCGTTTGTATGTTGAGTGTAATTGTTTTGACTATTACGTTTTAAAATCCTGACTTGTTGTATAAACTCGGTGTTTGATTTGTTTTCAAAAGTCTCAATTTTATCAGTACCATTTGATTCTACAAATCTGACATTACTGTTTTTCTTATGATAACGAGCTCCTTTTGTTTCAAATTTTGATTGAGAAACGTTAGGCTTTTGAGCTCGCCTTTCTGGTTGTTTACCTTTAGAAGCAATAGGTTGTTGCTTTGTTGGTGATTTTTGATTTCCAAATTGTTTTCTGATTTTGGATTTTGGAATGGGATCAAATTGAGTCACAACAACTCCAGGGATCGTCTTTCCCAAAAATTTGCTTGTATTATCTTCAAAAACTTTTTCAATCGAAGATGGATTGACATTTTTAATTGGAAAATCATGATCTGAATAGATTTTAGAATCACCAACCAAAGTGTACAACACGTTATTACTCTTAACGGTAGACACATATTCTTTTACTTCCTTGACAGGATTAATCACTTGTTTGGCAACTTGTTGCAAAACAGGAATAGGAGGATCACAAAGAATTTGATTCTCAATTGGAATTTCTATTCCCTTCTTCTTATCAAGTGATTCATCCTGGTCATTCACATCTGATTCTGATTCATCATCAGACGACTCATAGTCCTCAATGATTGGAGGACTTTGTTTCGTAGATGTTGAAGTTTCTGTTTGCTCAGATGATGTACTTGAAGAACTGTCTGATTTGAACCCTAGGCCAGTAGTAACTTCCTCATAATCAAGAGGCACACTGGGCTCAAAACGAGGCATATCCTCTTCATCGGGCATTCTGGTATAGTTGTGTCTCAAAGGGGGCGGACACGACTTATACCCAACGCCTTTTACATTCCCTTTCAGCTTTTGAACATCTATGATGTGATCAAGCACATATCGGGAGTTAGAATAACTATCCAATTTGAGCTTGATCGCATCATGCTCGCATTTGGCAACGGCTAGCTCTTTCTTTGTTTCCTCAATGACATTAATGTAGTTATTAATACCAATTTGTTTGTTGAAAACAATTTTTGTTAATTCGGAAACACTTTTCTTTAAAGTTTCAATTACAGATTTAAAGTCCTTTTCATTTCGAGCTAAAGCCATGTTTGCCTCTTTGCACTTTGACAACTCAATCACTAAACTTTGATTATGACTGTGAACCTTTTCAGATTCCTCTTTCAATTCTGCACAAGCATTACAAACACTAGGAGTAGGAGGATCAGAATTTACCTGACTTGTCGATGCTGAGTCATTTTCCATAAAGGCAATCTGATAAGAAAAAGATCCATCTTCAGAATTATAATCTCCCGCATTCGAGATTTCTTCCTCTGAACTCCCGCTATAACCCGAGCTATCATCTCTTTCAGAAAACTCTTCCTTGTGAACATGCTTGATGTGATTGATGATTTTTGCATAGCATGCGGTTCCACCTCCTTGATTATTATCTCCCAATTGTACCGACCAATTACACCCTTCATCAGCTTGAACAACTAATGCTATGTTGGTGTTTGAAGGTCCAGACTGGTTCTGGTTCTGGTTCTGATTGTTGTTCAATGCTACTATCCTTCTTTCACGATTGTCTTGATTTGCATTAGAAGTACTCGTCTGATTTCTGAACTTATTCTGATTGCCTTGTTTGCTTGGTAGGGTGCACTCACGTTTGAAGTGACCCTTTTCGCCACAATTGTAACATGTAACCGCATCTTTATTAAACCCGTACTTCATATCATTTTTGCCTTCCAAGCTTGTTCTTCCAGTTTGAGTCATGAAATCCTTTGCCCTTCTAACAGCACTTGCAAACGCCTACTTGATATCCATTAACTCCATTTCATCACGGTCTATCTGCTGATAATCTTCATTGGTCATATTGATGTTTCTAATTTGACATGCTACCAATCCACAGTAGGAACTGAACATTGTGTTGAGAAGTTCCAAATGTTCCTTTGCAACTTCTACACTGACTTTTGAAAGATTGGAAGTATCAACTCTGACAGTGTTGGTGTTTTGGGGTGAAGGATTGTTGGTATAATGCGCTTGTTGTTGTTGTTGTTGGGCTTGAGGTGGAGGTTGAGGTATGGATTGTGACATGTAAGCACTTTGATTCCACTGTGGAAACGATGATGAGCTTGTATTGGACACAAACGCCGTTTGAAGCTTCGGTTGCTAAATGGAACTAGAACTAGCTGAAGGACCAAAACCAGGCAAATACATTTCTGTGTTTTGAGGAGGTGCAATCCTTTTAGCTTTCCTAATTTCCTCTTCGTTCTTGTGCTCCAACTTCTGAATGAATTCATAGAGAGTGCCATTGGATGTATCCATAGCGCCCGTATGCTTTAGAAGTTCAATGAATGGACTCCACTTAGGAGGTAGAGCATCAGCAAACCGTGCAATCATTTCCGGATGAGTTGCAGCAACATCATAAGAACACATTTCACTAATCAAATGATAAAAGCGAAGTCATATCATTTAGAGTTTCATTTTCCAAGAATTGAAATGATTCAAACTCTTTCTTCAATAAATCATGGCGTTTCTTTCTAGTAGCTGCATTTCCTTCTCCTCTCGCTACCAAGGCATCCCATAATGTTTTCGTGTCTTTACAGTAAGAGAATTGATGATAGAGTTCTTTGTGAAGTGCTTGAGTGAGAATAGCGAACGCCTTCTTCTCCAGATCATATGCCTTTTTATCAGCTTCTTGCATATTATTGAAAGTTGCCGCATTTGATCCTGCTTCTTCAAGAGCTTTACTAAATGGAGAGGTGAAACACGTCCATAATTCTGTATTTTGCCCTTGAACGTAATTTTGGAAACGACCCTTCCATGATGGATAGTCGTTCATGTGATTCAGCTTTGGCGGGCGATTGTTGCTACCCGTTTCACTCTTGCTAAGCAAAAGATTTTGAATGCTCTGATTTTGATTCGACACCATTGCCTATTGACTGGCACTAATAGATTGTTGTTGTTGAGGTATGGTACTCCTCATATATTCGGCCATCGACATCTGTTTTTGAGCTGGTTGTGGATCCGTACTCCAATCCCAAGGGCTAGTGCAGCTCATATTTGATGTATGTGAGTGAAAACCTGATCAAATACTTGAAAACACAGTGTTAACCCACTTTTGCAAACCTTCTGTTTAAAAATGATAACACACTCGACGAAACTGATTTTTAATACATGTCGACGAAACTGGATGATTGCTGAAGTCGACGAAACAGTTGAAATTCTTTTGATTTAAATGACGAAACAGATGAGGCCCAATTCAGTTTGAAGCCCACTTCAAATGTACGACGAAACTGGATGAAGCCCAATTTAGTTTGAAGCCCACTTCAATCCACGACGAAACTGAATTGTTTGATGAACGACGAAACAGTTTTATATGATATGCGACGAAACTGATTCAATGTTATGCGACGAAACTGATCGTTGAGTGACCGACGAAACAGATTGGATGTTGAATAATTTTGACGAAAATCCTGTGCTTATGGGATAAGATCTGACGAAAATGGATTCTGAATAAATGTGACTTTGTCTCTTATGATTCCCTTTTTTTTTAACCAATGCTATCCAGAAAGGGGTAGCGGCGCAGCTTGTTGCTCGCTTACCTGCGATATTGATGTATGTTTAGATGATTGATAGGAAAAAAAAAACCAATGAAAAGATAATGGCAGAAAGTTGGTGAGGGTATGGTGAGATATTTCCAAAGGACCCTTATCTCCTTCTGACACAAAGACACTCTTTTCAAACTACAACCTTGCTTTTACTGACTTTCGAAAACTCATTTTTCTCACTAACTCATCATAACACAAATACACTAAAGTCAACTTAATATATAATAATCAATATCACTTTAACTCAAACAATAATTCAGATCAAACAAAGATATATTTATGAAGAGTTTGAAGATGGTAAAGAACACTTTGAATATTACTGAAGAACACGATGAAGGTTTGAAGATTCCGGTCACCTAACAATTTTCCGAAACACGATTTTGCTTAAAACTTTTACTAAAAACCCGGTTTTTCAACGTGAAAAATCAAGACAAAAAGGTTTTTGATAAAACTTTGGCAAAACAACAATATTCAAACAGATTTTAAGCCCTTTTCCAGAAAAATAACCACAAATACTTGATAAAATCCAACGATGTTTGGTTTTAAACAAGGATAAGAGCCAATGCTCTGATACCACTTGTAGGTCCTGTTTTTCCGGTGGATCCGATACGAAAACCTATCCTTGTTTATCACAAACATGGTAACGGGTGCGTAATCCCCGTGACGGTGCAAACCAAACACAGTGTAAAACACACGCGTAACCAAAGATTCAATATCTATTGATTAAGGATGAGAACGGATACAAACATATACAAACAATGTTTTACAGACTCTCTCAAAGTCTCACAGCTCTCATCAGTTTCACACAGAAACTAATGAGGGGTATTTATACTAGACAGACACAGACTATGACGAAACGGAAAGATGCCACGACGAAACACTTTCTGTTTCGTCGACATACATATTAATCCATAATCTTGTTTCGTCGATTGTAGTTGAAGCCCAAATTGAAGTCAAAGACCAACATAAAGTTACGGCCCAAAGTTGGAGTAGATTGGCCCAGATGTACTTTCAGTTGCCAACTTTCATTAATTCAACATATTACAGGTTTATGACATCATCATGACATCACAATGATGATGTCATGGTGATGTGTAAACGGGAATGGGCTTGCGGCGCTCCGTGCTTCGCGTGTCGAACTCTGGGGCGCACGACGGAGGAATGTCGTGTCTTCGGGCTTGAGCCGGACCTAACCGAGTCGACCCGAACCGAATCGAAACGAACCGAGTCGAGTCACGTCCACATAAAGTGTACCAACACAAGTATCACATTACAGACCAAATCATAAATTGTTCAAAAGACTAATGTTATCTAGGCGACGTTTCTAAGCATCTCCTAGCTGAATTCCATGCATTCCCAAGCATTCCTATCAGCCTGCAACATGTATTAAAATACCAATACAAAAGTATTGGCGAGTATACAAGTTTGATAATAGAATAATAGATTTAAACCACTCATATCCATAGTGTAAACAATAAAATAGTTTCAGCCGTGCTAGTGTCGCAGTCCACGCAGTGATAGCCCAAGTATCCCGATGCTTTAGTGTTTACCCAAGACTCAAGGTAAACTAGAATCCTCCTAACAATACCCCCCCCCCCCCCCCCGAGAATAATGGGAGAGGTGCATCTCCTATAGCGCTACTATTGTTAAGGCGGAACTACACACTCTGGATTTAACGTCACATAGCACAAAGAGTCAAGAATCAAGAATCACAAGTTTCACATAGGATAGAGTATAAGTTTCAAAGATTCAAGTTTAAGTTCCATAGAATACATGTTACACCCCAAAAGTTTAAAGTAAAAGGGGATCGAGTATACTCACAGTGATTTCTTAACAGTACAACTGCTATTGGATCAAAGGGAGCTCTTTTAGGATTAGCCTGATTAGATTACATTAGGGTAAGAGTCGGGCAGAATAACGAGGCTGAATAAAGTGTCAAACTAGTCACCGAATCGAATGGTTGTCCGATCGGATAGCTATCCGATCGGTTTACAGGTCGTTCGGGTGACTTAGGAGTGTGAAGGGCAGATGGCTGCCCGATCGGATGGCCATCCGGTCGGGTTGCCTCTTGAGTCCAAGGGAAGGGACAGGGTGGTTGCTCGATCGGACGGTTGTCCGATCGGATTGCCACTCGATCCAAGTGTATACAACCTGGACCTCCCAATCGAATGGATGCTCGATCGGACGGCTGTCCGATCGGGTTATCATTCAATCAGGCTTCCAAGTTTTTAATTGTTTTCCATGTGTTTGATAATTCAGAACAAAAGGGCAAGTGTCACCTGATAGGGTGGTTGTTCGATCGGACGGCTGTCCGATCGGGTTGCCACTCGTTCGGGTGACCCTTGTTTTGTTTAACATTTTGTAAAATCTCTAAGTTTGAAAATTGATGGTGACGTCACGGTACAGACTGAGACAACAGTAACTTATCGTTTCACAGCCATTCTGATCGGTCGGGGATCACCCCAGTCCGACCCGTTTGTCTGTTAGTGACGGGTTCATGCCGGAATCCATCCCATGATTGTTTAAATCGGTGATCAATCCGTTCCTAAACCAACTCTAGACCACCGATCAAGTCTACAGCCCGTTCAGTCTCGTTTATCACCGAAGTAAGTCAAAAGTTTGAAGAAAGATGAAGGATAAGCCAAGTTTTAAATGAAAAATATAGATTTAGCGTAGATTTAATGTAAAAACAAATGAAATACCTTAGATCTGAACTAGATCTTGCTCAGAATGACGTCACGTGATAGTTTGTACAAACCCTCATGATGACATCAAGACCCGAGAGATTTCACGACGAAAAGTGTGATTTCAAGTGAGAATCACGTAGAGAATGAAGTGTAGATCAAGAAAGTACAAGAATCCAGCCTTAAAAGTACCAGAATCGAAGAGAAAAATGAAGAAAATGAGGGTGTGCGTGTCTTGGTCGAGCAGAGCTGTCACATCACTGAAAAGGTGATGTGATAGGTCTATTTATAGTGGGAAAGAGGAGAGAAGGGAAAAAGATGGTGAAGGTGGGTGCCGGTCGATCGAGTGGTCGCTCGGTCGGTCGGGTGGTCGTTCGACCGGGTGGGCGTTCGATCGAACGGCTGTCCGATCGAACGGCTGTCCGATCAGACGGCCACTCTGGCCAATCCTTTCTTTCCACGTTCCGGACTTAGATTCGTTTAGCGAGTTAGATTAAGCGTTGCGTTGCGTATAGTTTGGATAAAGTATCTAGATTACATTACAAACCAAAAGTTTCCAAGTTTCATAGATTCCGCCAGTGACAAGGCTCCAGTCTCTCGTTTAACTAAGAATCAAGTTTTTACGAGTTTAAGGAGTCAAGCACCAAATAAGTTTCAAGAGTCACGAATCGTAGTTTCTCAAGCATCAAGAGTCAAGAGTCCAACTATCAAGTATCAAGAATCATAAAGAATCTAGTTTCCATAGCATCAAGAATCAAGTGTCTAGATTAAGTATCAATAGTCAAGTATCTAGATTAAGTATCAAGTCTCATAGTTTAAGTGTCAAGAATCATGCATCTAAAGAATCAAGCATCATAGTATCAAACATCAATATCAAGAAGATTCATGCCAAAAGTACCAAAGTATCAACCACACATACTATAGGGGAACTGACAATTACTAGGAGTTCAGGGATTGATCTTGTCAAGTGTCAAAAGTTTAGGGTTGCTGTGCTGGGCGTTACAACTCAAGTGCTTGCAGATGTGGCGTCACTTCAATAGCTACCATTTAAGTTTTGTTAAAAAGGTGGTCATAAACAGTAAACAAAATTAAAATTATATCTGTTATTATATTTTTTCTAGCTTTTAATTATTTTATTATATTAATTAAACATTTTTCGTTTTTCTATTATATGATATGATGTTTTATAAAATTTTGAGTATGTAGTTACGACATGTATATTTTTATCTACATTTTAGTATTTTTATTATATGTTGACGCTGTTTATCCTTTACATTATTTTAATAATACAAGTAATGCCTTATAAAATTTTGAATATTGTGTTGTGCCATGCTTATTTTTATTTGTATTTAAATATAATTTTTGTTTGAATCAAACTGGCAAAATATAATACATTTTTTTTTTGTTTTTTATTGTGACGAACCAAACCAATACCGTTTGAACAACTTTGGTAGCAGTATAGAGTATATTTTATATATTGTAAGCTATAGCGAGTGTTGGTACCATACCCTTACCGTCACTAACTAAACTGACACCGTCCTAGCAACATCAATGCCCTGTCGATTTGGACTAAACAACTTTAGTACTGGTATTGTTATTATTGGAACCGATATTCGTTTTTATGGTTTTTCTCTTTCGATCATTGTAAACCAAGTGCTGACATCATTTTGGTCATATCATTACTTTTATTTTTTGGTTGTATCTTTTAGTTACTATATCGAATGTCGATACCATACCGATCCCGTTATAAATCGAACCGATACTTCCATAGACCCGCCGTAACACGTGAGGAATGTTAGTAGTTATTGCAATCAAATGAAAAAGAAAAAAAATATACGTGTTCTTATTGAAATTCTGACCCGTTTGGCCGTGTAACAAAAATAAGTGAACTGAACAAAAAAGTGATATATAATTACAAAATTTAAAAATATAGAAGGTAATTTCTTTTTGTTCCTATACACAATTCAACTAACATCATCATCATCATACTCAGTAAATCCTATCAATAGCAAAGCTAAGATAGGGTTTGAGGAGGATACGATGTAGACAACATTACTTCTACCCCGTAGAAATAGAAAGGCTGCTTCCAGTGAGACCCCCGGCTCGATGGTAGTTTTGTATCAAACCTTGAACATAAGGCACATAACACTCGGCAATTAAGACAAAAGCCAATTAGTGCATGTATTCCTTTGTTTTCCGGCTATCAACATCACCAAATGATGCATGATTAACTATCCCATCTTTTAAAAATATTTTCACGAAATTAGTAAAATAACGTTAAAATTAATGCACTTCCCCCTGAGCGTCCACACATATATACATTATATACGCCCACATATAAAATTAGTGATTTTCACAATTCAACTAATATGCGAAAGAAATAAGATTAAATAAATAAAAATGATAAAAACCGCATTATTCCAAATTAGGGGTGTTCATCGAATCGAATATCGAATTTTCGAATTATTCGAATCGAATTGTTCGAATAATTTTTATTTTTCCTTGAATTCGTATTCGATTCGAATTCGATTAAAACCTATCGAATTCGATTCGAATTCGTATTCGAATAAAAAACCCAATTCGTATTCGATTCGTATTCGATTAAAATTTCGAATTCGAATAAATTCGATTTAATTCAGATTCTTTAAAACATGTAAAAAACTATCAAAATGAAACATAAATTTTAAAGTAGCCATAAAGCACGATATCACATTAAAAAGTTTCAAATAAAGGACCACAAGTCTAAAATTCAAAACGAGAAGTCGGGAATAATCACTCCACATTACAAGTTAATATTTTTATGGTTAGAAATCTATTGATAGATTTGTTGCTTAGGTTTTACTTATTGGTCATGTAGTAGGTTTGGTAATGTGTAATTTTAATACTTGGAAAAAATTTTGAGAATAATTTATAGTATAGCTTAATAAAAGTTATATATGTATTATATATAAAAATAATAAATAAAAATGTATAATTTTTATTCGAATTTCGAATCGAATCGAAATTGAAATTATAAATTCGTATTCGATTCGTATTCGATTTACTTGACTCGAATTGAATCGAATTCGAATTCGAATTCTTATAATCGAAACGAATTCTTGATAATCGAATCGAATTTAAACGAATTTCGAATTTTTCAAATTCGAAACGAATTCTGAACACCCCTATTCCAAATTCTAACATATAAAATTCAAAATCAGTATTACTTTAAAAAAAATATTAGAAAAAAGAACAATGCTTTTAGAAAGATTCCCTTTGTTATGTCGTTTGGTTAAATCCAATCACATGCTAACACTTTAACTACGCACTACATGTGAAAAAGAAAGTTTGTTGAATTGCCTTCATTTTCTTCACTTTCTTGCTTTGGTTTTCAAACACACTGTTCTTGGATCACCGTCGATCTTTGAAGGGCTTAGAGATACTTTTGATTGTAGTATTTCGAAATACTAATCATGGCAGATGCGGCTGTTGCGGCCCTTGTGAAGGAGGTGGTGCGGATACTGGGTTCTTTAGCTAACCAAGAGCTTGCTCTACTCAGGGGACTTGAAGGCGATATTTCGAGTCTCAAGAATGATTTCGAGCAGATCCAAGCTGTTCTTCAAGATGCAGAAGAGAAACAAGTCAAGAATAACACTGTAAAGGTATGGCTTAAGCACCTCAGATCTGTCTCCTTGGAGGCAGAAAATGTGCTGGACGAGATCTCAACTGAAGCGTTGCTACAAAGCCTATACAAAAAAAGAATCAAATACAGGGTAAAAGCCTTCTTCTCTCCCGATCATAATAAATTTATGTCCCGTCTTAGGATTGCTCACAAAGTTAAAGACATAAGAAAGAAGCTTGATGACATTGCATTTAAGAGATTTGAGTTAGGTTTGATCCCTTCGGATGCTATAAGTGATGTAGATGATATGGTAGTTGAAAATGAGATGCCAAATAGAGAAACTAGCTCGCTTATACATGATTCTTCAATCATCTTTGGAAGAGATGAAGAGATGGAGATGGTGGCTAAAGCGATATGTGACCATGATGTCGGAAAATGTGACAATGGTGAGGTTCCGGTGTATTCTATATGGGGTATGGGAGGTTTGGGAAAGACCACTTTAGCTCAGTTAGTTTATAACCATGAAAGGGTGAAGCAATGTTTCGAGTTAAAATGCTGGATCTATGTTTCAGAAAAGTTCCAGGTTATGGAGATAATGAAAAAAATCATCGAGTCCATTGATGATTGTGGGTGCACACTTACATTGCTAGATAAGTTGCAAGAGTCCCTTCAAAGCAGGTTAGGGGGGAAGAAATTTTTGGTTGTACTAGATGACGTTTGGGTTGAAGATGATGAAAATGAAAAGAGCATGTGGAAGGAGTTAAGAAAAACATTAAGGTGTGGGGCAGATGGGAGTATTGTTGTGATGACAACACGATCCCAGGCATCTAGTCAAATGTTTAGTAAGGTTCCCAAGTTACAACATAAACTGGGATGTTTATCAGGAGATGACTCGTGGTTACTATTCAAGAAGTATGCATTTGCACAGGGAAGAGAGAGGAACGACATAAGTGAACTAGAGCCTAATGGAAGAGAGATAGTTGAGAAATGTAAAGGACTACCTCTAGCAGTGAAGACCTTGGGTAGCTTAATGTGGTCGAAAAGTAGTACAAGCGATTGGCTACATGTGAAAGAAAACAACATATGGGATTTGGATGAAGTTAAAGTCTTGCCTTCTATTTTGAAGTTAAGTTATGATAAACTGGTTCCACATTTAAAAAGATGTTTTGCTTATTGTTGTTTGTTTCCAAAAGGCTGTGAAATGGAAAAGGATGTACTGATTTCGTTGTGGGTTGTTAATGGTTTCATTCCACCTAGGGGAGGAAAAGACTTATATATGCTTGGGGAAGAAATTCTTAATTGCCTTGTTTGGAGATCATTCTTGGAGGTTGCTAACCGTGACATTTGGAGTGGTATTTATAGATATAAAATGCATGATCTGATGCATGACATGGCACATGATGTGATGGGACATGATTGTTTAGTTATAGAGCGTGCAAGTAACAAGGTTAAAACACCAAATGGGGTGCTTCATTTGAGCTCATCATGCCCCGTTCAATTTTCATATGAGGTTTTAGGAAAGTTAACATCGTTAAGGTCAATATTCATGTTCAGGGAAGAGGATGAATGTAGCAAAATTTTCAAGCAAGCTTATGTAAGGGTATTACACTTGGATGGTATTGGGTTAAGGAAATTCCCTGAATCAGTTTGCAAACTCAAACATCTAAAATACTTGAATTTATCAAATTCAAGTATAGAAGTTTTACCCGAGTCGATTATGTATCTCCAAAACTTGCAATACTTGAACTTATCACATTCATGTATAAAAGTTTTACCGAAGTCGATTATGTATCTCCAAAACTTGCAATACTTGAATTTATCACACTCAAATATAGAAGCTTTGCCTGAGGGGATTGTTTATCTCCAAAATTTGCAAATGCTGCGTTTGGATGTTTGTTATTCACTCAAACATTTTCCAGTAGGAATCAAAGAACTAACCAGTCTGCGAATACTTTCAAGGTTTCCTGTTGGTAAAGAGAATGGGGCCAAAATAGGGGAATTGGAGGATTTAAATCTACTTGAGGGCAGCTTGAGGTTAGACGGGCTTGAGAATGTTGGAAGTTTAGGAGAAGCCAAGAGTGCCAAACTTGAATGTAAAAGAAATCTATTGGATTTGGAGTTGTGGTGGTCTAGAAATATGCAACCAGAAGAGCGTGTAGATGAAGAGGTTCTGGAGGGACTAGAACCAAATCCGAGTCTCAAGAAATTGTCAATATATGGTTACATGGGAATGATTATTTCTCCCGGTTGGTTGGTGAATTTAAAAAATTTGCTTGAAGTCAAATTTCATGAGTGTAACCGCTGTGAGCATATTCCAACACTTGGGAGATTACCCAATCTTAGGGTCATTAAGTTGAGTTTCATGTATTCTTTTAAGTATTTCGTTGATGACGACACAAATATGTTTCTTTCTGTAGAAGAATTACACATCAAAGACTGTCTGAGTTTGGTTTTCTTGCCAAGTAACCTTCCAAAACTCAAGGTTTTAAACTTAGCTCATTGCAATGCTTTAGTTTCTCTACCGTATGAGATTCAGAGTTTCAAGGATTTGAAAGAACTTGATATATCATTCTGTGAACAATTAAGGGAAAGGTATGAAAAGGACACGGGTGTAGAATGGCATAAAATTTCTCACATTCCCCACGTCAAAATTGACTAATCTACATTTAGCAACTTCTCATTATTGGTGAGAGAGTTGCTACTGTAGCTGATTGTACATGCTTCCCAAGCATGATGTACAACTCTTTCAAGCTGCCTCTATGTTTACATTGCCACGTGTTGCCACCTACCATTTCTTTTCATAAACCCAAACCGTCGTCATCATCAGCGTCATCAGCCTACCGCTACCGATTCTTTGTAATATCCGTATCGGAACCGCCAACAGGTAGTTCGTCTGCCCTTATTTATGTTTCAACCTATTTTTAATTTCAATTTTGTTAATTAATAACCTTGATTTTTCAAGTTTCAACTGTGAATTTGATTTTTTCGCTGTTAGTTATCTCTGTTCAATTTTTATTTCTTTGCTTCCTGTTAATTCTTCTTTTCTAATCTCTTTATTAATTGTTACACATAGGGTTTTGACTGTTTAATTACCTCTTTGACTTGCAATTTAAACCGTTTTAATTCTCCAGGTTGCTTAATATCATGTTAAACGTTTACTTTTCACTTCAATAATGTTTCTGTACAGCTCTTGAAGCGGGTATTGTTTTTTTTGGGTCTTTGAAAACTGCAGCTTCATTGATGGTTGAAAGGACTAGTCACATTAGTAGTATATAATTCTTAGCATGTACTGTTTTATCTTCCATTTACTGTATATTTTGTCATTAATTAGCTTACATATTATGTGTATTTTATGTGTTTCTAGGAAAATAAACCGAGATTGTGTGTAATCAAAGTCATTCGAAGGTTACAACTCGCTGCTGTCAGTTGCGTCAAAGTTCTTCGAGTTGAAAAGACATATTTTAGAAGCCGTCTATGGTGGTATGATTTATATTTTTGGTTCCAATATATGATTTTGCCACTTTTATCATCGTCGTCGTCGTCGTTATTGTTATTTTTAAGTTGACAATAAAAATTTCAGGACTTTGTACTGTAGAAGAGGTTATGGAACTTGTGGAACTAAATCCAGTCAAGGGAGCCCTAGTTGGTCTACCTGGAATTGACGGATTATCAACTGAACAAAGAAAAAGATTAACAATTGCAGTTGAGTTAGTTGCAAACCCCTCTATTGTATTTATGGATGAACCTACTTCGGGACTTGATGCACGAGCCGCTGCCATTGTTATGAGAACGGTTAGAAATATAGTCAACACAGGCCAGACCATTGTTTGCACCATCCATCAGCCCAGCATTGATATCTTTGAATCGTTTGATGAGGTAGCATTTTCGACCCATTTAACTATTATGAGTTGATTTGTGTTTACTTTTTTCATTCGTAACGGGTCAACTGCCTTCAAACAAATAGCTTTTACTGATGAAACGTGGCGGGAAGCTCATTTATGCTGGTCCCTTAGGCACTGGGTCCCACAAACTGATACAATATTTTGAGGTTTGTGTTTCTTCATAACAATTATATTATCTATGTTCAAAATGTAATGATCTCTAATTATATACCTCCTTTGGTGTGCTTAAATATTGAGTTATTTATAGGCGGTAAAAGGAGTACCTAAGATCCGACCTGGATATAACCCGGCTGCTTGGATTCTCGAGGTTACTTCAGCAACAGAAGAAAACCGTCTTGGTGTCGATTTTGCTGAAATTTACCGTGAATCATATCTATATTTGTAAGCTAATATTTAAGTTTGTTATATTTTTGTTTTTGTAGGCAAAACCGAGAATTAGCAGAGACCTTAAGCAAACCAGACAGGAATTCAAAATTCTTGAGTTTTCCAACCAAATATTCCCAGACATTTTTCGGTCAATTTCTTGCATGCCTTTGGAAGCAAAATCTGTCCTACTGGCGGAACCCACAATATACAGCTGTTCGGTTTTTCTACACAGTTATCATATCGTTGATGTTTGGGACAATGTGCTGGAAATACGGTGATAAAAGGTGAACTTTTTAATATAATCTGAGTATTTTGATTTAGGGATAGTTGCATAAAAAGGCATCCATCTTTAGTTTTTTGCTGACGTGGATAGTTTTTCGCTGACATGGATGATGAGGTGGAAAAAAAGTTTTTTTTTTTGTTTTTTTGCTGATGTGGACATTAATTTTTTTCCACCTCATATGTACACATCCGCAAAAAACTAACTGGGTCAAGTTTTTTTTTTTTTTTTTTTTTTTTAACGGAGGTCGACTGAGAAATTAGTTAGAAAGCAGGGACTAGAGGTTATAATATTCTCAATTGGGATTATTATTGGCCAACTGAGAAAATGTGGGATTATTAAAATTCAATTTGCCACCTTTTAAAATAGAGTAAACTGCCAAAATGGTCCCTGAGGTTTGGCCACTTTCAAACCTTTTGAATCTGGGTCCCTGTGATTTCAATCTTGTTGTCATTTTCATCCAAAAGAAAAATCTGGTCAGATTTTTCAGTTAAGATCCAACTTTTTTGTCTTTTTCCTCCCTTTGAATGAAGGGCAAAATGGTCAGATTTTTTTAATTTGTTATAATAAAACGTTAAAAGACCATTTTGCCCTTGATTAAAAGGGAGAAAAAAGACAAAAAATTGGATGTTAACTGAAAAATCTGACCAGATTTTGATTTTGGATGAAAATGGCAACAAAATTGAAATCACAGGGACCCAGATTCAAAAGGTTTGAGTTTTGGACTAAAGCGGCAAAAGTAACCAAACCTCTGGGACCATTTTGACATTTTACTCTTTAAAATATTTATAGTAATCAGACCATGTTAGTGGTAAAAAAAGTGATGACTTGGCAGTAAGTTTTGACCATGCCGACGAGGCACTGAAGTGGCACTAACGTGCTTATGAAACCAGCTCACCTAACTTAAAGCATAGTTTTCGAAGTCTGATGGTTTTTCTTGCCTAAAATAAGCTCATTGCCTGTAACAGAAATCATAATCATACTGAAGGTAGTTAAGTTGATTATTAATCAAATAATTCGTAACTTTTTCAGGGAAACACAGCAGGATATTTTTAATGCAATGGGATCAATGTATGCTGCAGTTTTATTTATTGGAATTACTAACGCCGCTTCAGTCCAACCAGTGGTTTACGTTGAAAGGTCTGTTTCATACAGAGAAAGAGCAGCAGGGATGTATTCTGCTTTACCATTTGCATTTGCACAGGTACATTCTGCTTAAATATTTGCACTATTAAAACATATATTCTTAACATAATTTATTTTTTACTTTTTGCAGGTTGCAATAGAGTTCCCTTATGTGTATGTGCAATCGCTTGTGTACAGCCTTATTTTCTACTTTTTAGCTTCGTTTGAACGGAGTTTTTTGAAATTATTTTGGTACATATATTTTATGTACTTCACATTACTATACTTTACCTTCTTTGGAATGATGACAATTGCTGTTACACCCAACCATAATATCGCTGCTATCGTTGCTGCTCCTTTTTATATGTTGTGGAACCTTTTCAGCGGATTTATGATCGCTCGCATGGTAACTAAACTTTTATTATTAATTTTTTTATTCTTTATGTATTTTATAAAAAAGGTTCATTTTTGTCAATGTTGATCAACAGAGGCTTCCTATATGGTGGAGATGGTATTATTGGGCGAATCCAGTATCATGGAGTGTGTACGGGCTGCTGACGTCACAATATGGAGATGTGAATGAACCCTTAAAGCTTGCGGATGGTTTGCATTCTGTTCCGCTACGACAGTTTCTTAAAGACGAATTGGGGTACCGCCACGAATTTTTGGGTGTTGCTGCCACTGCAGTGGTGGGTTTCTGTCTATTGTTTGCAGTGACATTTGCATTTACTATGAAATCCTTCAACTTCCAAAGGAGATGAAGATGTGTAAATTGTAATGCCTCTAAAAACTAGTTGAGAGGGCGTCGGGAATCCTCCAACAAGTGTTTGTTTTGTGTTGTTTGCAGATTAAATCATGCGGTTTGTTTTGATATAGTTATACACTGAGGGTGTACAAGGCATCAAATATAGAAATAAATAGAAAATATTTAGGTTTTTGTAATTTGAACAAAGTCATGTAGGTGACAAATATGTACAATGGATATTCAATTTCCTTTTTAGTTTGAACAAATACTGTCAATGAGACTAAACATTGTTTAGTTTGTATAATCTCAGTGATATACATACATATATATATATATACACACACACATGCACACATCCCTTTCAAAGAAATATATCCTTGGGATGTTATATATCTCTATCTCTATGACTATTTTAGTAATAGATGATCTTTAAGATCCTCTTAAATGCATTTTCTACGTTTTCTTAGGTAGTGTTCATTTCATGGATTGTAATGGAATCGGAATGGGAATTCGCGCAGAAATTGAATTTTGATTTGTAATTTAGGTGTGTTTGTTTTGCAAAATGGAATGAAATTTGGATAGAATTAGAATGTAGATTCCCTTTCTTATGTTGTTCAATTCCAATTCATTTTCTTGTTAAACCAACAAAATAAGAAGTGACATCAACATTCCAATTCCCTCAAGATTCCATTTCATTCCGTGAAACGAACACTACCTTAAGGTAGTCATGTATCTTTGGAATCTCTAGCAAACTGTACTTCTATGTGTGCTTTAAAAAATATTTAAAACTCTAATCTGACTAGTTGTAGCAAACAACTCCCAGGAAACAATGACAGATGTACCACATGCTGGACGCGTACTATACGCCCAAGCCAGCGTAGGGAACGTCGGCTACACATCTGGCCCAATGTTTTGCTCAGCGTAAACCAAACGTAGCTCAGAAGGTTACCTTCTGAGCGTAGGATCCCCTTGTGCAGTGTATGCTACGCTGGTTGGCGTAGCCTACACCCCCATCAACCCCATCCTTTAGATTCTAAGTAAAACACCTTGTTCGACCCATAAAACTTAGTTTAAACTTCTGACCTGCATTTCTCAATCTTTTAAGTTAGTTTCATTTGTGCACACTTCATCTCAAGTATGAAAAACAAATAAATTAATAAATAAATTTTACATACTTCCCTTGAATCCATACATGTATACACATATCGCATTGCTTATCACAAAATCAATATAATGCACCATCCAACATACTTTCATAATTCAAATACGTTTTTTACCCATAAATCAAGGTGTCTACTCTCTAGTATAAGATATGATGCTTTCCTTATGTCTTTAACATATATCCATGTTAAAATAAGACACTTTAAAAGGGTTTAGCCATTTTTAGCATGGATAATATGAAGACATTGTTGGCTAAATTGTGGTTTGGCCCAAGCAAGGGGCCCAACTTAGTAACTAAATGGGTTTAAACAAGTAACAAGTTGATGACTCTTGGGGACCAAATTTGACACGTTGGTAAATTGGTCAAGTTTCATAATTATGTTATAACTAGAAGATTGCCCGCGCGATGTGACGGGAAACACAAACACAAACACTATCATAGTGTGTATGGTTTGGTCGGTTCGTTTATTACTCTCAATCAAAGCCAAAATCAAAGATATCGGTTAGTCTACTTTATTAAACATAAACTAATTTTTATATACATCATTATGTAAAATTATTTTTTAATTCTTTGTTACTTATAATTGTTAATATTATTATTAATATATATATATATATATATGTTACTTTTTATTATTTAATATTATATATTGTCAATTTATTTTCTGTTACTTATTATTTAGAGTGCATTACACAGTTAGATCCTATGGTTTGTGGAAAATAACTAGGTTAGATACTAAATGTATAAAGTAACAATCTATGGTATTAACTTTTGATTTTCTAATATCCTAGAGTATTAAGTCTAACATTAGTTAAAAACTAACTCAGAACTAAGGGTAATTTTAGCATTTCATATCTTAGTACTCAGCGTTGTTAACTGAGAAATCACGTAGACTTACCACGTAATTAACTCTTGTAATCTAAAGTAAAAAAATTTCTTTTTCTTTTATTATTTAATTACACTTTTCATAATTATTTAACCAGATAATTTTTGAAATGGTAAGTTGTCACACCCTAATTTCCTGGTGGGCCCGAAACTTGGGGTATATGCGTAACGATCAGATAGCAGTTATCACAATGCACAATGGAAGTATAGAGATATCCCAAAGGTAGGATCCAATAAAATGAACTTGAGACTATCTTGAGTCTTTTCATGGAGTCGCAAATTCCTTAGTTTAAGACAAGCACTATCCAACCTATTTCGTTATTCGCCACATGTAGATTAATCTTTAAAAATACGTCAGCTTTCATTGGTAAATACAATTAACCGACACATTTTGAAAATATTTTCAAAAATGTTTGGATACCATTTGGTATATCATTTAAAAAAAAATAACTTGGGACAAGGTAATGTTTCTTGTTACCAGTTTTACATGCTTGTCAATACATATGGGGCCCGTAACTAATCTCCGATACATGATTAACCGATACACCACATTGTAAATCCCGTAAAGGATCTTTCAATGATATCAAACTTGATCTTGTGTGAGTGCGGAAAACAAACACAAGATGATTCAAGAACTATAATAAACCGAAACAATAAATAATCAAAACAAACCAGAATATCTTGCATTCAACGAGGAACGATGACTGATACAAGACCCTTCTTTGTTTCGGCTGGCTCTAGACTTCACAAACTGATCAACCTCATTATGAAGAATGAGAGTTAATTATATACTAACACATAAGTGGGTCGAAACCCCTAAAGCCCACACGAAACCTATGACCCACTAAACATACTATCGACCCAAACTATTAAACAAAACAAAGTTTACATGATCAACCCTTGAACTATTGTAACCCTCTATATATAAACCTTCAGGTTCCAACAATCTCCCCTAGGTTTATAGCATAGAGGTTCTTCGGTCTTTAACTGCCTCCACTTCCATCCAAGTTGTCTTTGTAACCACCAAAACCCTTCTTACGAACATGAAGGACTCCAGCAACAGCTGCAGTCCAACTTTTCGCCACTTCTAAAAGTTTATGAATCTGAATTGATTTACAATACCCATTATATAGGGCTGATACAATCGAACAATAAGGAAACTATATATACAAAATATGCACAATTCAATCTATTCCTAAAATATTTCCTAATATTCTTCTGGAATATTCATCGGCTAAGACTCCCCCGCAGTTTGAACGTGGTAAGGACCAACGCTCAAACTGGAACGAAACGACTGGAATAACTGCTTGGAGAGTCCCTTTGTGAAGATATCAGCATATTGCAAGGCAGACGGAACATGTAGAACGCGAATGTGTCCGATGCGAACCTTTTCCCGTACAAAGTGAATATCAATCTCTACATGTTTGGTGCGTTGATGCTGCACTGGATTATCAGAGAGATACACAGCTGAAACATTATCACAATAGATGATAGAGGCCTGGCGCAAAGGAGTATGGAGCTCAAGTAATAAATTACGTAACTAAGTAGCTTCGGCAACCGCATTAGCAACCCCGCGATACTCAGCTTCAGCACTAGAACGCGAAACAGTGGGTTGCCGCTTGGAGGACCACGACAGTAAATTATCCCCCAAAAAACACAATAACCGCTCGTAGAGCGTCTAGAATCCGGACAACCCCCCCCCCCAATCGGCATCTAAGTAGGTAACCAAGTCATGAGACCGAGACCGAACAATGTGAATCCCGTAGTCAAGAGTACCCTGTATATACCGTATAATCCGCTTCATGAAGGCAAAATGGGGCTCGTGCGGATCGTACATAAACAAACAAACCCGCTGGACTGCATAGGAGATATCCGGACGAGTAACGGTTAGATACTGTAAGGCTCCCGTAAGGCTGCGATATAGTGTTGGATCTGAAACAGGCGGTCCATTAGACGCGCTAAGTTTGGATGAAAGGTCCACAGGTGTATTGCAGGGTTTACAAGCCGACATGTTAGCATGAGCAAGAATCTCTTTGGCTTACTGTTGCTATGATAGGAAAAGGCCCGCTGAAAACTGATCAACTTTAATGCCAAGAAAGTGATGAAGTCGTCCTAAATCAGTCATGGCGAATTCTCGAGACAACGCACGGATGATATCTTGAAGTAATGTGTCATTAGAAGCTGTCAACACAATGTCATCCACATAAAGTAGTAAATAAGCAACATTAGTTGGATCCCGCTTAAAAATAAACAAAGAGTGATCACAAGTACTGCTGATAAACCCCTGGGATTTGATGAACGTGGTAAAGCGGGTATACCATGCCCGCGGAGCCTGTTTAAGACCATATAGTGACTTTTTAAGGCGACACACAAACTGAGGGCACCGTTTGTCAACAAAACCCGGAGGTTGATGCATGTAAACCGTCTCATTAAGATGCCCGTGTAAAAAGCATTTTTAACATCAAGTTGATGTATCGGCCAAGACCTGGTGACCGCCAAGGATAAAACGGTCCTGATAGTAGCCGGTTTAACCACTGGACTGAACGTGTCTTCACAATCAATTCCCACTATCTGTGAGTTCCCGTTGACCACCAAACGGGCTTTATAGCGTTCCAGAGACCCGTCGGACCGGAATTTATGGCGAAAAAGCCACATGTAGCGTATGACGGGGCGGTCTGTGGGTCGTGGAACTAACTCCCATGTATCATTATCCTGTAGGGCAGAAAATTCGGTTTTCATAGCACTTAACCAATTAGTGTCAGCAAAGGCCTTGGCATAGGTCTTAGGAATAGGGGAGAGGGTGGTGGGAGTAAAGTGAATGGACGTGGTAGAAGAACAGGATTTCGAACGGGTAGTCATAGGGTGATGATTTGTTACAGGTGGGGCCGAAGGGTGTTGGGCCAAAGGTGAGGCTGTGGTAGAGGGAGGTGGGGTTGTGGTAGTTGAAGCCGTGGGTGGTGGGATGATGGGGTGGGGAGGAGGTGGTGAAGGTGGTACGATTGCAGGTGGTGGTCTCGGGCGTCGGCTATAGGTAATAGGAAAAGGAGTGATGGTGGACTGGTGAGTAGGTGTGGGTGGTTGAGTAGGGGGTGGAATAAAGGATAAGCCGGGTGGAGGTGAATCGTCTAAAAAATTATAGGTGGTGGGTGTTTGTGCTATGGTATAGGGAAAGGTCGATTCGTCGAAGGTTACATGTCGAGAGATATGAACTTTACCGGTGGTTGGGTCAAAGCACCGGTAGCCCCGGAAATCCAGGGGATAACCGAGAAAAATGCAACGAATTGCACGAGGGTGAAGCTTGTGTGGTGAAGTAGCGGAGGTGTTGGGGTAGCAAGCACACCCGAATACGTATAAATGATCGTAGTCGGGGTGCCTAAGGTATAGAGCGAAGGTGGGTGTATAGAACTTTAGGCGTTTAGTGGGTAATATGTTGTGTAAGTAGGATGCAGTGTGTAGAGCTTCGACCCAAAACATAGGGGGTAGGTGTGCATGAATGAGGAGGGCACGTATGATGTCATTTAGACGACGGATCATACGTTCGGCCCGTCCATTCTGTGAAGATGTTTGAGGGCACGAGAAACGAAATAACAAGCCATGGTGATTGGCAAAGCTCTTGAAAGCACGATTATCAAATTCGCCCCCAAGATCGCATTGAAAAGTTTTGATTATTCTTTGAAATTGTGTTTCAATGAGTGTATGAAATTTAGCAAAGGTGGGAAAGGCCTCAGATTTAAATTTAAGTGGGTATACCCAAATAAAGTGGGTAAAATTGTCAACAAGCACCATGTAATATTTGTAACCTGTTTTGCTTGTGACGGGTGAGGTCCAAAGGTCACAATGCACAATATCAAACAGGGGAAAAGTAAAAGAATTTGATGTGGAAAAAGGTAAACGTTTACTATTCGAAAGTTGACAAGAGTTGCAAACATGAGACAAAGTGTCTATATTACATGAAAAATTAAACTTACGACGTAATAAATCTAAAACTTGATTCCCGGGGTGGCCGAGACGCTGGTGCCAAGGAAGGGATGGTGTGGTGATGAAGCAGGCTTGTGGAGGTAATTCAGGCGGAGTGAAAGGATAGAGGTCCCCGATACTGCTGTGTCTTGAAAGAGTCCGTTTAGTGAAGAGATCCTTCAAAGAAAAACCAAATGGGTCAAATTCGATAGACACATTATTATCACGAGTAAAACGTCGTACATAAATAAGGTTTCTAATTATGTGTGGGCTATAAAGAACATTGGGCAAAATATAGGTTCGGTTGGGTAGGGTGTGAAACCAGTGCCCGTGTTGTTAATTGGGATACAAGTGCCATTACCGACCATAATTGAACTGCGTACAGGAGAAGAGTTAGGAATAACAATTTTACCTGGATCGCATGCCGAATGCGAGCCTGCCCCAGTATCCATAATGTCATTATTCCACGAGGCGTTCGGGTGCATCTGCATATTATTAAAGGCTACACTTAAATCAGAGGGGCACAACACATCATACCCGTATTGGTTAGGCCCGAACTGAGGAGACGAGTAGTGGCCCGAACCAGCAAAGTGGGCCTGGGACTGCTGTGGTGCGGCCTGGGAATGAGAAGGGTTGGGCCGCTAGTTGTTTTGTGTTGGGTAAGGGCATGGAGGTGTGGTCCACCAGGCCCAATTCGGGTATGGAGAGTTGTAGGCCGAAGGGTTACCAACAGTCTAGAAAGATCGGCCGTAGCCTGATGAACCGCCCCTGTTACTGTAGCGACCGCCGCCCCTTGAGCTGTTTCTGCCGCGGCCGCGTCCCCGTGTCTGGTTGCTGCTATTGTGTTCAAGTGGGTGGTCAGAGGTGGTGGTTGTGAAAGCCGATTGTGGAGTAGATGGTGTAGTGGTGGTCGACGCTACCAAGACTGAAGCGGCAGCCCCTTTTTGTGCCTCAATACGAATGGCATCATCTTTTAGTAGAGAGATGGCAAGGTCCCAATCAGCATCTTTGTTGTTAATAAACGAAGCAGTAGTGTTGTACTCGGGAGGAAGGCCACAAACCAACTGCAACACCAGCCGAGAATCAGAGACGGGTTCATCGACATCTGCGAGTTGGGTGGCCAGACTTTGAAGTTTTTGACAATAAGCATCTAAAAAAGCACAAGCACCAAGAGTCATGTTGCAGAATTTTGTCTCGAGTGCAGCTGCCCGTGCCTTTTTATTGCTAAGGTATAGCTTCTCCAACTTGGCCCAAGCATCATGTGCCGAAGCATTGTTATAATGATGCGTTTGAGGATATCATCCGATATAGTGCTGAAGATCCACTGCATTACAAGAGCATCAAGTTCCTTCCATAAATCGTATTCTGGAGCTGTTTTTACAGGGGGTGGGCTGCATCAATATGGTTTGCAACTTTGTAGGCTGTGACATGAAGGTTAAACAGCTTAACCCAGTTAGAATAGGTGACATTCGTACCATCTAGGGTGCGGATTTTAGCATTAATATTGGTAACCGAGTAGGTTGGGTGAAGGGTGTTTGGTTTGGTGGCGGCAGCAGAGGGTTCAAGCTTGTCACCCATGGCTGAGAAGAGAAAAAAATGGGTAATCAGGGACGATGAAAGAAGGCTGCCGGCAGGGAAGGGTTGAAACCCTAGGATCGAGAGAAACAGAATTCGGTTAAGGCTGTGATACCCTAAAAGTTTATGAATTTGAATTGATTTACAATACCCACTATATAGGGCTGATACAATCGAACAATAAGGAAACTATATATACAAAATATGCACAATTCAATCTATTCCTAAAATATTGCCTAATATTCTTCTGGAATATTCATCGGCTAAGGTCCCAATCAGCATCTTTGTTGTTAATAAACGAAGCAGTAGTGTTGTACTCGGGAGGAAGGCCACGAACCAGCTGTAACACCAGCCGAGAATCAGAGACGGTGTCGCAAGCCCCGTCCCCTAATCACTCGGGAACGGGCGGTCGCGAGCCAGTTTTAAGTGGTATCGGTGTTTATCAATTTTGGCAGTGGAATTTACATCAGGACCGTAGTTAGGAAATATTTTATCAGAGTAAAATACCACATTTTTATAATATTAAACACATTCCCAGGTTTCTATTACAAACATGTTTATAGGGATAAACCCTTAATTTATTGAAATAAAACAACTTCTTTATTTAGGTAACTTTTATAGACACTTTTCCAAGCCTTCAGTGCTGTCCAGCTGGCTTCTATTTGTCTTTCACATTTTGTTACCTGAAACGCGTTTAAAAGCATTTTGTCAGTGGGAAATACTGGTGAGTGAATCCCAATTTAATCAAGACAGGTTTTATCAGTTTACAGTTATTGAGGGCGATCTCGCAATTACATTTGTTTATATTTCTACTTTAATTACCACCCACGGTACTGTCAACCCGACTTGTGGTCATGTCACTACTCACAGCGTAGTAACAAATTTTGTATACAAAACCCCAACATACCGACGATAATTTTAGAATACAAATACTCAATTACTGTTTAATATAACGCAGAACATTTGAGGTTTTGTAAAAGCAGTTTGCAGAAAGGTTCACAAAAAGGAGATTACTCACATTGCTACTTTAGGGTTTTCCTTTGTGATTTCCTGGTTATTATCTATTAATTAAACAATGCACACGCGTTAGTATAATAACCCAATATTTACATTAGTTATACCCTCCCCGAGATAGAACTCCAACGACTACGTCGGGCAGAGCCTCGACAGCCGTTACGGAGCACTAGATCAATCGGGCAGCGTATCTAATATGTAACCGGGGGTTAAAATACTTACAATGAGGCAGAGCTTCGTTAATTAGGGGGTTATAATACCCGGGTATTATAATTACTATGTAGAAATTTGATAGAGAAAGTGAAATTGAACGGTTTCAAATGAGAGCCGAAACTCTCAATTTATAGTGCCTGGTCGACAGCGGGTCGCGGCCCGCGAGATAGGGATACTAGGGTTTAGGGTTGCTGAGTTGGTCCCATAGCCTCGACACGCTGCTGCCACGTGGCAGCTCAGGGCTGCGCCTGGTGGCTAGGCGCTCGCGCCCCGCGACAAACACCCAAGGGTGTGTCGCGCCCCGCCAGAACCACCTGATTTTTGTTTTTATTTTATTTTTATAAAATTAAAGTATTTAGGGCCTATTTTTCGTATACGGTGTGTATTTTAAGGCGTATAGGGACGTTATAAATATTTTAGGGGTGTCGGAAAATATTTTAGGAGGGTTGTTATATCCTCTCTTGGAATCCCATTTCACTTTGACTAGAATCAATCTCTTGTGTTTGAGATTCTTGACTTTTCTGTCTTCAATTTGTAGAGGCTTCTCTACAAACTTAAGTTTCTCATTTACGTCTATATCCTTAAGAGGCACTATTAGTGATTCATCGGCTAAAGACTTTTTGAGATTGCATACATGAAATACATCATGTATTCCTGCCATTTCCTCTGGCAGTTGTAGCTGATAAGCTACAGGTCATACTCTTCTAATAATCTCAAAAGGTCCAATATATCTGGGGCTTAGCTTTCCCCTTTTTATGAATCTGACTACTCCTTTCCAAGGAGAGACTTTTAATAATACCTTATCTCCTACCTGAAATTCCAACGGCTTTCGTCTGTTGTCAGCATAACTCTTATGTCGATCGCGTGCTGCTTTTAGTCGTTCCTTAACTTGAATGATCTTGTCCGTTGTTTCTTGTACTATTTTTGGTCCAGCCAGATGCTTTTCTCCAATCTCTGCCCAACAGACTGGAGTTCGGCACTTTCGTCCATAAAGTGCTTCGAATGGTGCAGCGTTAATACTGGTATGATAGTTGTTGTTTTAGGAAAACTCTATTAATGGTAAGTGATCGTCCCAATTTCCTCCGAAATCAATTACACAAGCTCTAAACATATCTTCCATTGTCTGGATTGTCCTTTCGCTTTATCCGTCCGTTTGAGGATGATAAGCGGTGCTTAGATTTAGCTTGGTTCCCATTGCTTTTTGGAAACTTGTCCAAAAACGAGAAGTGAAACGGCTATCTCTATCGGAAACAATTGATAAAGGAATTCCATGTAATGAAACTATTTCATTTACATATAACTTGGCTAACTGTTCCATACTGAAAGTTTCCTTTATTGGTAGGAAATGAGCAGACTTGGTTAGCCTGTCTACAATCACCTAGATTGTATCATTACCTTTTCGTGTCTTGGGTAATTTGGTAACAAAGTCCATTGTTATCAATTCCCATTTCCAAACCGGTATTTCTAATTGTTGCAGCAAACCTGAGGGTTTCTGATGTTCAGCTTTAACTTGTGAACAGGTTAGACATTTGGCAACATAAGTTGCTATATCCTTTTTCATTCCTATCCACCAAAAATTCTTTCTTAAGTCTTGATACATCTTATCGCTTCCAGGATGCATTGTATATTTAGACTTATGGGCTTCTTCTAATATTCGGTGGCGTAGGTTTCCTAGTTTAGGTATCCACATCCTTTTCTTATGGAATCTCCATATTCCATATGTTCCTTGTTCTAATTCCTTAATCATTCCTTTCAATTTTTCAATATCATCCTTGATTACTGATTCTTATGCTTTTCTAATCTGGTCATTTAAATCTACTTGCAGATTTAATTTAAGAGAACGTACTCTTTTTGGCTTTTTGTGATACTTTCGACTTAAAGCATCGGCTGCTACATTAGCTTTTCCTGCATGATACTGGATATTACAATCATAATCACTAAGTATCTCCATCCAGCGTTTTTGTCTCATAATTAACTCCTTTTGCCCGAACACATACCTTAAACTCTTATGGTCGGTGAAAATGGTAAACTTACTACCGTAAAGGTAATGTCTCCAAATTTTCAGGGCAAAAATTATAGCTCCTAACTCTAAATCATGGGTTGTATAATTTTCTTCATGATTCTTAAGTTGTCTAGACGCATAAGCTATAACCTTTTGACGTTGCATCAACACACATCCATAACCTAATTTAGAAGCGTCACAATAGACTACAAAGTCTTCAGTTCCTTCTGGTAACGCTAGTATGGGTGCGTTGGTTAATCTTTGCTTAAGAATTCTAAAGGCTTCTTCTTGTTTTGGTCCCCATTCAAACTTAACAGATTTACAGGTTAGCTTAGTTAAAGGAATGGCTATTCTAGAAAAATCTCGAATAAATCTTCTATAATAACCGGCTAGTCCTAGAAAACTTCTAACCTCGGTTGGTGACTCAGGGGTTTTCCATTTAGTAATTGCCTCAATCTTTGTGGGATCCACATGAATTCCTTCATGGTTAACTAGATGTCCAAGAAACTATACCTCTTTTAACCAAAACTCGCATTTCGAAAATTTAGCATAAAGCTTTTCTTTTCTCAGCAAATTTAGAAGTGCATGCAGATGAGCTGCATGTTCCTCTTTACTCTTAGAGTAAATGAGAATATCATCTATAAAGACAATTATGAATTTATATAAATATGTCTTACATATTCGGTTCATCATGTCCATGAATGCGGCTGGGGCATTGGTTAAACCAAATGGCATGACAGTAAATTCATAATGGCCATACCTTGTTCTAAAAGCGGTCTTAGGAATGTCCTTTTCCTGTACCTTTAATTGATGATATCCTGAGCGTAAATCGATCTTAGAGAAAAATCAAGCTCCCTGCAGTTGATCAAACAGATCATCGATTCTCGGTAATGGGTACCGATTTTTAATCGTGACCTTGTTCAATTCTCGGCAATCAATGCACATACGCATTGACCCGTCTTTCTTTTTGATGAATAAGATCGGTGCTCCCCATGGCGATGAACTTGGCTGTATGAATCCTTTCTCCAAAAGTTCATCCAGTTGTTTCTTTAATTCTTGCATTTCTGCTGGTGCCAAACGGTAGGGTGCTTTGGCAATTGGTGCTGTTCCGGAGCAGATGAATTCTGAATTCAACTTCCCTGTCTGGTGGTAGTCCGGGTAATTCTTCTGGAAACACATCTGGAAACTGAGATACTACTGGAATATCTTTCAATTCCTTTCCTTTAGTGTTAATGATTATGGAAATCAAATACGGTCCTTTTCTTACATAACTGGCTGTTTTCATCACAGAGATGAATTTTGAGGATCTAAATAGCTTATCTCCTTTAATTGTGATCTTTTCACCCTTTGGTGAATTTACTTGTATTGACTTTTGATCACATAGAATAATGGCTTTATTGGCTATCAACCAATCCATTCTTAATACAACATCAAATCCTGCCAGATTCATTGGATAAAGATTTGCAATAAACTTTTGATTTAAAAATTCTATTCTTGCTCCCTGCAAGATTTCGGTGATCTTAATGGATTATCCATTTGCTGTTTCTACCATACATGTAGGATCGTTGTACGACCTGAATGAGTCGATCAGAAGAGTTTTAATCCATATCAAAGGCGGAATCAATGATACGAACTTGATTACAGCTTGATTCACATTTATAATCACTTGTTTATTGATTTCAAAGTATTACAGATCAGTTGACAATTTGGCAGCACCTCGGCTCTGAAATCTTGAACCTTACAAATGAACACAAGCTTGGGGTATATATAGCTGAGCCACTTCACATGAACTGATCAGTTCGTGTGAACTGACTTGTTCAGCTTTGTTTCCCGAATCTTTCGAACAATACGTCCTGGTCTATAAAATCTAATACATGACTCGATACAAGACGAAGTTGACAGACATATGCACCAAGAGACTCCCCCTTGGATGTTAACGAAGTCTTCAGGATCGATTCTTCAGTCTTGATCAGTCTTCTTGCTCTTTTCAAAGAGTTTGACACTGGAAACATCCTCAATCTCTTTTTCTTCTAATCTCTCGATCAGATCTCTTGATTCCTTAAATTTAACAACATCAGCAGCTAGGACTCGAACTCGGGTTTTACAATCTTCAAACTCCCCCTTGAATGTTGATCCAGAATTTGTATCTCGCTCCTACGTCTTCAGACTCCCCCTTTCGATAAGCTGGGATCGCAGTCTTGAACACCATCTGCAAATCTCATATATTTATAAGTAAAACATTTTGAACCTCCAGGATTTATGACCTGGCTCTCTCAACATATGCTAGAATATTTTTACAGTGAAAGCATTTTCAGTTGTCCAGGAACCGTAACCTGGCATGCTTTAAAATATTTCAACTTCCCCTATGAATAAACTTCAAAGATTTGATGATTTAAACAATCAAGAACTAAACATAGCTCTTAAATCTAATTTTAACAATTAAGAATCCAGCTCCCTCACAGATTATCATCCAAGTCCAACTTAATGTTCTTGGAGATATCACAAACTGTTTTTGCTTTTTGAGTTTTAGAAACTTCAAGTTTCAACTTAATGAACTTGTTTATTTTCAGAAACACGATTAGCATACTTAGATTTTGAAACTCAGCTCTTAGACATCGGTTGTTGAAAATAAAGTAAAATCAAAATCTTTTTGTTTTTTTTAAACATAAAGCAGTAACGAAATATTTACAAACATATTTACAGACAATATTCTTGTTTGAGTTCGTGTCAGAGGATCATATCAGTTTATGACAAATCACTAGCACCGTTGAGCTTTAAACACTTTAAGTTCTAAACGATTCACTTAGATTGTCAGTATACTGATCCACTTAAATTTTCACACAAACTTCAATTGATTCGAGATACGAGATTAGTGTTTTAAGAACTTAAACTTATTCGCGTGTCCCACCTCAGAATATACTCCCGTATCAAAATTCCATGGATTCAGTCTTACAGGTGAATATACCAATTTGATATCTGTAATCTGGGTTAGTGCGAGACCTTGAGAGCTCAGGTATGAACTTCCGTTCAGTCAAAGAGATAAAGGCTCGACTTTAGGTGTGTTCCCTTTAGGGAATCTTTTCTTCAACTGCAATTGATTCATATATTTCGGTATTTTCTCAATTTTTGTGCAGAGGGTAAGCTTTTAAAGCGCATAAAGTATTATACGAGGTCTAGTCCATTGCTTTCGCAAAATCAGAAGACCAGGTATAATACCCCAGATATCAAACAGTATAAAGACCTAGTATCTCAGAATCAGGCAATCTCTCAAACAAGATTTCGGGGGTTACCCATATATCCGAGAGATGTTCCCCACGAGATAAGTAAGTATTGATATTTAGGTTTATATCTCGAAAACAATCTACTAAGCGTGTAAAAACCTACTGGCATATCATCAGTGAGACCGTTTATCACAATTAACATTCCATTTCTTTAGCGTACTGTGATTGTCTACTGATGTACTATCATTTCCTCTTTTTACACAAAAACACTTTTTCATTTTCTCATGTTTTTGGCTTTTTCAAATTTTCAAATGTTTTTGTATTTTCTGAAATATTCTTACTCCCCCTAAAATGCAAAACCATTTAAAGAAAACTTGACAAACCGACACTGATAGCTTTGTCTCGACATCTATTTTCTGCTTTTCGTGCACTGATTTGTAGAAAATATAATGCACCCCCATGATTTACAACACATTGATCTTTTACAGTTTGAAAACCGTTTTTCAATCTTGTGAAATTAATCATGTTTGTTCCGCCTTGAGGGTTTCGGCATATTCAATTAACATATTTTTGAATTTTTGATTTTTGACAAAATTTAAAAAACAAATTTTTGGTTTTTAAATTTTTCAATTTTTTAGGGTTTTTGAAATATTGTTTATTTATGTACAAAAAACAATCAAACTCCCTGTTTCAACCAACACAGGGTTCAACAGCCTCCTCTTCTTGTTCCAGGCTGCTCCTATTTCCATTTTGACAATCTTCAGTTTTCTTGAGCACCTGCACATTCAACTATTCAATCACTTGAACAATTTAGCCCAGGTCTTTTTGACCTCAGGCATTTCATCACAATATGCTTCATTCAACGTCGGAAAATCTTTGTCATTCTGTACAAAGACTTTTTCAATTTTAGCATCATCTTTTTCTTCATTTACCGAAGTCATTTGTTTCTTAACACTCCATGTTTGACCTTTAGGAGTACCTCAATTGTAAAAATGTGACTCTTTTTGAACATTTTGATTATGAACAATATTTGATTTCCAAAACTGTTGAGGTTTTGTTGCATCGACATTTGTTCTCCAACTTTGTGTGTTCTTAATCTGGGTGTGTGAGAATCTTGGGTCTGTGTAGAATCGAACCTGTTCAGGTTTGATTTCCAAGTTTGATTCGAAGCAAACTTATTTGTGTTGTACCTCCAAGTTTATTTTGAATCAAATCTGGTTGACCTTTGTCTCACAGTCTCAGACTTTTCTTTCTTAACATCATCAAACTTCTTTTTCGTCTCAACATCAATAGGTTTCAGATTTGGACACTTGCGTGCAAGATGTCCTGTTTGATCACATTTAAAACATGTTCTCTTGGACACATCTTTGACCTGTGGTTGTTGCTTTTTCTTTTGAGCGTAGAACTCTTCATTAGACTGACGCCTAAATTGGAGTTCTTTCTCTTCTTCGGAACTTGTTCCGTGAACAAAATTCATTTTTGTCTGATAATTTGGCATTTCATTTCTTTTCCAACTTTGTTTCTTCTTATAACCCAACCCAGCCTTCATGTTTTTCTTCTTGAAACCAGGTTTGTTATAAAAAGTTTTATGACTTTTTCCAGCAAACTTTGGAATCTCAGATTTTTCAATCTCAACCATCTTGAAAACCTTATCAATTTTTTCTGAAATCACATTCTGAATCGGGAATACAATATCTAAGAATAATTTGTCCGATCCAATCATGGTATAAACCAATCCTTTTGAATCATCATTCAAATTTTTCTCAGATTTTGAGTTTTTCAGATATTCTTCATGAAAACTACCTTTATTTTCATCCTGTGATTCAGCTTTACCTGTTTCAACTGACTCTTCTTTCAACACACTTTCAACGACTTTACCTACCACCTCTGAATCACTAGAATCATCAGATTTGGAATAGGTTACGTCAATGTTGTCTGGAAATTGATCTACCATGTTGAAAGCTTTTTCGACCTTTTCATCATCATAAAATGCAAACTTTTCCGGTGGTGGAACTTGATGAAACTCAGAACCAATACCCTTTTTGTTTTTCTCAGAATCATCATCACCCGGTTTTATGTTGAAAATTCTTTCAAGCACATATGATGATGCATGATAACTTTTTAACTTGTTGTTATCCTGTTCTAAATCAGCAATCTGACGCTTTAGCTTAGCAACTTCCTCAATATAAGAATTTACAACTTGTTGCTTTATTTCATACTGTCGCTTAAGCGTATCAGTTGTTTCAGAACAGTATTTCAACCTCGATTGAACAAGTTTCATTTGACCTTTCACATCTTCATATGACTTTTTAGTAATGTGATAAGCCAATTTTATTGAATCATATTCTTTTTTCATTTCTTGACATGCATTTTCCTTTTGTAAACACTCTTCTGTCTTTTTCAAAACATTTTCTTTCAAAACTTCATTTTCTTTTTCTAATTTTTTACATTTTTTTGAAATTTTTTCATCATTATCTTTCAAAATCTTTTCGTTTTCTAACATTTCTTTGCATTTATTTTTGAAAACTTCTTCGTATTGAATTCAAGATCTCTTGTTCTGAATTTTTAATCTTTTTCAGTACAAGCTCTGCACGTTTCCATCCATTTCTTGCACTGTTCAACAGTTTCATTTAAGACTTCAGAATCAGAATTTACCTCAGTGGTTGGCACTTTGGTGTTTTCTGCTGCATCTGTCTGATCAGCATCTTTCTGCTTTTCTTTTTCACCAACACCAGCATCATCACCAACATCACCATTAACTAAACTCTCATTCTTCACTTCTCCTTCTTCTTTTTTCTTCATTTCTTCTTCAACATCCTGCTGTTTTTCAGTAACAATTTCTTCAACCTTTTCTAACTTCACATCTTCCCCTTTAACAGCTTCAACTTTGACTTCCTCAGCGACTTTCTTCAAATTATCAACTAGATTTTCAACATTCTTCTTCATTCTTTCTTCATCCCTCTTCCTCAAACTTGATGTCATGGCATGTCTTATGATTTTTTCCAGCCTTTTCGCATATGTTTTATCTTTTGCAGCATTTGAATAATATTCGCCGGATCGAGGAATTACTAAAAGAACATCATCATGAATTATGTCCCTCTTGGGAACAACAGGTTCACCATCTCTGTTGACATAGCACTCTCGCTTCTTGTCCCATCTTTTATTGCTTACAGCATTTTCATACTCTTCTTGCATTTCATCAATTCTGTTTCCAGCAATGTTTCTTTCTCTGTATGTTTTTTCCTTCAGAATCTCTTCTCTGGTTTTCTCTTTGATTTCAGCAACAAAAACATGATGTTTGCTCTTTGATATAGTTTTGCCATGAGCTGTACATCGATTATCAACACGATCTTCTGCTGGAAGAATCTAACTCCAGTCATACCCTTCATCATCATGGATTACTGCATATGCTCTTGACTTCTCTTTGGGATTATTTTCGATCATTTTCGGCTCTTCTTTGCTTCGGTGGTAGATCGCCTTTCGGTAATAATCATCCCTGAAAGGATGTTCATTTCCATCAACTGCAGAGTTGTTGCATTCTCTCTTGAAATGACCTTTTTGCTTACATTTGAAATAGGTCACTTTGGATTTGTCAAATCCCAGCTTTGTTGATGGTCCACCGATGGTCTGTTTCCCAGTAATCTCCATGTATCTCTGAGCTCTGCGGATGCAACTTGCCAAACACCAGCGAATGTCTATGAGTTCCATTTCTTCCGGATCAATCTGGTCGTAGTCTTCTTTGGTCAATTCAGAGTTTCCAATTTTGCTTGCAACTAGACCTTCATATGATTCCAGAACATATGCAAGGAAGCTCATTTGCTGTTTAGCAGAATTGATGCTCATAGCAGGAGAATTCTTCAATTTAAGAGCAATGTTACACAGTATCTCCTCTGATTCATCAGGATTTGCTGTTAAAGAAGATGAATAATATCCCAGATTGTAGCTTGATGAGCTTGTCTGAGGTTCTTTTGTCTTCTCACCACTAAATGTTGTCTTTGGTGATTCACCAACTTTTACTGAAGGTATGTTACCTTTATAGTAAAGACCCACATTTTGTTGATGTGAAGAACTGCTCATCTTGCTTTGCTTTTGTAGCTCAAGCTCATGACTTTCTATTTTTTCTATCAAGACATCAAGAGAAATTGTATCATATAACACATCATTTTTCAAAATGAACACAAACGTTTGCCACTGATCTGCTCGTGGTAACGCTTCTATGATTTTATCAATTATTTCTTCTCGAGTTTTAACAATTCCAAAACGATCAAGTTCAATTTTTAAATGACCAAATCTTTCTATCATTTGTCGAACTGATTCACCTTTCAAGCTATCAAACAAATCAAATTCTTTCTTTAATAAAGCAATTTTATTTTTCTTGATTTGTTTACCCCCTCAGCTTTAACCCGTAAAGCTTCCCAAACAGATTTTGATGACCCGTCATGTTGAAGTAAAGCAAACATGTCATTTCTAATTGATGATTGGATTAAAGAAATCATTCTCTGTTCAGCTGCGAATTCGGATTTGTCATCTTTGTTTAAGCTTTTGAGCGGGATTTCTTCTCCTTTATCATCGACCGGCATATTATAACCAAATTCCAAACAGAACTAACTTTCATGCGCGTAAGCTTTTGCCCAGTTGATGAAACGTTCTTTCCACCAAGTGTAGTCTTCAATACTTTCGAGCGTTGGTGGTTTTGAATGTGTTCCGTAGAAGTTATCATGTTTAATGTTTTCATTGATCGCTTTTGTTAGAGGTTTCAGAAGACTCGGATGTAAACGCCTTGTAAAACGTGTTGTAGAACTCTTCAGCCATGACGTTTCTTGTTTACCACTTCGAATATCACTGGTCAATATTCTGTGCGAATTGAGGTTCAAGTTGTCAAACCGTGCGAACTGCTATGACCCGGTTCAAATTCAAATGACCTGATTCACAAAGACACGACCTGGAACACTTCTAACTCACTTCGTATGGACTGGGATAATGTAACATCCCTATTTTTATATAAGAATTATAGGTTTGGTTAAATTTATTAACCACTAGTAACTAGTAACTAGTTATTTTTTTTATTCAACCCAAATAGTTTTAATTTTAATATAGTTGGTTGACCTTTCTATTAAAATAAAAGTATATAAAAACTTATATTATTAGACGGGTAGATTACGGGTAAGTTAACTGTAAGAAATATGAAGTACCTAGACGGGCCTAGGAACCGTTTAATAATTAAACTATAAAAATACATTGTATTTTGAACCTACTCTATTTTTATTGAAACTTAGACCCAAATGTAGACAAAAATATTCTTGTTCTGATGACATATTTATTATTTTATAAAACGTTATATTTTACGAGTTATAAGCGCCAAATAAGTGAAACAGTTAAATTAATTATAATATATATATAATAAAAACTAAATAAATTAAATTTACATGTAAGTAACTGAACGGTTACTTTAAAGAAATATAATAATATAAATAGTTAAACTTACAATTTAAAATTTATTTTATAGGTATGAAAAGATAAATAATAAAATAATAATAATCATTAAAATACTTGAAAAAAACAATTAGGATGGACATATGTCCTAAGATAAAGAAAATAGAATTATGAAATTCTTATACTTTACATACATACGTGTCTGCATAAAATGAAATGGAGTGTAAGGCATTTAATGCCCTATGTCTAAATTGTTTACGCGTGTATAGGAGGCAGCTTTCTCTTCAAGTAATTTTTCACTATATATACCAACCAAATAGAGCATGTCTCGTCCTCTTATGAATCTCTTTCTATTTTTCTTTTCTTTTCTTTTCTTTAAATCTAATAATAATAAAGTCTTGTCCTGTTTAAGTGTTTTAACTCCAGATCACCGCTACCCTTTCCGATTGATCTGAGCCTCATAACACATGTCAGGGTTCTGCCCGACTAAGTTATTGGGATTCTGTCTCGGGACATTGGGACAAGGTTGATTTAGGGGTACTATACTTAAATTACATATATATATTTTTATTACTACCAAACACACACTAGCTCTAATTATGCTACGATACCGGGTAATAACTCGATCGCTATTACGATTCATTTCCGACCGATCAATATATCCAATGGATGTTTAAGTGCCGCCCACACTAGGGTTATACTTTATCGTTCGTCATTAATTTGACGAATCATCGTTAATTCGATGGATGAAATATTATACTTTGTCGTTCGTCATTAATTTGACGGATCATCGTTAATTCGATGGATGAAGTATTATACTTTGTCGTTCGTCATTAATTTGACGGATCATCGTTAATTCAATGGATGAAGTATTGCACTTTGTCGTTCATTGTGAGAATTTGATCTCGTGAGTTATCGTAATTATTGTACCTACCTAGTTCGTATGCACTAGGTTACAAGGCAAAATCAATAGGCTAAGCCCTGCCTGTATAAATCTGCAATATATCAAGGCTTATCTGTAGACTAAATTCTGTCCGTATGAATCTGCATGATTATCTGTGAGTCATTCTCTCTTTTTATCAAATCTATTTACAAAATCATGTTTATTTTCAAAGTTATAATTACGGGGATTAAGTCTTTGTAATCACCAAGTTACAGCCGGTATGTGGGGTTTTGTATACATTACTTGATAATCGTCACCATTGGGGCAGCCAATGGGGGATATGACCATAGTCACAGTCACCATTGGACGAATGGGCCAATGGGTCGAGTGACAAATACCGTGGGTAGTTGGCTTGATATCAGAAACATTGTAATCGCTCTTAATACTGTAAATTATAACAAATGTGTCGTTTTAGTAAAATGAATGAACTCACTCAGTATTTCCCGCTGACAAAACCTTTTTAAAACGCGTTTCAGGTAATTACAGTAGATTGGAGTAAGAGATGGATACGGCACTGAAAGGCATCAAGAAGTGGCTTATTTTATTAATTAAATCAAATTAAGAAATATTGTTTTATGTAATAAAATTTATCTTTATTAAAGCTACCATTGTAAAACATGGGTTTATCCCATCTATTTAAATAAATAAAAATCCGGTGTTTCTAAACTCTGATATTTTTCCTAACTCACGGTCCTGATGAAATTTCCGCTGCAACGTTTTTAAAATTAATCACCGGTACCACTGGGCTGTTCGCGACTCCCGATTCCATCCAGGGTGGGTTGGGGGTCGTGACAGATAACTTTCAAACGATCTGACTATCTTTCACTTCATACGAACTGAGCACAATTTCAAACGAACTGATTAAGTCCACTTCGTGTGGACTGGTCAGCATTCAAACGACTTGAACTTATCCCACTTCATGTGAACTGGAAGGATAAAAGGCAATTCGTGTGAACTGGAATCTTCAGTTCGTGTGAAGTGGCTGCACGTCAAGCGATCTGAACATATTTGTCAAATTGACCAAGTTTTAGCTCGATTTTGGGTCTAATTCTTTCAA
Source organism: Helianthus tuberosus (assembly GCA_030545235.1). Classification (NCBI taxonomy): domain Eukaryota; kingdom Viridiplantae; phylum Streptophyta; class Magnoliopsida; order Asterales; family Asteraceae; genus Helianthus; species Helianthus tuberosus. The sequence continues at coordinate 7,324,504 of CM060351.1, read as the reverse complement.
GGATTGTTTAAAACACAGTTTCGCGTGTTATATCAAAAATTCAATCCATTTTAACCATGAAAACTCTGTGAATTTTGAAAACGTGAAGAAGAATGAGTAGAAGTCAGATTTTATGGTGAAAACAAGCTGAATTGGTATGAACTCTTCCTCCTGAGCTCTGATACCACTTGTAGGATCGTTGTACGACCTGAATGAGTCGATAAGAAGAGTTTTATTCCATATTAAAGGCGGAATCAATGATACGAACTTGATTATAGCTTGATTCACGTTTATAATCACTTGTTTATTGATTTCAAAGTATTATAGATCAGTTGACAATTTGGCAGCACCTCGGCCCTGAAATCTCGAACCTTACAAATGAACACAAGCTTGGGGTATATATAGCTGAGCCACTACACATGAACTGGCCATATGCCACTTCACATGAACTGCCATATGCCAGTTCACATGAACTGATCAGTTCGTGTGAACTGACTTGTTCAGCTTTGTTTCCCGAATCTTTCGAACAATACGTCCTGGTCTATAAAATCTAATACATGACTCGATACAAGACGAAGTTGACAGACATATGCACCAACAATACATTCTTGTGGGAGTTTAGTTAATGGTTGATTGAGAAGTTTGCAAAATGAAGTATTAATGAAACTTTGGTTCGCACCAGAGTCAAATAATACTTTAGCAAAAACATCATTAACTAAAAACATACCGGCAATCACGTCCGAGATCGTCTTTGCTTCTTCGGCTGTGAGAACAAACGCTCTAGCATTCTTAGTAGTCTTGTTGTTCATGGATGGAGCTAGTTTCGGACAGTTTGGCTTGATGTGACCTTTTTCTCCACAGTTGAAGCACACTCCATTACTTGGCTTCTTCCTACAGTCTTCTTCCTTGTGTCCGGGTATCTTGCAGAAATTACAGTAGGTGGAGCATCTTCCCGAATGCTTCTTCTTGCAAGCCTTACAGTAAGGTGCAGAGGTAGAACCTACGTTTTTCCCACGGTTGGAATTTCCATAACGAAATTCTTGGGTAAGCTTTTGAGCTAGGTTCCTCCTCTGGTTCTCTTCTTGCGTACGCACTAATTCATCAGTCAAGGTATTTGCTAGTTCTACAGCTTCCTCTATAGTTTGTGGTCTAGCTGCCTTGACTACATGTCTAATCTCACTTATTAATCCCCAGATGTAACGGGAGATTAATACTGGTTCTGGTGATGCAAGGGTCGGCACAATTCTAGCATATTCAAAGAATGTAGTAGTGTAACCCTTACTATCCACTCCAGTCATTCTAAGGTTTAAGAATTTATTTGCTATCTGTTCCTTTTCATTGGGAGGACAGAATTTTCTTTTCACTATATTCTTAAACTCATTCCATTCCATATTATAGACCCTGTCACTTCCCCTAGATTGGAGGATAGTGTTCCACCATTCTAATGCTGAGTTCTTAAACAGATTGGAGGCAAACATTATCATATCCTCTTCTGCACACTTGCTTATTTTTAAGACTGTCTCAGTGTTTTCTATCCAGCGTAGAGCTGCAATGGCTCCTTCATTGCCCGAGAATTCCATTGGTTTACAAGAACAAAATTCTTTGTAAGAACAACCATAAGACATGGTTCTTCTTCGTTTTGGAATGGGCACTTAAAGTATTGGTCCATTGTTTACGCTGTGATCAGGTTCAGTAGGTGGTCGTTTACTTCCACTATTACTTTTATTATTTTTTGCTTCCTTAACCATTTTGATAATATATGGCATTGCGTCTATAATCCCTTGTGCCACTATGTGTTGGACGGCACTGTTATCTAGTTGGTTTCCGTTATTATCGTTATTCTGGTTTTCTTGATTCACTTCGTTATCCATCTGGATTTTAAACATTTACCAAGTATTAATATCACGAAACAATATTGAATGCGAATAATCACACAACAACACATTGATCCAAAATCGTCGTCATTGCAACTTTTACTGTATTTTATATATATGCATCTATATCTACTACAACCACAACTGAAATTTAAATTACAATACTAGTATGCATCGATAATTATAGGATTATCTATTTTAGTAGATTATATATATATATATATTTACACACATACATATATATATATTTTATTATTATTATTATTATTATTATTATTATTACTACTGATAGGGGTTCATCCAATATTGCATGTTGCGCTCGTCGTACTTCCAGACGAGTCTCTCCTCTATCTGTCTCATTCTCTAACTTCCTTCTAATATCTCCTCACCAAAGGTGTGGAGTTCTCGCATATTCTCAGTGCTCATGGGTGGTACAGGTGCTGGTATCGGGTCAGTGTATTGTGGCATTGGTTCTTCGTAAGGGTACGAGTTTTCTAGAATCTCCCTGATATATTGGTCATTATCCCAGTAGGGGTCTAGAGGGTCAAGGTCTGGGTAGGGTGATAGGTTTTGCATGGGTTCGTCTTCTAGTGGATAGCGTTGTTGATAATCCCTATGGTCGTCAAACCATGGGTCATAGTCTGGGGGATGGGGTGCTGGTACTCTAGGGATTTCAGCTGGATCAAAGGCAGGTGCTGGAATTTGGTATTCTGGGTGGGCTTCGATGTCCATAGGTTGTGTGGGAAATAGTGGTAACGGCTGGGGTGCTATGAGTTGTTCTAGATTCGGGTATGCGGCTGTGGTAGCGAGTATGTGGAAATTGCCTAGTCTCCTATTGATCATATCTTGTGTTTGAGCATTCATTTCTCTATTCCCGGCTGCTAAAGCTCGCTGCTGCTGAAGTTTTCTCATCCTTTTTCTACATTTGTGAGCTCCTCTTCTGAACCATCCTCTCTTCTTGGGAGGGAATGGCTCTTCAGATTGTGATTTGAATACGAAAATCCCTTCTTCGGTGTCAGCCGAATACCCCGAGGGGGTAGGCTGGGAAGAGGTTCCTTCGTCCCTAGGAGAGTTGGACAACTGACGGTAAGCGTCCGAAGGTCCTTGGTCACTCATACTGTAAACTAACAAATTGTCAAATAACACAAAATAATAATATACGGATAGGCACGTAATCACGTAGATTATTTCCTAACATAATGGATAAAATTTTGGTGTCAGCAGAACACTTATGTGGCTGAAATCAATGGTTGTAGCTCTGATACCACCTTCTGTCGCAACCCCCCGTCCCCTAATCACCCGGGAACAGGCGGCCACGAGCCAGTTTTAAGTGGTATCGGTGTTTATCAATTTTGGCAGCGGAATTTACATTAGGACCGTAGTTAGGAAATATTTTATCAGAGTAAAATACCACATTTTTATAATATTAAAAACATGGGAAATTCCCAAGTTTCTATTACAAACATGTTTATAAACCCTTAATTTATTGAAATAAAACATCTCTTTATTTAGGTAACTTTTATAGCCACTTTTCCAAGCCTTCGGTGCTGTCTAGCTGGCTTCTATTTGGCTTTCACATTTTGTTACCTGAAATGCGTTTAAAAACATTTTGTCAGTGGGAAATACTGGTGAGTGAATCCCAATTTAATCAAGACATATTTTATCAGTTTACAGTTATTGAGGGCGATCTCGCAATTACATTTGTTTATATTTCTACTTTAATTACCACCCACGGTACTGTCAACCCGACTTATGGTCATGTCACTACTCACAGTGTAGTAACAAATTTTTTTTACAAAACCCCAACATACCGATGATAATTGTAGAATACAAATACTCAATTACTGTTTAATATAATGCAAAACATTTGAGGTTTTGTAAAACCAGTTTGTAGAAAGATTCACAAAAAGGAGATTACTCACATTGCTACTTTAGGGTTTTCCTTTGTGATTTCCTGGTTATTATCTATTAATTAAACAACGCACACGCGTTAGTATAATTACCCAATATTTACATTAGTTATACTACGTCGGGCAGAGCCTCGACAGCCGTTACGGAGCACTAGATCAATCGGGCAGCTTATCTAATACGTAACCGGGGGTTAAAATACTTACAACGAGGCAGATCTTCGTTAATTAGGGGGGTATAATGCCCGGGTATTATAATTGCTATGTAGAAATTTGAGAGAGAAAGTGAAATTGAACGGTTTCAAATGAGAGCCGAAACTCTCAATTTATAGTGCCTGGTCGACAGCGGGTCGCGGCCCGCGACAGCCACCGTTGTCTTTCTCGCGGCCCGCGAGATAGGGGTACCAGGGTTTAGGGTTGCTGAGTTGGTCCCATAGCCTCGACACGCTGCTGCCACGTGGCAGCTCAGGGCTGCGCCTGGTGGCTAGGTGCTCGCGCCCCGCGACAAACACCCAAGGGCGTGTCGCGCCCCGCCAGAACCACCTGATTTTTGTTTTTATTTTATTTTTATAAAATTAAAGTATTATGGCCTATTTTTCGTATACGGGGTGTATTTTAAGGCGTATAGGGACCTTATAAATATTTTAGGGTGTCGGAAAATATTTTAGGAGCGTTGTTATAGACGGGTTCATCGACATCTGCGAGTTGGGTAAGGGTATGGAGGTGTGGTCCACCAGGCCCAATTCGGGTATGGAGAGTTGTATGCCGAAGGGTAAGGGTATGGAGGTGTGGTCCACCATCACAAACTATTACAACCTGACCCAACATTTCATCATACGCCCAGAAATGCATGGTCTTCAGAATACCATTTGGAATCTTCTTGACCAGCAGAATTGTCTTTTATTTATCAGTTGGCGGGCACGAGACAATCTTCATTCTTTTGTTTGTATGCGGATCTCTAATACCCGGAGCAGGTGTCACAATGGATTCAGCAGTATGCGTGGAAGGAAATCCACGGACAACCTCTCTCTGTAGTCTCTCGAAAAACATGTATCCACGTCCACCAGGCTTATCATCCACATATGGTGAATTTGCCAGTATGGTTAAATCCACTTTAGTGAATGTCTGAAATTGAGCTGGGTTCTTGTACCATTCAACAGGTCCAACCTTCCTTTTGATCCACCACCTACGACGATCATGATCAAAACCCCAGCTTATAATGCCTGAACGGTTCCCAACCTTGTCTTAATAATTTTCACCGACATCCATCAAATGATGAGTGACTTGTGCATCTGGATCAGCAGGATTGAGATTTTTGTTCTTCAGAATCACATATTCTCTTTTCTACTTCAACCTTGTAGCCTTTGCTTTGTCAGCTTCTTTATCATTTACTCTTTTAAAGCAGTGATCCATAGCTGCAACTCTTTCACCGTCGTCCTTAGCAAAATCCCTTGCTCGATCCTCATCAGTTTTTCTTCTTCTCTCCATGTCAGTTGGATCAGTAAACTCATCACCAAACTTCTTTTCTAATTTCCCACGAAGATCATACACCATGTTGTTCAACAAACCAACATCACCTTGCAGCTGATCAATTTGTTGATTCTTTTGTACTATCGTGTCTTCAAGCTGAATAATCTTTGCATCTTTGTGGATCGAGTCTTGTTCAAGTACCACGATTCTCTTTTTCAGTTCTCTAACACTGATAAACTCATCATCATCACTTGATTCATCAACAAACGGCATCCTCAATGGTTCTTCAGGCCGTTTCCCATTAGAACTGCATGGTTCATCATGAACTACACAAGATGAGCTTCCAATTGCAGCAGTAACTAGCGGTGTTGACTCGGTGACTGGTGTTACAGGTGGAGCAGAAACAGTAGCAGTAACAGGAATCTCTGTAGGATTTGTATCCACATCCATTCTTGTTTCATTAATTTCAAAATCGAATCTTGTTTCTGTAGCAGTGGCAGTAGCAGTCGTCTCAAAATCAAATGGAGTCTTAGTCATCTCCTTAGCAGTCTCAAAATCAAACTCATACAAACCATGTTCATCATTAGTCACGGGTTGATCTTTACCTTGTTCAACAAACACTCCGGGTCGAGGATCTCTTCTTCTTCGTTTTACTTGTTGAGAATCAGGATCCTTTGGGCCTTCAGCAGTTTGCTCTTCACTTTGCACGGAAGGATCGGAAGGAGGATTTCCCATCCTTTCAGTTACTGACTTTATCAATTGAGCCAAACTCTCAGTAGAAATCACAGGTTGAACAGTAGAAACAGCAGAACTAACTTCAGCTTCAGGAGGAAGCTCAACGTCATCATCTTCATCACAGCTTATCTCTATGCCTTCATCTTCAGAGTTTATAGTTAGTATCTCTGTCTCAGGCTCTTCGTCAACAGCAACTTGAGCAATGTGTTCTTCAGCAATCATAGCGTTAGCAATCACAGCGTTAATTAACTAGAACATTTACTGGTGCAGGTTCAGGTTGTACAATCACTGGTCAAGTTTCTTGATTATGTTATAACTAAAAAGTGACCGCACGATGCGGCGGGAAAGACATAGTCATAGTGTGTATGGTTCGGTCAGTTCGGTTATGATCCTCGATCGAAGCCAAAATCGAAGATATCGGTTAGTCTATTTTATTAAACATTTTTTTTTGGTTAATCAGTTCGGTTTTTCGGTTAGACTAATGATTTTTGGTCCGGTTCGTTTAATTTCGGTTAATAGTTAAAACCAAACTTGGAATAAAACTTTTTCTAAGAAATACATGAATTGAGGTTTAATACATGAAATTACAAATACTTTAAATGGAAGTATAAACACATGAAATACATGAACTTGAGGTAAAAACACTATCAATATATGTAAATATGTATGGTTCGGTTCAGGTAATTTTGGTTAAATGAGGATACACAAAACACCGATAACCGTTTGGTTAATTCGGTTTTCTGTTAATTGATTATTAGTTAATGCAGTTTTTGCTTGATTTCAATTCGATTTCGTATATTTCAATTTGGTTTTGGTTAACGATTTAATTATTGCCAACCTTTAGACAAAGTGAATCAGATAACGTATAATATCTTTAATTAAAAAAAAAACTATAGCAATACTATACTCAAATTAAAGAGAATAAAATGTTTGTTTTTATGGTATATTTTTTTAAATACTAATGTACGAAAAAGTTATGGCCCAACTCATCGTTCAACCCAGTTTGGCCTAACCTGATAAAAGTTACTCGAACCGACCCAAAACAAGCCTATATTTATTCTTTCGATCTTCTGTCTTTGGTTTCGGACTTGGTCAAATCAATCTGATTTAAAGCCCATGTGTCTTTTAAGTCTCGGTTTGCAGCCCATATTCTTAGTCAAGGTTTGGTTATAGGCTATATTGGCTGCATATGCGATTGTCTTAGCTAGACATTGATCTGGTTATTCACGAATATCACTAGCTAGACATATGTTATCTCAAATGACTTCTCAAGCGATTTCTCAAGTGTTTCACAAGCGATTTATCTCTTGTCACTTAAACCTGTAAACTCACCAACTTTATGTTGACGAATTTTAGCATGTTTTCAAGGTAATTAACCCGTTATGGAAGGAATTAGCATGCATCTCATGGATACCACTTTTGAAGGAGTTTCCTTTTATTTCTCATTGAGTTCAGATATATTGTAAAATCTTGAATTTCAAACAAGTCTTTTGGGGTTGTAAACACCTAAACACTTTGGTATCCAAACTTGGTTTTTATCATATAGATGTTTGCTTAATTGGATGATCCGAAAACCTTTTGAGTTGCACCTCTGTGGTTTCGTCTTGGCGGGGTGTGACAACACCACTTGACTGTAAACTGCAGTTTACATAAAGCTAAACTGCAATTTACAATGCTTTTCTGGTTTTTACATGGACAAGAACAACTGTAAACTGCTGTTTACAAACACATAAACTGCAATTTACACTATTTAATTGGTTTTTGTATAAGTTTGCTATAATAAACTAAAGTTTAACTAAATAAATTAAACTTTTAATAAACTAATTTTTTATATACATCATTATGTAAAATTATTTGTTTATTCTTTGAATTATTTGTTACTTATAATTGTTTATATTAATATATATATATATATATATATTACTTTTTATTAATTAATATTATATATCATCGATTTATTTTCTAGTACTTATTATTTAGAGTTAATTACACGGTTAGTTTCTATGGTATGTGGAAAATAACAAGATTAGATACTAAATGTATAAAGTAACAATCTATGGTATTAACTTTTGATTTTGTAACATCCTAGAGTATTAAGTCTAACATTAGTTAAAAACTAACTCAGAACTAACGGTAATTTCATCATTTCATATCTTAGTACTCAACGTTGTTACCTGAGAAATCACGTAGACTTACCACGTAATTAACTTTTTTGATCTAAAGTACAAATTTTCTTTTTCTTTTAGTATTTAATTACACTTTTCGTAATTATTTAACCAAAAAAATTTTGAAATGGTAAGTTCGGCATGAATTCATACAATGAAAGGTAGATAAAAGCACGTCCTGAGTTTGGCAAAGTTTTATACAAGGAAACATAGATAAAAAAAAGTAAGACGCAACGTAGATAAAAAATTTTAGAATATATTTTTTTTTTCACACAACGAAACGTATATAAAATGCGCCATGAGTTAGCTTGGTTTCACACGACAAAATGTAGATAAAAAATAAGTCGTGACCTAGATAAAATGTTTTAGATATAACTTTTCACACAACGAAGCGTAGATAAAAAAATGCATCGTGAGTTCGGTTCGGTTCCGCACAGTGAAACGTACATAAAAACATCGTGACGTAGATAAAATCTTTTAGAATATCGGGTTAGAATATAGGGTTATTGGATTTTATCACCCCAATTAATCTCTTTTGGCCACTGCCACTCCCAACTTTCACTTTGGCTCCCACCACCCCCAACTTAACAATTCGGTTGCTGTGTCACCCCTTCGTTAACCAGACACTAATGATGTTAGTTTTTTTTTACTAACATGGCCAATTTTTTATGAATTGGTTTGTTTTTATGAGGTGTTATGCTGATGTGGCAAATTACTTTTAAAAGAAATCCATATATTAATTATTAATTATAACATTATATATATGTATATATATATGTTTTTTAATATGCGTATTTATATATACACTTATACAGATCAACCTCTCTCTACATCTCTCACTCCCCCTCCCTCTCTCCACCAACAACATCCACTATCAACAATCACCGCCCACCTGCCTCCATCCACCATCACCATTTTCAACAGCCATCATTTGCCTTCATCATTTACCACCACCCACCACCACCGCCCCACCTGGAATAACCCACCACCCACTTCCTGCAATCACCCACTTTCAAACACAGTAGCCACAAAATAACTTAAACTGTGCTCCCCATCGGATTTAACAGAAAAACTTGAAACCACCTACAACGCCCGACTCAAAACGAGGGTGCTCTTGGGCAGCGGTTCTTGTACGTTGACCAATAAGTTGTGTTGGGTTTCAGGTGGGATTAGGGCTTCGACAATGTGTGGTAGGGGCTAGGGTTAGGGTTTAGAACAGGAACATGTAGTGGCTGAGTTGATGGTGGCGGTGGTGAGAAGGGGGTAAGAGGTGGTGGTTGAGTTGATGGTGTTGGTGGTCAGAAAGGGGGTCGGAGTTGGTGGTGGAGTTGATGGTAGCGGTGGTCAAAAGGGGGGAAGGAGTTGGTGGTGGAGTTAACGATGACGGTGGTCAGAAAGGGGGGAAGTGGTGGTGGCAGAGTTGATGGTGGTGGTCAGAAAAGGGGGGGTTGGTGGTGGCAATGTTAAGAAAGGGGGAAGGTGGTGGTGGAGTTGGTGGTGTCGATGGTTAGAAGGGGGAAGGCGGTGGTGGAGTTGATGGTGGCGTTGGTGTTAGAGAGAGAAAAAGAGAGAGAGAGAGTGGGGTTGATAAAATCAGAATATCTTTATGATTTAAATCTTTTTTATGTTTTTAATTTCAATTAGATTTAAAAAAAACAATAACAATACATATGTAAAAAAAATGACTCATGCCATCTCATAAAAAAACATGTTGTGTTAGCATGCCACGTTGCATAAAATAGCTATGTCAGAAGAAAAAAAAAACTAACCTAGATAGTGTCTGGTTAACAATGGGGTGGCACAACAATCCAAGTGTTAAGTTGGGGTGGTGGGAGCCAAAGTGAAAGTTGGGAGTGGCAACGGCCAAAAGAGATTAGTTGTGGGGTGATAAACTCCAATAACCCTAGAATATATAACTTTTCACACAAGGAAACGTAGATAGAAAAATACGTCATGAGTTCAGCTCGGTTTTACACAACGAAATGTGGATGAAAAAAATATGCCGTGACGTAGATACAATGTTTTAGAATATATACATTTTCACATAACAAAGCGTAGATAAAAATATCGTCGTGGATTCGTCTCAACTTCATACAAAGAAACACAAATATTATATTCATCATGACGTGATAGAATCTTTAGAATATATAATTATTTAGACAATGAAACATAGATAAAAAATACGTCATGAGCTCGGCTTGGTTTCACACAACGACATGTAGATAATAAAATATTTGGTGGCATAGATAAAATCTTTAAAATATATAACTTTACACAACAAAACTTAGATAAAAATATAGCGTGAGTTTGGCCCAGTTTCACCCAATGTTTTAAAACCAGTTTTTAAACTGTACGGGGTTGGGCTTAGAAATGGTTCAACCGGTAGTACCAGGTTGTGTCGAACAGTGATACCGGGTTAACTAGTTAACCTTAAAATTCCAAAATAATACAACTATAACTCAAAAAATATTGTAAAAGTTAGAGGTGAGCAGAAAACCGAAATAACCGAAATGTAACCAAAATAACCGAAAAATCTGGACCGAAAAAAACCGAATTTACTGCCGGCACATAACATTTATCATTTGCTAGTTAAACCGGCCCTTATCATACCGGGCTTGAGGCCGGCGGTCAGTAATACCGGTCGGTATAAACCGATATTTAAAACATTGATAAAACATGGATAAAATATGTCATGAGTTCGGCATAGTTTCACACAATGAACCACGTAATCAACTCTACTATTTGTTATTATTTTATCATTATTTATTTATTATTTATTATTTATAAGTTATAACTAATTTTTATTATTTATTAAAACTAGTTATTGTTATTGTTATTTAATTAAGTAGTTAATAGACAAACATAAAAAAAAACAGAATAGACAAACATTAAATTAGAAAGACATGAAAGGGGTAACATAAATAATATGTTGGGAAAGAAAGAGTAAACTGGGGTTTACTAAGACTAAGGGGTATGGTGAGGCCCATCCCCACGAGGATGGGCCCCCACGTAGGCGCCACATCACCGGCTCGTGGGGGATGGACCTCCTTCATATTTGAGGGGGATGGAGGATGGGGCTACCCCACCTCATTATTTTATAATTTTCTAAGTTTTACTTTATTAACTTAATAAAAACTTTATAAAAATTAACAAATACAACATAAAACAACATAAATAAATTCATTTCATAACATAAAAAAAATTACATTTCCTAAAAAAAATACATTTCCGAAAAAAAAAATTACATTTCCTAAAAATAAAAAAACTACACTACTCGTCTTCGTCTTCGTCACCGTCCGCTACTTCGCGGTCTCTGTTAACCCGTATTCGTCTGATAATAACATTTTCAGACGAGTCCTCTTCCTCTTCCTCTTCCAAAAGAATCTCCGCCGCCTTTACCACAACGTTTGCGAAAAACATCTCCTCTTCGTCCGAAGAAGAGCCAGACCACCAAGGATTAGATGCCATTGTGGATGAATAGATATTTTTTTATAAAAGATTGGTATAAAAATGGGAGTGTTTTTTTATAAAAATGGATGAGAATGGGAGAAGAATGGGTGAAATATTGAGGAAATGGTATAAAGAATGGGTATATATTTAAAGTGAAAAAGGTTTTTTTTTTTTTTTTTATAAATCTAGCCGTTATGTAACGGCTTTATGTTTCAAAAGTGGCACGGCGAGACCGGCTTTGGGCCGCTGGGGACGACGGAAAGAATGGAGGGGGGCGGCGTGGGGGACCGGCGCCGGTCCTAGCCGGGCCTCAGCCGGCCCCCATACCTTCTAGTCTAAGGCTATGGGGTGTGGATGGAGCCCCATGGGGTTTTATAGGTGCCACATAGGATCCACGTGTGCCATGGAGCCCCCCTTTAATTTGGAGGGTGTGGATGGAGCCCCTATTAAACAAAATTAAAAAAAAAATCATTGGTTAAAAATGGAGAAGATGGCACTACCGGGTGTTACCGCGATGGAGCCCCATCAATGGCGCCCCTGGTGGGTGTGGTGATGGGCGCTATAGGTGCTTATGTGGCGAAGGATGGCGCCCCATGGAGGCATGGAGCTTCACACCTCATAGCCTAAGAGCGTAAATTATAGTTTACTTGTGATGTGAATTGTAGTTTACCCTGACAACTCATATAGTGTAAAAAACTTAATTGCATTTACAATGATTTCTTTGTATATTTGTGACTTTGTTTCTTACATTTTAAGAAATGGTTACGAGTGGAGAAAAGTTATCTGTATACCCACAGGAATGCTATTCCCTAATATTATTTTTTTAATATTTTTTTTAAAAGTGATTATAAATGAAGAAGAAAGAAAAAGTGCTAATGAAAATTTAGAAAATATCATTTTATTATTTTTTATTTTTTTGGAATGAAAGTTTGATCCAACTTCATTTAACACTAGAAAACTTGCCAAATTGCATCACAACAGAAGGTAGACGGGCAACAAGTTGTGCCGTCAACCCTTTCTAAATTGCAAACCCTAATCTTCCAAAGACAAACCACTGCCCTCCTGGGGTTAAACAATTGTTGTGGATTACCCGTTTGACACTCGTCAAGACTCAAGAAGTGGATAGCTTCTGGCGCTAGTGAGCCAAATGTATCAAAGGTGAAAGGGACAAAAAGTCAAAAACATGATGGTTCTCTGCGCAAGCTTTAGCGTGCTTATCCACTTTCTTCCACTTTGTTTGATTCTGCCTTTCTTTCTACTTGTCTAGCTACAAACCTGTTTTCGTTAAACCAACCAAGTTAAAATCATTTTATTGAAAAAAAAAAGAAAAAACATCACGAATTTTAGTATAAACTATAATAATGAAAGTTAAAATATTGAATGTGAATGCTATAAAGAAAGTCAACTGATGTATCAAAAGTAGGAGCCTTATTTATTTTTTTATGAATAAACAAAGCTTAAAATGACAACACATAGCTAGCTGAGAATGACCTCTTGAGGAAGATGTTTTTAGCGATATTCGTTGTTTTTTTTTTTTTTTTTTTTTTTTTTTTGCCTAAAGCATAGGTCGTCTTTTCAATCTATCGCGTGGAATGATTGGTGTAAATTTCTAATTATATAATTTTTGTTTTTTGTTTTGTTGTTTGGTCCGGCTCGGTCTTCGGGTTCGGTTGTTTGGTAATGAAAGTCTATTTAAAAAAAAAAAGCTAAGTGAGAATATTTTTTCAACCGACATGACTCACCATACATGTTAGTTTATTAGTCTATGCGCTGTACTTGTTTCTAAAAGTCAAAAGACTTTTCACACAAGGAAACGTAGATAGAAAAATACGTCATGAGTTCAGCTCGGTTTTACATAACGAAACATGGATGAAAAAATATGTCGTGACGCAGATACAATCTTTTAGAATATATACATTTTCACATAACAAAGCGTAGATAAAAATATCGTCGTGGATTCGTCTCGACTTCATACAAAGAAACACAAATATTATATTCATCATGACGTGATAGAATCTTTAGAATATATAATTATTCAGACAATGAAACATAGATAAAAAAATACGTCGTGAGCTCGGCTTGGTTTCACACAACGAAATGTAGATAATAAAATATATGGTGGCATAGATAAAATCTTTAAAATATATAACTTTACACAACAAAACGTAGATAAAAATATAGCGTGAGTTTGGCCCAGTTTCACCCAATGTTTTAAAACCGGTTTTTAAACTGTACGGGGTTGGGCTTAGAAATGGTTCAGCCGGTAGTATCGGGTTGTGTCGAACAGTGATACCGGGTTAACTAGTTAACCTTATAATTCCAAAATAATACAACTATAACTCAAAAAATATTGTAAAAGTTAGGGGTGAGCAGAAAACCGAAATAACCGGACTGTAACCAAAATAACCGAAAAATCCGGACCGAAAAAAACCGAATTTACTACCGGCACATAACATTTATCATTTGCTAGTTAAACCGGCCCTACCATACCTGGCTTGAGGCCGGCGGTCAGTAATACTGGTCGGTATAAACCGGTATTTAAAACATTGATGAAACATGGGTAAAAATATGTCATGAGTTCGGCATAGTTTCACACAATGAACCACGTAATCAACTCTACTATTTGTTATTATTTTATCATTATTTATTTATTATTTATAATTCCTTATTTATTATTTATAAGTTATAACTAATTTTTATTATTTATTAAAACTAGTTATTGTTATTGTTATTAACATTAATTAATTAATTAGTTAATAGACAGACATAAAAAATACACAATAGACAAACATTAAATTAGAAAGACATGAAAGAGGTAACATAAATAATAGGGGAAATAGTCAAAATGGCCAAGTTATGGTCAACTTTTCCAAACTAGCCAAGTCAAACGTCTTGGGGAGACGGCACAAACATGTTCAAACGTCTTGGCGGCTGACCAACCAAAAGCTGCCACGTGTCCGACACAGCTCAGACGTCTTAACGTCTTGGCTGAGACGTTTCAGACGGCTGATTGAGACGTTTTAAAAGTTGAGCTGATAAGCTGATACTTTTGCGTGGCTTGAGACGTTTGAAGCCGGCTTGAGACGTCTCAACACGGCTTGAGACGTCTGAAATTATCACGTTTTTAATAAATTTTAAGACCTTTCATTAAAACCTTGAGCCGTTTGAGACGTTTCACGGTCTCCAAAGATTTTTTTAAGTCGTTTCATAAAGTTTTTGAATTAAGATGTTTTAAATAATATAGTTTAATATAACGAGTATATAAATACAATATAAGTTCAAGTTATATCAGCTCCGAGACGGAGGATAAACTGGTTAAGACGTTTGGGTTATACACGAGTGGCGCGGGTTCGAATCTCACTAAGGGCCGGTTCTTTAAAGAAGACCCCCTTTTTCATATTCTTAAGTTTTTGAATATGTTTGTTTTAAATAATATAGTTTAATATAAATAGTATATAAATACAATATAACTTCAAGTTATATCAGCTCCGGACGGAGGATAAATTGGTTAAGACGTTTGGGTTATACACGAGTGGCGCGGGTTCGAATCTCACTAAGGGTCGGTTCTTTAAAGAAGACCCCCTTTTTCATATTCTTAAGTTTTTTAATATGTTTGTTTTAAATAATATAGTTTAATATAACTAGTATATAAATACAATATAACTTCAAGTTATATCAGCTCCGGACGGAGGATAAACTGGTTAAGACGTTTGGGTTATACACGAGTGGCGTGGGTTCGAATCTCACTAAGGACCGGTTCTTTAAAGAAGACCCCCTTTTTCATATTTTTAAGTTTTTGAATTTAGATGTTTTTTTTTTTTGAATGTTTTTTTTGGAAGGTGACTTTCTATATACTGACCGTAGGTCACCGAGAGCTTGTCAAAGACAATCTCCCGTCAGCCCCGCACCTGGGAACGCGATGTTCGATCGGGCCCCGGCCCCCGCGCAAGCTGACCTCCGCCCGGAAACCATACTGCCCCCACACGAGAGACTAGCTGGGGTAAGAGCTGGGTAAAACCGGGTTGCCCTCCAGCCCGAACCATGCCTCAGTAGGAAACGAGCCATCATTGGGACGTCCCCCCTAATGCCACAGGTGGGAGTCGAACCGGTGACCTCCAAGGAGGAGCCGGCCCAACTTAACCACATGGGGATACCCACTGGGCCACGAGGAGGGATCTTTTTTTTTCTTTTTTTTTAATGTAATGTTTTTTTTTTCTTTTTATATTTTCTTTTTTTTTAATGTAATGTTTAGTATGTATTTTCTTTTTTTAATATAATAATGTTTTATATTTTCTTTAACTGTTTACGGGTTTAATTATCACGTTTTTTAAAATTTTTTAAGACGTTTCACGGTCTCCAAAGTTCTTTTTAAGTCGTTTCATTCAAATCTTGAGACGTTTGAGACGTTTCCCGTTTTCCAAAGCTCTTTTTAAGACGTTTGAGACGTTTCCCGTTTTCCAAAGCTCTTTTTAAGACGTTTGAGACGTTTCCCAAAGTTATTTTTAAGACGTTTGAAACCTCTTTTTAAGTCTATCACAATCTTATACCCCATTGGTGTTCACAGCTTCAAAAAGGCCTGGTCTATTCGCACATGCCCTTGGTCTATTTGCACACTCAAAGCGCCCCGCTATGGCCAAAGTGGGTCGCTTTGGTTTAAAGTCAACAGACAAGGACTGACAGGTTCAGTCCTTGTCTGTTGCTTTACATCAAAGCGCCCCGCTATGGCCTAAGCTCAGCGCTTTGGTTTTTTTTTTTTTTTTTTTTTTTTTACATTTTGAGTCTAAAATACCATTTTATTGCAAATTCATTTTTTTTTTGTTTTGCCGTCAATTACATGCATCTATTTATTAAACTATTATATTCCCCATGCAACCTACTAAGTAGGTTTTGAAGTGTTGACCAAGATCACCTCCCATCAAAAGCATGTACTCATTTTTTTCTTCTCTGGTGGTCTACGAAAAAGAGTCACATATGACAAATCTTGTCTATGATAATTATCCAAATACACACTCCTCCATACATATTCATAATATTTAGAGAGAAATGCCCGGATAGTCCCTGTGGTTTCACCTTTTTTCAGCTATAGTCCCTATCTTTCTAAAACTACTTGAATAGTCCCTGTGGTTTACCGTTTTGTTCTCGGATAGTCCCTGGGTCTAACTTCAGTTACTTTTCTCTGTTAAGAGGGGTGTGAAATGACAAAAATACCCTTTCTTAAAAGGCCAAACCATAGGGACTATCCGGGCATCTTCTTCATTTATATTTAAACCACCCCAATCTATCTCAATCTCAGTTCTCTGTCTCTATCCAACCACCGTATGTTGCCACCACCACCACCACCGTCTTCATCAACACCACCATATGCCGCCGCCACCACCGTCTTCGCCACCACCTCCTCAATTCAACCCCATTCTGTTTCAATCTCAATTCTCTCTCTGTCCAACCAAGTGACCAACCCACCAAAGCTCTTAGATCTGAATCAATACAAACACAACTTCAAACCCTAACGAACCATCACCTTCAAATCCACAATCCAATCCTAACAAAAACCTCACCTGCATCCACAATCAAACCCTCTCTGAAGCTCAACTTTAATCCAAGACGTGAAACCCTCGCACCACTACCACAACCACCGACACTATCGTCGTATGCTTCCCACCGCAGCTCCCTAGGGTTCCGGTTCGGCCACCCTGTTCTGATTCGTGGCTAGGGTTTGACCGTGATAATTATTGGTAGATCAGCAAAGATCTGAACTCGTCAGTGACATATCAAGCAACATCGAGTTTTCCGTTCACCCATTTTCTGTGTATGAGGTTGTGGCAGGCGGTGGTGGTATGGTGGTGGGCGGCGGTTGTGAGAGAGCGGGAGAGAGAGGATGTTTTATTTAGGTTTAGCCAACGATTTGTGGTAATAGTTTTTGGTGAAGGAAATTTGTGGTTAGTGGTTTAGTTTGACTAATGGTTTGAAGATTGTTTATACAATTGTTGCAGGTTAATTTTTTTGCGATGAATATGAATTTGGTTTAGTCTATGGAATAAAGAAATGAATTTGGTTATCAGTTTTGAAGTTTAAATGGAAAAGTCGTGGGATTTAAATGAAATTTCAAAATGGTGGTGGTGACGGATATGGTGGAGGTGGTGGCTGTCAAAGTGGTGGTGGGGTGGATAGAGACAGAGAACTGAGATTGAGATAGATTGGGGTGGTTTAAATATAAATGAAGAAGATGCCCGGATAGTCCCTATGGTTTGGCCTTTTAAGAAAGGGTATTTTTGTCATTTCACACCCCTCTTAACAGAGAAAAGTAACTGAAGTTAGACCCAGTGACTATCCGAGAACAAAACGGTAAACCGCAGGGACTATTCAAGTAGTTTTAGAAAGATAGGGACTATAGCTGAAAAAAGGTGAAACCACAGGGACTATCCGGGCATTTCTCTCTAATATTTAATTACACACAACTTTTAACACTTTTTTTACCCTACAACTTATAGAGTGCAGAATTATGATTTGGTTGAACTACCCCATTCTGTCTGTCTGAAGTCTTTAGTTGAGATGAAATTGGTAATTGGTTTCCAAACCCATGTTCATATTCACTCATATTTTAGTATTTGTTTATTGGGTTAGAATTCAGCTTGTCAATATTTAAAGTCTTGGAGATAAGGCTAGAGGGTTCCTACCCGGTTCCACATTTTATAAATAAAACCTGTCGGTTCCTACCCGGTTCCACATTTTATAAATAAAATCGGTTCCAACCCGAAACCGATTCCTCCGTAACCATTTCAGAACCGGTGTATTAAAGTCTTGATTATGTTACCGTTGGAATCGATTTCTTGCCGTTGCACGCCATTTGATCTTTGAAAATAATCAAATATGGATTTAAAGAGATTTATGGACTTATTTTTACATAATAAAGTTTCAAAATCGTATTACAACAGAATAAAGTAACAAGTTTCAAAATCATTTTTTTTATTGAGTTTGAAATTAATACTTTTGTAATTTTTTTTTATTTTTTATATTTGAACTATTTTGATCCTCTTACTTTTGACTTTTTTTATTGAGTTTGAAATTAATACTTTTATAATTTTTTTTTATTTTTTATATTTGAACTATTTTGATCCTCTTACTTTTGACAGTAAGAAAGAGTAAAAAGGTATGCAAAAATGCTATTGCTAGTCATAGGAGTCTAAACATGTAGAGTAGGTCTTTGCATATGGAGTGTGGAGGTGGTTCTATGGAGTGTGGAGGTGGTTCACCAGGTCAAAAGTGTTGTCATTTCTTTTGTTGGAACCATGCCCCTTCGACAAAAAAGAGGACAAGTGATAGGACTTGCAAAATGATGGTTTTAACTTGCTTGGTGTGGTTCCCAAACAATATACATCATAATACTACAATTAATGAAAAAAATATGTCATGTACATGTACGGTAGGCGGCTGATACACATAATACTACTCATAGGAGTACTTGTGCTTTCAAACCAAAATGATACGATAATGGAATACGACATCACACGTAACCGATTTGATCCGGAACTTGCAGTATAGTCCATATATATTAAAAAATGATGTATAATGGAAAAAGCGTAAAATTTATATTATTATCGACGCGTTTGTGAATTAAAAACAATATGAAAAAATTTAAAAAAGGCCCTAAGCGCTGCGCTTTGACCTAAGAGGGGCGCTTTGCCCGAAATTTTAAAAATGTAAAAAAAAAAAAAAAAAAAACCTCAAAGCGCCCCTCTTTGGCCATAGCGGGACGCTTTGATGTAAAGCAACAGACAAGGTCTGACCGCGTCGGTCAGACCTTGTCGGTTGACTTTACACCAAAGCGCCCCGCTTTGGCCATAGCGCGGCGCTTTGGGGTGTGAAAATAATTTTCTCCGTGTGTAAATAGCATGAACCAATATTTTTCCAACAACAGACATGACTCACCATACATGTTAGTTTATTAGTATATGCGCTGTACTTGTTTCTAAAAGTCAAAAAGACTTTTCACAGAGAAAAACACTCTACCCATCATACTAGGTGCTTGTAAAGTCGTACCTTTACGCAACAAAAACTTGTACCTTAAGCATTGTTTAAGGTGAGTTTTTAGGGGAAAAAACTGATAAAGATCTAAACGCCTTCTCCAACCTTTTGTGCACAAAAAAGAGTTCCTGAATTGCTTTCACTTTCTCTTGCTTTGGTTTTCAAACATTCAGTTGTTGAAATGGGTGATGCGGTTGTTGCGGTCCTTGTGAAGGAGGTGGTGCGGATACTTGGTTCTTTAGCTAACCAAGAGATTGCTCTACTCAGGGGACTCGAAGGCGATATTTTGAGTCTCCAGAATGATTTCGAGCAGATCCAAGCTGTTCTTCAAGATGCAGAAGAGAAACAAGTCAAGAATAACACTGTAAAGGTATGGCTTAAGCACCTCAGATCTGTCTCCTTGGAGGCAGAAAATGTGCTGGACGAGATCTCAACTGAAGCGTTGCTACAAAGCCTATACAAAAAAAGAATCAAATACAGGGTAAAAGCCTTCTTCTCTCCCAATCAAAATAAATTTATGTCCCGTCTTAGGATTGCTCACAAAGTTAAAGACATAAGAAAGAAACTTGATGACATTGCATTTAAGAGATTTGAGTTAGGTTTGATCCCTTCGGATGTTATAAGTGATGTAGATGATATGGTAGTTGAAAATGAGATGCCAAATAGAGAAACTAGCTCGCTTATACATGATTCTTCAATTATATTTGGAAGAGATGAAGAGATGGAGATGGTGACTAAAGCGATATGTAACCAAGATGTCGGAAATGGTGAGGTTCCGGTGTATTCTATATGGGGTATGGGAGGTTTGGGAAAGACCACTTTAGCTCAGTTAGTTTATAACCATGAAAGGGTGAAGCAATGTTTCGAGTTAAAATGCTGGATCTATGTTTCTGAAAAGTTCCAGGTTATGGAGATAATGAAAAAAATCATCGAGTCCATAGATGATTGTGGGTGCACACTTACATTGCTAGATAAGTTGCAAGAGTCCCTTCAAAGCAGGTTAGGGGGGAAGAAATTTTTGGTTGTACTAGATGACGTTTGGGTTGAAGATGATGAAAATGAAAAGAGCATGTGGGAGGAGCTAAGAAAAACATTAAGGTGTGGGGCAGATGGAAGTATTGTTGTGATGACAACACGATCCCAGGCAACTAGTCAAATGTTTAGTAAGGTTCCCAAGTTACAACATAAACTTGGATGTTTATCAGAAGATGACTCGTGGTTACTATTCAAGAAGTATGCATTTGCACAGGGAAGAGAGAGGAACGACATAAGTGAGCTCGAGCCTATTGGAAGGGAGATAGTTGAGAAATGTAAAGGACTACCTCTAGCAGTGAAGACCTTGGGTAGCTTAATGTGGTCGAAAAGTAGTACAAGCGATTGGCAACATGTGAAAGACAACAACTTATGGGATTTGGATGAAGTTAAAGTCTTGCCTTCTATTTTGAAGTTAAGTTATGATAAACTGCTTCCACATTTAAAAAGATGTTTTGCTTATTGTTGTTTGTTTCCAAAGGGTTGTGAAATGGAAAAGGATGTAGTGATTTCGTTGTGGGTTGTTAATGGTTTTATTCCACCCAAAGGAGGGAAAGACTTGTATATACTTGGGGAAGAAATTCTTAACTGCTTTGTTTGGAGGTCATTCTTGCAGGTTGTTGTTAAGCCCGAAAATTATTGGGATGGCATTTATAGATATAAAATGCATGATCTGATGCATGACATGGCACATGATGTGATGGGACAAGATTGTTTAGTTATAGAGCCTGCAAATAACAAGGTTGAAATACCAAATGGGGTGCTTCATTTGAGCTCGCCATGCTCCGTTCAGTTTTCATATGAGGATCTAGGAAAGCTAACATCGTTAAGGTCAATATTCATGTTCAGGGAAGAGTATGAATGTAGCAAAATTTTGAAGCAAGCTTATGTAAGGGTATTACACTTGGATGGTATTTGGTTAAGGAAATTCCCTGAATCAGTTTGCAAACTCAAACATCTAAAATACTTGAATTTATCAAATTCAAGTATAGAAGTTTTACCCGAGTCGATTATGTATCTCCAAAACTTGCAATACTTGAACTTATCACATTTACGTATAAAAGTTTTACCGAAGTCGATTATGTATCTCCAAAACTTGCAATACTTGAACTTATCACATTTACGTATAAAAGTTTTACCGAAGTCGATTATGTATCTCCAAAACTTGCAATACTTGAACTTATCACATTTACGTATAAAAGTTTTACCGAAGTCGATTATGTATCTCCAAAACTTGCAATACTTGAATTTATCACGCTCACATATAGAAGCTTTGCCTGAGGGGATTGTTTATCTCCAAAATTTGCAAATGCTGCATTTGGATTTTTGTTATTCACTCAAACATTTTCCAGTAGGAATCAAAGAACTAATCAGTCTGCGAATACTTTCAAGGTTTTATGTTGGTAAAGAGAATGGGGCCAAAATAGGGGAATTGGAGGATTTAAATCTACTTGAGGGCAGGTTGATGTTAGACGGGCTTCAGAATGTTGGAAGTTTAGGAGAAGCCAAGAGTGCCAAACTTGAATGTAAAAGAAATCTATTGCATTTGACGTTGTGTTGGTCTATTTATACGCGACCAGAAGAAAAGCGTGTAGATGAAGAGGTTCTCGAGGGACTAGAACCAAAGCCGAGTCTCAAGAAATTGGCAGTATTTCATTACATGGGAATGAGTATTTCTCCCGGTTGGTTGGTGAATTTAAAAAATTTGCTTGAAATCGAATTTCATAATTGTAACCGCTGTGAGCATATTCCAACACTTGGGAGATTACCCAATCTTAGGGTCATTAAGTTGCGTCACATGGATTCTTTTAAGTGTTTCGTTGATGACGACACAAACATGTTAGGCGACACCACCAATATGTTTCTTTCTGTAGAAGAATTACACATCAAAGTCTGTCAGAGTTTGGTTTCCTTGCCAAGTAACCTTCCAAAACTCAAGGTTTTAGACTTAGCTTGGTGCGATGCTTTAGTTTCTCTACCGGATGAGATTCAGAGTTTCAAGGATTTGAAAAAACTTGCTATATGGAGCTGTAAACAATTAAGGAAAAGGTATGAAAAGGATGTGGGTGTAGAATGGCATAAAATTTCTCACATTCCCCACGTCAAAAATTAGTAATCTACATTTAGCAACTTCTCATTATTTGTGAGAGAGTTGATATTGTAGCTGATAGTACATGCTTCCCAACCATGATGTACAACTCTTTCAAGCTGATTCTTTGTAATATCCGTATCGGAACCGCCAACAGGTAGTTCGTCCGCCCTTATTTATGATTCAACCTATTTTTAATTTCAATTTTTTAATTAATAACCTTGATTTTTCAACTGTGAATTTGATTTTTCGCTGTTAGTTATCTCTGTTCAATTTTTATTTCTTTGCTTCCTGTTAATTCTTCTTTTCTAATATCTTTATTAATTGTTACACATAGGGTTTTGACTGTTTATTTACCTCTTTGACTTCCAATTTGAACTGTTTTAATTCTCCGGGTTGCTTAATATCATGTTAAACGTTTACTTTTCACTTCGATAGTGTTTTTGTACAGCTCTTGAAGCGGGTATTGGTTTTTTTTATTTGGGTCTTTGAATACTGCAGCTTCATTGATGGTTGAAAGGACCAGTCACATTAGTATATAATTCTTAGCATGTAATGTTTTATCTTCCATTTACTGTATATTTTGTCATTAATTAGCTTACATATTATGTGTATTTTATGTGTTTCTAGGAAAATAAACCGAGATTGTGTGTAATCAAAGTCATTCGAAGGTTACAACTCGTTGCCGTCAGTTGCGTCAAAGTTCTTCGAGTTGAAACGACATATTTTAGAAGCCGTCTATGGTGGTATGATTTATATTTTTGGTTCCAATATATGATTTTGCCACTTTTATCATCGTCGTCGTCGTCGTTATTGTTATTTTTAAGTTGACAATAAAAATTTCAGGACTTTGTACTGTAGAAGAGGTTATGGAACTTGTGGAACTAAATCCAGTCAAGGGAGCCCTAGTTGGTCTACCTGGAATTGACGGATTATCAACTGAACAAAGAAAAAGATTAACAATTGCAGTTGAGTTAGTTGCAAACCCCTCTATTGTATTTATGGATGAACCTACTTCGGGACTTGATGAGGTAGCATTTTCGACCTATTTAACTATTAGATTGTGCCACGTCAATCAGTGAAAAGTGTTTAAACTATGCTGAAAAGTTTTGGCAATGGTTAGACACTTGCTGAAGCGGTAAACTTTTTTTTATTTTTTGTTTTTTTTAATTTAAGATAAAATGGAAAAAACATCAAACTTTTATAAATAAATAAAAAAGCATTACATTAAAATCTAAGTTTAAAAAAACTAAAAATTACAAGGCCATCCATATTTTTTTGCGATATCACATGATTTCCAACATCGTAGGGCGAACATTGTCGTCAGGCTGATTAAACGTCTCCAAGTCCTTGTCGTACATTGTTTGTCGCAACTCCTCTCGTTGCTCATCCGAACCACCGCGTTTATCTTGAGTCATCGCCTTCGAACCGGACCCTACATTTTTTTTCTTGCCTTCACCTTTGTTTGAGCCTTCCATTTTTTTTGAAAAGATTTGAATGATTGATGTGAATTGTAGATTTGTAGTGAATATGGAGGTTGAGTTTGTTTGGTGAAAATGGAAATGAATTTGTTTAATTTATAAAGTTAAAAATTGATTTTTTTTATTAATGTCAACGGCTATATAGCCGTTTGAAAACAACTTTCCCGAGCGGCAATATGTCCCCGATCGAGATTCACACCGTGCGGCAAAGGGGGGTAGGCGGCGGTGTTCCCGAGCGGCAAACCCATAGTTACCACGTATTGGATCGTGGTGTACCCAATCGGAAATAGTAAGCGTACCGGAACGACATGGTCCGGCGAACCATAGCGGAGTTGCGTCGGTACGACCATATAGCGACTTCCGACAGAAATTCCGGCGATGAATTCCGACGCCACTGCTGTTTTCAGTCGGAAACCAGGAAGAAGGGAAGAAGAAGAAGATAGCGGCTGCGTGCGTTCTGATGTTTTAGGCTTTTTTTAGGGTTTAATAAGTTTAGTTATTTCAATATTTAACCCCTCCATTTTTACTAGTTTACATTTAAACCCTAAAACTTGTAGTTTTTTACATAAAAAGCTATGCAGTTAATGCGGTAAAATATCGGATATCGGTAAAGGACCGATATTTGAAATATAGGTTATCTCGGTGAGATATCAGTGGGATATCGGTAATTTTAATATAATGTAGAATTTATATATATAGCAATTTAACACCAATAATTCAGTGAGATATCAGTGGTATATCGGTTATATCGGTCAAATATATGTGATATATCGGTTATATCGGTCAAATATCGGTGATATGTCGGTTATATCAGTCAAATATCGGTCAATATCACCGATAATATCGGTACCGATATTTTGACCGATATTTGACACCGATATTTTACTAAGGGACCGATATGACTGATATAACCGATATATCACCGATATCTCACCGATATTAACTGCATAGATAAAAAGTGTAAAAGTAGTTTGTGTATTTGAACATTTAACCCCCTTTACGTTCACTAGTTTACATTTGCTCCTTAAACTTGTAAACTTATACATAAAAGTATAAATTAACATTATATATATATATAGCATTTAACCCCCTCTATCTTCACTAATTTGTGTACACCGAACCGGACTCCATGGTACACTGTACCGGTTCGTATCGAGATGAACCTACCCCCCTCCGTACCGAAAACGTCACCTCTAGCGAATCGCGTACCCGAACCACGTACCCGTACCGGAGCGAACCGCGAATTAGGTAACTATGGGCAAACCCCTTTGCCGATCCCCTTTGCCGCCCCACTCCGTATCCCCTTATGAGTTGATTTGTGTTTACTTTTTTCATTAGTCTTCAAACAAATAGCTTTTTCCCAGACATTTCTAGGTCAATTTCTTGCATGCCTTTGGAAGCAAAATCTGCCCTACTGGCGGAACCCGCAATACACAGTTATATCGTTGATGTTTGGGACAATGTGCTGGAAATTCGGTGATAAAAGGTGAACATTTTTAACTATAATCTGAGTATTTTGATTTAGGGGTAGTTGCATAAAAAGGCGTCCATCTTCAGTTTTTTGCTGACGTGGATAGTTTTTCGCTGACATGGATGATGATGTGGACATTTGAGGTGAAAAAAAAAGATTTTTTTTTGTTTTTTGCTGACATGGACATTAATTTTTTTCCACCTCATATGTACACATCAGCGAAAAACTAACTGGGTTAAGTTTTTTTTAGCGGAGGTCCATTGAAAAAAATTAATTAGAAAGTAGGGACCAGTGGTTATAGTATTCTCAATTGGGATTATTATTGGCCAACTGAGAAAATGTGAGATTATTAAAATTCAATTTGCCACTTTTTAAAATATTTATAGTAATCAGACCATGTTAGTGGTAAAAAAAGTGATGACTTGGCAGTAAGTTTTGACCATGCTGACGAGGCACTGATGTGGCACTAACATGCTTATGAAACCAGCTCACCTAACTTAAAGCATAGTTTTCGAAGTCTGATGTTTTTTTCTTGCCTAAAATAAGCTCATTGCCTGAAGCAGAAATCATAATCATACTAAAGGTAGTTAAGTTGACTATTAATCAAATAATTCGTAACTTCTTCAGGGAAACCCAACAGGATATTTTTAATGCAATGGGATCAATGTATGCTGCAATTTTATTTATTGGAATTACTAACGCCGCTTCAGTCCAACCAGTGGTTTACGTTGAAAGGTCTGTTTCATACAGAGAAAGAGCAGCAGGGATGTATTCTGCTTTACCATTTGCATTTGCACAGGTACATTCTGCTTAAATGTTTGCACTACTAAAACATATATTCTTAACAGAATTTATTTTTTACTTTTTGCAGGTTGCAATAGAGTTCCCTTATGTGTATGTGCAATCGCTTGTGTACAGCCTCATTTTCTACTTTTTAGCTTCGTTTGAACGGAGTTTTTTGAAATTATTTTGGTACATATATTTTATGTACTTCACGTTACTATACTTTACCTTCTTTGGAATGATGACAATTGCTGTTACACCCAACCATAATATCGCTGCTATCGTTGCTGCTCCTTTTTACATGTTGTGGAACCTTTTCAGCGGATTTATGATCGCTCGCATGGTAACTAAAGTTGTATTATTAATTTTTTTTTATTCTTTGTGTATTTTATAAAAGAGTTAAATGTCATTTTAGACCCTGTGGTTTGGGTCATTTTGGCAGTTTAGTCCAAAGGTTTCATTTTTCTCCTGTGGGTCCAAAAAGGTTTCACTGTTGCCAGTTTAGCCCACCGGGTTAACTTCATCAATTTTTTCTGTTAACGAGAAGGGCAATTCGGTCATTTTTTATATAATTTTGATAACTAGAAAGACAATTCGGGCATATAAAATGACCGAATCGCCCTTCTCGTTAACAGGAATAATGGATGAAGTTAACCCAGTGGACTAAAATGGCAACAGTGAAATCTTTTTGGACCCATAGGAATAATGGATGAAGTTAACCCAGTGGACTAAAATGACATTTAACTCTAAAATAAAAAAAAAGGTTCATTTTTGTCAATGTTGATCAACAGAGGCTTCCAATATGGTGGAGATGGTATTATTGGGCGAATCCAGTATCATGGAGTTTGTACGGGCTGCTGACGTCACAATATGGAGATGTTAATGAACCCTTAAAGCTTGCTGATGGTTTGCATTCAGTTCCGTTACGACAGTTTCTTAAAGACGAATTGGGGTACCGCCACGAATTTTTGGGTGTTGCCGCCACTGCAGTGGTGGGTTTCTGTCTATTGTTTGCAGTGACGTTTGCATTTACTATGAAATCCTTCAACTTCCAAAGGAGATGAAGATGTGTAAATTGTAATGCCTCTAAAAACTAGTTGACAGGGCGTTGGGAATCCTCCAACAAGTGTTTGTTTTGTGTTGTTTGCAGATTAAATCATGCGGTTTTGTTTTGATATAGTTACACACCGAGGGTGTACAAGGCATCAAATATAGTAATAAACCGAAAATATTTAGGTTTTTGTAATTTGAACAAAGTCATGTAGGTGACAAATATGTACAATGGATATTGGATATTCAATTTCTTTTTTAGTTTAACAAATCTTGTCAATGATACTAAACATTTAGTTAGTATAATCTCAGTGATATATATATATATATACACACATGCACACATCCCTTTCAAAGAAATATATCCTTGGGATGTTATCTATACTATATATATAAAAGGATATCCAAGGGATAGGAATGGTAATTTGCCAATGTGTTGAAAACACACTTAATCCACAATGTACAAGATTTAAAGCATAAGAAAACACAAACAATTTACCCTTCAACTGATTCATCTTCAGCCGTCCATTTATCTCACTTTTTCAGTCCATTTATCTCACTTTTTCACACGGATCGCCATCTTCAGCCGTCCACTTCAATTCACACGGATCAAAGCTTCATCAGACCTTCTATCTCTCTCACAACTTATACATCTCACAAGCTTCATCAGACCTTCTCTCTCTCACCTTCTCTCTCGGGCGACTCAAGAACATCATCCACCTTTGTCTCTCACATCTCACACTTAACGGGTCGGGTCGGGTCGGGTTGGGTCATGGGTCAGAACGGGTTCAGGTCGAAACGGGTTCGGGTCAAAACGGGTCAATTAAAAAAAGGGTTGTTTTGGTTCGGGTCAAAACGGGTTTGGGTTGGAACGGGTTCGGGTCAGAACGGGTTTCGGGTCGGGTTGGTTAAAAAAATGTTTTTTTTAATGTTTAGCGGTATGAGAAGAGGTTCGATCATCCAGAGTGTGATTTGGAGACATCATCGTGTATACGGTGAAATTAGAATGAAATTGCAGCGAATAGAAGGTTGTAGAGAGTTGAAAACGATGTCGTGTGAAGTCTATGAGCGAGCAGAAGCCATTGCTTGTTGGAGTTGCAGGGTTTGAAACGTGATTATTGCGACTTCGTGAATTAGATTTAGATAATCCAGTTGAAGAATTTATTAATTAGGAATTGGTATGTTACTTTGCTTTTATACTCGGTAATCAGTTTTTGTACAGCAACTTATAACTTGCTTCTTCAATATCTGATTGTTTTGGCCCTTATAACTAGAAAACTAAAACTAGTATCAGTATCTTGGTTTAAAAAGGTGCACGAGCCGCTCATAGACTTTCAGTTGAATTTCGTAAGCAACAAGACGAAGACAACAAACACTCTGTTGGGGAATTTTCAGAAACCGGACGATCAGAGAGGCGTGTAATCACTCTCAGATCAAATTATTTCGGTGGTTCACCCGAATAATTCAATTAATCCAATTTTTGGACAAAACTGCCATTTAACTGCCATTTCCAAACATTTCGAAAATGTGGCAAAATTCAGAAAAATAAATTTTCTGTCACATTTTTAATAAAGCAATTTATTAAAAATAAAATTTTTCCAAGCTGACCTGCCAGCTCGACCCCAGCCAGGGGCTCTGCCCCTTGGACCCCGCCAGGGGCTGCCGACCCCCGCCAAGGGGGCGCTACCCCCTTGGAACCCCCGTATAGTACGGGCTCCGCCCGTACACTTCGAATAATAATAACTCAAACAAGCGTGCACTCCCGCACCTCCTAACTTGCTTGATGTGTATTATTATTCGCTTTGATCACCAAGTCAATCCCCGATTACACTAAAATATCTAACATTCCTCCCCCATTTTAGCGTAATCCTTGATTAACTTAAACAAATTCACAACAATCAAACTTATGCATAAATGAAATATCGCGACGATTGAATTTCACATTAGTATATTACACATTCCAAATATTCGAATATAGGGGTGTCGCTAAGGATTGAACCCTTTCTATTCAGTGAATACATGAAGATAATATACACACAAGTTTACATACTCTAATGTTCTTTCTTGACACTAATTTTTACTAGCCTGTGTCCCATCCTTCAATGAACATATCAAAGCCAAGTCCTAGCTTCTTGAAGCGGCTAAACTTCATGCTCATATAGGTAGCTCTTTATTCTTGCACCTGCATATGCAATTTTTCAAAGAACTATTAAGAAGAAAACCTTCAACCTCCTTTAACTTGCAGGTCTGAACACATACCTTGGGATGATGCTACTAATGTGTTCCAATTTCTAGATGTTAAGCTTTCCACATTGAATTCAGCACCTAACGTCATATTAGGTGGGAATTGGGTATCTTAACACGAGAAATCTCAGGTGGACTTTAATCCCATCCCTACAGCCGCCTTGTGCACAAGATCTCTACATAACTCTTTGGTTAAGTGGTCGGCTAAATTCTGTTGAGTTCTCACAAACTCCACCGATATCACCCCTTGCGTGATGAGCTCACGAATCATGCTGTGTCTAACACCTAAGTGTCTAGACTTCCCATTATACACTTGGCTATATGCCTTAGCCAAGGTAGCAGCACTATCACATCTAATAGATATTGGTGATATAGGTTTGGGCCACAATGGAATCTCATAAATCAAGTTTCTTAGCCACTCAGCTTCTTTGCCAGCTGCGGCTAATGCTACAAACTCAGACTCCATTGTCGAATCAGTTATGCAATTCTGTTTCTTAGATGCCCAAGATATGGCACCTCCTCCGAGCAGAAAAGTCCATCCACTCGTGGAAGAATGATCTTCCTTGTTTTTAATCCAGCTTGCATCCGAATAACCTTCTAAAACCGAAGGAAATCCAGTATACGTCAAACCATATTTCATGGTTCCTTTCAAGTACCTAAATACTCGATTCATTGCTTGCCAATGACTTGCACCTGGATTGCTAGTATACCTACTAAGCTTTCCAACAGCATAAGCTATATCCGGTCTAGTGCTAATCATGGCATACATGAGGGATCCAATGGCCCTTGAATATTCAAGTTGGCTTACAGCTACACCTTCATTAGGTGAGAGCTTAAAAGCAGGATCCATTGGAGTGCTAACCGGAGAACTATCATGAAAATTGAACTTTTTCAATATCTTCTCAATATAATGAGATTGAGAGATAGATATGCCATTGTTCTCCCTTTTGATCCTTATACCAAGGATCACTTCCGCCTCCCCCAAGTCTTTCATATCAAAACAAGATGACAAAAATTTCTTTGTTTTATCAACTTGATCCTGGTCAGTACCGAAGATCAACATGTCATCTACATATAGACAAATTATGACTCCTTTCCTAGAATCATCAAATTTGCTATATACACACTTGTCTGCTTGGTTTAATACAAAACCATTAGACAAAACCACTTCATCAAACTTTTGATGCCACTGTTTTGGTGCTTGCTTTAAGCCATATAATGACTTAACTAGCTTACACACCTTATGCTCATTGCCAGGCATAACAAAACCCTCTGGTTGTTTCATATATATCTCCTCATCCAAATCACCATTCAGGAAAGCAGTTTTCACATCCATTTGATGAATTACAAGATTGTGTATTGCAGCCAAGGCAACCAACAATCTAATAGTGGATATTCTTGCTACAGGAGCATATGTATCAAAATAGTCAATCCCTTCCTTTTGTCTAAAGCCTTGGATAACCAATCGAGCTTTAAACTTTTCAATTGAACCATCTACTTTCATCTTCTTCTTGAAGATCCATTTACAACCAAGTGGTTTACACCCAGGGGGTAGATCAGACAGTTTCCAAGTGTTATTCTGCATAATAGAGTCCATCTCATCATTTACAACTTCTTTCCAGAAAGCTACATCTCGAGATGCCATGGCTTCACTATAGGTTTTAGGATCTTCCTCAATATTGAAGCAATATTGATATTGAATTTTAATTTCATCTCTAGATCCTTCAACCAAATATAGCTGAAAATCATCACCAAATGATTTAGCTTTTCTTGCTCTACCACTCCTCCTAAGTTCCGGAGGAGTATCAATCACTTGATCAGCCACGTGAGAGTTACTAGAGCTTGGAACCATGTCTCTAGGTCTAGGCATTGAAGAGAATCTATTCTCATCATACTCTGCAGTTCTTGCCTCAATAACCGTATGCACTGACACGTAGTCATTTGGTTCTATAACATAGAACCTGTGAGCAAATGAATGCTCCGCATACCCAATGAAAATGCAGTCAATACCTCTTTCCCCTATGTTCCTTATCTTAGGATCAGTGAGCCTCACCACGGCTCTACAACCCCAAACTCTCAGCTTATGCAGCTCAGGTGGTTTTTTATACCAAAGCTCATGAGGGGTGGTCTTGTTCCTTTTATTTGGAACCCTATTTAGCAAATAGCAGGCTGTCAACATAGCCTCACCCCAAAAGCCCTCACTTAGGCCCGAATAGGACAACATGGTATTGACCATTTCCTTTAAAGTCCTATTTTTCCTTTCCGCCACACCATTTTGTTCCGGTGTGTAGGGAGCTGTGGTATGGTGTATTATTCCAGTAGATTGGAAATACACCGGATCAAAGTACTCACCACCTCTGTCCGTATGTAGGGTTTTGATCAACCCACTCCGATGAAGCTCTACTTCTTGTTTATAAATCTTAAACTTTTCAAGAGCTTCATCCTTAGCATGCAACAAATAAACGTAACAAAATCTAGTAGCATCATCTATAAATGTTACTACATATTTTTTATTACCTAGAGATGGTGTAGCATGAAAATCACATAGATCACTATGTATCAAATCTAACACTTTAGTTTCCCTATGAACATGTTGCATGAAAGGCTTTTTGGTTATCTTATTCAACTTGCAAACATGGCATTTATCATTGTTTATGTTAATAGGCGGAATTAAGCTCATTTTAGACATTTCTTTAACCCTTTTATAATGTACATGTCCTAGTCTAGCATGCCATAATTCTGATTCAGTCAAGTTGTTTCTACTACTAGTTGAAGCTATACAATTTGCATTACTAGTTGAAGGTACATCATTAACATTACTAGTTGAAGCAACACAAACAGATTCATTCATGAACGAGACATCAACATTCAACATAAACATACCATTACATAGATAACCGAAACCAACAAAGGTACCATGTCTTGACAAGATATACTTGTCACTTTCCAATACTTGTTTGTACCCACAATTATTCAACACAATGCCACTTAACAGATTCTTTCGAATCCCGGGCGCATACAAAACATTGTTCAAAAGTAAAGTTTTCCCAGAAGTAAACACAAGATTAACAGTTCCTATTCCCTTGATTGGTTCAGTTGCAACATTCCCCATCTTTATGATAGACCCGTCTTCTATTGGTTGAAAGTCTTTAAACCAACGAAGATCCTTGCACACATGACTTGTTGCACCTGAATCAACCCACCAAGCAATGTCATCATCCTGCACATAAAATGCCTCAGAAATTAGTGACACATAATTCTGAACCGAATTATTAAATTGTACTAAATTCTGACCTTGCTTGCCCGGGTCCTTGGACCCGCTAGAACCAGCCTCTTGCTTGTCCTTTGAACCAGACTTCTTGTTTTTCTTCATCAACTTACAGTCCTTCTTAAAGTGACCAACCTTACCACATTTCCAGCAAGGGTAATTCGGCTTTTTGTTTGAACCCGAATTGTTGTTTCCTTGAAACTTGCGTTTCCCTTTGAACTTACTGTTTCCTTTGGACGATTCACCCGTTTCAACCATGTTCACAGAACTTGATCCAGCCCGTTTCTTATCATCATTGACCAACACACTTTCCTGTGCTCTCAAGCCTTCTTCAATTCTGAAGTGGCTTCCAAGTTCAACCAAAGTTAACTCTCCTTTCTGATGTTTCAGATTATGTTTAACATCTCTCCAGGAAGGAGGTAACTTGTCAATGATACTCGAAACAGAGATGGATTCATCCATCTTCATATCATGTTGGGCAAACTGCCCCAGAATTCGTAGCAATTCATGATATTGTTCCATCACAGGCCGTTCATCAACCATTTTGTAGTTATTGAAATTACTGACAAGAAACTTCTTACTAGAAGAATCTTCTGCCATGTATTTGGCTTCCAACGTGTCCCACAGTAACTTTGCAGTTTCAACATTTTGATAAACATCAAATAAGGGATCAGACATACCGTTCAGGATGTGGCCAAGACAGATATAATTGTCGTTCTCCCACTTCGACCTCTTCCTGATTTGCTCCAGATTTCCCTCATCCTGTATCTCCGGGATTGGAGTGGTCAACACGTACACAACCTTCAACGAACTCAGAAGAAAATGCATCTTCTTCTGCCATCTTCGGAAGTCCACACCTTCGAACTTCTCCAGTTTGTTCTCCTTGATAATCATATCCTTCATCGATCCGCTTGCCATCTTCACAGAAAATAATTTGATCTTTGTTGGGGAATTTTCAGAAACCGGACGATCAGAGAGGCGTGTAATCACTCTCAGATCAAATTATTTCGGTGGTTCACCCGAATAATTCAATCGGATACAACTCTGATTTCGAGAAATTGAACTAGTGTATGTTTTTTGCGTGAATTGATTGAACCAGAAAAATTGTGATCAAAAAACTGAATACGAAATTGGGTTTTTGGGGTGTAACTGCCCAATGGCAGTTAATCCAATTTTTGGACAAAACTGCCATTTAACTGCCATTTCCAAACATTTCGAAAATGTGGCAAAATTCAGAAAAATAAAATTCAGCTCGACCCCAGCCAGGGGCTCTGCCCCTTGGACCCCGCCAGGGGCTGCCGACTCCCGCCAAGGGGGCGCTGCCCCCTTGGAACCCCCGTATAGTACGGGCTCCGCCCGTACACTTCGAATAATAATAACTCAAACAAGCGTGCACTCCCGCACCTCCTAACTTGCTTGATGTGTATTATTATTCGCTTTGATCACCAAGTCAATCCCCGATTACACTAAAATATCTAACACACTCCACCTCCGTTTCTTTTCCATCTTGGGCTCAGATCTCCGTTAGTAACCGCTGGACCTGTTTAGCAATAACTTTGGGTTCGAAACGGTACGGGTCGAAACGGTTCCGAAAGGTTCCCGTCGAAACGGTTCGATTCGAAACGGTACGGGTCGAAACGGTTCGCGTCGAAACGGTTCGAGTCGAAACGGTTTGCGTCGAAACGGTACACGTCGAAACGGTACGAAACTCGTTCCGACCCGAAACTCGTCTCGTGCGGAAACTCGTGTCGGCCCAAAACCCGTAGCGATTCGAAACTCGTCCCATGCAGAAACCCGTGTCGGCCCGAAACCCGACCCGAACCAACCCCGTTCCGATCCAAAACCTGTGTCGTGTCGAAACCCGTCTCGGCCCGAAACTCAATTTGAACTGAACCCATTCCGATCCGAAACCTGCCCCGTTTCTTTAAGACACTAACCCGCATCGACCCATTTATTAGTTTTGATGATGCATCATTTTTTGGTTGCCATTTTTGTGGTTGAATCTCACAAATTGGGAGGTTCTGAACTGGCCTTAAAGTCAATTTAGTAAGAAGTTGACTATTTTTCTATACTATTGATTTGGTATGGTAAGGTAAGGATGAATTAGAAACTTAGGTCAAGATATATGCTTCTATTTTTCTTACGACTGGTTGGAGCATCTTTAGAGATTCTTGTTTTGTTACAGTGAGAGATTCTTCGTTTAGTAAGACAATTATAGATGTCTCGATATTTAAGAGTGTTATATGGATTGTATGTTCCTGTTTCAGATTTTTTTTTACTGTTTTGCAGGGTTCTTATGACCGTGAGGGATCTTGTCAGATATCTTGCCCCGGTATACATCTTTCCTGCTTGGTCCATATGTATGTTTAGTCACCAACAGAAGTAAGTAAAAGGGAAGGAACTAATTTCATATCAAACAAAGGTTAGATTTGTTATCTCTAAAGGTGTGGTGGACCTTTTTATGTCATTTACACTTTGATTGATTCATACCCTCAACCTATTTGTTGACACTGATTATTGGTTTAAGGAAACGCGCCTACGCGCAAGCAAAGCCCTGCACTTTTGTTAACATAATGTGACGCAAAAGAAAACGTGTTTCAAAAAAAATCCCACTGAGGCACACACCTTTTGTACAGGGAGTTTTTTTTTGTATCAAAGTGTTATATATTTAGCTAAAAGGTTGTACATGCAAGTAATTTATACATTAAATCAATGTATAAACCATATATGGCTATATTTTGGGTAGGGGATGCTAAAAACCTATGGGACATATAAAATATATAAGTACAATGCACTTTGTGTACGAAAAGCCTTCCTCTTTTGCGCTTCGGTTTTAGACCTTGTCGCCTCAGTGCACTTTTTGCTTTTAAAACCAATCACTGGTTACCTATGATATCCAGTATTAATCTCAATTATGTATTTTTTTTTTCCTACTTGGTCATCAGTTTGTCAACTCAGACAAGAGGATTTGCATCACCATGTTCAAGCTTCTTGTCACAACATTCCTTGCACACACCATATCATTATCATATGAGGTCTGCAAGTGGGAATTTTCATCACCGCAGCCTCATTGTTCAAGCTAAACCGGTAAGTTTGCTGTTGAGCTATTTCATCTATATTCCAATAATAATAATTTGCTTTTCTATATTGTTGTAACTCGTCGAGAGTTTTAATATTCTTTTTACTTCTTGCCCAGGGTTTCTATTCGATACTAGGGGTGTCAAAGACTGCCAGCAAATCAGAAATTAAGAGTGGTTAGTCAAATTTACAAGTCGATGATAAATTTACAAAAGGTTTTAACTCGTGTTAATATATGTTAAGCGTATAGGAAACTCGCTAGGAGTTATCATCCTGATGTGAACAAGTAAGTTTTTACACTGTACATTTGTAGTTGTTGTGTTCTGTTTATTTGTCTATTTGAATTGTTGTTGAGATGAAACTGAGAAGATTCAAGTTCTATATCCACCTTCAATGCACTCGAGTTTTATCATGTTTTTGCAGAGAACCAGGAGCTGAACAAAAGTTCAAGGACATTAACTATGCTTATGAGGTAATATGCCATAGGAGGTGGTAATTTGTAAATTGGTTCGTTTGGATTTCGTTATAAATACATAGCTTAAATGAAACGAATAGAACGTTAATGCTTCTAAACAAAAAAATGTTCACATGCTTTGACTCGTAATGTTGATGCAGGTTTTATCCGATGAATGAAAAACGATACAAATATGATAGGAATGGAGAGGCTAGGCTTAAATGTTGCATGGGAGCCACAAAGGGCAGTGGTGATGGCAGGGGAGCCACAAGGGGCGGTTCCTTCTCTAAAGATACTAAAATCGAGCTTATAAATTGGACACTTGTATTGTTAACATATCTGTATGTTTGTTTCCTTGAATTACCTTATCTTATATTATAAGATACACAAAAAAGGTTTTTGGGGACAAGGTCTCATTAGGAACAATACCTCTGTCACACATGTTCTTTTTGTGATACATGTAATGGATACGGGCATGTAGGGAAGTCTTAAAAATGTTAGCCTTGGCTGGGGTAGAGTGGTAAACTTGTGCAGCCGGTTAAGGGTCCAGTCACAGGGTTCTGGTGATCTTTTTTTAATGGTTTGATGAGTTTTTAGGTCGTATATTAAAATTGGAGAACCCAGATATTCTTTATGATGTATTCATGACCTATAACCGATTTGTGACTCGAAAGTATAGAAACCAAGTGGTGTAGGTTTTAACCTGTCGATTCCTAGAGGCCACTTTTTTAAGGTTGTTAATGACATCTTACCCTTGGTACCAGGTAAATTTATACACGAATCTTGGGTCTGTGTGGACTTGATTGAAATTCACATCCTTGCTGATTGTAGATGTTTGGTGTGTAGTGCTGTCATCTACTAACAGTTGATAATACTGGTTTGTTTATTCTCATGTGCACTTGATCTGTTAGTTTGTGGTATTAGAAGTAGTTGCTAAATTACTTGAAAGATAAAACTAGAATACTTTATTTATTGGTGATAGAACAAAGGAATATGACAACCAAATTCTAACACCCGAATGATACTGAAATACACACAAATCAATTACCAACCCCTAAAAAATATCACTACTCACCTTTGACTTTGACTTTAAAAATTGTTGACTTTCAATTTTCATCCATTTCTTCATCGTAGTCATTTACTTCAACTTCATCAATGATGTTGATATTCAAATACCAAGTAAAAAATTATCCTTTTTAGCATAAATCCTTTATAAACATTAAAGATTATAAATTATGAATATGTATACCTCAATATTTTAAATAGAGTTAAATGCTTGGTTGGTCCCTGTGGTTTGTGAAAATTACAGACTTGGTCCTAATGATTCACTAATTACAGAGTTGGTCCTAATAGTTATAATTTTTACACTCGGGTGGTCCTTATCACTATCTTCTGTTAAGTTTCTCAGTTAAACAGATGTTAAATGACTAAATTACCTTTAACCAATAAAAAAAAAGTAAAAACGATATAAAAGATTTATCTTCTTCCTCTCTCCCTCTCTCACACACACACATTCTCTCTTTCTAATCCACCTCCACCTGCAACTTAAACCCACCACCATCTCCCCCGTCACCTTCAACCCACCACCACAACCTCCAGCGACACCTTCACTGACGGTAACCAGCCACAAACGCTACCGAGAACAGAGCCTGAAAACATCTGTTATCTCCTCAGCCACATCAAGCTCCTCCTCCGTCGTAAAACGGCCGAAATCGCCGCCTAGAAGCCGGTCTATACATCGAAGCCCTAAGCACCCGAGCTTCACTATTCGAATCGATTCGGTGTCTACCGGACTCTCTTCACGATCTCGAACACTTGAAACTGTTGTACAATTCAATTCTCCGTCATCGGAAACTAGCCGGTCTGGTATGGAAACATCAAAGTATCCGATATCGTGGGATTCCAGGGAGACTGTGTTCTTTAGCTACCAAAAGTCAAGAACTGATTGCTTCAGGGGAAACAGGGAATTGTAGAATCACCTTTGTCGCGACTCGGGAGGGGCGGCTGCGGTGCACCACCGTTGGATGTGGTTGCCGACGAGTTTCGGTGTGATTTGGTTTGATTCGGACGAGTTTCGGTGTGATTCGGTGTGTTGTTTGAACTTTTCGGACAATTATTCATCAATTTCGTATACGGATCAGTTGAATTTCATTGAGTTTCGGTTGAAATTTTAATAAATTTTGACAAAGTTTGGATATAATTCATTGATATCGTTGATTTTTAGCATGGCCGGTTCTGAGGGTGGGCGGGGAGGACCACCGGCTAGGGCCCGATATTTCAAAGGGCATGTCATTTAAAAAATATTGATATGTATATGTAAAATAAATAAATTAATAGGTTATACCCATATAAACACCAACATAGGTCCACTTACAAAACTATTTTTAAGGTTTAGATTAGTTATTAACTCATTGTAATTAGGTTTAGACCTCCCAATACCCAATTTCGTTAAGGCCTAAGGGCACGTTTTTTTTCGAGCTCGAACAGGGTACACGAATTCTTAGGGCCGGCCCTGA
This sequence comes from Helianthus tuberosus, assembly GCA_030545235.1. Lineage (NCBI taxonomy): Eukaryota > Viridiplantae > Streptophyta > Magnoliopsida > Asterales > Asteraceae > Helianthus > Helianthus tuberosus. Next base: position 7,285,436 of record CM060351.1, on the reverse strand, counting down.
TTTTTAGTTCGAGTTCTATATATTTTGAAGATTTCAAACAGTTTGTCACTGATTTCAAATTGAGTTTCAGTTCGAAATTATAAGTTTTGAACAGTTTACAATCGATTTTCGTTGGTTTCAGTTCGAGTTTATGAGTTTTTGATTACTGCTATACCTTAATTGTGAACAGGGGCGGACCTATGTGGACACAAGGGGGAGCGCCCGCTACCGCTTGGCAGGGAAAAAATTGACGTTTTTAGTGTAAATTTTGGAAAAATTTGACGTTTTTTCAATTTCGTTACCGCTTTTCTTATAAAACGTTCCTGCTTGGCGTGAATCCTAGATCCGCCACTGATTGTGAACATATTTGATTTAAGAAGTGCAGGTGATACAGTTTTGAACTTGCAGGGGGAAAAGAAATTTCATAAAATCAGCAAGTGTTGTTAACGCTATTGTTTGATAAAGACTATTAGCGACATTTTGTGTGTTGAGAAAACTATTTTAGTTTTTTTATCTTGGGTACAGTGGAATTTACGGTGGAGGAGGTGGTGGTGGTGGGTTGACAGTGGAATTGGAGGTGAAGGTGAAGGTGGTGGTGGATTCTACAGAGACAGAGAGAAAGAGGAGGGAGGGGGGGGGGGGGGGAGAAGAAGAAGATTGGGGCCATCCATCTTTATATTTTTTTTATTTTTGTTAATTAGTCAGGGGTAATTTAGTCATTTTACACACATTTAACTGATAAATTTAACATAAGTTAGTGATAAGGACCACCCGAGTGCAAAATTTGCAATTACTAGGACCAACTCTGTAATTAGTAAACCACTGGGACCAAATCTGCAATATTTGCAAACCACAGGGACGAACCAGGCATTTAACTCTTTTAAATATTTTGGTTTAAAAATTATATTATTTAACATAAATCCTTTTAAAACATTCAAGATTATAAATTATTTTTCCCTACAAATTTATGAACTCGGGCTTAGCCCGTCAATAGTCCACATTGTTCTTCAAGAATGGATCAGACATGCAGTCGGGAAGCCACCATTTATTAGGCATTTAGTTATTGGTCTTGGTTGCGCCTGCTGCTACAAAGAGATGTTCTTCACGAGAGGATTGATAAACTAACACAAAATGAGTACTGCGTTGTAAATTGTCGCCGCTGCCGCATCGCGCGGGTTTCGTACTAGCAAACCACTGCCAACCACTGCCACCCACAGCCGCCGCCACCACCCACCACCCGTCGCCGCATCGCGTGGGCCTCCTACTCGATTGACATAATCGAGGTAGTGTAGCTTTGTGTAGAGTAGATTTGTTGTTGAAACTTGTAGCTTTGTGAAATTTGAGTACAAGTTTCAACAAGTCTCAGTACATCAACCGGGTTAAAGTTGAAATTTGAGGTAATGTAGCTTTGTGTAGAGTAGATTTGTTGTTGAAATTTGTGATTTGTACTCTGAATATTTTGGTTACACCGGCATTGTGTTGTAGGATATGCTGGTTTAACTTGGTCATATTTAGGAGCTGTCAACATAAACAAGTAATACCTTTTTCACCATCCGAGATAGTTGGATACCGAGACGAATTTAGCTTCCACCATAGTTATTAAAGGCGCGAGGCGCACTCATGCACACCCTTAGAATTACTACAAGTGTTGTGTTTTCCGTTGCATCACGAATTTGGTTTTGGTTATGGCTCAAAACCAAACCGCCCCGTACATAGCCCTAAACTCACCAACCTAAGTGATATGTTTCCCGCCGCATCGCGCGGGTAAACGGCTAGTATATCTCTATGACTATTTTCAGGGACGGTCCTAGAATTTTGGGGGCCCAAAGCGCATTAAAAATTGGAGGCCCTTTTTAATTTTTAGGCTTGTAATTTCGGTTTGTATCTGATATTAAATATATTAGAAAGAAACTTATAAAGCACTTAACCACTATATAAACTAGATGATTTCCCTAATCATATAATGTTGGGATCTAATACATAAATCAAATCTAAGTTGGTCAAAAGAGTTTAACCTAACAAATAACAACTTACATTATGTGTGAAAGGAATTAAAACATGCTATTTATTTTAAGTATACTATTGTTATTAGTTAGAAACGATTTTTTTTAAATAAAATTTTACATGGACGTATCATGTTAAAAATTGTGTGGACAAAATATTTTAGCTTATTAAATTAAGAGATGTGATTAAAAAAGATGCATTTATAACCTTTATTAAAAGAGTGAGTGAGGTGATTGATAATTTTGAAATGGGTAGTAGGTGGGATATGAACCCAGCCCTCTACGAAAACCAAATCTTTTTTCTTACCAGCACACTACACTTGTATTAATGTTAACAAATATCATCGTAAATATAATATTCTTTTTTTTTTTTTATAAATATAGATTTATTTATTTTTTAATTTTGGAGGCCCTATTTTTTCGGAGGCCCTAGGCCATCGCCTAGCCCAATTACACTAACGGGCCGGCCCTGACTATTTTAGTAATAGATCACCTGTATATCCTCTTAAATGCATTTTCTACGTTTTCTTAGGTAGTGTTCGTTTCATGGATTGTAATGGAATTGGAATTCGCGCAGAAATTGAAATTTGATTTGTAATTTAGGTGTGTTTGTTTTGCAAAATGGAATGAAATTTGGATAGAATTAGAATGTAGATTCCCTTCCTTATGTTGTTCAGTTCCAATTCATTTTCTTGTTAAACCAACAAAATAAGAAGTGAAATCAACATTCCAATTCCCTCAAGATTCCATTCCATTCCATGAAACGAACACTACCTTAAGGTAGTCATGTATCTTTGGAATCTCTAGCAAATTGCACTTCTATGTGTGCTTTAAAAAAATGAAACTCTAATCTGACTAGTTGTAGCAAACAACTCCCAGGAAACAGTGACAGACGTACCATATGCTGGACGCGTACTATACGCCCAAGCCAGCGTAGGGTACGTTGGCTACACATCTGGCCCAATGTTTTGCTTAGCGTAAACCAAACGTAGCTCAGAAGGTTATCTTCTGAGCGTAGGTTCCCCTTGTGCAGGGTATGCTACGCTGGTTGGCGTAGCCTATACCCCCATCAACCCCATTGATGTGCTAAAAGTGGTCTAAATAAATTAACTAAATTAAACCCTAAACTAGACACTCTAAGCTTTAAATTTATAAACTTAGACTCGATCTGAACCTAAACCACACATCCAGCAGTGTACCGATCAGTGTAGTAAAGCTGATGCAAGTCCGAGTATCGAACCCAAGGGACTCTGTTGAATTACGTTAATTAATTTATTTACACTAAAAATGACATCACACTTAAACATTTATATTTTTGTATTTTTGATTTAAAGGGGGGTTTTACTTGAAAAGTAAATTAACTAAAAACTAATTAATAAAAATGAACTAAAAACAAATTAAGACAAATTATGACAAAGGACTATCTAGGTTAGAATCCCACTTGTTAATAATATATTTTCTACCGGGTAATTGTGTGATATGAAACCGGGATCTTTAGATATTAAACCCTAAAAGACAACGTATAGGATTCCCAATCATTCTCGGGAAGACAACTATGTGACTTGAAAGGTTTATTTTTATTACCGATTTACTAGACTACTTTACAGTCGTCTAGTGTTCTTTGATAAGTGTTTGAAAACTTACTTCTTAACAGTTATAAGTCTAAACAATTTAAGAAAACTTGGTTTGGTTTTATAGATAAATTAGTGACAATTTAACTAAAATGATTTCTCACAAAACACAATCTTAGCAATACACTAAACTCGATCTATTAATATTTTTATACCTTACGGCGTTAAAAATAGTTGAACATTAAAACTGGATTAATTTGATCATTGATTCTATGGTTTATTTCACAATATCACCATATGATTACCCAACCCTTTTAGGACTTTGAATATCAACATAATTCGTTTGATGAAAATACTTTCACTAGAATTGATGTGAAACTAATGATCAAAGTAAAAATCAAGTTAAAACATTCATATACACCAAACATGCAACTTAAATTATTTACTTAACAAGAACAAACCATAATCACACAATACCCGGTAAAAATCACATATTAACAAGCATTCATCACAACCTAGATAGTTTCAAAGTTTAGCTACACATAATATTAAACATTACAACTAGACAAACTCTGAAAATAACTGAAAACATAATACAAAGCAAATACAAACTAAAAAACGAATATTTACCGAACCCGGATCACCTGGACTCGAACCGAAAGCTTCCACGACTCCCGAGAGCTTCGAGGGACTTCAAGATCGCTCCTAGGCGCCTAAGGTCGAAGGTTTTGAGTTCTGAGAAGTGTTGTTGTGTTGTAGAAGGTGTGTTTTACGAACTAGAGTGCATGGGTATTTATAGGTAAAATTTTTGGCTCCTGTTCATCAGTAGCGCACCGTTACTTGTTTGAATGTAGCGGTGCGCTACCACTTTTACGACCTAATTCGTCCACCGAGCATAAAGGGCTAGCGCACCGTTACTTGTTTGGTTGTAGCGGTGCGCTACCTCTTTTCTGGCCTAACTTCTGTTTTGTCGCCTCTTTTTTTAATACGTGCCACCCCTTTAATTGTCTCGCGGCCCAATGATGTGTTTTTAATATTGTTCCATGCCAACAACCCAACTAACTATTGTCGCCTTTTGTTTTGTCTTGTGGATCGATATACATATATTAAAGCTCAACAAATATGGCAATCTACTCCACTTGCTGTTCTCGATAACAATAATAATAGGAATCTTTTTTTTTTTTAATTTGCATCCCATGGCAACAACAGCAGCAACCTTTATTTTCTTTTCTTTGTTTTTTTTAATTGCTCCACCAGCGGACAAGAATAATATATTATATTCCTTTTTTTTTTCTTGTGGTGCACCCTAAGAGTAGAACGGGCTTGACCCAATCAAGGAAAATAGCGGCGAATTTCCTTCGGTTTTTGGTACCCCACTCTGTCCAACTGGCTGGTTATTTCCATATTACTCGTTTTCACTTCATTTACACCAGGACCTGGCAAAACACAAAATAAAATAAAACAAACATAAAAAACTAAATAAAAACAAATAAAAACCATACAATAATTATACATTTCACACAGGACAAATATGTGTATTTTACTACACATCACCCATCCTTTAAATTCTAAGTAAAACACCTTGTTTGACCCATAAAACTTCGTTTGAACTTCTAACCTGCATTTCTCAATCTTTAAGTTAGTTTCATGTGTGCACACTTCATCTCAAGTATGAAAAACAAATAAATTAATAAATAAATTTTACATACTTCCCTTAAATCCATACATGTATACAAATATCGCATTGCTTATCACAAAATCAATTAATGCATCATCCAATATACTTTCATAATTTAAATACATCTTTTTACCCATTAATCAAGGTGTCTACTTGTTGGTGCAGTTTTTGTGTCCGATGCTGTTTAAATAGTTTAGTTTGTATTTTATGCTGATTATGTAATAGTTAGTGAAACGGTCAAACAAATGTGTATTGACCCGCTCGTTTGAAGTGGTCAAACGAGAGGGTTATGGGTTTGACCGTGTGTGTGTGCAAGTGAAGTGGGTGTGACTATAAATACCACCCCTTGTCTTTCATTTTCACTAGAGAGAGTTAGAGTGAGTGAACTCATTTGAGAGAGTTCACAGTGAGTGTTTGGTTTGGGGGAGAAATCACCACTTGGTCTCTCCCCGGATGTATACTCCTTTGGTATTAGTTCGGTTATCTTGTAATCGGGCCGATTTGTAATGTTTTACTACCGATTAATACAAAGAAGTTTTGTTTATCCATCTCTAATCTCTCCCGACTTGTATCCCTCCAAAGACTTTATGTCAATACAGTCCTAACGAGTTCACAAAGTCTTTGGAGGGATACAAGTCGGATCATACGGGGTACTAGGCGAAATTTCTTTATCAACTAGAATATGCAACGAAGAAATCTTTTTGTTTATTGTCATATTCTCGCATTTGGTAACGAATGAATGAACCTAGAATGTCAATACCGGTCCTAACGAGTTCACAAAGTCTTTGGAGGAATACAATTCGGATCATACGGGGTACTAGGGGACGTTCTTATTCAACTAGAATATGCAAAGAAGAAAGTCGTTTTCGTGATTTTTCGAACAACCGAGAACATTCAATGAAGATTGACGACAGTTCCGCTCAGTGGAGGGAATTGGTGAACATTTGAAGATAAATTCTACTCAGTGGAGAGAATTTGTTATGTGAAATTGACGACAGTTTCTTTGAAGTGGAGAGAATCTGTTAAGGTTTAAAGATCTTACTGTAACAATTCTCATCAAAAAGTCATAATTATTATTTTAATTGACCAATAGGAAACCCTAATTAAGACACCCAAGTGATTCTACGCAAACCCTAAAATTTTCGGAATAATCAGAATCAGGATCAGGGGCCCTAAAACTCAGGGGGGGTATTTCCTAGTTAACGATTATCTTAAAATCATGCTGTCAAAAATATACTGTCAACTCAGCATAGCTAGTCCCAACACGTGGCTACTCTATAAAAATAGGTGACCCTTACGGACCGTAAGGGTTATTTGTTACGGTCCGTAAGGGAGGACAAAATTCGGGTATAAATAGCCGACTTTGGGACTTGATTCTGGGCGCTTGAACGAAGAACAAAGTCGAAAATTTCACGGAGTTATGCTCTGTTTATCACAAATTAACACACACAATTCACTAATTGCTGCAGCAATCAGGGTATTAGCTCGATCGCTATTACGATTCAACGTCCGATCGATTATAACTATCCAACGATTGTTTAAGTGCCGCTCAAATTGAGTTTATACTTTGTTATTCATCGTGATTTCGACTTGAATGTTGGAGTGCTGTTCGAAATCGGACTATACTCTGTCATTCGTTGCGAATCCGCTGAATTGTTAAGTATTGCACTAGTAATTCGTTGTGAGGGTTTAATCTCGTGAATTGTCGTAACTGCTGTATTAGTTACTAACCTGTTTGTGTGTGCATTATTATTTAAATTAGGTTAATCAAGGCTAATCAGTAGGCTTATACTCTGCTCGTTAAATCTACAATGTGAGTCATTCTCTTTTTATCAAATGTTTTACAATACTCCAAATTATTTTCAAGGTTATAATAACAGGGACTAAGTCGTGGATATCTTGAATTACTGGTTAATGGGGTATTGTGCACATTACTAATTTTCTCCCAGTTAGGTTCATTGACCTACTCGGGATAATCACTGTTAGGTTCATTGACCTACAGGGATAATCATCACTATTTAGGTTCATTGATCTAATAGTGGTATGACCATCGTCACCATTGTGACTTGTCACCATTGTGACAGAGCGCCAGATAAAAATAAGATAGAAGCCATTGTAATCGCTCTTATGCTGTAATTAATAACTATGCATCATTATGCAAAATAGAATGATTCACTCAGTATTTCCCGCTGACAAAACCTTTTTCAAACATGTTTCAGGTGATCTGTTATAATCTAGGAAAAGTGCCATAAAACACTACAAGCTCAAGGAAGTGGCTCAGTATAAAATAAAGAAACATGTTTTAAGAAATAAAGATTTCCCAGTGAAATCACTTTATTGTAAATTATGGGATTTATCCCTATATTATATATATAAATGAGCAGTTTTAATATTAATCGTTCCTGTTTAAAAAGACTTCCGCTGTCACTAAATTAGATACCATCGGATTTCCTGCCTCGCGGCTCTGGACCGGGTCAAACCGGGGCCACGGGCCGTGACACTTACCAAAGAAATTGGGGGATAAAAATTTTTCATATGTTGAATTTCTTCGGTAAATTTCTAAACGCAATCACAGGTGGTAGAGTTTGTCTTATGACAGATCAAGACTTGATGCAGTTCTTAAAGAATGGAACCCTTATCAAATGCCGGTTGGAGTATTGGAAGATCAGCGGAAGATCGGTCAATTGAGGAAATTGCACAACACCCAACACGGATACGCGTACTTTAAGGGGGAAATATTATACAAGGAGCATCAAGATACTACTTAACTGGATCATCGGTCAAGGGGGAATTTGTTAACACAGAGAAGATGAATACTTGACTGAAGATCGATTGCAGTTGCATTTTCAGCATTCGACAGCAACGGACAAGGGGGAATTTGTTGGTGCAGTTTTTGTGTCCGATGCTCTTCGAATAATTTAGTTTGTAATTTATGTTGATTATGTAATAGTTAGTGAAACAGTCAAACAAATGTGTATTGACCCGCTCGTTTGAAGTGGTCAAAAGAGAGGGTTATGGGTTTGACCGTGTGTGCGTGTGCAAGTGAAGTGGGTGTGACTATAAATACCACCCCTTGTCTTTCATTTGCACTAGAGAGAGTTAGAGTGAGTGAACTCATTTGAGAGAGTTCACAGTGAGTTGTTTGGTTTGGGGGAGAGATCACCACTTGGTCTCTCCCCGGATGTATACTCCTTTGGTATTAGTTCGGTTATCTTGTAATCGGGCCGATTTGTAATATTTTACTACGGATTAATACAAAGAAGTTTTGTTTATCCATCTCTAATCTCTCCCGTCTTGAACTAATCTCACACTATTCACGGTTTCGGTCCCGAAACACGGTCCTACACTACTCTCTAGTATAAGATATGATGCTTGTATATCTAGCTTATCTCCTTATCTTTTCAACATTTATCCATATTAAAAAAAAGACACTTTAAAAGGGTTTAGCCATCTTTAGCATGGATAATATGAAGACTTTTGTTGGCTAAATTGTGGTTTGGCCCAAGCAAGGGGCCCAACTCAGTAACTAAATGGGTTTAAACAAGTAACAAGTTGATGACTCTTGGGTAGTGGTGCACAAAAAACCCGAACCCGGACCCGAAAAAAAACCCGGAACCGGGTATTATAAAACCCGGGTTTTTTATACCCGAACCCGATTTTATAAATACCCGAACCCGAACCCGGAACCGGGTTTTATAAATACCCGGAACCGGTTTTTAAAAAAACCCGATTTTGATGTAATCTTGTTTAATTATGTATGCATTAAGACTTCTAGTTCTTATGATTTAACAAAATTACGTATGCACTTTGATGTATTCTTCTTTAATTATTAGGTTTCTAATGATATTTGCCACCGCTACTTAATTATTTAGTATATTTCATTACAAGTGGAAACAAATATGCTAATATATGTTGGCCCTTCTATTTTCTTTGTTTGTTTAATATCATTATTAGTTTTGTATTTAATAAATTGTGCCTCTGTTTATAAAGTTCAAGAATAACCACATGAAGAACTATAAATTGTGCCTCTGTTTATCAATAGATTTGATGTCTATGTGTGAGAGTTATATTTGATACATTTTATAAGCATAGTTCCGATCGGGTTTTTTAATACCCGGTGCGGGTTTTTTCCCAACCCGATGCATACCCGAACCTTACCCGATGAATACCCGAACCCGGAAATAGGGTATTATAATACCCGGGTTTTATAAAACCCGACCCGAACCCGGGTATATAGGGTATACATTTTTGGTAGAAAACCCGGATCCGACCCGGTTTTTAAAAAAACCCGATTTTGTAAAACCCGATCCTACCCGAAACCCGGTTTAAAAAAAAAAACCCGATTTGTGCACCACTACTCTTGGGGACCAAATTTGACACGTTGGTAAATTGATCAAGTTTCTTAATTATGTTATAACTAGAAGATTGTCCGCGTGATGCGACGGGAAACACAGACACTATCATAGTGTGTATGGTTCGGTCGGTTCGTAATCGAAACCAAAATTAAAGATATCGGTTAGTCTATTTTATTAAACATTTGGTTTTTGGTTAATCAGTTCGGTTTATTTGCTTAGATTAATAAAATATTAAAAAGATATATATTATTTTAAATTAAAAATTACTATTCAGGTTCCTTGGTAGTCTCTATATATAACTAGTTGGATTCCCGCGCTTCGCAGCGGGCTTTGGTCGGCATCGACTCGGTTCGTTAAAGGCAAGTATGATACATGCACTTGGTATAACTACCAATAGAGATACGCCCAAAAGGATATCGACACGTGTTTTACATTAATCGAAAACTATAGAAACAAATGCCGGTATCGATGTTATTCGGGCGGGCATTGGTTCGGTCAGTGTCACTCACTATAGCATACGGTAGTACGGTACTAAAAAACTCTATTACCAACACAACTTTATTTTCAATCACTTTTATACCGCAACGTCGAGAAAACCATAAAAATGAATACATATAAGTATCGATATAGTTCGAACAGCTGAGCAGTTCATCACCGTAAAGAACAAAAAAATCAACTATATTTACCCGTTCAATCAAAATTTTTATCGAATCGTAGATAAAAATACGTATGTTGCAACAGTGTATTCAAAATTGTGGATTATGCTACCCGGATAACAAAAAAAGGTAAAAGACGTAAGTGTATATAAAAAAATTCAATGAATTTTGCATCACCATATTGAGAAAACCATAAAACTGAATACAACACCGGTATTGATATTCGTTCAAATAAAATTTTATCGTAGATAAAAATAAATACGTCGGAATGGTATATTCAAAATGTTATTAAACGTCATAATATGTTACTTAAATAATGAAAAAGCTAACCGGCTTATAAAACATCGTATTATATTGCTTAAATAACGAAAAGGGTAAACAACATTATTTTATATTACTGTGTATAACTATGTTTTAAATAAAGCTAACCGGCTTATAAAACGTCGTATTATATTGCTTAAATAACGAAAAGGGTAAACAACATTATTTTATATTACTGTGTATAACTATGTTTTAAATAAAATTTATATATACACAAAAATAAATTTAAGCACATTACATGCTTGGAATTTTATAAATATTGTATTATTTATAAGTTATAAATGCAAAACATAATTTAATCAAAATGAATTATGATATTAAGATATTATATTAAAAAATTAAAAAAAAAAAACAAATTATGTTTGATGGGCTCCATTATAACTCTTTTTTAAAAACTAATTGAAAAACAAAAAGAGAGCTAAAAATGTGATTGGTCTAACTAATTTAGTTACTGTACAAGTCCTTTGAATTTGTAAGGTATAAGAATATAATAGCAGGTAATTTCTTTTTGTTCCTGTACACAATTCAACTAATATGCGAAAGAAATAAGATTAAATAATTAAAAATGATAAAAACCGCATTATTGGAAATTCTAACATATAAAATTCAAAAGCAGTATTACTTTAAAAAATTAATAGAAAAAAGAAGAATGCTTTTAGAAAGGAAATATGTCGTTTGGTTAAAATCCAATACTTGTAAACGCTTTTAACAACATATAGTACAAGAGGATAAGAAACACATCACATGCTAACCTTTAACTACGCACTACATGTGAAAAATAAACAGTTGTTGAATTGCCTTTTCATTTTCTTCACTTTCTTGCTTTGGTTTTCAAACAAATTGTTCTTGGATCACCATCGATCTTTGAAGGGAATAGAGAAACTTTTGATTATACTATCTTAAAACAGTTATCATGGGAGATGCGGCTGTTGCTGTCGTTGTGAAGGAGGTGGTGCGGATACTTGGTTCTTTAGCTAACCAAGAGCTTGCTCTACTCAGGGGTCTCGAAGGCGATATTTTGAGTCTCCAGAATGATTTCGAGCAGATCCAAGCTGTTCTTCAAGATGCGGAAGAGAAACACGTCAAGAATAACGTTGTAAAAGTATGGCTTAAGCACCTCAGATCAGCATCCTTGGAGGTAGAAAATGTGCTGGACGAGATCTCAACTGAAGCGTTGCTACAAAGCCTATACCAAAAAAGAATCAAATACAGGGTAAAAGCCTTCTTCTCTCCCGATCATAATAAATTTATGTCCCGTCTTAGGATTGCTCACAAAGTTAAAGACATAAGAAAGAAACTTGATGACATTGCATTTAAGAGATTTGAGTTAGGTTTGATCCCTTCGGATGCTATAAGTGATGTAGATGATATGGTAGTTGAAAATGAGATGCCAAATAGAGAAACTAGCTCGCTTATACATGATTCTTCAATTATATTTGGAAGAGATGAAGAGATGGAGATGGTGACTAAAGCGATATGTGACCAAGATGTCGGAAAATGTGACGATGGTGAGGTTCCGGTGTATTCTATATGGGGTATGGGAGGTTTGGGAAAGACCACTTTAGCTCAGTTAGTTTATAACCATGAAAGGGTGAAGCAATGTTTCGACTTAAAATGTTGGATCTATGTTTCTGAAAAGTTCCAGGATAAGGAGATAATGAAAAAAATCATTGAGTCCATAGATAATCATGGGTGTACACTTACATTGCTAGATAAGTTGCAAGAGTCCCTTCAAAGCAGGTTAGGGGGGAAGAAATTTTTGGTTGTACTAGATGACGTTTGGGTTGAAGATGATGAAAATGAAAAGAGCATGTGGGAGGAGCTAAGAAAAACATTAAGGTGTGGGGCAGATGGGAGTATTGTTGTGATGACAACACGATCCCAGGCATCTAGTCAAATGTTTAGTAAGGCTCCCAAGTTACAACATAAACTGGGATGTTTATCAGGAGATGACTCGTGGTTACTATTCAAGAAGTATGCATTTGCACAGGGAAGAGAGAGGAACAACATAAGTGAACTAGAGCCTATTGGAAGGGAGATAGTTGAGAAATGTAAAGGACTACCTTTAGCAGTGAAGACCTTGGGTAGCTTAATGTGGTTGAAAAGTAGTACAAGCGATTGGCAACATGTGAAAGACAACAACTTATGGGATTTGGATGAAGTTAAAGTCGTGCCTGCTATTTTGAAGTTAAGCTATGATAAACTGCTTCCACATTTAAAAAGATGTTTTGCTTATTGTTGTTTGTTTCCAAAAGGTTGTGAAATGGAAAAGGATATACTGATTTCATTGTGGGCGTCAAATGGTTTCATTCCACCCAAAGGAGGAAAAGACTCATATATGCTTGGCGAAGAAATTCTTAACTGCTTTGTTTGGAGGTCATTCTTGCAGGTTGTTAAGCCCAAAAAATATGGGGATGGTATTTATAGATATAAAATGCATGATTTGATGCATGACATGGCACATGATGTGATGGGGCATGATTGTTTAGTTATAGAGCCTGCAAATAACAAGGTTGAAATACCAAATGGGGTGCTTCATTTGAGCTCGTCATGCCCCGTTCAGTTTTCATATGAGGATTTAGGAAAGTTAACATCGTTAAGGTCAATATTCATGTTCAGGAAAGTGGATGAACGTAGCAAAATTTTCAAGCAAGCTTATCTAAGGGTATTACACATGACTGGTTTTGAGGAAAGGACATTCCCTAAATCGATTTGCAAACTCAAACATCTGAAATACTTGAACTTATCAGGTTCGCGTATAAATGTTTTACCCGAGTCAATTATGTATCTCCAAAACTTGGAATACTTGAACTTATCAGGTTCGCTTATAAAAGTTTTACCTAAGTCGATTATGTATCTCCAAAAGCTGCAAATGCTATATTTGGGTTGTCTTTTACTGCGTAAGTTGCCTAAAGGCCTGAAATACATGAAAAATCTTCATTGTTTGGACACCTATGGTACTTTACTCGAACATTTTCCAGTAGGAATCAAAGAATTAACCGGTTTGCGAACACTTTCAACCTTTCCTGTTGGTAAAGAGAATGGGGCCAAAATAGGGGAATTGGGGGAATTAAATCTACTTGAGGGCAAGTTGAGGTTAGAAGGGCTTGAGAATGTTGGAAGTTTAGGAGAAGCCAAGAGTGCCAAACTTGAATGCAAAAGAAATTTGCTGGATTTGGAGTTGTGTTGGTCTAGAAATATGCAACCAGAAGAGCGTGTAGATGAAGAGGTTCTCGAGGGACTAGAACCAAATCCAAGTCTCAAGAATTTGAGAATAGATGGTTACATGGGAATGATTATTTCTCCCAGTTGGTTGGTGAATTTGAAAAACTTACTTGAAATTACATTTTTTAACTGTAATCGCTGTGAGCATATTCCATCACTTGGGAGATTACCCAATCTTAGGGTCATTAACTTGAATCTCATGGAATCTTTTAAGTGTTTCCTTGATGACGACACAAACATGTTTGGAGACACCACCAATATGTTTCTTTCTGTCGAAGAATTACACATCGGAAACTGTCCGAGTTTGGTTTCCTTGCCAAGTAACCTTCCAAAACTCAAGGTTTTAGAGTTATACAACTGCAATGCTTTAGTTTCTCTACCGGATGAGATTCAGAGTTTCAAGGATTTGAAACGACTTACTATATCATACTGTGAACAATTAAGGGAAAGGTATAAAAAGGATACCGGTGTAGAATGGCCTAAAATTTCTCACATTCCCCATGTCAAAATTTCTCATTTTGATTTTTGAGAGAGTTGCTACTGTAGTTGATTGTACATGCTTCCCAAGCATGATGTACAACTCTTTCAAGCTGCCTCTATGTTTACATTGCCACGTGTTGCCACCTAGCATTTCTTTTCCTAAGCCCACACACGTGAGAGCAGGACACCGGCCCACCACCATCACCATCACCATCACCGTGTCATCATCAGCCTACCGCTACCGATTCTTTGTAATATCCGTATCAGAACCGCCAACAGGTAGTTCGTCTGCCCTTATTTATGATTCAACCTATTTTTAATTTCAATTTTGTTAATTAATAACCTTGATTTTTCAACTGTGAATTTCGCTGTTATTTATCTCTGTTCAATTTTTATTTCTTTGCTTTCTGTTAATTCTTCTTTTCTAATATCTTTATTAATTGTTACACATAGGGTTTTGACTGTTTATTTACCTCTTTGACTTGCAATTTAAATGTTTACTTTTCACTTAAATACTGTTTTTGTACAACTCTTGATGCAGTTATTGGTCTTTTTTTGGGTCTTCGAAAACTGCAGCTTCATTGATGGTTGAAAGGACTAATCAAGTTAGTATATAACTCTTAGCATACACAGTTCTATCTTCCATGTACCGTATATTTAGTCATTAATTAGCTTACATATTATGCTTATTTTATGCGTTTTTTAGGAAAATAAACAGAGATTTGTGTGATCAAAGTCAATGCAATGGTTACAACTCACTGCTTTCAGTTGCGTCAAAATTCTTCGAGTTGGAACGACGTATTTTAGAAGCCGTCTATGGTGGTATGATTTTTTTTGGTTCCGAAAATGGTTACCGTTTAATATCTTTGGATAACTTTACTTTATTTATTAACTAAGTTCATGTTGAACAAATAAGGAAAAGTTATCCAAAGACCGTCCTCGCAAGTCGCATCCCACCTTTAGAATTTGAGGCTTGTTTGAAAAAAAAAAAAAAAAAACACAATTTGGGTTACTGATTTCTTGAATTATAGACAGAAAGATATTCAAGATCTGTTGAGTTCCTCGTCTTCTTAAGATAAAAGGTGTATTTTCTTGACCGAATAATTAAGATTTTTAATCAATTAAATTTATTAGGTTAGTCTTTTTCGGCATATGTATGTTTCAGGTTGTGAATCTGATTAATTTCTTGCAGAAGAGAGATAATAAGCAAATGGGGATATGCACTTGAAGAATGTTGTAGCTATGGTGGTTTTTGTGTATGTTTTAGCGAATGTTTGATTTTGAAGTTTTTATTGTATTTGTATTGTGTTTGTACTTTGTAGTTGACAACATAGAAAATTGCTCATCTTACTTTTGTAATAAGAAGCTATAGCATATCAAATTTCATATCATTTTGCTATAGTATTTGAAAAGCTTCACTTATGGCTATCATTCAACTTCCGCAAAGTCTCGACTTTCTCCTCCTTATGGACATGAGATCCGACATGAAGCGGTGGGTTATATTACAAGTTGTATCTACAAGGTAACATTCTTTTTCTCCTTGAGTGCATGCAAAGGCATAAAAAATGATTAATATCATCTCTTTTTGTTTAAAAATCAACAAAGAACAAAGATCGAGGTAAGCTTTGATTTAAATTATTATACTTATTTTTCTTTGTGGCACTTAATTTCCTTAATTCAACTCATTTATAGTATCAACTCCAGCAGGTGTTCGCCTTTTCGATTAAAGACTTGTTGGATCTGCACAACTATTGTGGTTTGGGGGCCGGGGGTAAAGGAGAGGGAGGTGTTTCATTTTATTATTATTATCATCATCACCATCTCCTGTTGGCGAATCTGAAAAGCGTGGAATGAATTCATATTCTCTAACAACGAGATGAGCATTGAAGACATTATTGCGGACGTGAAGACACTCGGGTTCCTTTGGTACAAGAATCCGTCAAAAAACAAAGCGGTGACATGGTCTAATTGGTGTACTTTCAGGCTGATGTAATTTTTTTACTACTGCTGTCGCTGTTTTCTTGGGGGTAGTGGTCTCTGTTGTTGCTGTGTATTTGTTAATAAAAATTATCTTTAAAAAATGAGTATTTTGATTTAGGGATAGTTGCATAAAAAGCATCTTTAGGTCATCCGCAGTCATAAAGCCCCTTGTGGGGCGTTATGCGACACGTGTCGTGCCACGTCACACGGGGGCTTTACGGGGCGTTATATCATTAGATCTCGTAGTCATAAAGCCCCTACCCATCATTACCTAATTCTTAATTTTCAATTTTATTAAAAACCTTGTTTGTTTGTGATTGGTCCAATCTTTGATTCTCTCCCCCATACCGCCGCTATATATCTCGCACCCTCCCCCCAAATTGCATTCATGGCGCCCCAAGTTTTGGTGTTTCCGGCGTTTTGACGGCGCCATCTCAGGGCATACCGCCCCACTACGGAAGCACTTATCTTTGGTCTGGTTTTTAGTTCAGGTAATCAACTTTTAAAAACTGTGATTTATGGTAATCTGACCACGTTACATGTAAAAATGATCACTTGGCAGTAAGTTTTGACCATGTTGACTTTGGGGTGGTCAGTACCTTAAAGCATAGTTTTCGAAGTCTGATGGTTTTTTCTTGCCTAAAATAAGCTTACTGCCTGAAACAGAAATCATAATCATACAAAAGGTTGTTACTTTGACTATTAATAAAAAAATTCATATTTTTGTTTCCAAGGAAACACTATTGATCTGTAATTCCTTAATCCATGCGGGTCAAAAGTAGTGGGTAGTTTATGTAAATAGTTAATTGTTAGTTTATGTTATAATTAGATTAGGAGTTAATTGCCAAAATCGTCCATGAGGTTTGGGCACGTTTGCTATTTTCGTCCAATATGACACTTTTGTACCAAATTGTCTCCAACGTTTGTAACTTTTTGCCATTTTCATCCAAACCACTAACTTAGTTTATTTTTCTGTTAAGTTGAGGATATTTGGATGAAACTGGCAAATATAAAACTACAGAGACGATTTTGGCAATTTACTCAAACCCTTTTTAATTTCTTTTTATTTAATTATTTTTGTTACATATATAATAAAAAAAAATATACATGGAGTTTTTAGAAAAAAAATTAATAGTTTTGTCACATAATTTTTATAAATTTTCATCCAAATCACTAACTCAGTTTATTTTTTCTGTTAAGGTGAAGGATGTTTTAAATTTTATAAAATAAGACATAAATTAATTTACAGCTTCTTTGTATAAATCAGTTTTATAAAGAGAAAATGTCATTGGTGTGCAACACATAACAATCGATTACAACTTTTAGTATTTATCAGTTGTAGAGATAGAAAAAAATTGTAAAACATTACATATTTTTTAAATGTGTTGAGCACCTAGGAAATATGTTGTTAGAAATAAAATATTTATTTAATTAAGATTATCAGGGTAACTAATTAATACCTATTCTGAGTAGCTTGAGTAAAGAAACTTTTGATTCACAACATTATAATTACAATTTTGTGGGTAATTTTAAGGTTTGGTAACGATACGTTGTTTGATAGAGAGGGGGGCGCTGGCTTCTTTTTTTTTTTTTTTCCTTAGAAGAGAATTTAAAAGAGTAGAAGATTAATTACAAACTTGGTACATATGATAAGATTTTTTTATTTGAGCTTTTTCAATAAGGTCACCAGCATTTTAGTTTTATAAAATTTAGAGGTTTAAGTAGATTTTATTTTTATAAAACTGATCTATATAAAAAATTAGAAATTAATTTATGCCTTAGTTTATAAACATCCTTCGCCTTAATAGAAAAATTAACTTAGTTAGTGGTTGGATGAAAAATTTATAAAAATTATGTGACAAAGCTATTATTTTTTCCATATAAAAATTGCATGTATATTCTTTTTTATTATATATGTAACAAAATTAATTAAATAAAAGAAATTTAAAAGAGTTTAAGTAAATTGCCAAAATCGTCCCTGTGGTTTTATATTTGCCAGTTTCATCCAAATATCCTCAACTTAACAGAAAAAATAAACTAAGTTAGTGGTTTTGATGAAAATGACAAAAAGTTATAAACCTTGGGGGCAATTTGGTACAAAAGTGTCATTTTGGACGAAAATGGCAAACCTACCCAAACCTTAGGGACGATTTTGGCAATTAACTCTTAGATTAGTTAGATAAGTGTGAGGACCGGAAGCGACAAGATAGAATATTAAAACCTACAACTAAAGGAAGCGGGGTCTCTCCTGGAGACGCACCTCTTCAATGGCGGCAACATCACATACGACCAAGAGACACGTCGATCAAGAAGGAGACGCGATGGTTCGAGACACACCTCTTCGATTAGTATAAATAGGGTTAGATATTTCAATTGTATACATACTCATACATTCACAATCATTGTTCATTCAGAAATCAAAGATACTAGTTTGTTTATTATCGTTCTTTATCATTGTGTTCATCATCAAGAAGATTCTGGGCAATAGTGCTATCAGAGCTAAAGGCTCAAATCGCAGATACGTTCTCAATTCGTAGAAATTGAATTTCGAATAAGTGTTCTCAATTTGCAGAATTGAAATAAAAAATCGGTCAAAGAGGCGTTCTCAATTAGCAGAAATTGAAATTCGAATTCTGTTAGTTTGAAGTTTGGAAAACAGAAACGAATTCTGGGAAGTTTTGTTATTTGTTTTGCTGTGTGAAATCAAAGAATTAGGTTGTTGTTCGATTGCTTAAAGACGGTCGCAAAATCAAGTGGGTCGTGTGGCTGCGTTTTTGTGTATTATGTAAGGAGAATGAAACAAAGAAAAGGAACTCGTGTTGTTCATTCTAAGGATCCAGAAAGCCTAAGGATTCGCGAAATTCCAAGTTTTTTCATTCCATTTTTCTGGAATTTATATAAGGTCAGAAATTGGTTTGAATACAGGTTAGAAAGTTATAGAAATTTGGAATCATAGATTTCGATTTTAAGAGGAAATCAAAGTAGCTATGCAGGAAGAGCTCCAACAGGTTAAAAGACAACAAGTATGGGAACTTGTACCACTGCCAGAGGGTGTGAGTCCTATTGGCACAAAGTCGGTCTTTAAAAACAAAACTGATGAAAGGGGCATTGTTGTCAAGAATAAAGCTAGGCTTGTGGTTCAAGGTTTCAGACAGTAAGGGGGCATTGACTATGATGAAACTTTTTCCCCTATAGCAAGATTGGAAGCCATTAGACTGTTCTTGGCCTTTGCTGTCAACCACAACATCAAGGTGTTTCATATGGATTTCAAATGTGCATTCCTCTATGGTAAGATTCAAGAAGAGGTATATGTTTGTCAACCTCCTGGTTTTGAGGATCCATTTAATCAAATCATGTCTATAAGCTAAACAAAGCTTTGTATGACATGAAATAAGCACCAATAGCCTGGTATGAAACTCTTTCCACTTTTCTAATCTCTGTTGGCTTCACAAGAGGCAAAATTGACAAAACACTGTTTTTGAAATGGAGAGGAAAAGATTTGATGATTGTCCAGATTTATGTGGATGACATCATTTTTGGAAGCACATGTAACAAAATGTGTGAAGAGTTCAGAAAACTCATGACAGCTGAGTTTGAGATGAGTGCAATGGGTGAACTACAGTGCTTTCTTGGTCTCCAAGTTAAGCAACTGTAAAATGGCACTTTTTTCATCAAAGCAAATATGCTAAAGAACTTTTGAACAAATTTGAGATGAATTATTGCAAGCCATGTAGTACACCTATGGCAACCACCAAGCTAGTCATGACTGATGAAAATGATGATTTGGTTGTTTTTAACTGAAGATTTTTAGTACTTGTGGGTTTTTCATATCATTTTGTGGTTTTGGTGGAATGTTTATTTGAATTTATGAAATGTATCATATCACTTTATTTGAATATTCGATAATAATTTGTATTAATATTATAGATTATATGTATTCTTTAATACTATGTAATATACTAATATATACAAATATGCAATAACAATTTATTCCATGTTAAAAAAATTAAGCTATTTTTAGCTAAGCTAAATACACGGTTAACCACCCATAACCGACCCGCTATAACCATCAAAACCGAATAACCATAACCACCATAACCGATCGGTTATGGTTATGGTTTTTGGTCAAAACCGACCCAAACCGACCCAAACCGACCCATGCACACCCCTAGCTATTCCCTTATATTAATTTTTTGACATTTTTTAAAAGTGATTATAAATGAAGAAGAAAGAAAAAGTGCTAATGAAAATTTAGAAAATATCATTTTTTTTTATTATTTTTTTATTTTTTAATGAAAGTTTGATCCAACTTCATTTAACACTAGAAAACTTGCCAAGTTGCATCACAACAGAATGTAGACGGGCAACAAGCTACGCCGCCAACCCTTATTGAATTGCAAACCATAATCTTCCAAAGACAAACACCTGCCCTCTTGGGGTTGAACGATTGTGGATTACCCGTTGGACCCTCGTCAAGACTCAAGAAGCGGATAGCTTCTGGCGCTAGTGAGCCAAATGTATTAAAGGCGAAAGGGACAAAGACATGTTGGTTCTTTCCGCAAGCTTTAGCGTGCTTATCCACTTTCTCCTAAACCAACCAAGTTAAAATCATTTTATTGGAAAAAAAAAAGAAAAAACGTCACGAAGTTTAGTATAAATTATAATAATGAAAGTTAAAATATTGAATGTGAATGCTATAAAGAAAGTCAAATGATGTATCAAAAGTAGGAGCCTTATTTATTTTTTTATGAATAAACAAAGCTTAAAATCAATGTTTTAAAAACCGGTAAATACCGGCCGGTTATACCGGTATTACCGTTTTCAGATGTAAATCCGGTACGAAACACCCCGGTAAATAAGTGAAACGACATAAGGTTTGTACCGGCGGTAAAATCCGGTATACCGGTTTGAAACGTAATACCGGTACCGGCCCATGGTTATTTTAGTTTGGGTTGTTATTTATTTTTATTATATATGTTACTTATCTTACGTAATTTTTATATATTATGATTATTCGTAACTAAAAGTTCTTATTTAATATTGTATGAAACGAAAATAGTTATCCTCTAGTTGATGAGGATGACGATCGTGAACTTGATGTATTCAACACTCAAATGGCTTAAACATATCGTACACTTTCATTTAAAAGAGCTTGTTGGAAATTGAATGTTTTTTCGATTATCTTTTGGATTATTTTTTATCATGGATTTACTTTTAGATCATTTTTTAACATGTAATCATGCATTTTTGGATTAACTTTTGAGTTGATGTTATAATTTATGAAATTATAGAGTTAGCTAGTCAACCCGGTTGAACCGCTCGGTACAAACTGGTTCAACCGGTTGAACCATTTTTTAGTCTAATCCGGTTTGATTTAAAAACCGGTTTTTAAAAAATTGCTTAAAACTAGAACTACGACCCTCCGCAATGCGGCGGGGATTCTTTAGTTATAACTAACTCGATTTAGGACGCGCACGTTATGTTAAACTTTTCAAACGGGAAAAAATAGACGATGCAAAAACGTTCACCCACACACGTACGTTGCGTCGTGTTAACTCGCAAAATTTAGAACGAAACGTAAATACGTTAAACCAAAGACGCACATTTCGATGTGTTTAGTCACAAAATTTAGAACGAAGCATAAAGCGAAAAATTTGCGGAAAATGAAAATTATAAAGGACCAAAGTTGAAAGTAAAAAAAGTTGTGAGGATAGATTGCAAAAGATAAAAAAGTTTTATGTTAAAAGTAAAAAACAAATAGTTTTGCGTTAAAGGTAATTTATGAAATACATTTGAGTGAAAAGTAAAAAAAATCAATTTTTTTAAAAACCCTCAAAGCCAAGGTTACAACAACCATATGCATAACCATTTTTTATTTGAAAAACTCTCAAAGTCAAGATTACAACACATAAGTAGAAAAATCAAAGTGGTTAAATCGCAAAAGATGGAAACTTTTGAATTAGAAGTGAAAAATCAAGTTAATCAAAGGGGTTAAATTGTATAAGATGAAAACTTTTGAATTAGAAGTGAAAAATCAAATTAATCAAAGGGGTTAAATTAACAAAGATTAAAACTATAAACTTAAATTGTCAAAGATTAAAACTTTATGGTTAAAAATGAAACAAAGATTAAAACTTTAAACTTAAATGGTCAAATATTAGAACTTTAGGGTTAAAAAGGAAAATTCTAATTTTTTTTTTTTTTGAAAAACTCTCAAAACCAATTGTACAACTATGACATGCATAACTTAGTTGCTTTATAATAAGGTTATAATTATAATTATAATGACAACACATAGCTAGCTGAAAATAATTTTTAACAACATGTCTCACCATACATATTAGTTTATTAGTCTATGCGCTGTACTTGTTTCCAAAAGTCAAAAGACTTTTCACAGAGAAAAACACTCTACCCATCATACTAGGTGCTTGTAAAGTCGTACCTTAATGCAACAAAAACTTGTACCTTAAGCATTGTTTAAGGTGAGTTTTTAGGGAAAAAACTGATAAAGATCTAAACGCCGTCTCCAACCTTTTGTGCACAAAAAACAGTTTTTTTTTTTAAACGGCCAACAAATATTATTGATAAAACAAAACCGGACAACAAAAATGTTATACCGGCCGGATACATAGACCACCAGAAGAAAAAAACATCAAACCCCCATACTATGTAAATTAAAACGACACCAATCTTTCCACGTTAAGTCTTGACACTTTGCTCTATGCTTGATCCATAGAAACCCGTAAGTTCTAATTTCTTCCTTTATTTTCGTCAAAGTGGGTTGTTTGTTGTTGAAAACGACGTCATTACGGTTTTTCCAAATCACCCATAAAGTAGTCTGAATTATAGATAATACCGTCTTTCGCTTTGTCATTACGGTTTTTCCAAAGCACAAAAAACAGTTGCTGAATTGCTTTATCACTTTCTTGCTTTGGTTTTCAAACATTCAGTTGTTGAAATGGGAGATGCATTTGTTTCAGCCCTTGTGAAAGAACTGGCGAGTAGACTGACTTCGGAAGCCATCAAAGAGTTTGGCCTACTTTGGGGATTCCAGGGCGATGTTTTAGCTCTCAAGGATGATTTCGACATGATCTTAGCTGTTCTTCAAGATGCAGAAGAGAAACGCAGCAAACAAGAGGCTGTAAAGTTATGGCTTCAGCGCCTCAGATCTGCATCCTTGGAGGTAGAAAATGTGTTGGACGACATCTCAACTGAAGCTTTGCTACAACGTCTACACAAACAAAGAGGCATGAAATACAGGGTAAGTGCCTTCTTCTCCTCCGATCATAATCCGCTTATGTTCCGTTTTAGATCTGCTCACAAAGTCAAAGCCATAAGAATAAAACTGGATGCGATTGCATCCAACGGATCTAGGTTGGGTTTGACCCCTGCTGCCCTAAGTAATGTAGATGTGGATGTTGCGGATGAGATGCCAGATAGGGAAACAAGCTCGTTTATACATGATTCTTCAATCATCTTTGGAAGAGATGAAGAGATGGAGATGGTGACTAAAGCGATATGTAACCAAGATGTCGGAAATGGTGAGGTTCCGGTGTATTCTATATGGGGTATGGGAGGTTTGGGGAAGACCACTTTAGCTCAGTTAGTTTATAACCATGAAAGGGTCAAGCAATGTTTCGACTTAAAATGCTGGATCTATGTTTCTGAAAAGTTCCAGGTTAAGGAGATAATGAAAAAAATCATCGAGTCCATAGATGATCGTGGGTGTACACTTACATTGCTAGATAAGTTGCAAGAGTCCCTTCAAAGCAGGTTAGGGGGGAAGAAATTTTTGGTTGTACTAGATGACGTTTGGGTTGAAGATGATGAAAATGAAAAGAGCATGTGGGAGGAGTTAAGAAAAACATTAAGGTGTGGGGCAGATGGAAGTATTGTTGTGATGACAACACGATCCCAAGCAACTAGTCAAATGTTTAGTAAGGTTCCCAAGTTACAACATAAACTTGGATGTTTATCAGAAGATGACTCGTGGTTACTATTCAAGAAGCATGCATTTGCAGAGGGAAGAGAAAGGAACGACATAAGTGAGCTAGAGCCTATTGGGAGGGAGATAGTTGAGAAATGTAAAGGACTACCTCTAGCAGTAAAGACCTTCGGTAGCTTAATGTGGTCGAAAAGTAGTACAAGTGATTGGCAACATGTGAAAGACAACAACTTATGGGATTTGGATGAAGTTAAAGTCGTGCCTTCTATTTTGAAGTTAAGCTATGATAAACTGCTTCCACATTTAAAAAGATGTTTTGCTTATTGTTGTTTGTTTCCAAAAGGTTGTGAAATGGAAAAGGATATACTGATTTCATTGTGGGCGTCAAATGGTTTCATTCCACCCAAAGGAGGAAAAGACTCGTATATGCTTGGCGAAGAAATTCTTAACTGCTTTGTTTGGAGGTCATTCTTGCAGGTTGTTAAGACCGAAAAATATGGGGATGGTATTTATGGATATAAAATGCATGATCTGATGCATGACATGGCACATGATGTGATGGGGCATGATTGTTTAGTTATAGAGCGTGCAAGTAACAAGGTTGAGATACCAAATGGTGTGCTTCATTTGAGCGCGTTCTGCCCCGTTCAGTTTTCACATGAGGATTTAGGAAAGTTAACATCGTTAAGGTCAATATTCATGTTCAGGTACGTGGATGAACATAGCAAAATTTTCAAGCAAGCTTATCTAAGGGTATTACACATGACTAATTTTGGAGCAAGGACATTCCCTGAATCATTTTGCAAACTCAAACATCTAAAATACTTGTATTTACCATATGCAAGTATAGAAGTTTTACCCGAGTCAATTATGTATCTCCAAAACTTGGAATGCTTGAACTTATCATGTTCGTGTATAAAAGTTTTACCCGAGTCAATTATGTATCTCCAAAACTTGCAATACTTGAATCTATCACACTCAGATATAGAATTTTTGCCTGAGGGGATTACTTATCTCCAAAAGTTGCAAATGCTGCGTTTGGGTCATTGTTATTCACTGCGTAAGTTGCCTGATGGCCTGAAATACATGAGAAATCTTCGTTGTTTAGACATCAATGATGTTTCACTCACACATTTTCCAGTAGGAATCAAAGAATTAACCAGTTTGCGAACACTTTCAAACTTTCCTGTTGGTAAAGGGTATGAGGCCAAAATAGGGGAATTGGGGGATTTAAATCTACTTGAGGGCAAGTTGTTGTTAGAACAGCTTGAGAATGTTGGAAGTTTAGGAGAAGCCAAGAATGCCAAACTTCAATGCAAAAGAAATTTGTTGGATTTGGTGTTGTCTTGGTCTATAAATATGCAACCAGAAGAGCGTGTAGATGAAGAGGTTCTCGAGGGACTAGAACCAAATCCGAGTCTCAAGAAATTGTCAATATTTGGTTACATGGGAATGATTATTTCTCCCGGTTGGTTGGTGAATTTGAAAAACTTACTTGAAATTAAATTTACTTGGTGTACTCGCTGTGAGCATATTCCATCACTTGGGAGATTACCCAATCTTAGGGTCATTCACTTGAGTTACATGCATTCTTTTAAGTGTTTCCTTGATGACGACACAAACATGTTAGGCGACACCACCAATATGTTTCTTTCTGTAGAAGAATTACACATCAATGGCTGTTCGAGTTTGGTTTCCTTGCCATGTAACCTTCCAAAACTCAAGGATTTAAGCTTAGAGGAGTGCAATGCCTTAGTTTCTCTACCGGATGAGATTCAGAGTTTCAAGGATTTGAAAGAACTTACTATAAGGCAATGTAAACAATTAGAGAAAAGGTATAAAAAGGATACCGGTGTAGAATGGCCTAAAATTTCTCACATTCCCAATATCAGTATTATTCCTTTTTATATTTGAGAGAGTTGCTACTGTAGTTGATTGTACATGCTTCCCAAGCATGATGTACAACTCTTTCAAGCTGCCTCTATATTGCCACGTGTTGCCACCTAGCATTTCTTTTCCTAAGCCCACACACGTGAGAGCAGGACACCGGCCCACCACCATCACCGTGTCATCATCAGCCTACCGCTACCGATTCTTTGTAATATCCGTATCAGAACCGCCAACAGGTAGTTCGTCTGCCCTTATTTATGATTCAACCTATTTTTAATTTCAATTTTGTTTATGTAGGTCCCGAAATCTGAGGATCGATTACGAACCGAATCTCTTGTTTATAGTAAACACGGTTACGTGTGCGGAATCCACGTAACTATGCCAAATCAAACATATATAGCATAAATAACAACGGATTAATCAATGAAACACAATCTATTGATTAACGGGATGAGAACCGATAACAACTGATACAAACACAGTTCAGACTAAATTTTGGCAGAGTTTTGTTACTATGGTCTGTTTCTCATCTCTGAGTTCAAATGAACACAAAGTGTTGCTTATATAGTCCCTGGGCCACTGATGTCGACGAAACACAGAAGTGTTTGACGAATCTGAACATGGGCCAGACATTGGGCCTGGAACAGCCCAATACATGACGAATCAAGGTCTGATTCGTCATGACCTTCAACGAATCAGAAGTCTGATTCGCCATTAAGTGTTCCGACGAAACAGAAGTCTGTTTCGTCGAGGACTGCAACTGTTGTGTTTGTTCCTGTTATTAGACAGCAACAATCATCAACACATAAACATAGTAATGACAAAACTACCCTTTAATGCAACATGCATTGTTCATAATACATTACATACCAAAAGAGACAAATAAGTTGTACACAAGTAGATAGGAGGATATCTGACTTGGTCAACATAACATACAGACTCGATAATTAATAAAAGACCATATAAATTACATCGTTAAAACAAGACTAGTTACAGACACTAAAAATGCATCAACAAACTCCCCCTTGTCTGTTACTCGTCTTTGGTCTTCTAATCTTCCTTCAGTGTTGTTCGGACCACGTACTGCCCGAATGAATACCCCTGTAGTAGCAAAAACAAGCTACTCGCTGAAACTTTAACGCTTGAAGAATCGAAATTCTTCTGAAAAAGACACAAATGCTTTTGCTGAATGGAGAAAACAGTTTTTATCCAAAGTGTCCAAGCCGTTACCTGAAAAAGCTCAAGTAGACTATATGCAATTTGAAAAGAAGCCTAGTGGAAGGATCTTATGCTGGATGTTTGTTCAAGATATTCACTGCATTGCTATTAAACGTGAATATGGAATTCTGTATTTCAATTCACTACTGAGCATTCTTTCCTTACCATTTTATGATGTCTCTGCGTTGACAAGGCTTAAGCTTATCAATCGTGCAAAATACGATGGTGCTACGTTGTTTGAGCGTCTGGTGAAAGTAAACAAGAAGTCAGGCTGGAAGGATGAGTCCTACAAGCCACAATTTCCTGTTTATAAACCGATCAAGTTTACTCTTGATCCGGACACCAACACTTGCAGATATAAACTTGTTTATCAGCCACCGAGGGTAGTAGATAAAATCCCATTGATGCCAATGAAGCAGGATTTTCTGGAAGACATGGCATTGTGGTGCTACGGCTCGGATACTCATGAAGCTGTTATCGTGTTCAGAGATGGTCGTGCTAACTACAGAATGTTGGATCCGATGTGGATCGTCAACATGTCTGAAGCTGATATTGGAAGATTGTATCGTCATGATATTTTCTATGAAGACCAAGATGCACGTCAAGCGTTAAAGTTTCAGCGAGTAGCTTGTTTTTGCTACTACAGGGGTATTCATTCGGGCAGTACGTGGTCCGAACAACACTGAAGGAAGATTAGAAGACCAAAGACGAGTAACAGACAAGGGGGAGTTTGTTGATGCATTTTTAGTGTCTGTAACTAGTCTTGTTTTAACGATGTAATTTATATGGTCTTTTATTAATTATCGAGTCTGTATGTTATGTTGACCAAGTCAGATATCCTCCTATCTACTTGTGTACAACTTATTTGTCTCTTTTGGTATGTAATGTATTATGAACAATGCATGTTGCATTAAAGGGTAGTTTTGTCATTACTATGTTTATGTGTTGATGATTGTTGCTGTCTAATAACAGGAACAAACACAACAGTTGCAGTCCTCGACGAAACAGACTTCTGTTTCGTCGGAACACTTAATGGCGAATCAGACTTCTGATTCGTTGAAGGTCATGACGAATCAGACCTTGATTCGTCATGTATTGGGCTGTTCCAGGCCCAATGTCTGGCCCATGTTCAGATTCGTCAAACACTTCTGTGTTTCGTCGACATCAGTGGCCCAGGGACTATATAAGCAACACTTTGTGTTCATTTGAACTCAGAGATGAGAAACAGACCATAGTAACAAAACTCTGCCAAAATTTAGTCTGAACTGTGTTTGTATCAGTTGTTATCGGTTCTCATCCCGTTAATCAATAGATTGTGTTTCATTGATTAATCCGTTGTTATTTATGCTATATATGTTTGATTTGGCATAGTTACGTGGATTCCGCACACGTAACCGTGTTTACTATAAACAAGAGATTCGGTTCGTAATCGATCCTCAGATTTCGGGACCTCGGTGGCTGATAAACAAGTTTATATCTGCAAGTGTTGGTGTCCGGATCAAGAGTAAACTTGATCGGTTTATAAACAGGAAATTGTGGCTTGTAGGACTCATCCTTACAGCCTGACTTCTTGTTTACTTTCACCAGACGCTCAAACAACGTAGCACCATCGTATTTTGCACGATTGATAAGCTTAAGCCTTGTCAACGTAGAGACATCATAAAATGGTAAGGAAAGAATGCTCAGTAGTGAATTGAAATACAGAATTCCATATTCACGTTTAATAGCAATGCAGTGAATATCTTGAACAAACATCCAGCATAAGATCCTTCCACTAGGCTTCTTTTCAAATTGCATATAGTCTACTTGAGCTTTTTCAGGTAACGGCTTGGACACTTTGGATAAAAACTGTTTTCTCCATTCAGCAAAAGCATTTGTGTCTTTTTCAGAAGAATTTCGATTCTTCAAGTGCTCGTCTATGTCATCAATGTTTTCTTTCATCCAATTTTCATCAAATGATGCAAATTCAGTACCATCTTCTCTGACATAGGTTGATTTTGAAGCTTCACCTTCAACCACAATTTCATCAATCTCTTCAACATTCGTTGTATCAGTCTCAGTAGACATTCTGTCTATCTCAGCATCATCTACTTCTCTCATAGATTGTAAAATACTCAATTGCTCCGGAGAAAGATCTTCTATCAACTCCCCTTCTTCAAGCAACTCTCCAGTAAATGGATGAACAACTTGTAGAGCAATATCAGCACTGCTAAATATAGAAGAAGTACCTTCTATCTGTTGTACTTTTCCAGTAGATGTTCCTTGAGATGATTCAACAACGGTAGGTTGAACTGTAACAACTGCAGAAGTAAGTGTGGTTGGCTGTTTCTGTGATGTACCAGAGGTATCAGGATTTCCTTGATCTTCTGTATCATCATCCTTTTTCTTTAACACCTCTTGTTTTTTACAATGATAGTCCCACAGAATGGCAAGCCTTCTCTCTTTCTCTTCATCAATAGCCTTCAAGCGAGCATTTTCAGCTTTAAGCGCATCAATTTCACCTTGTTGTCGCTCTATAACTGTTTGTTGTTGACCAACCATTGACTTTAACTTGTTAATCTCCACAGATTGTTTAAGTTGATCATGCTTCGTGAGATTTCCAAAATGAGATTGCCTTTGAAGACGATCAGCAGCCGCTTCAAGTGTAGAAAACAAGTATGTGATCTTTTCATCTTGAGAAAATCTAGCAAAATTCCTGTGACGTTCAGCACTGATTTCAGAAGTAGTTGCCCTGAGAACTGAAGCCATAGATCTTACAGGAACTTCCTGAGGACCAACAGATGGAGTAGCAGTAGCTGGTGTAACGACTGGAGCAACTGGAGTTTCTATAGCTGAAGTAACTATAGTAGGAATTTCTTGCACAGGCTCCTGAGGAATAGATTGAACAGGCTCCTGAGCAATAGATGAAGACTCCTGATGAACAGATTTCCGAGTATAAGTACTCAGATATCTCCTAGCTTTCTTATTTTGTTCTTCAGCAGCTTTCTCTGCTCTTCTTTTTGTTCTCCTTTCACCTTCAGGATCTTCTGGAACATACTCTGGGTCATCCTCTGTTCTAATCTTTCTGTACCTTCTTACTCCACGTATATCAATATACGCTTCATAACCAGGTTCAACTAAATGATCACTAGAACTCGAATCAGTTCCATCATCACCACTCGCTGACGAACTACTTTCTGATGTACCAGAAACAGCACCCTTGCTTGATGTACCAACAGCAGTATTAACAGCAGTACCAACAGCACCTGCATCACCTGCATCACTATCTCCACCACTTTCATCATCATCACTACCAGATTCATCTGAATCAACTGGGTCAGGACCAAATTTTGCTATCCTTAACCTTTCCAACTCAGGTTCCTCATTGTCTGATTGGCTGTCTTCATGACGCCATTTGTCGTTTGCAGGAGCAACATAATCAGGATTCACTAGAGCGCCAAAAAGCTTCCTTGGAGGAACACTTTCTTTGTATCTCTTGGCCGCCATAGTCTTGATTAGCCTTAACGAGTTAAGATTCATCGCCTCTATTTTCAACAGATCATTTTCATCTTTAGGAAGGTCTGGATGCTGAACATTCATTATCATTTGCAGAAACCGTGGATACATCCAAAACTTGTTCCCTGTGGTTCTACCACCAGTCCTTGTCATGTTCTCTTTCATGTTGCTAAAAATGTACTTCGAGATGCTAAACGGTTTGTTTAACACCAGAGCAACCATGAAGCCAACAAGATCATCTCCCGCCATATCATATCCAGATCGTCTATTGCTGAGACTCTGAATAAGCACATGTAATAAAAACTTGTATCTTAATGGAAGATCACCTTTGTTTATTTGTTTGACGAAAAGATCTCCTTTGCATTTCATCCTTAGTAAACAGCCTCGCGAACACATGATTGGTATTGAATATGGTGCATTCGGTTGATCTTGTAATTGAAGAACTTGATTCAATATCTCCGGAGTAACAACGACATACAGATCATTAACACGACCTCTGATAATATCCTTTCCATCTATTTGAACGACATTTGCAGAATCCCAGAACGCCTTAATGAGAGATTTGTAGACGGGTGTCGAGTATGTAACAGCATAATTGATACGTGACTCCCTGATCCACTTCGTCATATCTTTAAATTCAACGAGCTTGTCTTCCGGATCCAAATATGCAACTTGATTATGGCGTTTTTCTGACATAATCTCTTCTTCGGTTTTGTTTTCTTTCTTGATCGCCTTCTTGCGTTTTCCCTTTTCTTGCTGTGCTTTAGGAGCCATCTGTACATGAAAATGTCCAGAATAAGTCACAATATATATAACATAGCATTTAGACATGTATGAATACACTTTCATGTATTCACATATCAGATAACCTATTTAAACATGTCTACTGTGAACAAACAGCAACATCAGAAAACTGCTAAGGCATTGACGACGAAACAGAATCTCAACGACGAAACAGAACATTGAATGACGAAACAGAGGTTTGACCATTGACTGGTTTGATTCGTCGACTTTTTGATTCGTCGAGTCTATTTCATTCCATTTTGATTCGTCATGTTTGATTCGTCGTCTGATTCGTCGAATGTGTGATTCGCCGAAATTAGGGTTAAATCAGATTCGTCGATTTGGGGGTTTTCTCAGTTTCGCCGGATTGGGTTTAAAAACAAACATCAGATGTGAACAAAAACACATTCAATCAACATTATTTACCCAACCCATTTATAAACACCCATAAATGTTTTTCCGAACAAAAACCTTGTAAAAACAGATAAAACCATTATCAACAACAAACCCCTGTTTTTGTGATAACAACCCACATCCAAATCAAAGAAAAACAAACACATATAACCTAAATCTATCAGATTATAAAGAAAAACACAATAACAAGCATCAACAACACCTATTTAATCAAAGAAAAACAAGGATTTCAAAAGGGTTTTTGAGGGTTTTCGGATGAAAAACCCGACGGTTCAAAGTGTTCGGAATGTAAATCAGAACATGTTTCTACCTTTGAAGTTTGTAAAATTTTGACTAAAAACTGATGTTTTGAGCGATTTTGCAGAGTAACCGTAGGTTTGGTGTTTTGTTGAGTGATGAAGAAGATAACTGTGATGTTTTGAAAAAGTGAACAAGTGGGACCTATTTATATACTACCTTGTCTCGACGAATCAGAGGATTCGTCGAAACTGAAATGGGCCCGGCGAATCAGAAACTTGGGCTTGAACTTGGGCCTAAACTTTAGCCCATGACGAAACAGAATTGGGCTCCTGTGATTCGTCGTCTGTTATGACGAATCAGATTTGATTCGCCAACTTAGGTCTGATTCGTCGACAAGTGTGATTCGTCAACACTTGTGATTCGTGACAGGTCTGTTTCACCAACAGATTTTTTTAAAACAGCAACATTCAGGCTGAGAATATTTTGCAGTCAAAGCAGATTATGAACACAATTCCATTCAGTTTGAATTTTCAAATGCAAGAACGTTTTTATGAAGAAGGTTTCAGGCTTCCGGTATAAAACACCAAGCAACAACTTCGGCTTAATCAAAAACGAACTTTACACAAATATACTAAAAATAAATTTAAAGCAAGGTAAAATAAATGAAAATGCGGAAAACTGTTAAGTACACTAAACAACTGTACAAGTGCAATCTTTTTGCGAATCTCAAGGACAAGGAATCATACCAGCTTACGGTCTTAGTCAACATGATTTTGATTCTGTTTAAAGCTCTGGATAAGTATACTACCTCGATTATCGGTATTGTGGTCCACATAAGCTCAAACTGATCAGACATAATCATAATTTAAGAGATACGATTAACGGTAAGGATTATACTTACAAGTCGATGTAAATCCACTCACGACACATTCCCGTATCAAGGTATGCACGAGAATTCATCTTACCGGTGAGTATACCGTTTATCATCTGTTTGACCGTATAAAAATGTGAGAGACTCACTTATTTGATTGAAGACAAGTCCTATGTGATAAAATCACTTATTGATGAGGAACTTGATTTTCAGATGCATGAGGGGCACAGGAGCAAGTCCGTGAACAGGTCAGTACTTCCGTACAGCAGAGAGACGAACTTGACTCCCGCAAAGAATCTGTGATATAAAATCACTTATTTTGTTTGGACATGTGATTGTTGATCACTTATTGAGGTCGAATGCAGTATGTACACGTATGTATAGTATCATGGAAGATCTTAGACTTCGTCTCCGTTATTTTTACGGTTTGATACAACCATGATACCCAAATGATAAGCAGCATAAAGACCGAATATTTCAGATCTCGGCAATCTCTCAAACGAGATTTCGGTACTAAGACCATATGCCAATGAGCAGTTCCCACCTGACTTGAAGTCTGTTAGGTTTGTATCATCCTGCACATTTTAGTCTGATTGTGAGCCTACCGATACATCGTTAGTAGAGATACTTATCATTTTTATTTTTATTTTGCATTTTGAGCACATTGATCGACCACACCAGTGAATTTCATCATTTTCCTTTATCCAAGAAACTCAATTTTGGTTTTTCTATTGTTTTTGAATTTTTGAATTTTTCAAACGAAACGACAGAAAGTAAAGACATCTTTTTGGATTTTGAACTTTTTCAATGTTTTTGTATTTTCTTGAAATATATCTCCCCCTAAAATTCGCAAAGTTTACGAAAACTAAAATCTTTTTGAATTTTCAAAGTGTATAAAGAAAATATTTACAAAAACGATCAGCCAAAGAAGTTTACTCGGTTATCACCTTAATGCCATTGACCAAAAGTAGATAATCAAAACGTGATTTATCAAAAGCTTTTGTAAACAGGTCGGCACGTTGGTGATCAGTGGGGACATGAACGACATCGATTAACCTCTTATCAAAACAATCACGGATAAAGTGATATTTAATGTCGATGTGTTTAGTCTTAGAATGTTGCACAGGATTTCTAGTGATTTGCAAGGCAGCATTATTATCAACAAAAATACGAGTAGATAGGAATTCTAAACCGTAGTCGCGCATTTGTTGTTGTATCCAAAGAACTTGGGAGCAACAACTCGAGGCAGCAATATATTCTGCTTCACATGTTGATGTAGCAACACACGTTTGCTTCTTGCACTGCCACGTGACGAGTCGATTTCCTAGGAACTGACATCCTGCTGTTGTCGATTTGCCATCGATTTTGCAACCACCGAAATCAGAATCACTGTATGCAATTAATTCAAAACTATCATCCCTAGGGTACCAAAGACCGAGGTCTGGGCATCCCTTCAAATAGCGTAGAATCCTTTTGACAGCTGACAGATGAGAGGCCTTCGGGTTTGCTTGATATCTTGCTAGTAAGCATGTTGGGTACATGATATCAGGCCTCGAAGCGGTAAGATACATGAGAGATCCGATTATGGCACGATAGTACGAGGAGTTGATGCTTTCTCCCTTCAAATCCGGAGTAATCCCGTGATTCTGCGGAAGTGGGGTACCAATGGGCGTTGCATCTGACATTTGGAATCGGCTCAAAATGTCACCAACATATTTAGTCTGATGGATGAATATCCCAGACTCTGTTTGTTGAACTTGAAGGCCCAAAAAGAAATTCATCTCTCCCATAGCGCTCATTTCGAACTTTTCTTGCATAACACGTTCGAATTGCCTGCACAAAGAGTCATTAGTAGACCCAAATATTATATCATCCACATATACCTGCACCAGCAGAAGATCTTCATCTTGTTCTTTGATAAAGAGTGTGCAATCAATAAGACCTCGTCTAAATCCATTCTCCAAAAGATAGTTTGATAAGGTTGCGTACCAAGCCCTAGGTGCTTGATGTAGACCATAAAGAGCTTTGTTGAGCAACCAAACCCGATCTGGGTGAATAGGATCTTCAAAACCTGGAGGTTGTTCGACATGCACCTCTTCTTGAACAATACCATGAAGAAAAGCACTTTTAACGTCCATCTGGTAAACTTTGAATCCTTTGAAAGAAGCATAAGCTAAGAAGATTCGAATAGCTTCCAGACGTGCAACAGGTGCATAAACTTCATTGTAGTCAATGCCTTCAATCTGACGAAAGCCCTGAACAACCAGTCTCGCTTTGTTGCGAATAACAACTCCACGATCATCTTTCTTGCATTTATAAACCCATCGTGTTCCAATTTTCTTGTAATTCTCCGGTTTTTCAACAAGCTTCCAAACACCAAGCTTTTGAAATTGCTGCAGTTCGTCCTGCATGGCTTCAACCCATGAATTATCTTTTAAAGCTTCCTTATAAGATTTTGGTTCTTCTTGTGAAACGTAACACGCGAAAGACCAATCATTTTGTAGACCAGATTCTCTAATAGCTGAATACAAACCTGCACTCGGGTTGTTTCTCAGCTGATTACGTGTCTGCACACCTTGTTGGACATCTCCTATGATATTCTGCTGTGGATGGATATCGTGTATCCTCATTTCAGGATTTTCAGGAACACGAGCATTAACACCCAAATTGTTAATATTAAGATCAACAACCAACTCTACACCTGGAATATGCGTAGAAGTGGATGCATTTCCTTCAGCAGTATCATCGACTTGCACATGAGGAGTATCAACAGAAATACCCTGAACAGGAACAACTGGAGATTTAGTACCTTCAGTCGCATCCAGATTTTCTTCATCTTCTTCTGATGACTCATTGTATTCAGTAGCATTCTCAACTTCCTCATTTTGAACCGTGTTGTTAGACGAATTAGAACTTTGTGAGTTAACAACAACAGGTCTAACTAATGATGACTCAGCAGCATTGTCACTATCAAATATCATTCTAGCAGCTGCAGAATCTTCATCAAAAGTTGGCAGGTCAAAGGAATTGAATAGCCCATCATAATCGAACATCCAAGGCTCACCTGGAGCTTTAACAGGATCTGTATATCTCTGAACCCGTACTTCACTCCATAACTCAATCTTTTTGGTAGTCAGATTCCAAACACGAAAATTTGGTGTAGCATATCCGAGGAAGAAACCCTCGATAGCTTTCGCTCCAAACTTTCCATCCGGATCAATCATAGTGCATGGACCACCAAAAGGTTCTAGAATTGAAAGATCTGGTTTCCTTTTCTGTAGAAGTTCGAAACAAGTCTTGCCATGTCTCTTAACCGTAAGAACTCGGTTTAATGTGTAGCAAGCAGTCGACACAGCCTCTGCCCAGAACTGAACAGGAAACGACGACTCTACCAGCATTGTTCTTGCAGTTTTGATTATCGTCCGATTCTTCCTCTCCGCGACACCATTTTGTTGTGGAGTATAAGGAGAACTGTATTCATGAAGAATGCCTTTAGAAGTACAGAACTCGTCCATAATCCGGTTTTTGAATTCAGTTCCATTGTCGCTTCTGATCCTCTTAACTTTCAACGAGTAGAGATTTTCCAACATTGTAAGAAGATCCTTGAGGATTTGAGGAGTATCACTCTTGTGTGCCATAAAAGCTACCCAAGAAAATCTAGAGTAGTCATCAGTAACTACTAAACAATACACATCTCCGAACGTTGTTTTGTGTTTCATAGGTCCAAAAAGGTCCATATGAAGACGTTCGAGAGGCATGCTAACAGTGTTGATTTTTTTCAAAGGGTGAGACTTCTTTGTTTGTTTCCCTTTCTGGCACGAAACACAGATATCTTGTAGATGAAAACTTCTCACGGGTACGCCATTCACAAGATTGTTTTTCACCAAATGGTTCATTTTTCTCAAGTGAATGTGTCCCATTCTTCTGTGCCAAGATATAGACTCCTTCTCCGTGGCTTTCGAGACAAAACATGTGACTTGTGCAGAAGTCGTAATCGCTTGACTCATATCAAGAACATAAAGATCATTGATTCTTGGAGCCGATAAGAGAATCCATTCATCAGGAATTGTGAAACCAGGTTTAAGCACATAACAACCGGCATCATCAAAATGTACGGTGAACTTTTTATCGCAGATTTGCGACACACTGAGAAGATTATGATCAATTTGACGAACATAATTGATCTTATCGAAACATACCACACCATTGTAAATCATTCCCTCTCCAGTGATGTAACCGCCTTTGTCTCCAGCGAAAGCAACATAGCCTCCTTTAATGTTTCTCACATCATATAGAAGCCGTAAGTCGCCCGTCATGTGCCTAGATGCCCCACTATCAACAATCCAATGACTATTAATAGTTCCTCCTGGAACATCCTGCACATATCATTCAATGATTAGTTAAGGATGGGGACCCAAGCCAATGTGGTCTTGGGTCGTCCCTGAGCATCACGAATAGTGATCTCGATTTGTTGATGGTTTTCCAAACACACAGCTCCCCCTGAACCTTCACTCTTCCTAGGTTTCCAAGTTTGTTTTTGTTTCCCAGATTGAGTTTTGTAAACAAATTTTGAAATTTCTGGTTTTACAGGTGAACTTGGTTCCCTTGGAACAGAATTGACCTTAGGTTTTAAAGCCTTTTCTACTTTCTTCACATTTTGATGTCGTTGTTTCGATTCCTGTTCTTTAATAGTTCGTTTATCATGTTTAGGGGAAACAGGACGACATTTAGAGTGAATCGATTCAGGTGATGCTCTTTCAACAAATTTCGCTTTCGGAGTGTTAGCACAATTTTTGATGATGTGCCCAAACTCCCCACATTTAAAACACGTTCTCCTTTCAACAAACTTAGGAGAACTGGATCGACGATCAGATGTCGAATTTGTATAACCCGAGGTACTAGCTTTTTCATCACACCCGTTTGAATGTTGAGTGTAATTGTTTTGACTATCACGTTTTAAAATTTTGACTTGTACAAAATCAGTGTTTGACTTGTTAGCAAAAGTCTCAATTTTATCTGTACCCCTCGATTCCACAAATTTAACATTGCTGTTTTTCTTCTGATAACGAGCCCCTTTTGTTTCAAATTTTGAGTTGGAAACATTTGACAATTTAGCTCGTTGATCTGATTGTTTACCCTTAGAAGCAATAGGTTGTTGCTTTGAAGGTGATTTCTGATTTCCAAATTTCTTTTTAATTTCAGTCTTAGGAATTGGATTACATTGAGTCACATTAACTCCCTGAATCGACTTTCCCTTGAACTTACTTGTGTTATTTTCAAAAACATTATCAATCAATGAAGGATTGACATTTTTAATTGGAAAATCATTATCTGAATAGATTTTAGAGTCACCAACCAAAGTGTACAACACAATATTACTTTTAACAGTAGACACAGGATTTATCACTTGTTGAACAACAGGTTGAACAGCAGGGGTAGGAGGATCACACAAAATATGATTCTCAATTGGAACTTCTACTCCTTTAAGTTTGTCAAGTGATTTATCATGTTTACTCTCATCTGATTCAGATTCATCATCCGACGACTCATAGTCCTCAATGGTTGGAGGACCTTGTTTCGTAGATGTTGACTCTTTTTGCTCAGAATTTGTACTTGGAGAATTGTCCGATTTGAATCCTAGGCCAGTAGTTACTTCCTCATAATCAAGAGGCACACTGGATTCAAACCGTGGCATTTCTTCTTCATCAGGCATATAAGTATAATCATGTCTCAAAGGGGGCGGACACTTCTTATACCCAACACCTCTCTTGTTTCCCTTTAGTTGTTGAACATCAATAATGTGATCGAGCACAAATCGGGAGTTAGAGTAACTCTCCAATTTTTGCTTGATTGCATCATGCTCACATTTGGCAATGGCTAGTTCCTTTTTAGTTTCCTCAACAATGTTAATGTATTCATTTATACTAACTTGTTTATGATAAACAGTTTTTGTCACTTCGGAAACATTTTTCTTTTGAATTTCAATCATAGATTTAAATTCTTTTTCGTTTCGAATCAAAGCCATATTCGCTTCTTTGCATTTAGCCATTTCAACAACTAAACTCTGATTGTGAATATGAATCGTATCACATTCAAGTTTTATTCTATCAAATTCACTTTTCATATACTCACAATCTCTACAGTTGATA
Organism: Helianthus tuberosus; assembly: GCA_030545235.1. Classification (NCBI taxonomy): domain Eukaryota; kingdom Viridiplantae; phylum Streptophyta; class Magnoliopsida; order Asterales; family Asteraceae; genus Helianthus; species Helianthus tuberosus. The sequence goes on along the minus strand of CM060351.1, from coordinate 7,246,183 downwards.
AGAATTTCAGATTTTACCTGACTTGTAGAAGCTGAGACATTTGCCATAAAGGCAGTCTGATAAGAGAAAGATCCGTCTTCAGAAAAGAACTTCTCCATTTCTTTAGATACTACCTCAGCCTTCTTGATCAGAACTGATTTCTGACATTTCAAATCTTCTGCTTCATTCAATAAGTCATCAAGATTAGAACTTGCTTCTTTGCTCACATCAGATTCAGAACTCGAAGTAGACCTTTCTTCATCAGAACTCCCGGAATTACCAGAACTGTCGTCACTATCAGAAAATTCTTCCTTATGAACGTGCTTGATGTGATTGATAATCTTAGCATAACACGCCGTTCCTCCTTTACCTTGATCACTTTCCCCAAGTTGTAAAGACCAATTAAACCCTTCATCAGCTTGTACGGTTAATGCACGACTTTCATTTGATGGTCCAGACTGATTCTGGTTAGTGGTGTTGGTTACAGCCACTATCCCTTTTCCACGATTGTCTTGATTAGCATTTGAAGTACTCGTCTGATTACGGAATGGGTTCTGATTGCCTTGTCTGCTTGGTCGAGTGCACTCACGTTTGAAGTGACCCTTTTCCCCACAATTGAAGCACGTAACTGCTTCTTTATCAAAACCGTACTTTGTATCTTGTTTGCTTTCCAAAGAACTTCTTCCTGTTCGAACCATAAAGTCCTTCGCCCTTCTAACAGCACTTGCGAATGCCCACTTTATATCCATCAACTCCATTTCATCACGGTTGATTTGTAGATAGTCTTCGTTGGTTAAATTGATGTTTCCAATTTGACCTGCGACCAAACCGCAGTAAGCACTGACCATGGTATTAATAAGTTCCATATGTTCCTTTGCTACTTCAATGCTAACATTTGAGAGGTTTGATGTATCAACTTTGACTGTGTTAGGGTTTGGAGTTGGAGGATTGTTGGTATAATGAGCTTGCTGTTGTTGTTGTGGTTGGACTTGTTGTTGTGGTAGGACTTGTTGTTGTGGTAGGACTTGTTGTTGTGGTAGGACTTGTTGTTGTGGTAGGGATGGATTAAAACCTCCTCCTAAATATGCTTGAGGTGGAGTAGTATTTACTTGAGGTATAAAAGGAATAAAACCTCCTCCAGAATAAGTCTGAGTTTGTTGAGGAAACGGAGAAGAGTTTGTATCTGATACAAACGCCGTTTGTAACTTTGGTTGCCTCAGACTAGCTGACGGGTCAAAACCTCCACCATTATACATTTCAATGTTCTGAGGAGCAGCAATGCGTTTTGCTTTTCGGATTTCTTCATCATTTTTATGTTCCAGCTTCTGTACAAATTCATAGATAGTTATGGTGTCAGCATCTAGAATACCTGTATGTTTTAGAAGCTCAATGTATGGACTCCACTTTGGTGGTAGAGAATCAGCAAATCGTGCACAAACTTCCTTTTGAGTTGCATTAACAGCATAGGCATACATCTCACTAATCAAATGATAAAACCGTGTGGTCATTTCATTTAGAGTTTCGTTTTCCAAGAACTGGAATGATTCGAACTCTTTCTTTAATAAATCATGCCGTGTCTTTCTGGAAGCTGCGTTTCCTTCTCCTCTTGTCACCAAACAATCCCATAGGGATTTCGTGTCCGTACTATAAGAAAACTGATGATAGATATCTTTATGAAGTGCTTGAGTAAGAACAGCAAACGACTTTTTCTCAAAATCATATGCTTTCTTGTCATTTTCCTGCATGTTATTAAAACCTTCAGCCGTTGACGCTGCTACTTCAAGAGCATCATTGCGTGGAGTAATGAAACACCTCCAAATATCAGTGCTTTGACCTTGAACATATGTAATGAACCGACCTTTCCATGATGGAAACTCGTTCATATGATTCAATTTTGGCGGGCGATTGTTACTACCCGTTTCGCTCTCGCTAATCAGAAGATTTTGAATGTTTTGGTTCTGATTGGATGCCAAAGCCCATTGTCCGGCACTTATAGTTGGTTGACCATAAACACTCTTAACCCACGCTGCTGCGGACGACGGATCTTCACGTGGTCTAGAATCCATACTCCAATCCCATGGACTAGTACAACTCATATTTGATGTATGTATGATAGTACCTGCACAAATTCTTGAAAACAAACAGTAAGCAAGCTGATATAAGTCTTCTGTTTAAAACAGATATGTTTTCGACGAAACAGAGTTCACGAAACAGGTTTGTTTCGTCTGAATGAATGACGACGAAACAGACTTGTGATAAGTGTGATTCGTGGCGAAACAGAATTTGTTTCGTCAAAGATATTGTGGCGAAACAGACGTTTGATTCGTCAAAGATGTTGCGACGAAACAGATGTGATTCGTCGGCTGCTTGTTTCGTCAAAACTGGGTATCAGACAGCTGTTTTAGATATTTAAAATATCTTACTGTTCAGTCAAAGGAAAGTCTCAGACAATAAGATATTTAAACCTGACACAAGGTATGTTTGTTAACACCTATTTTCAACGAAACTGACTTGTTTACCCAAACCAATTATCACACTTTAACACAAAAGTCAAGTTAATGTATTATAAGTTATAACACTTGGTTTTTAACAATTTAACAAATCAAATTCTCAGTTTGTTACAAGAACACTTATGAATATATGAAGAACACACTCAAGAACATGAGTTTTCCGGTCAGTTGATAAATTTCCGAAACACGAAAATACACTAGATTTTCACTAAAAACCCGGTTTAAAGCATGAACAAACAATCCAACTAGGTTTTTGATAAAAATCCTTATCAAACAACAATAAAACAACAGATTTTATGAATATTTTCCCAGAAATTATGATTTTTCAAGAACAAAGATTCAGAAAAACACACACAAAAACTTGATAAAAACCGAACAATGTTTGATTTTAAACAAGGATAAGAGCCAATGCTCTGATACCAATTGTAGGTCCCGAAATCTGAGGATCGATTACGAACCGAATCTCTTGTTTATAGTAAACACGGTTACGTGTGCGGAATCCACGTAACTATGCCAAATCAAACATATATAGCATAAATAACAACGGATTAATCAATGAAACACAATCTATTGATTAACGGGATGAGAACCGATAACAACTGATACAAACACAGTTCAGACTAAATCTTGGCAGAGTTTTGTTACTATGGTCTGTTTCTCATCTCTGAGTTCAAATGAACACAAAGTGTTGCTTATATAGTCCCTGGGCCACTGATGTCGACGAAACACAGAAGTGTTTGACGAATCTGAACATGGGCCAGACATTGGGCCTGGAACAGCCCAATACATGACGAATCAAGGTCTGATTCGTCATGACCTTCAACGAATCAGAAGTCTGATTCGCCATTAAGTGTTCCGACGAAACAGAAGTCTGTTTCGTCGAGGACTGCAACTGTTGTGTTTGTTCCTGTTATTAGACAGCAACAATCATCAACACATAAACATAGTAATGACAAAACTACCCTTTAATGCAACATGCATTGTTCATAATACATTACATACCAAAAGAGACAAATAAGTTGTACACAAGTAGATAGGAGGATATCTGACTTGGTCAACATAACATACAGACTCGATAATTAATAAAAGACCATATAAATTACATCGTTAAAACAAGACTAGTTACAGACACTAAAAATGCATCAACAGTTTATTAATAACCTTGATTTTTCAACTGTGAATTTGATTTTTCGCTGTTAGTTATCTCTGTTCAATTTTTATTTCTTTGCTTCCTGTTAATTCTTCTTTTCTAATATCTTTATTAATTGTCACACATAGGGTTTTGACTGTTTATTTACCTCTTTGACTTCCAATTTAAACTGTTATAATTCTCCGGGTTGCTTAAAATCATGTTAAATGTTTACTGTTCACTTAAATACTGTTTTTGTACAACTCTTGATGCAGGTATTGGTTTTTTTTTGGGTCTTTTAAAACTGCAGCTTCATTGACGGTTGAAATGACCAATCAAGTTAGTATATAACTCTTAGCATACACAGTTCTATCTTCCATGTACCGTATATTTAGTCATTAATTAGCTTACATATTATGCTTATTTTATGTGTTTTTAGGAAAATAAACAGAGATTTGTGTGATCAAAGTCAATGCAAAGGTTACAACTCGCTGCTTTCAGTTGCGTCAAAATTCTTCGAGTTGGAACGACGTATTTTAGAAGCCGTCTATGGTGGTATGATTTTTTTTGGTTCCGAAAATGGTTACCGTTTAATATCTTTGGATAAATTTACTTTATTTATTAACTAAGTTCATGTTGAACAAATAAGGAAAAGTTACCCAAAGACCGTCCTCGCAAGTCGCATCCCACCTTTAGAATTTGAGGCTTGTTTGAAAAAAAAAACACAATTTAGGTTACTAATTTCTTGAATTGGTTCTTTGATTATAAACAGAAAGATATTCAAGATCTGTTGAGTTCCTCATCTTCTTAAGATAAAAGGTGTATTTTCTTGACCGAATAACTTGAAGATTGTTGTAGCTATGGTGGTTTTGGTGTATGTTTTAGCGAATGTTTGATTTTGAAGTTTTTGTTGTATTTGTGGTTGTGTTTGTACTTTGTAGTTGACAATATAGAAAATTACTCATCTTACTTTTGTAATAAGAAGCTATAGCATACCAAATTATATATCGTTTTGCTATAGTATTTGAAAAGCTATAGCATTCTATTTCTCCTTGAGTGCATGCAAAGGCATAAAAATGATTAATATCATCTCTTTATGTTTAAAAATCAACAAAGAATAAAGAGGTAAGCTTTGATTTAAATTATTATACTTAATTCAACTCATTTATAGTATCAAATCCAGCAGGTGTTCGCCTTTTCGATTAAAGACTTGTTGGATCTGCACAACTATTGTGGTTTGGGGGCCGGGGGTAAAGGAGAGGGAGGTGTTTCATGTTATTATTATTATCATCACCATCTCCTGTTGGCGAATCTGAAAAGCGTGGAATGAATTCATATTCTCTAACAACGACATGAGCATTGAAGACATTATTGCGGACGTGAAGACACTCGGGTTCCTTTGGTACAAGAATCAGTCTAAAAACAAAGCGATGAATGGTCTAATTGGTGTACTATCAGGCTGATGTAATTTTTTTGCTGCTGCTGTCCCTGTTTTCTTAAAAAAATGAGTATTTTGATTTAGGGATAGTTGCATAAAAAGCATCTATCTTTGGTCTGGTTTTTAGTTCAGGTAATCAACTTTTAAAAACTGTGATTTATGGTAATCTGACCACGTTACATGTAAAAAATGATCACTTGGCAGTAAGTTTTGACCATGTTGACTTTTGGGTGGTCAGTACCTTAAACTTAGACTAGAAGGAGTGGGGGCCGGCTGAGGCCCGGCTAGGACCGGCGCCGGTCCCCCACACCGCCCCCCTCCATCCCACCCGTCCTCACCAGCAAACCCAAGCCGGGCTTGCCGGGCCACCTTTGAAGATATAGCCGTTATTAACGGCTAGTTTTATAAAAAAAAAAAAAAAAACCTTTTTCAATTTAAATATATACCCATTCTTTATACCATTTCTTCAATATTTCACCCATTCTTCTCCCATTCTCATCCATTTTTATAAAAAAACACTCCCATTTTTATACCAATCTTTTATAAAAAAATATCTCTTCATCCACAATGGCATCTAATCCTTGGTGGTCCGGCTCTTCTTCGGATGAAGAGGAGATGTTTTTCGCAAGCGCTATGGTACAGGCGGCGCAGATTCTTTTGGAAGAGGAAGAGGAAGAGGAAGAGGACTCGTCTGAAAACGTTATTACCAGACGAATATATGTTAACAGAGACCGCGAAGGAGCGCACGAGAAATTGGTTAACGATTATTTTTCGGAAGCACCCCTTTACAACGCCGACACTTTCAAACGAAGGTTCCGAATGAGTCGCCGTTTATTCACACGGATTGCTGATGATTTGGCGGGGCTAGACCCGTTTTTTATGTTATGAAATGAATTTATTTATGTTGTATTTGTTAATTTTTATAAAGTTTTTATTAAGTTAATAAAGTAAAACTTAGAAAATTATAAAATAATAAGGTGGGGTAGCCCCATCCTCCATCCTCCTCAATTATGAAGGAGGCCCATCCCCCACGAGCCGCCTACGTGGCGCCTACGTGGAGGCTCATCCCCGTGGGGATGGGCCTAACCACTCCTTCTAGTCTTAAAGCATAGTTTTTGAAGTCTGATGGTTTTTTCTTGCCTAAAATAAGCTCATTGCCTGAAACAGAAATCATAATCATACAAAAGGTTGTTACTTTGACTGTTAATCAAAATATTCATATTTTTGTTTTCAGGGAAACATAGCAGGATATTTTTAATGCAATGGGGTCAATGTATTATTTAATCGGAATCTTTTCAGCGGATTTATGATTGCTCGAATGGTACTAAACTTTTACAACTAATTTTTTTCTTCGACTTAATTGCTCCATGTGGTTTGCTGTTTTTTTCACATTTAGTCCCTAACTTTACATTCATGTTCCCTGTGTTTTGCTTGGTTGTTACTCGAATAGTCTCTAGAGTGGACGGAGATTAGTTTTTAATGTTAAATGAATGTAAATTGACTAAAATACCCTTCTTATTAAAAAACAATAACTTAAATATAAAAAGAAATACAAAAAGTTTAATTATGTCTTCCTTATCCCATCCTTCTTCCTCACATCCTCTACAACTCCTACCACCGCCTACACTCCCGTCCACTTGTAAGTTGTAACAACAATCACCAAACCACCGGCAACCATTCATCCCCACCGATGCACTGGTGAACCACCGTCTCCGGAAACACCACCAGACGGTTCTAGTGATGTGTCTGCTGTTTAAATCTGTTTAGAATTTTTAGCAAGTCTTTTATTATGTATTATATATTATATATTATAATATATTGCAAGACCCGTGTTGTGAATTTACATTGAGATAGTTGGTAATCGGGCAACAAGCTGCGCCGCTACCCCTTTTTGAATAGCAAAACTAAGTCTTTTAAAAACTACGTCCATAGATCTCAGGGTCATAACATTACTATGCACGACCCTTTGAACTCGACTAAGTAGGTCCACAGCCTCTGGTACCAGAAAACCAAAAGTATTAAAAGTTGGGACTGTCACAAAACATTTCTTTAGTTAGGATTATTGTCGGCCAATATGTCAAAGTTGGAATTCTTAAAAGCCAATTTTCCTTTACTTTAGTATGTTTAATCATTAGTATTTAATTCCCATTATTTATATACTTTTATTATGTTGATATCTGTAGATGCTTGAAGCAGTTCTTGTTATACTTCTTGTTGAACCAAATGTCGATCGGTCTATTTCGTGTGATGGGATCTTTAGGCAGAAATATGATAGTTGCTAATACGTTTGGATCTTTTGCCATGTTGGTTGTCATGGCACTCGGTGGATTTATACTGTCTAGAGGTATATTTTTACCTTGTATTTTTTTTTTTATAAAGGGCCAAATTTATGAAAAAGTGGCCAACTTTGGTCTGTTTTCTGTTCTTGGTAACCATCTGTTTAAAAAGCCAAAGAAAACCATAGAAATTTAAAAAAAAATATATATATTTTTTAAGTATTTTACCTAAGATACCAGTTATTAGGTACCGGAAAAAAGTCAACATTGTCAAAAGTTACCGATATGTGAGCTGTTACCCATTATTTTTAATCAGAATTTTTGAAAGTTGGTTACTTTTGTATGCAGTTTGTTGATGACATCACACATTTGGTCCTTTCTATGTTTGTGATTATCTAAACATTATGTTGTCCGTTTGATCATCTGTTGATTTTATTATCTCAGACTTCCGTCTTGTTATCAAATTTGATCACCGTGTGCTAGTTTATCGATCCGATCTGTGTTTCTACAGAATTAGGCTAATAAAATATACATATTGAAAGTAAATCAGTGTTGTAATATTATTGTAGATAGCATCCCGGCTTGGTGGATTTGGGGTTACTGGTTTTCCCCTTTAATGTATGCCCAAAATGCGGTTTCAGTCAATGAGTTCTTGGGGGATACTTGGGATAAGGTAAGAATTATATATAGCTGAAAACTCTAATTTTACCCGTTGACCCGTTAACAATAAAATATGCTCAATATGATACATTTTCTCTGACTTATATTTGTATCGGGTGCGCAGGCAGCTGGAAACAATACTGACATCCCATTGGGAACTATGCTACTGAAAGTCAGAAGTCTGTTTCCGGAAGATTATTGGTATTGGATTGGAGTTGGTGCTTTACTTGGTTACACTATTTTATTCAACGTTCTCTTTACATTATTCCTTACGTATCTTAATCGTAAGTTTTCTCCTTGCTGTAACAATTAGGGATAATGTATAGATAGTCAACCCAAATATCATTTTGGTTTTGTTATTTTTGATTCCGGGATAAAAACATGCCTAAAAAGTACACGGATAGTTCCTGTGGTTTGCATTTTGTAACACATTTAGTCCCCATCCAACAAATCTAAAGGTCATAGCATGTCCAAGTTAGGGTCTAAATGTGTTACAAAGTGAAAAGCACAGGGACCATCCATGTACTTTTGAAAAATCTGGGGACTAAATGCGTTACAAGTGCAAACCACAGGGACCATCTGTATACTTTTGAAAAGTTAGGGACCAAATCTAAAATTGTGGTAAACCATAGGGACCATCCTTTTACTTTACTCTTAAATTTTTTTAAGTGCCCTTAATTTAAAGCTCCTGTGATTTCTAGAGTTGTTAAATGACAAAAGTGTGCTCAAATATGTTTCAACAATCCGTCTAGAGTTGATTCTTTTGAGTAGATTTTGGGGCATTGTCATTTTACAATTTTTAATTTTTTTATCTTATGGAAACAGCTTAAACAAAACCAAATTAATACTTGATTGGTGTCTAAAGATGTTTTGATAGTTCGGTGCCTTAGTGAAGACTTTTATACACTTGGGTGACCTATGTATATATTATATCTGTTAATCAACTCTTCATATGATTTTGCAAAAGACTATATTTATGTTTTTTTAATATTTTACATACAGCTCTTGGAAACCATCAAGCAATTATCCTTCGTGGGACCGTCAAATCTCAGAAGACGAGAAACGGGATTGTCTCTGTTATCATTGAGTTAAAAGATTACTTACAGCGTTCACCTTCATATGCTGGTGTGTAGCATAAATCAATATAATTATATAACTAAATATACGTTCTTTCTCAATCGAAGTTGACTAGTCAACTTTAACTGTTTTCTTCACGGTTACTGTAGGTGCCGAAGCCAACAGTCAAAGAGGAATGGTTCTTCCATTTCAGCCTCTCACCATGTCTTTCCGGAACATTAGTTATTACGTCGATGTCCCACGGGTATGTTAAAATTTTTCAAAAATAATATTTTGAGTAAAATGCCATTTTCGTCCCTGAGGTTTGGCCACTTTTGTGAATCTCGTCCAAAGGTTTGTTTTTTCGCATCTGGATCCAAAAGTTTGAAATCTTGCCATTTTCATTCGACTCCTTAACTCCATCCAATTTTTAACGTCAAGTCAGGGGTATTTCTGCCATTTAATCTTGCCATTTTGATATAACTAAACAAAACAAATAGCTAAAATGACAAAAATACCCTTGACTTAACGTTAAAAAATGGGTGGAGTTAACGAGTCGGATGAAAATGGCAAGATTTCAAACCTTTTGGATCCAAAGGCGAAAAACAAACCTTTGTACGAAAGTCACAAAAGTTGCAAACCTCAGGGACGAAAATGGCATTTTACTCTAATATTTTTCGTACTTATCTATCAATCTCATATAATCTTTGCTCTAGGAGTTGAAGCAACAAGGTCTATCGGTCAACAAATTACAATTATTGGTCAATGTAACGGGAGCTTTTAGGCCGGGTCTCCTTACCGCGTTGGTCGGTGTCAGTGGGGCTGGTAAAACGACTCTTATGGATGTCTTAGCTGGCAGAAAAACCGGCGGCCATATCTCGGGCCAAATTTATGTTTCGGGTTACCTTAAAAACCAAGAAACATTTGCAAGAATTTCTGGTTATTGTGAACAAAACGATGTTCATTCCCCGTGTTTGACCGTTTATGAAGCATTGATGTTTTCCGCTTGGCTTCGATTACCTTCTGATATTAATGCAGCAACGAAAAGGGTAAGAACTTAGTTAAATTAAGTTATCATTTTTTTGAAAGCTAGTGGGTATCCGCCCGTGCTCCACAGTGGGGTCGAAACGTAGATAAAAATAAGCAAATTGCAACAAACAAGTCTACGTGAAGATAAAAAAACCATCTTGCGGCAGTATTCAAAAGTCATGAAAAAGTTATCGGTTCAGTCCGTGACGGTACGGTATCGACACTTGTTATGACCATAAAAACGAATATGTGTGGCGGGTTCGGAATGCAATTGAAATAACCTACTTACGACCGTACATATAGAAAATGTAGAAAAACATTACGTTGAGAAAGAAACTAAAAAGAAACGACTACAAATAAGTAAAAGGAAAAATTAAAAATTCTGGGTCTAAATTGTATTGTAATTACAATAAAATGTAAAGGGAAAAAAAACTAAAAGTTGAGAGTCTAAATAATGAAAAAAAACCTTATTAAAGTTGAGGGGCTAAACATGTCATTATTAAAAGTTGACAGAACAGCTTTTTAGTATATATAACAATAGTGATTATGCGATAATTCAGAATCACATAATCAGATCATGATCAGATTATCAGTTCCAAAACACTTTTTTTTTTTAAATTGACAATATAAATTTCAGGACTTTGTAGAAGAGGTTATGGAACTCGTGGAACTAAATCCACTCAAGGGAGCCCTAGTTGGTCTACCTGGAATTGACGGATTATCAACTGAACAAAGAAAAAGATTAACAATTGCAGTTGAGTTAGTTGCAAACCCCTCTATTGTATTTATGGATGAACCTACTTCGGGACTTGATGCACGAGCCGCTGCCATTGTTATGAGAACGGTTAGAAATATAGTCAACACAGGCCGGACCATTGTTTGCACCATCCATCAGCCCAGCATTGATATCTTTGAATCGTTTGATGAGGTAGCATTTTCGACCTATTTAACTATTATGAGTTGATTTGTGTTTACTTTTTTCATTCGTAACGGGTCAACTGCCTTCAAACAAATAGCTTTTACTGATGAAACGTGGCGGGAAGCTCATTTATGCTGGTCCCTTAGGCACTGGATCCCACAAACTGATACAATATTTTGAGGTTTGTGTTTCTTCATAACAATTATATTATTATCTATGTTCAAAATGTAATGATCTATAATTATATACCTCCTTTGGTGTGCTTAAATATTGAGTTATTTATAGGCGGTAAAAGGAGTACCTAAGATCCGACCTGGATATAACCCAGCTGCTTGGATTCTCGAGGTTACTTCAGCAACAGAAGAAAACCGTCTTGGTGTCGATTTTGCTGAAATTTACCGTGAATCATATCTATATTTGTAAGCTAATATTTAAGTTAGTAGTTTCTATTTGTAATGGATTTAAATCTTTAATTCTACAATTCAATATTAAAATTTGTTGTGTTTTTGTTTTTGTAGGCAAAACCAAGAATTAGCCGAGAACTTAAGCAAACCAGATAGGAATTCAAAATTCTTGAGTTTTCCAACCAAATATTCCCAGACATTTTTCAGTCAATTTCTTGCATGCCTTTGGAAGCAAAATCTGTCCTACTGGCGGAACCCGCAATATACAGCTGTTAGGTTTTTCTACACAGTTATCATATCGTTGATGTTTGGGACAATGTGCTGGAAATTCAGTGATAAAAGGTGAACATTTTTAATATAATCTGAGTATTTTGATTTAGAGATAGTTGCATAAAAAGGCATCCATCTTTAGTTTCTTGCTGACGTGGATAGTTTTTCACTGACGTGGATGATGATGTGGACATATGAGGTGAAAAAAAAAGTTTTTTTTTTTTTTTTTTTTTTTTGCTGACATTGACATTAGTTTTTTTTCCACCTCATATGTACACATCAGCGAAAAACTAACTGGGTTAAGTTTTTTTTAACGGAGGTCCATTGAGAGTTAGAAAGTAGGGACTAGTGGTTATAATATTCTTAATTGGGATTATTATTGGCCAACTGAGAAAATGTGGGATTATTAAAATTCAATTTGCCACTTTTTAAAATATTTACAGTAATCAGACCATGTTAGTGGTAAAAAAAGTGATGACTTGGCAGTAAGTTTTGGCCATGCTGAGGAGGCACTGATGTGGCACTAACGTGCTTATGAAACCAGCTCACCTAACTTAAAGCATAGTTTTCGAAGTCTGATGGTTTTTTCTTGCCTAAAATAAGCTCATTGCCTGAAACAGAAATCATAATCATACTAAAGGTAGTTAAGTTGACTATTAATCAAATAATTCGTAACTTTTTCAGGGAAACACAGCAGGATATTTTTAATGCAATGGGATCAATGTATGCTGCAGTTTTATTTATTGGAATTACTAACGCCGCTTCAGTCCAACCAGTGGTTTATGTTGAAAGGTCTGTTTCATACAGAGAAAGAGCAGCAGGGATGTATTCTGCTTTACCATTTGCATTTGCACAGGTACATTCTGCTTAAATATTTGCACTATTAAAACATATATTCTTAACATAATTTATTTTTTACTTTTTGCAGGTTGCAATAGAGTTCCCTTATGTGTATGTGCAATCGCTTGTGTACAGCCTTATTTTCTACTTTTTAGCTTCGTTTGAACGGAGTTTTTTGAAATTGTTTTGGTACATATATTTTATGTACTTCACATTACTATACTTTACCTTCTTTGGAATGATGACAATTGCTGTTACACCCAACCATAATATCGCTGCTATCGTTGCTGCTCCTTTTTATATGTTGTGGAACCTTTTCAGCGGATTTATGATTGCTCGCATGGTAACTAAACTTTTATTATTAATTTTTTTATTCTTTTTGTATTTTATAAAAAAGGTTCATTTTTGTCAATGTTGATCAACAGAGGCTTCCAATATGGTGGAGATGGTATTATTGGGCGAATCCAGTATCATGGAGTTTGTACGGGCTGTTGACGTCACAATATGGAGATGTGAATGAATCCTTAAAGCTTGCGGATGGTTTTCATTCAGTTCCGCTACGACAGTTTCTTAAAGACGAATTGGGGTACCGCCACGAATTTTTGGGTGTTGCTGGTACTGCAGTGGTGGGTTTCTGTCTATTGTTTGCAGTGACATTTGCATTTACTATGAAATCCTTCAACTTCCAAAGGAGATGAAGATGTGTAAATTGTAATGCCTCTAAAAACTAGTTGACAGGGCGTCGGGAATCCTCCGACAAGTGTTTGTTTTGTGTTGTTTGCAGATTAAATCATGCGGTTTTGTTTTGATATAGTTATATACACCGAGGGTGTACAAGGCATCAAATATGGAAATAAATAGAAAATATTTAGGTTTTTGTAATTTGAACAAAGTCATGTAGGTGACAAATATGTACAATGGATATTCAATTTCCTTTTTAGTTTGAACAAATCTTGTCAATGATACTAAACATTGTTTAGTTTGTATAATCTCAGTGATATATATATATATATATATATATATACATGCACACATCCCTTTCAAAGAAATATATCATTGGGATGTTATATATCTCTGCGACTATTTTAGTAATAGATCACCTGTATATCCCCTTAAATGCATTTTCTACGTTTTCTTAGTGTTCGTTTCAGGGATTGTAAAGGAATTGGAATGGGAATTCGCGCAGAAATTGAAATTTGATTTGTAATTTAGGTGTGTTTGTTTTGCAAAATGGAATGAAATTTGGATAGAGTTAGAATGTAGATTACCTTCCTTATGTTGTTCAATTCCAATTCATTTTCTTGTTAAACCAACAAAATATTCCCTCAAGATTCCATTCCATTCCATTCCATTCCGTGAAACGAACGCTACCTTAAGGTAGTCATGTATCTTTGGAATCTCTAGCAAACTGCACTTCTATGCGTGCTTTAAAAAAAATTAAACTCTCATCTGACTAGTTGTAGCAAACAACTCCCAGGAAACAGTGACAGACGTACCATATGCTGGATGCGTACTATACGCCCAAGCCAGCGTAGGGTACCTCGGCTACACATCTGGCCCAATGTTTTGCTCAGCGTAAACCAAACGTAGCTCAGAAGGTTACCTTCTGAGTGTAGGATCCCCTTGTGCAGGTTATGCTACGCTGGTTGGCGTAGCCTACACCCCCATCAACCCCATCCGTTAAATTCTAAGTAAAACACCTTGTTTGACCCATAAAACTTCGTCTAAACTTCTGACCTGCATTTCTCAATCTTTAAGTTAGTTTCATGTGTGCACACTTCATCTCAAGTATGAAAAACAAATAAATTAAGAGTAAATTGCCAAAATCGTCCTGAGGTTTGAGCATGTTTGCCATTTCATCCAAAATAACTTTTTTGTACAATATAATCCTTCACTTTTGGGATTTTTTTGCCATTTTCATCCAAACATCTAATTTATTTTATTTTTTCTATCAAACGTTTGGATGAAAATAACAAAAAATCCCAAATCTCAGGGAGGGTTTTGGCAAAAAAATCAGACGTTTGGATGAAAATGGCAAAAATCCCAAAAGTGATGGACTATATTGTACAAAAAAATTGTTTTGGATGAAAATAACAAACATGCCCAAATATCAGGGACGATTTTGGAAATTTACTCATAAATTCATATATATGTATTAATCCATAACATATAACATGTATGAGGAATAGTGTCTATTTTGTCTTTTATGGGTTTGTTATTTTTTTTTTGTTTGGGTGAACTTTAATGTTTTTCATTATAAAACTTTAGATTTGTATAACTTTTTCACAAAAGTTAAAATGAGTTAAGTTTTTTTTATTAGTTATTCTTTAGGCTTTTTTTCGGATATGATCGTCGTCCAGTGACTGCTTAGTACGGTGTTTAGTGGTCACATTTGATCCGTCAGGTTTTTTTACCCCCTCGATTTTCTAATATGAGTCGTATAAATTCTACTTCTTCTATGTGTCACATTATGTGAGTCACTTAGGGGACTCGGTATGGTTCGGTGAAATGATTCGGGGATGCCATTCACCAATCGGTGAATGATTTCTTCTAAATCGGTGATGAAGATTTGGGGTTCGGTGATAGCTTTTTTCGGTGTATAGTCACCGAGATGATTGATGAAACGGTGAACAATTTTTTAACCGTTACCCACTATTTTTTGACCGTTGCCCACAAGTGACCGTTACCCAATTTTTTTTATTTAACCCACAATTTTTAATCATTTTAACACATAACTCTTTCAAAATATCTCTCTTTCTACACCCACAAACACCATGGATAAAAAAACAAAGGTGAACCCAAGAAAAAAGGTTCCGCTAGCCGAGGATCGGATTCAAGAAAAAAGGTTTCGCAAACGATACAAGGTGATTCTAGAGGTCCGAGTGCACCGGTTCAAACCTCCTACGGATATTCACCAACCTCTCAACCTCAATTTTTTTACCCCCAAACTTCACAACCGACTTTTTATAGCACCCAACCTAATTTTCCACCACAAATATTTTCACACCCAAGCTTCACAACCGAGTTCGATCCATTTGCATTTAGGACCCCGCCAATTCAATCACCAAGAGAGAATGTCGAGCGCCCACTTCCTATCTACGATGAAGACCAAGATTTAGAGGTTGTCCCCGAAACACAGCATTTGGATGTAGATAGTGGCGAGGACGAAGAAGAATATGAGGATGAAGACGATGATATTGGTGAAGCAAATGAGCCGAAACAAAAGGGAGTCAAGGCGGAGCGTCAAAGTTGGACGAAAAAACAAAAAGAGGCCTTAGCCAAGGCATGGGTTCATTGTTCTTTAAACAAGATAAAAGGAAACCAACAAAAATGGGACAGTTTTTGGAAAAAAGTTCTCGACCATTACAACGAAACGGTCGGCGGAAGTACTCGAACAGTTCATCAAGTACGTTCAAAATGGATGCCTATGTTGACTAAGATAAACTACTTCAATGGTCTTTGGAAACAAGCGGTAACATTTTTTTTGAACATTTAAAAAATATTTTCCATAACATTGTTTTTGTTTAATTATTTTTTACTTTATATTTGTTATTGATATTCGCTAAAATACATATATTTTATTCCCCCATTTTACCCCTATTTTACACGTTTTTGGCCGTAAAACCGAGAATCAGATACTGAATTGGGTGTATTTGTGTTTACAGGCCTAAAACAGTGTACCGAACAAGAAGATGATGAAAACGAGGACTTTCCGTGCAAAACGACAAAGCTGCGAAGATTCTGTGTAAAATTCTGATATGGGCATTTGGCACGGCCGTGCAATATATGGCACGACCGTGCGGATCCGACAAACAAGACCCAGTCCAGCAGGGCACGCCAGTGCAATCAGGAGTGCAACATGATTCCGGGAACGTACGTCCGTGCAACGGATGGAATGACCGTGCGGATGCGGTGATCAACCAAACCCCGGACATGCACGCCAGTTCAGTCACGCGTGCCAACCCACTTCTCGGTAATGCATGGTCATGCAACTGATGGCACGACCGTGCATATATGATGACCAGTCAACATTTGCTGATGTCATGCGGTATGGTGAACAGTAACTCCACGGGCACGACCGTGCACTTTATTGGCACGGTCGTGCGATCTAAAAAAGTTAAAAAAAAAACAGCAGGCAACATTCATTTCGGGATTCTGGACTTTTGGGAGCTTATCAAGCGAATTCATAGGTTCCGAAGGCTTTGCTTTTCACCCGGATTCAAGCCACATTGTGCCGATTTGCTGCGTTACTATCCGGATACTCAATCTTGTGCTTGTTTATGGTTTGATTCTTGAATCTTTCCATGTTTTTGTTAGGTTTCAAGCATTTAGATTGACGATTATGTATTATTGTAAGCCTATGGGCAAAAACACTAGTATCCCTTGCTTAATAACAACCATTAGTATGTTAATTATGTTTGTAATGACACTTAGAAGCATTTTCTATGTTAATCTTTGATGATTAGTTTGCAACCTTGTTTATTGATGTTGAATTCTTGATTATAAGTAATTATCTTGGATGATTGGTATGTGGTTAGTTGAGATATTTGCAAGAAGATGCTTAATTAATCATGTATTAGTAGACTTTGAACTTGCTTAACTAGTTTACCTTGTTTAAATTGTTTGCACCATGATACTAGAAATGGTTAGTGGGTTAATAAGGGATAATTATTGTTAATCAAGAAGGCTTTCCCTCACGGAAGGACCTTAACGGGTTAAATGGTGTTGTTATGAATTCTTGTCACAAATTGTTAGCTTAGTTAGTATTTTAGGCCAAAATTGCTATCTTGGTGAATTTGTGTTCAAGATTTGTAAAATGAACTCGGTTGTGATTTAATCTAGTTTATGCTTGTCTCGGTGGTTGCATTGTGTTTATCGGTGTCCCTTTCCTTGATTAAGTGAGGTTAGAAAACTCTTAACGGATGACTAACTTATCTTTAGGAGATTTTCATAGACATTTGTCATTTGAGCATTAGAGAACAATTTTAGGTGGTTAAAGTGTTTTTATCGTTTTAGCTTTCCGAATGATTGTCATGTTAGGATTCCCGAAAGAGATACTAATTGTCTTGAAAATGGAGAATTGACCAAATGTTTTAAGTGACAAAACCGACTTAGTTCATATACTTTGGTTGTGCATAAAGCAAGGCTATATATCTGTTTTCTTAATTGGAGTCTACTATGTTTTTATGAATATTTGTTTATGCTTACTTTAGTTTTTAGAAAATCACACTCTTATCTTCCTACCGGTAATTTAATGATAAAGGTCTAGTATTATTTCTCCGCCCACTTCCTTGGATCGATACTTGGTTCTTACCGATACTTTACTACATATATGACGGGGTACACTTGCCCTTTCGTGTGTGTTTTGATGTTGAAGTATAAATCACTTTTATAAATTTAAAACCGAATCGTGTGTAAATTCATTGTAAAAACATGTATATACACGCACACGTCAAGTTTTTGGCGCCGTTGCCGGGGAAGTGGCGAGCTTTAGGAACGACCCGAGTCATTGTTTTATCGGTGTACATACTTGTCGATATTTGTGAATATTTTCTTGATCATTTATTTGTTTATTTATTTGTTAATATTTCTTGCTTTTTATTTAATTTATTCGTTTTCAAGCTTATTTTAAACACTTGTGAAATTTTTATTCCATTTATTTGTTCGAATTCGGACTCATTATTCATTTATTCTTTGAGTTTTCGGCTCCGAAAAATCATTTAATACTAGCCAATTCGATTATTTTACTTGTTATGATTTTTATAAAACTCCGGGTCCATTCTTGAATTTTCATAAAATTTTCAGCCTTTTTAAATAAAAATTATGTTTCTTTTAAATAAAAAAACAGCCTTATTATAATAATAAAAAATTCATTGTGTCAATTTTTCGTTTGTAGGTTGATGTCCTCAACCCCAGCTCCCGACGTTGTTGAGCCGTCAGACGAACCTGAGCGTGATCTGAGGAGACGTCTTCGTGCAAGATGTCGTGCGGTTGGGCTGCTACTCGCAGCTGGTGACGAGCTGGTGGTACCCACTGAAGACGAGGGCTAAGGGGACGGAGGAAACGCAATCATGGCAGACGACGAGCGACCTTTGAATGAGTCAAATCAGCCCAGACGTGAAGGCCTGCAGCCGAGTATTATTAGACCTACTATAGACACCTACTTTTGAAATTAAATCTAGTATTATAAATATGGTGCAGAATTCGTTGCAGTTTGACGGACGTGAGCATGAGGATCCCGGGCGACATAGCGCTTCTTTTCTCGAAGTATGCTCGACGTTCAAGATTAGGGATGTTTCTGAGGACGCGGTTCGGTTGAGGTTGTTTCCATTCTCGCTGCGTGACAAAGCTAGAGCTTGGCTTATGTCACTTCCTTCCGGGTCAATCAGGACTTGGAATGAGCTAGCGGAGCTATTTATGCAAAAATATTTCCCACCCAAGAAAACAACCAAGTTAAGGAACCGGATTGTGACTTTTCGCCAAGACGAGGGAGAGTCGTTGCATGTGGCCTGGGAGAGGTTTAAGGATTTCTTATTTGATGTTCCACACCATGGTTTCTCCAAAAGACAGTTGGTTCTGACGTTTTACCAAGGGCTTAATTATGACACGCAGGAGAAATTAGATATAAATGCAGGAGGCGATCTAGGGACGAAGACGCCAAATGAAGCCTATGATATCATCGAAAAAGCTGCGTTAAAATCTAGCTCGCGTCGAGACGGAGAGAGAGGCCGAACATCATCATCATCATCTCGCCCAGGGGTTCACGCTGTGGACGACTACACAACCAATACTGCACAGATCTCAGCTCTTTCGGCAAAGTTTGACAAGTCCCAGACAGCTGCGCAGGCTAGTTTAGGATGTGAGCAGTGCAGAGTGTCGCACGAGCCGGGTTCGTGTTTTTAGGGAGCTCTGTACGAAGGCCAGGAAGAAGTAGACTTCATAAATAATCAAGCTAGGCCTCAGAACAATCCCTACAGCAACACATATAACCCTGGTTGGAGAAATCACCCAAATTTTGGGTGGAGAGCAAACACAGGCAATCAAAACCCCCTAGGGTTCACTCAGCGGGCTCCAGTGCCGCAGCAGGCTCAAGGCCAGCAGTTTCAGCCTTATAATCAATCTTTTCAGCCACATCCGTACTCATATCAGCATCAAGGTGCAGGGAGTAGTTCCCAGCAACAAGCCCCTCAATCAAGTTCAAAGCTGGAAGATATGATGGCTCAGCTTCTGACCAGTTCCACCAGCGCGAATCAGTTAGCCGAGAAACGATACCAGCAAAGTGAAGATCGTTTCTTAGCTCATGAAGGTGAGATGCGCAGTCAAAAAGCCTCGATTCAGAACATCAAGAATCAGGTTGGTCAGCTGGCGAAGATGATGTCTGAGAGACCCCCAGGTGGTCTTCCAGGCAATACTGAGCCGAATCCCCGAGGGAATGTAAATGCGATCATGACAAGGAGTGGTAAAACCACCGGACCCGACACATCGGATACATCACCGATCACTGAGGCGGTCCAGACTGAGTCTTTGGACGAGGTGCACGCTAGGCGAGGCCCAGCAAGTACAGCACAAGTCAAGGAGCCAGTCAAAGATTACACTCCTCCAGTTCCTTACCCGGGCCGGCTGAAGAAACAGAAAAATGAAGAACAATACGGTAAGTTCCTTGAAATGTTTAAGCAACTGCATATAAACATACCGTTTGTTGAAGCCCTGGCCCAGATGCCGAAGTATGCGAAGTTTCTGAAAGACATCCTCTCAAACAAACAAAAACTCGAGGATATGTCTTGTGTGGTTATGAATGAAAGTTGCTCTGCTATTCTTTAGAATCGCCTGCCTACAAAAATGGGAGATCCAGGCAGTTTCACGCTTCCTTGCCTCATTGGCAATATGTCCATCAGTCATGCGTTAGCAGATCTTGGAGCGAGTATCAACCTTATGCCCTATAAGGTTTTTACAAAGTTGTATCTGGGTGAGCCTTCACCCACTAGAATGAGCATTCAACTCGCAGATCGTTCAATCAAATATCCGCGTGGATTCGATGAAAACACGCTTGTTAAAATTGATAAATTTGTTTTCCCCGTGGATTTTGTTATCCTGGACATGGATGAGGACTCGAGAGTGCCTCTGATACTTGGATGCTCGTTTCTGAATACCGCCTGGACGATTGTGGACGTGGCGGCGGGCCAAATCATGCTCCGAGTAAATAATGAGCACGCAACCTTTGATATCAAACGGTCTATGCAGCATCCTTAGAGTCAGGACGACGAGCTCTATTATGTCGACATTGTTGACACTTATGTGAGCACGCATTTCCAGTGTACGATCGAGGAGATTGATTCGGACACACACCTGTTGTGTGGGGACCTGATTGGCATTACACAGGAGGGCCACGATTTGGAGCTGCCAATCTATCAGATTGGTGACGTTGGTTCCCAGAGTCCGGATCGATTCACAGAAATTGATCGCGAAAGTGAAGTGAAGTCGAAGCCGTCAGTGGAAGATCCTCCGACCTTGGAGCTTAAGGAGCTTCCACCGCACCTGGAGTACGCATTTCTGGATGAGGAGAGTCATTTTCCGGTCATTATTTCATCTGGATTGGCAGAAGAAGAGAAGAGCAGACTTCTTAATGTCTTAAAACTCATAAAAAAGCAATCGCTTGGAAAATCATGGACATCAAAGGAATTAACCCCTCCTTCTGCACTCATAAAATTCTAATGGGGGATCAATTCAAGCCGTGTGCACAGCCACAGCGAAGACTTAACCCAAATATGCAAGAAGTCGTTAAGAAGGAGGTGATATAGTTGTTAGATGCTGGTCTGATCTATCTCATCTCCGACTCTGTTTGGGTCAGTCCTGTGCAGGTAATGCCCAAAAAGGGGGGCATGACTGTGGTCACAAACGATAGGAATGAGCTCATTCTAACCAGGACGGTCACTGGATGGCGGGTTTGCATTGATTATCGCAAACTCAACGATGCCACTCGCAAAGACCACTTCCCGCTCCCGTTCATTGACCAAATGTTGGAGCGTCTGTCAGGGAAGTCATACTATTGTTTTCTGGATGGATTCTCTGGTTATTTTCAAATCCCTATCGCTCCTGAGGACCAGGAGAAGACCACATTTACCTGTCCCTTCGGCACATTCGCCTACCGGCGTATGCCATTTGGGCTGTGTAATGCACCGGCCACTTTCCAGCGATGTATGGTCGCCATTTTCCACGACATGATTGAGGATTCCATGGAGGTATTCATGGATGACTTTTCGATTTTTGGGGATTCCTTTAATCAATGTCTGGAAAATTTAAAAAGGATGCTTGACGGGTGGTCCGTAGGACAACCCTTAAATGAGCTAAATACGTGCATATCCCATCATTTACACGGTTATGTATCGTGAATGTGATAACTACGAGTGTTCATGGTTTTATAGGTAAATCACTTAATTTGGTGAAGTTAGGGAGCTTAGTGATGAGATGGAACAAGCGCGGATGAGTATTAAAGAGATACTACGCTAAACGGGAGTTGTTCGGGTCAAAAGATAGCTAAAAATAGAATGCGAAATCATGATGTCCGGGGGTGTTGGGTAATTAAATGAAAGTTATATTCAGCAAAATCTAGTTCCAACATATTTGACCGAAGTCGCATGAATTTGGAGCTTTCTGATGACTTTTGAGAAGCACATCACGTGGAGGATTGATGCCATCAATTCTTGAGCACCACTAATATCAAATCCTCATCATCATTTACATGTGGGAAGATTGGCAGATGGATACACGTGGATTTTATGGGGAGCAACAATTAAATGGTCATGTTTTAATAAAACATTGAACCATTATAACTCAAGTGGGCTCTTGGGCGGCTGGCCTGATTGGGCCGCACATACTTGAACTATATTTGGCGGCACATGCTTTGGCAAAAAAGGTCAACAACAACGATCTCATCAAATTATCATGACATCATCAAAGGACTTTGGCGGCTTGGGGAGTCTTGTACGAGGAGACACAAATTAAAAGAATAGTCAACAACATGTTGGTGGGCCTCTTTTGTGGGGAACGATGATTGGGCCGCTATCTTCACGTGTGGATCTTCTGGATTGGGCCAACACAAGGCAAGAGGACATGTAACTTGTTTTGGGCGGCACATGTGGAACAAGAGATGAAACAAAGAACATTCAGGTCACTACCGTAAATTACGGTCTCACCGTAATTTACGGTGGACCTGAGAATCAAATGGTGGCCATCGTAAATCAGTCTCTACTTACCGTAACATTATGAAAGGTACCGTAATTTACGGTATGACCGTAAATTACGGTGGTGGCTGCGTGAAAAAGTGTAACTGCCACATTTAAGTTAGTTTTTGGGGTGTCTTTTGATTATCTCATCATTGGACGGTTCTTGGACACCTTGGGGGCGATTTTGGAGAACTTGTTGGTTTTGTGAACATTTTTCAATCATTCGGTTTGTGCTTTCGATTCGTATGAACAATAGATTGATGTTGATGATGATTCACCGAGCCATGTCCGGCTAAACTCTTCGGTGATCATCCTAGGTGAATGTTTCTGAAACTTTTGTGTGTTTAATTTCTGCATTTCTAGAATGATATCTTGCGTTGCTTGAATGTCATGGTGTATGTTTGATTGTTTGTAGTGTGTTAATCAATATTGCAATTTTCTAGTCTTAATCGTACGTTCTTGGTGCCGTTGGCAACCGAGATATCACGGGAAGGGTTAGGGTTGGTTATTGGTTAATAGGTCATCGGGAAACAACCTCGCGTTATCTAATCCGAGTACTTTGTTCCCTTTTATCACTTCAATCACATATACACGAGTTATGTCTATATAACTCTTTCTAGTGAAATTGCACACAATTGTTTAAAGAAACTGAAACCTAGGGTGATCATTGTTCTCTCCTAATTTGTCTTAAAACCTACATTTGATTTGCATTAGTTTAATTTAGTTTTCTAAATCAACAAACCAAACTCTCGAATTTTAATTTCTGCAATTTAGTCTAATATTAGTTTAAGTACAAAGCTATACAATCGACACATCTTCCACATACTCCCTGAGTTCGATACCCTATTACCGCTATCTATAGTTGTATTTGGGATTAAATTTGCGTGACCCACGACAATCACGTCAAATTTTGGCGCCGTTGCCGGGGAGTAGTGCGCAACGTGTGTCAGTTTGTTAGTTTTGCTTTGTTATTTTCGGGTTTACGCTGGGTGTGTTAGTGTGCAGGTATTGACAGGTGCATGCGTACTAGGAGCTCTCACAAGCTCTCACCATTAGCATTTGATCCGGAAATCGATCGAACTTTGCAAGCAAACAGAATTTTGTTAAGGGAAAACACAATTAGCGGTTCACCAACAACACCAACTACACCAATCACACCAATTCGATACATGGATCCACCACAACCACCACCTACAACGGGTCAAACGACCTCATCATTCATTCCTACATCCACACAACCATCACCAAACACCACTATTCCAAACATCACCACAATGCCTACTCCACTTCATGATACTACACCAACCAATACCAACACCACACAACCAAACACTACTCAAGCCGAACCTACTCTCACCTATAACCCTTCCGCCACAATCCCACCATTATCCCACTTCTTTCCCCCAACTACGGGTCAGTCATCATCCACCTTCACAATTGCACCCAATTCAACTATTGTGCATACTACTTCATCTTTTAGACCACAACCACAACAATCGGGTTTTCAGTATTCGACCATCCCATTTGGGCAAACTTCGGGAATTCAAGGAGATGGTTATGACGAAGGATTTGAAGAATTTGAGGGGTATGATGATGATGGGTACGGTTATGGAGGTTATGGTGATCAAGGGGAGTTTGGGTATTTGCAAAGTCAATCTCAAGGGATGGCAAGTGTTGGTGGAATGCCACAACAACAAATTATACCACAACACATTCGGCCAAGACCACAAGGGCTACCAATACAACAACCTAATCCATTGCAACAAGTCCGGCCACAACATGTACAACAACAATTTCAAAGACCACCTCAACGCCCACCGATGCGACAACAACAGTTTCAACAACCAATCGCACCACAAGGGCAAGTACTAAGGCCAAATGGTCCTATTATTCCGAGAGGTAGGTATGGTGTACCAAGGAGACACCTTAGAGAAAATGTGAGGGGCATTGAAGCACATTTTCGGCCGGTAATCACGCAAAACCCTTCACCGGTAGTCATTCCTCATAATGATCAAGGGCGAACATTTGAAGTAAGAACCAATTCCTTGCAAAGTTTACCAAAGTACAAGGGGTTGGCAAATGAGGAGCCTTATTTTCATTTAGAGGCTTATGACTCTATTTGCAACACTCTTGGGAGTCAAGGGTTTTCAGCCGACGATATCAAATTGGTATTGTTCCAATTTTCTTTGGAAGAGAAGGCGAAAAAATGGTTCTACACGTTACCTTCAGCATCCATATATACATGGGGGGAGATGCAACAAACCTTCTTGGATGAGTTTTACACCGCCCAAAAGACCAACGATGCAAGGAAGGGATTGAGAAGCTTTCAACAACAACATGGTGAGATGTTCCATGAGGCATTTGAACGTTTCAATATGATGATCAAAAATTGCCCTCACCATGGAATCGAATTGTGGGAATTAATGAATGCTTTTCATGAGGGGTTGAGTGCCGAAGATGCACGTGATTTGATGTCTATCACCGGTGGGACTTTTGGAACAAACTATGAGAATGATGATTGGGAGTTCTTGGAAAGCATGGCAACTACATCAAAGAGGAAAGCTCAAGCTTCAAGAAGAGCTCGACCAGCCATTGCCCGATCACAAGTGCACGCCATAGATGATGGTAATGTTCAAACTACTAACCAAATTTATGATGTTTGTGCTTTGTGTAATGAGATAGGTCATGCGGCTGAATATTGCCAAGGAGGTGATGGGCAATATGAAGAGGTGCATGCGGTTCAAGGTCAAAGTCAAGGAGGGGGTGGTAGAAACTACAACAATATGAATTCTAACACTTACCACCCCGGGTTGAGGAACCACCCAAATTTTCGCTATGGGAACCCTTCAAATCAAGCTAACCCGAATTTCCAAGGAAACCATGGATTTCAAAGGCAATATCAAACGGGTCAAAGCTCTTCGGGTGGAAATGAGATGATGGAGATGTTGAAGGCGATGCAAAGTGAAATGCAACGAATGAACCAACGTGATGAGGTTCGGATGCAAAAGGACGAGGTTCGTGACAAAAGCATCCAATCGTTGACCACTCAAATGGGTCAACTTGCTAGTGACGTGGCGATGTTAAAGAAAGCAAAAGGCCAGCTACCGAGTGATACGGTGCCAAATCCCAAGAACATAAAAAGCATTAACATCAATGTGGTAAGTACCGTTCCAAATACTAAATTTAATGAAACATTGCTAACTTCTTCGTGTCAAGTGAATGCAGGTTTGGAAAAAGATGCCGAAGTCGAGAATGATAGAGAGTGTGAAGCGCCAATCGTGCCTATCCGTGTGGGAAAATTAAAAATCCCTCACGCATTGTTGGACTACGGGGCAAGCATGAGTGTGCTACCAAGTGATTTATACGATATGTATGACTTTGGTCCACTTGAAGGTATAGACACCATGGTGAGCTTGGCTGATGGAAGTTGGAGGCGTCCACGGGGAATGGTTAGGAATGTTAAGATTCAGTTGGGAGAATTTGAATACCCGGTGGATTTCTTAGTTTTGGACTATGCTTCTACCAATATAGCATCACAACAAAGGGTAATTTTAGGTCGACCGTTTCTATATATTGCAAATGCTCAAATTAATTGTAGAGACGAGATTATTACCATGACCGAAAAGAACCGTAGGTTGTATTTTGATGTTCAAACTAGAGGGATTAGTTATGAGCCCATTGAGAGGAAGGGTGGTGAGTCTATTGATTGTATGAAAAATGTGTTACCACGAATGAGAAAAAAACACCCACCGGACCGTGAAGAAACATATATAGGTGCGAGCAAGAGTGTATTTGATTACCCACCGAGTCAAAATAAGATGGATGCATTTTGCTCAATGGCACAAGGAAGTGATGGAAGTGATAGGAATCGGTTCTTTGAGCCACCATAAATGGGGGTGGCTCGGTCTGGCTGAAGACTCAAAACTTAGCGCTGTTCGGGAGGCAACTCGAGGTTTTTCACTGATCTTGTTATTTCTTTAGTTTTCTTTGTTTCAGGGCCATGGCAACATTCAAGTGTGGGGAGGATGTACGGATATTTGTGTGAAGGTGGTGATAGGAAGTCGGATTATTTACAACATCTGTTGTGGCAAAACTTCACCAGGTCAATGTACTCTTTCCTTAGTCTTGTTGTGTTCTTTAGCTTTGAAATTTTGTTAGTTTATTAGTTTGCTTTTGTTTATTAAAAAAAAATTATAAAATGAAAAAAAAATACCAAAAAGAAATTTGGGGTTTGAGATTTAAAGCTTTTGTTGATGTTGGATGAATTTTAGTGATCAAATCCCTCAAAGCCATACATTGGGACAATGTATCCCAAGTGTGGGGATGGGGGAAATTTTTGGGAGTTTTAAAAATTTTGTAAATCCGAGCGAAAAGTGTAAAAATTTGAAAGCTTGATATTGTTCCATTTGACACACCGACACCCATTTCTAGTCCTTTCTTGGTGAGGATTTGAGCCACACATGATTGTTATTGATATTTCATTGTTTGAGTGGCGGTGTGTGTTGTGTGTTAATAGAACTTGTGTGTGAATACTTGTTAAATCCTAGAATTAGCATGCTTTTGAAAATGATAGGGGGACTTTTAGGAAGCCTCGTCTAGATGTGTGAGAGTGCGGGATTGGTGGGTTGGACCTCATACGTTACATATATGAGCTTGGTATTGTGAGGGGTGGGGGTTTGGTCTTTAGAAAGCCATGTTGAGCCTTAGACCATTCGATTGTGACCCGAGCCTACTTCCTACAAAATTTTACCTTTTGAGATGACCCGGTTTAGGAGATTTAGTATGTAGTATTGATGTTCTTGTATATATTGTTGAGTTTGATGTGTTATGAAAAAAAAAAAATGAAATGAAAAAAAAAAAAGAAAGAGAAAAATACAAAAAGAAGTATTTAGTTGCAATAGAGTTGAGAATGTCAAGAAGCTTTGTATTTATTTGGTGTTTGCTTTGTTTAGTAGTAGAAATAAAAACCGGGTCAAATCAATTAGCTCTCGCATATATATTCCACCATTTTCCTACCTTTACACCTAGCCCCGTTACAACCTGTAAGTTCCTTTGATTCTAAAGCATGCTAAATACTCAATAGGAGGAAACTTGATTTGTATACAAGCTTATTGTTGCGCACACACACACACGCATTGAGTGGTTTAGCATTATGCTAATAATTTTTGTAACCGAGAGATTATTGTGAGGGGTGTGTCTTGTGATACGATTGAAGGTTAGTAAAAGGATGACATTTTAGCTTGGTTTGCATAATTGATCGCTTGGGTTTCGAATCATTTTTGAATGGGTTGCTTGGGACAAGCAACGGGTAAGTGTGGGGATGTGACGGGTGGTCCGTAGGACAACCCTTAAATGAGCTAAATACGTGCATATCCCATCATTTACACGGTTATGTATCGTGAATGTGATAACTACGAGTGTTCATGGTTTTATAGGTAAATCACTTAATTTGGTGAAGTTAGGGAGCTTAGTGATGAGATGGAA
This sequence comes from Helianthus tuberosus, assembly GCA_030545235.1. Classification (NCBI taxonomy): domain Eukaryota; kingdom Viridiplantae; phylum Streptophyta; class Magnoliopsida; order Asterales; family Asteraceae; genus Helianthus; species Helianthus tuberosus. Next base: position 7,217,966 of record CM060351.1, on the reverse strand, counting down.
CAAGCGCGGATGAGTATTAAAGAGATACTACGCTAAACGGGAGTTGTTCGGGTCAAAAGATAGCTAAAAATAGAATGCGAAATCATGATGTCCGGGGGTGTTGGGTAATTAAATGAAAGTTATATTCAGCAAAATCTAGTTCCAACATATTTGACCGAAGTCGCATGAATTTGGAGCTTTCTGATGACTTTTGAGAAGCACATCACGTGGAGGATTGATGCCATCAATTCTTGAGCACCACTAATATCAAATCCTCATCATCATTTACATGTGGGAAGATTGGCAGATGGATACACGTGGATTTTATGGGGAGCAACAATTAAATGGTCATGTTTTAATAAAACATTGAACCATTATAACTCAAGTGGGCTCTTGGGCGGCTGGCCTGATTGGGCCGCACATACTTGAACTATATTTGGCGGCACATGCTTTGGCAAAAAAGGTCAACAACAACGATCTCATCAAATTATCATGACATCATCAAAGGACTTTGGCGGCTTGGGGAGTCTTGTACGAGGAGACACAAATTAAAAGAATAGTCAACAACATGTTGGTGGGCCTCTTTTGTGGGGAACGAAGATTGGGCCGCTATCTTCACGTGTGGATCTTCTGGATTAGGCCAACACAAGGCAAGAGGACATGTAACTTGTTTTGGGCGGCACATGTGGAACAAGAGATGAAACAAAGAACATTCAGGTCACTACCGTAAATTACGGTCTCACCGTAATTTACGGTGGACCTGAGAATCAAATGGTGGCCATCGTAAATCAGTCTCTACTTACCGTAACATTATGAAAGGTACCGTAATTTACGGTATGACCGTAAATTACGGTGGTGGCTGCGTGAAAAAGTGTAACTGCCACATTTAAGTTAGTTTTTGGGGTGTCTTTTGATTATCTCATCATTGGACGGTTCTTGGACACCTTGGGGGCGATTTTGGAGAACTTGTTGGTTTTGTGAACATTTTTCAATCATTCGGTTTGTGCTTTCGATTCGTATGAACAATAGATTGATGTTGATGATGATTCACCGAGCCATGTCCGGCTAAACTCTTCGGTGATCATCCTAGGTGAATGTTTCTGAAACTTTTGTGTGTTTAATTTCTGCATTTCTAGAATGATATCTTGCGTTGCTTGAATGTCATGGTGTATGTTTGATTGTTTGTAGTGTGTTAATCAATATTGCAATTTTCTAGTCTTAATCGTACGTTCTTGGTGCCGTTGGCAACCGAGATATCACGGGAAGGGTTAGGGTTGGTTATTGGTTAATAGGTCATCGGGAAACAACCTCGCGTTATCTAATCCGAGTACTTTGTTCCCTTTTATCACTTCAATCACATATACACGAGTTATGTCTATATAACTCTTTCTAGTGAAATTGCACACAATTGTTTAAAGAAACTGAAACCTAGGGTGATCATTGTTCTCTCCTAATTTGTCTTAAAACCTACATTTGATTTGCATTAGTTTAATTTAGTTTTCTAAATCAACAAACCAAACTCTCGAATTTTAATTTCTGCAATTTAGTCTAATATTAGTTTAAGTACAAAGCTATACAATCGACACATCTTCCACATACTCCCTGAGTTCGATACCCTATTACCGCTATCTATAGTTGTATTTGGGATTAAATTTGCGTGACCCACGACAATCACGTCAATGCTTAAGAGGTGCGAGGAGACGAATCCAGTCCTGAACAGGGAAAAATGCCATTTTATGGTAAAAAGAGGGCATTGTTCTAGGACATAAGATTTCGCAAGCGGGTATGGAGGTCGACCCAGCAAAAGTTGACATCATTTCATGACTTCCACCTCCCACCTCTGTGAGAGCGATACGGAGCTTTCTCGGTCATGCCGGGTTCTACAGGCGATTCATCAAAGATTTTTCAAAAATCGTCAGACCCATGACCCGTTTGTTGGAGAAAGATGCTCCGTTCATTTTTGGAGAAGATTGTTTGAAGGCATTTGGCCTTTTGAAGTAGAAGCTTGTGGAGGCCCCTATATTGGTCGCACCTGATTGGAGTTTACCGTTTGAAATAATGTGCGACGCAAGTGACTTTCAGATAGGGGCCGTTTTAGGACAGAAGAAAGAAAAGCAATTTCATCCGATCTATTATGCGAGCAAGACTCTTCACGACGCACGGGAGAATTACACGACGACGGAGAAAGAGCTCTTGGCGGTAGTCTTCGCATTTGACAAATTTAGATCGTATTTGGTGCTTTCAAAAACAATTGTTTATACTGATCACGCTGCTATCCGCTACCTGTTCAGCAAACAGGACGCTAAACCGCGTCTTATCAGGTGGATCTTATTGCTGCAGGAATTTGACATTGAGATCCAGGATAAAAAGGGTTCATTAAATGTGGCGGCAGACCATTTGTCTCGACTGGAACATGGAGATGCCGAGGACGCTCGTTGGGAGCTCATAAATGACAATTTCCCACACGAGTCCTTGATGAGTGTTGAAGTTTGTGATGAGTCGCCATGGTTCCCCGACTTTGCGAACTATCTTTCTTGTGGGATCCTTATTAAAGGATTGACGCACCAACAAAAGAAAAAATTATTTGCGGACCTCAAGCACTACATTTGGGACGACCCTTTCCTGTTCAGAGTTGGAGCGGATCAGGTGATTAGAAGATGTGTGTTGGGTAAGGAGGCGACTAACATTCTGCGCCACTGTCACGAGGGACCCACTGGTGGTCACCATGGTGCCAATTTCACCGCTAAGAAGGTGCTTGATTCAGGGTTTTATTGGCCTACAATATTTCGTGATGCGCAACAATGGGTCAGAACGTGCGATGCTTGCCAGAGGGCAGCAAATATATCGGCATGCGACGAAATGCCTCAAAGTTGGATACAAGTATGTGAAGTCTTCGATATCTAGGGGATAGACTTCATGGGACCATTCCCCCCCCCCTCACGAGGAAACAAGTACATACTGGTGGCTGTTGACTATGTATCAAAGTGGGCGGAGGCGCATGCCTTACCCACTAATGACGCCAGAGTAGTCGTGAGGTTTCTTAAAAGCTTGTTTGCCCGGTTTGGTGCATCGAAGGCGCTTATCAGTGATAGAGGGACACATTTTTGTAATACTCAGATTGAGAAAGCTCTGTCCCGCTATGGTGTGCACCACAGATTATCCACGCCCTATCATCCACAAACAAGCGGGCAAGTGGAGGTGACGAACCGGGGTTTGAAGAGAATCCTTGAGCTGTCGGTGGGTGCAAACCGCAAGGATTGGTCAGAAAAGTTGGATGAGGCACTATGGGCTTTCCGTACGGCGTATAAGACGCCTATTGGGACTACTCCCTTTAGGCTTGTTTACGAAAAGGCATGCCATTTACCTATGGAGCTGGAGCACAAGGCTATGTGGGCTCTAAAGACTGCTAATCTTGATCTCAAGGCCGGAGGTGAAGCCCGGTTCCTTCAGATTCACGAGTTAGAGGAGCTACGACAACAAGCATATGAAAGCTCCGTGCTTTACAAGGAACGCACCAAGAGGTTACACGACAAGCGCTTGAAGGACAACAAAAATTTCCAAGCGGGAGATCTTGTCTTGTTATACAACTCGAGATTGCGTTTATTTTCGGGAAAATTACATTCACGTTGGACGGGTCCATACATGGTAAAGGAGGTATTTCCGCATGGGACTGTCGCGATTGAGAACGCGGACGGAGTAATTTTCAAGGTAAATGGGCATAGGTTGAAGCTCTATGTTGCCGGGCCGATTGAGTCGGCGGTGGAGGTTATAGAACTCCACGCCCCGCACACATCCTAAATATGATGAGGAGAGTCTACGCTACTGACTCGAGGACCAAAAATGTAGCAAGTGCGTCTTTGGCGCTTTAGGGGTAAAATTGTCCATATTTTTATTTTTGTCGTTTTTATGTGTTTTTGGCATGTTTGGTAGTTTTCGATGGTTCGTACAGTTTTTTATCATGCCGAGCGGAGGTTCTATGTTAGAACTATGTTAAAACAGTTTGCGGAGTGCAAAAATGGCGAAAAAGGGCAAAAACGACTGCTGAAACTGCATACTGCAGAAAATAGACAAGTCTGCAGATTCGGCACGACCGTGCCAAATGCTGCACGACCATGCGGTTGCGAGCCAGCACCTCGAGTCCCACTGCCTGTGCATTGCCGAGGTCAGCGTGCAAGGAATGGTCATTGTCGGAGACGCACGACCGTGCGTCAGGTCGCACGACCGTGCGACAGGCCAGGGGCATTTTTGTCTTTGTGCAGTATAAAAACCCTTATCTGCAGCCCCCATTCACAATTCGCGAACCCTAAACTTCACCAGCCGTTCCAGACCGATTTTCCCTCAAATCGCACCATTTTTCGCACGGTTTCTCTGATCCTTTCGCACGGTATGTTTTTTATCTTCGATTTTCAGTTTCATCCTTGTTCTAGGGTAGATTTGTCCGATTTCTTCAAGGCTTTTTAGCGTTCTCTTCATAAACACAATTGAAACACTAACCCTTGTAAGATTCATGTGATTCGTGAACAACCGGTTAATTTTCTAACCCCCGTTTGCCAAAAAAATTTTGATTTTTGGAGAAAATATGCTGTTTTGAATCGGGGTTAAGGATCTGCTGTAAAACGAACCGCACGGTCGTTGGAATGGTCGTGCATATCCGGGTTGTTCATGATTTTCGATGTGGTCTCGATGACGCACGGGGGTGCATTTGGTCGCACGTCCGTTCGGTCCCGGCAAACTTCTGATCACAGACCACTGGTCTCGCAAACGCACGACCGTGCGTCTGGTCGCACGCCCGTGCGGCAGGCCCAGATTAGATTAACAGAACCTTCATAACTGTGTGATTAGGCTGTTTTGTTTGGAATTTTTTCTGCTCCTCGTGTTCTAACAATAATCCTCATGCAGATGGACCATCCTTTTCTCCAATTCAACCCAAACAACGAGCAGGACGCACTTTGCATTGCAAAACTCAATGCGCTTTGGGAAAGACGAAACCAATTTGGTATCCCTAGGAGATTGGATTGGGATATTATAGAACAGTTGAATTAAAAGGACCAGCTTGAAAACATGCTAACATTCGTACTCGCGCGACTGGTCAACATTGACCGGCCAATTTATCGGGAGCTCACGTTAGAATTCTTCGCCACCTACTCGTATGACAAGCCAAAAGCGAGTAGAAATCCAGACTTCCGCTATAAGAAACGAGTAAATTTCTGGTTAGGCGGTGGTTGGCACAATTGGACCGTCCGAAGGTTGGGTAGAAGGCTTGGTATTTACACCGACGAAGACATGAACTCCGAGTACTTCACCAATCAATCCACCTTCCCCAGCGAAGAATAGCGAGCTGCTTTTTGGGCGTGGTTTGCGGATGGCGATCCTTATGATCCTCGGGTATCCAAAGCTTCAAGATTACGAGACCCGTTACATAGAGTTATGCACCACATATTCAGTCACACCATCGCTGGGCGCATGGACTATTTGGGAAACTGTCCAACGCCGGATATTATATTTCTTTATGTGTTCTCGGAGGGGGTACACATCAACCTCGTCGTGCGGATGGCTGAGTACTTTATGCATAGCTCGGGTAAAACCGCCAACAGTCAGATACATGGTGGTCAATATGTGACCCAAATCGTTTACAACATGGGTATCATGACTGATGAGGTGGTAGAAGGTCTTACGTTGGTTACCGAAGGCACTTATGTTGACATCCGGTCTTTAAAAGCCATGGGGCTCATAGCGGAAACCGACAATGGAGATCGGTTGAAAGGACTGAACAACGAGGTCTGGGACCCGTTGCCTCTAGAGCCGGCAGATGATGATGATGAGGAAATGCACGATGAGGAGCAGCATGAGCAGCACACGCCACGAAACTCACCACCGCAGCACCATTCCCCACAGTACCAGCACCAGGATTGGCCGCCGGGCATTCCGTCTTATCTTGATCTCTACCAGCAATTTCAGCAGATGCAGGTAAGCGAAAATCAGCTGCGAGATACTCAGGAACAGATGCACATGAATCAAGACTTTATGCGCCAAGAGATGCAGGCCGGATTTTCATATCTTTTTGGGGGACTTCATAATGCATTCCCCAACTACTTTGGCGAGCCCCCACACTACCCATTCGGGAACCCAGGTGATTATGGCGGGGCTGGCCCATCGGGCACCGGTGGTGGTGCCGACGATGATGACGAGTAGTGAGGTAGGAGTTATGAGCTAGTGGTGATGGTAGTATTATAGTAGTTTATATTTTGGGTGTTCAATTTGGTACTTATTGCAAACACCCACGGTAATGTATTTTATATTTCAGACACTATCGTTTATTTGCTTTATTGTATGTTTGGATATTTAGTACTCCCGTTATTTATGTATATTATCGTTTGTTTGCGTTTAGATTGTCTCTGCCTTCTGTTTTGTTTTGCTTTGCTTTGTGACATCAGTACAGATTTTTGAAGCAAGTTTTGGTTTGTTTGCATCAAGTTTTTTTTTACCCCCTCGATTTTCTAATATGAGTCGTATAAATTCTACTTCTTCTATGTGTCACATTACGTGAGTCACTTAGGGGACTCGGTATGGTTCGGTGAAATGATTCGGGGATGCCATTCACCGATCGATGAATGATTTCCGCTAAATCGGTGATGAAGATTCGGGGTTCGGTGATAGCTTTTTTCGGTGTATAGTCACCGAGATGATTGATGAAACGGTGAACAATTTTTTGACCGTTACCCACTATTTTTTGACCGTTTCCCACAAGTGACCCTTACCAAATTTTTTTATTTAACCCACAATTTTTAATCATTTTAACACACAACTCTTTCAAAATATCTCTCTTTCTACACCCACAAACACCATGGATAAAAAAACAAAGGTGAACCCAAGAAAAAAAGGTTCCGCTAGCCGAGGATCGGATTCAAGAAAAAAGGTTTCGCAAACGAGACAAGGTGATTCTAGAGGTCCGAGTGCACCGGTTCAAACCTCCTACGGATATTCACCAACCTCTCAACCTCAATTTTTTTACCCCCAAACTTCACAACCGACTTTTTATAGCACCCAACCTAATTTTCCACCACAAATATTTTCACACCCAAGCTTCACAACCGAGTTCGATCCATTTGCATTTAGGACCCCGCCAATTCAATCACTAAGAGAGAATCTCGAGCGCCCACTTCCTATCTACGATGAAGACCAAGATTTAGAGGTTGTCCCCGAAATACAACATTTGGATGTAGATAGTGGCGAGGACGAAGAAGAATATGAGGATGAAGACGATGATATTGGTGAAGCAAATGAGCCGAAACAAAAGGGATTCAAGGCGGAGGGCCAAAGTTGGACGAAAAAACAAGAAGAGGCCTTAGCCAAGGCATGGGTTCATTGTTCTTTAAACAAGATAAAAGGAAACCAACAAAAATGGGACAGTTTTTGGAAAAAAGTTCTCAACCATTACAACGAAACAGTCGGCAGAAGTACTAGAACAGTTCATCAAGTACGTTCAAAATGGATGCCTATGTTGACTAAGATAAACTACTTCAATGGTCTTTGGCAACAAGCGGTAACATTTTTTTTGAACATTTAAAAAATATTTTCCATAACATTGTTTTTGTTTAATTATTTTTTACTTCATATTTGTTATTGATATTCGCTAAAATACATACATTTTATTCCCCCATTTTACCCCTATTTTACACGTTTTTGGCCGTAAAACCGAGAATCGGATACTGAATTGGGTGTATTTGTGTTTACAGGCCTAAAACAGTGTACCGAACAAGAAGATGATGAAAACGAGGACTTTCCATGCAAAACGACAAAGCTGCAAAGATTCTGTGTAAAATTCTGATCTGGGCATTTGGCACGGCCGTGCAATATATGGCACGACCGTGCAGATCCGACAAACAAGACCCAGTCCAGCAGGGCACGCCAGTGCAATCAGGAGTGCAACATGATTCCGGGAACGTACGTCCGTGCAACGGATGGAACGACCGTGCGGATGCGATGATCAACCAAACCCCGGACATGCACGCCAGTTCAGTCACGCGTGCCAACCCACTTCTCGGTAATGCATGGTCGTGCAACTGATGGCACGACCGTACAAATCTGATGACCGGTTAACATTTGCTAATGTCATGCGGTATGGTGAACAGTAACTCCACGGGCACGACCATGCACTTTATTGGCACGGTCGTGCGATCTAAAAAAGTTATAAAAAACAGCAGGCATCATTCATTTCGGGATTCTGGACTTTTGGGAGCTTATCAGGCGAATTCATAGGTTCCGGAGGCTTTGCTTTTCACCCGGATTCAAGCCACATTGTGCCGATTTGCTCCGTTACTATCCGGATACTCAATCTTGTGCTTGTTTATGGTTTGATTCTTGAATCTTTCCATGTTTTTGTTATGTTTCAAGTATTTAGATTGATGATTATGTATTATTGTAAGCCTATGGGCAAAAACACTAGTATCCCTTGCTTAATAACAACCATTAGTATGTTAATTATGTTTGTAATGACACTTTGAAGCATTTTCTATGTTAATCTTTGATGATTAGTTTGCAACCTTGTTTATTGATGTTGAATTCTTGATTTTAAGTAATTATCTTGGACGATTGGTTTGTGGTTAGTTGAGATATTTGCAAGAAGATGCTTAATTAATCATGTATTAGTAGACTTTGAACTTGCTTAACTAGTTTACCTTGTTTAAATTGTTTGCACCATGATACTAGAAATGGTTAGTGGGTTAATAAGGGATAATTATTGTTAATCACGAAGGCTTTCCCTCACGAAAGGACCTTAACGGGTTAAATGGTGTTGTTATGAATTCTTGTCACAAATTGTTAGCTTAGTTAGTAGTTTAGGCCAAAATTGCTATCTTGGTGAATTTGTGTTCAAGATTTGTAAAATGAACTCGGTTGTGATTTAATCTAGTTTATGCTTGTCTCGGTGGTTGCATTATGTTTATCGGTGTCGCTTTCCTTGATTAAGTGAGGTTAGAAAACTCTTAACGGATGACTAACTTATCTTTAGGAGATTTTCATAGACATTTGTCATTTGAGCATTAGAGAACAATTTTAGGTGGTTAAAGTGTGTTTATCGTTTTAGCTTTCCGAATGATTGTCATGTTAGGATTCCCGAAAGGGATACTAATTGTCTTGAAAATGGAGAATTGGCCAAATGTTTTAAGTGACAAAACCGACTTAGTTCATATACTTTGGTTGTGCATAAAGCAAGGCTATATATCTATTTTCTTAATTGGAGTCTACTATGTTTTTATGAATATTTGTTTATGCTTACTTTAGTTTTTAGAAAATCACACTCTTATCTTCCTACCGGTAATTTAATGATAAAGGTCTAGTATTATTTCTCCGCCCACTTCCTTGGATCGATACTTGGTTCTTACCGATACTTTACTACATATATGACGGGGTACACTTGCCCTTTCGTGTGTGTTTTGATGTTGAAGTATAAATCACTTTTATAAATTTAAAACCGAATCGTGTGTAAATTCATTGTAAAAACATGTATATACACGCACACGTCAAGTTTTTGGCGCCGTTGCCGGGGAAGTGGCGAGCTTTAGGAACGACCCGAGTCATTGTTTTATCGGTGTACATACTTGTCGATATTTGTGAATATTTTCTTGATCATTTATTTGTTTATTTATTTGTTAATATTTCTTGCTTTTCATTTAATTTATTCGTTTTCAAGCTTATTTTAAACACTTGTGAAATTTTTATTCCATTTATTTGTTCGAATTTGGACTCATTATTCATTTATTCTTTGAGTTTTCGGCTCCGAAAAATCATTTTATACTAGCCGATTCGATTATTTCACTTGTTTTGATTTTTATAAAACTCCGGGCCCATTCTTGAATTTTTATAAAATTTTCAGCCTTCTTAAATAAAAATTCTGTTTCTTTTAAAAAAACAGCCTTATTATAATAATAAAATATTCATTGTGTCAATTTTTCGTTTGCAGGTTGATGTCCTCAACCCCCGCTCCCGACGTTGTTGAGCCATCAGACGAACCTGAGCGTGATCTGAGGAGACGTCTTCGTGCAAGATCTTGTGCGGTTGGGCTGCTACTCGCAGCTGGTGACGAGCTGGTGGTACCCACTGAAGCCGAGGGCTCAGGGTACGGAGGAAACGCAATCATGGCAGACGACGAGCGACCTTTGAATGAGTCAAATCAGCCCGGACGTGAAGGCCTGCAGCCGAGTATTATTAGACCTACTATAGACGCACCTACTTTTGAAATTAAATCTAGTATTATAAATATGGTACAGAATTCGGTGCAGTTTGACGGACGTGAGCAAAACCATAGCAAAAAGGCTTTGACCGAGAAGCTCGCGCAATACACTCTTATGAAAGAAGAAAAAAAAAGCACGGTCGATAGAGTTGACGAATATAAGAAAGAAACACGAGGAAGACACCATAGCGTTAGTGGCGGAGCAACGCGAGGCGATGAAACAACTTTTGTATGATCGGGATTTGGAGACATTTACTAAGCCACACGACCATGCTTCACCCGAGATGTTGCCGTTTATTCTAGCGCGGAAACGAGATATCGCAAAAAAATATAATTGGCCATGCAATTTCTAAATATTAGGTTTATTATTATGGTTTAATTTTCTAGTTAATAAATAAATTTTACATACTTCCCTTGAATCCATACATCTAAATCTAATAAGAGGTTCCATAAAATGCCACTTGTCAATTTCTAATGCAATTGAGTTTTTAAATTAGAGTTAATTGCCATTTTAGTCCCTGTGGTTTGGGCCATTTTGCCAGTTTAGTCCAAAGGTTTCATTTTTAACATCTGGATCCAAAAAGATTTCATCGTTGCCGTTTTGATCCAACTGACTTAACTCCATCCATTCACCTCTGTTAAGTCAGGGGCAATTTGGTCTTTTCCTAATTTTATAATAGATCATTCATTAACCTCCCCCATTTAAGCAGTTATATGTATATTTATATATGTTATTTTCATAAATAAATCATCTCTCTTCCTCTCTCTCACATACCACCATTCACCACCACCCACCACCACACCACAACCACCACCATTCTAGTTACCATGATGACAACCGCCTGTCAGGGACTGTGGTGGCTCGTGACCACACCTGCTTCTTTATGTGGGGGATTTTAACAAAGATCTAGCGACGATGGTGGTTAGATCCGGTGACCCACGAGGTTTAGAGACAGGTAGAGAAAGGTGACTCAGATCTACGATGGTGTTGGGGGGGGGTTAGAGAGAGATGATTCAGATCTATTATGATGATTCAGATCTGCGATGGTGGTTATTGGTGGAGTTTGGTGGCCGAAAGATCAAAGGAACCATCTGGAGGTGGTGATTAGCGGTGGAGCAGAGATGGTGGTTATCGGTGGAGCTTGGTGGCCGACGGGGTTCCGGAGATGGTGGTTATCGGTGGAGCTTGGTGACTGACGTATATGAGGAACCATCCGGAGATGGTTGTTATCGGTGGAGCTTGGTGGCCGTTGGATAAGTGGAACTGGCAGGAGTAGTCGTTCAACCAACACTGAAACCCTCCGACCAGACCGCCACTAACCCTCACTCGGTGTTTTTCTTTTCCTCTTTCACCGGTTCAACAGGGGGTTCCATACACCTGGTTCTTTACCTCGATTCTCGCGTATTGCGTGTATCATGTGCGTTATTGGGTCGACTTTCGGGTTGTTAATCGAGTCTTGTTTTGTGTAATTTGACGTTATTGTAAGCTTTTGATGAGTTTGTTTTCTTGAAACTGATTATGGGAATTGAAAGGATCCAGTATTGGAAATTGTTTGCCCCGAGTGGTGGTTTTGATATCGTGTTGTGTTCTGTCTCATTTTGATTAAACTTGAATGAATCCTTTTTAAAATGATGGTCAGAATTGAAAAGGGGTTGGGTAAATTGCAATGTGAGTTACATGTGTTGAGGCAGCTGTTTTGAAGTTGGAATCCGGTAAAGGGGTGGGTGGTGGTTGGGAGCGGTCAGGCAGGGAGTGGTGGTTGGAATCCGGTAAAGGGGTGGGTGGTTTCACTGGTGCAGGCAGGGAGTGGTGGTTGGGAGCGGGCATGTGGTGGTGGTGTGGCAAAGAGAGAGATGTGAGAAATCAGATGTTATATTAAACTTGGTTTGTGGTGGTTTATTAAACTGGGTTTTAATAATGATAAAAATAAACCTTTAATTAAAATAACATACAAAATGACAAAAATACCCTTTGACTAACTGAGAAGCATGGATGGGGTTAAGTCAGTTGGACCAAAATGGCAACGATGAAACATTTTTGGATCCAGATGTTAAAAATGAAACCTTTGGACTAAACTGGCAAAATGGCCCAAACCATAGGGACAAAAATGGCAATTTACTCTTTAAGATAAAAGTAAAAATTTTGTCAATAAGCTTTTCAAATTCTATAAAAAAAAACAAAATTTTAACTAATTTCTAGATTTTTCTCAAATCACCACAGAAGAAAAAAAATCAAAAACTATTATCTTTCCTTTTTCCAATTTTGAAAATCACGAGAGAAGAAAAAAAATCAAAAACTATTATCTTTTCCTTTTTTCCAATTTTGAAGCTAATAACGAAATTGGTTTATATTTTTAATTAATCAACAAATAATTAGATTTACTTTGGTTTTTAAATTGGATTTGGTTTATATTTTTTAATTAATCAACAATTAATTAGATTTGTTTTAGTTTTTAAATTATAATTTAAAAAACCATAATTAAACCGTCTTTAAACTCATACAATTGAACTGCTCCTCTTTGTAGCTTCATATAAACTCTTATAATCACCACGACCTCTCTCTGCAAGTTAACTCACACCAGGTAAGTTTTCTAATCTCTATCTAATCATTATTCGCGGTTTCATCACTACCATATGTGATTCCATATATAATTTTGTATTCACAAACATATTTATATCATATGTATTTTAATTGTATGCTTGAAATTCATTATCTAGATTTACCTATTTCGCTCAAGGTTACCAATTAATTGTTTATTACAATGAGAAACCCTATCGGTAACGATGGCGATTGCGTTGTTTAGGAACATATCTTATTACAACACTCCAAAATAATTTCGACACCCCTAATATGTTTAGAATGCCCCTATACGTCTTAAAACATACCCGTATGCGAAAACCGAGCCCAAAATACCATATATAATTAAAAAATAAAATAAAAATAATGAAAACGAGTCTGTCGCTGGCCGCGAAGGCCTTGTCTTCAGGCTACGCGGGGCGCGACAGATAGGCCAACAGGAGACGCCCGGTGCCGACACGTGGCACAATCGTGTCAAGCCTAGTAGGATGACCTGGACAAGCTAAGGCCTACCCACCCTAGGTCGCAGGCCGCGTAGGCCCTCTCCTTCTCTTATGCGGGGCGCGACGAAGACAAAAATCAGCCCTATAAATTGAGAGCATCGGCTATTCATTCCGATCGCTCACACAAACTTTGTCTCTCGAATTTCTGCATAATAAACATAATTTACGGGCATAATACCCCTTAAATAACGAAGTTCGGCCTCGTTGTAAGTATCATAACCCCCGGTAACGTATTAGATACGCTGCCCGATTGATCCAGGGTTTCGTAACGGCTGTCGTGGTTCTGCCCGACGTAGTCATTGGAATGCCGTCTCGGGGAGGGTATTACTAATGTAAATATTGGGTTATTATACTAACGCGTGTGCATTTGTGTAATTAATAGATAATCACCAGGAAATCCTAAAGAAAAACCCTAAGACATCAATGTGAGTAATCTCCTTTTTGTAAACCTTTTTGCAAATTGTTTTTACAAAACCTCAAATGTTTTACATTATATTAAATAGTGATTGAGTATTTGTATTCTACAATTATCGTCGGTATGTTGGGGTTTTGTATACAAAATTTGTTACTACATTGTGAGTAGTAACATGACCACAAGTCGGGTTGACAGTACCGTGGGTGGTAATTAAAGTAGATGGAAACAAATGTAATTGCGCGACCGCCCTCAATACTGTAAAATGGTTTTACCTGTCTTGATTAAACTGGGATTCACTCACCAGTATTTCCCGCGGCCGCCCATTCCCGGGTAATTAGGGGACGGGGGTTGCGACAGAAGGTGGTATCAGAGCTAAGCCACTGATTCAGCCACAGAAATGTTCTGCTGACACCAAAGTATTATTCAATATGTTAGGAAATAATCTACGGGATTTCATGCATATTTGTATATTATTGTTGTGTGTTATTTGACTATTTGTTAGTTTACAGTATGAGCGACCAAGGACCTTCGGGGTATTCGGCAGATACCGAAGATGGGATTTTCGTATTCAAGTCACCATCTGAAGAGCCATTCCCTCCCAAGAAGAGAGGATGGTTCAGCAGAGGAGCTCACGAGCGTAGAAAGAGGATGAAAAAGTTACAACAACAGCGAGCGTTAGCAGCCGCTAAGAGAGAAACAGATGTTCACACCCAGGATATGCTCAATATGAGTAGCAAATTTCCATATCTTAGCAACTACAGCTGCAGACCCTAATCTAGAGCAACTCATAGCACCCCAGCCCTTACCACTGTTCCCCACACAGCCAATGGAAATTAAAGCTAACCCTGAAAGCCAAGTTCCAATGCCTGATTTTGATCCAGCTGAAATACCTAGAGTACCAGCACCCAATCCCTTAGACCCAGACTACGACCCATGGTTTGACGACCATAGGGATTACCAGCAACGCTACCCAATACCAGAAGACGAACCAATGCCAAACCTAGCAGCCTACCCAGACCTTGACATTCTAGACCCGTACTGGGATAATGACCAGTATGTTCGAGAAATCTTAGAAAACCCGTACCCTCACGAAGAACCAACGCCACAATACCCAGACCCAATACCAGCACCCGCACCACCCATGAGCACTGAGAACCTACGAGAACTCCGCACCTTTGGTGAGGATATAATAGAAGGAAGTGAAAGGATGAAACGAATAGGAGAGAGACTCGTCTGGAAATATGACGAGCGTGACATACAGTATTGGATGAATGCCCACTAAATAATAATAATAATAATAATAATAATAATAATAATAATAATAATAATAATAATATATATGTGTGTAAGTTTGAAAAGAAAAAAAATCTCTTAGATAATCCTATAGTTATTGATGTATACTAATATTGTGTTTTAAATTCCAGTACCGTTTGTAATAGATATAGATGCATATTATATAAAATAGAGTAAAGGTCGCAATGACGACGATTTTGGATCAATGTGTTTGTTTATGTGATTGTTCGCATTAAATAATTGTCTTGTGATATTAATACTTGGTAAATGTTTATAATTCAGATGGCTGACTAAGTGAATCAAGAAAACCCGAATAACAATCCGAATGACAATAATAACGGAAACCATTTAAATCACAGTGCCGTACAAAACCTAGTGGCATCCAAGCTGTTAGAGAAGCTGAAAATAATAAAAGTAACAGTGGAAGTAAGCGACCATCTAATGAACTCAGTCACAGTGTAAACAATGGACCGCTAATTCAAGCATCCATTCCAAAAAGAAGAAGAACCATGTCTTATGGTTGTTCTTATAAAGAATTCTGGTCCTGTAATCCAATAGAATTCTGGGCAATGAAGGGGCCATTGCAGCTCTACGCTGGATAGAAAAGACTGAGGCAGTCTTAAAAATAAGCAGGTGCCCGAAAGAGGATAAGATAATGTTTGCCTCCAATCTTTTTAAGAACTCAGCACTAGAAAGGTGGAACACTATCCTCCAATCTAGGGGAAGTGACATGGTCTATAATATGGAATGGGAGGAATTTAAAAACATATAAGAAAGGAAATTCTGCCCTCCCAATGAAAAAGAACAGATAGCAAATAAGTTCCTAAACCTTAGAATGACTGGAGTGGATAGTAAGGGTTACACTACCTTATTCTTTGAATATGCTAGAATAGTACCGACCCTTACATCACCTGAACCAGTATCAATCTCCCGTTACATCTTGGGATTAATCGGTGAGATAAGACATGTAGTCAAGGCAGCTAGACCACAAACTATAGAAGAAGCTGTAGAATTAGCAAATACCTTGACCGATGAGTTAGTACGTACACGAGAAGAGGACCAGAGGAGGAACCTAGCTCAAAGGCTTACCCAAGAATTTCGTTATGGAAATTCCAACCGTGGGAAAAATGTAGGTTCTACCTCTGTACCTTATTGTAAGGCCTGTAAGAAGAAGCATTCCGGAAGATGCTCCACTTACTGTAATTTCTGCAAGCTATCGGGACACAAGGAAGAAGATTGTAGGAAGAAACCTAATAATGGAATGTGCTTCAACTGTGGAGAAAAGGGTCACATCAAGCCGAACTGTCCAAAACTAGCTCCAGCCATGAACAACAAGACTACTAAAAATGCTAGAGCATTTGTTCTGACTGCAGAAGAAGCAAAGATGATCCCGGACGTGATAACCGGTACGTTTTTAGTTAATGATGTTTTTGCTAAAATATTATTTGACTCTTGTGCGAACCAAAGTTTTATTAATACTTCATTCTGCAAACTTCTCAAACAACCATTAACTAAACTCCCACAAGAATGTCTAGTAGAGACAGCAAATGGGGAAACCATTAAGATTTCTGAAATCTTGCAGGAAGCAAGAATAGAATTTTTGAATCAAAAGTTTATTGCAAACCTTTATCCAATGAATCTGGCAGGATTTGATGTTGTACTAGGAATGGATTGGTTGATAGCCAATAAAGCCAGTATTTTATGTGATCAAAAGTAGATTCAAGTAAATTCACCAAAGGGTGAAAAGATCACAATTAAAGGATATAAGCCGTCTAGATCCACAAAATTCATCTCTGTGATGAAAACAACAATTTATGTAAGAAAAGGATCATTAGTGTATTTGATTTCCATAATCATTAACACTAAAGGAAAAGAACTAAAATATATTCCTGTAGTATCTCAGTTTCCAGATGTGTTTCCTGAAGAATTAGCAGGACTACCGCCATACAGAGAAGTCGAATTCAGAATCCACCTGCTACCAGGGACAACACCAATTGCAAAAGCACCCTACCGTTTGGCACCCGCCGAAATTAAGGAATTGAAGAAGCAATGTAACAACCCTCGGTAAAACCGACACCCTCATAAAATGTCTGACACTCTAGTATATTTTAGAAAGTTCCAATATGTCTTTAATTACACCCCGTATGTGAAAACCGAGCCCGAAATATGTCATAACATATAAAATAAATAAAAATCTGAAATAGTAAGTTAAGGCGGGCCGCGTAGACCCACCCCATGCTTTTACGCGGGCGGTATCAAGGCTGAAACTTATTCCGGTGAAACTTTAAGTTGAAACGGGCCGCGTAAGAGTCCCCGTTAATTGTACGCGGGCCGCTAGAGGCCATCACACGCGGAGACACCAGAAGCCGACACGTGTCGACATCGTGGCGGACCTACTAGCTGACCCAGCTAAGCTATTGTGTTGACCGGTGTTGACGCGGGCCGCGTAAAGGATCCCTTATGTTTTACGCGGGCCGCGAGAAAGTCGTATATCAGCACTATATATAGAACTCATCAGTTTACGTTTTTCGTCGCTCACATTTCAATCTCAAATCATAATTTATGTAGTAGAGTTATAATACTCGGGTATTATACCCCTAAATTAGTGAGGTTCTGCTCCGTTGTAAGTATTATAACCCTAGTTTCGTAATAGTTACGATGCCCGATTGATTTAGGGTTCCGTAACAACTGTCGTGGTTCTGCCAGACATAGTTGTTGGAATGCCGTCTCGGGGAGGGTATTATTAATATTTTTAAAGGGTTATGATACTAATCAATGTACATTTGTATAAATTATAGATTATATCCAGGAAACCCTTACGAGAAGTCTAAGATAACAATGTGAGTTTATCCTCTTTTTGTTAACGTTTTTGGAATGTTTTACAAAACCTTAATTATTTACAATGTGATTAAGCGGTGATTGAGTCTTTGTAGTTCTTCAATTACTGCCGGTATTATGGGGTTTTGTATACAAAATTTATTACTACGAGTAGTAGTAAGTCGGGAACGACAGTACATTATCATTGGACAACGAGTTAGCCAACGGGTAATTTGACCATAGCCATAGATCCGGTCAAGTGGCAAATACTGAATGAGTAATTATGTAGAAATAAACAATGTGATCGCTCTCAATACTGTTTTAATTGATAAAATGTTTCTTGATTAAACTGGGATTCACTCACCAGTATTTCCGACTGACAAATGTTTTTAAAACGCGTTACAGGTAACACAATGTGAACAGCCAATTAGTGAAAAGCCAGCTGGAGAGCACTGACGGCTTGGGAAGAATGTGGCTATAAAAGTTACCTAATAAACGATGTTTTAAATTCAATAAAATAGGGTTTGTCCCTATAAATGTATTGTAACAATAAACTTGGGTTTTGCCCATGTATTTATTAATATCAAGTATGGTGGTTTTACTCTGATAAACATTTCCTAACTACGGTCCTGATGTAAATTCCGCTGCAAGATTAAATAACCTGATACCACCACAACTGAGCTCGCATCCGCCCGTTCCCGGGACAGATAAGGGATCGGGGGTTGCGACAGAAGGTGGTATCAGAGCCACTAGCCACTGGTCTGAGCCAAAGAAGTGTTCTGCTGACACTTAAATTCTATATTTTGTGTTAGGAAATAAATTACGGAAATACATGCATAACTGTATTTATTTGTTATGTGTTATTTGACTATTTGTTAGTTTACAGTATGAGTGATCAAGGACCCTCAGACATGAGTCGTCAATTGTCTCATTCACCTAGGAGTTAAGGTACCTCGTCACAACCTGCCCTCTCGGGGTACGTTGCTGATCAGGAAGACGGGATATTTGCTTTTAGAGCTCAGTCAGAAGAGCAATTCCCTAATAAGAAACGGGGATGGTTCAGTAAGGAAGCCTTTGCTCGTAGGAAAAGAATGCGAAAACTCCAACAGCAAAGAGTTCTAGCAGCTGCTAAGCGTAGAACAGATGCCCATACACAGGATATGCTTAATAGAAGCCTAGCTAATTTCCATATCCTAGCTACAACTGCTGCTGACCCGAGTCTGGAACAACTAGT
The DNA here is from genome assembly GCA_030545235.1 of Helianthus tuberosus. NCBI lineage: Eukaryota > Viridiplantae > Streptophyta > Magnoliopsida > Asterales > Asteraceae > Helianthus > Helianthus tuberosus. Next base: position 7,198,916 of record CM060351.1, on the reverse strand, counting down.
AGCCCCACAACCACAAAACCCAGAACAATCCATGGAGATAGAAAACCAGGAAAACCAAGTGGAGATGCATGACTTCAACCCAGAAGAAATCCCTAGGGTACCTGCACCAAACCCTCTAGACCCAAATTACGACCCCTGGTGGCACGATAATAGGGACTTTGTGCAACGCTACCCTATTCATGAAGACATACCCATACAGAACATAGGAGCCTATCCAGGTATGGACCCTTTAGATCCCTATTACCATGATGATTATATTAGGGAGATCTTAGAAAATCCTTACCAATTTCAGGCACCTACACCTCCATATCAGGAACCCGTACCCCAGATTCCGAACCCAGTCCGAGAACCTGCACCCCCAATGAGTGCAGAAAACGTCCAAGAGCTTAGGACTTTTGGGGAGGAAATTTTAGAAAGCAGTGAGAGAATGCGTCAGGTGGGAGAACATCTCCTATGGAAATACGATGAACGTACTACGGATTTTTGGATAAATCCATATCCGTGAATGTGAGAATGGAGGAAACGGTAGTAGTAATTATAATAAAATAAAACAAAATAAAATATGTGTGTACGGATGCATATTACTATTAGTGTGATTTTATTACTGTTGGTATTGTAATTTTTATTCAGTACTAGTGTGTAATAGATGTATAATAGTATATGAATAGAGTAAAAGTAGCAATGATCTACGTTTTTGGCTAGATTGTGTATCATATGATTAACTATATTAAGATATTATTTATGACATTAATATGAGATAATTGTTTAAAATTCAGATGGCCGACGAAGGAAATCAAGTAAATCTGGATAATAACCCGGAAATCCAGAATGATAATATTCAGAACAATGATAATCTGAATAAAGAGAATCTGAATAACAACAATGGAAACCAAGTGGATAATAGTGCTATCCAACACATAGTAGCACAGGGAATTATAGATGCAATGTCATTTATTCTTCAAACTGTTAAGGATGCTGATAATAAAAGTAAGCATAGCAGTAAGTGACTAAGTGAACCAGAGCATAGTGTGAACAATGGACCAATACTTCAATTGCTAATTCCCAAAAGGAGAAGAACCGTGTCTTACAGTTGTTCTTATAAAGAATTCTGGTCTTGTAAACCAATGGAATTCTCGGGCAACGAAGGGGCCATTGCAACCTTACGCTGGATAGAGAAGACTGAGGCAGTCCTAAGGATAAGCAAGTGTGCTGAAGAAGATAAGATACTGTTTGCTTCTAATCTATTTAAGAATTCAGCACTAGAATGGTGGAATACTATCCTCCAAACAAGAGGAAGTGATAGAACTTACAGTATGGAATGGGAAGAATTTAAGGACAAGGTAGAAAGGAAATTATGCCCTCCTAATGAAAAGGAACAGATAACAAATAAATTCTTAACCCTTAGGATGACTGGTGTGGATAGTAAGGGATACACTAAAATATTCTTTGAATATGCTAGAATAGTGCCAACTCTTGCTTCACCAGAACCAGTGTTAATTTCCCGTTATATTTGGGGATTAATTGGGGAGATAAGACACGTAGTCAAGGCAGCTAGACCTCAAACTATAGAAGAAGCAGTAGAACTAGTAAATACCTTGACAGATGAATTAGTTCGTACCCGAGAAGAGGATCAAAGAAGGAACCTAACCCAAAAGCTCACACAAGAATTTCGTTCTGGAAATTTTAATCGTGGGAAAAATGTAGGTTCTACCTCTGCACCCTACTATAGGTATTGCAAAAGAAAGCATTCAGGAAGATGCTCCATATACTGTAACTTTTGCAAAATATCGGGACACAAGGAAGAAAACTGCAGGAAGAAAGCTAACAGCCGGGTATGTTATAATTGCGGAGAACAAGGCCATATCAAGCTAAATTGTCCAAAATTAGCTCCAGCTCCAGACAACAAGAATACTAAAAATGCTAGAGCATTTGTTCTGACTTCGGATGAAGCCAAGATGATTCCAGATGTCATCGCTGGTACGTTTTTAGTTAATGATATCTTTGCTAAAGTATTATTTGACTCTAGTGCAAACCAAAGTTTTATTAATACATCATTTTGCAAAATTCTAAATCAGTAATTAACTAAACTACCACAAGAATGCTTAGTAGAAACAGCTAATGGAGAAACCATTAGAATTTCTGAAATCTTGCAAGGAGCAAGCATAGAAATTTTAAATCAGAAATTTATTGCAAACCTGTATCCCATGAATCTGGTAGGATTCGATGTTGTTTTAGGAATGGATTGGTTAATAGCCAATAAAGCCAATATTTTATGTGATCAAAAGTTAATTCAAGTAAATTCAACAAAAGGTGAAACGATCACAATTAAAGGAGATAAACCCTCTAGGTCCACAAAATTTATCTCTGTGATGAAAACTGCAAGTTGTATAAGAAATGGTTCTATAGTGTATTTGATTTCTATAATCACTAACACTAAAGGAAAGAACTAAAAGATATTCCAGTAGTATCTCAGTTTTCAGATGTATTCCCAGAAGAATTACCAGGGCAACCTCCAGATAGGGAAGTTGAATTCAGAATCCATTTAATACCAGGAACAGCGCCGATTGCCAAAGCACCCTACCGTTTGGCACCCGCCGAAATGCAGGAACTGAAGAAACAATTAGACGAATTGTTAGAGAAAGGATTCATACAACCAAGTTCGTCGCCATGGGGAGCACCGATACTGTTTCTTAAAAAGAAAGACAGATCGATGCGTATGTGCATTGACTACCGTGAATTGAACAAAGTCACGATTAAGAATCGGTATCCATTACCTAGAATCGATGATCTGTTTGATCAACTACAAGGAGCCCGATTTTTCTCTAAAATCGATTTAAGGTCAGGATATCATCAATTAAAGGTACAAGAAGAGGATATTCCTAAAACCTCATTTAGAACAAGGTATGGTCATTATGAATTTACTGTCATGCCATTTGGTTTAACCAATGCCCCAGCTGCATTTATGGACATGATGAACCGAATATGTAAGCCATATTTGGATAAATTCATAATTGTCTTTATAGATGATATTCTAATTTACTCTAAAAATAAAGAGGATCATGCAGAACATTTGCACGCACTTTTAAGTTTGTTAAGAAAAGAAAAACTTTATGCTAAGTTTTCAAAGTGCAAATTTTGGTTAGAACAGGTACAATTCCTTGGACACCTAATTAATCATGAAGGAATTCATGTAGATCCAACAAAGATTGAGGCAATTACTAAATGGAAAACCCCTGAGTCACCAACCGAGGTTAGAAGTTTCTTAGGATTGGCCGGTTATTATAGAAGATTTATTCGAGATTTTTCTAGAATAGCCATTCCCTTAACTAAGTTAACCTGTAAATCTGTTAAGTTTGAATGGGGATTAAAACAAGAAGAAGCGTTTAGAATCCTTAAGCAAAGATTAACCCGTACACCTATATTAGCGTTACCAGAAGGAGCTGAAAACTTTGTAGTCTATTGTGATGCTTCTAAATTAGGTTATGGATGTGTATTGATGCAACGTCAAAAGGTTATAGCCAATGCATCCAGACAACTTAAGAATCATGAAGAGAATTATTCCACCCATGATTTAGAATTAGGAGCTATAATTTTTGCTCTTAAGATTTGGAGACATTATCTTTATGGTAGTAAGTTTACTATATTCACTGATCATAAAAGTTTAAGGTATGTTTTCAAACAAAAGGAATTAAATATGAGACAAAGACGCTGGATGGAAATGCTTAGTGACTATGATTGTGATATCCAGTATCATGAATGAAAAGCAAATGTAGTTCTTCAATTACTGCCGGTATTATGGGGTTTTGTATACAAAATTTATTACTACGAGTAGTAGTAAGTCGGGAACGACAGTACATTACCATTGGACAACGAGTTAGCCAATGGGTAATTTGACCATAGCCATAGATCCGGTCGAGTGGCAAATACTAAATGAGTAATTGTGTAGAAATAAACAATGTGATCGCTCTCAATACTGTTTTAATTGATAAAATGTTTCTTGATTAAACTGGGATTCACTCACCAGTATTTTCGACTGACAAATGTTTTTAAAACGCGTTACATGTAACACAATGTGAACAGCCAATTAGTGAAAAGCCAGCTGGAGAGCACTGACGGCTTGGGAAGAATGTGGCTATAAAAGTTACCTAATAAACGATGTTTTAAATTCAATAAAATAGGGTTTGTCCCTATAAATGTATTGTAACAATAAACTTGGGTTTTGCCCATGTATTTATTAATATCAAGTATGGTGGTTTTACTCTGATAAACATTTCCTAACTACGGTCTTGATGTAAATTTCGCTGCAAGATTAAATAACCTGATACCACCACAACTGAGCTCACGTCCGCCCGTTCCCGGGACAGATAAGGGATCGAGGGTTGCGACAAGCAATTAGACGAATTGTTGGAGAAAGGATTTATACAGCCAAGTTCATCGCCATGGGGAGCACCAATATTGTTTGTTAAAAAGAAAGACGGATCAATGCGTATGTGCATTGATTACCGTGAATTGAACAAAGTCATGATTAAGAATCGGTATCCATTACCGAGAATTGATAATCTGTTTGATCAGTTGGAAGGAGCTCGATTTTTCTCTAAGATCGATTTACGCTCAGGATATCATCAATTAAAGGTACAGGAAGATGATATTCCTAAGACCGCATTTAGAACAAGGTATGGCCATTATGAATTTACTGTCATGCCATTTGGTTTAACCAATGCCCCAGCTGCATTTATGGATATGATGAACCGAATTTGTTAGCCATATTTGGATAAATTCATAATTGTCTTTATAGATGATATTCTCATTTACTCCAAGAGTAAAGAGGAACATGCAGCGCATCTGCATGCACTTCTAAGTTTATTAAGACAAGAAAAGCTCTATGCAAAGTTTTCAAAGTGCGAATTTTGGTTAGAACAGGTACAGTTTCTTGGACATTTAGTTAACCATGAAGGAATTCATATGGATCCCACAAAGATTGAGGCAATTACCAAATGAAAAACCCCTGAGTCGCCAACCGAGGTTAGAAGTTTCTTAGGATTGGCCGGTTATTATAGGAGATTTATTCGAGATTTTTCTAATAGCCATTCCCCTAACTAAGCTAACCTGTAAATCTATTAAGTTTGAATGGGGACCAAAACAAGAAGAAGCCTTTAGAATTCTTAAGCAAAGATTAACCAACGCACCCATACTAGCATTACCAGAAGGGACTGAAGACTTTGTAATCTATTGTGACGCCTCTAAGTTAGGTTATGGATGTGTGTTGATGCAACGTCAAAAGGTTATAGCTTACGCCTCTAGACAACTTAAGAATCATGAAGAGAATTATTCAACCCATGATTTGGAATTAGGAGCCATAATTTTTGCCCTGAAAATTTGGAGACATTACCTTTACGGTAGTAAGTTTACCATTTTCACAGATCATAAGAGTTTAAGGTATGTTTTCAGACAAAAGGAGTTGAATATGAGGCAAAGACGCTAGATGAAAATTCTTAGTGATTATGATTGTAATATCCAGTATCATGCAAGAAAGGCTAATGTAGTAGCCGATGCTTTAAGCCGAAAATATCACGAAAAGCTAAAAAGAGTACGTTCTCTTAAATTAAATCTACAAGTAGATTTAAATGAACAGATTAGAAAAACACAAGAATCAGTAATCAAGGATGATACTGAGAAGTTAAAAGGAATGATTAAGGAATTAGAACAGGGAACAAATGGAATATGGAGATTCCATAAGAAAAGGATGTGGATACCTAAATTAGGAAATCTACGCCACCGTATATTAGAAGAAGCCCATAAGTGTAAGTATATGATGCATCCTGGAAATGATAAGATGTATCAGGACTTAAGAAAACATTTCTGGTGGATAGGAATGAAGAAAGATATAGCAGCTTATGTTGCCAAGTGTTTAACCAGTTCATAGGTCAAAGCTGAACATCAGAAACTCTCAGGTTTATTGCAGCAGTTAGAAATGCCAGTGTGGAAGTGGGAATTGATAACAATGGATTTTGTTACCAAATTACCCAAAACCAGAAAAGGTAATGATACAATTTGGGTAATTGTAGATAGGCTAACTAAGTCAGCTCATTTCCTACCAATAAAGGAAACTTTCAGTATGGAACAGTTAGTTAAATTATATGTAAATGAAATAGTTTCATTACATGGAATTCCTTTATCAATTGTTTCTGATAGAGATAGCCGTTTTACCTCTCATTTTTGGACAAGTTTCCAAAAAGCAATGGGAACCAAGCTGAATCTAAGCACCGCTTACCATTCTCAAACGGAAGGACAAAGCGAAAGGACAATTCAGACAATGGAAGATATGCTTAGAGTTTGTGTAATTGATTTCGGAGGTAATTGGGACGATCACTTACCACTGATAGAATTTTCTTATAATAATAGCTATCACACGAGTATTAATGCTGCACCATTCGAAGCACTTCATGGACGAAAGTGTCGAACTCCAGTCTGTTTGGCAGAAATTGGAGAAAAGCAACTATCTGGACCAGAAATAGTGCAAGAAACAACCGACAAGATCATTCAAGTCAAGGAAAGATTAAAAGCGGCACGCGATCGACAAAAGAGTTATGCTGATAACAGACGGAAACCATTAGAATTTCAGGTAGGAGATAAAGTTTTATTAAAAGTCTCTCATTGGAAAGGAGTGGTAAGATTCATTAAAAGGGGAAAGCTAAGCCCCAGGTATGTTGGACCTTTTAAAATTATTAGAAGAATAGGACCTGTAGCCTATCAGCTACAACTACCAAAGGAAATGGCAGGAATACATGATGTATTTCATGTATGTAATCTCAAGAAATGCTTAGCTGATGAATCGTTAGTCATGCCTCTTAAGGATATAGAGGTAAATGAAAAGCTTAAGTTTGTAGAGAAGCCACTACAAATTGAAGACAGGAAAGTCAAGAACCTCAAACACAAGAGATTAGTTCTGGTCAAAGTAACATGGGACTCCAAAAGAGGACCAGAGTACACTTGGGAGCTTGAATCGGAAATGCAAAGGAAATACCCACACTTATTCCAGTAGACCTCGAGGACGAGTTCTAAAACAAGGTGGGGAAGATATAACAACCCTCCAAAATAATTTCGTCACCCCTAATATGTTTAGAATGCCCCTATATGTCTTAAAACATACCCTGTATGCGAAAACCGAGCCCAAAATACCATATATAATTAAAAAATAAAATAAAAATAATGAAAACAAGTCTATCACGGGCCGCGAAGGCCTTGCCTTCAGGCTACGCGGGGCGCGACAGATAGGCCACCAGGAGACGCCCAGTGCCGACACGTGGCACAATCGTGTCAAGCCTAGTGGGATGACCCGGACAAGCTAGGGCCTACTGATGGTGCTTGAAGTAGTTCAAATAAATAAACTAAAATAAACCTAAATTTAGACTCAAGTAATAATAATCTAGACTCTCTAACTTGACTAAACTACTCACCGGCAAGTGTACCGGTCGACTCTAGCAAGGGAAAGCAAGTCCGGATGTCGAACCCACAAGGACTCTAATTATTTACGTTAACGACTTTATTTAGACTATTACTGACACAACTTAACTTTTGTTATGTTTTGGGGGGGGGGGGGGTTACTAAAATCCTAGAATTGGAATTAAAATAAAATTATGTGACACTTGTGTTTGTAATCATTGTGAATAATTCAGTTATCAATAAAACAACGTTATTTGATCCCAATGTTTGTTTGTTTATGTTTGACATTTTTCATGTTTTGACTTTTGTTCAATTTCAAACTCTATATCGCTTCTGCAGAGTTATACGCAAACTGGTGCGTAAACGTAATCAGTTTAATGCGAAAAATACTCCGAAACACCAACATATGCTTAACATACCTTAAATAACCCTTACATAACTTAGAAATAAGTTTTGAAGGCTTTGGTATGGCAAAATCAAGTTTAATCGCTTATAGGGACTAAAATCGAAAAACTGCGAAAGTATGACGATTCGTACTGGAACAGACATTCTGGAACATGACCATAAGTTAAACATACCATAAATATCCTTTACATAGCTTAGAAATAGGCTTTGAGGGGTTCGGTGTGCTAAAATAAACATTTGGGTCATTCAGGGACTAAAAGCGTCAAAAAGTGCACAAGTTTGCATTTTCGCGCATAACTTACATTCTGAATACATCCGGACATCCAAAAATTTATGCAAGCACTAAAATATTTTATTTTAGTGTTTGGCATGAGAAAAATCCATTCGTCGCGCAATTTGGATCGTTTTTCGCGCTTATGCGCATTCCGTCGTAATAAAGAGAACTTCTCGATCGTACGACCCAACGAACCAACATCCAGCATATTTTGAGCATGTTTCATGTCCACAATGTTTAGGAATCATTTTAAGGCCGTAAAGATGGCTTAACGGGCCTTAAACGCGTCAAAATGAGCTTTAAACACCAACAGGGACTGAAACTGTCAATATTGCAAAGTTATTTCTGATCAGAAGGGCCAGGCGGCCCGCGTAAACCCTTGGTGTCTCCTTACGCGGCCCGTGTCAGCCTTCCAGATCAGTTTAATCAGTTTAAACAGCTGTTAACAGCTGTTACACACTCATAAACCACTTGCACATGGTATTTCCTAATACTAGGGGCTCAAATGGTTTGGTAAAACCATGGGCTTGAGGTGTATGGATGAGATTGAATCACGTTTTACGATAAATGATCTTAACGGTTCAAGAAATCCTATAAATACCCAACCCATTCACTTGCAAAACCCACTTGAATTCTTGAGAGTTCTCTAAGTTGAAGTGAAACCACTTCATACCTGAGAATACTTGAGAAATCAAAGCTTTCGGGGACCCTTTGTAAGTGTTCCTTCGTTCTTTTATTCTTTTAGCTTTAAAGTAAAACTTTGTTTGACTTTCTACATTAACCAGTTTATGGTCAATGCGAAGTTCGTTTGAACTTCATAACGTGAGCGTAATCACGATGGTTATAGTCCCTATTGACTATACCTACTGATTTCCACGTTATCTAGGCTCAGTGACGAGTCGTAGTTTCGGACAAAACCGTGTTTTGATACCAAACCTGTTTTCTAAACTTAGTTAAGCATGTTTTAACATGCTTAGCTTGTCACTTTTAGTTTAGTGCTTATATAGGGTCGTAAGGTAAGCGATCTAAACAATCGCTTATACTTTCGAACCCGACCCATTTGGTCGATCATTAGGATCCGATCAAACATATTAGGTGACCATAGTTGTATAGGGAATAACCTTCCAAGGTTATACCTTATGGTCACATCGTTTGAGTAGTTGTATGATAGGTAGTATATATGCCTTAGGTAAATTACCAAAATGCCCTTTTTATGCCAAAATTCATTTTTAGCATATGTAACATAACTTTTGATATCTAAACTGATTTGACATCAATATTAGACATGTTAAGGCATATTTTACTTATCATAGGGCTAGTTAGGCGTTCTGAACGCGTTTTACGCAAACGACGCGTTTACGTAGCATAAGCTACCTAAACGGGTCGTAATGGGTCGTAAGCACTTAGGTTAGGTTTCATTTTAGAATTTAGGCTTTGTAGAACCATACTACATGAGTTTCCATGCTCGTTTGGTTTACGAACCCTCATTCTATCCGATCCTCCGATTTAGATCCGGTTTATTAACATAGTTACCTATATAGGTGCCGGTTGATTTCCGTGATCTCTAGCATTGTTTGGTTGTTATTCAAGGACTACTAAGCAATCTCAAGTGAGTACATAGAACCCCCTCTTTTTACATGTTTTCAAGGTGTCTATGTGAGTACATAGTCCCCTCTTTTACTGTTTTTAAACTGTTTTGGGGTGAAACACATGTGCCTACTTGTTACTTTCCTGCTTTCCATGTTTTGTAGGTCCCGTTTTTCCGGTGGATCCGATACGAAAACCTATCCTTGTTTATCACGAACACGGTAACGGGTGCGGAATCCCCGTGACAGTGCAAACCAAACAAAGTGTAAAACACACGGGTAACCAAAGATTCAATATCTATTGATTATGGATGAGAACAACCACAAACATATACAAACAATGTTTTAACAGACTTTCACTAAGTCTCTCTGTGCTCATCAGTTTCACACAGAAACTGAGAGGGGTATTTATACTAGACAGACACAGACTATGACGAAACACAAACATAACTCGGCGAAACAACTTTGGGCCAGAGATTGGGCCTGAAGAAGCCCAGCATGCGACGAAATAGGCTAAGCCCCCTGGCGAAACACATTAGTTGACGAAACAACTTTAGTTTCGTCTACACTTCATTAATTTGAACATTTCATGAATTTCAACATAATGACATCATCATGATGATGTCATGATGATGTTTAAACGGGATTGGCTCGCGGCGCTCCGTGCTACGCGTGTCGAACTCTGGGGCGCACGACAGAGGAATGTCGTGACGTCGGGCTTGAGCCGGACCTAACCGAGTCGAAACCAAGTTTAACCGAGCCGAGTCGAACCGAGCCGAGTCGCGTCCACATAAAGTGTACCAACAAACTCCCCCTTGGATGCTACTCGTGAGGTTCGTCTTCTGTGATGGTTCGTCTTCTGTGTCTTTCATGCCGGAGGATCTTCAAAGTCTTCACGCTTCGTAAGAAGAAAGTGTATCAACAAACTCCCCTTTTCATGTAGGAAGTCTGTTAACAAACTCCCCCTTAGAATGAACTCTCCATTGAGTTATGCTCGTGAATCTTTTGATTTGCAATTCTTCAGATCCTTGTGGTGTTGATGAGTGATCAACTGCAACCCGATCATCTTGATCTTCTGATTGCATCAACGTCGTGTCTTCACTTTACGGCTTGTCATCTGACACGTTCTCTTCGCCTTTAGCTGATTCTGATATCGCATCTGCACATACAAGAAAGCTAAACACGTAATGAGAACAACCGTTTGGAATTTAGACAAATTAAACAAATGACACATATGAGATCAAATCTCAATCAAACACCTACCGACAACAGTTTGAAAGTTTAACAAATTATTCAATTTTAGTCATTTAACTTTCAAAACCTGTTAACTTCGACAGTTTATGAAGGTGCAATTGTTTTCCGGCTTACGATCAGGATTTTGGATAGGATAGACTCGAGTTCCAACACCGATGATTTTATAAAGTTTAGATGAAAACACACCTAAAATCTTTTTGGAATTTTTTCATTTTTCAAATGTAAAGACGGAAAGCAATTAACAAATATATACAGAGATGCAGAAACGCAGTAAATAAATATTTACAGACATTCTTTCTACGAGTTTTCGAGGGTAAGAGAATCATATCAGTGTACGGTCATGCCAAAACGCTCTTTTTGTTCAATTAGTTAATATTTAGATAAGCATCCTATAACAATTATCGGTATTGTTGTCCACATAAGCTCAACTTATCAGATGTAATCATGGCGAGGGGATACGTTAAGGTATGATTTATACTTACCGACCGGTGTTCATCCACACACGACACATTCCCGTATCAAGGTATGCACGAGGGTTCATCTTAACAGTGAGTATACCGTTTATCATCCGTTTGACCGTATAAAAGAATGTGAGAAACTCACTTATTTTGATTGAAAACAAGCCCTATGTGATAGAATCACTTATTGATGAGGAACTTGATTTTCAGATGCATGAGGGCACAAGAGCAAGTCAGTGAACAGGTCAGTACTTTCGTAAAGCAAAGAGACGAACTTGACTCCCGCAAAGAATCTGTGATATTTTATCACTTATTTCGTTTGGACATGTGATTGTTGATCTCTTATTGAGGTCGTATGCAGTATGTACATGTATGTATGATATCATGGAAGATCTAGACTTCGTCTCCGTATGTTTCGGTAAAAGAAACAACCATGATACCCAGATGATAAACAGCATAAAGACCACATATCTCAGAACCTCAGCAATCTCTCAAACGAAAATTTCGGTACTAAGACCATATGCCAATGAGTGGTTCCCACCTGGTCTTCAGTCGATTTAAGATTTATATCACCTTGCACACTTTAAAATGATTGTGAGCCTACCGATACATCTTATATAGAGCTGCTTAACATTTTTCATTTTGCATTTCAGTTTAAAGAGGTTTAGACAGACCACTGATTTACTATCATTTTCTCTTTTTCTCGCCAGGAAACTCATTTTTGTTTTTCTATTGTTTTTTGCGTTTTTGAAATTTTTCACCGTTTTTGAATTTTCAAATTTGGATTTACTCCCCCTAAAATCAACAAACTAAGATAAATTTAAAAGACACAAAGATATTTACAAAAACGATTTTCCGATGTCGGTTAACTCATGTTTTACCTCAATGCCGTTTACCAAAATTAATTTTAATCAGAAATGATTTATCGAATTTTGGGAAAATCAGTTGGTACATCGGTAAGCGGTGCGGACCATGACAACATTGACGAGTTTCATAGTGAAACAATCACGTGTGAGGTGATATTTGAGTTCAACGTGTCAGGTCAAAGAGTGCTGTACGAGATAATAATAATTCAAAGAGCAACTTAAATATCGACAAGTATAGGAGAGATTAGAAATTTAAGACCGTATCCTGCAACTGTTTCATGCATTGCAAGGAATCTGAGTGCTCTCCCAAACTGGATATCCACCCGGTGTGGATTTCAAAGTCGATTTTGCAGCTACTGAGAAATCTCTTGACAGCAACAAGATCATAAACCTTTGGGTCCGGCTGGTCTTCCACATTGCACCAGCGAAGGTCTTTGTCTTTATCTTTCAGAAGTAGTGTGCGGTTGTTCAATCCATGCCAAGGCATCCGCACACCCGGTTGGTTTGTTCAACAAACACATTTTCTTCAGTCACACCGCGAAGAAATGTACACTGCACGTTCATCTTGTTGATTTTGAACATTAGACGTGCTGCAGGTGCGTACATTTTAATTTGAATCTACCCTGGGGACCCGATCAAAGCCTTGAACAATCAAACTTTGAAATGATTTTTCATTTTGTCGAAGCTTTCAATTTCTTTCAACAGACAATTCTGTTTTCTTTTCTTTTTCTCTCCATCAAATGCAACAATTTCTTTTTTCGCCGATCTTGTGCATGAACATTCCACTATCAATAATCCTATGACTATCGAAAGTTCCTCCTGGAACATCCTGCACACTCACTCAGAGATTAGTTGGAGAGGGGGACCCAAGCCTTAACAGACTTGGGTCGTCCTTCATCATCGAGGATTGTGACTTCGATTTCCTGATGATTCGGAAGGGATGGAGCTTCCCCTGAAACAGTTACCGATTTTGGTTTCCAAATCTGTTTTTGTTTTTCATTTTTAATTTCTAACTTAACAGACTTTGTTTGGACAACCTCCGGTTTTAACGCCTTTTTAATCACCTTCACATTCTTACGTCGTTGTTTTGTTTCCTGTTCTTTAATAGTGCGTTTATCATGTTTTGGAGAAACAGGACGACGCTGTGAGTGACCTTGTTCAGAAGGGGCTCTTTCAACAAAATTTTCTTTGGGAGTGTTTTTACAGTTTTTAATAATGTGCCCAAACTCCCCACACTTAAAACATTTTCTCCTTTCAACAAACTTAGGAGAATCTGATCGACGGCCTGACGTTGAAGTTGTAGACCCAGAGGTACTAGCTTCACACCCATTTGTGTGTTGAGTGTAATTGTTTTGACTATTACGTTTCAAAATGTTGACCTTTTGAACAAAATCGGTATTTGACTTATTTTCAAAAGTCTCCACTTTATCAGTACCTTTGGAGGCCACAAACTTCACGTCTTTTGTTTTCTTTTTGTAACGAGCTCCTTTTGATTCAACCTTAGCCTTAGGCTTTGGAGCTCGTTGTTGTCGTTTACCCTTAAAAGCGACAGGTTGTTGCTTTGTCGGTGATTTTTGATTTCCAAATTTTCTTCTAACTTCAGCTTTTGGAATAGGATCACATTGAGTTACAGAAACTCTCGGGATCGCTTTACCCAAAAACTTAGTTGTATTATCTTCAAACACTTTATCAATCAAGGATTGATTGACGTTTTTTATTGGAAAATGTTTGTCTGAATAAATTTTGTCATCACTGACTAAAGTGTACAACACGTTATCACTTTTAACAGTAGACACTGTCTCAGTGATAGGATCTATCTCTTGTTTAGCACCAGTTGATTGCACAGCAGGAGTAGGCGGATCACACAGAATGTGATTCTCAAAAGGCACTTATACTCCTTTTCTATCGTCAAGAGATTTATCCTCATCACTCACATCTGATTCATCATCCGAAGAATCATAGTCCTCAATGGTTGGAGGACTTTGATTTGAAGCACATGATGACTTTTCTTTCCGATCAGTGAGCCCTCCGATGAATTGTCCGTTTTGAACCCTAAGCCAGTTTTAACTTCCCCATAATCAAGAGGTACAGTTGGCTCAAAACGTGGCATTTCTTCCTCATCGGGCATTGGAGTATAATTGTGTCTCAAAGGGGGCTGACATTTCTTATACCCAATACCACTCACATTTCCCTTCAGTTGTTGAACGTCAATAATGTGATCGAGCACAAATCGGGAGTTAGAATAACTCTCCAATTTGAGCTTGATTGCATCGTGCTCGCATTTGGCAATGGCTAACTCCTTTTTGGTTTCCTCAACGATGTTAATGTAATCGTTAATACTAATTTGTTTATGATAAACAACTTTGGTCACTTCGGAAACACTTTTCTTTAAGTTTTCAATTAAAGATTTAAAATCCTTTTCGTTTCTCGTTAAAGCCATATTTGCCTCTTTGCACTTTGACATCTCAATAACCAAACTTTGATTGTGACTATGAACCGTTTCAGATTCACGTTTCAATTCAGCACATTCATGTTTTAATTCTTCAAAAGCATGTTTAGCATTAGCACGTTCATGTTTTAGTTCTTCAAAAGCATGTTTAGCATTAGCACATTCATGTTTTAAATCAGCACAAACACTACATATGCTAGGAGTTTCAGATTTTACCTGACTTGTAGAAGCTGTGACATTAGCCATAAAGGCAGTCTGAGAATAGAAAGATCCATCTTCAGTGAGAATCTTCTCCATTTCTTCTGATGTAGCATCAACTTTCTTGATCAAGTCAGAATTTTGACATTTCATCTCCTTGGCACCATTTGACAAACTATCACCTTCAGAATCAGTTCTTTCATTCAAAATCGATTCTTCATCCGAACTGCCACTGTATCCCGAACTATCATCTTTTCCTGAAGATTTACCATCATTGACATCCTTGACAATTTCAGCATTAAACACAGTTCCTCCTTGATCTCCACCTCCAAATTGTACAGACCAGGAGTCATCGGCTTTATCTGAGTTGGACGTGGATGTACTTGTTTGATTTCTGAAAGGATTTTGGTTGCCCTCTTGAGGTTGAGGTTGGAGTTTAGATTGTGAAAGATAAGCATTTTGATTGAACTGTGGAAACGAAGATGAGCTTGTATTTGATACAAACGCCGTTTAAAGCTTCGGTTGCTGAATGGAACTAGAACTAGCTGAAAAACCAAAACCCGGCAAATACATTTCTGTGTTTTGAGGAGGTGTAATCCTTTTAGCTTTCCGAATTTCCTCTTCGTTCTTATGCTCCAACTTCTGAATGAATTCATAGATATTAACATTGACAGCATCTAGAACGCCCGTATGCTTTAAAAGCTCAATAAATGGGCTCCACTTTGGAGGTAAAGCATCAGCAAACCGTGCTACCATTTCCTGTTGAGACGTAAGAACACCAAAATAATACATTTCACTCATCAAATGATAATAACGAGTAGTTATATCATTTAGGGTTTCATTCTCTAAGAAATGAAATGATTCGAATTTCTTCTTCAACAGATCATGACGTGTCTTTCTAGTAGCTGCATTTCCTTCTCCTCTCGCTACCAAAAGATTCTATATGTTTTGATTTTGATTCGACACCAAAGCCCATTGACTTGCACTTATTGACTGTTGTTGTTTAGGTATGGTACTGGCCAAATATTCGGCCATCGACATTTGTTTTAGAGTTGGTTGTGGATCCGTACTCCAATCCCAAGGGCTAGTACAACTCATGTTTGATAGATGTGAGTGAAAACCTGGTCACACACTCAATAACACACTGTTAAATCACTTTTGCAAAGCCTCTGTTAAAAAACTTTATCTCGTCTTCAACTGTTTCAGCTCAAACTAACTTTCCGTCCAAATGCACTTTGAAATAACTTGTGATTCAATATTATTATTATTAATTAATTAATTTTTTTTTAATGAAGCCCACCAGACATATTATTTGCAGCCCAATCTTTGTTAACACTAAGCTGGCCCAATGTTTTTCTAATTTGGATTTAACAAACACACAATTAATGGCCCAAGGAAATAAAGGCCCAACACTTGTAGTGATAACTTTTTAAATTTGGCCCAAATAAATTAAATTTATGAACTGGACACGATAGAACCCAAGTAGAATGAGACAAATCAATTTGTTCTTCTTTGACTCTTTGACCTTAACAAAGAAATTTGACTTTCAACAACCATATATTATTTGACCAAGTTCTGTTGTATTTAAAGAAATCACATGTATCCTTATTTTCAAACATATTCACTTCACATGCAATCTTGATCATCGAGCCTCACAATCAATTCATTTTGAACAATTAACTCACACATGCAAACTTAAAATACTCATCCACTGAACTGAAATATAATTGGACCGAGAATTGTAAATGGCCGACACTTATAATTTTCATTCAATGTTGACACATCTGATTGGGCCGCTAATAATAAATTCTAAATTGTATGGCCGACAACCACCTGTTTGTATTTTAATGATGGAGACGATTTTTTTTAATTGAAAACGACGAAACCTTGATGAAATTAAAGATCGACGAAACTGAACTGACTTGACGACGAAACTGTGTTGTTTTTGGTCGACGAAACAGAATGTTGAGTGACTTAAGTAACGAGATGTGAGTAGTATGATACAAACATGGTGGATACGCCGCTGGTACTTCCTATATATAATTGCTTTTATTATATTACATATCATAGCGTTATTTAAATCATTCATTTTGGACTTATACATTTTACACAAGTAACATGCTTTTCACAAGACTTTGGTTTACAAAACAGTTCATTCTATACAACTCATTTTACTTGGTTATTCATTTAAACATATATTATTTATACATATTATCTGATCTTATCGCTTTTCAAATGATTTACAAAAAAAACAATTTACAAGGTTCGTGACTAAATTTTATTAAACATTTTCTTAAACTTAAGTCATGAATCCTATGTTCACAAAACCTATGTATCTCACAGGCATTTTTATGCTGACGTACCTATTTTCACATGTGTTTTCAGGAGCTGTTGCATAGGATGATCGAGACACACTTAGGCGAACCTGTGCCTTAGTGACTTAAAAAGAAGCTAGAACTAGTTAAATTATGTTATGTACTCTTTGTTTCCTGTTTTAAGACAATGTAACTCTCTTGTTTGATAAATAAAATGTAACTTTAATTTCCATGGTTGTGAAACAATTAATTCTGTTACTACACTCCCCGACGTTTTCGCCACGTTTGATTGTTCCACGTGGTCGGGGTGTGACAGAAAAGTTGGTATCAGAGCCAATGGTTATAGGGAATTAGGTTGTTAGTAATGCTTTGACCTAGACTATAACTTTCTAGGACCCTAACGCAAGAAGATTTGCGTTTAGATTTTTAAAACAAAAACCGTCACCTACCCTTAGGTGATAACCACAACGAGAACATCAATTCCGAATCCGCTTTGAAAATTAATCATCTGTTCTTGGATGATTGATTACTAGGTTTTGAACCCTTTGTTGTAAGGTTTTGAACCCTCTGTTACAAGGTTTTGAACCCCTTTGAATTTTCAAAATCTCATCAAAGTTTTGGGTTCTAAATAGTGTGAACACGTGCAAACTGGAAGAGTGAATGCCTGTACCCTGGGTTTTCTGTCTAAGGCTAGAGTGACAAATCCACATAATCGGACCAGTCACTCTTACCTGGGAACTCTTGGGGTGAGTGTTCACTTATAGGCAAGCATGTCTTCGCGATACATTATTTTTGACCCATTTACTTTGATTTGTCACGATGTGTCATTTGTTTACCTTGTAGTAACGAACAAATGAACCACCATCTTTGCTGTTGTCAATTTTTGTATCATCTCATTCTTTTCGTCCAATCATCTCACTCGTTTCCTTTCATGTTCCTCTTTTAGAATGCCTCCTCGACGCGACAATCAGATAGCGAATGCCAAACTGGCAGAAATTATCGCACAGCAAATGGCTGCTGCGTTCCTAAATCTTATTGCTTAATGGAACCAAGCCAACAACAACAATCATGCTCCATGCAATTTCAAGAGTTTCAACTCGGCTAAACCGCTCAAGTTTAGTGGTTCTGAGGGAGCAACTGGGCTTCTTCAATGGTTCGAGAGCATTGAGAATACTTTCCGTCACGTTCAGTGTCCTGAAAATCGCAAGGTCGAGTTTTCTTCGAGTGTGTTTCAGAAGAGGGCTCTTACATGGTGGAACGGGGTTATGAGAGACCGTGGTGCCGAGGTTGCTTTAGCACAGACTTGGGCTGAACTTAGAGCTCTTATGATGAGGGAGTTTTGTCCTCGTCATGAACTGCGAGCATTGGAGAGAGAGTTTGATGATTTGAAACAAGATAGTGGCGAGCACCGGGCGTATACTGATAGGTATGAGGAGTTGAGTCTGCTTTGCCCAACAATGGTTACCCCACTCGACAAGGCTATCGAAAGGTACATCGATGGTCTACCTGACTCAGTGCAAGACATCATTACTGGTAGTAACCCTACCACAGTCCGTCAGGCGATCGAGTTAGCAGCGACATTGACTGAGTCGCAGGTTCGAAAGGGAAAGCTGCACAAAAAGGGTGATAAGGGTAA
This sequence comes from Helianthus tuberosus, assembly GCA_030545235.1. Classification (NCBI taxonomy): domain Eukaryota; kingdom Viridiplantae; phylum Streptophyta; class Magnoliopsida; order Asterales; family Asteraceae; genus Helianthus; species Helianthus tuberosus. The sequence goes on along the minus strand of CM060351.1, from coordinate 7,180,032 downwards.
GAAGCAGGCGTCTGACAAAGAAGATAGCAAGAAAGGTCAAAACAAGAAGGGAAAGGATTCTGGTTCCTCAAGGGGGTCTAGGAAGCGAAAGGCTTCCCAAAACTATGCCGTTACTGCACAGGCTCAAGCTACACCAAATCAGCCTGCGCAACCACCCGCCAAGAGGCCTTATCTTGGCAATGCACCTTTGTGCAACAGGTGTAACGGCCATCACCTACCACATCTCCAGTGTCGTCATTGCACTAACTGTGGAAGAAATGGTCACCTTGCCGCTACATGCCGCATTCCTGTCAACCAGAATCAGGCAGTTCAGAACCAAGCCCAACAAGTTGCTCAGCCTCTTGCTCAGCAACAAGGTCAAGCTGCACGACCTCATTTCCCTCCTGGTTCGTTCTACAATTGTGGGGATCTGACCCACTACAGAAACCGGTGCCCAAGACTAGTTAATGCAAATCCGAATCAGAATCAGGCTCAGGCTCGAGGTCGAGTCTTCAACATGAATGCACAAGAGGCACAAGCAGACGATAATGTGGTCAACGGTACGTTCTTTATTAATAATCAGCCTGCATCTGTTCTTTTTTATTCGGGTGCCGATAAGAGTTTTGTGTCATTATCTTTTGAGCCATTACTTTGCGTGTCTAGAACGAAACTAGGAAAACCCTTGACAGTAGAAGTTGCTAGTGGTGAACCCATTGTTCTTGATTCTGTTCTTCGCAACTACCAGTTGAACCTTAACAACCATCTTTTTCCTATCGACCTCACGCCAATGCAACTTGGAAGCTTCGATGTTATTGTGGGTATGGATTGGTTAGCCAAGCATCGCGCGGAGGTAGTTTGTTTTGAGAAGATTGTTCGTGTGCCGCTTTCGACAGGTGAGATCCTACAGGTTCGTGGTGAGAAACCTACTGGTGGTCTCAAACTCATGTCTTGTTTAAAAGCTCGGAAGTATCTGCGAAAGAACTATGTGGCCTTTTTGGCACATGTTGTAGCAGATAAGGGCAAAGGTAAGTCTATTCAAGATATCCCTGTGGTTCAGGATTATCCTGAAGTTTTCCCTGAAGAGTTACCTGGTTTACCCCCAGCACGCCAAGTCGAGTTCCGTATTGATCTCGTACCTGGTGCAAATCCCATTGCCAGAGCTCCATATCGTCTTGCACCATCTGAGATGCAAGAGTTGTCTAAGCAGCTTCAAGAGCTCTCTGACAAAGGTTTTATCCGTCCTAGCTTTTCACCTTGGGGTGCTCCCGTTCTTTTTCTCAAGAAGAAGGATGGATCTTTTAGGATGTGTATCGATTATCGTGAGCTTAACAAGCTTACCATCAAGAATCGATATCCCCTATCCCGCATTGATGATCTCTTTGATCAGTTACAGGGTGCTTCTTATTTTTCGAAGATTGATCTACGTTCTGGGTATCATCAACTTCGGGTGCATGAAGAAGATATTCCCAAGACAACGTTCCGCACTCGTTATGGGCATTATGAGTTCACTGTTATGCCATTCGGATTGACTAATGCTCCTGCTGTTTTCATGGACTTAATGAATAGGGTCTGCAAGCCTTATTTGGATCAGTTCGTCATTGTTTTTATTGATGACATCTTGATTTATTCTAAGACGCGAGCTGAACATGAGCAACATCTTCGTCTTACTCTGGAACTCCTGAAGAAAGAGCAACTTTTCGCCAAATTCTCCAAGTGCGAGTTTTGGCTCAAGGAAGTTCAATTTTTGGGGCATATTGTCAACGAACAAGGTATTCATGTAGATCCCTTCAAGATCAGTGCGATTAAGGATTGGGATACGCCTACTACTCCTACTGAAGTTCGTTCTTTTCTTGGTCTGGCGGGTTATTATCGCCGCTTCATTGAAAATTTCTCAAAGATTGCAGTTCCTCTAACTGCTCTAACTCAGAAGAACAAACCCTTTGATTGGGGATTCAAACAAAAGGAAGCATTTCTGACTTTGAAACAGAAACTTTGTGACGCACCTATTCTGACCTTGCCTGAGGGCAATGATGATTTCGTCGTTTATTGCGATGCATCTAAATTGGGTCTTGGCTGTGTTCTCATGCAAAGGAACAAAGTCATAGCATATGCATCGAGACAGCTGAAGATACATTAGAAAAACTACACCACTCACGATCTTGAGTTAGGTGCAGTTGTTTTCGCTCTCAAAATCTGGAGACACTATATGTATGGTATAAAATGTGTGGTTTTCACTGACCACAAAAGTCTTCAGCACATCTTCAATTAGAAAGAACTCAACATGAGGCAACGACGTTGGGTGGAGCTTCTAAACGACTATGACTGCGAAATTTGCTACCATCCTGGTAAGGCGAATGTCGTAGCCGATGCATTGAGTCGTAAGGAACGTACTAAGCTTCATTGTGTTTGTGTTCAATCTGATATTCAAGCTTGATCTGATATCCAAGCACGCATTTCTCAGGCTCAACACACTTGTGTTTCATAAGGTTTGATGGGTAAGGAGTTACCCTATCACATAACACCTGATCTGGAACTGAAGGACAATGGATCGTATTACTTCATGGACCGTTTGTGGGTCCCAAGCCAAGATGATCTTCGCACCTTGCTTATGGATGAAGCCCATAAGTCTCGTTATTCTATTCAGCCTGGCTCAGATAAGATGTATAAGGATCTTCGTATTCAGTATTGGTGGCCTGGTGTGAAGAAAGACATTGCCTTATATGTATCAAAATGCCTTACTTGTCTTAAGGTTAAGGCTGAACATCAACGTCCTTCTGGTTTATTGGAGCAACCGGAGATCCCAGTTTGGAAATGGGAAAACATTGCTATGGATCTGGTTACCAAACTTCCGCGCACAAAGAAAGGTCATGATGCCATCTGGGTAGTTGTTGATCGTCTTACTAAGTCAGCGCATTTCTTGCCAATCCGTGAGGATTTTTCTGGTGACAAACTTGCTAAAATCTATGTGGATGAAATTGTATCTCAACATGGTGTTCCTTTGAACATCATTTCTGATAGAGATGCTCGCTTCACTTCTCATTTTTGGAGAACCATGCAATCTGCTATGGGGACCCAACTTAATCTGAGCACAGCTTATCATCCACAAAAGGATGGTCAATCTGAAAGAACAATCCAGACTCTGGAGGATATGCTTAGAGCTTGTGTGATCGATTTTGGTGGTAGTTAGGATTCACATCTTCCGTTAATTGAATTCTCCTACAACAACAGTTATCACTCCAGCATCAACATGGCTCCTTTCGAAGCTCTCTATGGTTGAAAATGTCGTTCACCAGTCTGTTAGAATGAGATCGGCGAGGCTCAGCTTACTGGACCTGCCCTCATTTTAGAGACAACTGATAAGGTTAAGAAAGTTAGTGATAACCTTCAGGCAGCTAGAAACCGTCAAAAGAGTTACGCGGACCAACGACACAAGCCCTTGGAATTTCAAATCGGTGATCGAGTATTACTTAAGGTCTCACCTTGGAAAGGTGTGATCAGATTTGGAAAGAAAGGAAAACTTGCACCTAGATACGTTGGACCATTCAAGATCGTCGAAAGAATCAGTAAGGTAGCCTACAGACTTGAGTTACCTCCTGAACTTGGAAATGTTCATCCAACCTTTCACGTGTCCAATCTCAAGAAGTGTTTAGCTGATGAGAACCTCCACATACCACTTGACGAAATTCGTGTTGATAAAACCATGGTTTTCGAAACCGGATCGGACCGGCCGGTCCAACCGGTCCAACCGGGATTCGCCCACTCATCCGACCCGGTTTGCCTGATTTTAGAACTTATTAAATAATCGGCCGGTTCGATTCGATTCCCGGTTCGCGGTTCAACCGGTTTGGGCGGTTCAACCGGTAAGCGCCCTTTTATTTGTTTTTTTGACCTTATTTACCTCAAGTAAACACAAAACCCTAACTTTCACTTCAGCCGTACCTTAAACCCACAAAATCGCTCAACCAACAATCGCTCAACATGAAGAATTGAAGACTGAATCAAGGAATAAACATTGAATCGGTAAGTTTTCTCTTCAATTTCTTTCCTTTTCAGCCAATAATCGCTCAACTTGAATCATTCTGCACTTCTTTTTGACTGAACATTGAATCATACTGCACATATTTTTGAAATCGGATTCCAGTTGCTCATTTTGTTCTATGTATAGTTTAAAGAAATTTGATTCCAGTTGATCATAGATACCTAAATGTTTCAGGGTGATGTTACTGTGATTTTCTTGACATTTATAACCATAAAGTCTTGTGATGAATATAAATTTTATCATATTCAACTTCTGCTAGTACCACACATCAAATTGCTGGAATACATTAAGTTTCTGGATTTGAACAATCTTTAATATTCTTTATTTGCTGATTTTGTGTAAGTTTTTGTAGAACATGGCTTCCTCGGATCCGGATGAAACAGAACCTACTATTCATACAAATGTTCGTACGAAGCAAGATAAAGCTTGGAAATATGGTACTGAGGGTCGAGATGAATCAGGGAAAAAATTTATAGTTTGTATCTTTTGTCAAAAAATTCTTCGTGGAGGGGGCATCAATAGGTTGAAGCAACACCAAGGTGGAGTAAAAGGGAATATTGCAGCATGTAAAAAGGTTCCTGCTGATGTTAAATTTCTTATGAAGAATCTTTATGAAGAAAGTCAGCAAAAGAACAAAAGTGAAGAAGTGATTACAGTTAGCCAACAATCCACTCAGTCAAAGAGGAAAGCTTCTTCTACATCAGAAAACCAGTCATCCTATTTTCCCCGAGGTATACATGATGTTTCACAACCTTCAATTGTATCAGCGTGGCAAAGTAAAGAGAGGTTACATGATACAGACCTAGCCGTTGCCATGTGGTTTTATCATTCTTGCATACCAATGAATGCTGTAAATTCACCTTTTTTCCCTATCGCAATGAGCAAAATCGCATCTATGGGACATGGATATAAGGGACCCTCGTATCATGCATTGCGTGTAAGCCTATTGAAGGATGCTAAAAATTCAGTTTCATTGATAATTGAAGGTCAAAGAAGGATATGGGCTGAATCCGGTTGCACTATTATGAGCGATGGATGGCGAGATGTTAGACAAAGACCTCTTATTAACTTCTTAGTTTACTGTCCAAAAGGGGTTTCATTCATCAAATCGGTTGATGCATCGGATATTGAGACGAATGCTGATAATTTATGCAATTTGTTTGCGGAGATAGTTGAACATGTTGGGTATAGGAATGTTGTTCACTTTGTTACTGATAATGCTGCCAACTACAAGAAGGCAGGAAGTATGTTAGTGGAGAAATATCCTTTGCTTTGTTGGTCTCCGTGTGCAGCACATTGTATTAATCTGATTTTGAAGGATATTTCTGAGATAAAAGAAGTGGATGAAGTGGTTCAACTTGCATCTAGAGTGACGGTTTACATTTATAATCATAAGTGGCCTCTGAATTGGTTGAGGAAAAGACCAGGTTGGACAGAGATCATTCGTCCAGGCGCCACTCGATTCGGTACCACATTCATTGCTTTGAGAAGCTTATATGACCACAGGCTTGATTTGGAAGCTATGGTCACATCTAGTGAATTTAAGAAATTCTTGAAATTGGCAAAAGCTAAGGATGTCAGGTCAACTATCTTAAATCAAACTTTTTGGAATAATTGTTTGCTAATCGTGAAGGTGATGAGTCCCATTTTGAAGCTTTTACGCATTTGTGACTCTGATGAACAACCTTCATTAGGTTACGTGTTTGAAGGAATGCAGCGGGCAAGAAAAGGTGTTGAAGACTTGTTTCGTAGGAAAAAAACTAATTATGAAACATATACTAATATTATTGATGATCGATGGGATAGGATGTTGCGCAGGAGTCTTCATGCTGCTGCATATTGGTTAAATCCAATATTTCAGTATGATCCAGAATCTTCTGAGGAGACGCAGGCGGTGATTTCAAGTGTGATGGATATGATTGAACAGAAAACGAATTTTGATCCCGTGAAGCTTTCAACACAATTACGCAAATTTCGTGATCGACAAGGAGAATTTAGTCGACCACTTGCTTTAGCTTCCGTGAAGAGTCATCCTCCTGGTAACCTAATTTTTATTTCTAGTCGTACTTATGATTTTACTTTTATCAATTTACGAAGTATAAAATTATTATAATTTATTTTTAGATGAGTGGTGGAGATTATTTGGTGGAGATGTCCCGGAGTTGCAATCATTTGCAATTAGAATTTTAAGTCAAACTGCATCTTCGTCCGGATGTGAAAGAAATTGGAGTGTCTTTGAAAGAATCCACACCAAAAGGAGGAACCGATTGGAGCATCAAAGGCTTAACGACCTTGTATATGTTCATTACAACTTGCTTCTACAAAATAGGTATGATCTAATTGCATCTTTGTTAGTTATATTTTGTGTATGATATTTTATCTATAAAAATACTAAGTCCATAAAATTATATTCATTAGGGCCAATCAGAAAAACAACTCATACGACCCGGTTGATTATGAGAGCATTGATAAAACTGATTTTTGGGTGATGGATGAAGAGCCGGAAGGCGAGCTTGATTATGATGAATTGGAAAATATGATAGATGAAGAGCCTCCACATAACTTTGAACCGTCTACATCTCAAAATAATGAATTTGAAGGTTAGTAACTTAGTATTCTTTATCATACAAATACAATGATATTTGATAACTACTGTAGAGTTTTTAACATTTACATTTTAAATTGTAGGCGAATATGATGATGACTTGACGCTACCTGAAGATAGGAATGGAGATGGGAATACTGTTGAAGTAACTCCTCTTAGTGCTTGAAGTCTGTGAACTTTTTTTTATGTTTTGCTTAAACCGGATTATGTTTGATTAAACTTGTTTTTGGTTGTTTGAATTTGGATGATGCTTTTTAAATGATATTAATGTGTTTATCTTTGTTGAATGTTAGTTGGGGGTTTTCCATTGAATTTGGAAATTCTACGACTATTGGAAAATTTTTGTTGTATTTAACATATATATATATAATATTTATTACGTCATCCGGTTCGTAAATCCGGTCCGACCGGTTGAACCGGTCCGACCAATGAACCAGTAAGGCGTCCGGTCCGATGTCCGATCCGGTTCTGAAAACATTGGATAAAACACTAAAATTTGTTGAGAAGCCAGTGGAAATCATGGAACGTGAAGTCAAGTGGCTCAAACGCAAGCGTATTCCATTGGTCAAAGTTCGCTGGGAATCTAAACGTGGACCTGAGTTTACTTGGGAACATGAAGATCAAATGAAGGCGAAGTATCCACATCTATTCCCACGAGTTTCCTCTAAATAAATTTCGGGATGAAATTTCCACAAGTAGGGGAGACTGTGACACCTGTGTTTGTAATCATTGTGAACAATTCAGTTATCAATAAAACAACATTATTTGATCCCAATGTTTGTTTGTTTATGTTTAACATTTTTCATGTTTTGACTTTTGTTCAATTTCAAACTCTATATCGCTTCTGGAGAGTTATACGCAAACTGGTGCGTAAACGTAATCAGTTTAATGCGACAAATACTCCGGAACACCAACATATGCTTAACATACCTTAAATAACCCTTACATAACTTAGAAATAAGTTTTGAAGGCTTTGGTATGGCAAAATCAAGTTTAATCGCTTATAGGGACTAAAATCGACAAACTGCGAAAGTATGACGATTCATACTGGAACAGACATTCCAGAACATGACCATAAGTTAAACATACCATAAATATCCTTTACATAGCTTAGAAATAGGCTTTGAGGGGTTCGGTGTGCTAAAATAAACTTTTGGGTCATTCAGGGACTAAAAGCGTCAAAAAGTGCACAAGTTTGCATTTTCGCGCATAACTTACATCCTGAATACATCCGGACATCCAAAAATTTATGTAAGCACTAAAATATTTTATTTTTGTGTTTGGCATGAGAAAAATCCATTCGTCGCGCAATTTGGATCGTTTTTCGCGCTTATGCGCATTCCGTCGTAATTAAGCGAACATCGCGATCGTACGACCCAACTAACCAACATCCAGCATATTTTGAGCATGTTTCATGTCCACAATGTTTAGGCATTATTTTAGGGCCTTAAATATGGCTTCACGGGCCTTAAATGCGTCAAAATGAGCTTTAAACACCAACAGGGACTGAAACTGTCAATATTGCAAAGTTATTTCTGATCAGAAGGGCCAGGCGGCCCGCGTAAACCCTTGGTGTCTCCTTACGCAGCCCGTGTCAGCCTCCTAGATCAGTTTAATCAATTTAAACAGCTGTTAACAGCTGTTACACACTCATAAACCACTTGCACATGGTATTTACTAATACTAGGGGCTCAAATGGTTTTGTAAAACCATGGGCTTGAGGTGTATGGATGAGATTGAATCACGTTTTACGATAAACGATCTTAACGGTTCAAGAAATCCTATAAATACCCAACCCATTCACTTGCAAAACCCACTTGAATTCTTGAGAGTTCTCTAAGTTGAAGTGAAACCACTTCATACCTGAGAATACTTGAGAAATCAAAGCTTTCGGGGACCCTTTGTAAGTGTTCCTTCATTCTTTTATTCTTTTAGCGTTAAAGTAAAACTTTGTTTGACTTTCTACATTAACCAGTTTATGGTCAATGCGAAGTTCGTTTGAACTTCATAACGTGAGCGTAATCACGATGGTTATAGTCCCTATTGACTATACCTACTGATTTCCACGTTATCTAGGCTCAGTGACGAGTCGTAGTTTCGGCCAAAATGCGCATTCTTGCGTATTTTGTAACCAAACAACTCTTAGGTATCAAAATTGTTTGTTTTGATACCAAACCTGTTTTCTAAACTTAGTTAAGCATGTTTTAACATGCTTAGCTTGTCACTTTTAGTTTAGTGCTTATATAGGGTCATAAGGTAAGCGATCTAAACAATCGCTTATACTTTCGAACCCGACCCATTTGGTCGATCATTAGGATCCGATCAAACATATTAGGTGACCATAGTTGTATAGGGAATAACCTTCCAAGGTTATACCTTATGGTCACATCGTTTGAGTATTTGTATGATAGGTAGTATATATACCTTAGGTAAATTACCAAAATGCCCTTTTTACGCCAAAATTCATTTTTAGCATATGTAACATAACTTTTGATATCTAAACTGATTTGACAACAATATTAGACATGTTAAGGCATATTTTACTTATCATAGGGCTAGTTAGGCGTTCTGAACGCGTTTTACGCAAACGACGCGTTTACGTAGCTTAAGCTACCTAAACGGGTCGTAATGGGTCGTAAGCACTTAGTTTAGGTTTGATTTTAGAATGTAGGCTTTGTAGAACCATACTACATGAGTTTCCATGCTCGTTTGGTTTACGAACCCTCATTCTATCCGATCATCCGATTTAGGTCCGGTTTATTAACATAGTTACCTATATAGGTGCCGGTTGATTTCCGTGATCTCTTGCATTGTTTGGTTGTTATTCAAGGACTACTAAGCAATCTCAAGTGAGTACATAGAACCCCCTCTTTTTACATGTTTTCAAGGTGTCTATGTGAGTACATAGTCCACTCTTTTACTGTTTTCAAACTGTTTTGGGGTGAAACACATGTGCCTACTTGTTACTTTCATGCTTTCCATGTTTTCACATCATATACTTGCTATGTTCGTTAGTACATTTATAGTACATGATTTACATTACATTGTTTTGCTATATATGTTTACTTAGCATACTTAGTACAATTTTTTACTTTACATTTCTGCTATGTATGTTGACTGAGCATGCTAGCACATTGATTTACATGACTTTTCTGCTTTGTATGTTAACTTAGCATACTTAGTACATTGTTTTCATATAACATGTATACATTTGGTATAACATTTGGTTTGTACAAACGGGACTTATATACGTTCATTAACATTAGCTACGCCACTCGGTAGTACGTAATGGTACCATAGGACTTGACAAATCCTGTTCCTGACATCCTGGGTTTGTTTGGGTGTAAGGAATGACTGAATCCAAAAACATTTCTTTTGATAACCTTGACTTAGGGTTATCCGTCTGTCTCAAGGCTTGAATGTATGCGTTAACTTACCACATAAGTGTTTGTATAAATAAAACATGCATTTACTTTACAAAACATAACTTTTTGATATATTCAAAATACTTTGTTTTGTACATTTTTACATTTGGTTTATGTAACAACACATTACTTACCATACATAACAATTGTTATACATTACTTGACTACATTTGGACTTTCAACATTTGATATGGCTTATACAAGGACTTTTGACAATTGGTTTAAACATAGACTTTATACATTGGTGGTTGTTTAAGTGACTTAATGTCGCAACCCCCGATCCCTTATCTGTCCCGGGAACGGGCGGACGCGAACTCATATTTGGTGGTATCAATTGTCGTTAATTTAGCAGCGGAATTTACATCAGGACCGTAGTTAGGAAATATTTATCAGAGTAAAACCACCATATTTGATATTCATAAACACATGGGCAAAACCCAAGTTTCTTATTACAATACATTCATAGGGACAAACCCTATTTTATTGAATTTAAAACATCGTGTTTTAGATAACTTTTATAGCCACTTATTTTCTAAGCCGTCAGTGCTCTCGAGCTGGCTTTTTCCCAGTTGGCTTTCACATTGTGTTACCTGAAACATGTTTTAAAAATATTTTGTCAGCCGGAAATACTGGTGAGTAAATCCCTAATTTAATCAAAACGAGTTTTATCAATTACCACAGTATTGAGAGCGATTACAATGTTTATATCTACACAATTACCCATTCAGTACTTGCCACTCGACCGTATCTATGGCTATGGTCATATCACACATTGGCTACTTGTCGTCCAATTGTGAAGGTTATCAAGTAATGTATACAAAACCCCATAATACCGGCGATAATTGAAGAATTACACGACTCACATACTGGTAATATGATATAAACAATTGAGGTTTAATAAAACAGTTGACACAAAAAGGAGATTACTCACATTGCTATCTTAGATTTTCCGTAAGGATTTCTTGGTGAAAATCTATAATTTATATAAATGTACATTGGTTAGTATCATAACCCTTTAAAGAATATAAATGATACCCTCCCCGAGACGGCATTCCAACAACTACGTCGGGCAGAACCACGACAGTTGTTACGGAACCCTAAATCAATCGGGCAGCGTAATTATTATGAAACCGGGGTTATAATACTTACAACGGAGCAGAATCTCGCTAATTAGGGGTATAATACCCGACTATAATCTCTACTACTTCAGAAATTCGAGATTGAAAGAAAGAATGAACGATTGAAAGTGAAACCCGACGGCCTTCTTATATAGTTGCTGAATCTCGTCCTGTCGCGGCCCGCGTAAGGTAAGGCGAAGCCTTACGCGGCCCGCATCAACACACGGTCAACCATATAGCTTGTCCCGGTCATCCTCTAGACCGCCACGATGACGACACGTGTCGGCCTCTGGGTGTATCCGCGTTTCATGGTCTCTTGCGGCCCGCGTGAGTGTAAGCTTAAGCTTACGCGGCCCGTATCAACTTAAGAAATCAACGAAGTCCGGTTCCAACCCGGATACCGCCCGCGTGAATGGTTGGGGTGGGTCTACGCGGCCCGCCTCAGACCTATATTTCATATTTTTTATTTATTTAATAAACTATAATATAATTCGGGCTCGGTTTTTCACATACGGGGTGTAATATAAGACATATTAGGGTCTGTAAAATATATTTAGGATGTCGGAAGTTATTCGAGGGTGTCGGTTTTCTGGAGGGTTGTTACATTCTCCCCACCTTGTTTTAGAGCTCGTCCTCGAGATCTACTGGAACAAGTGTGGATATTCTCTTTGCATTTCAGATTCAAGCTCCCATGTGTACTCAGATCCTATTTTGGAGTCTCACTTCATTTTGACTAGAACTAATCTCTTGTGCTTGAGATTCTTGACTTTCCTGTCTTCAATCTGTAGAGGCCTTTCTACAAAAAAAATTTCATTTACCTCTATATCTTTAAGAGGTACTAACAGTGATTCGTCAGCTGAACACTTTTTGAGATTAGATACATGAAACACATCATGTATTCCTGCCATTTCCTCTGGCAGTTGTAGCTGATAGGCTATAGGTTCTATTCTTCTAATATATGATTATGCAGGTTTTCTAATTTAGGTATCTACATTCTCTTTTCATGGAATTTCCAATTTCCATCTATTCCTTGTTCCAATTCTTTTAGCATATTTTTTCAAAATCATCCTTGATTACTGATTCTTGTACTTCTCTTATCTGATCATTTAAATCTACTTGTAGATTTAATTTAAGAGAACGTACCCTTTTTGGCTTTTCATGATACTTTCGGCTTAAAGCATCTGCCACTACGTTTGCTTTTCCTTTAGTGTTAGTGATTATGGAAATTAAATACACTATAGAACCTTTTTCTTATATAGCTTGCAGTTTTCATCACAGAGATGAATTTCGTGGAACTAGATGGCTTATCTCCTTTAATTGTGATCGTTTGACCTTTTAGTGAATTTACTTGAATTAACTTTTGATCACATAAATACTGGCTTTTATTGGCTATTAACCAATCCATTCCTAATACAATATCAATCCTACCAGATTCATTGGGAAAAGATTTGAAATAAACTTATGGTTTAGAATTTCTATTCTTGCTCCCTGCAAGATTTCAGAAATCTTAATGGTTTCTCCATTGGTTGTCTCTAGTAGACATACTTGTGGTAGTTTAGTTAATGACTGATTTAGAAATTTGCAACACAAAGTATTAATAAAACTTTAGTTTGCACCAGAGTCAAATAATACTTTAGCAAAAATATATCATTTAACTAAAAACGTACCAGTGATCACATCCGGGATCATCTTCGCTTCTTCTGCAGTTAGAACAAATGCTCTACATTTTTAGTATTATTATTGTTAGTAGCTGGAGCAAATTTTGGACAGTTTGGCTTGATGTGACCTTGTTCTCCGCAGTTATAGCATATCCCGCTGTTTTTCTTCCTGCAGTCTTCTTCCTGGTGTCCCGATATTTTGCAGAAGTTACAGTATATGGAGCATCTTCCCGAGTGCTTTCTTTTGCAATACCTACAGTAGGGTGCAGAGGTAGAATCTATATCTTTCTCACGATTAAAATTTCCAGAACGAAATTCTTGTGTGAGCTTTTGGGTTAGGTTCCTTCTCTGATCCTCCTCTCGGGTACGGACTAATTCATCAGTCAAGGTATTTGCTAGTTCTACAGCTTCTTCTATGGTTTGAGGTCTAGCTGCCTTGACTATATGTCTTATTTCTCCAATTAATCCCCAGATATAACGGGAGATTAACACTTGTTCTGGTGAAGCAAGAGTTGGCACTATTCTAGCATATTCAAAGAATAACTTAGTGTACCCCTTGCTATCTACACCAGTCATCCTAAGGTTTAGGAATTTGTTTGCTATCTGTTCCTTTTCATTGGGTGGGCAGAATTTCCTTTCCACCTTGTCCTTAAACTCCTCCCATTCCATATTGTAAGTTTTATTAATTCCCTTAGCTTGGAGGATAGTGTTCCACCATTCTAAGGCTGAGTTCTTAAACAGATTGGAAGCAAACAGTATTTTATCTTCTTCTGCGCATTTGCTTATTCTTAAGACTGCCTCAGTCTTTTCTATCCAGCATAGGGTTGCAATGGCTTCTTCGTTGCCCGAGAATTCCGTTGGTTTGCAGGACCAGAATTCTTTGTAAGAACAACCATAAGGCATGGTTCTTCTTCTTTTGGGAATGGGTGCTTGAAGTATGGGTCCATTGTTTATGCTGTGTTCTGGTTCAATTGGTCGCTTACTGCTATGTTTACTCTTGTTATCAGCATCCTTAACAGTTTGAAGAATAAATGGCATTGCATCTATAATTCATTGTGCTACTATGTGTTGAATAGCACTATTATCCACTTGGTTTCCATTGTTATTGATGCTAGGATTCTCATTAACCAAGTTAATGTTACTCTGGTTATCATTATTCAGATTTCCTTGATTTACTTCGTCGGCCATCTGAATTTTTAAACATCTACCAAATATTAATATCATAGAATAATATTTAATATAGTAAATCACATGATACGCAATTTAGCCAAAAGCGTCGATCATTGCGATTTTACTCTATTCATCTATTACATACCAGTACTGAAATTAAAATTTACAATACCGACTACAATAAATAATAATAGGCATCCGTACACATATTTATTTTATTTTATTATTATTATTATTACTATTACCGTTTCTGCCATCACATCTACAGATATGGATTTATTCAGAAATTCATATTTGCGCTCATCGTAATTTCCATACGAGTTGCTCTCCCATCTTTCTCATTCTCTCATTGCTTTCTAAAATTTTCTCCCCAAAAGTCCTAAGTTCTTGTACGTTTTCTACATTCATTGGGGTTGCAGGTTCTAGAACTGGGTTTGGATCTAGGGTGCGGGTTACTGATATGGGGTGTAGGTGCCTGGATTCGATAAGCATCTTCTACAACTTCCCTAAGGTATACTTCATGGTAATAGGGATCTAGAGAGTCCAAACCTGGGTAGGCTCCTATGTCTTTATGCATTAGGTAACATTGTACATAGTCCCTATTGTTATCCCACCAGGGGTCGTAATTTGAGTCTAGGGAATTTGGTTGAAATGAGGTTTCCTTATCTTTTGGTGATCTACCTAATTGACGATAGATGTCCGAAATTCTTTTCTTACTCATACTGTAAACTAACAGATAGTCAAATAACACATAACAGTAATTACAGTTATGCACGTTTTTCCATAATTTATTTCCTAACACAAAATATAACTTTAAGTGTCAGCAGAACACTTCTTTGGCTTAGACCAGTGGCTAGGCTCTGATACCACCTTCTGTCGCAACCCCCGATCCCTTATCTGTCCCGGGAACGGGCGGACGCGAACTCAGATTTGGTGGTATCAATTGTCGTTAATTTAGCAGCGGAATTTACATCAGGACCATAGTTAGGAAATATTTATCAGAGTAAAACCACCATATTTGATATTCATAAACACATGGGCAAAACCCAAGTTTCTTATTACAATACATTCATAGGGACAAACCCTATTTTATTGAATTTAAAACATCGTGTTTTAGATAACTTTTATAGCCACTTATTTTCCAAGCCGTCAGTGCTCTCGAGCTGGCTTTTTCCCAGTTAGCTTTCACATTGTGTTACCTGAAACATGTTTTAAAAATATTTTGTTAGCAGAAAATACTGGTGAGTGAATCCCTAATTTAATCAAAACGAGTTTTATCAATTACCAAAGTATTGAGAGCGATTACAATGTTTATATCTACACAATTACCCATTCAGTACTTGCCACTTGACCGTATCTATGGCTATGGTCATATCACACATTGGCTACTCGTCGTCCAATTGTGAAGGTTATCAATTAATGTATACAAAACCCCATAATATCGGCGATAATTGAAGAATTACACGACTCACATACTGGTAATATGATATAAACAATTGAGGTTTTATAAAACAGTTGTCACAAAAAGGAGATTACTCACATTGCTATCTTAGATTTTCCGTAAGGATTTCTTGGTGAAAATCTATAATTTATACAAATGTACATTGGTTAGTATCATAACCCTTTAAAGAATGTAAATGATACCCTCCCCGAGACGGCATTCCAACAACTACGTCGGGCAGAACCACGACAGTTGTTACGGAACCCTAAATCAATCGGGCAACGTAATTATTATGAAACCAGGGTTATAATACTTACAACGGAGCAGAACCTCGCTAATTAGGGGTATAATACCCGACTATAATCTCTACTACTTCAGAAATTCGAGATTGAAAGAAAGAATGAACGATTGAAAGTGAAACCCGACGGCCTTCTTATATAGTTGCTGAATCTCGTCCTATCGCGGCCCGCGTAAGGTAAGGCGAAGCCTTACGCGGCCCGCGTCAACACACGGTCAACCATATAGCTTGTCCTGGTCATCCTCTAGACCGCCACGATGACGACACGTGTCGGCCTCTGGGTGTATCCGCGTTTCATGGTCTCTAGCGGCCCGCGTGAGTGTAAGCTTAAGCTTACGCGGCCCATATCAACTTAAGAAATCAATGAAGTCCGGTTCCAACACGGATACCGCCCGCGTGAATGGTTGGGGTGGGTCTACGCGGCCCGCCTCAGACCTATATTTCATATTTTTGATTTATTTAATAAACTATAATATAATTCGGGCTCGGGTTTTCACATACAGGGTGTAATATAAGACATATTAGGGTCTGTAAAATATATTTAGGATGTCTGAAGTTATTCGAGGGTGTCAGTTTTCTGGAGGGTTGTTGCACTTAAGTAACGAGATGTGAGTAGTATGATACAAACATGGTGGATACGCCGCTGGTACTTCCTATATATAAGTGCTTGTATTATATTACATGTCATAGCGTTATTTAAATCATTCATTTTGAAATTATACATTTTACACAAGTAACATGCTTTTCACAAGACTTTGGTTTACAAAACAGTTCATTCTATACAACTCATTTTACTTGGTTATTCATTTAACCATATATTATTTATACATATTATCTGATCTTATCGCTTTTCAAATGATTTACAAAACAAAACAATTTACAAGGTTCGTGACTAAATTTTATTAAACATTTTCTTAAACTTAAGTCATGAATCCTATGTTCACAAAACCTGTGTATCTCACAGGCATTTTTATGCTGACGTACCTATTTTCACATGTGTTTTCAGGAGCTGTTGCATAGGATGATCGAGACTCACTTAGGCGGACCTGTGCCTTAGTGACTTAAAAAGAAGCTAGAACTAGTTAAATTATGTTATGTACTCTTTGTTTCCTGTTTTAAGACAATGTAACTCTCTTGTTTGATAAATAAAATTTAACTTTAATTTCCATGGTTGTGAAACAATTAATTCTGTTACTACACTCCCCGACGTTTCCGCCACGTTTTATTGTTCCACGTGGTCGGGGTGTGACAAACTAGACTATGACACGAACAAGAACTAAGGTTTAATTCAAATGAGATTAACGACTACCTAGGCTTGAATCCAGTTTAACTAGGAATGGACTTCTAACAGTACTATTGTGGTATGGAATCGGGATCCTATGGTACTAAACCCTAAGGTATTTCAAGCTAAGACTTCCCGACCCTTCTCAGGAAGAAACCTAGGAAACCCTGCAAGGCTGTTGTGAACACCGATTGTTAGACTTCCTCTCAGTCCTCTAACGACTCTAAAAGTGCCCTAATACGACTATCTACCTCTCAGCGCGACAGTCTAAGGCAATCCTAGATTCTAACTTAGTTTAATAGACTCAGATGCGATTAGGGAACTAAGACTGACTTCTCTCAAAACCTACCTTAGCTATATATTGCACCGAGATCTACTAGCTAACTCGAGCCTCTCAGCGACAAGTTAAGAAGAATACCTAGTTCTAATTGTATTTTAATTACTGTTTCTAAGGCTATCGGCCGATTTACCCAAAGATCACCCGAACCCGCAAAGATGCGAATAATCAACACAAATTCATTATGTGAAAGACATCCACCAAAATCTATGTGAAACAGCAAATAATCAACAATCAAAATTAAATATGCACACGCACCAAATCAGAGATTCTAGAATTATTTACTTTCAAAGATCAATCCATAACAAAACAATAGAAAACCATTAAAAACCCAAACTTTATTAAACTATCATCTAACCTAGGTAGTAACGGAGGTTTTAGCCTGAAAACATGATGTCTAAAATCAACAAAACAAGTTCAAAACAAGAATTCATCATCAAAGTATCGAAACAATAAAATAACGAAAACCGGGAGATAAGACCCGAACAATCTTCTTTCCTAAGCTCCAAGCTTCAAGCGGATGATTCCCGCAAGCCAAAGTACTCCGAAAACAGTAAAATCTGCTCTGAAAATCGCCTAGGGTTTCTTGAATTCGTAACTTATCATTAATGATGATTATCTTGGATTATATACTAAACCCTAGTGCGTAACAAACAAAACTCGAACAACCACCCCGTCGCGTCGCGCGACGGGGTTTACACTTCATTGTGGCGCGACGCTACCATGTATAAAATCAGAATTTCTTGTTTAATGGCTGGCGCTGCGCGACGATACTCCATCTTAGCCGTGGCACGACGCCACGGCACTTTTTCCATAGAAAGATGCTTGAATTTTCCAGCTTGAACTCCCAAGAACTTCAAAATAATTCTAACTATTTTTCCAAATAGTTCCGGGACTTGGTGTTTAAGCAATTTAACTCGGTTCCACTCCATTTTCATCAATACTCAATACCAAGACCTGGAATTTTTTTTATCAATAGCACGCAATTCTAACGTAAAACGAAACTAAAAAGTAACGGAAACTATACAAACTATATACGAATAAAAGATGTATTTTGCAATGCATCACCTACCCACCCAAGGCGCAGGCCGCTTAGGCCCTCTCCTTCTCTTACGCGGGGCGTGACGAAGACAAAAATCAGCCCTATAAATTGAGAGCATCGGCTGTTCATTCTGATCGCTCACACAAATTTCTCTCTCGAATTTCTGCATAATAAACATAATTTCCGGGCATAATACCCCTTAAATAACGAAGTTCTGCCTCGTTGTAAGTCTCATGACCCCCGGTTACATATTAGATACGCTGCCCGATTGATCTAGGGTTTCGTAACGGCTGTCGTGGTTCTGCCCGACGTAGTCGTTGGAATGCCATCTCGGGGAGGGTATTACTAATGTAAATATTAGGTTATTATACTAACGCGTGTGCATTTGTGCAATTAATAGATAATCACCAGGAAATCCTAAAGAAAAACCCTAAGACAGCAATGTGAGTAATCTCCTTTTCGTAAACCTTTTTGTAAATTGTTTTTACAAAACCTCAAATGTTTTACATTATATTAAACAGTGATTGAGAATTTGTATTCTACAATAATCGTCGGTATGTTGGGGTTTTGTATACAAAATTTGTTACTACATTGTGAGTAGTAATGTCACACCCCAACCGATGGCGGAAACATCGGGGCATCGCACTGAGCGAAACTGATTGTTCATGAGAAATCCATAACAACTAAATTACCAGATAGTTAACATCATGTCCCATACCATAACCCATCAAATAAAACAGTTATTAAAGACATAGATATCTCAAAACAAAACATTGTTCCGACAACTCAGATTAATAATTGTTCGTTTGTTTCTAGACTCATCCTACTTGTTTCCACAAAAGCAGGTACAACAAAGCATCCTAAACACCTGTTACATACGTTAGAATAGAGGTCAATACACATAGTGTAAAGGTGAGCATACGAGCTTAATAGTAATTATAGTAAAAGCGTTTTATGCATAACCAGCATGTAGTACGGTATAAGTGAAGCATGTAAGTTATCGACAAAGATCCTATCAATACCAATGACTGCGAGTTGTAGAGTGCGCAAACATGTTCACCACTGCGAACACGTGAAGTAAAATCCTTAACAACCCCTGAGTAAACAGGTGCTGAGTCCAAACTATAGTACTATCGTTGCTAAGGCAAGTAGACAACAATCAATATGTAAACATAACAAACATAGCATTCAGCGAGTCACGTATAACATGCAGAGCGGTTAGCATATAAAATGTGTTTGCATTGTGTGATTGATGTGATTTGATATAAGTCACGTATGTAACACCCAAAAGTGCGTTAAGCGAAAAAGGGTTCGAGTATACTCACAGATCGTGTTTAAGTAAATAGACACTCTCTTGGATTGAAGGGAGCGCTGAGAGATTAGCCTGAACAGTTAACGATAGCATAAGCGAAGAACGGCGCGTAAAACAATGCAAGTGATCAAGTGACGAATGGTAATCCGATCGGATGGCTATCCAATCAGCTGGCCATTCGATCGGATGTCAATCCATTCGCATGGTCATCCGTTCGGATGGCCATTCGTTCGGATTGGCATTCGTTTGGGATGGATGAGTTTGTGTATGATGGCTTAACTTTTGAAGTTTTTGTTGTAGCATTTGAAAATAGAGAAGTATCTCTACCTTTCAGGTCGTTCGATCGAACGGTGGTTCAATCGGTTAGCGATCTGATCGGTTAGAAAAATTGTGACGTCCCAAATGTCAATCGATCAGTTGGTCGTTCGATCGGATGGCAATCTGATTGGACGGCAATCCAATCGGACGGCAATCCGATCGGACGACAATCCGTTCATCATTCAGATCTTCTTGAAAACTTGAAATGTTTAAGTGCTGAACCTCAAGTGCAATCCGATCGGATGGCGTTTCGATCGGATGGCAATCCGATCGGACGGCAATCCGTCCCGACGGTCTGATCGTCTTGAACTTGATTGTTTTGAAAGTTTTGTGGTTTGATTGAGACGGTATGACCTTGTTTTAAACAACTGAAACTCCACCAAGACCCAAGCTATCCGATCGAAATGAATCACCCTAGTCCGATCAGTTAACTGTTCATGATGGTAGTTCATGTTTAACCCGAGATCATTGTCTCTTTGATGGGAATCAGATCCTCGAACCGACACTTCACTAAGAATGAGTAGAAGATCAGAACGAGCTCCGATTCCGTTAGTTTTGAGTGCATTGAGTGTAAAAGAGTTGAAAGAAAATTAAGAAACCATCTCAATCCCCTTTAACTTTGAAAAGTTCAGATCTATACGAAAAACATGTTTAATCATGTGGAAATCCTTCAGATCTGAGGTATTCTTGGTGGAATGAGGTCAAAACTTGGAGTTCCTAAGAACTCCATGATGATATCACCCTAGAACATCTCAAGTCCACTGATTTCACGATTAAAAGTGAAGATTCAAAGGAGAGAAAGATGAATCAGTGTGTGTAGATCATAGAAGTACAAGGATTGAGTTGAAAACTTACAAGATTCGGGAGAAATCAAGAGAAAAGAGGCTAGAACGAGCTGGTTCGAGTAGGAGCTTGTGATGTGACAGGAGGGGTATTTAGAGGGTTTCCAAAAGAGGAAAGGGTGAGGGAGGCACGGATCGGATGCTATCCGATCGGATGGCCATTCGATCGGATGGTCATTCGATCGAGTGGCTCCGGCGAGTTGGTTTCGGCGTTTCGTTTCGTGTGTTGAGCGTTGTGATGCGATCGAGTGAGCGGTACGATAATATTAAACAACAGTTACACAAATAACCTATTTAACTGTCATAAACCTAAACATAACCTTTCCGCGTTTAGTGTTGCGATTGAGATTGTGATGTGGTAGAGTTGCGATTGCGTTTTTGATTAATCACCACAAACATAAATAAACATGCACAAGTAACACATAAATAGCACACACACGTAAAACAATATACAGAACCTATAATTCATGTTGCGAATGCGATTGCGATGCGATTAGCGATAAGGCGATTAATCAGCGATTAAACTGCGATTGTTAATAAATACTCCACATAATACAACTAACGTGAACACAATAATAGAATTCAACTACAAGTCAATGGTGTACTATCAGCAGTTAAGCAAGGAGTGGTAGATCGCAATTAGCAATCTTTTTTTCGTTTGACTCTGACTTTGACTTGTACTTTGACTTCCGAAACACGGGGTGTTACAGCCTCCCCTAGTTTAGGGAATTTCGTCCTGAAATTAAGGCGCAGCTGTAACAAACAATTGTGGATATTTCGCCTTCATGTCACTTTCGAGTTCCGAGGTGAACTCTGCGCCGCGTTTGCCTTCCCAGCGAACCTTCACAATGGGAATACGTGAGCGCCTGAGCTTCTTGGTTTCTCGGTCCATGATCTCGACAGGATTTTCCATGAAGTGTAATGTTTCGTCCACTTGTAGATCCTCGAGAGGGACTTGTAAATCCTGCTTGGCCAGACACTTTCTGAGGTTCGAAACGCGGAAAGTCGGGTGGACGTTTCTAAGTTCTTCCGGTAGTTCGAGTCTGTAGGCCACTTTGCCGATCCTTTCCAGAATCTTAAAGGGTCCAACATATCGAGGTGCGAGCTTTCCTTTCTTGCCGAATCTGATCACACTCTTCCAAGGTGATACCTTTAGGAGTACGTGATCGCCAACGTCAAATTCAAGGGGCTTGCGGCGTCTATCGGCGTAACTTTTCTGACGACTCCGAGCTTTCAGCAGGTTATCTTGAATTTGGAGGATTTTGTCAGTCGTTTCTTACAACAGCTCAGGACCGATAATTTGTGCATCTCCGATCTCGTGCCATACAATAGGCGATCGACATTTTCTTCCGTATAATGCCTCAAATGGTGCCATTTGGATACTAGAATGATAACTGTTATTGTACGAGAATTCGACTAAAGGTAAGTGCGCGTCCCAATTACCACTGAAATCTATGACACACGAGCGAAGCATGTCTTCAAGGGTACGAATCGTTCTTTCGGTCTGACCGTCGGTTTGGGGATGGAAAGCGGTACTTAGATTAAGAGTAGTACCGAGAGCAGATTGAAACGTTTCCCAAAGACGCGAAGTAACCCGACCATCGCGGTCAGAGATGATATCTCGAGGCGTCCCATGTCGACAGATGATTTCGTCGGTGTAGATTCGTGCTAATCGTTCTACCTTAAAGTCTTCTCGTATCAGCAGAAAATGAGCAGACTTGGTAAGACGATCAACGATAACCCAGATGCTATCGTGACCTGATGGCGTGCGCGGGAGTTTCGTTATGAAGTCCATAGCTATACTCTCCCATTTCCACATAGGGATCTCGGGTTGAACGAGTAAGCCAGAGGGTCTTTGTTGTTCGGCCTTAACTTTCGAGCAAGTTAGGCACTTCGAAACGTAGATAGCAATACCTCTCTTCATTCCCGGCCACCAGTACCGCTGACAAAGGTCATGGTACATCTTGTCGGCACCCGGATGAATAGAATATCGAGACTTGTGAGCTTCGTCTAGCAGAATTTGTCGTAAGTTGGTGCGCTTAGGGATCCAAATTCTGTCTAGATAATGGAATATACCATTCGATTTATTCATGAATTGAGCGCCATCATTCGTAATTCTTTCCTTCTTCAAAGTGTGCTCAGTAAAACAAGCATGTTGAGCATCACGGATAAGAGCTTCAAGATTGTGTTGAGCATGAGTGTTACGAATGCTATGCAAATAGCTTCGTCGGCTGAGAGCGTCGGCAACGACATTTGCTTTGCCAGGGTGATAACGAATCTCACAGTCGTAATCGTTAAGAAGTTCAACCCATCGGCGTTGGCGCATATTCAGTTACTTTTGGCTCAAGATGTGTTGCAGGCTCTTATGGTCTATGAAGACCGTACACTTAGTACCGTAAAGGTAGTGTCGCCAAATCTTTAACGCAAAAATAACTACACCAAGCTCGAGATCGTGGGTTGTATAGTTTGTAACGCCCGGCTCTTTTGTACTTTCCATTTATAGAAAGTTTTGTTCGTATTTCTATTTTTGGAAACTTTGTGTTCTTGTAATCATTTCCTTCTTTGTAATCATTGTAAAACTGAGACCTGGATCATTAATGAAACTCGTATTTTTTTACAAATATGTTTTACGCACCTTATATATACTCGTATGTTCGATTTTGTGAATCAATTAATGCTTAAACGATATTCTCGGAAACTATGTGCTAAACTTGTAATTAAACTAAACTTATGTATGAAACGTGTTTTGAACATTAACGACACTTGGTTATGATACATATACACTCAAAAATACTTTGATTATGATCGCCGTGCTTAATTACGCCTTATACTATGCTTTTATGTCCAAACAAGTCCCTAAACTATTAAGAATGCATCTAAAAGCATCAAACATAAACTTCAGGGACTAAAGTGCAACAAAAATGAAACTCACCAAAAGTGAGGCGCCGCGTGACGCCAAGCCTCCTCGCGTCACGCCTGGCCTCTGTTTCGACAGCAAGTGTGTTTCTTCAGCTGATATGCACGAAATCCCAAGTCCTAATCTCACCCAATCACCTCTAATCCACCTCTAATCACCTCCAATCAACTCTAATCTCTTCCACTATAAATACACACCTTCTCCAACCCATTTTACACTTTCACAACTCATTACACTTCACAAATTCACTCCAAATCTGTTGCAAATCAGTGTTCTTGGACAGATTCATACATCTTAACAAAAGTGAGTGTAACTTGCTTGTTTTCACTCCAAATCACTTGATTCTTTCTTCTACTTCTTTGGTACACCCTTGGGTTTGATTCCTTGGTTTTTCCTTGGAGAAATCATGCTTGGAATTGCCCTAAAAAGGACCAAAACTTTCTGTTTTCTTTGATGATATTCAAGAACATGTTTATACTTATCATTCTTGTGTCTAACACACTCAAGCCTATGTCCTAATGCTTATAACCTCATCTATGGTTAGTTAAGCTTAAAAACATGGTTGAGACATGTTAAATCAGAGGTTAAAACCTCAAATACTTTCTGTTTTGTTTAGGGTATTTCACCCACAAGTCATGTTCAAGCTTAGGTCTTGACGTAGAGTGATTATGGGACAACTTGGGTTGTTCCAACATACAATCCTCACATGATTTGATGATTTCTCTTTAGTTAGGTTGTTTATATTATTATACAAATCCTAGTTCGTGACCCTCCGTGGTTGTTTTTACATCAAGAGAAGTGGTGAACATTCAAGGGGTTCCTAAATGGAAGCTTACTCTTCCTACCCCATACATGACATCCATGATAACTCGAGGTGCCTAAATGAAGATTTAATCTTCTACCTCCTACTTGACTTGTTGGACTAATTAATACGTAATACTTAACCTAGAAACTATATACACTCATTCGAACCTTTAATGTTAAACTTGTGTTTATATGTTAAAGTAGTAGGATATCATCTAAGACCTAAACCGAAGTATGATTCTAATGGGTAAACTATCCATGAAAACATTTTAACCATATTGGTTACATAGTGTCATACAAAGGTTATAGAGTCAAAGATGATTACTTTTATACTATACTTTACGTTATGTTAAACTCCAAATTTATAATCTTCCGTTAAACGCCAAACTCACACACCTATGTTTCCTCGTGTAGAAGGACTAGGTGCTCCAAAGTAATCCATCCACCTAACTCACTCGCGGGATTTCAAGTAGAAAAGCTTGCAACCACCGTGAGTATACTCGATCCCTTTTTCCCTTTTACACTTTGGGATGTAACATGTATAATTATTCAAACGACTTTAAACTCATTTAAACATACTCTATCCATGCTTAAACATGAAACTAATGTGAATTGCTTGTTATTCTTGAATGCTATGTGAACGATTTGGAACGTTATATGCTCATTAACTTTGCTCGCCCACCTTAACAATTATAGCGCTATAGGATTAACGCCCCGCCCGCTATTCTATTGGGTACTGTTAAGTTACCACCCCGCTAAACTATTGGGATTAGGCTATTTTATGCGTTGTATTCTAGGGTTTGATCATATTGTACGCCAAAATTGCATACTAGTAATCACATATTATGAATCATGTTGGATATGAGCTTTTTATTCTATTATGCTTTGTAAATAAACTTGTATACTCGCCATTGCTTTTGCATTGAAACTCTATTTTAATACATGTTGCAGGTTGATTGTTGAAGTATTGGATGAATGATGAAACAAGTTTAGGGTGGACTAGATACACACCTTTAATCTATTTATCTTTTGATGTTATGTCGTTATTTGAGACAATGTTGTATTTTGTTTGAATTATTGTATGACAATTTAGCATTTGCAATGAAATTCGGATTTAATTAAATATTGTGAGTTAGTGTTATGAAGTCTCTTGCAATCTATACACACTTCGTCTCATCCCGATGTTTCCGCCATCGGTTGGGGTGTGACTGATTGGTATCAGAGCCATAACTATAGGGAATTAGGAAAATTGCCATGCTTTTGCCCTAATCTATAGTTTTAGGAATTTTGCCTCTTATGTGTTGTTTAAAACTTTGTACTCTACCATGCATGCTTCCTAGCTATACTTCTTGTTGATTAAATTTATATGCCTTTCCTAAGGCTACCATGAATACACTTGTGTTTATTTGTATACTCTTGTAACATAAACGAGACGACTTTACCAAAATAGGCGTGAAACCCACAATTTGGTAAACGACTCTCATTCTACCTTAAACTATTTTTGCACGAAATTTCACCATTAAGCTAGGAGTGAAATCCACAACTTAATGGTAATTTCCATTTCAACTCTAGTGGACCCTTGTCAAAGTGTCGAAATTTTATTTTGACCCGACAAGTACCAACCACACTTAGGGTACGAAATCGTCAAGTTAGGGGTGAAACCCGCATCTCGTCGATTAAGTCCCATTCCTCGATTTTCAATCTCGCCAAATTCCTGATTGTTTCAATCGATTAGAGTTGTGTAGTAACCGGAAGGGTAAGATACCGTTAATCGCTTCTCGACGAGACTATCTTGCCTATAGGCCAAAGCATGTTTTCTCTAATTCGAAAGGACTTTCGACCCACTTTGGAATAGTCGACGTTTCTCTACCCGAAACAATCCTATGTTTTATTGAGCCTCTCTTTTATGTATCTCAATTTATATGTGATTTTATACTTGAACGTTCGTTCATTTCAAAATTTCGTTTTAATCATTTCGCACGTTATCGCAATCACAAACAATAATAATCCCTCGTGAACAAACTAAATTTACGATGCTTTCATTTATTCACGTTATGTGATGTCGGGTCAAAATAAGTCATATTTTATATTAGTTCGTGTCGGTTTTTAGCGTGGTGAGTATATTAATTATTAAGTATTATATATTTATAGTGTATGGGTGTTTTGTGTGTAACAGGTGCTCTAAAGATGTTTAATGAAGGAAAACAAACTGAAAGCAGGTTTGACGGGTTAATACAAGACACGAAAAGAAAAAAATCCATCAAGCTTAGACACATAATTTTGATGACATCTCTTGGATGATAGTGGGCAGCCATTATTATTATTATTTTGGGAAATTAAATATAAAGTTATCATCAATCACTTTTTGGGGTGATATATGCACTTGAAGGATAAAAGTCAACAACAAATTGATAACAACATTAGCAATCATCACGGCAGCCAGGGCCCACGATTTTGAAGCTATACACACTCACGTGGACTAGAGGGAGTGGGCCGAGATCATGGACTTGTGATGGACATTATATTTTCTTATCACAATATAAATCACGAGGATCCACACATATTGGGCTGGTTGGACTTCTTCATCACCATCATAAAAGACGGACATAATTTTTGGGATCATTCAATCAGCAGCCGTCATAGATTGTCAGGAACGAATTGTGCATTCTTGTTCCATCTTTCAAGCTACTTTAACATGTTAAACCAACTCGGGATGACAACCGAAGCGGTGAAGACAAGCATGCGCGGCTAAACCTCTTAGGACTTCTACCCGGATGAACATTTACACGGTTTGATATAATTTTCTGTTTTTCTGATTCTTGTAAACTGGTACAGCTTGACCACTTGTGTTGGATTATTGGTAAACGTTTCTTGTGTTTGAATTACTTGTCATTTATTAAGCGTATTGGCAACTTCCTTGCGTTGTTAGCGGGTTGGTAAATTGGTGGGTAATTGATACAATCAAACGGGTTATTAGGTTGCATAGTGAATCTTAAAAACTATCCCTATTAACTAATCAAATTCATTAATTCCGAGGCCATGTCTATGTGGTGTTTTGAATCGGTAAATAAGTTTTTATGTTAAACGGGTAATTGGGATTCCGGGTGGAGGTTACTTCTTCTTAATATTGATAACACTTTTTGTGACAAATCGTGTTTTCTTTTAAATCTACAAACAAACCCCCGATTTAGATAGTTTAGTTTTAATTAATTTCTTTAACACTGACCACAAATTCCCCGTGGATACGATACCCTACTTACGCTATTTACGTAGCTTATTTAGGTTTTTGATTGACCCTAACGACAGTCATCATTATGCTATGTGAAACTCATGACTATGCTATATGTGACGTCTAAACTCTTTATGTTATGTGAATCAATTTGAACCTTTATGCTATGTGACACTTTATGCTATGTGAATCATTTTATGCAAACGATTTTCTTAAACAAACATTATGATCAAGTCTCACCTATTCGTTCTTTTGAATCTTAGATGTCTAATCGCCTATCCAACTCGTCTAAGAAGTCAAAGTCCCATGCTACGAAGAAGATGATGGCTTTCATGGCCGATCATTTTGCGCACGTCGTTCCAAAGGTCATCACCGAGATTCGAGCTATTGAAACACCTCCCTCTTCCGTCGACTCTAAG
This sequence comes from Helianthus tuberosus, assembly GCA_030545235.1. Lineage (NCBI taxonomy): Eukaryota > Viridiplantae > Streptophyta > Magnoliopsida > Asterales > Asteraceae > Helianthus > Helianthus tuberosus. Next base: position 7,151,797 of record CM060351.1, on the reverse strand, counting down.
GTCGAATTACGCAAGCCCGCTTCGTTCAACTTCAAGCACTTTTCATCGTGCAATCCCAAGCCATTCACTGGCAATGATGGGGTGACCGCCATGCTCGAATGGTTTGATAGCATAGAGGTCACGTTCATCAACAGTGACTGCCCCGATGAGCTCAGAACGCGTAGTGCGACGGGGGTATTCCAAGCCCGAGCTCTTGAGTGGTGGTCGAACGAAAGAAACATCCGTTCGAACGAACTGGCATATGCGTTGACTTGGGAAGAAGTTAAGGCTCTAATGATGGACGAGTTTTGCCCTCCGCATGAGCAACAAAAGCTAGAGGAGGAATTTTGGGCACTTAAGCAAGTGGGAGATGAGAACCTAGCCTATACCACCCATTTCAAACAACTTAGCTTCATTGTTCCTCACCTTGTCATGACTACTGCGCGCAAGATAACTAAATACATCAATGGGTTACCCTCTGCTATGCGCGATACGATTGAGGCTGCCAAACTCGACAATATCGAAGCTGTTTACCGTTTGGTCGCTTCCCTGAACAACAATCGCGTTCGCGATAAGCAAGCCGCAAACCCCGTTTCATTCAAGCCAACTCACCAAATTACCCAACAGTCGAATAGCAATAGGGGGAAAAAGCGAAAGCAATCGAACCCTATTTGCAATGCGATTGTGCCACCCGTTAACCCAAACCCTGTTGCTCCTGATAACACCCAAAAGTCGTACACTGGGATTCACCCCAAGTGTGCCACTTGTAATTACCATCATCCCGCAAACGCTAGGTGTCGTCGTTGTGGCAATTGCAACCGTTACGGACATGACACCGCCTTTTGTCGCTTCAATCAACAACAACAAGCACCACCAGCCCAACAGGCACAACAAGCTCCACCCGCTCCTCAAAACGCAAGACCAGCTAGAGCTTGTTTCAAATGTGGGGATACAAATCATCTTCGTCCTCAATGCCCACTATGGAATCAAGAGCAGCAACAACCTCCTCGTGGACGCGCCTTCAACCTGAACGCGAATCAAGCGCGCAACGACAATGATGTCGTTAACGGTACGTTTCTTGTTAACCATCTTTATGCTTCGATACTATTTGATACTGGTGCGGACAAAAGCTTTGTGTCCTTAGAATTCGAATCATTGTTAAAATGCGCACACTCTAAGCTACCTAAGTCGTTTTTCGTTGAAGTCGCCAATGGCAAATCCATCCTAGTCGATTTCGTCCTTCGTGATTGTCGCCTTACTCTTAACGAGCACGTTTTTCCTATCGATCTTATACCCATGCAACTGGGTAGTTTCGACGTCATCATAGGCATGGATTGGCTTCAAAAGAACCATGCTGAAATCACTTGTCACGAGAAATACGTTCGTTTACCTCTTCCATCTGGTGATGTTTTGCACGTCTATGGAGACCGACCTTCAAAGGGACTGAAGTTGATGTCCTGCACACAAGCGAACAAATACTTACGCAAACAGTACTTTGCCTTTTTAGCCCACGTTGTGGAAGAAAAGGGTAAGGAAAGAGTTTAAGTGATGTTCCAGTGGTGAGCGACTTCCCTGACGTCTTTCCTGAAGATTTACCTGGTCCTCCTCCACCTCGATCTGTTGACTTTCGTATTGACCTCGTACCTGGTGCGACTCCTGTTGCTAAAGCTCCTTATCGTCTTGCACCTTCTGAGATGCAAGAATTATCTACGCAACTTCAAGAACTCCTCGATAAGGGTTTCATTCGTCCAAGTACCTTACCTTGGGGTGCTCCTGTACTCTTCGTCAAAAAGAAGGATGGTTCCTTCTGCATGTGCATCGATTATCGTGAGCTCAACAAACTCACCGTCAAGAATCGTTACCCTCTTCCGCGTATCGACGATCTCTTTGATCAACTTCAAGGCGCTACTTGTTTCTCCAAAATCGATCTTCGTTCTGGTTATCACCAACTTCGGGTTCTCGAAGAGGACATTCCCAAAACCGCGTTTCGCACTCGCTATGGACACTACGAGTTCGTGGTTATGCCTTTTGGCTTGACCAACGCACCCGCTGTGTTCATAGATCTCATGAATCGTGTTTGTAAGCCTTATTTGGATCGTTTCGTGATCGTCTTCATTGATGATATTCTCATTTATTCTAAATCTCGAGCCGATCATGAACGTCATCTTCGTCTTATACTCGAGCTTTTACGTGTCGAACATTTGTACGCGAAGTTTTCCAAATGCGAGTTCTGTATTAAAGAAGTCCAATTCCTTGGACACGTTGTTAGTGAAAAAGGAATCCACGTTGACCCTGCAAAGATCGAAGCCGTAAAGAATTGGACCGCGCCTAAATCTCCTTCTGAAATCCGTTCCTTCTTAGAATTGGCGGGTTATTACCGTCGATTCATCTTGAACTTTTCAAAAATCGTCGTTCCTCTCACTTCGTTGACTCAAAAAGAGAACCCTTTTGTTTGGGGTCCTGCGCAAGAATAATCTTTTCGGACTCTCAAGGACTTGCTTTGCAACGCTCCTATTCTCTCTCTTCCTGATGGGAACGATGATTTCGTGGTATATTGCGATGCCTCAAACCGTGGTCTTGGTTGCGTTCTCATGCAACGAGGCAAGGTCATCGCTTATGCCTCTCGCCAACTCAAAATACACGAGAAAAACTATACTACCCATGACCTTGAACTTGGCGCAGTTGTTTTTGCGTTGAAGATTTGGCGACACTACCTTTATGGTACTAAGTGTGTGGTTTTCACTGACCACAAGAGCCTTCAACATATCTTCGACCAAAAGGAACTGAACATGCGTCAACGTCGTTGGGTGGAACTGTTAAACGACTACGACTGCGAAATCAAATACCATCCAGGTAAAGCTAATGTAGTAGCTGACGCCCTTAGTCGCAAAACTCATATGAAGGGTATTCGTTGTCTCCAACTCGTTAACGACCTTCAACACCGCATTCGTGAAGCTCAGTACGCCTCTATTAACGAAGGTAACTTCCATGTTGAGATACGAGGCGCTAGAGAACACGACCTCGTGTCCAAGGCCGATGGTATCCTATACCTTGCCAATCGTGCCTGGATCCCTGATCGTGAAAACCTTCGAGAATTCATTATGAACGAGGCACACAAATCCAAGTACTAGATTCATCCTGGTGCTGACAAGATGTACCATAACTTACGTACATCCTATTAGTGGCCCGGTATGAAGAGAGACATTGTCGTGCGTTTCTAAGTGTCTTACCTGTTCAAAAGTCAAAGCCGAGCATCAACGACCTTCTGGTCTACTCGAACAACCTGAAATCCCCGTTTGGAAATGGGATAGCATCGCAATGGACTTCATAACTAAACTCCCTCGTACACCTTCTGGTCACAATAGCATTTGGGTGATCATCGATCGTTTGACCAAGTCCGCTCAATTCATCCCTATTCGTGAAGATTTCAAGGTTGAACGACTTGCTCGCATCTATACCGATGAAGTTATACGCCATCATGGCATTCCTCTCGACATCATTTCCGATCGTGATGGTCGATTTACTTCGCGTCTCTGGCAAACCTTTCAGTCCGCTATGGGTACTCATTTGAATCTCAGTACGGCCTTTCATCCTCAAACGGATGGACAGACTGAACGTACTATCCAAACCCTAGAGGACATGCTTCGTTCTTGTGTCATCGACTTTGGTGGTAGTTGGGATGTGCATTTATCCTTGTTCGAGTTCTCGTACAACAATAGCTACCACTCCAGTATTAAAATGGCTCCATTCGAGGCATTGTATGGTCACAAATGCCGATCTCCATTAAGCTGGCACGAGATTGGTGACAAGCATTTTTCTGGCCCGGAGATCATACAAGAAGCGACGGATAGGATTCACCAAATCCGTGATAATCTACTCAAGGCTCGTAATCGTCAAAAGGTCTACGCTGATAAGGGACACAAATCAATGGAATTCAACGTTGGGGATCACGTTTTACTCAAAGTGTCTCCTTGGAAAGGAGTGGTTCGTTTTGGTAAAAAGGGAAAGCTTGCCCCTCGCTATGTTGGTCCTTTCAAGATACTCGAAAGGATTGGTGCGGTGGCTTATCGACTCGATTTACCTCAAGAGCTCAACAACGTTCACCCAACGTTTCATGTCTCGAACCTAAAGAAGTGTCACGCTGAAGAATGACTTCAAGTTCCTCTCGAAGATCTCCAAATAAACGACACTTTGCATTTCGTGGAAAAACCCGTCGAAATCATGGATCAAGGAGTCAAGTTATTGAGGCGCAGTAAAATTCCTATCGTCAAGGTTCGATGGGAAGGTAAACGAGGCGCTGAATTTACTTGGGAACTCAAGAGCGAGATGAAAAAGAAGTACCCTCATCTCTTCCCTACGTCTTCCTAAATTTCGGGACGAAATTTCCTAAAGGAGGGGAGACTGTAACGCCCGGCTCTTTTGTACTTTCCATTTATAGAAAGTTTTGTTCGTATTTCTATTTTTGGAAACTTTGTGTTCTTGTAATCATTTCCTTCTTTGTAATCATTGTAAAACCGAGACCTGGATCATTAATGAAACTCGTATTTTGTTACAAATATGTTTTACGCACCTTATATATACTCGTATGTTCGATTTTGTGAATCAATTAATGCTTAAACGATATTCTCGGAAACTATGTGCTAAACTTGTAATTAAACTAAACTTATGTATGAAACGTGTTTTGAACATGAACGACACTTGGTTATGATACATATACACTCAAAAATACTTTGATTATGATCGCTGTGCTTAATTACGCCTTATACTATGCTTTTATGTCCAAACAAGTCCTTAAACTATCAAGAATGCATCTAAAAGCATCAAACATAAACTTCAGGGACTAAAGTGCAACAAAAATGAAACTCACCAAAAGTGAGGTGCCGCGTGACGCCAAGCCTCCTCGCGTCACGCAAGGCCCCTGTTTCGACAGCAAGTGTGTTTCTTCAGCTGATATGCACGAAATCCCAAGTCCTAATCTCACCCAATCACCTCTAATCCACCTCTAATCACCTCCAATCAACTCTAATCTCTTCCACTATAAATACACACCTTCTCCAACCCATTTTACACTTTCACAACTCATTACACTTCACAAATTCACTCCCAATCTGTTGCAAATCAGTGTTCTTGGAAAGATTCATACATCTTAACAAAAGTGAGTGTAACTTGCTTGTTTTCACTCCAAATCACTTGATTCTTTCCTCTACTTCTTTGGTACACCCTTGGGTTTGATTCCTTGGTTTTTCCTTGGAGAAATCATGCTTGGAATTGCCCTAAAAAGGACCAAAACTTTCTGTTTTGTTTGATGATATTCAAGAACTTGTTTATACTTATCATATTTGTGTCTAACACACTCAAGCCTATGTCCTAATGCTTATAACCTCATCTATGGTTAGTTAAGCTTAAAAACAAGGTTGAGACATGTTAAATCAGAGGTTAAAACCTCAAATACTTTCTGTTTTGTTTAGGGTATTTCACCCACAAGTCATGTTCAAGCTTAGGTCTTGACGTAGAGTGATTATGGGACAACTTGGGTTGTTCCAACATACAATCCTCACATGATTTGATGATTTCTCTTTAGTTAGGTTGTTTATATTATTATACAAATCCTAGTTCGTGACCCTCCTTGGTTGTTTTTACATCAAGAGAAGTGGTGAACATTCAAGGGATTCCTAAATGGAAGCTTACTCTTCCTACCCCATACATGACATCCATGATAACTCGAGGTGCCTAAATGAAGATTTAATCTTCTACCTCCTACTTGACTTATTGGACTAATTAATACGTAATACTTAACCTAGAAACTATATACACTCATTTGAACCTTTAATGTTAAACTTGTGTTTATATGTTAAAGTAGTAGGATATCATCTAAGACCTAAACCGAAGTATGATTCTAATGGGTAAACTATCCATGAAAACATTTTAACCATATTGGTTACATAGTGTCATACAAAGGTTATAGAGTCAAAGATGATTACTTTTATACTATACTTTACGTTATGTTAAACTCCAAATTTATAATCTTCCGTTAAACGCCAAACTCACACACCTATGTTTCCTCGTGTAGAAGGACTAGGTGCTCCAAAGTAATCCATCCACCTAACTCACTCGCGGGATTTCAAGTAGGAAAGCTTGCAACCACCGTGAGTATACTCGATCCCTTTTTCCCTTTTACACTTTGGGATGTAATATGTATAATTATTCAAACGACTTTAAACTCATTTAAACATACTCTATCCATGCTTAAACATGAAACTAATGTGAATTGCTTGTTATTCTTGTATGCTATGTGAACGATTTGGAACGTTATATGCTCATTAACTTTGCTCGCCCACCTTAACAATTATAGCGCTATAGGATTGACGCCCCGCCCGCTATTCTATTGGGTATTGTTAAGTTACCACCCAGCTAAACTATTGGGATTAGGCTATTTTATGCGTTGTATTCTAGGGTTTGATCATATTGTACTCCAAAATTGCATACTAGTAATCACATATTATGAATCATGTTGGATATGAGCTTTTTATTCTATTATGCTATGTAAACAAACTTGTATACTCGCCATTGCTTTTGCATTGAAACTCTATTTTAATACATGTTGCAGGTTGATTGTTGAAGTATTGGATGAATGATGAAACAAGTTTAGGGTGGACTAGATACACACCTTTAATCTATTTATCTTTTGATGTTATGTCGTTATTTGAGACAATGTTGTATTTTGTTTGAATTATTGTATGACAATTTAGCATTTGCAATGAAATTCTGATTTAATTAAATATTGTCACTTAGTGTTATGAAGTCTCTTGCAATCTATACACACTTCGTCTCATCCCGATGTTTCTGCCATCGGTTGGGGTGTGACATAGTTCTTCTCATGGATCTTGAGCTGTCGAGACGCGTAAGCGATAACCTTGTCCCGTTGCATAAGCACACAACCGAGACCAAGGTTCGAGGCATCGCAGTAGACTATAAAGTCATCGTTTCCATCAGGTAAAGCAAGAACAAGAGCATTGCAAAGCATATGCTTGAGGGTTAGAAAGGCAGTCTCTTGTTCAGTTCCCCAAACAAAAGGCTTGTCTTTATGTGTGAGAGATGTAAGCGGCACAACGATTTTTGAAAATCCTTCGATTTTTTATTAATCACCACAATCATAAATAAACATGCACAAGTAACACATAAATAGCACACACACGTAAAACAATATACAGAACCTATAATTCATGTTGCGAATGCGATTACGATGCGATTAGCGATAAGGCGATTAATCAGCGATTAAACTGTGATTGTTAATAAATACTCCACATAATACAACTAACGTGAACACAATAATAGAATTCAACTACAAGTCAATGGTGTACTATCAGCAGTTAAGCAAGGAGTGGTAGATCGCAATTAGCAATTTTTTCTTCCTTTGACTTTGACTTTGACTTGTACTTTGACTTCCGAAACATGGGGTGTTCCAAGTAACATGACCACAAGTCGGGTTGACAGTACCGTGGGTGGTAATTAAAGTAGATGGAAACAAATGTAATTGCGCGACCGCCCTCAATACTGTAAAATGGTTTTACCTGTCTTGATTAAACTTGGATTCACTCACCAGTATTTCCCACTGACAAAATATTTTTAAACGCGTTTCAGGTAACAAAATGTGAAAGCCAAATAGAAGCCAGCTAGACAGTACTGATGGCTTGGAAAAGTGGCTATAAAGTTACCTAAAATAAAGAGATGTTTTATTTAAATAAAGTAGGGTTTATCCCTATAAAAATGTGTGTACTTGAAACTTGGGATTTTCCCATGTGTTTAATATTATAAAAGCGTGGTATTTTACTCTGATAAAATATTTCCTAACTACGGTCCTCGTGTAAATTCGGCTGCCAAAATTGATAAACACCGATACCACTGAAACTGGCCATGGCCGCCCGTTCCCGGGTAATCAGGGGACAGGGGTTGCGACATATCTTATCCATAAGTAATATTTGATAAAAGTCAAGAAATTGCTATGTAAGATAGGGTTGTTTCTGAAAGAACCAATTTTTACGCATGGCCAACAATATGTGGCATTGTCTAGAGTAAAAAGTAAAGATGACCTTAAACTTTTGATACTTGATGAGGATGGTTAGAAAACAAACAAAACTACGAATGTTTAAAGAAGTGTTTAGAAATTTGTAGATGTAATATGTATCTTGATTTTATATTGTTTGATTTAATAAAAATAATTCATTTATGTAAATTGGTTTACACATTATAAATTACATTATTTTATCTTCAAGCCCGTGTGGTACACGGGTATATAAACTAGTGTATACAAATATCGCATTGTTTATCACAAAATCAATGAATGCACCATCCAACATACTTTCATAATTTAAATACATCTTTTTACCCATTAATGAAGGTGTCTACTCCGTAGTATAAGATATGATGTTTGTGTATCTAGCTCATCTCCTTATGTTTTCTAATAAAAGGTTCCATAAAATGCCATTTGTCAATTTCTAATGCAAAAGGTTCTATAAAATGCCACTTGTCAATTTCTAATGCAATTGAGTTTTTAAAATAAAAGTTAAAATTTTGTCAATAAGCTTTTCAAATTCTACCAAAAAAAAAAATTAACTAATTTCTGGATTTTTCACAAATCACCACAGAAGAAAAAAAATCAAAAACTATTATCTTTTCCTTTTTTCAATTTTGAAAATCACGAGAGAAGAAAAAAAATCAAAAACTATTATCTTTTCATTTTTTCCAATTTTGAAGGTAATAACGAAATTGGTTTATATTTTTAATTAATCAACAAGTAATTAGATTTACTTTGGTTTTTAAATTGGATTTGGTTTATATTTTTCAATTAATCAACAAGTAATTAGATTTGTTTTAGTTTTTAAATTATAATTTAAAAAACCGTCTTTAAACTCATACAATTGAACTACTCCTCTTTGTAGCTTCATATAAACTCTCATAATCACCACGACCTCTCTCTGCTAGTTAACACACACCAGGTAAGTTTTCTAATCTCTATTCTCTATCTAATCATTATTCTCGGTTTCATCACTACTATATGTGATTCCATATATAATTTTGTATTCACAAACATATTTATATCATATCTATTTTAATTGTATGCTTGAAATTCCTTATCTAGATTTACCTATTTCGCTCAAGGTTACCAATTAATTGTTTATTACAATGAGAAACCCTATCGGTAACGATGGCGATCGCGTTGTTTAGGAACATATCTTATCCATAAGTAATATTTGATAAAAGTCAAGAAATTGCTATGTAAGATAGGGTTGTTTCTGAAAGAACCAATTTTTACGCATGGCCAACAATATGTGGCATTGTCTAGATTAAAAAGTAAAGATGAACTTAAACTTTTGATACTTGATAAGGATGGTTAGAAAACAAACAAAACTACGAATGTTTAAAGAAGTGTTTAGAAATTTGTAGATGTAATATGTATCTTGATTTTATATTGTTTGATTTAATAAAAACAATTCATTTATGTAAATTGGTTTACACATTATAAATTACATTATTTTTATCTTCAAGCCCGTGTGGTACACAGATATATAAACTAGTGTAT